>OX291561.1:5612272-8112272 GCA_946406115.1 Apoda limacodes
TTGTCATTCGGACACGGTAACAATAAAAATCATTTTAACATATTAAATACAAATATTAAGGAATAAAAAAATTTAAGTACTATTGGGATATATAAATGAACACTAATCCGTAGGCGAAAAATTTTTATCCCCATTTTTCCATTAGTTATGCATTAGTTAATTAACTACTTTTTCTGAATAGAATGTTAACAGAAAAAAGCTGATTATTATTAAACTACAACCCTAGGATTTTTTTCACTTCGTGGAGTTATTCTTAAAAGGCATTAAAATAGAACCCCGTTGGAAAAATTAAAAAATGTTAATTTTCCACTTTTTTATTAACAATCGAAAACATTAAAAAATTAAAAACTGCATAAAAGTTATTAAAAAAATTTTGTTTTTCAAATATTTCAAATTTTATGATTTCTAACGGTTAAAAGTTACATGAAAATAGTTTTTTTTAATTTTTTACCGCGATTGTTTAAATAATGGTTATAAACAAATGCATTGTTTATAAGATAATCAACATTTTTTTTTCCTAATCTACTTGTCGATATAAATTATGATTTTTAAGAAAAAAATATTCCTTAAAAAAAATATTTATTGCTATAAAATGCATTTCTTAATTAACAATCGTTTTTTACCACTAAATATAAATATTAAGGAACCATTTTTTCTCTAAAAATCATAAATTCTATTGTTCTTAAATATTCTGGAAAAAAAAATTTTTTTTTTTCATTTTTTATTTAATAAACAATTTGTTATAAACAAATTTATTTTCTTACTTTATTTTTTTTTAATTCGTAATTTAATTATAAAAACAGTATTATTTTTTATGAAATTTTTTTTTTATCTATTTTTTATATAACTTTTAATATTTTTATGTCCTAAAATTTGCCTTTTTATCTCGCTCTTAAAATGAACTTTTTGTTAGAAATTAAATCAATTTGGTCTTATCATATGGCAGGAATGAAAAACATGAAACAAAAAATTTTTCGGTTTATATTTTATAAACAATTGTCAATAATTAACTATAGTTTAAAAGTTATACGCGAGATAAAAAGGCAAATTTTAGGACATAAAAATATTAAAAGTTATATAAAAATAGATAAAAAAAAATTTTCTTAAAAAATAATACATAGCTGTTTTTATAATTAAATTACGAATAAAAAAAAAATAAAGTAAGAAAATCAATTTGTTTATAACAAATTGTTTATTAAATAAACAAATAAAAAATGAAAAAATAAAATTTTTTTTCCAGAATATTTAAGAACAATAGAATTTATGATTTTTAGAGACAAAATGGTTCCTTAATATTTATATTTAGTGGTAAAAAACGATTGTTAATTAAGAAATGCATTTTATAGATATAAATAATTTTTTTTAAGGAATATTTTTTTTCTTAAAAATCATAATTTATATCGACAAGTAGATTAGGAAAAAAAAATGTTGATTATCTTATAAACAATGCATTTGTTTATAACAATTATTTAAACAATCGCGGTAAAAAATTAAAAAAAACTATTTTCATGTAACTTTTAACCGTTAGAAATCATAAAATTTGAAATATTTGAAAAACAAAATTTTTTTAATAACTTTTATGCAGTTTTTAATTTTTTAATGTTTTCGATTGTTAATAAAAAAGTGGAAAATTAACATTTTTTAATTTTTCCAACGGGGTTCTATTTTAATGCCTTTTAAGAATAACTCCACGAAGTGAAAAAAATCCTAGAGTTGTAGTTTAATAATAATCAGCTTTTTTCTGTTAACATTCTATTCAGAAAAAGTAGTTAATTAACTAATGCATAACTAATGGAAAAATGGGGATAAAAATTTTTCGCCTACGGATTAGTGTTCATTTATATATCCCAATAGTACTAAAAATTTTTTATTCCTTAATATTCGTATTTAATATGTTAAAATGATTTTTATTGTTACCGTGTCCGAATGACAAATCGCGAGCGGAAGCAAGACTACCCGCTTTTAGCGCTATTTTCAGGGCTCCGTAAAAATTATAAATATTAAAGATACAGTTCCGGGAGGTAGGATTTTTTTTTAGGAAATTTCCTCCCCTTTTCAGATCTTTTTTCAAATTTCGAATATCTTTGATAGTTTTTGAGATATTAAAAAAAAACCAAACCCCTACTTTTTTTTTTTTTAATTGTTTATAACTTTTGCAATTTTCATCGGCCCCTTTTGGAACTTTTTCTTAAACTTTCTACATAATATTCCGAATCGAATGACACCTTGATCGTAATTTTCGGAGACTATACAAAAATTTCACCCAAAAAGGTACATGTTGACCAGACTATAAGGTTGTACTAGGGAACTAACTGATGAAGCCGCTCGGAGCTGATAAAAGAGCGATATAGGTTAGGAAATTTATTTCTGTGATATTAACGATGTGCATAAAAATGTTATAAAAAAATAGCAGACAATATTATTATAATAATAAAATTAATAATAATATACATAATTATTATTAGATGTTTTTGTTATATACTCTTTAGATATCTTATTTATACCATATTGAAGTAGCACGATAATGACTTCTTGAAAGTTTAAAATTGGTGTATTTCGATTAAACTAACGTTTTTGCCGTTTTGTATTGACTTTTCGCGCTAAAAACTTAGTCAATGCACTAAATAACACTAAATTTCGTCAAAGTACTAAATATCGCTAAATGTTTTTAATTCACCAGATAACACTAAATTCTAATAATTTTATAATAGTTAAAATAATGAAAAAGAAGCACGATAATGACGTTTGGAAAGTTTAAAATTCGTGTATCGAATCTGAAGTTTTGTGTTGACTGACTTTCCGCGGAAAAAAATTTAGTCAATGCACTAGATAACACTAAATTTAGTCAATGCACTAAATAACACTAAATTTAGTGAATGCACTAGATAACACAATATTTAGTCAATGCAATAGAAAACACTAAATTTTGTAATACACTATATAACACAAAATTTTGTCAATGCCCTAGATAACACTCATTTTAGTCAGTGCACTAAATAACACTAAATTCCAATAATTTTATAACAGCCAAAATCTAATAACATAGACGCTTTAAAAATTTGCACAAAATGTTGGAACAATTGACACTTCGAGATTTTTTAAAGAAATAAATATAATAAACAAAAATCACTACAAGAAGATAAGGTAATTACAAAAGCAGGTTTTATCAAATTATTTTGAAAATCCGTCAGATTTGCTAACAAATTTGCTTAAGACTGTGACTTTATACGGTCTACCCTATATATACCTTAGCCTTAAGTGGTTGTTTCGGTAACTTACAAAAAGGTAAGTATCCACAAGTTCCTCATACGAAGTTTATACTTATTAGGACCGTAATGCGTAAGTCAACCCCTGAGAATATTGGCCTGCTTTTTTGACAGAGCGGTCGTTTGTCGTTACCTATGTATACATGTCTTTATTTATATATGTCTTTTATTTCTTCGACATAATACTGAGGCAATTTTATCGATAGAAGTTTTTCCCAACACTGAGAATAATGTAACGTAAAATTAGAATTTTTCCCCGCGAATAAACTGCCTAGGCGTCCTTACATATAAAAGTTGCCAAATTTTTTTTTATAGTATATAATATGTATCAAAACCTATTCAATTCGAAAAGTTAATTTTGTTTTTTCCGTAAAATTTAGATAATAATTAAATTAAATATTATAATTATCAAGCTTTTACTTTTTTATCTTTGTATATATGTGGAAAATATATTATAATAAAAATAATAAGAATATTAAATAATCCGTAGATATTAATTACTATTTCTTGCCCACAATTCTGCAATTATATGGTGCTCGGGATCTCAAAATCTTCTTACCAACCCGGTAAGAATCCTGTAAAAAGGAACTATTCGTGAGATGTAGTGCCATATTAACTAAAATTGGTCAAGTGTGTGTCGGACACGTATATTGAGGGTTCCGTTAATCCGTACCAATATTAATCTATGATCCAAACCACTACATTACTATCGACTACAAACCACAATCAACCGTAGGCTATGTTTGCGAACTGCTGCCTCAGCAGTTGTTTGTTTCCACTTTGGCCTAAATTCTTTTTTTAGAGAAAGGAGTCTTAAACCAACTCTTCTGCGCTTGGTGAGTGAACGCTAATTGGCAGACGTTGCCGAAGTAGTCCTAGGTTTACGTCAAAAAAACCGCAAATCAAAACAATCAAAACAATTTCTACCTGGAGGGTACCCAAACTTGGTATGTTTTGAAAATACTTTTTGAATTTTAAGGTAAAAAATAACCAAAGCGGTATATTTTTAGAACCGTCTCATTAAGCCCTTTCATTTGATACCCCACACGGTGGATTTCTGAAAAAAAAAAATTGATAACACCATAACCCAAGGTTACGTAACAGCTGCTGTCGTGAAAACAGCCAGGATCGATGGTTAGTCTTTATTTAAGTTATGGTAATAGGGTAAAAAACCTTCAAAACACTCATGCTGATTTTCCAACCAGAGGACACATTTTATTTCTTGCCCGGCTTTTAGAGATTTGGGCCCGATTTAGTACGAAACTTGGATGATCTCCTTTTTCCACTTTACTCACCGAACAATTTTATTAAAGAATAGAAAGAAACTTATGAACTCAATATTCAAATGCCTATCCTATTATAATCGTTTCTCTATGTAACATGATCCAGTATCTAATATACATAATTCAATCTCGTTCGCAATTGTTCAGAATGAAGCGGATAAATTCTTCCCATTGAACAATGCTTCCGAAATATAAAAGAGTAATTTTATAGACGATACTGTGTCACGTTTGTAAAGTAGAATAACGATGGATACAACGTATCACAAATATGATTTCTGTTACTTCTGAGGTAAAAAACAGATTAAGTGTGTATTATTTTCTGCACTATACACCGACCAGTAAAAATAATTAGACATTTACACAAACGACAATAGCTCTATGAACTCAAGGTAACATTGAAACGTATTTAATCACTTATTTAATTATTTATGGGTAAAATAAAACGTTTTATCAATGTTAATAAATACTTTCATAGCAAAGATGCTGTCTTAAGATTAACCTCGAGCCAGCACTTGAACCTGCAACCCTTATACTCCGTGTATGCGCTCTACCATTGAGCTATCGAGGTACAAGTCTGGCCGATGAAAATCCCAATCTAACAGGGTTGCAGGCTCAAGTGCTGGCTCGAGGTTAATCTTTTGACTGCATCTTTGCATGAAAGTATTTATTTATATTGATGATATAGCCATAGATATGGTATGTATAATATATTTTCTTCTGAGACTCTTCAAGGAGTCATAAACGAGGATATATGTCTATTATATTGTATTTATTAATTCTATGAAGTTTTTGTGTGATTGTAATATTTATGTACTAGGACCTTATAAAGTCCTCACTCACTAGGAGTTGTATGAAACGTTCGTAACGAGCGTATTTCCAGATCAAAGATGTAGTTATGATTTTCATCGGCCAGACTTGTGCCTCGATAGCTCAATAGTAGAGCGCTTACACGGAGTGTAAGGGTTGCAGGTTTAAGTCCTGACTAGAGGTTAATCTTCTTACTGTATCTTTGCTAAGAAAGTATTTATTTATATTGATGATACCTACAGCCATAGATATTTCATGTATAATATACATATTTTATTCTAAGACTCTAAACTTCAGGGAGTCATAAACGAAGAAAGATTAGTTTCAGTGTCCAATTTTAAGACACTGGAACTTATTACATGTTTGTTCCAGGCCAGCAATATTCAGTGCTAGATAATACAGAATAATATTTATTTTTAATTTGTAATCTGTAATTTGACTACTAACATACTTCTAAGATTGTATAAATACTAACAATATATGGAGATAATCTGAAATAAATGAATAATAATAATAATTATTATTATTTCTAAATATTGTATTTCTTAATTCTATAAAGATTTTGTGTGTTTGAAAGATTTACGTACTAAGACTTTATAAGTCACTAGGAGTTGTATATAAAATAAAAGTTTAATATACTTTTTGTTTCATAAAGTCATCTGTACTAGTTTATGAAATATCGTCGTCTATGTTAGTGACTAGTAATTTATGGTCGACGATGTACTTTAACTTTACCATATTTTTGAATTAATTACATTACTTAAAATATAGGTTAGATAGACTGTTTTTTAACGCGCAATTTTTTTTTAAATTTAGCAAATTTGGCAATTGCATACAACTAACAACATGATAGCAAACGGCTTATTCCACAGAAGACAGCACGACGGTAATGCAGTCGCAAAAGCTAGCAAATAATGCCCATAGTATATTTAACAATGTTTAATTTCAGTTACATAGACTCTTGGTTTGTACGTGTAACTTGTGTTTACCAAGTGGTCATTATTATTTTGTTTTTTTGTATTTGCTGTTATAGCCGCAACAGCAATACATCTTCTGTGAAAATTTCAACTGTCTATCACGGTTCATGAGCCTGGTGACAGACGGACGGAGGGACGGACGGACGGACAGCGGAGTCTTAGTAATAAGGTTCTGCTAATCACTCTTTGGGTACGGAACCCTTATAATGGCGGCGCTCGTTAGCTGCTATAGGGCCCTTAACGGTAACCTGAGAAATAATATGTAATATGATATGTCCCATAATCCTATATTGTTTTGTTAAAAACATGATAACTCAATTAGTATAATGCTTTTTGTATATTTACCTGAGTACAGGATTAACAACTGCTAGACTATTGCAGCTGATGAAGGGCACAGCTATGTCAGTTGATCTAATGATAAAATGGGTCATTGTTATGCGTAATGTTTTTTAAATTAGTTTAGTTTTAGGGTTATTTAGGAAATATAGAAGCAGTGTAAAATATTTTTTTAGTATTTGCTCGTATTTAAGTCCTTTTTAAGATTAAATTGAAAGTTAATTTAGTTTCTGTGATCAAATAAGGAATCTAGTTTTGCCATGTCAGTCCGTCTGTCCGTCCGATTGTTAGTACGAACTACATCGCATTTTCTTTATACAAAGAGATTTATGAAAAATACCAAACGCTTTTATTATATTTTCTTTAATAATTGTAATATAGTATATCAAGTTAAGCTAAGTTATTCTTGTAGTAAAGTTTACGATTACCTACACTGACCTAGATTGGTTCGTCATTAAGAAAAAAACACTTTTCATTTAATTTCATGAACTAAATTTAACATTTACAGAACCCTCAGTTCAAATTGGGTATGAACCTTATTAATGTTTGTTTAATAACTTCATAAATCATTATTTCACATTCACAATCTGATTTGTAGGTTAGTATTCAGAATAGACACTTTTTGTGAAATATCGGAATGTAAGCAAAAAATATGACTTGTGTATTATACAAACCTTTTGCATTTTTCTTTTTATTGTCGTGTGTGAAAGATGGCGTCTCGACACAGGTAGTCAAATTAGCAAAACATATTTTGTATACTAATTGTATTAAAACAAGAAAGTGAAAATGTCAACTAATACTAAATAAATATTTTTGGACATTACACACAGCGCCGTCTGGTCTCAAACTAAGCAAATCTTGTTCTATTGATGGATACTGGACAACGGATATGAATACATATCTACATATATATCCTTTTTTTTTAATACATACATATTATACATGGAAAAAACCTAGCCTGAAGACAAACAAATAATAAATGTTTTTCTTGTGCGGGAATCGAATCACGCCCCTCGATTTAGCAGTCCGGTCATTTACACTAAGTCACGGAGCTGAATATAGAAACGAAGTATGAAGTAACTAACTCCCTTTTCGTTTCTGTTATCCATTCTCAAAGCAGTTACACTTACAACATTGAATATTGCCTAAGATTCAATAAGTTTTATATATTTACGTGTTGATTATTACAATATTTATTTTGATGTAAAATTTGTGGTTTTATTTCAGAAACCTCACCAATTACTTGACACAATCAGAGACTGTGATATTCCTTCAGACAAGATTAGTCCTGATGGTATTTGGCCTCACTTCATCCAAGTCATTCAAGTTAAACCTTACGAGAAAATAATAAGAGGCAATGTAACAGTTCCTCAGAAAACTTTGCCTATAATCGTATGTTTTTTAAAATCTATATAATTAAGTTACTTTAGATACAGTATTGGCTGCTTTTTTTTAATTACAGCAGTAGTTAAGCCAAGTCAGAGTTTTCATAGGCGGCTTGAAAACTCTGACAGTCTAGTGGCCACTACCTCGACAAATGTGGGCCAGTGTGATGGACTATGCCCTAATCCCATTTCTCCAGTAGAGCGTCCAACGGCTGAGGCCAGATAATTATCTTCTACTTTCCCCTCTCCTCTCCCCTCCTCAGATAATTATCTTCTTCTTCTTTTCCCTCTTTTTATTACAGTTCAATGTTCGTACCTACAAACTGCAGAATTCTACGAAAGTTCTCCTTTACAACATCGCGGGTTTGACCTGCAAGAATCCACTGATAGTGTTGGCGATGAGGCAAATCAAGTTTAAACACAGTAATGACTGCTCCGCTCTTTCAGTAAGCTTTAAATAAACAATTAACACAAATATTATTAAATTAAAATAAAAGCAAGTCATTCATTTTCATTTAGTCATTTAAAATAAAACAGTGTTTTATATTTTTTCATATTTCATATTTATTTATTTGCATAAAACATGGTACAGTAAGATCTTATACATATTATTTGTTACAATTCATGTTTTACTGAAACTAACAGCATGCAAACACACAATAAGTAAATAATAAAAACTTTACCCAAATCAATTTCAACAATAAAAAATTAATGTTTTACAGTTTAAATGTCATATTTATTAGAATAGCACTCAATATAATTTTTATGTCATTACGATATATATTAAATCTATAATTTTAATCTATATTTATTTATAATTTTATTCCGTGATGTCAATCTTTTTTTAAATTTATATATTCATTTAAGGAATAAAAACAATTTTTAATTAGCCAATTCCTTAATTTTATTTTAAATATATTTATTGGTAGTTCTGTACGGTAAGCTACCAGGTTATTTATTAAATATGGTTATTGACATAGAATAACTATTTTTAAGAAATGCTGTCGTAGACCCTTGATTTACCTTAAGCTTGTTTGGATACCTTATATTTTTTTTTTAAATAAGTGTAAATTAAGCTTTACGGATACACAAATTTCAAAAATGCACAGGCTAGGCAGGCTCAATATTTTTAATTTAACAAATGGTGACTTACATGAGTACAAACGCCCCACACTACATATAGCTCTGATACATTTCTTTTGTAATATGATAATCCTATTTATTTCTGAGCAGTTTCCCCAAATGGTAAGGCCATAGCGCAACGCAGAGGCAACGTATCCATGGTATGCAATTTCGGCCGTTTCTTGATCTACTGTTAATTTTAATCTACGCAAAGCATAAGGAAACCCGTTAAGTTTACTGGTGACCTTATTTACATGAGCTTTCCAATTTAAATTATTATCAATATTTATTCCTAGGAAATTTGCAAATGTCACTTCTTCAATAGTTTTATGTTCATGAGTTATATTTATTATTATTTGTTTATTATTTTTGTTAAAAAATTGTACATACTTTATTTTGTCCATATTTAAAGTTAAATTATTTTGTGTCATCCAATTAGATATCAGTAATTGTATTATTTATGTCGCTTTCAAACTTATTTATATCAGAGCTCTTAACTAATGTGGATATGACATCGACAAACAGGATACATTTGTGTGGTGTAGCTTTAGGGAGATCATTGATATATATCAAGAATAAAAGTGGTCCAAGTACGCTACCTTACTTAGTAACTCTTAATGTGAACTATATTCTAAAATTGCTGTTGAATTTTTCAAAGCAGTAATCTCAACATGCTGTTTACGTCCTTCGAGATAAGATTTTATCCAGTCACATTCAGGACCTCGTATTCCATATATTTCACATTTTTGTAACAACTTATTTGACAAACGCAATCAAAAGCTTTCGACATATCGAAAAATATAGCAGTTACAGGTGTTTGGGTATCCATATAATTAGCTATTTCTTTCACAATAGTAAGACATGCCAACGTTGTGGACTTGTGTTTTTGGAATCCGAATTGATTCTGTTTGATTACGTTAAATTTCGTAAAGAACGACATTATTATACGTTTATGCAAAACTTTTTCAAAGATCTTTGAGATAATTGAAACAAGATGTATTAGCCGATAATCGTTTTTATTCTTTTTGTCACCTTTTTTAAACAGAGGTTGGGCAATCGATATTTTTAAAACTGATAGAAATTTACCTTGTACCATGAATAAATTAATTAAATAATTTAAAATACATGCTGATTCCGGTAAACATGATTTAATTATTTTTGTCTCTACCTCGTCATAACCTACAGCTCTCGTATTTTTTAGACTTTTTATAATTTTAACAATTTCATTTTCAGTACAAGGAAAAAGATATATACTGGAATTCAATCGTTCCAATGTTGTATTAACTTGTTGTTGCATTTTTGTGTGGTTTATTTGGTATGTCATGTTAACAAAATTATCATTAAACGATTCTGCAATTTTATTAGGATGTGATGATGATGATGTGATATATTCGTTTTGCAGTTTTAACTTGTATACCACTAGCTGATTATAATATTCAGAATGTTTGTGGCACTCTGTATATAATTACGATTTTGGCGTTTTTGCGAAAATTGTATACTGTTTTTCAGCACCTTAGAATATTTTTTGTATTTATTTTAAGAACTTTCATTTTTATGTTTATAGTAAACAAAGCGTAATTTTCTTTTTGTGATTTTTTAATCCCTTTGTCAGCCATTTATGTTGATTATTTGATTTATTTTGCTTTCGAATTTTTATTTCTGGAAAACATAATTTGTAGAACAACATAAGTGCTCATGAAACACATGTCCCAAAGTCATGTGTTTCATAAATGTCAGCTACGCAGGCAATTTTTAAAATTATTTATGTTATCTAAGCTAACGTCTCTCCGTATGTAATACCACTCTTTAATTGGGGTGTAATTTTTTTCAACAGGTAATTTTAATATTTGAGCTGTGTCATGATCTGACAGACCCAAGTGCTGCACTTCAGCTATGGCATTGACACTTGTACTTATAAATAGATCTAAACAAGCTGTTTTTTTTGTTGCTTTTTCACGTGAATTTTAAAATTGTTACTGTACATTATATCCTTAAATTCCTGTAAGATTTTAATAAGTCAATATTAAAATCTCCAGTAAAAATCACTTGTTTACCAGTATTTTTATTTTTTAGGACTTGGTGAATTAACTGTTCTAAATTTTTTTAATAAGCTTTTGCATCTGAATTTGGTATTCTATAAATGCATATTAGAATACACTCATACTGAGGAACGTCAACGCCACAGCATCAAATGTCAATTCTTTTGCTAAATTTTTGATATATTGTAACTCTTTAAATTCAATATCTCTACGTCTTAAAATACATACACCTCCACGCTTTTGGTTAAACCTACAGAATGTTGTTAGTAATTTATATCCTTTTAATTGTATATTTTTTATATTATCAGCTTTTACAAACGTTTCGGACATGTTGTTAATAGATTAGAGAATGTAGATATATAAATCAAAACTATGTAGGTTGTTCATAAATAAAATCTTAAAAAATTTGCAGGGCAACTACATCTTTAATGACGTCAGTGAGAATCAATTCCGAAAAAGCGAATTTATCGTTTTGACGCCTGGCCAGTAAGTATAGTTATGTAATATCGTGTACTTTATTTATCGTTCTGGCGCCTGTCCAGCAAGTATGGTTACGTAACATAGCTTAGTGTACTTAAGTTTTCTTTCTGACGCCTGGCCAGTAAGTATGGCTACGTAACATCGTGTACTTTATTTATCGTTCTGGCGCCTGGCCAGAAAGTATGGCTACGTAACATCGTGTATTTGATTTGTCGTTTTTTCGCCTGGCCAGAAAGTATGATCATGTAACATCGTGTATTTGATTTATTGTATTAACGCCTGGCCAGTAAGTATGGTTAAGTAACATCGTGTACTTGAATTATCGTTTTGGGGCCTGACCATAATTATGGTTACCTATATCATCGTGGTACCATTTATCGTTTTGACTCCTTGCCATTAAGCATGGTAACGTAATATCGTGTACTTGATTTATCGTTTTGACTCCTTGCCAGTAAGGATGGTAACGTAATATCGTGTACTTGATTTATCGTTTTGACGCCTTACCAGTTAGTACGGTTACATAATATCATGTACTTGATTTATATTTAATTCTTGCAAAAAGTTAATTAGGTAAATGTTTTGTCTTAAAATTGTCATATGACGTTTGAAAAATATCTTTCTTTTCAGGTACATACATGAATTTGAACTTACAACAAAGAAAGGCGTACTTTTATGTTTTCAGAGCAAGATCAATGTTGAAAAATAAAAAGAATTTTAACCAACTGTATTTTTTTCATTTACCTACATATTTTGTTTATATTTTTTTAGTACCTTCCATACAATACAATACAATACAAATATTCTTAATTGCACGCCTCGGAATGATATTTAAAATAAGAAAAAAAATCGGCCAAGTGTGAGTCGGACTTATTTTTAAAGTGACTACATAACTAAATATTCTGTGCATATTTTAAGCGTCTACCTGTTGCCGTTCGAGCAAAATAATCACATTTATTGTATGGGAGCCCCTAAAAATATTTATTTTATTATGGTTTTTACTATTTGTTGTTATAGCGGCAACAGAATTACATCATCTGTGAAAATTTCAACTGTCTCACTATCACAGTTCATGAGATACAGCCTGGTGACAGACGGAGGGACGGACGGACAGCAAAGTCTTAGTAATAGGGTTCCGCTTATTACCCTTTGGGTAAGAAACCCTGAAAAGTAAATGTAAATTGAAGCATTTTATTTATCGCGCTTTCCCTTGTCAACCATTTCTAGCAGATATAATAAAATGGCGTGAAGAAACAGGAATCCAATGATCATAAAAGTAAATTACTCGTGCTTGTCTACTGCTGGTACATACTGTACATCTGTACGCGCATTTACATATATATAATAATAGCATATCAGCTACAATATAATTGCGTTACACTCGCCAAATCGCGTGTTTTGGCAACTAAGTTGCGGTAATAGTCGTAGAAACCCTTACCAGCTAAGTTATTTGTGTGTGTGTCAATATTGCATTGTTTCAGAAACACTATTTTTTTAACTTTACATGTATTTGAAAACTTAATTCTCTTCTTCTATATCCCGCGCGCTGTGTACGACAACCTAGGTCACCTTGTAGCTACTTTGTCACGTGGTGGAATAGTGCTTCGCGGTATCGCCCGGAAAAAAACAATTTCAGTGGGAACTCTTGATCGAGATGAAATTAGTTTTAATTACTCTCTGTCACTAAATTCATCTCAGTGCCAAACATCAAGTCAATTGAATGCACCGTTACAACGTGAGGTATAATGCCTAGCAAAAAAATTATCCCCTTGGGAAGTAGAGATCAAATTAAAACGATATTATATATCCATCTCCTCTTCTTCAAAGTTATGGTAGAAAGTCAAGCATTTCTTCCCGATGCTTGTAATGACAGTGCTGTTTTTAGGGTTCCGTACCTAAAAGGTTACAAACTGGGACCCTATATCAGGCTATATCTCATGAACCGTGATAGTTAGACAGTTGAAATTTTCACAGATGATGTATTTCTGTTGCCGTTATAACAAAAAATACTAAAAAGCAGTATAAAATAAATATTTAAGGGGACTCCCATTCAACAAACGTTATTTTTTGAAAACGGCACAAGGCTTGAAATATTTACAGAGTATTTAGTTATATATTCACTTTCAAAATACATAATTAAATTAAAATAAAACAAATATTTAAGGGGGGCTCCCATACAACAAACTTGAATTTTCTGACTTACTTGTAAATATTGATATATTAAACTTAAAACCTATTTACAATAACAAATTATAGGCTCTCTTACTCAGAAAAAGTGTAACTTTTTATAATTTAAAGAATTTTTAGAATTAGTTTCGTAATTGCAGAGATTAGCTACAAACAAACAAATATCCTCTTCATAATATTAGTATAGTGTTTCTTAAACAATATCCACAAATAGAAGGTTTAATACTTTATCCTCCCCACAGTCTCAATATTAAATGTCCAGCAGCGCAATACACTTTGTAATAAACTGTTATTGATACAATACGTCACAGACGGAACGGCATGTTTTTTATTAAAGACGAATAGATTAATTATTATATTAGTTTATTAATAGGTACCAATTACATTTACATTATAAAATCGTGTTCATTTTCAAAAGTAACAATAAAGTCGTTGCGTTTGTCGTTAATTTGAATTTGAACGTGAATACGTCGATAAAAATAATTGTGATTTTAGCTGGACGAATTTGGATTTCTTAGTATCATTGCGGATATCATAAAAAAACTTGACAGATTTTTCGTTAGGATTTATTATTATAATGATATTTCGAGAATTTCTATAGACATGGTTTGAAAGTTATAGATGGGATACAGCATGGGGTACAACATGGGATACAGCATGGGATACAACATGGGATACAATATTAGGCGCTTGTGCAAGGTCGATGATCGTTATCCGTATTTTTCCATTCCATGATACAAGGGGGGCTAACGGAATTCATTATTAGGCCTACGCAGTCTGTCTTACCGTCTTCCTGTCCGACCATTCAAAGGCCATTCAAATCTGTAAGACCGAAAGTGGTAGAAGCCTGAATGTTTCACAGAATACGAGTGCTGTAAAAGTTTAAATTTAAGGGGGTCCCCATTCAAGAAACACGTTGTTTTTGCTCTATCGTAAAAACAGTAATACAAACAAACTTCAAAATTGCAGTTAAAAATAGTCCGAACTCTAAAGTATAACAAATAATAAAAATGGGCCAAGTTAAGATGGGCCGGAGCCATTGCCATTTCAAATTACCGGTACAACGCCATCTAGTAATTATATTAAGAAACACATTTGTTTCGGTAGTCCTCATACAAGAAATACTATAACACGGCCGTTTAAGGTTGTCCGTCTCCGGTAAACGACCGGAGGGTGTTAGGAACTATAAAAGTTTCCAGATATCCTTTCCTAAGTCTCTAAACTTCTAAAAGGTTTCAAATATAGACACTGGATTTACTCCTTCGGGGAATGAAAACTGTGTCATGCCACAATTTTCACTTCTATACGTTTATCTCCTTTGCGTACATGGAAAAACATCTTGCTCTTAATTATATTAAATTCTATTTAACTGATTATCATACTACTAGTAAATGCTTGGAAACGGCAACCTAGTTTCCTAACTTCTCTAATATAAAACCGTCTAGTACGGTTTTATTTATACCGTTACACTTCGGTTTTATTTATACCGTTAAACTACTGCTCTTCGCCGTTGATTCTATATTGGAGAAGGCTGCCCTTATTAGTCGCTCTCGGGGCCGTTGCGCGTCCTCTCTATTTGAGCTATACTCCAGATCCCTGGCCTGAACATCAGCAGAGTCTCGGCCTTAGCAACACTGCTCACCTTTACTTCGGGGCAAGCCTTAGCCACGTGCCGCATAGCATTGTGCCTGCTCACCAAGGCCCTGGAACAACAGTACTCACCACACGTCCTAAGGTTACATAAGATCAGTCCCGTCTGCGTAAACTATTCTGGCGGTGGATACCTGGATCGTGGAAGATATCGTCGTTCGGGCTCTAGGCCGAAGAACATTATTGTACTTTCTATCGTAATTTATTTTTGCAAAACTTATGAGGTAAACTTAGAAACCTGTGTAGGTAGAATTGCGGTTTTCTTTCCTTCCGTATAGATAGGTAGTTTTTATATTGTAAAATAGATGGCTCTAATTCCTATACGATAAGTGTGACGAATCACCTTATGTGATGAGGCTACTACTAACCACTAAAAGCTTGTTTAATAAATTTGAACGAGTATACATTACAACTTTCCTCGACCTTGAAAAGTATTTTCTTTACTTGCCTCTGAACCCACTCTAACTGAATCTCTCTGAGCACCTAGCCGGTACATCGGTAACAAAATACTTTGTTTTGTTATAATATATTTTCGTTGTTTCCGTTCTATAGTAAAAACAGTAATACATAATTCAAACTTCCAGTGGAAATTGTGTGAACTCTAAAGTATAACAACAAATAATAAAAACCGGCCTATTTCAAATTATCGGTACAGCGCCATCTAGCTAATTATTAAGAGACACAGTAACACATTTGTTTGTTGGAAACGATATTCAAAGTTAAGCAACATCAGGCTCGGTTTTGGTCTTGGTACTTAGATGACTTTTTGTTTTTGTCTTTTGTTTGTGAATTACGTAAATTTACATGCGTGTTATCGGCCAAGTGCGAGTTAGACTCGCGCACCGAGGCTTAATAATTAGCTAAATGATGCTGTAACGTAATTATTTGTTGTTATACTTTATACCTCACACACACTATAGCTGCAAAATTGTGTGCGTAAGGATTGAGGAGCCACCTCTGGAATTTGGGAAACCAGCTAACAAATATTTTGTAGTCCTAATAAAATAATTATAGGCCAGATCCCGGAATTTGTCTAGCACGTGTTACTGTTTTCACGATAAAGCAACTATGTTATTAAGAGTTTATGAACAGTCATACATTTTTTTGATTTTAAGCAACGTTGGGCTAGGTCAGTAATTGGGATGACCGATTAGGTACACTATTTATTTTTGTTTGTGTTCGAAAATTTCGTAAATCGTGAAACGGAACGGAACGGTAGGCAACGGTAACGGTGCGCTAGTCCAAATCGTACTTGGCCGGTTTTTATTTTTGTTTTAAATGTATATAAATAAATATTTTTGGACAGTGTACACAGCGCCGTCTGACCCCAAAGTAAAAAAAGTGTATCTTAGGCTAAATGGATAAACAAATAATAATAACTTGCAAAATATATACACCTGAGAAAATTAAACATTGATGCATTTTTAACTTATATTTCACGAATCCCCATACAATTGGGTACGCGACAAAAATGTCAGCACTCATTATAAATTGTATGGAAAATTCTCATTTTGGTTGCAAAACTTTAAGACGGTTTATAGTTATTACAGATGTAAAATTTCATTATAATTCATAGAATGATGGCGAATGGATGGCTGGACATGACCTTAATAATGGTTTTATTACATACTAGATTTTGTCCGCGGCTCCGCCCGCCTTTAATTCGGTTATCGGCGAGGGATTTCTTCAGCAACTCCTTGTAGCTATAGTTCGTTTAAGCTCGGTTATAGTTATGCCCGCGGGAACTTTTAAATTTTGCGAGATAAACAGTAGCATATGACCTGACTATGTCCCTTAATATTATTGTGAAAGTTTGGATGATGGATGTTTGTAACTCAATCACGCTTCAACCACTAGACGGATCGGTATGAAATTTGGCACACATATAGGTTAGCTAATTTTTTCAGGTCTTTCCTACATTGCCTTTTAATATTTTTTTTATTTCTCATTTCATTTAAACAAACCTAACCAAAGAGGTGTAAGATAGTGCAATACTTATATATAATACACTGCTAATATCCCTCTGTCCCTTTTCAACATAGTTAACCAGACAGGCAAATTACGTAACGCAATTCACAAAGTAAAAGTTCAAGTGTAAGAGATTTTAAGTCAGTTAATTTGTAGCAGGCTTGCTAGCCAGGTGAGCAAAGTACTTGTAGCAGGCTTGCTAGCCAGGTGAGCAAAGTACTTGTAGCAGGCTTGCTAGCCAGGTGAGCAAAGTACTTGTAGCAGGCTTGCTAGCCAGGTGAGCAAAGTACTTGTGAAGAAATAAGTTTTCCTCGTGGTCCCATTAACAGGCCAAATTAACGGGACCAGAGCAAAACAGCGGAAAAACTAAAATTGGAACCAAGAAAATTACGACGGCATATGAGTTTGGAGTACCTTGAACTCGGTACGCAAAAAAAATAACTTAAAAATGTGTCAAAACCTAAAAGAATATTTAATTCAAATTATTTCTTTAATAACAATAATAAAACATACATTTAAATAATTCTTAAGTTATTGTTGTAATGAGGAATCATTTAAAAATATACCATAATCCTCACTGATTTTAATAACTAGTAAAATCAGCAAAAAGCCAGGAATATATTTCTATTTTTAAGAGCCTTAAACACCTGTCAGGATCCTTGAGTAATGAAAAGGATGACGCGATATGTAACATAACGTACGTAAGTACTTGACTCACTGATACATTCACTAATTGTTTTGGTTAAATGCAGTTAAAATAATGTTAATTTTGAAAATCCAAAAAACATATACACTCAAAGCCTTTTTTTTTTTATTTACGGTTGCCTTATTCGCGGATTAAAAACACAAGCAACATATCCCTAATAATTCTACACAAATCACCATTCCGTATGTATTTTTGTATGAATTGGTTGCAAAAACAGAATTTTTGCCTTTCCGATTACACCTCATTGTCTTATTAAACAACACACGATGTTTGTTGATTGATGACAAGATGTTTTCAATGGAAGTATGTTTTTGCCTATCCTCAACTTTACCATATAGGTTATCATGCTTATTATTTTAGGTTTTTCACGATTTTTAAGAAAATTATTGTTCCGGTATTTTGGACGTTCCCTAATCATATGACAAAGTTATATGGGCATCGTTTCATACATTTATGGAAACGTAAAATAGTACAAAACCGTGACTAAGAAAATTATCATTATGAATAATTGTATTGTCCTAATAGTCCAAAGCACAGAAAAGAGCTACGCCTCTCTTAATCCAATGCGCTTGCGGTTTTCTGGTGGCGAGCTCTATGGTCATCACGTAGTTGGTCGAGTGGCCCGTTGTCGACAGAGTCCCAGCTCTTAACAACGTCTTGTACGTAGGACACTCGTACAGCCCACCTTGCAGCTTGTGACCTTGTTCTGGCTTCATATATAATATTGCCATTTCTGAAATAATGGTTAACCTTGATGTACAAAGCTGGTAGGTAGATTTCCTATGAGGTATAGAACTATGAAATTATTTTATAACAGGCCTAAAAATGATTGAAAATTTCTATTAAAGTCCTATGTTTTGATGTTTGGGGGCATTAAAGTCGGTATTTAGGTTGGGAACGGGAACTTAAACAGAAAAGGATCTTGTTTATCTAGTCTTGAACACGAACGGAGTCGCGAGCAACTACTTAATATAAAATAAAATAGAATAGTACTTTTATAGTACAATAAATAATTTTAAACTAAACAATCATACAATCTTATATATTCAGAGTTCAACTAGACGACCTTATCGTTATAAAGCAATCTCTTACAGACAACCTTAGGTTCCAAGCAATAGAAATAAAAGCAAAATAAGTATAGGTGTCACAGGAAGAGAAAAGTTACAAATAGAAAAAAAATCTAAATAATTATATAATTGTCAATAAAAATACATAAACATGCATATAGGTAGGTACATAAACATACTTATATATACGTGTATATAAATAAATTTATACATATAAAACCAATTTTGAAACAATTATACCAGTATAAAGTTCTTTAGGTCTGCTTTCTTCTAGCGTCATGTCACCCATGTTCCAACGCGCACCCTCCAGGAACAAACCGCTCACGCAGCATCCGTCATCCGGTTTCTTTGCTGGAGCTACGGCCAGGGGCTAAAATTATAAGTTTACAGATTAAAATTCTACTTAGAAATCTACTTAGAAATACATGATAATTATATTATAACGCTACATAAAACTGGATGATAATTGCATTTAAACTCTACTTAGAAATGGATGCAAATTGTATTAAAATTCTACTTAGAAATTGATGATAATTATATTAAATTTCTATTTAGAATTACATGATAATTATATTAAAACTCTACATAAAACTGGATGGTAATTTTATTTAAACTCTACTTAAAAATAAATGATAATTATATTAAAACTCTACATTGAACTAAATGATAATTGTATTTAAACTCCACTTAGAAATACATGATAATTATATTAAAACTCTTAATAGAAGTGGATGACAATTATATTGATGATAATAGTGATGATGTCAATGTTGTGTCAGTGTTTGTTATTTGCCTCTAAAGTGAACAAAAATACAAAACACCTTTGCGTGGCTAGTCAAAAACTAATAACTGATAAAAAGACAAAAAATAAGATATAAAATAAAAGATAAGATAGGTACCTACATAGAACTAAATCCAAAAAATAAATGTAAAAGCTGGTGACGAGTGTTGGAGGTTGATAAGGTGGATTATTAGTGACCTACTAACGTACTAGAGCACACAACGCACTTGCCAAAGCTGTCTTAAGCAATTGAGTCGTATTTCAAGTTTAACCAAAACGTATAATGGTCAAGGCAAGCAAGCAGATACGAAATAAATATGTGAAAACTCTGATGTGACATCTGTTTATAGCGTATCCTCTAGTGAAAGCATTATAGCGTATCCTCTAGTGAAAGCATTATAGTAGTGTAAAAGGAACCTCAAAAGCATATCCGATGGTGTCAATAGCAATTATGTGTTTTCTAGCGTAGTTCTGCAGCGCGCCGGTGAGGAACGCCTGGGGGAAGTAAAATCCGGAGATCCAGAACACTTTAGGAATACCTTTGGCTTCCCACTGACGCATGAACTGCACGCGTTGGCATAGATCCCTGACCCAAGCAGCTGTAAATAAAATATTTGTGTAGTTGAAGGTGAGGCCGTCAATAAAACGAATCCAGCAATGGACCCACGGCCAAGACTGTATAGAACTTTACACAAAAACGCAGGGAAAATAAAACAGACTTGTAATAGAATAAGTAGTTGTTATATATAAGTAAATAAATGTTACATAAAAGGTTTATTTTATAAAAAAAAAAAAAAATTACACTATTATTCTTTTTTTATTTTATTACTTTTTGCGTGTTTTTATTCTAACAGGCCATGCGAAGAAAATATTATAGAAATTTACTGTCGCCTTTTTTTTATGTAGTAGCAAGATTTTCTTTTTGTATTCTTTAAGCGAAGCTGCCAAAGCATGGTCACAACAAAACAGTCTATAATTGTGCTATTTATGAGCCAATGTTTTTTTTTTTTTTTTTTTTTTTTTTTATACCACTAAGGTGGCAAACAAGCTTACGGCCCGCCTGATGGTAAGCGGTCACCGTAGCCTATGGACGCTTGCAACACCAGGGGTATCACTTGCGCGTTGCCGACCCTTCAGAAATCCAATAACTTCTTTCTTGAAGAACTCCATACTGTAGTCCTTGCAGAAAACCTTGGCAGGGAGCTCATTCCACAACTTAAGCATTCGCGGGAGGAAGTTTCTCTGAAACCGCACTGTACGCGACCATTTAGGTTCTAAAGTGTGAGAATGAATTCCCTGCCGATGGCGAGCGGTGCGATGGTAGAAAGTAGCCGTGGGCATCATTTCGAACAATTCCTCAGAACACAACCCATTGTACAAGCGGTAGAACACACACAGTGAGGCAAAGTCTCTCCTCAGACTTAAGGGCTCGATACCGCAAGTGAGTTTGGAATCGTCGACAATTCTCACAGCCCGTCGTTGAACCGAGTCAAAAGGGCCAAGCTGGTATCCGGGTGCACCTGCCCAGAGATGGCAGCAGTACTCCATATGGGGCCTAACTTGCGACTTGTAAAGTAACAACCTTTGCCCCGACGTGAAGTACTGCTTCGCTCTGTTGAGTACACCAAGTTTTTTGGACGCCAGCTTTACCTTATCTTGTAAATGATCTCGGAACTGAACATCGCTGGAGATGTCGACACCAAGGATCCCAATGCTCTTGGAGATGGAGAGGGGAGTGTTCTGGAATTGTGGGACCACAGTAAATGGAGTTTTCTTAGCGGTGAACGCGCACACTTGTGTCTTTGTAGGGTTGAATCGGACCAAGTTTACCCGTCCCCAGTCAGAGACCTGGGACAGTGTAGTCTCGATTTGAGACACAAGTTCTCCGCGGTTTTCCTCCACAACGGAACGAGGGATGTTTGCACGACCCGTGTAAAAAGCGTCTCCAGTACTGTCATCTGCATAGCAATGTATGTTGTTGATGTCCAACATGTCATTGATATGCAGTAGAAACAGCGTAGGAGACAGCACAGAGCCTTGCGGGACACCAGCATTAATGTCCATGCTATCAGAGCAACTACCGTCAACTACGGTTCGTATGCGTCTGCCGGACAAAAAGCTAGCCACCCATTTGCACAAACCCTCGGGCACTCCGTAAGATGGCAACTTCGATAGAAGACCGCGGTGCCAGACCCGATCGAACGCCTTCGCTATGTCCAGGCTACATGCCAATGCCTCCCCCTGACTCTCAATGGCTAGTGCCCATCGGTGTGTGAGATACACTAGAAGCTCACCAGTCGAGCGACCGTAGCGAAAGTCATATTGACGGTCACTGACCAGATCGTGTACTTCTAGGTATCTTAGAAGCTGTGTGTTGATCACACGCTCCATCACCTTAGAGAGGAGAGAGGTAATAGCGATAGGCCTGTAATTCGATGGATCTGATCTATCGCCCTTTTTGGGCACCGGGTGCACATTCGCAGTCTTCCATGTAGACGGAAATTGCCTAGTGTGGTAGGAAAGCGCGAAGAGGCGCGTGAGTACAGGACATAACTCAGGAGCACACTGCTTAAGCACCACTGCTGGTATACCGTCTGGCCCACTCGACTTATGAACGTCTAGAGAAAGCAACGCCCGCCTGACCTCCCGCTGCGTTATGGAGATTTCCGGCATGGACTTACCGCACCACGGTATAGTAGGTGGTACAGCGCCTTCATCGCTCATATTCGAGTTCGAGGCAAAGATACTGCCCAGTAGATCGGCTTTCTCTTTAGCACTATGGGCCAAGTCACCATCGGTCTTTCGCAGTGGTGGTAACGACGACTGGCAGAAGTTCCCTTCGGCAGCTTTGGCAAGCGACCAGAAAGCACGACTCCCAGAAGGATAGTTCGCAAGTCGCCCACCTATTTTGCCGATGAATTGGAATTTTGCTCTGGCAGTTGCTTTCTTACTGAACCTCGAGGCAGCATTTAATTTGCGTTTTAACTCAGAAATATTCGGATCCTTATTAAAACGAGCCGTGGTCCAAGCCTCATATGCATTTTGCTTAAGAATTTTAGCTTTTCTGCAAGACCTATTAAACCACGGTCGTTTTTTGACGCCGGCAGCTACTCGCGGGTTAGGAATATAGCATTCCATACCAGCAAGGATTGTCTCAGTGACTGCGGGTGCGCAGACGTCAGGATCTTCTGAGTTAAAGCAGATCTGCCTCCACGGGTACGATGCGTAAAATTCACGCAATCCATCCCAGTCTGCCGACTTATAGTGCCACACACGACGCCAGTTAGTTGGCCCAGAAGGATCAGGTTGTGTGCATGACACTTGAGTCCGAACGAGACATTGGTCCGAGGAGCCAAGAGGCGCATCCACTGAGACGGAGTACCCGTCCGGACGAGTAGTCAGCAGAAGGTCCAGTAAGGAGCTCGTATGTTCCTCTATATCTGGTATTCTCGTTGGAGAAAGTACCAGCTGAGAGAATCCATAGGTCAGAGCAAATTCATGAGCAGATATCCCAGCATAGTTATTGGTTCGAGAACTGAGCCACTCGCGATGGTGGGCGTTAAAGTCTCCCAAAATAACTAGTTCTGCTGTGGGATATTGCTCTAGAACTTTGTCAGTCGTCAAACTCAGGTGCGTGAAGAGTCGAGTTACGTCCGTGTCACCGCTATGAGACCTGTATAGGCACGCATAGATACGAGTGTGGCCGCCGTAATCTACGCGCACCCACAATATCGACAGGTCCCTGTCTTCAAGGCTATGAAGGCGGCGACAGCAGATATCCTCCCGGACGAACATACATACACCGGCACGACTCATAAAATTGTGTTCGAGTTTGTAGCCGGGATAATGAACGTATGATGTGTCGGCCGGGCAGGATATCTGCGTCTCCGTTAGAAAAAGAATGGTCGGCTGCGCAGTTTCGAGATGGTGGTGGACTGCGTTAAGATTTGCGTGAATACCCCTGATGTTGCAAAAATCCACATTTTATGTGGATGGAGTAGCCGCTGTGCAAACTCTTTTCTTTTTCTGTCTTCTGGCCATAATATATATAAAAAAAAAGTTACTAAGACTAAGGATGAGGATTCACTGCACAGACAGCATAGAGGACAAAGGGTGCGGTTCTAAGACTGCCGAAGCTCGCCACAGATGATACGGTTGCTGGCACGGCGGGCGGAAGGGCCCCTGATCCCCCTCTGTTGTAGTAGCCGGGTCCACTCCGGTCTCCTTCTCCGGCACGACTACCACTTCAGATACTTTACACAGGCTGGCGAATCAGCCTCCCAGGGCGGAGATTAAGTGATCCCTGGGTTCGGGATCCCGTTCAACCTGCGGGCGGCCAGCGGTCAGCCGTTTCATCAGGTCTCCCTGACCGCCGAACCAGCACGCCGCGTCTACGCCGAGTATGACAGCAACAAGCACCGCCGGTCCTCCGCTGTCCGCGCAGCGAATCCTCAAAGAGCTCTGGCAACCTTACTCACCGCCAGGAACACAACACTACTCAATGTTAGTGTTATTATGGCCGCGGTTTTCTGTAAGGTGGAGGTACTTCCCCAGTTCGGGCCGCTCATTCGAGCAAGTACTCGCTATGCCCTGCTTAGTTGTTCGGGTGGCTTATTCGAGCGAGTACTTGCAGTGCCCTACCTCTCTTAATGTAATCTTAAGTAAAGACAAGGATGACGCGATATGTAATTAAGCATGCATGAGTAACTCTGTTGATGTTTTCATTGGTTTTCCAAGAAATAAATATGGATACTTTCTGTTTTAGTGCTATCAAAAAATGATTTTGATAAAGGTTTAAAAAAATATTACGACTGGGTTTTACCGAATTTAATAGTAGCAAGTATAGAACTTGCAGTAATACTATTATCTATAATTATATATTACATATTATGTGACATATCTATAGAGTTAAAAAAATACTATTTAAATAAATTTATTTTATTAGCAACCTACATAACATTCAAAACACCAGGTAATTCAAATTTTATTGTATTTTACATGAATAACCCATTTTATGATAATATAACGGCTTGTCAATTCTAACTTTAACTATAACCAGTCATTTTCAGCTGGTAATTGTTAAAGTTAAAGTTATGACGGAATTGTCAGATGGTGCACTACATTTTTTGCTTAACCGAGTATTTAACGAGCCGTCAGCCTTTTGTTATAATTAAAGTTGTATGGTACAACCCACCTTAACCGTTTACCGTGAACAGTATTCAGTAATTAGTAGGTACTTTTCTAATATATATTTAATTAGAGTATATAATTATAATATCATATAATTGTATTCAGTACTGTATGTCTTAATCTAAAGGACTCACACAGTGGCTTCAAAGAAGGGTATGCCTTTGCGCTCCACATGGCTGGCACGTTATTCTTTGCGAGACTGTTTGCCATATTCTCCAGCGCTTCTGACATTACAACCAAGCCCGTCAAGGCCTTTAACAGATCTCTGTGAGGAATAGTCGTTATGATATTAAGAGTCCAGGGTGCTTATTAAAAATACTGCATAATATAAAGTTAAGACAATTAAAAATAACAAGTAGAGCCCAAAAAGATCAGATTTAAACATTTTTACTGTACCAAACCATCCTCACACCATAGAACTTAAATGGTAAGGTGCTTCCGCCTACGAAATATTAGGTTGTAAATTATTCTCCCTACCAAGGTTAAGGACTACATACGGGGTTCTTCAAGAAATAGGTTATTAGATTTCGTCGCCGACGCACGAATGATGGTCCTTGTGTTGCAAGCGTCCATAGGCTGCGCTGACCGCTCACCGTCAGGCGGACCGTTAGTTTGTTTGCCACCTTTGTGGTATAAAAATCCAATGAGTACTACAGCTAAATTATTAACTACCCCATACCTAAATACAAGTAGTATAAAGGTATGGGTATCTTTAATAATTATGATATTTTATAAGTTTGGCGTCGGGGTCCAACCATTTTATGGGCCTTAGCAGTGATCCAACATAATTTTCGTTAGGCCCTACCCAAAACGCGTCCTCATTCAACACCCGTGGACCAATTGATTTCTAAAGATTATATACGGCACGAAGGCTAATATAACATCTTCTCAACTAACCTGAGAGAGTTGTTGATTACGTTGAGTAGTTTGTTGTATCGTAAGGCCTCCTGAGCAAGCACCGTGTTCAGCGACTCTTTGTACGACACAGGATATCTGACAACAATTTCATAACATCACGGTCTACTATCGATAGCAATTGATTTATTGATTCAAATAACGGATCTAGAGGTTTCAAGGTTATATGATGCGCATGTACACTGAGTCACACAAGTGTTTAAAATTTATTTCATATTTATATAAACAAAAACCGTTTTTAAACACATTTTTTTTCTCAACTGCACTTCACACGTTGAAAAAAGTTAGCGTTCACTTGGAAATCTTAAGATATTTATAGATTATGAAAAAATATATATGAAAGCATTTAAATACGTACCATATGTTTTAATGACATATTTCTAAACACAAAAAAAATGCTTAAAAATAAAATTAAAAAAATTTTTGCATCGAAAGTATAATTTCAGTTTTGCTAAGTGAACGCAAACTTTTTGTGATGTGTAAATAACCAAAAAGGTTTCAAATTAAGTTAGGCTCGTTTAAAGTCCATTACACATGGTACTGGTAATGTACTTGAAATTGATTACTATTGGAGGTCCGTGCTTGTCCACAATTAACTTGACCTCATACACAAAACTCTACAAAGGCGCTTAGCGGGCTATGGAAAGGTTTGCTCTAAACGTTTATGTGATACGATCCCATATTAGGAAATACATACTTAGAAGAAGGGTGACAACCGGCTAAGCTAGAGTGACAATGGGCAACTACATAGCACGAAAAACTGTTAAAAGATGGGAACGAAAGGCAGTGAAGTGGAACGCGATTCGGAAAACGCAGCTTCGGCTACTTACTGGTTGAATAGATTTAAAAATGTAGGTAAGGTCCCGCAGTGAACATCGTACAGTTGAGAAATGATGAAACAAATTAAGAAAAGCATTCCATAGCACTCTACTAATAATTAAACTCAGAAGAAAAACGTGGCCCATTTTTTTAAAAAAAAGAAACAGTACAAAAACTTATAAAACATACGTGGTCGAAATGTGCTTAAGGTCCAGCGGCGACGGCAAGACCTCCAAGATGTCTTTGGCAGCTTGCTCAGTCATCTCCTCGGGGGTCAATCCCCCTTCGCCAGCCATCTCTTTAGGTTGTAAGTCCTTAAGAGTGTCTGCAAACAAAGAAATAAAGAAATAGTAACTATTGAAGATTGTTTTTTTTTTTAAAGAAAACTGCAGATGGTAACTTCATATATGTCCCATAAGTCGTACGTCATCAGCATTAGATCGACAGCCGTTATACGCCCCACTGCAAGGTCACAGGCCTAATGCGTATTGGCGGAAGTTGCCGAACTAGTGGCCACTCGAGATGTTAGTGTCTACATGTAAAATCTCCGCATCTCCCATTTCATGTAAAAAACCATGACATTGTCTTATTTGCATGACAGACATGTTATGATAAATTAAATAATGCCGTTTCGAATTTAACGGTTTTGGTTTTACGCAAATAATTTGTTACATAATGAGAATAAAACCAAATGTGTTAAATTTACATTTTAATACCAAATGTTAGTCAGATCCAGACATGTATTAATATTCTTGGCATAACGCTGGAATCCAAACTTTAATGGTTTCCTCATGTTCATAACCTAGCGAAAAAACCTGGCTCTGCTGACCGATGTGAACACTGCAAAATTAGTATATTTAAGCTATTTCCATAGTTTAATGACATATGGTATTTTATTTTGCCGTAACGCTGCTGGTGTTAAATACAATATTTGTGTTAAAAAAACTTTTTTCAATTCGAGTTAATTACAAATTAGGATCTAGGATATCTCTGAGGGATAGGTTTAGGGAAGTAAATATTTTAACTTTAGTGTCGCATACAAGTTTAGTTTTAGCAAAAAAAAATTACGTTCATAAAGTAAATACTAGAAGTAAATATAAGCTGTTTGTGCATAATACACGTGTACACAAAATAAGTAAATCTCTTATGGGGTTATTTATACACTTTTACAACAAAGTTATTAATAATATTGAAAAGTTATCAATAAGTAAATTTAAATCTTTTATCAATCAAACAACACAAGTAAGTGAAGATGCTCAATTACAAGACGCATAGGTAAACTGAATTAAAATAGAAATAATATAAAATTGTACGGCTTAAATTTTTTATTTAAACCATTGATTGTATCTGTATTTTTTTTCAAATAGTAACTATCGAGTTTCTTGCCTAATTCTTCTCGGTAGAAATCAACATTGTGAACCAGATTTCAAAAAATAGTATTTCATAACATTGACGATTCAAAAGTGTTTGTAAAAACCTTATTTAAATAAAGAATTTGACTTACAAGCCGCCGGTAAGGCCTTCGACTTGGCTTAACGACTGCTGTTGTAACTTCAAAACACGAAGGAGCTAGCTTCAAATATATCTTGCTACAACGAACTCTCTTACTATAAACAAGAAGTTACCGTAGACCACGGCATCTACTAGGATTTCTAAATCCTAGTAGATGCCGTGGGCTAAAGCTAGCATCTATGTATAATATATTGTTACATAGTTACTGACTGAGATTGTTGTTAGTCTCCGACATTGCGTAACTGATGTTGGCGTTCCCGTGGAGCCCAAACAGCGCTGGGTCGTCATTCAGCGGGAGTGTGCGAATGTACTTGGCATAGTCCTCGATATTTGAAGCGGCAGGTTGCTGTCATACATGCAAATAAATTTAATGGTTATATAATCATACAAATTCAGCTGATACGTGTAACAGACAGATGATCTATTTTTGCACAGTATTAATACGTAATATGTATTTGTGCGTATTACGTATGCTGCGTGGTTTTTTCTGCATAGTATATAGCCTATAAGAATACGTCTGTAGTTAGCATTAAAAATTACGTATTTAACCTGCCTAGATTTTAATGATAAAGGTACTAATAATCAATAAAAAAGAAACAAATTTATACTCAAATAAATGTTGTTTAAAATATATGCTTACATATTGTACCTATATGAATAATGACCTATGTGTATGTAATATATATGTATAGATATATATTTATATGTATGTATGTATGTTATATGAATGTGTATATTTAAACATCCTAATCTCTTACGGCTTTTGTAGCTTAGTGTAGGTTCAATTTAAACAAAACAAAGGTTTTTCTCTTACTATTGCCTACATAGCAAAGATTCAATGCACTGCCAATTTAGCCTATGGTTAGCTGGTAGATAATGCCATTTGGTATTAAGGTCGCCATTGTATAGTTTTGTTTCTGTAGAAAAAATAAATCAACAAATATGTTTATTAGTACTTAAAACATAAGTTATTAATTTTGTTTCTGCAGAAAAAATAAATATGTAAATTAGTACTTAAAACATTAGGTATTAAGCTAATTGTTTTGCCTATCTAATATCATATATGTATATCTTATACACGCGAGTGATCTGATGTTACAAGAGTCCATAGGCTACGGTGACCGCTTACCATCAGGCGGACCGTAAGCTTGATTGCCACTTTAGTGGTATTAAAAGTTTGAAGCTTCATTATTATCTCACTATCCACTATTAAACATCCATTGATTAAATTATCTTGTTAAGGTATGTAATTTTATTAGCTCGTCATTTAATAAATCTGCCAACGGAGATGTTAAGTATTTGTTTTTTACTGAATTGTATTTTTTCAGCTGAAAGCTTGGAGTTAACATGGTATGCTTTTAGGTGTACATGTTGAGGTTATTAAGTATTTTTATATCTATAATTCTACTGTACGTGTGTCTGTCACTGTACTCCTCTTAAACGGCTGGACCGATTTGAATGATATTTTTATGTGTTTGGGTGACGCCCTGGACGGTTGAGATTCATAAATCAGCCCGTCAGATGGCGCTGCAGTCGGTATCATGCAGGACAACGTCTGCCCGGTTAGCTATGTGTGATATATATTTCCACAGTTCGTCACCTGTTTGTAAGCTCCAGAATCGTCAAACACGTATTTCTCGGTCAGCACCGACGTGGTGTAGTAATCTGCAAGTAAGAAGAGCAAACACCGGCGGTCCCAGTCGTCCGTCACTCTACCGCCGTAGTTTATATGACCCGCTGTGTACGTCAACATCTGATCAAAACAAATACCTATATATATGTAGAGTACACGCCACAAATATTAGGGTCCGTGAATTCATTTATTGCCGTCTCGCCCTTAAATGCACGGGTCGCAGCTAACTTCACTATTGTTAACACCGCACGCTACATCGTGTTATCATCGCTGCAAGGATACAACACAAATTGCATCTATAAATGCATTTGTATAATTCATTATGTTTCGCAATATAACACGTTAATATTCACATAATAAAAACTATTTTCCTCATAGGGACTAGTTTAGATTTAAGAAAATGTAATAACAATAAGTGTAAAATTGTATTAAGTTAGGTAAAAGTAGAGTAGGTTTGTTTCATTTCCCCTCTTTACTATTTTTGGATATCAAAAATGATATTGTGTGAGTACCGACATGTTGTCGACTTTGTACGTACGACTATCCCCAAAAAAGCGGGAAATTTAGTTTAATGTATGTATGTAAAACATATTCCATTTGTTACAAATAGGGATACAAAAGAGATGGGTATATGGGTAAAAAAAGGAAAGACTGTCTGAAACTTTACCTGGCTAGGGTCATTAAGTCCTTAGGCTATGCCTAAAATAAGTATCACAGGTTGAATGCAAACCTTTGCCCCTATACATAGGTATCTACACCGTTACAGTAAGTAATATGGTTAAGGCGCAAAACACATGTAAACTTATGAAACGCAATAGCTTATAACTCAGCAACCGGGTTACATAAGATAAATATAAATATATCACTAGATACCTCTCATAGGCATCTATCGAGATAAATAGGTTTCATACAGGTAACTTTAAGCCCTGAAGTACAGGAGCATAAGGAAAATCCTGAAAACTTGTATCACACATTTTTTCATGATTTAACATACTGACAGACACCAAAAATACTGAAAGGTATGTCCGAATTTTAGGTCTATTTTTTGACATATCACACCAAGTCTGTAGTCATCTAGTGTAGGCAGAAAGCCCTGAGAGCTAAAATTCCAGCTCTTCTCTCACTACGGCCTAACCGTAGACGATGGAACATCCCACGATACGTCGTTGGAACCGCCTCTGAAAGATCTATCTTAGGACACCGTTAAATCGTCATTATAGCTTCTACCGTTTGGCTATAAAACCTAAAAATGTAAAACAGCGTTATTTTATAGTCAAGCCGCAAATCGTGTGACTGTGATGGCAATAGCCGATAGAGACCCCAACTGTCAGTAGCGATTTATAGCTAGGTAGATATACCTACACTTTCGATATATGTCTATATCGACTACTATATGTTGTCTTTCACTAAGTTTTTGTGTGGGCTAGATTTTCAGTCACCACAGTAAGTACAATAAGTTAAGTACTAAATCTAGAAGGTTCTATGGAACAACCTCTACCTCTGATGGGGTTTTTATTTTTATTATAAATATAGAACAAATTTTGTATTTGTATTCAGTCAATCAAGATGCTTCAAGAAGTATCCATCAGATACTAATATATAATGTTCAAAGTGAAATATTTGTAAATATGTGTTAGAATTAAGTTAGAAGCATAAGTTAAATAAAAAATAAAATCGGTCTGTTTTGTGCATATAATCGTTTTCCTTATATCTCAAGCGCCTCAGATGAAACTCTTGTCACGGGCAAAACCTTGTGCCACAGATTTCGAAGGGTCTGTCCGCACAACTATGATAGGTAATTATTAAATTAATTGTGTGTGTGTGTGTGTGTGTGTGTGTGATACATGATATATTTAGTAAATTTAAAAAAAAGGAGGGATTGATGCAGAGTGGCAAATTATTATTGATTTTTGTTAAGGCCTGATCCATAAAATTAGGTATTCGGCTTGGGACGTTCAGCTAGCATATTATATATCCCCATAATATTAAAAAAGGGAATCTAGTGGCCAAAAAAAAAGAAATTATCAAAAAAAAACATCTTTGCATAGAAAGATGCAGCTTCTCAGCAGTTTCACGTCCCTACAAGAGACACGCTGGCCCAGTGCGGTTTGGTGGACATTTTAAATTATTGGCCACTCCTTAGCCCAAAAGGCCTCTAATTACTCTATGTAATATGAAAACAGTATAGGGATTAAAGAATGTAAAGCTTCTTACCCTAAGAGGCACTTCATTGTACTCTGTTATGAACATGTGAAGCTGCGAGATGCAGATGCGAAGGTCTCCGTCGGTGAATTCGTACGGGATATTGAACCCGAGAGGACCGAATTTACGCCGCTCCAGCACAACGCCGTGGAATAAACACAGCGAGAACAGTAGCCACTGGTAAACAAATCAAGTGTTAACTATAGAAATTAACGACTGCTGTCGTATGGTAGCAACTAGGACCGGCAGCTTAACGTGCCCTTCAAAACACGAAGGAACTAGCTTCAAATATAGAATTCAAAGCTATAAAGAACTTCCTAACTATAAACAAGATGTTACCGTAGTAATCCTACGCCGATAGCAAAGTTTAGCGCGGGCGAAGCCGCGGGCAAAAGCTAGTGTCTATGTATAATATATTGTTACATAGACTACCTCGTAGCCTTGTTAGTAGTGTGGCCGACTGCTAAGCAGAGGGTGTGGGTTCAATTCCCGCACTGAAAAAACATCCATGTGATAAAACATTTGTGTTCGTCTTGAGTCTGGGTGTATTTATGCATATGTATTTACAAAAAAAAAAGTAATATTTATGTATTTTTATTCGTTGTCTGGTATGAGTATCCATTAAACAAGCTTTGCTTACTTTGGGACCATAAGACGCTGTGTTTGATGTCCAAAAATATTTATAAAAAAAAATATATAAATTTGACTTATTTGATTTGACAGTTTTATAACCGGAAAACACTTAACTTTTCATTTGCAACGAACATAGCTGACTTATCTGTCACAATGTTTATACATTTAAAATAGTTTTTAAATAGGTTAAATAGCGATAAGGTAGTTGAAAATTGGTTTAGTAGTTGTAAATTATAGTTTTATCATTATCAGCCTAAGACGTCCCCATTCTTGGAGCACGACCTACCCTTACCGAGGGTGATTAGGGCCATAGTCCACACGCGGTCCCAGGGCGGATTGTGAACTTCACATACAGTTTTTTTTTGACGTATGCAGTTTTCCTCACGATGTTTTTCTTCACCGTTAAGCCAATGGTGTGAATAATCAATGTACTTGAGAAATTAAGACTGATTGGTACACGCTAGTAGGGTAACAAGGTGAAATCTTTGGTAAAATCGAAATTCCTCTGCCACCACCACCGACTCATTTTAGTTTTATAGTAGTTGTAAATTGTATTTATCTAAGAATTTATTTAGTAGATTACACTACATTTCTTCTTCTATTTTCTATCATTGTCTAAAAACACAAAAATAATAGCTCCAAAAAATACTTCACAAATGACGACAGTAGACAAGATAATACAAATCGACATGGTTAATGAACTATCTACTGGTTTTGGTTTGTATTGTGGTAGCATTTTGTTAATTGAGTATGAATCAATAAAGGTTTTCATTTATGACATACATTAAACAATTAGATTTAAATGTCTAAGCAATTATTTTTGTTTGGTGTAGCAATTGGGTAAGAATATTTTATTATACCTAACTTACCCCATCTACATTTATAATCCGGTATATGTAAATAGGTATTTTCTATGTACGGATAGGTACCAGGCAGTTACAGTTTACAAAAATACTATATATAGTCCACAAAAATTTGTTCCTAGTATAGTACGTAAATATAAACAAAACATTGCCTAAAACCATCTGGAATAAAGTGGCTTTTCGACGGTAGAAAAAATATTAAATTTGTACTAAATATTCAAGAGTTTAACCCGCACGTAGCTAATGAGTTACCGATTAACATAAAAAAAGACTAATCCTAACACAGAGACACACTAACACTAACTTTTGATAACTTTTTTAATGTATACATAAAAATGTTTGAAATTATATGCATAGGTTATGGAATATTTCAATTCAAGAGTTTTCCCAGTTCGATGTCTTTTTCAGACCGACGTTTACCAACTTCAAAAAAAAGGGTGTTCTCAATTCAGTTGAATTTTATAGTTTACTTACTAAATAAAAGTGTGTATGGACGCTAAGTAGGAAGAATTTCGTTCAATGACCGGTCACTATTTGTCTCTGTTGCGCGCGCATAATTTTTCTCCTCTATGACAGAGGTCATCGCATCTGTGCGAGTGCGATTGCAAATAATTATGCGCGTGCAACAGAGACAAATAGTGACCGGTCATTGAACGAAATTCTCCCTGCTTAGCGTCCGTGCTATAGTTATACATAGAGATACTTCCCATAAAATACTGTTCATTTTATAATTTACATTTTCCATCCGTTATCCGTTTTAAAAATGGGTTTACGACCTTTTGGCAGTGAGGCCTATGCGAACCTTAAGCCGGCGTAGCGTAGCGTCGACAATCTTGCTCTATTTATTTCTGTATTTTCGTAACCCCCCAAGAGCCCTAAGTCACTGGGCCCAAAGAATATATATCTAACTCGACACCATGGTGACTTTATCAGCATCGTGGCCAAACAAAACACTTGAATTTGTATCGCGAGTATCTGGTTTGGCATCGCCAATTTGAAAGCGCTGCTAGCCCAAGAGCTCCGCTATACTATTCTTATGTTTGGCGACCGTGGCGACTGTGTTTTAGCTATTCATCTTAGGAGGAGTCGCCAAGAGTCGCCAGGACACTTACACTGACAGGCGTCCCTGTGAGATAAGGATCTAAGAATAAATATGAGTGATTCTACAAATTAAAAAATCATAAATATTTATAATTTCGTTGCCGTCCCTACTTCGCTCTGAAATTTCATTTTTAATTAACTGTTGTACAAGGCTTCGTCCCATTCCGAATTCGCGCAGATTAGGTACACTTAGTAATTAAGGCTTTCTTGTGACGTTGTAAGTTACTGTCACACAATTATTCGGAGAGAAAGTACATTTTTTCTCCTGCCGCTTGTTATTTTATTTTTCTTATCTTCTAAAGTATTATTTATAACTCGGGAGAGAATTCAATTTCTGCACCTTTTCATCCTTACCACCCTTAATACACAATGTACAATGACTGGTTGTTATATTATGATGTCTTAAGTATATTTGAGGGTAATACTGTTGCCGCCGTGTGTAAAAACATGACACGAATAACTTTTTTAACACACTTACATAATAATTACATTAATAGATTGCAGCAAAATAAATGACATACGATGGATTTTTCTCGACATTTAAAAATAAACAAATAAATTACAAACAGTAGGTATTTTTCACTATCATGATTTAATATTCTGTTAGATCATTATCATTTTAGGTATCTTATCAAAATAAATGTAGCATTTCAGTTATTTAGCTACCTACTTATTTAATCTCTAGCTAACGTCGCTTAGCAAAAGTATACCAGTAACTACTAGTAATAACTCTTTAAATACCTAAAACGAAAAAAAATGAAAACAATACAATATTTAAATGGATAACCTTGAAATTTGGAACTTTGTGCTCAGTAGAATTAAAGTAGTCGATAAAATCAGGCACTTGGTTAATGTAGGCCTTCAGCAAGTTTGCTTTGATACCTCGAGGAGGTTCAATCGTCATCTTGTAGCCTATAAAATAAAAAAGTTAGTTAATAAGGTCTCTGACGCAACTTAACGACTGCTATAATATAATATTATGACAACAGTCAGAATCGACCAGCTTAACATACCCAACGAAAAGAGCTCAAAAGAATGTGCCACTAGGTGGTCTCACCCATCTGAATACTGACCGCACCTGACGATGGCTAACGTCACCTTTTCACTTCAGTTAGGAAAATGCAACTGGGCCACGAGCTCCTGGTTTACTTTTCATTGAGGAGATTGAGAAATTCGGTCTTACATAATTTCCTTTACCAAGGTTACGAGGTTATCCATCAATCTAGAGAGGTCTCACCCCATGCTGGCAACTGCATACATAACCTGTTATAACTTTAGTGAAGACTTTCATCTTTCTATTCATTTTCATTTCAATTTTTTATCAATCTTGTAAAGAAGTGTGAAAATTTTAGAATTCCGGCGAAGGCAAAGAAGTAGGTTATTTGAACTGCTGTAGTAATTAATTAAGACCTTAGGGGTCGCTAGTGTAGCATTTTGCCATAACATATAATAACAGGTAAGTCGTATCTCAACAAAAAAAAAATAGGTACAGAAAGACCACCACACAACCCTGAATACGTCGCGTACAAACATAAAATCGAGTACATCATGAGTGGACTTTCTGTACCTGCTAATTTTGTGATATCTGGTCCAGCTTACCATTTTGCAGCAACGCGACAGGAAAATGCGGTGAAGGCGTAGATGTGAGCCACAACCGGAAGTCTTTGTGCACGAGCTCCGGAATTATGTGCTCCACGTTAAGTTCCAATACGGGCATCCACGACGGAGACAGGTGACAGTTCTAACACATCGCATAAACGGGACCATTTACAAAATTTTCCAATCAAAAAATAAATAGAAAAAAAATTATGTGGACAGTATCAACTCGACAGACAGAAAACTGATTGACATACTGAGATAATATATGAATTTTCTGATTTTTTATGTCAGTACCATTATTTTAGACTGTCTGCAAAAACCGAATTGAAATAAAGCGAACCGTATGTTCGTCGCACATTTTATATTATCATATCAGAATATATTTTTATACTACAAAGTATGTAATGTTTGTACAAGTATCTAAAAATAAATCATTCAAAAAATTTAATTTTCAGTTCTTAATTATACCTTATTGTTAACCAAATGTTCAAAAATCTGGAAAAAATTGTAGAACCATAAATTGATTACTGGGTTTATCACGAACGCAGAGCTCGACAGCTTGCTCGCGGTGATTTTTTACAGAACAGTTATAAATAGTTATTTATAAAGTGCCGCCTAAGGAACAGTTCCTCGTTCTAAAAAACAGACGTTCGAGATTTGTCACCGAGCTATGCGCCACACGCCAGCTGACTAGCTAGACTAGTCTTAGCCACGCAAGCCACCTACAGTGCAGTCTTCCTAGCAACTAACCAGGTATGCTAGACTCAAGGTGCTAATCATGCCACCTGCAGTGCGGACGCGGCCTGAGTCATCCGCTCTTCGATATTCCGTCGAAGACTAAACGCGGCCTAAAAATAACGAGCGCCAACACGTCACAGCGGAACATAATATAAAAACACAATCTTATAGTTTACCTGAAAGAAGACCCAATTTCCAAATTCGCACCCTACTCTCATCATGTTCTCTGCGATAGGTCCTTGTCCTTGGCCCAAAGATATACTTTCGATACGTTTCCCCATTTTCATTTTCTCTGCAAACTTCATCAAATCTAGTCGAGTAAAAAGTTATGATAATATTATTCTGTTCAAGTATTATATTACTTTGTTATTTAAGCCCGTGATACACGAGGCTAGTTTTTCAAGTCAGGAAAGTAACATAGTAAATAGCTGGTTTATTATCCTGACTTTGCACGATGCTAATGGCTGTTACACGATGTCAATAAACTTAAACTATAATAAAGCGACCCCACGTTTTGTGAAAAATAAAAAATAATTACAAAAACAGAACACCATTCAACTGAAACAGTTACTTCTATGACTGTGTCATTTTTCTTTAAAAGATATATTAGACGACTTACTAAAAAAACGTGTTTGGAATACTAGCGTTCCACAGACATTCTCCCGGACCATATAATTGCACAAACTTCAAATTAAAATCAGTCTTTCGGCGTTTTCGCGCAGGAACTAGAATTATCACGTACGGCGTAGTCACACACAGTACGCTTATCAGTCCTGTACTAGCTTTACTCTTCACACGAAGCTAATGATGAAACCAGTATAGTAAGTGGCGGTACTCAAAAAATAGACTGCCATCCTATTAAGAGGATACACTTTGCGGCGCCTCGCAGCGTTCTTCATACAAACGAATTTCTTACTTATTTTTACACTTGTTGATCAAACACCAAGAAATTTTCTAGTGATAAATATTTGGTCTGCAGTGTGCCAATTTCATAGTTCAAAATCAAATTTTATAGTTCAAAAGTTATACAGGATTCTAGTTTTTTATACAAATGGTCTTAAAAAAGATTTCTAGTTAATAGAACGTTTTACAAGATTTTGGAAAACCGGACATAGGTAATCGGCTTGGGATTATGACAAAGAAATTTCACAGTGATTGATCTGTAAATGTTAAAAATAAGTGAGAAATTCGTTTGTATGAAGCCCGCTGCGAGGCGCCGCGAAGTGTATCCTCTTAAACAATGCTGGCTTGAGACACTAGCTTACTAACTTAACAACTAGTCTCCATGACGCTAGTTTTCTAGCTTGCTAGCTAACTAGCGTTATCGTAATATCCTGTTTTGAAATACTAGACTCGTGTCACCTGGCATTTAGGGATCGAAAGAACTAGCCGATAAAGCGCCACCGATGGTATGCAAAAACAAAATGTTTACATTATGATGTATATTCACCAAAGGTTCACAGCAGCAGTTGACCTTCGTAATATGTTTGACTATCAAGAAATAAGTGCTGTAATTTTTAGTTTTTGACTACCTCGATGGCTCAGTTGGGTGATCCTGCCTGCCCGCTAAACTGAGAGGCGTGGAGTTCGGTCTCAGCCCAGGACAAACATTTGTGTCTGTTCTAATTCTGATACTATAAAGGTCAAAGTCAATGTATGTATCTGTGTATTTTAATACCAACCAGCAGCGGGATCCGTGCCGGTTGAGAGTACGAAGATGATCGGTGCCAGGGGATCGGACTCCGCGTACAGAGCCGCCAAATCTGCAGGATGGGGCTCCACGAAGCGAGCGCCCAGGCCCGTTACTACATAGTCCTACCCACCAAATGAAACAACAAATATTAGGATTATTTAGACTATAATTCATTATTCTCCTTTTCATTTACTCATCGGACTTTTATTTCACAAGACTAAACAGGTGGATTATATAAAAGTGTCTTAAGCATTTATATTTTTTATTTAAGGTAAATATATTGCTATAGCACAGACGCGAAGCAGGAAGAATTTCGTTCAATGACCGGTCACTATTTGTCTCTGTTGCACGCGCATAATTATTTGCCGTCGCGCTCGCACTGATGCGATGACGGACCGATGTCATCAGAAATGACTACTATGACCACTGAACACAAGCTAAAAGTAAAAGGTCAATGTACGAAATTCTTTTTGCTTCGCGTCCGTGCTATATCTATTTGCTCATGCAGTTCCGTGAAGAAATCAATATCTTTACTTTACATCTACAGTAGGTATATAAAGAAATATTTTTTTATTTACCTGAAATCCTGGTATTAATTTATCAGGTCGTAAACATTTCAGCACGAGTAATTTTTGAAAATGATCTAATTTTGAGTCCAGAGGTTTTGGATACGGGAGTCTGTAAAGACATTTGTTTATCAATTGATTTTTAAAAGTTTGAAAATTATAGTAAGTTCAACATTTTTATGTGTTTAGTAATTAAAAACATAATAATATAGAGGTATAACGAAACGTCTGATGTTATTATTTTTTGGCAACAAAGAGAGACAGTAATGGATAAAACACAAGCAACCAAAAAATTAGTCACACAATAAACTGTATTTTCTAGCAAAAACATGCCGATACAGCCGACAGGTGAACGCGAACAAGTCACAGCTACACATGAATAAGGGTCCCGTACGGCCCGAAACTAGTCGAGCATTCTGCACGTAACTTCAACCAGTCTTACATAAAAATAGCTTATTTTGTTTACCTGCTTAATTTCTTTAAGTATATGGAGGATTTTCGCAAGCGTAAGGTAGTTAATATGTGTGAACATAATACTGATTCAAGCAAATATTATATACACTCACGAATTTAACATACTATCACTTATTTACACGTTTATTCTCGATCGTCTTACCTTTGAGGATTCCAAGAATCAAAGTAAGTCTTGAAGAACTTAGTATATTCGTAGAAGGTAATAACAAATTTGTGCATTGTGGGGAGGCTGGCTAGCTGCTGCATGTCCATCCACATCCGGTCTGATATCCACTTCGGTTCAGGGTTCTCCATTTCCTAAAAAATAAATAAATGTATCATGTCCATCAGATTTGTGATTTCTAGTTGTTAATTTTCCGGCCTTAAAAGATGAAAATATATCTTTCTTTAATTCAATTTCCTACATTCGTCAAATATATTACAGGAAGGACTTTGTCACCACAACACTTGCATGTCCATAAAAAACATTAATTAAAATCCTCATTGAAACGCACGCTAAAAAATTTATTCTTTATTTAATTTATTCTTCTGGTAACCTATGTTTTTATACAAAACTATCTGTGTGCCGAATCCGTCTAGTTATTTCTATGTGATTAATAAGCAAACATTTGTATATCTTTCAAGTGGACCGTGGTCTTTTCTTAGCAAAACTAAAAAATAACTGATTTAATGTCTGGTCGCTAGTGTCGTTTAGTTCACTCACAGCATTTTAATTATTATACATATGATGGCGACTGCGTGGTAGATCGCAAATACAGCATATAACTTTTTTTTGTTTATTACAACTATATTTTATCAAATTATTTATGATATACATTTAAAAATATTTTTTTTTGCCCTATCGTATCTACACTTAACCAGGAGTTAACTTGCGGATCCATTGGTGCGCACGCACACTCTACGTGCACGCACTTAGCTTAGGTTTTTTTTTATTACAGACTAAATCATCCACTGCAACCCAAAGCCATACTACGCACGAATGTGTGACTTCATAACGTTACCAAAACCAATGGACCCACGCAGCTCATGTGTGTAGATAACCACATATAAATAACTATATATAAATAACAGGATTCTATTGTCACATCACTATATAAAAATCTAGTAAAACCGATACAAATCAAATGCCGTTTCTTAGAATATATCATCACTGACCGTTTCTATCTTAGCTCCATTTATCAGAAAATGGAACTCTGTATGTCTAATGGTGCCCTTGTCGAGCAATATCCTCGCGCAGAGCAGGAAGGCGAACAACAGCTTGTGTCGCTCGAACAGACTCCTGCACACGTTTTGATACAGGAGGAAGGTGAAGTGCTCGATTATTGTATCCACTCTTTCCACTATATCCTCTGTTAAATAAAAAGAAACATACTTTTATAGTCTTATGTTACCAAGAGGTAAAATTAGTACGTATGTAAGTGAAGTTAGTATCTGCAACTACTAAACGTATTCTAATACTTCATCCATTATAGAAAGCTACACTATTTCCAATTCAATTTCACTAGAAAGTTACATAGTCTATGTTTTGTTTTGATTGAATAAAAAGAATGTTCTAAATATCAATATTTGTAAATCAAGTCGAAAATAAAACGGTACGGTAAAATCACAAATTAGGGAAGCTTAAAACAAATATATAATATGCATTAAAAATTAAATATGCGATGATTCATTACAGTTTCGGACGTTTTTTAAGCATAAATGCCCTGATACCCGGAAGATTAATGAGTACTTATACAAAGGAAAGCGTGTGACGGGGCAGTCAGTGCATTTGTTTAACACTTCTCGTCTGTTTCTTTGGATGCAGGTCCATTCTTAAACAGCGAAAATATCGAGTCACACACACCAGTCACCCCAGACCCGTTCCGAGTAGCAATAAATCCATAAGTTCTGCGAAATTTCGACATACAGTTAAGCAACATAAGCCATGTTAATCATATACCAACACCCACGAATGAAGTTGTCTGCCAATTTATCACGGCCGCGTTTGAAAACTCACTCTGAGTTTCGTGCTGTCTTTTTCTATACTGTAAAAGAATTCATTTGCTTTGCACCACCGTATTCTAACACCTAGGTAAATCAAACCTCTTACCATTAGGTTCAGTTTCAGCCATACTCCGTATGAACAACTTGACGAACCACTCTAAAGAGTACTGGTACATAGGATCCACATTGGCCATTCCCGACAAGCAGAAAAACAATATCTGACCGCGGTTAGCGACAGGTACATAACCACTTCTAGCTTCATCAATTTCTGCAGACGTTTTTTCTATATCTTCCACTTTAGCCTAAAAGATTTTGTATTACTTATTACCAAGTCAGTGCCAAAAACTAAGAAGACTTAACTTTTTAAGATAAGGAAACCTTTTTTTTTATAATTCATGTTCATTGATTGTTATAAAACATCGCTCACTTATCGAACGACACAAATCAACGGAATAATTCGGAAATTAACCACTAACGGGTCCCGATAACGTAATGAGATTCAGTGCTCTCAAAGCGGACGAATTGAGATAGGCAATGGCAGTGAGCGCGAAGTCGTCCTTCGATAAATGGTCGATCTGTTCAGGGCAGGCGCTTCGTTCGATGCGTAAGAAACTTCATTGGTAGCAATTCGTTTAGTGCTGGAAGTACCGATAAGTGTGCGGTGATCTACCGAGTAGATAGTTGTTTAACACTGTGCGTTCTAGTCTAGTCTAGAGGTCAACACTCGAGTAACTTTCTTTCCCGTTTGTTATCGTTTGCCAAAGCTATTCAAGCTAAATAGTACAGCAGCAAACACAAAAAACTATTACTGTTCGTACTATAACTAACCTTTATATTAGTTATTAGTTTCCTGCCCTTTAAACGTTGTTTCGCTTTAGCCCTCTCTCTCTATTTCCCCACTTCTCCAATTTCTTCCTCTTACTCTATCCGGTATTTTATTCACTCAAAAAACATAAACTGCTATTAATCCATTTTTATTCATAGATTGATGACTTGAAAACAGCGCTACCTATCGGGTCCACCAATTGACAAAGTGTTGTTCTAATTCAGAAACCTTTCCCGGCGTGTGCACATCAACTTACCAGAATTTCATTGCAATCAGATGGATGCTTTACCCTTAAACCGCATTTTTTATTTTATACAATATTACAAATATAGCAAAAAAGTAATGACCCAAATCGGGTCGAGTCGTTCGAAACTAATGCTCCGTCATACATGTGGTTTTTATTTATGTAGAAGATTAGTGTGATCAGAAACTCACAATAATTTCCGTACTCTTGATTTTAATAGCTTCCAATGTTAATATTAGTGGTAGATCGTCTACTGGAGAACCTTCGCTATTTGACAACCCATACAGAATGTCGGACTGCATTTCTGCCAGTTGTGCCGCCATCTGGGCTCGCGAAACAATCAACTGACCTCTTTGTTCTTCCAAATCAGGTCTTTCTTGAGCTACTACTATTGAAAGAAGCTGTTCTGCCAGGCCACTAGAAGTACAAGTTAATCATGTAGCTGAAAATGGTTACAAGGTTTTAATTGTGGTAAAACTACAAGGATACCACGGATCGGTAAAGATATCGTGGGACTGATTGATTGATTTTGTTTAGATCCTAGTGTAGTAGTAGTTTTATATGAGAAGTAAAGAATTCATGCTCTTCGAAATCGTAAAAATTACTTATATCTGCCTTATTACTGGTTTACAATACTAATTTCCACAATGATAATATATGAAACTGTATTACTCACGAAGGCACAAGTGCGAAGTTGACAATCTGTACCTTGACAGAAGTTTCGGGTGTGTATCTCGGGTTGGGCAGCTTAGTCGTAATGTACAGACGGAATCCTGCCATGTACGGTATCAAAGAGTCGCCTAGCTTCAGGACCATCTGGCCAGCTTGGCGGAAGTATTGACGCTGGAATGCAAAAGTTCTTTGAGAACCAAACAGATTTGGAACAACCAAGGCATTAAAAATCGACTTGGCAGTTCCAAGATCGTTTGGAAGACAAGGTAAAGCTGGCGTCCAAAAAATTTTAAGGAAGGAAAGCAGCCATTAACCGCGGGACAAAGGTTACCGTTTTACAATTCGCAAGTCTGTCCCCATATGAAGTACTGCCGCCATCTCTAGGCGGGTGAACCCAGATACCAGCTTGGCCCTTTTGAGTCGCTTTAACAACGACCTGACAGAATTGTCCACGTTCCCAAGCTCATAAGCTCTGTCGAACTTTTACACAATTGTAAACTAAAATATTTAGACATTTACTCAGAATTTAATAACTCACCTTTAGTACAGGATCCAAAGCAGGATCCAGTTCTTGGCCAACATTTTCCAACAGAACCGGTTTTCCAAATCGCAGCGCGGATTCAAAATTTCTTAACAAGTCTCTGTCGTTTGGCTTACATACGATTAAACCTTCAATTTTTCCCTGAAATACGTTTCACGGAATCAAAAAATGCACAAACCATAAAAAATATATAAAAAAACGATTAAGGTATTCCAGGAGGGAATGACCAGCGATATTCCGAATGTTAACCGTATGATTTTAGTTCTTCTAGATTTTAGTCATTACCATAGCCCTGATCCACTTGTTGGCCTGCGTCTGTGGGTCGATGATAAGCGGCCAGCGACGAGAGTTACTCATTAAAACGGCTGATTCCACGGACAGCGGGTCACGCGGTAAGCCGTACATTTGCCACGTCCTACACACAAAAAATAATTATATTATATAGATTTTCATGAAATTTCGGTAAAACTTGAAATATATATTATTATTATGTACATATAAAACCTAAAGTTTGTTGTTTAATCCTTACGTGCCGTACCGGATCCTCCTACTTACCTATTCATTAGTATTGTTTTACTTCAAAATGCTAATACGTAATCTATTATGTGGTCACACATATTGACAAGTGACTTCCCTGTGTAAAGACTTGGATGAAACCTGTAACTACTTGTACTTGGTTTTATACTAAGAAAAACATGTAGTTCACTGTTGGGCTCAAATTTAACAATAAATTATGGAATTTGTATTAGGATGTAAAAGTAAGTACCTTATTTGCACCGCATCTCCAAGAACTGACAGAGGCGTAGCGCCAGGCGTGTGAGGTACTTTGACTTCCTGACAAGTATTATAAAGAAATAAATATCCAACTACAGTAAAACCCGCTTAATACGATCACGCTTAATACGTTTACCCGTATAATAAGCTATTTTATTTCAGTAGTAAGTATATGCAACTTGAAGCATGTTTTTAAACATTTTATCACGCTTAATACGATTCGTTACTCGTTTAATACGCCACCTGTACACGTTTTTAATCTCATGTGGCAGTGGTTACAGACTTGATGTAAGCGAAAAGCATTGTTACTTCAGGTAAAGATGAATATATTGCACATTTTTGATGAAAAATCACAAACAAAAAATCAAACACAGCTGCTGCGCTTCAGTTACCAGTTTGCATCAAAATCTCTTTGGAAATGTGATTAATTTAAGTAATGTCATTATAAATATATGTAAAAATACTATGCTGTAACGTAATTTGATAATTAAACACACAACATTAGTACAGTAACAGTAATGTTTTATTTTCGCTATCCCCGCTTAATACTTGGTCGGCAACGCGCGAGTGATGACCCTGGTGTTGCAAGCGTCCATAGGCTACGGTGACCGCTTACCATCAGGCGGACCGTAGGCTTATTTGACACCTTAGTGGTATTAAAAAAAAAATACTATTTCCAGCTTTAGACGCGTTTTTGGCTAGTGACCCTATATAATAGTTTTAAGCGGGTTTTACTGTATATTTATAACGTAAAAACGTAGCCATTGTTGTGAAACAAATATAAGAGTTTCATTAGTATGAAGGATGTAATGTGCTGGTAGTTGATATATCAATTTTCAAACATTTTTTATTAGATTTACAAATAGCTTAGGTGGGTCGAAGAAAAGTTTAAAATTGTTATTTTATGCAAATAGGATTAAAATTAAGTACGAACAAGAATTGTGAAAAATGGCCGTTAAGGAATCTAACATCGAGCAGTGGATCAAAATACCTTGAAAATGGCGATGATAATGATGGTCGAAATTGTTAAACAGCTGCAGAAAACGTGTGCGAGTCTTGGAAGTTTTTTTGAAAATACATGATACAATTATTATAGCAGGCAATTGAAAATACATGATACAATTATTATAGCAGGCAATTGAAAATACATGATACAATTATTATAGCAGGCAATTGAAAATACATGATACAATTATTATAGCAGGCAATTGAAAATACATGATACAATTATTATAGCAGGCAATTGAAAATACATGATACAATTATTAAAGCAAGCAAATGAAAATACATGATACAATTATTCTAGCAAGCAATTGAAAATACATGATACAATTATTATAGCAAGTAAAAACTTTATATATTTAATATTTCAAGTCCCGAATTTCTCGTATTACTCCATTACACATTGCATGGTTTGGAAGATACTATAAGATTTAAAACCGAAAAACTGTCGCAAAAGATACAAAAAAAACTTAGAAACCTTTACGTTTTAACTAGTAACTTGTAAGCACTATAAAAATAGCATCAGGGACATCAAATAAAAACGTAATATTAATTTATTTCCCAGATAAATCACTTGATATTAAAATATCTAACATCAAAGTTGACATTTTTCAAGAAATCCGCTAACTTAAATATAACAAAAATAAGCTCTAAGAGCTAAATATAAGTTGTTATTTCTTAAATTAGATCCAGGGAATGGAAAACTACAGTTATACTATAATTTTATTAAAGGCAATTCGATGTAAACCAGTGTAATTTATATTTAACAAATTATACTCTATTAACCTGAGTCCAGACCTGGCTTACCTTTTATAATTTGTGCCAATGATTCATTTTAACTCAATGGTTCATCTAGAATTAGCAAATGGTTTAATTATTTGGTTTCTGGTATTTCGTTTTACCGCCTATAACTATAAAGCTGAGTTATTTATGAGTAATGGGACATAAATATAAACCACCTTAGTCCAGATACATTGGTATCAGAAGCAGTGTTGCTGTCACGTAGGAGTAAAGTGGTTGGTGAAGAGGCTGTGATATTACGGATGAGGTTGTGGTTCCACCCACTGGGGGATAAAAACCATGATGTACATACACAAATTATAAAATGCTATCTGGAATGGAATATATAAACATATTAAAAATCAATTGCCAACCTACCCCGCTACTCTTTTAGGAAAAGTTTTTAATTGATTTAAATTAATTAAAACGTTAAAATCTTTTTAAACCTCTATGTGAGTTATCCAGTGGCTTAACAAATCTCTTCTAAATTCATCAGTGAAAGGTGTGATATATCCCACAGCACCTAAAAAAAGTGAATAATAAATTAAATAGAAGTCCCTATCCTTTACAGAGCTATTGTGAAAACTACATACAAAGTAACAAGTAAAGCCAAATTAATCTAAACACAATTGCATTACTTTTAATCGGCAAATTCTCGAATAACAGAACAAACAGAAGTTATACTTCTGTAAACTGCGTACCTGTACTTCTTTTCAACTGCCTTCGAAGAAATTGTACAAAAAAGCGAATAGAAAGCCCCCTATTCAAAAAAAAACCTGATTGATGACATTAAAAAATACTAATAACGAGGTGATTATGACCTAACCCATTCATGGTTAAAATGATGAAACAACAAGCAATGTAGACATAATCATCACAGAACTGGGTGATTAGGATTCGGCGGCTGCTTAAGCTACGAGATACAAACAGTATAGTACCGCGCAGGAGATCAATGTCGGTGGGCATCAATAGAGTAAGATGTCGTGGTTTTGATAATGGTGGTACCTCCTTTTTCCTGTCGTCACCAGCCTCACACGTTTCCAACTGTTTTGGCACGGCTCCGGCGTACTCACCACCTTTTTGGGAGGGTGATTTGGGTCATAGTCTATTATGCGGGATGGGTCTATACTATGCGGGGGGGATTGTATACTACACATTCGTCTTTGTTGAAGAATACAGGTTTCCTCACAATTTTTTTTATGCCAGGGATGTGAACAAACAATGTATTTGAGAAATCAAGAAAAAGACTCATTATCACACGCCGGGCTCCAACTTGCGCCACTCGTCAGAACGTGAGGAGATAAATACCGAAACAACTAGGTCACCATCGACTTTGATAGGTACAGTTCTAGTTAACGTTTGTTAAGTAATAATACACTACAAATATTAAATTACATGCGCTGAGCATTATATCTCCAATCAAGTTCAATTTTGCAATTCCCAGCTCTTTGATTTTGTGGATCCAACGCACTCGCTCGCTGGACAAGCCGTTTAACAATCTGAAAATAATACGAATTTGTACAATTGATTCCATTTTGTAATAATACTACAGTGAGAGCACAACCAAAACATTCATACAGTCAGTCATCGCTTTTGATAAATTTGACAACGTTATGTCATAGCGCTGCGACAAAAACGTATGACTGGCTCATGACTGGCTGGATAGCATCCGACTAGCCATATACTTACCTTATCTAAAGATTACCTTATCTAGACGACTTAGATGAGTGACCAAATGAAAGATTTTTTAGGCTGTGATAATAGTCTGTCCAATTCTGACCTCTAACTGTGGGTCAAGAACTGGAAAAGGAGGGATAATATACTGTACCGAGTCTTAAGTTTTACTACTTACTTTTCTAGTGATGTGATTCAGGACAAGGGACTTATAAAGCTACCTTAGTCCAGATACAGCGGATCAGATGTGCGACGATGGTCTTACCACCTGTAACGGAGTACTGAAGTGGTAGGTGAAACCCCTACATCAAGATGTATTCCAGAACTATGATGATACTGATCAGATTAATTATTTCAATATTTCTTTGAGTTAAGTCAAGTCCGTGTTTATTTACCTGTTAGCTCGATCCATCCTTGCTAAGCATTGGTTAATATCTTCCTCCATTTTTCTTTTTTCATCTTCCTTTTCTTTAAGGTATGCGTTTAACTTCGCCAAGCCTTCTAACAAAGCTTGCATTTTCGCTTTAGCGTTCGCTAAGATTGCTGCAATGTTATTCATGTACGATGTTAAAATTGAAAGATGAAGTATAAAAAGGTAAGTAGTTTTCAACATAACCAGACAGGTATAACAGAATCTCATTCTATGACTCTTTTAGATTACTTTCCGAATGCGTACTTACACAATATGTAAAAAGATGTTTTTTGATCAAACATTATCTGAGATCCAAGACTTCTACTTACTAAATTAACTATGTCAAGTCACTAAGGCTGAATTGCACCAGCTAACTTTAATTTTAACCAGCCGTCAAAAATAGGAGATTGTATGAAAATTTGCATAGTCAGCTATTTTTAAACTAAACCGGCCACTTCAAAGTTAGTCCATTGAAATGTTACATGAGCTTTCTATTTGTTAGATTTTATTTTTGGGACATGTGTGGGGGGTCAATAGAAGCTTTACCTCAAGTTTGAGGGATCGCCACCCTTGTCATCCGGTCGCCATCTTGGAAAAGGGGTTGAAAACACTTATTTCGCGGTATCTCGGAAACTATGCGTCTTACAAAAAATTCGAAGACATGATTTGTAGCAAATTGTTTTGCGTACAAATATGCTTAAACAACTTTTTGCCCTAAATTAAAAATTTAAGGAATTTTTAAGCAAAAAAATTGAGAATTTTTTTATAAAAATTTTCTTTTCTGCTCTATAACTTTTTTTTATACATTTTACAAAAAAATTACCTCAGACCAATCTTGTAGATGATCTTTTAAAGAACGCGCCTACAGACTCTACCTCATAGGTGGCGGGGAAAAGAGTTAGGAATGAGTAAGTAAAGTTGTACGAATTTAACAAAATTTTTTTTAAGAATATATTTACAGTAAAAAAAAATCAAAAATAAGTTAAACATTTCGTTTTGACCGGATTCTCATGAGCATTGACGAACCCGGTCAACTTTGGAGCGCTGTAACAGCGTTTTAAATGAATGAAATAAAAAAATATTACAGAGAAAAATTTTCCTCAAACGATCATCTACAAGATTGGTTTGAGGTAATTTTTTTGTAAAATGTATAAAAAAAAGTTGTAGAGCAAAAAAGAAAATTTTTATAAAAAAAATCTCACTTTTTTTTTATAACTTCGTTAATTTTTAATTTAGGGCAAAAAGTTATATAAACATATTTGTAGGCAAAACAATTTGCTACAACTTATGTCTTTACGATTTTTTTGTAAGACGCATAGTTTCCGAGATATCACGAAAAAAGTGTTTTCACCCCTTTTTCCAAGATGGCGGCCGGATGACAAGGGTGGCGATCCAGGTTAAGCTTCTATTGACATGTCCCAAAAATAAAATTGCGTCCTCTAACAAATGCAATATTCGGTTCTTAAATTGTAACATTTCAATGGACTAAGTTCAGCAAGGCACTAGCTCGTTAACTTTAGAAATAGTTGACTATGCAAATTTTAATACAATCTTCTATTTTTTCGAGATTAAGGGGTGTTCGTGCCCGAACATAGGCTATGTATTTACTTTTGACTACTTAGATCTACTAAAAAATGTAACTTTACCTTCGACTGCGTGCAACTCGGCCACAGCTCGATTAAGAACTTCCTTCTTAGGCGCTACGGCCTTGTTCACGTGGTAGAACTTATACATGGCGTGCACCCACATACAAAGAGACTCGCACGCTTTTGATACCTGGCAATAAGTGGATTAACTGTAATATAATATTATTCATCTAAATTCTGCTATTGTTTAATACCAATACCTACTATAATCCGCACGTTCAGAATGGGATGCGATCTTTTAGAGCTGAGGCATGCGCCTTCCTTTTTTTTTTGTTTGGTTTTTTTTGATTTAATTCCTACTTTGAATAATTCCTTTTCCGAACGCGCGCAGATTATAAAGGTTGCTGCTCTATACGATGCAACTCCGGCCCCACAGTACAGCTGTCATCTTTAAACAGATGTTTAGGTATACCAGCTTGGCTCTTTTGACTCGGTTTACCGACGAAACTCACAAGCGATATTGAACCTTTAAGTCTGAGGAGAAACTTTGCATTCCTATGCGTGTTCTACCTCTTATATAAAGTGTTGTGTTCTATCTGTAATGATGCCCACGGTTACTTTCTATCGCACCAGTCGCTATCCACAGGAAATTAATTTTTACACCTTAGATAGAACATAATAAATGGTCACGCAGTATGAGGTTTAGCTTAGATTGTAAAAAGGTTTTCTTTAGGATGTTAGAAAAAGATTTAGCAACGAACAAATAATACTCCTGGTGTTGCAATCGTTAATAGACTACGGTGATCGCTTAAAATCAGATAATATTGTTTGCTGCGTCAGTGGTAAAAACCAAACAGAAAATATAAACCGAAAATTATTACCTTCCGCACTTTAGTTGGTTCGTAGTCGGGATTGACGACGTACTTTTTGAGCTTGAGTATCATGCCCTCGGTGATGGACTCTTTGTCGAATTTGAGTAGAGATTCCAAGAAGGCGGTCGGATCCGACAACATGAGTGAGCCAGGCTTCCAATAGTTTAGGATTTTCTCACCAAATTTTAGACCGGGTTCCTATTTTTGTTATTCAAACAAAAGATACATAATGGATACTATCTAAGGCCATCTTCAGGCCGCATGTACATAAGCGCTGTAGCACATGCTGAATGGCCCAAATACTTATAATTTGTAAATGTGTCATTGTTTTTAAATTTGTTGTATATGTGATGTAAAATAAAAAAATATGTACCTATATAATTTCCTCCACGTGTATTTGCGGCCTAAGATATCTCAATTTATATCCAAGTACCTGGGCAACCGAGCTTTGCTCAGTACTTTTTTTTTGAATAATTGCGTTTTTACAACATATACAAATACAAAGGGAAGCTTAAAAAGTAAAACCCTACCTAAATACAATATTTTATCAAATCGTTGGAACCATTTTCGATGCAAATATATATATATATATATATATATATATATAGGTACAAGAATTGCTTGTTTAAATATAAAGGATAAGGTAGGGCGTTAGCAAAAATGTTTGTGCATATGAACGCATTGAACTATTACAAGTATGTTTACACTATAAAGGAGACGCAATAAACAAATGTCACGTTACAAATGAACAAGTAACTAGTCACATCCCATATGCGAGAAGGTCTGTTTCAGCCAGTAACTAAGTCACTTGCAGCCCATACACTGTATTTTTAAAAAGCGGCGACAAGTAAAATTTCTCCTCTAAAACGTAATACATAATAGCTTAATCTATTAAAGCGATAATTAATAGTATTAAGGCAAATTCGAATAAGATTTTTTTCATATAAACTACCTTACACTACCTAAATATGTATCTGTAAACATTTTGCTACTAAAAAAGAGTTATCATGTATTGCTATTAAATATAGTCGCAAAAAAACTAAAAAGGCTACTAAGTAATTAATCTTCCAATAATTAAATGCACATGCATTTAATTTAAATTAATTAAATTTAAATTTATTAATAATTCAGTGGCATTTCATAAATAAATATGCTTTTCGCGACTATACTAAATAGCATTATGATAAAAACGCATTTTAAGTGGCGAAATTTTTGTAGTCATAGATTTATAGTGAACTGAACTTATTTGTAAAATATCTGATTCGGATTCATCTTAAACCTTAATGTCCGGTCAAGGCTAATAGAGCGAGATAGCGCTAGAATCGTCTTAACCTTTCACACTTATGCGAAGCTGATATTTTTTCTAACGTTAAAGCATCCGACCAGATGCAAGGATGCAAAGATGTTCGAAAGAAAACTTACTCGATATACCGTGGTGTGGCCCCACTGTCAGACGAACGTAACATAAGTCTTACTTTAACAGGTTTTATATCGAAGACGACACACAGTGTCTCAATGACAAGAACGACGCCCGATGGTGGCTTCTTCATAGACTTCACTTCCACTATGTCGTTTCGGTTAAGCTCTTGAAGCGCTTTTTCGGCTGCAAGTAGCGCTGGCATTGCTTCGTCTAAATAAAAAAGTCTAATGTGTTATTATCTTTTTTTGTTATATTGGGTGACCTATCCATATCAAGCAATCATCCATATTCAAGTCTGAACCAGATAATTTTATTTACTGAAAATCCTCCATACCCAATATTAACTCCTTATAATTCGTCTAGAGCTGGCAAAGGCTTATTCTGTCCCTAGCTTTTTATGTTACAGCTTATTATTTTAAAGCTGGTAATTTTCGACGTATGGCAACATATATGAAGCCACCATAGTTAAGATACACTGCTATCAGAAGTATGTTGCAGCGATGGGTTTACTTCCTGTCACGCAGGACTTATGTGGTTGGGACTGTCACCCACATGCAGGTGTGTCCTGCCGGGGAAAACATAAAAATGGTAAAAATATGAGGAAGAAGACATTTATCTTATTTATTTTACCTAAATCTTTTTGTGCGTCGTCAGCCATCGCAGTAGTCTCTTTAGCCAATTTCTCAGCAATCACCTGTTCCTTCTCCACCTTCTCTCGAGCTTCTTCTGCTATTGCCTGGTTTTAATACGAAGACTAAAAATGTAATATTTTATTTGATACAAAATACCAACCTCAGAGAAACACCACAATTATCCGTAAAATTTTTTATTTTAAAATATAGGTACTTTTTGTAAAGAGAATACATGTATGGATGGGATATTTAAAATGATTGGCTTTACAACTACAACTTCTAACGACCTGTATCAATAATACAGACAAATATAGGCTACACTTTACAAAGTTGTTTCGTACTTATATAAAACCCAAAATTTCCTATTAATACGCATGCTACTAAAAATGTTACGCTAGATTATATGATTTCGTAAAATATCTTGTCAACAGTTTTAATCCATGTTAGACCAGTACAAGTCTTAACATACCAACGCCTACACCCAGAAAATATGAATAAAGTCACCATGTACATCCATAGAATATCTACAATCATCACCCACAGCCATGAAATATGTATACAATCAGAACGAACACCTACAAAATATCTAAGAACAACACGTACACTCATAAAATATGTATGAAATCACCACATATACCTACAAAATATTTATGATCTTCACGTAGGTACACTATACATATATAATATGTATAAATTTACCATTTACACCATTACAATTTCTTAATTGTAATGAATATCATCACGTACACCCATAAAATTTGATTACATCACCACCCAAATAATATCAAAATAAAATATGTCGAGTCACTATTTATTCATCAGTTAAATTTCTGCAAAATAAAATACCCAACTACGTACCACTAATTAATCATAGTAAGTAAATTAATATAAACGTAAGTTTGTATTTAGTAACGTGTCATGAATTCAACTGAAAAATTGCGTACCATTATCTAGATCATGAAAAATAACATACAAAATTCAAGGAATAATTGGTTAAACACGAAAGGCAGAATACAGAGAGATAAAATGCGCCTTAGACACGGCTTATGTTCAGAAATGGACTAAAATAAGTGAATATGATGACAATTTAAAATTTAATAAGAGTTAATTCGCAAGAAACAAGTTCAACATAATAAAAGAAATGTATTAACTAAAAATTACCAACTAAAATTTGGCAAAGTATATATAAAACATCAATTTACATTTGTCAATTTAGTTACAAATATTCGGACTCTGATGTCATGACCTTGTGTGTAAGAATTGTCAATTAAGCCATAAATTAAAAATCAATACCACTAACTGTATCGATAGCAATTTGTTCTATAACTTTCCTCGTTTCTTCAGCAGCGGCTTCCATTAGAGGTTTTAGCTCAGCCAATTCAATTTGTAGCTGTTTAACCTCTACTTCTGTCTCATTTAACTTATTCAGACCTGAAATTGAGAGAGCGAAATGATTTCCATGTTATTGATTATTCGACTCTCGGAGGGTTTTAACTTCTTATTAGAAATTTTAAGGTTTTTCGGGCTTTAAATCTATTTGATAAATTTACTTTTTTATTTGTTTAAAATTATGTATACCTAAGACAAAATCTTTAGCTAAAGTAGGTAATATAGCACGGACGCGAAACACAAAGAATTTCGTACATTGACCTTTTACTTTTTAGACTGAGTTCAGTGGTCAAATAGTAGTAATTTCTGATGACAGCGGTCGGTCATCGCATCTGTGTGAGCACGACGGCAAATAATTATGCGCGTGCCAGAGACATATAGTGACCGGTCGTTGAACGAAATTCTTCCTGCTTCGCGTCCGTGCTATACATAAGAGTATAGTGCAACAAACTTTTCTGACCCGGTAATCAAAATCAAAACTGCAGCTACCATATTTTTTTTTTTTTTTTTTTATACCACTCAGGTGGCAAACAAGCATACGGTCCGCCTGATGAAAAGCGGTCACCGTGGCCTATGGACGCTTGCAACACCAGAAGTATCACTCGCGCGTTGCCGAACCTTCAAAAATCCAATCACTTCTTTCTTGAAGAACCCCATACTGTAGTCCTTAGAGAAAACTTTGGCAGGGAGCTCATTCCACAACCCAAGCGTTCGCGGGAGGAAGTTACTCTGAAACCGCACTGTACGCGACCATTTCGGTTCCAAAGTGTGAGAATGAATTCCCTGCCGATGGCGAACGGTGCGATGGTAGAAAGAAGCCGTGGGCATCATTTTGAACAATTCCTCCAACAATGTATGTTGTTGCTAGATAACATGTCATTGATATGCAGTAGAAACAGCGTAGGAGACAGCACAGAGCCTTGCGATACACCAGCATTAATGTCCATGCTATCAGAGCAACTACCGTCAACTACGGTTCGTATGCGTCTGCCGGAAAAAAGCTAGCCACCCAATTGCACAAACCCTCGGGCACTCCGTAAGATGGCAACTTCGATAGAAGACCCCGGGGCCAGACCAGATCGAACGCCTTCGCTATATCCAGGCTACATGCCAATGCCTCCCCCTGACTCTCAATGGCTAGTGCCCATCGGTGTGTAAGATACACTAGAAGGTCACCTGTCGAGCGACCGTGGCAAAAGCCATATTGACGGTCACTGACCAGGTCGTGTTCTTCTAGGTATCTTAGAAGCTGTGTGTTGATCACACGCTCCATCACTTTGGAGAGGAGAGAGGTAATAGCGATAGGCCTGTCATTCGATGGATCTGATCTATCACCCTTTTTAGGCACCGGGGGCACATTCGCAGTCTTCCATGAGGACGGAAATTGCCTAGTATGGTAGGAAAGCGCAAAGAGGCGCGTGAGTACTGGACATAACTCAGGAGCACACTGCTTAAGCACCACTTAGGCACGCATAGATACGAGTGTGGCCGCCGTAATCTACGCGCACCCACAATATCGACAGGTCCCTGTCTTCAAGGCTATGAAGGCGGCGACAGCCGATATCCTCCCGGCCGAACATACATACACCGGCTCGACTCACAAAATTGTGCTCGAGTTTGTAGCCGGGATACAATACAATACAAATATCCTTTATTGCACAAAACAAAACACAAACTTATTGTAAAAATAATATTAAAAAACATGTACAACAGGCGATCTTATCGCCAGATGGCGATTTCTACCAGATAACCTATGTTGGTATTGATATACAAATTTAAAATATTGGAATGGTAGGATGTGCAAAATTGTACAAAAACTGAAATAAAGATATAAGTAACATAGAATAAGAATAGTATAAATTACCAAATAAATAAATAACTACAAAATACATAAATACCCTTATACATAAAATATAAAATACATAAATTCCTTACATAAAAATACATAAACTACACATAAATAAAACAATCATAACTTAAATATTTAAGTGTCTACATCAGAAGACCAGAGGGAGCAAAACAACAAGGTTATGCGAGATTTAAAAAATGCTTTTTCACTTGTGCTTTGAAGGTTGTAAGTGATTGTGCTTTTCGGATATCTACTGGGAGAGAGTTCCACAATCGCACTGCTTGTACGGTGAAGGAATCATCGTAAAATTTTGAGTTGTGACTCGGTGTATTAAGTAATAAATTAGAGGAGGAACGCAAAGAGGCATAGTAACCAAAACGCTCTTTGAGATAAGAAGGGTAGCTAGGATTGAACAGCACACAGTAAAGAAGTGAAAGGATATGAGCATTCCGGCGAAAACGAATTGGGAGCCACTTGAGCTTCACGCGGAAATTGGAAATATGGTCATATTTGCGTAATCCAAATATAAACCGAATACAGAGATTTTGTAGTCGCTCAAGTTTGTTTAATTGGTCTTCAGTTAAATCAGGATAGCTAGCATCGGCGTAATCGAGTATGGGAAGCAAAAGAGAGTGTGCAAGAACAATTTTAGTGTCCGTGGGTAGGAAATTTTGCAGTCTTCTTAGGGAACCTACAGCGGAAAACATTTTCTTACTGACCTCGGCTATTGTTAGTGAAGGTCTCCGTTAGGAAAAGAATAGTCGGCTGCGCAGTCTCGAGATGGTGGTGGACTGCGTTAAGATTTGCCCCTAATGTTGCAAAAATCCACATTATATGTGGATGGAGTATCCGGTGTACAAACTCTTCTCCTTTTCATTCTTTTAGCCATTTTTTTAAAAAGTTACTTAGACTTAAAAAAATGAGTATTCACTGCACAGACAGCTTAGAGGACCCAAGGTGCGGTACTAGAACTACCGAAGCATGGCACAGATAATACGGTTGCTGGCACGGCGGGCGGAAGGGCCCCTGATCCCCCTCTGTTGTAGTAGCCGGGACCACTCTGGTCTCCTTCTCCGGCACGACTACCACTTCAGAGACTTTACACAGGCCATTCGAAGTTGCCATCTTACGGAGTGCCCGAGGGTTTGTGCAAAGGGGTGGCTAGCTTTTTGTCCGGCAGACGCATACGAGCCGTAGTTGACGGTAGTTGCTCTGATAGCATGGACATTAATGCTGGTGTCTCGCAAGCCTCTGTGCTGTCTCCTACGCTGTTTCTACTGCATATCAATGACATGTTGGACATGAACAACATACATTGCTATGCAGATGACAGTACTGGAGACGCTTTTTACACGGGTCGTGCAAACATCCCTCGTTCCGTTGTGGAGGAAAACCGCGGAGAACTTGTGTCTCAAATCGAGACCACACTGTCCCAGGTCTCTGACTGGGGACGGGTAAACTTGGTCCGATTCAACCCTACAAAGACACAAGTGTGCGCGTTCACCGCTAAGAAAACTCCATTCACTGTAGTCCCACAATTCCAGAACACTCGACATCTCCAGCGATGTTCAGTTCCGAGATCATTTATCAGATAAGGTGAAGCTGGCGTCCAAAAAACTTGGTGTACTCAACAGAGCGAAGCAGTACTTCACGTCGGGGCAAAGGTTGTTACTTTACAAGTCGCAAGTTCGGCCCCATATGGAGTACTGCTGCCATCTCTGGGCAGGTGCACCCGGATACCAGCTTGGCCCTTTTGACTCGGTTCAACGACGGGCTGTGAGAATTGTCGACGATTCCAAACTCACTTGCGGTATCGAGCCCTTAAGTCTGAGGAGAGACTTTGCCTCACTGTGTGTGTTCTACCGCTTGTACAATGGGTTGTGTTCTGAGGAATTGTTCGAAATGATGCCCACGGCTACTTTCTACCATCGCACCGCTCGCCATCGGCAGGGAATCCATTCTCACACTTTAGAACCTAAATGGTCGCGTACAGTGCGGTTTCAGAGAAACTTCCTCCCGCGAACGCTTAAGTTGTGGAATGAGCTCCCTGCCAAGGTATTCTGCAAGGACTACAGTATGGAGTTCTTCAAGAAAGAATTTATTAGATTTCTGAAGGGTCGGCAACGCGCAAGTGATACCCCTGGTGTTGCAAGCGTCCATAGGCTACGGTGACCGCTTACCATCAGGCGGGCCGTAAGCTTGTTTGCCACCTTAGTGGTATAAAAAAAAAAAAAAAAAAAAAGGCTGGCGGATCAGCCTTCCTGGGCGGAGATTAAGTGATCCCTGGGTTCGAGAACCCGTTCAACCTGCCTGCCACCCAGGTCTCCCTGACCGCCGGACCAGCACGCCGCGTCTACGTCGAGTCAGCAACGAGCACCGCCGGTCCTCCGCTGCCCGTGAAGCGAATTCTCAAAGAGCTCTGGCAACCTTATTTACCGCCAGAAACACAACACTACTATACTATGTCAGTGTTATTGTGGCCGCGGTTTTCTGTAAGGTGGAGGTACTTCCCCAGTCCGGGCCGCTCATTCGAGCAAGTACTCGCTATGCCCCGCTTTATTTGTTCGGGCGGCTTATTCGAGCGAGTACTTGCAGTGCCCTGCCTCTCTTAAAATTGTAAAGATGTGAACTAACTACGAAATTACCTTCCTAACACTTAGATTCAAAAGGTCAGAAAAGTTTGTTGCACTGTACTTTGTTTACAAAGTGAGGCAGATTGACCACTTAGTTAGCACCACAGGAACAAAATGAGTTCAGACCCGTTTGGAAATCTATCGAGAGGGCCTAGGTTAAGCAGTACTTAGGGGGAAACCCGTTTCGAAGCATTGTTACCCTATTGTACTAGGATATATAGTGTAAATTATGTTACTGTTTACTGTAATGTTTCAAAATAAATATTTTTCTTCTCCTTCAGTAAACGTCTAGTCTCTAGTCTAGGCTGATATAGTGATATGATAATGATTACTTACCAGTGCTTAGTGCATGCGTTTCAACCAAAATTTCTTTCTGTTTTTTCTTGAACATCTCAGCGTAAGCTCCAAGCATCCCCATATACGACATGGGAGTGACGTAGTTGAGTCGGTTCAGTTGAGCGAGGTATTGGACCGAGGCTTTCTCTACCGTTTCGTGCACATAGCAGCATACTGACTAAAAGGAAAAAAACCGGTAAATTCCGAGTCGGACTCGCACACCGAGGGTTCCGTACTTAATAGGATTTTTGTATCACATCACAAAATGGGAATTTTCAGTGCATTGTTTTTATGTACCTAATTTATAGTGATACGTTCATATATTAATCATAACAAAACACATATTAGTCTTAAAGTGATAACTGATACGGCTCTCCCAGTTCTTAATTTTGAAGATTAAAAAAATTTAAACTTTTTAAATATATTGGTAGCTACTCTACGTAATAAGCTTTAGGCAAGGACACAGGGACATGTTTTGCGGCTCCTTTTTCATGTATAAGACCGCCTCCGCCTTCTCCGTACAATAATTAGATTTAACTTCAGGTCTTATTTAAGAGCTAGAAACAACGAACTCGGACAGACGGACAACATTGCGGCATGACCTCACTGTGTGGAGGCATGACGTCACACAACAGACAGCCGCTGGCTAAAGCAATACCCATCGCTAGTCAAATCGCAAACTGGATTGGACGCTTCAGTCCAGGAAAATCACGTCTATGTATGTATGTTCATGTAAATTTATAATATAAAATAAATATTTTCTGGAGTTTATTCATTCAAGAAACCTTCTGATACCCCAACAACACGACCACCCTCACAATTTTAACAACAACAATGCCGTATTCTTCTTTGGTAGGACACATAAACAAAACATTTCCTTACTTTACTAAGTATGTGTGTATATTTTCAAAGTCGGTAAAAATAATCTACGCAACTCTAAAGCGTGTGCCATAGACTTAGGCACCACATTTATTTAAAAAGATTTAAGATACTTACAACCATAGCATCCATGACTTCATCAGTTGTATCCAACTCAGGCATTTCAGTAAAGAAATGCTTTGCGACTGACTGCAGCGCAGACTCAGGCCACTCGCTGAACCAGTCGATGGTGCAGCAGTTCACCAACGAAGGGAACTGACGGAGTCGCGCACGGAAAATCTGTTATAAGCAAAAATACCTATGTATTTATAATATTTAAAAACTAAAAGGTCGTTGGTGGCCTTGTGGTGGCCCACCTTGTGTACTGAGTGGCGGAAGTTCGAGCCCGGTGTGTGCTAATGAATATTTTTCTTAATTTCTGAAGTACATTGATTATTCACACCACTGGCTTTTTGGTTAAGGAAAACATTGTGATGAAACCTGCATACGTCAAAAAAAACCTATGTAAAGTCCACATTCGCATTGTGCCCGCGTGTGTACTAAGGCCCAAATACACACCTGCATAATGATGTGGTGGACAGCGTTTTTTCACCCACTTTACGTGACAGATGAGAGCCAATCGCGGCAACACTGCTTCTGATGGCAGTGTATCTGGACTAAGGTAGCTTCATATATGCCTCGTAATTTACCAGCTTTAAATAAAAGACCTGAGACTAATAATATACCCCCTTTGCCAGGTAAATACCAACTGTTAGTTAAAGTTATACTTACTCAGGATTGGGCACAACTTCTTATATTAACACAAAGTTAAGGGTTATAGATTAGTCAGTTACTACCTATTACGGTTTAAAAGACGCACGGTCAAAGACTGTATACCATTAGTTATAGGGTCCCGTTGTTGGTCCATTTGGGTACGAAACTCTAAGAAGTACCTCACCTCGCCAACAGGACTCATTACGACGACTATGTGCAGGTTGCTGCGGACTCTACGCTGGTAGCACCCGAAGAGGTTAGTCTTTGTAGCAGGTAAGCTCAGCTCCATGACGACATGCCGCACCGACTGGTAGATCTTGTCAAAGTCCTCAGGTTCGTAGATGTTCGGAACGTCACCGGAACTCAGAATGTTATTCAAATCTTCAAGGAACGATTCCATTTTTATCTAGAACACGAATGTACAAAACACCATTTGAATAATGATTGGATCAAGCTAAGTGTTTTGCTTACGGTTGACGAAATCCATTCCGGAACGAAAGGCGTAGCACGAGTTTACAAAATATTTACGTTATTGAAAAAGAAATAGAAGATTTTGCTAATTCTCACAGAAAGCACTGTCATACAAAATTGTCAGCTTTACGACACAACGCAATATATATATTTGAATACGTTAGTTAACTCATGCTAAGCACAGGCAGTCGCATTTTGACTCCATACTATTACAATTCATTATTGCAGGATGCTTGTGGCTATATTTTTTGGGATATAGCCGTTTCTGATAATATACTACTATACAATCACATCATCGCTCTTTTTAATTACTACTGCGAATAGTATATTATACAATTTTAGTTTTCTATAAAGTTAAAAAATCGTATTTCAGTAAAATCTTACCGCCCAAAAATGTGATAGACATTTAAACGCATCAAGCACGTGAATTTTAAACGCTTGTGAAGCAATTTTGACCGTTTAGATATTTGATGCCTTCTTAGACGATTACATAAGCTTCTCAAGCACGTAACGTAACAAGCATTTTTGATCGTCTAAGAAGCCTTTGAGGGTGGGGTAGGTAATGGTACTTGAAACCGATTTCCGTTCTTTTGATCACAATGGTTGACTTCGAAATGATTCGATAGCAGAAGAATTTAGATAGACCTGTGCATCCGAGAACAAAAAGACCATTCCCCTGTTCTCGGCGCCCGCCTTCATCATGGTCTGCTTCAGATCGTCCCGCCACTCCGTCTGTCCGTACGCCTTCGTGATCTCGATTTGAGTGCACGTCAGTTCCGCCATGTACGCCGCCAGACGGGATAACGATTGCCTTCCTACAGATTTTTTTCATATTTATTAATTTCTCTCCTTATCTAATCTCTATCTTATCCCCTATCCTTAAATCTAAGAACTTGAATGGTCACACGCAGTGCGGTTTAAGGTGTGCTTTTCGCAAGATCGCTTAGGTTTTAGAAAAGATTTTTTCAAGGGATTGAAGCAAACCTTGGTGGTGTGATAGAAATAGCTCGCGAAGGCGTTCAAAAATCCAATAACTTCTTTCTTGAAGAATTCCATACTGTAGTCCTTGGAGAAAACCTAAAAACTGTAAACTAATATTTTTGTCAACGTGTGGATGGCAAGGAAAGCATATAGGCCAATATGGTTACTTTCGTTGGGGCAACGTGTAAGGTATTATACAGTCAAATACGAATACTTTTTCTTTTATACCACTGAACAAGCTTACGGTCCGCCTTAAGTGCTTGACATGCAATGTGTTCCAAACGCAAGTGAGGTGGCAAGCGTGGTGATTGGTCACATTAATGTTGCCTTGGTCTTCTTAAAATTATTAAAAATAATAATCATCTCGCTAACAGTAGGGATTTGCATAGGCATAACCTGGATGATCTACAAACAACTTGCTCTTTTATACGGTCTTATGCATTTCGAAGTGCCGTACTATAAGTATACATCTGCGCCAGTTCTCGAAAATGGTCGTGCCATGCTCTATGGGATCGATCTGTCATCACGGACAGGACTATTGTAGATAATGAGCTTGATATCATGCTGATAGATTGATCGAAGCTCCAGGCAGTGGTCGTTGACATCACCATTCCCCATAACGAAAACCTTGTGAAGGCCGAGAAGGACAAAACCAGCAAATACCTGGCAATCTGGCACACGAGGTAACCGCCATGAGGGATGTTGATTCGACGAGCATTGTCCCGATAGTTGTTACTGCGAACGGTCTTATAGCGAAAAGTCTCGACCAACACCTTAAGAAACTCTTTCTAGATGGCTGGGTTAAGGGTCGGATACAGAAGGCGGTACTCCTGGACACTGCACGGATAGTGACGAAGTTTCTCTCTCTGTCGCCCTAACCACCGGTAGCTTAGGCCCCGCCCCGCTGCCGGCGGTACCCTAGGTAAGATTTTTTTATAATATCTTTAAATTTTGTACATTTTTGTATTTTTATTTTACTTTTATGTACATTTTGTAAAAAGCCTAACTTAAGAATTAAGATGAATACAGAAAATAATAATAATAATTTTGTACATATCACACACCATCTGGTCTTAAACGGATACAAATACATATATGCCTTTTTTTTGTAAATACATACATAAATTCACCCAGACTCAAGACAAACACAAATATTTATGACAGAAATGTTTATCCAGTGCGAGAATCGAACCCACACCCTCTGCACAGCAGCCGGCCATACTACTAACTAGGCTATACAAATATAATATACATATAAAGTGATTATGATGCAGTTATCGCCTTTATGAACCAAAATAAGAAAAATTATACAATAAATGTAGAACTGGTAAATGACATACCAGAACCGCCCATTCCGAGTAAAAGTGCGTTCGCCATCGGCTGTCGCATGATTCTTGCTATCCGACACAAATGCGCTATGGCGTCTTCGAACAACACCAGGTCTAGTGGTGACGTAGTGGTAATGTTATAATCCACTAGATAGTGAGACAATACTTCTTGTAACTGGAAATATAATCAATACACACATTATTATCTATTGATGACCAGCCTTCACATGTCTCCGTTGTTGGGGGTCTAGTTTCACATCACAAACTTTGGCGATTTGGGATATAGACCACTATCTGTGACCATGTTAACCCGATTCAAATTAGATACACAAATGGCATCTGCATTGTCTATCTTTTAATTACAATTATAAGGCTGTTTAATCGACTTTTAGAAATATTGGCAGAGAGGTAATGGACATACTTTTCATGCCAGTTAATGAATGGTTCCTAAGGATGTAAAAAAATGTAAATTGCAAATTTTAAGCGTTGCATTCAAGTATTTGTATTATATTTTAACGTCATTTCAGACATTTCAGGTTTCAGAATTATTTATTACCTATAAGAATTATACAATTTACTTATATGAGAAACTTTAAAAAAACAAATACTGTGACTATAACCAGTGGATAGCAAATGTTTAAATTTATAATGATGACAGAAGTTTACAGAATGAGAAGTACTTAAGAGAATACGATTCGCGGCGCCTCGCAGCGTGTTTCATACAAATGAATTTCCCACTTGTGAATCCTCATGGGTTATCGTAATTTGCTGGAGCGCCATAAACTTTTCGACAGCAAAATTGTACCAGAATCCGATTTCAGCACCACCTATCGGGTCTAATTGGAAATCTAAAATATCCAGGGAAACAAAAGTGTGTATGCTGCCACTGGTTACCACGAAGTTGTACGTCATTATGATTTTGATAACCAATCCTTTGAGGCTGAAATACCATGCTATTTAGTAGCACGAAGGCAAGCTTATATCAAGCGCATACTTAGTAGCAGACAATTCACAGTTGTATTCAAAAAGAGTGCACTTCCTAATCGCAAGCCAGTTATTTCTTCATGCTACTTTGAATTATAAAGATGCCATGGCTCGATAGGGAAAGAACCCTGCAAATTTTATATATATGTACCGTGAACTAACTAACTAACTATGAATGTTTGTGAAATGTGCACCCCTAGTTAGGCGAACGTTAGAACAAAAGTGAAAATTATATGTATTTACTACAACGAGGAGAATTACATTCATTCTGCAAAGACGCATCCATTTAAAAAGACAAATAATGAGCAAAGGTTGCTAGAAAGAATCATGCTCATAATGAGCAAGCTTCCGTGGTCTGTGCTATCACAAGCATATGTACACACTGAGAAAGTATGCTGAAAATGAGCATACTATCAACTTTGAACATCTTATTCTAGTGATTCTAGGTTGTTTTCTTATACCACCAAGAATAAAACAGATACTATAAGGTCTACCTCTTCTTCGTCAGTGATTTCAATATATCTTTTATCCTCAGCCCCGATGTCTATGAAGTCCCCGTACAGCATCAGTCTGTCGGAGATCAACTCTGTAGCGCTCCTTTTGAACTCTGTTTTAATCTTTTTGGTTATTAAACTGTAAAATAAGGATTTGTATGTGATTGTTACTTTGTCTCCGATACTTGGTACATAATATGAGCATCATATAATAATCAGACCACATGGACTGACTTTTTTTATACCACTTGGGCGGCAAACAAGCTTACGGTCCGCCTGATGGTAAGCGGTCACCGAACCTTATGGACGCATGCAACACCAGGGGAATCCCTCGCGCGTTGGCGACTTTTCAAGAATTTAATAACTTCTACGACGGTAACGACTGCATTCATTTTTTTAAAATCAATTGATGTATGTGATGATTAATGAGGTGTAGTTTTAATCGGCCTCACTTCGTTCTTGCAAAAGTTCCGTCTAAACTTTTTATTTGTTCTAAGACCTTAAAATGATAACAGGCGAAAATAGTGACCCTGCTGACTTGATAACTATTTCAGTTTCAGCAAATGTTAACCAACAAAATTAATGCGAACTTAGCGAAATTTACGGACGAGAAAGTTTTTTTTTTATATACCACTAAGATGCCAAACAAGCACACGGTCCGCCTGATGGTAAGCGGTCACCGTGGCCTATGGACGCTTGCAACACCAGAAGTATCACTCGCGCGTTGCCGACCCTTAAAAAATTGCAAAATTGAAAGTGCAACTAATGTGTCAACTATTCGAAAAGTGGTCAAAAACTTTAAAGATACGGGTCGATTATGGAGAGATAGTCTCCTTTGCGTCGACGAACCGATCGGTCTCTTGAAATACATTCCTGCTGTAAACGCGTCCTTACTCGCGAACGTCTATCACCCACTTAACTGATACTTACTTGGTGAACCACTGTCGATCATCATTATTAACTAAACGGTCTTGATATACACGTAGATGTTCATGGTACCAAAGCCGTATCACATCATCTTCTGACTGTATTAAATAAACAAATGTATATTACAAAATACTGTCTTGGTGACTCTATTGTTGCTCATACTGATCCAAGATAATAGGGCCGAAAATAAATCGAGGTAACATTTGAAACTTCACCGTAATTTTCCCGCTTGATGGTAAGCGGTCACCATTGCGCTTACAGTATCAGGGGTATTACTCGCGTCAAACTATTAGTCCTCAGGGAAAACTACTGAATAAATATTTAGTAGTCAAAAAACCGATTATAATATCGGAAAAATCTACTTTTAAGCAAAAAGCTTACAAGCTTTGTTAAATAATAAACGCACCTTAATAGCCCGGGGGTCAACCATCAGTATACCCTGGAACACCTTACTCAAGTCTCTCATGTTAAACGTGTAATGCGATTTGGTGGGTGTGGGCAGCAACTCCTCGACCAGTGACTGGAAGATCTCTATAGATGCCTTCAGGAAAGGAGTCTCGCGGATCGTCACCCCTTCGAAGTGACGAGTCCAAGAAGAGAGAATAACGCTAAATATTGCGTACTGAAAAAAAAATCATAAACTTATATATAAATACCAAAATATGTTTGTATGTTTAATTGTTTGTTTGTTAAACGTAAACGTCGCAATGGTATACAGAAGGATATAGGACACTTTTGATCCCGATCAAGAGTCCCCACGAGAATAGTTTTCTTTGCAAGTAAACTACGGGCACTATTTCATTACGTAACAGCGGAGCAAGAGGTCATCCGGTTTTTTTGGCACAGCTGGACGGATGGAGGAGACATAGGATTACTTTTTATCCCAATCTTAGTTTCCATAAGAAAAGATTTTGTCGTGGTTGCAACCGCACTGCTTTATTCCTTTACGCCACAAAATGATACAAAGAAGTACTAAATTTTAACTCAAAATTAGCTGAAGGAACAGAGAACTACGTGGAATACTTTTATCCCGGTGAATCACCCATTGATTCAAGTAAAAATATCGAGGCTTTTACCGAAATAGGCGCGGTCGAAGCAACGGGCAAAAGCTACAACAAAATTAAATTTCTGATTAAAACTGATCCCTGCATTAAACAAAATCGAACGGGATATATAAATTATGGTTAATCTTGTTTACACATAAGTATCAGTTAAGCCAACTTGGACTTATATTCTCCACCGCAGCTTAATGGGAATACTGGAAAATAAGAAACCCTGATTCTAGAAAGCATTTATGTACAGTACCCGGCATTTGATTTGGCACTTCGGGAACAATAGCACAATATCGACGCTTTCACTTACAAATATAAATATAGAGTTGTTGAAATCCATAATTTACTATTATTTAATTTATGTAATGTCGTCTGAATCTAATCACAAGCGGTTTTAACTGCTCTATAAAGACACCAAGCTGTCGGAGCACTGTAGGACAGGACAGGTAACCAAGTTATGAGCACATCAAACTGGGTTAGTTGGTCCCTTTAGTAAATACACAGTCTTTGTAGCTACACTAGTGTTACCTTGCTAGAGTATTCCATTTCTGTGAAGGATATATAGTGGAAGTGCCTCATGAGGCGCATGGTGACGGGGTTGCGACCTCCGCCGGGGGGACCCATGCCTGCCACCAAGCTCATGTCCACCAACGTCTTGAACTCGCCGATATTTTCACGGTCGTACCAGCCTTGCAAGTGACAATACATACAGGTTACAGTCCTTGTTAACCAAGTGAGAACTTTAAATGTATTTATTTTATAATTATAAAAAATGTATTTTTAGACCCTCACATTTTTTTTGATATGTAACATGGCACAGTTTGCACTTTAATTTTTATTTTATTAAATATCCTCTCAAGAACCACAAAATAGGAAAAAAATCTGCAGAATTAAATATTATTGCATTACCAGACAGTATTAAAACCTCACTAGCACTTCTAGAAGTATATAAAATACTATTTAGGTGTCAAAATAAATGTAAAGTAAAGTAAAACAAATATATTGACTCCCTCGCAGCCTTGTTAGTAGTGTGGCCGCCTGCTGTGAAGAGGGTATGGGTTCGATTCCCGCACGGGACAAACATTTGTGTTTGTCTTTAGTCTGGGTGTATTTATGTATTATATGTATTTATTTACAACCAAATGTATGTATGTATGTATTTGTATCCGTTGTCTGGTTTTCATAATACAAGCTTTGTTTAGCTAGGGATCAAATGGCGCTGTGTAATAAAGTCCAAAACTTTTTATTATTATTATTATATTGGTACCTGAAAAATCCATAAATTGTCTGAGCAGTTCGATAGGAGGTTGTGCACCGAAGACTTCAAGAGCCGGCATGTTGAGGTCGTCGATAAAGAACACTTGTCGTTTGGTGGGCGGCGGACCGAACACCCCGCGACGTCGACGCTCCAGCTTGCCGTCTATCACATCCTAACAAATACAGTAATAGAATAACATTACCGTTAATCGTCTTTAGATTCGCTGGATTTAGGTGGCAAAGAACTGTGAATGTAGGATTGCAATGGAGTAGGCAATTGTCCAGCAGTTGACCAAATTTAGCTGATATGATGATTTTAATTATATTATTGTTAATGATCAATTCGAATGATTTGTTTTGCGAGTAGGTCTAAGTTTTTGCCTAACTTTTTTGTTTTTGTCATTCTTTTTTTCTGTTGCATAATGTGATCTACATTTCGCTGCTAAATATTATTAAGGTTTCCTCTACGCATGGCTAAATGCATAGGCGATGTATTCGATTTGTAATATTGTATAAATCGCACTTCACCTTATAGCTAGGGTTGCCATAAATATTGGGAACTAATACGGGACGTTTATGGTCATGTCTCTCGAAATTAGCGATGAGTCTCAAAAAACTATATTTTCGTGCCATTTAAGTCTTATTGCTGCATACACGTATTTTATTGTAAAACGGGACAAAAAAGCAATACGGGACAAGGTTCTCAAAAAGAGTGACAGTCCCGTATATACGGGACGTATGGCAACCCTACCTATGGCGTATATATTGCCACCTTTGGCGCTTATATAAAAAATTACTGCAGGCATTGAAGTATTTCTCTGCTTAAAAGTAATAGGGTATTGTAGTACAGCACCTACGGTAAGGTGGACTTGATGTTTTTGGGCAATGAAGCTTGAATCACAGAATTTTCCTTTAACTAGTTGTCACTCCGGTCTTTTTGCAGCAGGGATGACGCAAGACATACCGAGCAGTCAATGACTTACGGAGGACACATTCAGGGGTATCACAGTTAGGTATTATCGGATATCCTAACTTAAGATAAAATATTTTTTGAAATCTGTGTTTAATTGAAGTGCTAATTCAGTGAAGGAATGTGGACTTCTAGATGCTTTTTAACTGACTTCAAAAAAGGAGGAGAATCTCAATTCGGCTGTTTATTTTTTAAGTACATAAAGTTAGTAATATGTAAATAACTCCTTTTTGGATTATTAAATTATCCAAACTCTCTAAAAATCAGCGCATTCATTAACGCGTATACATAAGTCCACTATTATTGGAATTTAAAAGAAACCACGATACAATTTAATGTAACTAAACACCTGTGTTTGATTAGCAGAAGTCCTGGCAGAGAACACAATAAACTCGCAGATAAACTTCTTATGCAGGCCTCGGGACAGTTTGGCAGTGATGGTCACAGTCTTGCCTGTACCAGTCGGGCCGACGCATACCACGTGGTTGTAATTACTTATTTTGTAGCCAAGCAAAGCTGCGCTCCGCACGTTATCTAGAGTCGGTACTTCAATGTCTAACGAAAAAAAATAATGGTATATTTTGTACTCTGTGGCTTTAAATATAATAATGGTACAATGTATGATAGTAAAGGAGATGGGAATGTACGTCAATGTAAATAAGAAAGTTATGGGTTTTTTAAATAATGAAACTGTTACAGAATGCAGCGCTCGTCATGGTAGAAAGAAATAAAGAGAGAAACAAGAGCTAACATTTATGGTATACATGGCTTTGTTTATTTTTTCTTTTTATACCACAAAGTGTGAAACAAACATAGTCCGCCTGATGGTAAGCAATTACCGAAACTTTGGACGTTTGCAAAACCTGGGGCATCATTCGGGCGTACTTCGAAAATCTAATGATTTCTCTAAAGAACCCTTACACTACATCCTTAGAGAAACTGTACTACAGTTGGCTTGTTTAGCGATTTAAGGGGTATCAGGTAACTGTTTCAAAGTCACAAACTATAGAGAACAAACATTCAAACGTTGCAAGAAATCAGGTCAGAAGTTGTCTGAAAAGTAACGTTTGGCTGGTCATGTTCAGGTTACATATAACATTTACTTTAGCTGTACAGTGATCGATCGCTAACAAGTTGCCATATGGTGGCCCAAGTTATAAGCGGTTTTCAAAGAGCAACTCATTGTTACATATACGTTCAAACATTTTTCTTTTAAAAAGGTAGAGTGTAGTCGGTTCTTTGACATCTTTTTAAGTCTGTTGTATAGTTATTTTACGTCGTCGTTTTTTTTGTTGGGTATTGAAAACGAAGTAAAGGAAAGTATATGAGGCGAGACCCTAAATGAAAGATTAAGACCTATTGTGATACAAGGGCCTTGCTGAGCCAAAGAAATGTATTAACATCACTGCTGAATATCAGGTTCTTGCCTCAAGGTGCCTGATCGGTTGCTATCATACTGTACATACATAGTACAACAAATATATATAACTAGCTGGCCTGGCAGACTAAGTTCTGCACTTTCCGTTGTTATGCTGCTATCTGGCGAGTAGGCATAAAAGAGACATCGAAAACTTTCTCCATGAAATACACTTACATGTGCCAACTTCCATGATGATCAGTTAAACGGTTACGGAGTTCATCGATCTCATACAACAATAAACCAACATCTATTTGTATATACATTGGTGAATCTTGCTTGCAAGTAGCTTTGATAAAAGATTATTACTATAAAGCTTTTTCACCTGCGTAAGCCCATTCAGGATCCACCTCGTAAGGCTCCAAGTTTGCCATCCAGTTGTACCAGAACGCACTCGCCGGCTCCCCGTCCTCTGTCACATCAGTAAACCCACCGTCGTTTAAACTGATTGTCGAAAAAACATTACTGAGGTTATTGAACAAAATAGGCATCCTTCTTGCCACACTTACTATACTATATTATGCAGTGGCAAACAGCCACACACACAATGACAGGAACTTGGCGAATATGCACTAAACATTGAATTTTCGAAACCGCTTAAATAGGCTTTAACTAATATTTTGTGAGTCTTATTATTATTCGTAACGGGCTAACGATGATTTAATTTCATCCGTCGTGAATATGGCGCATGCGACTATGTCTAAATATCGAGAGCTCACGACAAATCCTAAAAAGCCCATTAAGAATAATCTTAATATATATAAATCTCGTGTCACAATGTTTGTCCTCAATGGACTCCTAAACTACTGAACCGATTTTGATCAAACTTCGTAAATATTTGTTATTTGATCCAACTTAAGAGATAGGATAGTTTTTATCTCGATATGTCAAGTGCGAGCCGGACTCGGGCACTATAGGTAAAAACCAACTTTCGCCGGGTACAGAGGGACGGCAGCGGAACAACGTTCGCCGGGACAGCTAGTTGACTATAATGATCGCCAATGTTGATAAAGTTATACATTTTATGCATACCTATTTGGACGATCTGAATGAAAGACATAATGCATAGTAAAGAATAACTTTAAAAATCGGCCAAGTGCGAGTCGGACTCGCGCACGAAGGTTTCCGTACCATTATCTATAAAAATGGCGAAAAAAAAAACACGTTTGTTTTATGAGAGCCCCCTTAAATATTTATTTTATTCTATCTTTTATTATTTGTTGTTATAGCGGCAACAGAAATACATCTTTTGTGAAAATTTCTAACTGTCTAAATATCAGGGTTCATGAGATTACAGCCTGGTGACAGACGGACGGACGGGCGAACGGACGGACAGCGGAGCCGTAGTAATAGGGTTCCGCTAATCACCCTTCGGGTACGGAACCCTAAAAACAATATTCTAAATTTTAATTGTTCCATTTTTTACCTTTACAACAAGCACTTTTCTTTTCTACTACCAAGGTGGCAAAAAAGCTTACGACTCGCCTGATGTTTAGCGGTAAATGTAGCCAATGCACGCGTGCTTGTAATACCAGGGACTTTACTCGCTCTTCGCGGACCCTTATAGTCTTGTTGTTATTCACTCACTTAACTGATCGCTCCGTACTAGTACATTTTTTCAGATGTAGTAGTACAGTATTCTAGTACTATTAGTTCAGTAGTACACTATGTAGTACGGATGAGCTAAAACATGTAAATTTTCATATCAGTCTGTTTAATCCTATTAAAAGACTCGAATAGCGAACACGACAGCATCGTATGTAGGTATTTTGCTTCATATTTTTTGGTTTTCAACCGAAATGATAAAAACGAACCTTGGTATGACTTCGGTGTCTGTCTGTGTGTCCCAGGAGTATTTAATATTAATCTCGGTAAAAAGTTAAAGTGTATAAAAATGTGGATTCGATTCGATATACGTGTGCGTTTAGGAGCTTTAAGTTTGAAAACCTTGTTAGGGGAAATAAGTTAACCATACAAAATTAATTTGCCATAATTTTCGCAGTTCCCTAAATTTAACTTAGTAGTAACGTTTTTAGTGTTATTGGTATTTTCTGAGCCAAATGTTGCTTCGTTTAGGCCTATCTGGTGCTATTTTAAATGTCTAAACCTAACACATAAAAAGTAAAAATCTTTAAAAAAAGACCCAAACGTACTAGGTACCGCAACCAAAGCTATGACATTATTTATAATTTATTTAAGCACACATATATATGTATATATACATTTACAGTTAAAATACATATAACCGTGCACATACATTAAACACAACATATAAATAACGAATGCAGTAACTTGAGTGACAGACAACAACTAAACTAATAAGCGTCAAGCGACAAGTATCAATGAACTATGAAACATTACTGACTGAAATTATTCAGGTACTAGATTCACTTGTACTGTTCTTTCGTAAAATAGATTTTATGTTGTGGACTTAAAAGTTGTAATTAATACAAGGCATGAAACACTTAGGTCTTTTATGTCCTAGATTTCGCGGTCATAGTTCGGACGCGCATCCTGCTTTCACTCATGCGTCCATCGTAAAACAACTGAGATAGAAGTAAATTTTTTCTAGCGTTGAACGCAGCGCTGTGACCGAACGATTACGCCAAGCCTTTGTTTCATTCTCTCTCTTCCATAGTTTGTTTCTTTGCTGTCGCACATGTCCGAAAAGAACTAGACCGATTACGCTTAGGGAATAGTTCATTCTAGTACAGTACCGGGAATTAATTCCTTTTCATTCATCATTCATGTACTAGACAAGACTAAACCCTTAGAAATATAGCACTTTACGATATGGTATAAAGTAGCCGCATCACTTCGAACAATACCTTACAATACAATCTATTACACACACAAGGAGGAAAAGTTGTAAACAATGAAGCACTCATCTATATAAATTCTTACGTATAGTCGTAAACTCTGCCTTCCTTAGGAAAAGGTGGTTGAAGTCCGGCTTCGGTAGTGAGCTGTCGCATGAAGTCAGAGAATATGGCACGTCCGTTGTGGTCACAAGTTGCACCCACAGACCAAATCACGGACCACACCACCCAGCATGGAGCTAATTTTGCTGTGCACGAAAAACATAAAGAGATAAAGAGCATATACGGAGATGCCTTATCTCTTAAATCAATGTTTCTAATTCTTAGCTCCTCTTACGCTTTACTCCTAACTCCTAACGCTTAAAATACCACAAAATCATACTGTTTCGCTATTCAAGCAATTTAACCATGGAACTCGCTACAAGTCGGCATTTAGAAAAGCCCTTTATAAAAATTAGTTTTTGAAGGTATGTTCCGTTACTAATAATTGAATAGCAAACAATGCCTTATGGCATTATGTCTGCTATGTAACAATTGTAATGTGTCCAAAAGATTAAATCAAATTCAAGATCAGTATCAACCAAAATTACAACCATTATACTTATTATTATACCTACACAGAGAGAAAAGATATTGTTCGAATTAAAAACCTGTCTTTTAAAATGCGTTAATACTAAATTTTATTAATTTCAACATTTTTTTTCTGGGAATTACAACACAATTTACAACAAATTTCATAAAAATCGTTAAAGCCGTTTCCCAAATTTAGATTGCTATTTTACAGGTATTACATGACTGTAGTCTTATTTATATTTGAGGATTTAAAAATATTTCTTCATAGATGAGGTACAAAGAAGTTTCGAAACCTGACACGAAATAATACTAAAATAAATAATATACTGTTGGTTGTATTGGTTACGTAGTAAAGTTGAGGTAAAATGATGTTAAGGTTATTAACCTTTCATTGACATCATTTTTCCATACAAACTGCACATTATTTAAAACTATAAATATTTTGGTTTCCAAAAAAGTATTGCTAATTACCAAAGTCGCATAAAGCAAATTTATTTATAAAATACCAGTTAATTATTAAATAATCAGAGTTTATATTAAATTGATTAAATATATGTATTAAATAAACTACGGTTAATTAATAATTCTCTGGCATTTTATGGTTTTTGCCACTATATAGTAAATAGCAAAACATGATAATAACGTATTTTAAGTAATGAAATGTTTATGTTAATAGGCGCATGTAACAGTGATGTTTGTATTTAAAAAGTCTGAATTGAATTTACTTTGTTTATTAATTAAACAAAAAAAGTTTATAATTACGATAATATTACAAATAATTTGTTAAAAAATATAGGTAAATAACTCACGCATCAAAGCCAGAAAGGCCGCACCCGGTGGTGGTTTCTCGTCTTTTCCAGTCAGAGGTCTTAGTTTAAAGTCTATTAATTCCAAAAACTTGATAACCAAAGCAGAGTCGATGGAGACCACAATCTCTTGGAGCTTCGATCGTAACAACTGAAGGGACGGGTACAGATACGTGTTGATCAAATTTGGCAGGATTTTTTTAATGTTGTCAGCCATCTGGAAGTGGTTAAAATTTAATATTTATTTGTACATCCCACTGCAGAGGCAGAGGCCACCCATAAACGCCTCTAACTTGGCTTAATGAATGATAGCGACTGAGGCAGTGTACTTAATTATAACTTTACTGCATATGCAGTATTCATACATTTCTATTTTAGAACCTAACTTATATTAATAATCTATGTTGTCTTGATGAACCGTAGCCAAAATAGACATTGACTACCTCACAAGGTTTGTAGCTTCTTTCAAAATCGGTACCCAATCGTTCACTTAGACATAAAGACTAGAAACGGTGGTCACCTAGTTTTATTTCAATTTCTCAAGGACATCTGTTAGGCCCGCACGATGAGACTTTGATCCAAATCGCTTTTCTGTAAGCTTAGGGGAAGACCGGTGTCCCCAACAGTGGAGACGTATGAAGGGTGCTGAGGATAAGTGACTAAAGGTTAAGCTTACTTAAGCTATTTAAAAGGTGGTTTGCCATTGGGAAGCACTTACTGGAGGTAGATTGGCCTTAAGCCAGGCGTTTACAAGCGGAGGCAGGCCTACAACCTTAGTGTCGAGATAGACCATGCCGCAACGGGAGACTGTGGCCGGCGACGCGACAGCCAAGTCTGCCACCTCGAAGATCATGCGCTGGCGGTCTGTCAACTTCATTATCTCTCCGCTCGACAGGCAGAGTTTTTTATTGTCATCTAACACCTAAGATAAAAGGCACTTTATAATACTCAACTCATATTTTGACGTGACAACGTCTTATAAATTGGTTTGCCGGGTGACACTTCAAGAAACTGCGTTACGCTCCGCTCACGTTATGCGCTCACAATGAGAGCGAGTGAGAGGCACGCGCCCGCCTAAGAGCGAGAGAGACAGACATAAAATCATTGTCACGTAAAACTTTCGCCCGTATACCGACTTTACAGGCAACCAGTTTTTTTTTTAAATATTTTCGTTAAGTACTGTGCTACTTGGATGGTCTTATGTAAGAACATTATAAAAAATTTAATTATCTTTAATTGGAAATTCAGTACAGGGATAAGAGTTTTAAAGCGAACGCCATTTTTAGGACTTCATCTACGAAACTATATGTACTTCGCAGCTTGCATTAACATACTAAAAGTTGTGTGCGTCTCAAAATGTTGGCACGTCCTATAAAATACCACAATGTTAGTTACATAAACCAGAATGTTTTTTAATTATCACTATTCACTATTTACTATTTCACTATGGTGGCAAACAAGCTTGTGGTCCGCCTGATGGTAAGCGGTCACCGCTTGCAACACTTGGGGCATCACTACCGCTTTAATTAGTATATGTAAGAAATCAAAACAATATGTGAATATTACAAATGTACAAAACAGTTCGTTTATTAGGGTTCCGTACATCTCAATGAATAAACGGCGGAACCCTTATCCCGTGTGTCTATCACTCCGTCTGTCACAGCCAATTTACTCCGAATCTACTGGACAAATTGAGTGGGAATTTCTTACAATTTCTGTCACAAACACGGTCGTGTAACGTAAAAAAAATGCATTTTTTTAAGATTATTGAAAGAAACTAAATTAGAAAATAAAAGTTTTGCAAACTGTACCGTGTGACATTTCAAATGAAAGGGCACGTTATAAGAGTCTCAACTGCATATAAATATATTTTATAGTTGAAAAATTTCTACTTTTTTTCTTTCAAAAGTATTTTGAAAGTTATTGAACAAAATTAATGAAAATTAACCAGTCTATAGTTACTGGTATTAAGTACCAAGTTGACCTTTCTCGATGCTAAGACAAAGTTACTATACTTATACTATAAATAATTTTATATTCTTGTTATTTATAAAAATATACAACATACGTACGGTATTCATATTTTCTATCCAGACAGCGTCGACGGGTCCGTCGAAAACGTACCAACGCTTATCCGGATCTTCTACAGCTATACCGGCGCGCACCAGGCTCGACAGGATACCGTCCGTCCTATATACAAACATTTACATCTAATAAACAATAATAACACTATAACGACACTTATCGCCGAAGGGATAGTTAGACATATTACGAATTTCAACAGCTCGTTATGTCAGCATATAAATAATACTAACTAAATACGATTTGTAGTATACATATACTAAAAGACCATGACTAGTGAAAAAATTGATTTTTACATTTTTAATGGATTTTTAAATTTATAAGTATTAATAGTATTGAATTTCAAATAAAATAATAAAAAAACTTAAATAAATAGTTATTGCTGTGCATGGTCATTATGACAATTATAAAGACAAAGTGAGGGTAGTTCAACAGGGAGCCTCAACTCCAAGCCGAAGACCGCCAGCCTACCCGTGACCAAGGCTGTTGTAAACCAGCCAAAACGTTGGGAAAAAAGTATTTTACCAAATAATGACGCATTTATTTTTCAATTATTAATGGGACGCGAAAATGTAGACTTATAAAATAAATACTTAGAAATATATAGGCTCTTGGGGTGCAGTGACATGGTTAACGACTGCCTATCGTATAACGACACCAACCAGGACGGACAGATTAACGTGTCCTACATATATACATTACAAGTTTAATAAATGCTTGTAAAATTAGTAACTATATATATATATATATATATGAATCTCACCATTCATGGGTCTGCAGGTCGAACTCCCCATAGAGCTGCCCCATGGTGATAGACTTGGGGTTGACGACGAACGTGTGAACGGGAGTGAACGGGAAACCGTCAGGGGCCAGCTTGCCCTTTATAGCGGTCAGGGCGTCGCGCAGCACTTCGTAACACTGGACATGGACAAATAATTAAAGACTGGCCAAGTGTGTGTCGTACACGCATTAAGTAACGGTTCCGTAAAATGAAAATGTTTGCCGGACATCAGAAATATTAACAGACATAAATTAAAATAAAATAAAAATGGCTTTTGCACATTCGCGAAATGTTTTGAGTAAGTCCAAATGTCGTGGCGCCCGTTTATTTTATTCAAGACATTCCAAACGGATCAGCATTTCCATTTGGCATGTCGTGCTGGATATCCATCTATTTGGAAATAAACGAAACGGACGTCATCCAAAGAACAGTAAGCACTCCACAAACAGATTTTGGAATAGACCACGTTCTTTATGAATGTCAATTATGAATTATGAACACATCGTCAGTGAGTGGCTACCTTAGAATGTGACGTCACTGACCTTAGTCTTCCCCGCACCTGCTGGCCCCACCAGCATGAGTCCGTGCCGCACCACAGTCGTCTCATACAGCTGAATCACTTTGAATATGAACGCTGCAAATACATAATTAAGAGTCAAAAACTGGTCTTTGTGTAGCCCAAACTCTATATAGCGGTTAGTTTCCTGTATGATAACTTACTGTAAAGATCATCATATCCTCTCTTGACCAACATGTTCCGAATAGACTGCTCCATGATGCCGTAGTCAACAATAGGAATCTCAACACGAGGAAACAGATCCGATATTATACCTGCAATATGTTAATTACTTCTTTCTCATCTCGAGCACATGTATCCTATATACAGTCAGGATCCCTGCCGTATCATCAGCTTAAGTGACCGTCCGCTGCTCGGTCCCCTGCAGTCGGTCGAAATTTAAGATAGCGGCGAAAGCTACGTCTGTACGTACCAATAAAGGTTTAGTTAGATCAACTTTATTTGCTAGTCAGTAAAGTTAAAAATACCTTACTTTACATTTTTTCTCTATTTTTCAAGAAGGTTCACAATATTTAAGAATCATTTTGAATAAATTATAGAAATACTTTTTAATTTGGTTCACAATTTTTGAGATCAATTTTGGATAAATTATAGAAATTCTTTTTATATTAGTTTGTTTTAATGAAAAATGACCTAAATGTTAACCAAGCCTTTTTTTTGTCAAGTGGGTAGCTAATCTTCGCAGTTGAAGAAACACACAGGCAAATGTTTCTAGAAATAAGTATATTTATATCTCACCATTAAACAACACAAGGTCATCGGCTAAGAATTTGGGCACGTTGACGTCTCTTAGGGCTCTCAGCACGATCTGTCGCTCGTCAGCGTCGGGCATCTGCCTGATGAGGTTTCCTGCCACTAAAATTACTGTCTTCACGGCACGCATACCGAAATCGTAGTGGTCCTGGTGATAACAACTCAAATCTTAATTTGATTACAATTATCATATACTACTAACCATATATGTATGTATGTACGTATATGGTATATCTAAATACTGCAATGACTTTTTTGCCTTTGAGTACAAATAATTACAAATTAATTTACTAATAAACTGTAATTTTCAATTATTTTTTTAATAAAATCTTCTTACTTTTTTAAATACTATATAAGACTATGACTATGAAAAAGTAACGTAAATAAAAAAAATCTTCTAATTTTTTAAAATACTATATAAGACTTTGAGTAAGAAGAAAAAGTAACGTAAATAAAAATATTAATTAGTGATTAGCGTTAATTTTTGAACAAAGCAAGTAAGCCCATATATTTTAGTGAGTACACTTCCAGCTGAAGCAGTATGCCTTGAAAATGTTCTTGAACTAAGAGTCAGGAGAAGAGTCTGAAAGTCCATAGTCACTACAAAATACTTTAATAGATCTGAAATTACACTATAATGTCAGAGAGTTTTGATATATCAAACCTGAGGCTGTGAATTAGATTTGTGTGTGTATGACCACTGGGTTTCAATAAAAATTCTATAACTAATATTTAATGACTATTTTAGCTGTGTAAAAATTAACAATAAATAAGGGCATACCTGGGCAGACAGCTGTTCGGAACTCAGCCTGAATGTTGTAGTAATCTTTCCAGCCAAGATCTTGGCCTCGAAAAAGCCATACGAGAACAGAGATATCTCTGCTATGAGCGCATAGTCCGGCACCATCATCGCTATCGGACGGAACAGCGCTTTCAGATTGTCTGGAAGCTCAGTACGACCTGCAAAGCCGTCGGTAAACTGATAATGCGAAATAACAGTAATTATACTGTTATTATTAATTCAGTCAACAGCAAATTAGACCCGTAACAACTTTTACGTGTACATTTGTAATTTTTTCTGTTGTCTTTATATCAAGAAATGAACTAAAGAATTTCGGCTTGGCTATCCAAAATCGCCACGCCTGCATTTTGGTTAGAACATACCCAAAAAAGGCTAATGCTTACTGACGGGATTGTACGGCGTGGCGCGACAAAAGATATTCTTAGGCTAAATTTGTTTAAAATGAAATTTAATATTAGTGCTCATATTTTGGTAATCTTCTGAGAGACTTAAGCGTTATAAGCATCTTGCGGGATGCCGCAGCGCGCCAAAGCCTTTACCAGTATCCTCAAGCCTTTGTGTGACAATATTAACGAAATATGGGCGCTAATATTATTATAACACTGTGCAAATAAATGTTTTTTTTTTGTACACTGTGTACCATCTACAATGAAGCGATCTGTTAGAGCACGAAGCATACCGCGGCGTGCCACGTTCACGGCATTGCGCCAATTGTCAGTGATCGTTGGCCTTTAAAGTAACTGTTTAACAAAACTAACCGCTGCCTCGGAACATGGTGATTTCATTTTTATAACCAACTGTGGGCTGTTGTCATACGACACCAATCGTTGAGACAAGTTAGAGGTCCTCTAGGCGTCTTAAAAACTAGACAGTCGAATGGCCACTACTGCGACAAAAGTTTACCGCCGAATTGAAGACTATGGCCCAAATCTCCTTCTCCAACTCTGCAGTGGCCCCACTATGTACAAAGCTTAATTGAATGAGGTATATAATTATGTCTTAATAGACATTTCAGACAAAGCAAAAGTCCAACAGACCAGCGTATCCCGGATTCATGGTGATAAACACGGAGCAGGAAGGCTTTAAGGGCAGATCGCAACCTTCAAACATGAATCTATCCAACCGAAGTATTTGAGCCTTCTGGATTGTTACCACCTGAAATATACATATTTTTAAGACATCCGGTATAAAATATTTCTACAAGTATGTCGTCTAGAGGGCGTCACTCTACGGGCTTACTACTGTGTTAAGCTGAAGTTGTGCTAAACTTAATTAGTATAGCCTCTTAAGTAAAACAATAATTCCATGTAGAATTTGATTTGAAACAAATTTGACATACTTCTTTTTTCGATTATTAATAAATTGTTGGTTATTCAATGTCCCTTCTAATAGATTTTTTTTTACACCACTAAGGTGGCAAACACGCTTACGGTCTGCCTGATGATAAGCGGTCACCGTAGCCTATGGACGCCTGCAGCACCTGGAGTATCACTCGCGCGTTGCCGACCCTTCAGAAATCTAATAACTTATTTCTTGAAGAACTCCATACTGTAGTCCTTAGATAGCAGAATTGTTCAAAACCAAAATTCAATTGGATCTCAATCGACTTCAACTGGTTTTAACTCGGTAAGTCAGTGTTCATATCCTATGGATACTACTGAGTTACTATTTTGTAGGTTTTAAAAGGACTTCCTTTAACCCATTCCTTCCCACTGTCATATTTTTAGGATACATACAACAAATATATGGTTTTATTTTTCAAAATTTTCATTATTTTTTTTTGCACTCTAAAGGCCAAGCTAAGTAGTAATGTTATGACTTTGTTGGTAACTTTATAGTGGTTGGTGGCGAGCTACCAGAGGATGCACCATGTGCAATCTGCCTTTAGTTGCCTGGTTTTTATGAGGTTTTGGATGTATGGGGGTGTGGCGCACGAGTATGTACGTGTTTGTGTGTAGATACATATTTGGATAGATGTTGAGTACTTGATGGCTTGGTTTCTGCATGGCTGATTGGTAACAGGTATACATCCGGGGGTTTCTTGTCACTTCTTCTCCCCTTAGGCTAGTTCCCAAAGTGATGGTAGTTTAAATGATGTGCATTTGTTACCGTGATGTTGTGTAGGACCTGGGCCACTTACGGGTGTGTAAGTTTACGTCAAACACAGCATATCTCGTGACACGATTGTGATTGAAGTATCGAAATAAATAAAAAAATTAATATTTATAACTTTGACAATGGTAAGCAAAAATTGTTCGACTTTAGTTTATACGATATAATAAATATTTACTTACCTATCTACTTTGTGTTGTGCGTGATCTATAATTATGTTATTTTTATAAATTTTTTAGATCATGGATCCGGTGAAAAAGTAGTACAAATTGCTTTGAAATAGCAGATTTCCTTCAAGATATCGAAGATTCTAGTGATGAGAATTTAGATGACATCGAAGTTACTATATTATCCCCAAATGTATTGGATGAAATGAGTAATATAGAAGCAGGTCCTGGGTGTTTTGCCGGTCAGGTGAAATTTTCATGTACAACTGACAATGTGTAGGAAGACCCTTCAAATTTATTCGCATCTCGAACAAGCAAAACTGTTAGTTGGCGTAAGTGTAATCCAGTTTATTCTAACATACAAAATGATTCTAATTCTACCAAGCAATATTTAGAAAGCATTATTTATTTTGCTGAATTGATTTATATTTAGAAGGAAAATTTACAGGAGAGATATTTGAAAATTTGGATACTTTTTAGATTAGATATGTTCTTAGAGAATAGATGGTTTATTTATAACTAGGTTAACAAAGATAAAACCATCCCTCCTAGATTTTAGACGAAGAGTTTGTTTTTCTTGGATGAGAAAATCGGAAGGTAGAGCAAGTAAACCCACTACAGGATCTTCGTTCTTTTAGAACCTGTCAGATTTGATAATTTGGGCCACTATATTATATGATGAAGAGAGACAAACAGAGGCGATGCCAAGAACAAGGTTGTAAACAAAAAGCCTTTAACTTTTTGTGAAAATTGTGACAAAACGCTTTGCACTGATTGTTTTTTACCATATCACACAAAATAAGCTTACATTATTTGATATTTAAAATGTTTGAGTTGGTACATATTTCTTTAAAATAAAGTTGATTTCCTTATAATTATGATCATCTACAATTTCTTACCCTATATCGCCATTGTCATATTTATAGGACAGGCTGATTCACCCACTAGAATATTCTCTTAATTAAATTTTATTTTATATTCCTTTTTTTTAATGTATTATATTATATACCCTAATTTAAAGAAAAACTGCATTATTTTCGATGTCTGGGAAGTAATGGGTTGGTTATACTAAAACTCATAACCAATTACCTTAAATTTAACCATAACATTTGGGTGTGTGTTTGCCATTTGTGTGAACCATACCTGTTGAGCAACAACGGATAGCACCTCGATGTCTATTCGATTAAATTCATCAAAACACGCCCAAGCGCCAGATCTAAGTAAAAATAACATTCATTATGCGCTCAATTATTATCACAAATTATTGTTAACATGTACACAAACATTATTCATTAACTAGTTACAGAGATAGCCGCATTGTCAGAACACTTTTAGGGGGAGTGAATTATTTAATTTGTGTGTACCGCAAAAACATAACGAACACTGAGAGGAGCTCAAGGTCTAGTGATACTCTTATATCAGAAACGATATACAAGGTTGACCAACGTCGGGCGTGAACACTACTTGGATGGGTGACCCACCAAGAGGTACAAACTCGGACGTAAAACTGTCGGGCCTGGCTTTTCGTCAAATGACGGGAGTCGTTCAACCAATTTAAAGGCCTTGGAGGCGGCTTGATAAGTTCAACAGTTGAGTGGCCACTAGTTCGTTAACTTCCGCCAACTTAAATTGGAACAGCATGGTGGCCTAGCCTCCTTCTTAGCAGAGGCCTGTGCCCCTACAGTGGGGTGACTAACGGCTGAGACGTACCTCAAAAATAGGCATCTGATGACTCCTGCTACCCCGTTGTAACGCTACGTAACGTTTAGCTTAAACCACCCGCCAAGCGTAACGTAACACTTTAAAAATTCTAACTAACTGCAGTTAAACTCTAGTACTCTTAATAAACGAACTGTTGTAAGTGTTTTGTAATATCAGCATAGTTTGTTGTTTACTAACACATACTATGCTATTCTCTGTACTTACTTTGACACATGTGTAATTGGTGTTTTGTAGGTGCGTGCCAAGATATTGTAAACGCAATATACCTATTTACTGGAGAATTATTTGCGAAATACATATAGACTTACGCTGCTAATCCTTTGAAGAATTTCCCCATAGCCATAAAGTCTAATTGGTCCGAGCAGTTGAACACCACGCACTGCACCGCCAGCGCTTTTGCCAAATCCTATATAGAGAGATAAACAAGATTTTATAGGAACCAACCATAGACTTCGAGTTCTGTAATCTATCCTAGGGACTGCGAAATAGCCTAGGAAAATTAACCATCCTTAAGAAAGAGACAGAGCGAGTCTATTATATCTTTTCTCGTTGTATCAACGTCCGCAATTTCGTTTATTTATGTTTATTAAAACAAGTAAAAAAGACACCAAACTTTCACTTCGTCTCTGTCACACTTTTGTAACTAATTTTTTTTTTAGCTGACTAGGAAATGCGCTGTCCAGTTCTTTATCTCTATGGAACTAACAGATTTGTGAGCAACAAACGGCTAAGAACATTTTAGACACACTCTAATTAGAGTTCCGTAAACGTCAACGTCACGACGTGTAAAGATTATCATAACATTCTCATAATCAAATTAATTAATTAGTTAATAAAATGGCACACAGCTGAACAAAAAGGTCTTATGACCGGTAAAACTAGAACAGCAAAGAGTGGCTAAAAACTGACTACCTTTTTGACAATATTGTACGAAGTTGCCTGCTATGAAATTTTGTTTGTGATCAAAGTCTAGTATTGCTGATGATGACTTAAGTTATTGAGACCTGGGGATCTTTTGGAGACTCAAATAGTACTAGTAATAATAGTAATAGTACTTTGCAGTTTGTTATAAAGAATGAAAATTGTAGAATTGCAGAGTTGCGCCGTGAAATTTCAGAAGATATATATATATGCGCGGGCGGGGCAGCTATATATATATATATGGTTTGGTTAACTAGCTTTTGTCAGCTGCCCCGCCCGCGCTTTATTCGGTAATCGGCGTGGGCTTTTTACAGTAACTCCTGGATTATAGTTGAAAAGCTACGTAGCAGCTATGTATAATGAATTATTTATTATTATGTATAATTATGTTATAGTTATACCTATGGGAATTTTAGAATTTCCCTGCATAAATTTAGCCAAATTGCAGTTAAATTGCATGCTTCAATTTGCGGCGATAAAATACGAGAAAGCATGGATAGACTGAATTAGTAATGGGCAGGCCACATTGTAGTATATACATAATGATATACGAATAAGCATGGGTAGACTGAATTAGTAATGGGCAGGCCACATTGTAGTATATATAGTCGCGGTGAGAAAATGTTTACCACCTTAAGGATCACAATTGCATGCACACATTTAAGTCACAAGTTCTAAATGTCTATTTCATAATAATTTGATTGACCATAGATTATCTTTTTTCTAATATGACAATCAATTGCTCTAGGACAGGGATGGCGAACCTTTATTAATAAATGTGCACTTTTTCTATGAAAAAAACAATACTGTACCTATGACGTGCTTTCAAAAAATCTGGGTAACTTAATAATAATGGAGAAAAATTAAACGAATTGCTGTTAACTTAAAGCTATTTAGATACTTGCAGCTCGAAATGTTTACAGCAATCGAAATGTTTAATATTTATATTCAAATAAAAAAAATAAGTGTGATTTCTGCTGTTGCAAATTAGGTACTAAAAATCTCACATTAGGGCAGGCTTGTACTTTGTTACTAAGCAGTATGGAAGCTAAACTAGAGTTCATTTCTAAAAATGACTTGCAAGCATACGTAGGTGAAAACAGAAATTTCATAAATGATTGGCGTGCCCGAATTGCCATGGGTTCGCCATCTCTGCTATAGGAGATGGACTGACTACTATCAAGTTTTAATATATTTAAACCTTCTTTGAAAAAACTAATATTTTAGTTTTTTAAATAAGAATATGAAGAAATAATAAAATAGACACTTCGAAAATCTTTATTTAATATCTAGTATAACCTCCCTCTGCAGCTATGACGGCACGTAGTCTATCTCGCATAGATGCAACAAGACGCGTGCATAGATCAGTACCTCTGATATCATCCCATACTTGAGCACAGTGTGATCTAAGAGCTTGGGGGTTTCTTTCATTTTGACAGTCCCAGCGTTGAACCATAAGACCCCATAAATTTTCAATAGGGTTTAAATCAGCAGACCGAGCGGGCCATTGAATGGGACGAATGTCACGGTGCAGGTTGAACCACGCCATAGTAGCACGGGCTGTGTGTATTCGTGCATTATCTTGAACGTAAGTAATGTGTGGGAATTCCGTTACAGGATACACTACGCGCACAGTAGGCATCATCACTTCTTCCAAAAGCGACACATAATTAATGGCCGTAGCCCAGTTCTTCGACGCCGTCAAGGCTCATCCACCCCCATAAGTTTACTTTAATGTGACCTGACTCGTTTTGAGGCACAATATGACCTTCATCATACCGAGTTCGATTATAGCGCCATAAAGTTAATCTTCCGATTTGGCTTGATTTAAAAGTTTTTTCATCGGTAAATATAGTATTCGACCAATCAAAATCGAGATGTCGTCGCGCAAAGTTAAGCCGGGCTGTTTTGTGGTGAAGTTTCAGCTCTACTTTAATAGCATGGTGTCTGTAGTGTAGTCCAACATTCTGCAAAGCTCGTCGGATCGTCCGAGCACTCACACCATATAAAGCAGCAAAATAACTAGTTGGTGTGAAACCATTCTCTTCGTAACGACGAATGATTGATGATTGAATGATTTGCGCGGCAGTTAGTATCGGTCGTCGTCCTGAATTATTTCTATGATCTGTTATTTGCCCTTCTTCGCCGTGACGCCTAATCCAAAACCTCACAGTGAATCGCGATATATTGAGTTCTCGTGATATAGCACTAATACTATGTCCATCTTCGAAGAGAAATATTATTTCAGCCCTTTGCTCCAGGGTTAAACTTGCCATTTTTCGTCATCTTTCGTAGTTTATAGATATACAGATTATAATGCTTTAAACTTAAAATAAACTTTTCCTTTAAAACACCAAGTTATTACTATTTTTCTTAAAGGGATTCACTTTGACAGCTGTCAAAAAGTAGTGCAAAATGCCCACCTCCAGACATAGGTTTTTGGTAGCAATATAGCAATATTTCGTAGCTAAACCGCTAAAACGAAACGCTAAAAGTCAACATAAGATTTGTCTAAGGTTCTCCTACGATTGATGAAACGCAAACCTCTAACAATTTTGCTACGAAAAAGTTAGGTGAGACGACCTTAAAATGTGTTCATACCTTAGTAGTCTCTGTCTTGCCGGTACCGGCGGGCCCAGCCGGAGCGCCACCGAACCGGAGATGCATGGCGCACATCAGCGTTAAGTAGCAGCGATCCGTCAACGGAGTTATCACCAGCCGACCACTGAAACGTAACCTTATTTTGAATCAAGGCTGAGAGACCAGCAATACAAATTACAATACCGCAGAGGGGTTGAATTTAGAACTTCTAATCAAATACACAGTCCGAAGAAAAAGTGATTACAATTTAAATTAACTTTTTAGATATATTAAGTTACAGATTAGGCTGAATCTTTTACAAAAGGTGTATATTAACGTAACGTATGACGTTTACATTCCGTTTTACCTATAATTTTCTAAACACGCAATCAACTTTAGGAAGTTAAAAAAAATATTTTACAGTATAATTTATAGGCAATATTCTAAAGTGTACCTTAATTATTAATATTTTTCATCTGGCGCATCATTTAGAATTTTTTCTACGTTAGCTCCAGTGAACACTTTAGATTTTTTGCTTGTATAGACATCTGACTGTCGTTTCAAAAATACGTACATATTGTTGATAAATCAATGTCATTGTTGGTTTTAAGAGTGCTTTTCAACATCGACTATATTGACCATAATGAGGACGGGTTATACTTCACACGTAATTCATTGAAATAAGCCATTAAAACATTTTCAGACAATGATTGAGTATTTTTAGAGTTTTCCATGATATTGTGACGATACCATATTTATGCCTTAACATTTTTGTAATAAAATGTTTTTATTCAAGTTTTAGTGCGAAGATTTGCATTAGTAAACAATTCTCAATGGACGTACTACCTATAGCAAAATGCATCTTTAAATTAGAATGGCGCGTTCAAATATTCAAGTTCAGTAATTTTATACATTAGATGAGAAGTTATGATTTATTTTATGAAAGGTTTAAAGCTAACAACAAATGACTAAAATGTAAAATATTAAGTTATGAACTTACGAATCATAGACAGACACAGAATTAATTTTTAAATGTAGGTAGTAATCTAACTTCCGATTTATGAATTCGGACTCTAGACAAAATGAAGTTGCGTAAGTTTTGAACCAGTGGCGCGAGTATGGATGCTTAAACTTGCTCTGATTGGATGGTTGTTTGATTGGACGTTTTAAGACAATCGCTGATTGGTGGTTAAGTGATATAGAAATGGAAGCACGTTTCATATGCTCTTTAAGGTAGTTTCATAACTTTTACTCGAATAAAATTTTATTCAGAAAATTAAACGTAGGATAAATCGGAGACCCTCTAGATAGGAGTTATTTTGTTATCCGCGGTTTCCCTTTCTTATTCATTTTAGTGCCTTTGTTAAATAGTTATGCTACTGTTATTGTGAATTCTATAATGTTGAGTATAACCGCGTAAGTTTAAGATACTTAGAACTTTTATATTATTGAAAACACCCGCGGAACTTGCCTAAGTGAGTTGTTTAACAACCATTAGGGTAGCCTCGTACAATAAATATTCTAACAATGATAAAGGGTAGTTGTTTTGGTTTTCACGTATTCCGTATAATGCTATGACGTGTTAGTTTATTTAAAATTACCCGGGGTTTGTTAAAACTTTACGAATATTTAGAACATAATATTATTATTCTATTAGTTTAGGATAATTAGGCCGTTTTATCTAGACCGTTCATATTAATCTAGGACTTTATAATAGTATCCCAACCAACATAACTAGTATTATACTTAAAAGATATTCCTTTTTCTTTGTTAAAATTAATTAAGGCTGGACTAAAAAATAGGATGGAGGGGTTTGAAATGTGGGGTGAGAAGATTGCTAGAGAGGGGTTAGTGATGATAAAAGTGCGTAGTCCCAAATATACAGAACATTTAATTGCCGTCGTTTCAATTGTCGAAACGCTGCCCGAGAATGGAAAACCATAGTCTACGCTTGTGGGTCACTAGAAGCTACAGCGAAAGGTTAAACTACAGCCAGATTTTACCACCATTTCTGGGTAGTAAATACTTTTATATTAGAAGTTACAGTGAAAATATTGTATGTTCGTTGTGAAATTCTTTAGGTTGTGTATTAAAAATATCTAAATTAATGTCAAAACATCCAAATGACGGGTCCGCTTTTGCCGGTTAGAAATTTATGGTTGAAAGAAATCTCAATCACCTCAGTAAGAAGGAATAAATACACGGACCTTGTTTCTAGGATATTTTCAGCTAGGTAAAGATAAATCTTCTATAAAAGTAGAAGTGGGAACTAAGATTATACCAGCCATAATGATCATATAGCCCACTAAAGAACTAGGTCTGCCAAGAGATGCAGTAATTACTATGTGTAATCCATGTCCATCCTTAGCGGCGTTAGTAGGGTTTTACTATTTTGATTATTTGCTATATATATTGCGTTACAATATAAAATTATTGTGAGCCATTAAATATCGCTCTCGCAATTTTGGCGGTAAGAGTCCATTTTAGATTTCAGGTGGAGTAGATTCCATATTAATATCGGATTCCTCGCTTGAACTCATAATTACGTAAATAGATATCGGTTGGAAAGTCGCAACAATCTTTTTCTAATAAGAAAATGGCGCGCATTTGCAAATGGCGCTACGTGCGGATGGTGAAAATTAGAACTACATCTTTCGTCCCTTTTTTTTAGTATTAATGTGAGTCAAACTTATAGATTAAAAGCGCTTCCAAAGAGGTTCGATCGAAATTAGAAAAAAAAACCGTAAAGGATACGCACAGCGCCATACAACGGAGCGTGCGGTAAAACACGTACTTATGTGAGAGTACCTATTTGACCGCATATTGCCAATTACCATACGATTACACATCCATTATTTTAAATACCGTTTTCACGTAAAAGTGATTGTTTGAATATTAATAATATAAATAAATATGCCAATGGAAGTTATAGTAGTTTTTCATTCTATTTTTTTATCTGACCTGTTAATAAATAATAAATAATCTAAAACAAAATTAAATGGCAAGAATAGAAGTAGAGAGAACAAAATACCACCGCTAGATATCTAGATAATTTATGAATTCAAAAGTTTTGGCTGAAGTTCAAACTTGTAATTATCGCTTAGCGAATAGTTTATATTTTGAACAGGACAGCTTTTATACATAGGCACTTGATAGAATAGACAATACGTCATTATCGCCCTTGGGTTATATGAACGCCTGCTTTGCCTCGAGAAACGAAACATTTTCAAAGAAAAATCCCTTGTGAGTAATTAAGGTCTTAGCGCCCTCTTTAGCTACGCATAATAACACTGTTTACGAGTAAGCGAGATGAAAAATCCATAACCCTCACCTGTTCCCTAAGTATTCATTCTGGTACGGGAATCGTGCGTTAAGCGCGCATACGTCACAGTGGTTCTGGCTGAACTGTTTGTAGTATGCAGAAGTATCCAGCGTAGTTTCGTCCTGATATATCTCGGGCTCTTCGGCTTCTTCCAAAAGTTCCATTTCTTTCACAATCTCATAATATCTAAAATAAATATAAAAAAAAAACAACTAAAGTAACATATTTCTAAATTTATTTCTGTTGCTTTTCTTTGCTTCATTGCTTCAAAACACTGAAGGTTTAATTGCGTTACTAAAACTATTAAAAGTTGTTTAAATGTCTTGCATTTAGTTTTCTATTTTCCTTGGATGTCTGAGAATAGGACAAAATTGATCTGGCCGCAACTACCGCACTAGTAACTTCTCTTTATTTGTCTTGATATGACAGAATTTTGGCAAAAAATGCACGCTATACGAAATCCGCCATCTTGGATTTTGAAACACTGATAAAAATTTGAATTCAGCAACTTCGAATACCTAAGTAGAATATTTTTGACTTCTCTTAGAATTGTCTATAAGGAAGAGTGCCTAAGAATTCCAAACAATTTCAAAAAATATTTCGGTGTTTCGGCCATAACAAATTTCAAGCAGTGTGAAAAATGACGCATTCTATAAGCACAGACTTTAGAATATAGGTATACAAATAATTTCGTACATTGACCTTTTAGCCTGGGTTCACTGGTCAAAATAGTAGTAATTTCTGATGTCAGCGGTCATCGCATCTGTGCGAGCGCGACGGCAAATAATTATGCGCGCCCAACAGAGACAAATAGTGAACGGTCATTGAACGAAATTTTTCCTGATTCGCGTCTGTGCGATACAGGGGTTTTCGGGGGGGGGGAAAATGTATTAACCAGTTTTCTAACTATAAAAGACGAACATAAAAAAAATGCCGTCACACAAAACCAAATCAAATAGGCCCAAGCAGGCCTATCGAGTATTTGTGAGGTTCTCACTATACTCTCGGGTTCGCGCCAGCAAAATAAATCTATGGATACAAAAACTCACACTATGCATTACGATCTAGTACGTCCTACTACGTAACATGTATTCACCTGAGCTGACATGTCCACTGGAAGTCCATCACATTCCTCACATTCTCATCTACGAGCGTGCGCGTCACGTCGCGCGCGTGCACTTCGATCACAATGAGCGCGCATAGCACTTCTCGCTGGAAAAACGTCAGCTCGCCTTTCACCAGCGCGCGTAAACTGTCCAACTAAAGCAACCAACTGAATTAGCAGATCTATAAATAAGACTAGTATTTCATTATAGTTTCTCGATAACTGTCCAAAAGGGTATATTATTATGTCCCTTGTCTTTCATCTTACCGCTTATTACCCTGAAACTGGTGATTCACGTCATATAGGACAAATACAAAACTACTTTAGTTCCACCAGATACAATGTGATAGAAACATCATGCGGCGATGGGCTCTCCATCTATTACGCAAGACTTAAGTGATTGGTGAAAAAAAGGGCTGTCTCACATTATGATGTGGATGTGTATATAGTCACTTGTTACCCTTTTCTAAATCATTCACTGGTGCGTGCTCTCGTGAACGTTCGTATTTTTATAGACAAATAAAAATCACAAAAATTGATGGTGGAGAAGACTCTTTTGGATCTAAAAGATTCTTATAAACATATTTGAAAAAAGAATTAATTTATCCCCCCATTTTAAACTCCGTTAAATATCGTGATATATAAAAGATTAACTTAATTGATCACTTTCAATATCCGATAAAGATATTTGGCCTCTCTCTCTCTCTCTCTCTCTCTCTTGGTTAAACTTTAATTATTTAGGTGGCAGTCAACCTGTTAAGCTGTACTGGTATACATCCATTTATTTATACTATAAAGATATAACATTTGTTTGCTTGTTTGTATGTACAGGGTAATCTCTACAACAACTGAGATTCTAAAAATTCTTTCACTTATATAAAGCTATCAATTTTTCTTAAGTAAAATAGTAAAATTTGTCTTCAGTACAAATAGTTTTTAATTCGAAATATCAATGTTTGTAAATAAAGTCGTTACAAAAAACAGCGCTATACATTTTCGTTGCAACAAAGCATTGAGGTGACCTGATTTTTGGCACAGTTATTGTTGAAGGGATTCAAAAGAATAAAGAATACTTTCTATCCTAATTCAGAGTTCCAACGGTTAACAAATAAAAATTGATAGGAAACCATTATTACACTTATGTGACTCAGTGTAAATGCCCGTTCGTATGACCTTGCAACCTCTAGAACCTGGATACAATCCTAATACTATTAACAAATACTAATACCATTATTATAAAAGATAAACACCTCAAAATTAATAAATATATGCTTAAGATCTCCTGATTTAAGGGTTTCTACCAAAGTAATCTCAAATAAGTGTTTGAATCTTATTTATAAATTAATATTGTACAATGTAGCTTCCAATAAAAATTTAGAAATTCTGCTACCATCACATGCATGCATTATACAGTCTATGAATATGCGTTTTAGGTAGACTGCGAGCACACCGAACTGTGGCACTGAATAATCAGATTATATATATAATCGGTGTCATTTAATAAAAGAAAATATCTGAAGGCTCGTTTGGATAAAAAATCCTTAGTCACAGACAGTCTTCATATTTCTCATTGCTCGTGACAAGCAAGTAACTTATTGATTCAGACAACAAAATCAACATCATATAAACATGACTTTTTTTATATATACCACTAAGATGGCAAGCAAGCTTACGATTCGTCTGATGGTGAGCGGTCATCGTAGCCTGTGGACACTTGAAAAACCACCACCACGTTGCCGACACTTCAAAAATCTAGGAACTTCTTTCTTGAAGAACCCCATACTGTAGTCCTTAGAGAATCTTGGCAGGGAACTCCACTGAGACGGAATGTCCGTCCGGACGTGTAGTCAGCAGGAAGTCCAGTAAGGAGCTCGTATGGTCCTCTATATCTGGTATTCTCTTTGGATAATGTACCATCTGAGAGAATCCATAGGTCAGAGCAAATATCCCTGCATAGTTATTGGTTGGAGAACTGAGCCATTCACGATGGTCGGCGTTCAAGTCTCCTAAAATAACTAGTTCTGCAGTGGGATATTGCTCTAGAACTTTGTCAGTCGTCAAACTCAGGTGCGTGAAGAGTCGAATTACGTCTGAGTCACCGCTATGAGACCTGTATATGCACGCATAGATAAGAGTGTGGCCGCCGTGATCAACGCGCACCCACAATATCGACAGCAGGGACCTGTCTTTAAAAAAAATACTGTAAAAAATGAGGATTCACTGCACAGACAGCTACTTAGGACAAAAGGTGATGTTCTAAAACTGCCGAAGCTCGGCACATACGGGTGCTGGCACGGCGGGCGGAAGGGACTCTGATCCCCCTCTGTTGTAGTAGCCGAGTCCACTCCGGTCTCTTTCTCCGGCGCGACTACTACTTTAGAGACTTTACACAGGTTGGTGGATCAGCCTCCTAGGGCGGAGCTTAAGTGATCCCTGGGTTCGGGAACCCGTTAAACCTGCGGGTGGCCAGCGGTCAGCCTTTTCATGAGGTCTCCCTAACTGCCGTACCAGCACGCCAAATCTTCGCCGAGCAACGTCAGCAACGAGCACCACTGACCGGTCCTCCGCTGTTCGCGCAGCGAATTCTCAAGAGCTCTGCCAACCTTACTCACGGCCAGGAACACAACACTTTCACAATAGGAAAACTCACTACTAACCCATTATCAGTAACAGGGCACAGATAAAACGAGATATCTTCTTTTCCAAAAATTATCGATACAATATAGAGGATTACGTTCCAAGTTGGCTTAAAAAGGTTCTAACCGTCTGCAGCAATTCATAGAAATAGTCAGCCAGTCGGAACTCAGCAATAGCGTTTTCTACCCCAGCGGTCCAAGCGGTCTGGGACCCTGCAATCACGACCTGCCCAGGCCAGCGCAGCACCCACTCGGCACGAGGAAGCTGCCATAATTCTTCAAGTCCAGCTATTAGGGTCAGCCGAACTAGTATAGAAAATTCAATCGTTACTATTGTGTCTTAATTTAATCTATCATTGTTAGTAACAACTTAGTCATGGCTATTGGGATCTTTAGTTACTACTTTTGAAGTAAAACTATAATCCATACTAATATTAAATGTAGTTGTGAATTTCTTTTTGTAAACAATGTACTCTGTGGTTGCGAAAGTTAGTCTGTTTGTTTGTTATTCCTTTACGTCGTAACGAAGCATTTAATTCGGCTGCAATTTGGCACAAAGATAGTACAAGACGAACTTTTTAGGAAACATCAAATGTTCCTGCAGCAATAACTATAACAAAGTTCAACTTTGAATTTAAAAGTTCCAGCAGTATTTACTATAACCGAATTCATAAAAAAATTGGGCGGTTTGAAAACTTTAACAGTCGAGTGGCTCGAAAAACGTCCGCCAATTCTTAAAATGCTAGCGCAGTGGTATATGGCTTAAGTATGGAAAGCCACATAATTGAAGGAGGCCTGTGCTTTTGCAGTGGGGCTAACGATGGCTAAGGCAATAGTAATTTCATTTAAAAATAGTAATGATTAAAATATTATATATCCAATCATTACACATGACAGATTCGCAAAGCGTGGATATAACGTACATTCATTTACGAACAGACACGAGGTAATAATCATTTTATTTACATTGATTTTATTTATCCATCAAAGCCGTCTAGACAGAGTAATTGTGAGGTGTGGAGCTATGCGCGAAGAGACGGGGGCGCAACGCTTCCGACTAGCTTTAGTATAGATAGTCGGGAGCCGTCCAGTCTGTCGTACACTTTGTCGCAGCGCTATGACTATCTAGACGTTGTCAGATTTTTCTTTAACATCAAAGACGACGATTGACTGTATGAATGATTTGACTGTGATATTACTAACTGGTGTGTTTCATAGTATCTTCTAGCAGCAACAGCCATTGCTCCACATTCGTTGTCGGACGAAATTGATATTTGAGTTCGACGATCTCTCCCTCGCTAGAATGCATCCGAGTTATCAACAGGTCGGGCTCAAATGTGACCTGTAAAGAAAATCATTAATCATGATTTACACACTTGAATATATATTTATACGCTCCTTACTCACTTGGTTTGATATGTATCTATATATACAATACATAGTGTTAAACAAAGTTGCTTCTCACCGTCTCTTGCAAAGTACGCTTAGGTCTTTTAAACTACGCAACAGATTTTAATGCGGTTTCATTTATTTCATTAATAGGCAAAGTGATTTAAGAGGATGGTTTCTACGTAAATTTTTATGTTAATTTGTTTAATTATGACGACAATTGTTTAAGATGTCGGTAAAATCGTGCCGAGCGAGCTTTTCATGGCAAACGCTGGCAAAGAGTTCCATACATTTTTAACAGATGGCCGTTTAAGTTAGTTTATCAACATAAACATGCCCGGGTTCCATACATATCTAACAGATGGCGGTGTAAGTTAGTGGATACATGTCCAGATTGGGTAATACTACTCGGGCGAGTCAACCAGAGTAACTTAAAGTTCCCTTGCACTCCGCACGGAAAAAAAACTGGGCTTAGAATATTTTAACGTTACTTCCTTTGTTTTGATTACGGTAAGGGTGTAAAAAAATGAAAAAAAAATTGTGGTGTTGCCTCCAAAACCATATATTTTGATGTGAATCGATACAGTCAATTGTCGGCAGCAACGTTTGGTTGGAGCCCTTTTTGAAAACCATTTTTTTTTTGTAGTATCGTTAGAACACATTGCCATACAAACGTTGCTCCTGGCAAAAAAGGTCCCCATAGGGACACACTCGCTTTTGAAAAAGAATTTGACCCCCCCCCCCCCCCCGCCTAGTTGTCTGGGGAGGGGTAACAAAGAAGTGCTTCATACAAACGTTGCTGTTCACAATGCTCTCTACCGATTTGCATCATCAAAATGGTAGGTTGTTAGAACATACCCTCTTTGCACCCTCAGATCAATGTTCTTCCTTTTACGCTGTTTAATTTAGTCTGCGCTTCACCGATATCGGCATCAGTCGTCAAAAAATGCCTACGTGCGTAACAATGCTAAATGTAAGCTGTAACAACGCTACAAAAATTCGCTTCTTCACTCGTCGCTCAGCTTTATGGTACGGTCACAATTTTTTGATTTTTCTGTCAAATTAAACAAATAGTGTTTTACACTTGTTATCGATTTTAGAATTTAAAAATTTGGATATTTTTTTTTAATTTTAGATTTTTGTTCTGTTAGGTACCTACAGCATTTTTTCTGTTTAGTGATTCTACTCAGAATAAAAATAATTAAAATTACAGGTTTCCAAGCGACCTCAACATTAAAGAGAAATGGATCGAAGCGACGAGCAAATTGTTTTCCAACAAAACATAGTCGAATTTGTTCTGTTCATTTTAATGATGGCAACTTAACGGAAACAAAAAAGTTACAACGACTGACTACAAAAGCAATATCAAATATTGATGCGTACTGGCCGACGGTGGCGCGTATTAAAATTTAAAAAGGATCACCTTAGCAATAGCTTCGAAGCACTTCCGCAAATGTGGCTGCACAGCGCGAGGATTGCGTGATTGCGATAGGATCTCCAACAGCTCGTCGTCACTGAGGAAGAAGAAGCGAGGGAACCGCAGTCGCTTCAGCTCCATGTACTCGTTCAGTCCACGGGAAACCACGTCGAGTAAGTGACGAGCTTCCACTAAACTGTCCATCAGTCGACTGTCCGGGCATATCACCATTATCTAAAGATAAAATACAAAATCAATTAAAACTTTGTAATTCCTAAATTCATCTATATGCATTACTATTTATTTTAAGATAAATATTTGGGTGGAATTATATTAGAAATCACAAGTAAAAGAGCGTAAGGATAAAGTCACTTTAACTAAATTTTTTGCTATATTCAAAAATATAATTCTATGAACTTCATATCGTATTAAATTATCTAATTTAAAATATTAAAGTCTCTGTTAAATTCACTATTATTCCTTGTGAAACAGAAATTAAAGGTTTTAATTTCAAGGTAAATTAAAATTCTTTTGAATAAACCTTAGGGCAAGCAACAGCTGAAGACATGATCCTACGCCATATCCGTTCCATAGTTCCGTATTTTTTCGCTTCCTGAGGCAACTGTCGCGAAATGTCCTCTGACGTAAAGATTGGCTCCAAATACATCCATTCTCTGTAATATTATCATCATTTATGAAATCTAATTCTCATTTTTAAAATTAATTCAATTAAAGAACCTATACGTAAAAATATGATCCACTATGCTTCAGAGGGGCTTAGAAAATCCGCTTGTCCTGCTTGTTGTCATATATATAGCAGTCGTCTTATAGGCTGATTTAAAAAATCTATCAGACAGATCCTATAAACTTGACATGTCTGCAAATCAGTACTGGGTCACACCTAAGCTTCCTTTATTAAATTGAGGACTGTGGTTCTGCATTAGGGACATACAATGGCTGATTCAACAAGACACTTATGAAATACCGTGGGAACTTGTGTAAATTATAACGAAACAGAACAGTGTGTATAGTGTGAGTTTTTAACGCTACTATTGCGTCCGCGTCAAGGAAGTAAATGTATGGAAATAAAGGAACACCTGTAGCGGACGCGTTTTGAGACGATTTTATCTCAAAGAACTTTTAATGAATACGTGAACGCGATAGAACAGTTACAAACACGCAAAACTCAGACTCGGCACACAGGTATAAGCAAATAACTTAATATCTCAAATGAGACAACGAAGATATTTGTAAGTTGTGGATGTGTATAAAAATGATTAAAAAGAAATTACATCGTTTTATCGTCATCATCTCAGTCGGAAGACTCCCAATATTTTTCCACAAGAGCCGGTTTTGAACCACTTGCTTCGACTGCCTTGACGCTAGCAAGGCCATCTGTCTACCTGGTAGGAGGCTGTCCCACGCCGCGTCTATAGAACCGTGGTCGCCACTCGAGAACCTTTCGTATACGAGTATACCCATCGGTTATGAGTTCGACGAGCAAAGTGGCCTGCCCATTAGTGCCCATTACCACTTTGTCATTTCCGATAACTTACTTTCACTTTTTTTATTCCACTAAGGTGGCAAACAAGCCTGATGGTAAGCGGTCACCGCAGCCTATGGACGCTTGCAACACCTGGGGCATCACTCGCGCGTTGCCGATCCTTTATAAATCAAATACCTTCCTTTTTGAAGAATCCTATACTGTAGTTCTAAGAGAAAACTTTGGCAGGGAGCTCATCCCACAAACTAAGCGCAGGAGGAAGTTTCTCTGACTTTACTTCTGACACTCGATCCACTCGTCGACCACTTTCTGCGTGAGATGCAGTTTGTCGTCCCACTCCTGAATGCGCAACTCGAACGCAGCCTTGAACGGACTGAAGCCAAGCTGTTGCGTCATCAACAGATGTTCGTCGAGAAGTTGCAACGTCTCGTCGGCTATCTTCATTATGTGTGTGCCTGTAATACGAAATATGCATATTTTAATAAACAAAATGTTGTTATTTGAACAAACAGTAACTAATTTATTGGGTCGACTTTAAATTAACTGTCCCATACTTTTAATATACCTCCCTAAACATTGATTTAGCGGAAAATGTCGACGATAGTACTGACTAGCTTTTGCTAGTGGCTCCACCCGCGAGTTATTTATTGATTACCGTGGGATACCTACCTGGTCCTTTTGAGTTATCCCTGTATCAATCCGTTGCTGCTTCGCTCGACAAAGATAGAAGTTTCACACGCGCATAAATATCGTTTTCAGTGGGAACTTTCGATTAATATAAAATTCTCTTTGCCAAATATTTACCAATATTTAGCAACAACAAGACTTTTGCCTATGCATATATTTAGATAGGGTTAGGATATTTTAGTAACTATATTTTAATTGTTTGATATACACAGTTCCATTATCGTTTGCCAAAATCTGTTTTTGCAACTTTTGACATTGAATATCTTATGACATTGTTGGTTTGGGATTAACAATAATAATAATAATAACAGATAAATGAAAATTTAGGTTACCTAGATGATTTTAGAATTTTATACATAAAATTACTAGACTATAATGTTCTCACCAGTAGCCTTGTATGGCGTTAACTCTAGGTTTTTGTTAGACCATTCACCAAGCATCTTGTCCAGGGACTGCTCTATAACGTACTCCTTGCTTGCGAGCTCTCCGATATCAGCTATAAGCTCGCCGTGTGCGCCCATGCCTTGCTTCAGGCACATCTGGAATGTCTGCTTCTCGTTCATCGTCACCGTTATACCTGGAAATATCAGTATCAACCGTACTAGAATAACTTTTTGTTTGTTCAAAATCCGTAAATAAAAAAAAATCGAAGAACCAAAGTTATCCGATATAACATCAAATATTCAAGAAGCTGATATCGCAATGATCAGACAATATTACTCGTCGTTCTGATCCTTATCAGACTCATACGTCAACACTGTTGGGGCACGGCCTACCCTTACCGAGGGCGATTTGGGCTATAGTCCACACGCGGGCCCAGTGCGGATTGTGGACTTCACATACGTCTTTGTTTTTCCTTGATGCATGCAGGTTTCCTCACGATGTTTTCCTTCGCCATAAAGCCAGTGGTGGGAATAATCAATGTACTTGAGAAAAACTCATTGGCACACGCAACCTCCGCCACTCAGGACGCAAAGTGAAATCGAAACCCCTCAGCCACTACCGAATACCGATTCGATTATTGACCTAAAAGACAGTTTCTCGAACGGCAAACATGGATTGGAAAATGCACCATACTAAGTCTTACCAAGTAGACAGACAACATGTTAGAGCCGTCGGAAGACACTGAATGCAGGTAGCTAAAGATCAACAGTTGTGTAAATGTTTAACAGTGGACGTCTTTCGGCTAAGATGATAAACTTTCATGTTAAAAGTACAAAATGAAAAAACTATGTATGGAAAGGGTTAAGTCAAAAATTTTAAAACCTTTATATTATATTGTGTAATTTAAATTAAAACTAAAATAACAGCCCTGGTTACAGAGTTCAGAACATGACGGAGGTTAAGGGTTAAGGGTTACCGCTCCACAGTGGATTTTAAAAGCCGAAAAAGTGACATCGCCGTGTTGATAAGAAAATCTGTTAGATCTAGGCGCTTGTGATCCTCGACGAGAGCACCCGTGAGCCAAATATGTGTAGTTTTTTTTCTAGAGGAATTATAAAAACGAAAGTATGGCGGTTAAAAAAATCGATTAATTACTCCTAACAGATACCTGCGACTGGGAACCTTATGGCGTAGCATTGTATGCCTCGTAAACACCTAAATTTCAAAAGCTAATTGGCAGACCTACTCGCAGTAGTTGAACATAGTTTCAAATATTAAAAGTTTCCTTAAAAGGAAAAAAGGAACTCTTATAGGATCACTTTGTTGTCCGTCTATCTGTATGTATCTCTGTCTGTCAAGACCCTTCTTTAGGTACGCGTAAATGTATCACGTTGAAATTAATATCAAATACTAAGGTCTGCGGTCCCTTGAAGCCGTAAAAAAATAAGCTTCTAAGTCAACTCAATAAAAAATACGGCCGAAATACGACCATTTTTGTCGCATATTTTGGCATTTACAAACAAATCAACACCTTTGGGGTACTTTCCGGTGTCCTAGAATCATGAAATTTGATATGAAGAAAGTTCTTACATCACAGATAAAGGAAAAAATCTAAAATTTTAATTTGTATAACTCAATAAAAAAAAAAGATTTATCTGTCTATCCGTCAAGACCCTTTTACTTAGGAACGCGAGGAGGTATCAAGTTGAAATTAATATGAAATAGTTAAGTCTACGGGCACTTAATGTTGTAGACAATCAAGTTTCTAAGTCAATGTGAAAAAAATATGCCCAAAATACGGTAATTTTTATCGCATATTGTGATACAAATAAATCAAAACCTACTTCCCGTTTACCTAGGAGACTTTTTTATATATGGCAAAATGCCTTTGATATATATAATTAACTTATTAGAAATAAAGACTGAGACTTTGGCACATAGGTGTTCTCGTCGTGGATCATAAATCAAGAGATCTAATAGATTTCGAAATTGACTCGACAATGTCACTTTTTGGCTTCTAAGATCCACTGTGCGCGCTCTACATCAAAACCTGTAAAAATCTGTTCGTGCTTGCGTTGGCGCGAGCAAGTGTGAATTGATCCTAATAATAAATGCAAATACTTATTTGGATTTTTATTTTGATTCCGAAAAAAAAAATAGTATAGATTCTGGGCACACGGAATACTTTTAATCCTGGAAGGGATCACGAATGTAAAACATAGTCCAAAGATTTTATTACACACGCGAAGTTTCGGGTGTTCGTAAGTGTATAAATAAATAAATAAATTACGAACCAGCTTTCTGCATGAACTCAGACCAATGCCTGTCTTTCATGCCGGGATTGCGGACTGCTTGCAGAATAGGTATCAGTGGGCGGAACTGGTCTATATGATCCTAAAATTCAAAAGGTTTAGTGTATTTAAAGTGACTAAAACGCATCTAATGACCATAAAGCTTTAAATACTTGTTGGTGGCTATTACCTTCTTTCGTATAAATAATATTCCGTATTTACATAAAAGGAGCCTGTAGGCTGTTAACCCACATGAATACAGTGCGGTGTGGTAAAGTTTATGTCTTATTTAGTACAATACATTGCTATTTCAAGGATACCATTAAAAATTTACTTATATTATAAATGTGAGATTATGTATGGATGGATGTTTGTTTTAAATCACGCTTCAACCATTGAACGGATCAGGATGGAACTTGGGACACATATAGGTGAGGTCCTGGAATAGGACAGGCTACTTTTTCTGTTGGTAAATTCAATAGTTCCCGCGGGAATAACCATGACCGAGCTTTTTTTTTTTTTTTATACCACTAAGGTGGCAAACAAGCTTACGGCCCGCCTGATGGTAAGCGGTCACCGTAGCCTATGGACGCTTGCAACACCAGGGGTATCACTTGCGCGTTGCCGACCCTTCAGAAATCTAATAACTTCTTTCTTGAAGAACTCCATACTGTAGTCCTTGCAGAAAACCTTGGCAGGGAGCTCATTGCACAACTTAAGCGTTCGCGGGAGGAAGTTTCTCTGAAACCGCACTGTACGCGACCATTTAGGTTCTAAAGTGTGAGAATGAATTCCCTGCCGATGGCGAGCGGTGCGATGGTAGAAAGTAGCCGTGGGCATCATTTCGAACAATTCCTCAGAACACAACCCATTGTACAAGCGGTAGAACACACACAGTGAGGCAAAGTCTCTCCTCAGACTTAAGGGCTCGATACCGCAAGTGAGTTTGGGATCGTCGACAATTCTCACAGCCCGTCGTTGAACCGAGTCAAAAGGGTCAAGCTGGTATCCGGGTGCACCTGCCCAGAGATGGCAGCAGTACTCCATATGGGGCCGAACTTGCGACTTGTAAAGTAACAACCTTTGCCCCGACGTGAAGTACTGCTTCGCTCTGTTGAGTACACCAAGTTTTTTGGACGCCAGCTTTACCTTATCTTGTAAATGATCTCGGAACTGAACATCGCTGGAGATGTCGACACCAAGGATCCCAATGCTCTTGGAGATGGAGAGGGGAGTGTTCTGGAATTGTGGGACCACAGTGAATGGAGTTTTCTTAGCGGTGAACGCGCACACTTGTGTCTTTGTAGGGTTGAATCGGACCAAGTTTACCCGTCCCCAGTCAGAGACCTGGGACAGTGTGGTCTCGATTTGAGACACAAGTTCTCCGCGGTTTTCCTCCACAACGGAACGAGGGATGTTTGCACGACCCGTGTAAAAAGCGTCTCCAGTACTGTCATCTGCATAGCAATGTATGTTGTTGATGTCCAACATGTCATTGATATGCAGTAGAAACAGCGTAGGAGACAGCACAGAGCCTTGCGGGACACCAGCATTAATGTCCATGCTATCAGAGCAACTACCGTCAACTACAGTTCGTATGCGTCTGCCGGACAAAAAGCTAGCCACCCATTTGCACAAACCCTCGGGCACTCCGTAAGATGGCAACTTCGATAGAGGACGCGGTGCCAGACCCGATCGAACGCCTTCGCTATGTCCAGGCTACATGCCAATGCCTCCCCCTGACTCTCAATGGCTAGTGCCCATCGGTGTGTGAGATACACTAGAAGGTCACCAGTCGAGCGACCGTGGCGAAAGCCATATTGACGGTCACTGACCAGATCGTGTACTTCTAGGTATCTTAGAAGCTGTGTGTTGATCACACGCTCCATCACCTTAGAGAGGAGAGAGGTAATAGCGATAGGCCTGTAATTCGATGGATCTGATCTATCGCCCTTTTTGGGCACCGGGTGCACATTCGCAGTCTTCCATGTAGACGGAAATTGCCTAGTGTGGTAGGAAAGCGCGAAGAGGCGCGTGAGTACAGGACATTACTCAGGAGCACACTGCTTAAGCACCACTGCTGGTATACCGTCTGGCCCACTCGACTTATGAACGTCTAGAGAAAGCAACGCCCGCCTGACCTCCCGCTGCGTTATGGAGATTTCCGGCATGGACTTACCGCACCACGGTATAGTAGGTGGTACAGCGCCTTCATCGTTCATATTCGAGTTCGAGGCAAAGAGACTGCCCAGTAGATCGGCTTTCTCTTTAGCACTATGGGCCAAGTCACCATCGGTCTTTCGCAGTGGTGGTAACGACGACTGGCAGAAGTTTCCTTCGGCAGCTTTGGCAAGCGACCAGAAAGCACGACTCCCAGAAGGATAGCTCGCTAGTCGCCCACCTATTTTGCCGATGAATTGGAATTTTGCTCTGGCAGTTGCTTTCTTACTGAACCTCGAGGCAGCATTTAATTTGCGTTTTAACTCTGAAATATTCGGATCCTTATTAAAACGAGCCGTGGTCCAAGCCTCATATGCATTTTGCTTAAGAATTTTAGCTTTTCTGCTAGACCTATTAAACCACGGTCGTTTTTTGACGCCGGCAGCTACTCGCGGGTTAGGAATATAGCATTCCATACCAGCAAGGATTGTCTCAGTGACTGCGGCTGCGCAGACGTCAGGATCTTCTGAGTTAAAGCAGATCTGCCTCCACGGGTACGATGCGTAAAATTCACGCAATCCATCCCAGTCTGCCGACTTATAGTGCCACACACGACGCCAGTTAGTTGGCCCAGAAGGATCAGGTTGTGTGCATGACACTTGAGTCCGAACGAGACAGTGGTCCGAGGAGCCAAGAGGCGCATCCACTGAGACGGAGTACCCGTCCGGACGAGTAGTCAGCAGAAGGTCCAGTAAGGAGCTCGTATGTTCCTCTATATCTGGTATTCTCGTTGGAGAAAGTACCAGCTGAGAGAATCCATAGGTCAGAGCAAATTCATGAGCAGATATCCCAGCATAGTTATTGGTTCGAGAACTGAGCCACTCGCGATGGTGGGCGTTAAAGTCTCCCAAAATAACTAGTTCTGCTGTGGGATATTGCTCTAGAACTTTGTCAGTCGTCAAACTCAGGTGCGTGAAGAGTCGAGTTACGTCCGTGTCACCGCTATGAGACCTGTATAGGCACGCATAGATACGAGTGTGGCCGCCGTAATCTACGCGCACCCACAATATCGACAGGTCCCTGTCTTCAAGGCTATGAAGGCGGCGACAGCAGATATCCTCCCGGACGAACATACATACACCGGCACGACTCATAAAATTGTGTTCGAGTTTGTAGCCGGGATAGTGAAGGTATGATGTGTCGGCCGGGCAGGATATCTGCGTCTCCGTTAGGAAAAGAATGGTCGGCTGCGCAGTTTCGAGATGGTGGTGGACTGCGTTAAGATTTGCGTGAATACCCCTGATGTTGCAAAAATCCACATTATATGTGGATGGAGTAGCCGCTGTGCAAACTCTTTTCTTTTTCTGTCTTCTGGCCATAATATATATAAAAAAAAGTTACTAAGACTAAGGATGAAGATTCACTGCACAGACAGCATAGAGGACAAAGGGTGCAGTTCTAAGACTGCCGAAGCTCGCCACAGATGATACGGTTGCTGGCACGGCGGGCGGAAGGGCCCCTGATCCCCCTTTGTTGTAGTAGCCGGGTCCACTCCGGTCTCCTTCTCCGGCACGACTACCACTTCAGATACTTTACACAGGCTGGCGAATCAGCCTCCCAGGGCGGAGATTAAGTGATCCCTGGGTTCGGGATCCCGTTCAACCTGCGGGCGGCCAGCGGTCAGCCGTTTCATCAGGTCTCCCTGACCGCCAAACCAGCACGCCGCGTCTACGCCGAGTATGACAGCAACAAGCACCGCCGGTCCTCCGCTGTCCGCGCAGCGAATCCTCAAAGAGCTCTGGCAACCTTACTCACCGCCAGGAACACAACACTACTCAATGTTAGTGTTATTATGGCCGCGGTTTTCTGTAAGGTGGAGGTACTTCCCCAGTTCGGGCCGCTCATTCGAGCAAGTACTCGCTATGCCCTGCTTAGTTGTTCGGGTGGCTTATTCGAGCGAGTACTTGCAGTGCCCTACCTACCTCGCTTAAACAAACTATAGCTTGCTATAGCTAACTTCATTAGTACAATTAAGAAGTTCCACGCTAATAACCGCATTAAAGGCGGACGGAGCCACTGGCAAAATTTAGTCAATAATATATTTCAAAATGATTTTTTTTATAATGCTGTTATTAAATCGGCTTTGAATACTAGCAATTTAATTGGAACAAATTGTTTTCGGTTGATTCATTAATTTTTTATTTATTATATATTTTAATAAGATCATGCAAGCCATCTTTGAAATAGCAATAATTAGTTCATGTAACACTTTCAAATCTATTACTAATATAGTGTAGTTAACTCACCCTTATAGTCAATGCGACGGACTGCACCTTGGGCAGGTCAGCGAAAGTTCGGACGCACTTGAGAATCGTCTTGTAGTAATCATTGATGAGTGGTTCGATAGCGTCTGCGTCTACGTACATCAACGGATTGTCCATCCACACCTCACGAGATTTCAGGAAATCTTTGATAATAAAAACATTTAAATACAGCAACTGGCTGGAAGACTATGTACCTTTTGATATGTATGTTTCTTTTGCCTTGTGGTTTGACGTTGAAAGTATGTGTCAGTTTAGAAGTGTCGCATTGGTTTGGTTTGTTATTAATTTGCATTTAATTTGTGTAAAATATAAATATTAGTAAGTTATACCACCATCGTATCATTTTACGGCCACAAAATTATACAGTCCTATCGCTCGTTAACAGCAACCTTATGTCGCTGAATCTAGAAGCAAAGATACAGCGCACAAACAATTGCGTTTCCTGGGGATACCTTGTATTGAGGCGAAACACGTGTTGACAAGTTATTTCAGAAGGTAAAGAGTACAAGAAAAAAGAAAGTTGGACGTTACTTTAGTCCAGTCCAATATATTCAAATTTATTTCTCAAAAATAGGATATCATATCACTTTTTTTAAAGTCAATAAACTATAAGTTACTAGTTACTACCCTTTTAAAGTCAAAATAGCGCTCTGGTGAGAAGAAACGGTGAAAGAAACTCTCCAGCCGTCGCTCTCTTAATTTTAATTAATTAATACAAATTATCAAGTAAATTATCTTTCAAGGTCATCAAGGTAGTCTTTAATTGTGTAATAAGCTTTTTCGACAAGTTTTCTTGTATTGTACCAGAAACAGCGACGCAGAACTAAAATGTTTGGTGAAAAGAGGCTGTATCCCACTGTATGATGAGGCTATGTGTCGAGAGTAAAAGTGATATAAGTTGTGGCGTGATACATACAAAACTCACAGTCACAGAGTTATATCCATGAAGATATAGATAGGAGTTTTTTTTTGTGTACGCGTTTATTTGAAGCAATTGAAGATAAAGCAATTATGATGATTCTGAATATAGTTCTATAAAGTCTCGTGTTGGCAATAGAATTGTAAACTTAGTCCTACGTATAAAATTTAAACAATCCACAAACCAGAAGCAGTGACCCAAAGGTTTCTGTACGGTTCGAACTCCTTGATGAGTCGAATCAAGTCCACAAATGGTACGACAGGCTGCCCAAACAACTTCTGTCGCTGGTTCAGCACTCTGCCCCAGTCCTGACCCTCTTTCATGCCTTTCCAGGCTTTCTTTATATCATTAGCTATTTCGTGGACCTGGAGAAGTAATCTTATGTAAGATTAAAAGATTAAAACTTAATTTTAAATTATACGTTTCAGAAGCTTATCCGTCACAAAAAAATACCCAGTTTGTTATTTTAGGCAAATTAGGCTTTAAGGCTAATTATCATTAGGCGCGATGTCATTTTATAATACCAACCCCTTTCACCACATCAATCACAGCTTTTATATCTTCAGTATTTCAAATCATCATCATTGCTATAAAGGGGTCCAATTATATGCATTACGTACATTCTATACTCCGTTTGTCCGGCACTAGTTGCTCTGATCGGTCCTAGATCTGCATTTTGCACTTTCAGATACGTTACCATTTTTATTATTTTGTCTACTAGTAACTCAAATGTTAAATTGTAGTTTATTATATAAGTAATAATCTTAATCTTACCTATGTTATTAGAAATGATAAAATCTTAGTGGAAATAACTAAAGTAATAATGATATTGACAACTCGCCTTAGAGATGTCATTCTGCAGAGTGAGCTGCATGCACTGCGCCGTGAACAAGTCGATCTTGTCGAACAACGTCAGCTCATCCTGCTGGTGAAGTTTCCAGAACTTCTCCTGTTCTTCTTCTAAGAATTCGTTAGTTAAAACTACCTGTTTATAACAAAAATATTATAATACAAGCTTTATAACGGTAACCTATCGATGTTCCGAAGTACTTTTTATGAACGACTTGCTAGATTGAAGTCATATTGACACAATGGTTCATAGCTATGTAAGGTTTTGCCTATAGAAGGCGCTGTAGTCATTATTCTATACTAAAACACAAAAACTGGGCCCAATATGGGGCGTTGCGGTCCAGTTATTAATAAAATGTATATTCTAACCGTGGTTGAGGGAAACAGCTGGTCGATACATAGTATAAAACAACGTCGTCTGTAGCGATGTCCGCTTAGATCTTTTTAACTACGCAACGGATTTTAATGCCGTTTTCATCGTATTCAAGAGGATTATTTATACGTATAGTTAATTATTGTTTTGTGTTAATCTGTTGACTCCCGAGCAGCCTATTTGGTAGTATGGCTGGCTGCTGTGCAGAGGATGTGGGTTCGATTTCCGCACTGGAACATTAATGTGATAAACATTTGTGTTTGTCTTGAGTCTGGGTGAATTTATTTAATTATTATTGTTAATATCAAGTGACAATGACTCATGTGTTAGAAAAACTTATAATATATATATATATATATATATGGTTAGTATAGTTATCAAAATTACATTTTTCTATTATTATTATTAATATGAATATATAAAACAACACAAGTAGCTTAAACTATCTATCAATTCCATTCGAGACTTCGCGACAGCAATTTAAGTACACGTAATCTAGCCTGGTCTCGATCATACTCAGGACGCTGTTGGCAATGGCCCGCACCCTGCGCACCAGTGATGGCCACCGTTTTCGCATAGTGGCGTAGAAGAAGTCGACTCGCGTCTCAGCGAACATACCTGATGCGCTGCAGAAACGATACAGCCCCAACAGCACCCTGAATGCGTTATTATATTGCACTCGGAAAGCGTTATAGGACTTTTGAGTATATGAAGCCTGCTCGTAAAAAGGAAGTGCAGTGAGCTCGAAATAAAGAGACTTTTACTTTGCATGGCGATAATTGTTCAAGATATAAAAAATAAGCCGTCAAGAAGCTTTACATCGCGTACGCTGGTTAAGAGTTCCATACATTTCAAACAGATGGCGGTGTTAGTTGGTTTATCGACATAACCATGTCCGGATTCTATACATTTCCAACAGTTGGCGGTGTAAGTTACGATAATAATAGAAATCCGCGCGGGTGTAGACGTGGGTTGTAGCTACTCCTTTGTTGTAACAAAGGGCGCGACAGCGCAACAACTTTAAGGGCAAAACAACCTCTACCGGGCCAGCTAGTATGTAATAAAATAAGATTTATGTTGTTATGTCATGTGATAATTTGACACTTTACCTGATTATTTATATTCAACGGCCAGCCTACAGCTTCCCACAAAGCATTGAAGTCGTCGTTATCCAATGGTGTGAAGAAGGCATCTAGCACTTCGTAGTCCTTAAAAAAATGCATTGTTTAAGTTCAATAGATAGGTGAACCCATATATCTTTTTTGCATGTGTCAAAAATATTTAAAAGAAGGAAGCCGCAGGAAGTCTATATTAAAATAAAAGATTTTTTGTGTTTCAAACCACATGTCCAATTTGTGTACCTAATTTCATCTGACTCCGAACAGCCTATTTCACTATAAATATCTAAATTTTCATTCATTCATTTTTTTTCCAATTGCATCTCAGCAAATATGTAGTAGAGTAATTTCTTTTGGTTTTGAAATTAAAGTATCTATTTAAAAAAAAAGTTCTCAGTTTTTTAGTGTTGTGAGTCTTTTCATTTATAACCATTTCCTATATTCTCATAAAACGTTTTTTTTTTCAGAGGAAGACGAAAAACTTAAATGCATAATATGACTTACCGAATTGGCCTTCTTCATGTTATCTTCTTGCTGCTTCAGTGTGAATGGGATAGACTCCATCCACTCCCGTATCTCGAAGACATGCTCAATGGTATTCGGTTTCTCTCCCAGTTTCCTTATCACGCCCTTGTACGCCAAGATCACGTCGTCTACAGTGATGCGGACCTCCTCCGCCCACATAACTAGTAAAGCTTTAATTATTTCCGTCCGCTTTGCTATAAGCATTTGCTGCGAAGAGTTTTGTAGAATTATTCGATAATACCAATATAGTCAGGCGATTTCTAGTAATTTTGTTAAACTAAAATTAGCTCATGTATATAGTTCGCCATGTTAGTTTAAATTAAAAAACTAATTAAGTGTTTGGGCAGCTGAAATAATGTATTGGCACTCATTATATGATCAATATTTTTAGAATGCACTCATATTCTATCAATGGCCTAAGTTTTACTATATCCATGGCATGTTTTCAAATTGTAAGCGTGACATTGATGTTTCGCTTATTACCTTGAGTGTGTCTATATTTAAGGCAAAGGGTCCAATGTTAATAAACTGCGGCAGGCGCCATATTAGGTCCTGCTTTTCGTCGTAGTGCATCTGAACTTCGGCTCGCGTCTCACTGGCTGTGTGCTTTTCTTCGCGAAAGTTTCTAAAATTTGTTTACATATAATAGAATAGGGTATATAAAATAGACAAAATTTAAATTAAACAACAGAGTTGTTACTCTTCTGTTGGATATTCTTTTAAACGACTACGTTTCATTGATTAATTTTGAGTTCAGTCACCTCAAAATAATGCCTAGTTGTTTGATGTATTGTTATCATTGTGTTTGCATTGTTCAACACTCCCCTTCAACACTTTAATTTTTAGGTTTCCGTCCAATCGCAAAATATAATTACGGCTTATTATCATTTGTTTAAGCGTCGAGCGTTTTTTGGTTTCACCTCTTTTCTTTTTAATACTTTAATCTAATACCGGCCAGGCTTACATCATGAATAGTTACATATTCAATTACTAACATGGAAGTACAAATTGACAATATTTTTTTTTAAATCATTAATACGTATCCAAAATTAAATTAGTGTAGTGGCCGCAAACCTAAAATTTATTATCATTTTAATTGTACAGGGGCCAGCAACCCAAAAAAGTACATCAACAATTGTATATAAAAAACCTGCTCGCTACATTTTGCAAATTAGTTGTTTTTTCCATTTCCCTCAACTTTATATTAAATAGTATTTATTCAGTTTAAACTATGCGTTTCAAATAAGTTAGCTAAATTACCATTAAAAGTGTTTTTTGATGGATTATGAATCTAGAGATACATCTTTAGATATTTTATCTCATATGCAAATGACGTACATAGCTTTTGCACCCCTACGTCTTACCGCGCTTTACCTAGGGCGCAGTAAAGCGGTTGCGGTGGAACTTTAACTTTGTAAATGTTTTTTCTGCTTTTTTCTCAAAAAGCTCGTTAAAACCATAGAGAGACGCTTACTTAGTAACTGATACACTCATAATCTTAATTTGTTTTACAATCAATTTTCTTAATATTTTATGGCGTGAACACACTTGTCCATGTAGCAAAATTCACATAACTTACTCTATATACTCTTCAATGTTAAGCATGGATATATCCTTGTAGCACTCGAACTGCCGAAGATACGCTTTAAGTGGTATGACGGCTTGGTGGTATGCCTTCAGCAGCCGATCACGAAAATCCACTACATTTGGTTCCATTAGACCTACATATCATAATTGATATTAAATATCATATCATAAAATCTAAAAGTAAAAGTAGCCAATTTGTACGAAAAAACTGAATTTGAAATGTCTCCTCATAAACTGTTAGTAGCGATACCATACAAAACAAAACCTCAAAAATTAGTTCTAAGGGGGTGTTCTCACCCCTAATAATTGTGGTGAAAAAACCCCTTAAAAAAAGTGAATAATTTAGGTATCAGATATGATAGTCCTATTCAATAACAGCTTATGTTTATATTTCTTGGAATTAAGTGTTTTTATGGTTCCGCATCCAAAGGATAAAAAACGGGATCCTATTACTAAGACTTCGCTGTCCGTCCGTCCGTCCGCCTGACACCAGGCATGATTGTTGAGACAGTTGAAACTTTCACAGAAGATGTATTTCTGTTGCCGCTATAACAACAAATACTAAAATACAGAATAAAATTAAATATTTAAGGGGGCTACCATACAACAAATGTGATTTTTTTCCCACGTTTTTGCTCGCTATTGATAACGGCAACAGGTAGACGCTTAAAATATTCACAAATATACAAATAAATTAAAATAAAACAAATATTAAAGGGTGCCTTTGATACAAATAACGTGTTTTTTTCCGTTTTTATACATAATGGTACGCAACCCTTCGTGCGCGAGTCCGACTCGCACTTGGCCGATTATTTTAGATGTAAGGCAATATTAAGTTTGTAACATTGAAAGATGTATTGCTCATATCTTGAAAAAGGTTACCTTTAGTCTATTCGATTGATAGCCGTTTTGACCACAGTTAATGCGGACGATAAAAATGACAGTGAAAACAAATACTGAAATGTATATACCACATTTCTTTTAAACAACCTCTTCCAGCTGCTGCAACTGTATACTAACCAATGGAAGTTAAGAACAACTCCTTGTCAAAGACGAGACCGGTCATGATCATGGGATGTACTTGCGGGATGAAGTGGCAGCGGTAAAGCATCTCCCGAAAAAGACGCTGGATCACTATCTAAATACATAATTAACTTAAGTTAATGTTTAACCCTTAACCATCAATTAGTTGATTGATATTGCGAAACATTTCTTCAAGTTCAGAGCATAATATACCTATACAATAAGGCGCGCTGACATTAAAGAATTATTGGGGAGGGAGTCCTAGAAATCAAAATAACATCGTAAAATATTGAAGGAGACACTTACATTGGGTAGGCTTCAACACCCTCAGGCTTATTTGACTACCTCGCAGCCTAGTTGGTGGTGTGGCCGACTGCTGTGGAGAGGGTGTGGGTTCGATTCCCGCACTGGACTAACATTTGTGTTTGCCTTGAGTCTGGGTGTATTTATGTATGAGATAAATGTATTAACAAAAAAAAAGTAATATATTTGTATCCGTTGTCTGGTATCCATAAAACAAGCTTTGCTTACTTTGGGGACTGACGGCGCTGTGTGTAATGTAATAAATAAGTAAATAAAATGAAGTAAGTGCCGCTGTACACATTTGAACAATAACACTGAAATTATGTCACATTACCGACAATTATTATTATAACATAAAATCTTGAAGTGAATGAGTATATTCACCTGCAGGGATATCTAGAATAACGGTGAAGGACATAATTAATCTCTATTGATAGTTCCCGTATGTAGTAAATAGTAGTTGTGTAACCAAATATTGTGGAAAGCCACAGACAAAAACATGTCGGGATACAATCGTAAAAAATCATTCGCCTCAAATTGATCAGGCTTGGTGCTGTAATACGGCCCTTCAGTAGACATGAGCATAGAGAAGTAGAAGAGTGTCGCAGTGGGGGAGCGGAAGGGAGAGTTGATGAGGTCCGATGAGTCCCACTCGTAGTCCTCGTCACACCAGTACGTGCAGATACACGGCGTCTCACACAGAGTCACATACATTAACATCGATTGCTCTATGCAGTACCTCAGCGCATACTGAAACCAAAATATGGCAATATTACAAAAATTGGCCAAGTGCGAGTCGGACCCGCGCACGAAGGGTTCCGTACCATTATCTATAAAAACGACAAAAAAATCACGTTCGCTGTATGAGAGCCCCTCTTAAATATTTGTTTTATTTTTTTAATTATTTAGTTTAAATGTGACTATATAACTAAATATTCTGTGAATATTTTAAGCGTCTATTTGTTGCCGTTATCAATATCGAGCAAAAACGAGCAAAAAATCACGTTTGTTGTATGGGAGCCCCCTTAAATATTTATTTCATACTGTTTTTTAGTATTTGCTGTTATAGCGCAACAGAAATACATCTTCTGTGAAAATTTCAACTGTCTAACTATCACGGTTCATGAGATACAGCCTGGTGACAGACGGACGGACGGACGGACAGCTAAGTCGTAGTAATAGGGTTCCGCTTTGGGTACGGTACAATTTCTTTGCAAATTACATAAATAAACATGATTATCTCTAAGTCACCAATTGGCCAACGTCTACACTACTCATTTCAATCTTACACTGTTTTATAAGTTTTGACTAATTTCTCTTTTTTATATCGAGAAAAGTAGGTTTGGTCTCACGCCCTTCAATATATTATAATCTATTTTATTGGTTTTTCCTAGGCAAGTACGTTTAGTATGTATTACTATTAAACATACAAACTCTTAATTCAAAAACACTTGACAAATTTATACTTGAACTACTGTTAGTCAAATAATCTATCCGTTAACTTGTTGCAAATCGCAGTAAATATGTACAGCAAAATTCTGCCAGCGACAGAAAGTATCAACTTATAAAATATAATCCTTTTTATTACACTTACTCGTAAACAGTCTCATTTCGTGCAGGCAAACCTTAATTCCTCTTACGGGCTTTTTCTTTGCATTTTTTTTCTCTCCTCGAGGCAATGCGGGCGTTTAAAGAACCCACGGGCGATAATGACATAATATGAAACCTGTCTTGTGTTAGGTAGTATATCCACGCTCTACTTTGTCTATTCTATCAAATATGTATATAAGCGCCATCTGTTATTCAAGATATGAACTACAGCGAGTGTGAAATCAAACGTTTGTTTTTAATGCACAGATTCTTTAGTTACCGCTAGATGGCGTTGTTAATACTTCTGTCCCCATCATATTTTTTTTGTGAATTAATTAAATCACCTTATATTTTTATTTATTTAATTGCAAACTCTCGTTAGTAATTTCTTTCTTACTACCCTTAATACACAATGTACTATTTCTAAAAACATATTTATTATTATGCCAACATACTTGCATACGGAATCGCACAAGCTGCATGAACCTGCTCAGTTTGCTCACGCTATAGAAAGCCCATTTCTTCTCATATATGTTGAACCACCTGAGACAAAAAAATAAAAGCATACATTGTTAATTATTAAAAGGTTCAAGATTTAAAATATTTTAGATTCGTTTGGTATAAAATTTAAGATCTTTAAATAAGATATGCTAGATCTATTTGTATGTTAAAATTAGACTATTTATATGAACTGACAGTTTCTTAAAACATTCATTAATATTTATTTTAGTATATTACCTTATATCTTTATATAAAATTTGAAACAATTACCCTTTTCCAACGTCTCTGAAAGACATTCTTATCGCGTGTGCGGTGTTGTTCAGCCAAGTAATATTGAGATATTTCAACATCTAAGAAAAGGATACAAATAAATTTAATTGAAGGTATCTGTTTGTATCTAAAAAATCTTTGAAATTAGTTTAACTGTGTCAGTCAATAAACTAATTAATTAACCTTTAGCACTGTTAAACATGGGCCTTTATAATGAACGCCTCTACGCCCGGCTCTCCGCCTTTCTCTACTTCCGGCTCCCTTTACATACGTCATTGATCCACCTGGCAAGAGGTCAACCCACGAAGCGCATATCGATCCATGGTCTTAGCTATTAGACTCGTCTGCTTCAACTTCCATCGGTTTTGCGACAATATGACCTAAATGGGCTATGTCGGTGATATCCTTCAAAGAAACTTCAAGTATAGCCTTTTCCATAGCTTGTTGAGTGACTTTTAACTCTTAAATCAGGTCAACTCTCAGTGTTCACGTTTCCGCACCACAGGTCATGGCAGGCAAGACACATTAATTAAAAACCTTCGTCTATAAGGAATAGCGACATGAAGATCAGACGCATCTGTCCAAATACCGCCCAGCCCAACTGAATTTATATCTTTTCCAGTATAGTCATATTGTGCGGATAGTGCAAAACTACTATAATCTTACCATTGAAGTGCAATGCTGTTGGGCAGCATCAAACTCAGCTAAACTAACGTTCCTTCCATAATTGGCTGTAAAAAACAACATTGACTCCACCTGAAACATAAAAAACGTGCATCAACAATTATTGGATCCAGAGAGAATAAAATATCCAAAATGTGAATGTAGATATGCAAGTAGGTCTTACCTCTCGACCCCCTTGAAAGTACTTGTACACATTTTTTGAATTTACGAGTTTGGTGTATTCGAAACTATTCTAGTGCAGTCATTGAAGCGTTATTGGTCCGAAATTTTTTACTGTGGACCGATTTGCATGAAATTTTGGAATTAGGTTCATCTCACCCTTAACTTCAAAAGTGAAAATGATCTGAACTCCGCACCCACCGTTGGGGTGGTTGCCACCCCTTCTCGGTGGTGTAAGTTTTTTTCTTCAAAATAATCTCAGATATCGATAGAAGACCTAATTTTCAGAAAAAAAAATTCTTTAAAGTTTTACAAAAAACCCAATACTTTTATATTGTTTTTAAGTTATTGGCAATTGAAAATTCGGAATTTTTAGACGTTTTTCATCGGTTTTTTGCAAATATCTCCAAAAATATGCATTTTGATGAAAATTTTATGATGAACAAAATTGTAGAAGGTAAAAAACTGAACAAATTGGTTTTTAATAAAGTGTTCTAAGTGCAATATTAAGCTGGATATGAAAGATCAAAGCCGTTTTTTTATTTTTTCTGAAATTTAATCGATGTATTCACTGCCATCTAGCGGCGAGCAGATACATTTTATGCATTTTAATGAAATAGGGTTTTTGTAGTGCTTGAAATAAGCTTCAAAATGAGCACTGTTAAGTCTTTTTCACGTAAAATGAGTGAGCTGTAATGCAAATAAGAGGAACATCTAATGGTTTTTTCTTTTAAATCAATGGGTTTCATAAGTGCCATTTCCACCAAAATTAAAATTAATCGTATTCCGTCTAGAATTAACTTTAACATAAAGAGTTTAATGGATTCTAGCAGTTTGGCTGCTTTAGGACACATATTTTTCAAAAAAATCACGATTTTAAGAAAAAAAGAAATTTCTAATTTTTACAAAAACCACCTTCTTTTCATAGTATCTCAAAAATGATAAAAGATACGTATAAAAGTATAATAATAAAAAATGTAAATCTATTTCTAACAAAAAAATTGTTTTTCTTTTTTTTTCTGTCACATAAAAATAGACGGAGATATGATTGTTTAAAGAGCGCGCGGCACCGCAATCACAGTCTCTCTCGAGCCTTTTGACCCTTCACCGTTTTAAAATAAAAGGTTTTTCACTATATATTGTAGTGAAAAAAGTTGTAGCTCTTTTAATTACCTTTAAAATCGTTTTTTATAAGTTGTGATAGCATCAAAATTGAAGGAGTTATGGTCTAAAAACTAATCGTATTTTTTTTACTTAGTAAACTGAAAATTTCGGCGTGTGAATATTTGGAGCAAAGTGAAAGTACACAGTAATAGAGACCCAAAACTATTGTCATATGTATATATATTATGGACATATATTTTGGAAACGTAGGCTTGAATACATACCAACGTTCATATATGTATATATTACACATTTGAATGAAGGTAAGTATGTGTATTGCTTGGAGGGGACAACCATCAAATATATTTACTGTTTTAATTTAGGGGTAGTTTTAAAGGTTGAAAAGCTTGAAAATATGATAATCATTTTCGAGAATGTGGAATAACATTTAAATCCTTTTCATTTCATCAAAAGAAATTTTTTTAAACAATTTTTTATCAAGGGGTTGTTTTTAAGGGTCGAAAGGGGTTAAACATTCGATAATTAAAATAAAGAACATAAAATATTATTTAGTTTATACTTAAATCTTTTCATGTCATACCAAAGTATTTTTTTGTGATTTTTTCAATTTAGGGGTTGTTTGCACGGGTTGTAAGGTTTTCAAGGGGTTGAGAATAATTTTATTATCAGGTAATTGTGTTAGAAAGCACTTTACAATTTTACACCTTAATTAAACACGTTTTCTAGCGATAAAATGGCTCAATGTCAATTTTTCCATTAAGGGGTTGTTTAAACCCTTTAAAAATAATAGGCGGAGCTCAGATCATTTTCACTTTTGAAGTTAAGGGTAAGATGAGCCTAATTCCAAAATTTCATGCAAATCGGTTCACAGTAAAAAAAATCGGAGGTAAGACCCTATTTTTCGCTCCAATGACTGCACTATTCGGAAGCATCTAATTCTAATCTATTCCTAATCCTACTAACTGAAAAGAAGGGTACTCTAACATATGAACCAGGTAACTAATATAAAGTAATACTGAAAAAAAATAATGCCGTAAGAATAAATAAACCAAATCCTGACCTAATTCTCACAGTTCATCTGGAACTGTGTTGTGTGTTGTGATAAAATGACACCAAGTTAGACACTTCTTTGAGGCAACTTTATTTGATTTACCTCTGTCACTTAGTGGCATGTATATACTATTATATCTACATATTAATGTTTAGTTTTTCGATATTATAGGATCACTCGTGTGTCTGAATCTACTGTATCGAATAAGTTAAAATTTGGTAAAAATATAAATTTCTGTGTCCCAAATACGGACGTGTATCGTTAATAAATAAACTTTAGGGGCCAAATAAGCAAATTAAAAAAAAATATCGCAAGTATATGTTACGTTTCCGAACTATGACAAACCAGATTTATAAACAATAAAACAAATGTAATTATTAATTTCTTCGGTCAATCTTAACAGTGCAATAAATAATAAATATTATGATGATGCAATATAATGTCGCCACTGTAAATCAAGATGGTTGATTAGCGCAGTACCACTCTATTGCACGGTTAGTTCACTCTTTTAGTTGATCTCATTTGATTACTTTTCGTTGACTCATAAGAGGATCTTCTACAAGGCCAGGAACAAAAACAAAATAAAAAAGTATAAAAATATCACCTTAAGACACTCTTCGATAACTAGATGTATGCAAGCGACTGATTCTATAAGTACATAGAGTGAGTACCATTGGTTGTACTTCACTCTACCCTTAAAGTCTTCCATTACGCAAGGGTATCGCCCTAGAAAAAAAAAAAAATTAAAACACAAGTTAGTTTTTTTTATAAAATGTTTATCTCCTATCGTCACCTTTAGTAGTCAAATAGTTTTGATCAGGGGAAAAAGGATGACGGATTATTGACAAACATAGGACTTACACAATTATTTGTTCACGACACATACTAGATGAAACATGGATTTTAGCTTTTGTACCTATCTATATTTTGACTTCTATATCATCATCATCATCATCTATATTTTCATCCACAGAAGGTAGAAACCAGTGGTTGGATTCACAGCCATAATATAATGTGGTGGACAGTATCTTTTCGCCACTTTTGTCTTCCATGACAGGTGTCGAGCCCGTTGCCGCAACACTGCTTATCATACAGTGTATCTAAACTGTAGTGATCACCATTCCGTGGTGGAATCACCAGTTTCAGAGTAGAAAGTGGTAAATTAAACTACCTAATACAGAATAACATCATCCCTTCGCAAGATTTTACCGAATTAGGTAGAAGACAATTAATAATTACCATAATTAGGAACAGGAGGCACGTAGTCCTTCGTTGGTAAGTTGAGAAAATTATACAACTCTCGATTTGACTCTATTGTGTGTATGATTCGCATTTTACCTTCCATTTTCAAATACGATTTTTTGGCCTGAATGAATTAAAAAAGGATATTAGTTTTGCTTACAAGTACTATGCTCATTCTATTTTATAGATGGTTACCAAATTTACATAAAAGTTTCTTACATTTTTTCTTGTTTCTTTTTTGCATTAATAAAATACTTACAGGGACGTGATGGAACCTTAAAGAAAACTCTTACAGGTCGCGGTAGGACTATAATTCCGAAAACCGACGCATACCCGCAGGGTAAAGGGAGCAATTTTGTTATAATTATAATTTAACATGTATACAGTGTTGAAATATTATCAGTGTTCCTGTATTTCTTTTAGCAGCAATAAACGTTCGTTAAAAAAGTCCTTACTTCTTTGACCAAGGCGTCAAGATGTTCTTCATTGACCTCCTTGGCTTGTTTATGCACGCGCACGCGGTACAGTATTCGTGGCATGAAGCTGTCCGGCATCTGCGGCAGCCCCGCCAGCAGCAGGCAGTCCAGGTACAAATAGAACCTGGATATAGTAGTAGTGGGTCCAGTATTAGAGAGTTAGTATATAATGTACGGCCGCGAGGTATTATCCCTACTAGGGAATACCTCGCGGATTAATACCTAGGTATTAAAGGTAACGTATACTGCCGTATTATACACAATTTGCATGTATTGTGTTTATGATATTTTTGATTTCAAATCATAGATATTTGGATTTCTGACTCTCGGTTTGTCTGTTTGTTCGACAATCGTGCAAACACAAGTGAAATAATTTTGATGAAACTTTTTATATTTAAAACCTTATGATTAGACTTAAAAGCTAATACGCCTATTTTTCATCTATGTACTATGCCAGGATCTGTAACCATCAAAATAAAATTCAAATTTGTTAGCAGAACATAGAACACTACCGTTGTAGTTCGTTAGACCACTATAAAATAAACATATGTGCTTTTTTTTTAGTTCTTAAACGAGGAGTTGGCACGTACTTAAAGCAATAAGAATGGCCAACATCAATCATGACAGAAGTAGTAATAGTAGTCATATACTTTATTGCACACATAAAAATATACAAATAACAATAAAAAAACAATTGAGAAACAGTTTGCGCGATAGTCCAGTGATAAACATTGAGCAATTATGTTTGGACTATAGAGATGCTACGAACAATCTTTTTCACACTTCATACGTCACAATCAATCGGGCTATATCAGTCTACTTTTGGACATAAGCCTTTCCCAAGGAACGTAACCATACTCGATCCTCCGCCTTACTTATTCCGGCACTTCCGGCTGCCTTCTTTAGGTCATCGGTCCACATGGCTGAGGGGTAACCCACGCCTGCACGCGGTACTCCCTGCCGAATAACAGACGTAGCGCTGAAGACCGAACAGTGGCAGTATAACTACTCTAAAGCTAGCCTACAAATAATACACCGGTGACGGGCAGCAGTGTCACTGCGATGGCCAAGATGTTTGTCCAGCGAGCGTGGCCATTATGGGCTAAATTTCCCATGGAATACACAAATACAAACTATGTCTCGTTGTGACCAATTTTTTTTATTCTTACCAGAGATTTATAATAGTTAAGATTATACTTATCACAAAGGACGATGGGCCTTTTAGTACCAACTCTATTAGCCATCATTTTAATTTCGTTTGATAGGTCTTACCAAGATGAATAATATTTTCTACAATCATCAGTCCCAATATGACTAATATTTCTGCTGCCACTGATAAGGCCAATTAGGGGGGCTTGCAGCATTGCATTATCGTATAGTCCTACTCCTCCCTTGTTCCGAGGAACACACAAAACTTGGGGGTCTAATTATACTAGAAGTCGGTTTTTTAATATCTTTTTTTAATAGCGTTGCCAGGTTTTTTGCATTGCAGCATCGCCATTTCGTGTTCCCCATTAATGACGTGACTAATTATATTTATATATCATCTGGTAGCCTGGTCAAACTAGGTTTAGTATCGTGAGCTCCCCTACTATTCGGAGATACACATACTTAAATACCTAAATAACAACATGAAATACTTAAGGGTAGGTTCTGGCCCACGCGCGAATGAAATCACAAACTTATTGTGAATCAAATGAAACATCGCCGAGACTGACACGCGCTTCATTTCTTCGTTTGCAAACTTGGATATTACTTACCACAGTCAATCCTTAAATTAAAAAAAAGACTGTGTGTAGAGTAAGGCCTAAATTATTGTACTTTTGCATAAAATATTTTAAATCAAAACATTATTGTATATTATGTCAGAGGCCAAATTATTGTATAGATATATCTAACATCTGTGCCTGCGGGGTAGAATGAGATCCGACATTTTTTCGTGCGCGGCTGCAGACAGATCACGCCCGTCATAGTAATTTGTATGGAAATTTCAGGCGTTTTTTTTTCCAAAAGTTTGTGATTTTTTAACAAAAATTGTAATGTAAAACAAAAAGTTTCAGCGCATTGTCTGTTCATTAATGACTATAATTAACTAATCTGGTAGGAGGCCGACCCACGCTGCGTCTTCCGATCCGTGGTCGCCACTCGAGAACCTTTTTTCCCCATCGTTATCGGTTCGACGAGCGATCTGGCTTGCCCATTGCCACTTCAGCTTGCTAACTGTTTGAGCTATGTCGGTAACCTTAGTTCACCGTTTCATCGTTTCGGATTCTGTCGCGCAAAAAAAAACCAAGCAGAGCTCTTTCCATAGCTGGCTGAGCAACTCTGAGCTTATTTAAGAGGTCAACAGCAAGAGACGTTTTCTGTACCATAAGTCAGCACTGGCAACACAAATTGATCATAAACTTTCGTCTTTAGGCACTGAGTTATTTTGGACGAAAAGAAGTTGCGTAGTTTCCCGAAGGCTGCCCAGCCGAGCTGGATTCTTCGGTTTACTTCTTTCTCAAAGTTAATCCTACCTAATTGGACTACTTGCCCTAGGTATGTGTAATCGTCAACAACTTCGAGAGTAGCGTTCACAATAACAACCGGTATGGGCGCGACATGGACATTGAACATCACCTTCGTTTTATCCATGTTCATTTTAAGGCTAACATGTGATGAGGTCTCTAAGCATCGTGCCTAGGTCTTACAGCGATTCTGCCATGACCACTATATCGTCGACAAATCGAAGGTGAGTGTGCTTACCACAGACTTATTAGGTAGATTGTATACCTACTTGCCACAAATTTAGTAAATAGTAGGTAGACATGGGTAACTCAAGAAAAATTCGTGAGCTGCAGCTCAAATCGCAGCTCAAGCACCTGAGCCGGCTCGCAGTTCAGCTGAAATTTAACGAAATATGCATTGTGATTCAGGTTGCGAGAGCTTGCCAAATGTTCTTGCAGCTCACAGGTCGATTTTTGAAATACTTTTCTTTTCTGTTTCAATCACATTTAATATACTTATATTTTTTTACTTATCTGTGACTAATTACCTATGATAGTTTTACAATTATCTGCATGGCAACTTATATAAACAGGAAGATGATATTAAAATAATGTAACTTCACTACATGTATTTTTCAATCGCATATATGTGAAATACCTATAAAAACCAAAAAACGGACTGTGTACACCGGTGCCACGCGTGGCGCTGCTCGGCAGACCATCGAGTCGCCACATAGCCGGCGGCACTAGCGCCATCCAGGCTGCGGCTGCTATGACGTTCAATAAACGCATGGTTGAGTTGTTTTGAGCCGTGCCTGAGCTGCGCATTTTGGATCTGAGCTGCAGCTTAACAGCTCAATTTTTTGGAGCTGCGTTTTTCAGCCGGTTCGACACTGAGTTAACCATGTCTAATAGTAATTTAGTTAGTATTTGTATGTACTGACCTCAGATTGCTTTGTACTTCATTACGCAAGTCCACAGCAAATTTTACTCTCTGAGCAAAGGTTTCAGGATCGTCAGCTTTAAACATCAACCGGATTCGAGGAATTCTGTCAAAATATGGATATAGGTATCTGACACAGAAATAATTAACCAGAAAAATAAAAAAATAAAATTAACCAGATTTTCATTAGGGTTACGTAGCCAATAGGCAAAAACGGAATCCTTGGATTTACTCCACATCCACCTGTCCGACGGTTTTTTTAATTATTTCCGATAGTCAAAAAAAAAAGTATTTATTAATTTATGCCCTAATTGAGACCCATAATAATATCTATAACACTGATCAGTCAAAAGATTGTTTATCGCGTAACCTATTGTATCGTTGAATTCAATGAAGATTTTGCAAATTATTCGCTTACATAGTTGAAATTTTTGTGTCGACCATCTAACTGAAAAGCCGGGCGTTTTAAGAATCAAGAAAGAAAAAATGGGTAATTAAACGTTGGGTATGACAAATATCCACGAAAGTAGAATCAATGCTGTGAAAATAGAAGCGTTGAGAATTATGACTTTAAGTTACAAAGTAAAAATAGAGAGGTTTGCGGAGTGATAGAAGATGACACAAAAAATGGATGGTAATATGATTATCTACTAAGAGTATAATTCAAAGAAGATGTACGAATTATGCGGCAAAAGAAAATGGAAACGGCAGTAGAGGTTTTATCGAACGTTGCAATGAAACGGAGTCTGTTCTTAGAAAAGCGAGGAGGTATTGATGCAAAGGGATATAGCAAATAAGGTGTAATAGGATTGTAGGAATTCTATGGTCTTTGGTTACCACTGCAGGAAACATGCGCGATGTTGAGTGTGTATGAATGATGTTAAAAGGTACTCATAGAGCTTACAGAAAGCGTCGCTTAGTACCATCTAAGGTCATCACATCCCATTTGTCACTCATCTTGTCATAGCCGTATGTCGCTACGTTAATCCACTGAAAATAAATTTTCATTAAATTAAATATAGCACTAGCTGTTTCCCGTGATATATACCGCGTGAATAAATCTCCCTTAACCACAGCGTCATATTGGATCCAGATGTTATGCTTTCTTTTGTGGAACTAAACTAAAAGATAAATGTTTTATCATGAATATGGGTCATTTTGGCAAAGCATTTAGGACTTGTTAATGAATTGAATTAAACTTTACTTAACGTATTTTGCCATAGCTATAAACAATCCTATAAAGCACAACACATAGAGGTAAAATCACACAATCAACTTTATCTGTAAACATCAATACAACAAAATTATCCGCATAAATGTAAATTCTGACTTCGTTATTGTGTTTTATTTTTTGTTCATACAAACAGATTTCTCGCTTATTTTTGATATTTACTGATTAAGCTTTGTGACATTGTGTAGATACGATCGCAAGCAGAATATCTATGCCTGGCTGGGGTTTTTCAAAATCCTAAAAGACGTTTTTATTTACTTGAAATCTTAGTTAACACCTAACAAGAATCATATATAACTTTTAATCTAAACACACAATACACTGCAGATAGATGCATATTTTTTCTGCGGAACATGTCTTAAAACTTCGTGGTGTTTGATTTGAAAGTGTCAAAAATAAGAAATTTATTAGGTTTTACGTATCACCAATGTTCAAATGGCTGCTTTCGAATGTACCTCGTATAAGTTATTCAGTGTATGAAAGACGTCCCCAGAATCCTTTGCTTTTCCCGATTTCCCTTCTTCCTTTGGAACAAAAGCCAATCCTGGACACGGATACTGTTCTCCTTCGATCTTACCAAGAGCCAACCATTCTTCTGGGATCCTGCAAAAAATTTGAGAAAATATCGCACGAAAACTAAACACTGATTTCTTAGTTGATAGAACTGCCTCGCTTACACAAAAAGAGCTTCTAGTTTGGTTCAACATAAAATAATCTTTCATTTGGTGCGAGCCGGTTGTGGCCTAGTAGTCCCGGCGTCAGCCTTGCGTTGTGGGGACAGACTTTTGAACCTGGTGTGTGCGAATGAGTCAAATTCACATATAAATTGTTCGTTAACACCACTGGCTTTTCTGTGAAGGTAAACATCGTGAAAAAAATAGTGCATTTTCCTCAAGTAGTGATAATAAAATAAATAAATGTACTATTCTTATTTATAAGTTACACTTATCCTTATTCTTATATAGGGTGATAAAAAGTAAAGTGTATCACAAGGCCGCAAAATTATTTAAATCGTGCGCCGTCCTTTGAATCCCTCCCTATGCTCGGGATTCTACTCTAGAATCCTTGGGTCCACTCTAGATTCAAAATAGCGGCCTTGCCGTAAAAATATTACTTTGATCCCTTGTGTTACAATCGACTATTCTGTCCATTTTCGTCGCAACCGCTTTAGTTATCAATACAGCAAAGCCAATAGAAAGGGAAGGAGAGTGATTTCTCAAAACCGTACTACGGGCTATACTGGGTGTTAGTAACATCGTAACGCAAACCGATACCATGGATTCAGTACATTATCCTGAACCCCTTAGTTCATTTATCGTAAGTTTTTCAACTAAGTCTTAATTTTCAACGATTTGTTTCACTGACAACGGTAAAATACCATTACCGTGTTTCTGAACTCAATTTTATAGTAAACATAAATGACTTATCGTTTTTTATTACTTTTTTCATTAAACTAAGATGGAAAAATATTTAGGTACTTCTCGTATCCATTAGCGTTAAAATTACACCCGAATCTATTTCCGTTACGAAGTCACTTACATCCCGTACGTGGTTATAGTAAAAACATACCATAATTATGAACTTACCGGCAATCAAAGTCAGTGTTGTCAAATATCGCCAAATCAAGCTTAGGAAATGGGCTGTTGAGACCGTAGTAACCCGGGAGATTTAAATCAAACTCTGATACAGGCAGCATCCAATACGGTTGGATTCCCAACTCTCGAAGCATTTTCTAAACATCAAAGAAGTTTTATAATACTCGCTGATTCGGCCGAAGTTGATTTGCTATATTTAACCTTCAATTGCAAAATGCCCATTACTTAAGTACACCCTTGTTAGGTGCTAATGATTATTATAGAAAATTATAATGAAATATGTGTGAAATTTATGGAGATAAATGTAAAGACACAAAGACAGAGGCGGCGGGTGACTTTATAGTATTGTAGTGACGATAAAACTTTAACAAAAAAAGGAAAAAAAATGCAATTTTAATAGCTAATAACTTTACAATAAATTAATTCGTTGACTGTTTAAACCTGTTAAAAAAGGATTTAAAATGGTACAGATACCATTAATAAATCTACTTCATTCGAATTTTATGGACGATGTTTTTAGAGAAATCACTATTTTAAATATATATTTACTAATTTTATAAGGCAATTATTTTTTAAAGAATGCATTAATTAAAGGTTCCTGTAATTGTCAAACATAAAAAACCAACAATTACAATATTCCCGTTAACTAATATAAGTCACAATAGTCCCGCTATTAATTACACAGGATCAAACTAGACTTTTTACTTATTTCCTTTTAAAATCATGGTTTATCATAATTTGCAAAATAAATTGGACATATGAAAATATGTAGTATGCCTTTTTTTTCAATATAATAAACACATAAATCGCGGCTTTTTACCAAAAGGGTAGGTAAAATGGGTAAACTTATAAAGTGGACTGTAATATAAATCTAAAATTAATTTTATGATTATCTTTGTCACCTTTTGTAGTGAGAACATGATCCGAATCTCACTAGTTACAAGTAATACAAGTCATTTACAACTGGTGCATTATTGTCAAATTTCACTAAAAACTAACTAACGTAACATCTCACATTATATTTCTACTAAATACAGATCTTTAGGAATTTATGAGACAAGGTGAGACAACATTTAAAACTCAAATAAAAACTCAAAATAATTGATGTATATTTACTTTAATGTTTGCGGCTAAGAACTTTCTTCTCAGCCTTTCAATCTTGACGAGCCTGGGCAACTCCTTCGGTAGCACCACGCTTAGGAACTGCAGCTTAGGTACAAATGTCTCGAATGGAAATTGCTGAAAATATATTATGTAATAAAAATATGTTACTTTTTCAAAACCATCATACTGAAAATACCATTCACTTTTGTAAGTTTTCTAGTGGAATCGAAAATTGTTTTCTCTTGTTTTTCGGTAGAGATGAATAAGTATTTGAAGAAACATTATACTTTCCAAATCTATGGCTACATCATTAATGTAAATTGATATTTTCATAGCAAAGATGCAAAGAAAAAAGATTAACCTCGAGCCATGTAAGATTAGTTGCAGGTTCAAGTCCTTCTAAGACTTTATAAACGAAGGAAGATTATTTCTGTGTATGTATTTCTGTATATTGTATTTCTTAATTCTATGGAAAAGTTTGTGTATTTATAAGATTGGTGTACTAGGACTTTATAAGTCACTTAGAGTTGTTTGTAACGTTCATAACGAGCGTATTGGCATGGCAAGGATGCAGTTGAGATTTTGACTAACGAGACTTGTGCCTCGATAGCTCAATTGCTAGAGCTCTTACACGGAATATAAGGATTGTTGTAAGTCAGGTATTGTCAAGTCCTGGCTCGAGATTAATCTTTTAACTGCAGCTGTTCTATACAAATATCAATTTTCTTTTTTCTAAACTGACAATGCAGTTGGCTGTTGCAACCATTGCTGCTTTACCGGACTTTTTTGGGCGAGTCTCTGAAGGAGCCTCAGCCCATATAGCGCCCAACGCTCTAGGACTCCCCGCGGGGGGAGCATCGGCTTGGGTTGTCGCTCTCGGGGGCGTCCCTTCGACCGGCGTGAGTTTCAAACCCGAAGGTGAGTCACCGCCAGGAGGGGAGTTCCCCGTTACGCGGGTGCGGTTGCGATTGAGTGGGGGCGAGAAGCGCCCCGGCACTCTTTGATACCTCGTCTATCCTTGTGGGCGCCGACGAACCCGGGGACGTCGGCGTTGTGTTTGGAGGGTGGCCCTTTTGGGAGAGGTTGTTGAGAGTAATCTCGCTATCCGGATAGCGAGATCGTCATCTGGGGCCGTTAATACGTGACGAGGCCGCCTAACTATAGTTTTACGACCGTGCCGAGGTCGATCGGAGGGATGATACTGCACGATGATGTTGTGGATTGCACAATTAATCGATTCGGGTGATTTTGTGTACGCTCAAAAAAGCGGACTGCTAGGGCTTTGAAATATTGGGGAATCGTGGAGAGTTCGAAATCTCTTAAGTCCGCATTGCGTACGTACCAGGAGGCTCCCGAGGCCGCTCTAAGAAACCGGTTTTAGAGGGTCTGAAGTTTGTGGAGATTGCTCTTGGATAACGCAAAGACTACGCTAGCATAAGCTAGTATGGGGCGGATGCAAGTTGTGTAAAGATTCAGCTTATTTCCAAGCGACATCTTACTGTACTTGCCTATCATGGAATAAAGACGACCGAGGACAAAAGCGGCTCGGTCTATAACTATTTTGGTGTGATCGCGGAAGTTCAAACGCCTATCCAGGGTCACACCGAGATATTTGGTCTTGTTTTGCCAGGGAATGGCACGACCGAAGAGTGAGAGGGGAGATGGCCGCGGAGGGCGGCCAGAGGTAAAGAGAACGGCAGAGCTTTTGAGGGGATTCACCTCGATTCTCCATTTCCGAAACCATTCGCCTAGGGCGTTGATAGCGGGTTGGAGTCTCTTAGTGATTCGACACACTTGCCTATCGGTGGTATAAATAGCGGTATCGTCCGTAAAGAGGGCTAATTGGGTACCTATCGTTTTAGGGATGTCGTTAGTGTACAGAAGGTACAAGATAGGGGCGAGCACGGACCCTTGCGGGACTCCTGCTTCTATGGGACGGGGGGAAGAGAGAGTGCCTTATACTTTGTAGCGAAAAATACGATTCGACAAATAGTCTCGTATGATGAACACGAGACGGCCTGGCAACTGAAAGTTGTACAGTTTATAAATTAAACCGTTGTGCCAGACTTTGTCGAAGGCTTTCGCTACATCGAAGAAGACAGTGTCCGTGTGCTGGGGCTTACCTAATACTGGTTGAAAGCCAGAAAGAATGTTCCGTGATGCGGAGGACTTGGTAGACGCATGAGTGTTTGGCACGAAAGCCGAACTGCTCGTCTATTAAAATGCCTCTGGAGACTATAGCGTTTCGTAGGCGAGCGAGGAGGAGACGTTCGTAGAGTTTACCAAGGGCCTTTAGTAAACTTATGGGGCGGTAAGAGGACGGCTCAGTGCGAGTTTTGCCTGGCTTGTGGATGCCTATAACAATTGCATCTTTCCATTGAGAAGGAAAGGTGAAATTTTCGATAGCAGCGTTGAAAATCGCTACTAGAAGGCAGAGAAGGGGAAGAGTGAGGCGCGTTAGAGATATCGTCCGCACCGGGGGCTTTACGGGGGCGTAGGTCTTTGATGACCTGTTTGACTTCGTTGACAGTGACTGGGGGCAGGGGGTATTGTGGGGGCAGAGAAGTTCTGCGCTCCACTTCGCCGTCTACCTCGTGCACGTGGTCGGGATCGAACGGCTGTGTGCTTAAGGCACATTGAGCTTGGAGGCTAGACGCTAGGCAATCCGCTTTTTCGTCGTCATCTAACGCGGGAACTTACATCGATGATGTAGTCATAGGTATGGCATGTATGATATATTTTCCGCAAAGACTTTTTTCCTTCCGGGAGACATAGACGAAGTGTATTGTAATGTAATGTAAATGTATTTTTATTTATATTATTGTATGTATTTAATAAGCATTGATAACGGTAAATAAAACCGAAATATCTGCAACAAATATGACTTTTTTCAATACATATATACCCATATATATATTAATGAAATGAATAAAACACTAAAATATAATATAATTCTATTATATAATATTATGTAAAAAATGTTCGTATTTAATCTTTAAGGAAACATTACTTCTTTCCGTTTAGTACGTCTAAGTAATCCTAAAAAAACCAAAAGTGTTCAACATCTACTTGGCCAGTTTTATTTGAATATCCGTGACCTTAACCTATGTACGACGTTTATAGGGGCTTTATAAATTTCTTTCACAAATTTTAAAGATTTATCGAAGGACTTGGTCATACCATAGCCGAAGATCAAGAAAACGTACGTGTACACAATTAGTAGCTTAAAGATGATAAAAAGTTGATGACAGATGCTAAACTTACAACGCTTTCATCTTCCTTATAAGTAGTCCAACGGCCCGGTGGTAGTAGAACCTTTGGTTTCTGAGGTTTCGGCAGCGATACCAGCATTGGGGCCAACCTATCAGTTTTAGCCTTAAAACGAAATAAGTTTATTTATTATAAGACCAAATATAGGGTCATAGACAATTGACAGAATTGGATGGACGTAGAGACAAACAGAAAGTTAGCTATTGGTCTACTCCACGATTAAAAAAACGAATCTACCTGGTGACCTGGCTGGTGACCTTGTCGATGGTCTATAACTAGACGTCCAATAACTAACTTTTTTGAATCTAGTTGAAACATCGGGGGGAAATATACGGGCTTTTTTGCGGATAAGTTGGACATCAGATACGTCTTCTCAGACAAACGTCCTTATCACAATGTTCCCTTCACTAAAAACTTAGTTTAGTACATGATTGGTTCAAACGCCCGCACCCTTCAAAACATAAAGCAAACGCCAAAACCTTTAGGCCATCGTGGCTATTCGTAACCTGCAACTGCAATGAATAGTATCACACTTACTTTTAAAAGATTTAGAATGCAACATGGAACCCTTTTATTTACAGCATTTGGTATCTCAGCAATCCGTTCGTGTGTAATCTGTTGCAGCATTTATTTTAGAAAAAATGGCTTATTTATGCGGCCAAAGTTATGATGAAAATAAGGGTGTATATATAGCTGCCAAAATGTTACGGGGAATCAGTTTTTTACATAAGCTTTTATTTAATTTGCACCCTTTTTCCATTTTGACCAATCAAGCATTGCCTCCCGTAACCAACAAAACGTCTCAAGAACCATCTATTGAAAAATGATTGTTCTAATCGAAGTACATTATTGATATCTTTAAAAATGTTCAGTTTTCCCGCTAATGCGTCAATAGTAAGAAAATCAAGCAGACTATATATTGACCGGAATTTTTTTGCTTTACAATTTTTATTTTAAGAATAACGAATATTTTAAGAGTAACCTCCTCTCAACTAGCATGTGGCTTTTTATAATGGACAACTCAAATTCTACAAATTCATATACCTATGTTTAATTACATTGAAATCAGTTACTTGTCACTTTCTGATTCCAGCGGACTATGGCGAGGAACGTGATGAGCACTCAAGTTATCAGCGTAAACAATGTTAAAATTTTATGTTAAAATAAAACCGGCTGTGACCACGAACTAAATTTTCTAAAAAAGCAACGTGGTAAGCTCTGAGAGCTTCTTCGACTGCTTTTTTCTTCCATCTTCCCTCTAAAATTCGAATAGCCAGATTTTTTTAAATTTTTTGCAGTTGCAAACGCAGGGCACTGGTTAGATCACAATGGCGCAACGGGAAAAACTATATCCACATATATCTATCATAATATTATAAATGCGTAAGTGTTGGTTCGTTGTACCGGGAAGTAGAAGAGAATGAGAAGGGCATGGGTTATTTTATATTTATTTTACTCTACCCCTTCGTCCCTCCCCAAACCACCCTTCTATCAAGGCGACTCGTTTTAAAATATTTACAGAGACATTATCGAATTTCGCATAAAGTCCCAAACTCCTTCAGCTGGAACCGTAGTTGTAAGTACAGCTATAAACTCGTAGCTACCCACCTGTAAAATAAGTTTCATGCGTTTTTTAGCGCAAAGGTCTCTGGCTTGGTCATCCTTCGTCAATTCCGACACCAACTCGGAATAATATCCTCTTTTAGGTATGTCATCTCTGGTTTTGTTGTCGTAGACTATGTCAAAATGTCTGATTTTCTTTTTCTTACTATACATTTTTGGTAAAATAGTATTATGTATGTATAGTAATTTATAAAATCGTTATGACAAAATTATGACAGTTCTTGTACTCATCATTTTTTTTTATATTTGTAAGTATTGGTTTTTGTTGTGGCCAGTAGTTTTAATAAAATAATATTAGGTATGTGTTACTGATGTTGTTAGTAAATTCTATTCTATATATATAATAAACTACTAAGGTGCCAAACAAACTAACGGTCCGCCTGATGGTAAGGGGTCACAGTAGCCCATGGACGATTATAACACTAGGAGTAACACTCGCGCGTTGCCGACCCCATCAAAAATCTAATAACTTTTTCTTGAAAACCCCATTTTAGAGTTCTAGGGGGCGTCTATTAATTACGTGAGGCGATTTTGTCTATTTTTTGACCCCACCTTCCCACGGTGAGATGTCGTGAGATTTGGCTCGACCCCCTAGTGTAAAGACTTTATCTTTGCTTTTTCGTTGCGTTTACATAACCGCTGTAATTATTGTTGTATAGGATTTTATCATATTTTAGTAAAGAAACATGTTTTACTTAATTTAACCCATTTTTTCGCAATATTTGCCGTGACTCCCTCTCCCCCACGTGAGATTAAACACCTCACGTAACTGATAGATACTTAGAGAAAACCTTGGCAGGGAGCTCATTTAATTTTAGGGGTCGGTACCGTTTAATAGATCATAAATTATGTCACTGCATGACAATTGACGTTCATTTAACTTATATAAAGATGATTTTCATAGATAGCTCTAATATTTACAAATTAATTTTGGAATAGGGATAGTTATTTATAGGGGTGAACACATACAAAATAAAAAGCAACCCCCGGCATAGGGTTAACTTTAAAGTAAAGTAAGTTAGGGAAGTAGAAAATAAATCCAATTTTTTATGCAAATTGGTGCTGTTTGGCACAATTTTACAGTATCGCCGTGTTTTATTTTCAATCAGTGGACTATCACACAAAAACTACTGCAACTTACTTAACAACATACAGACTTTATCTTATTAAACTCAGCTCCCTCTGTGACATACAATAGCTAAATATAAAATTCCATGATTCTTGAAACTTCTAACTAAAAAAACTTTTGTACAGAATTTCAAGTCCCACTTAACCCCTTTAGATCTTTTTGTAAAAATTCTTTTCGAGTAGTCGATTTTGTCAAAAGTGGCCTTATCTTAAAATTTTATGGTTCTGGATTCAGAAAGAATACAGTAAGAATAGATAGTAAGGCAGCTTTATATCTACTATAATATAATTTCGTAGAAAATTGTGATGGATTTTGATGTCTTTTCGACGTTTCGGACCTTTTACGGCAATTTTTTATATTTTTAATATACTTATCTACGTTTATGATTTTTATTTAAGAAAACAGGACTCGCACTGATTTCTTACTCGTCTGTCTTCGGACTCGAGCACTAGGGGTCCATACCACCATTTACGTAATATACGAACACATACGAAAACAAAAAGTGTGCTGCTAAGAGGACACCCATCCAATGACTGTCCAAGGCCGAAGTTCCTAACAATGTGTAACTTTTTCTCTTAATTATGGCTAGATGGCGCTGATATGGTTAATTGATGTAACGGCTCGGGCTCGTCTCGCACTTGACCGGTTACATTACTTGTTGTTTTACTTTAGAGCTCACACTATTTTTACTGCATGTTTGAAGTTTGTATGTTTTGCTGTTTGTATGTGCTACTAGTGTAGCGTAAAATTTAGGTAATGTCTCAATTGCCTAATGTTTTTCAGATTGCATATTGCACCATGTGATACCTTAAAAGTCTTCAATTTTAAGGGCGTCTCTTAGGCCGCTATTTTCAGCTGCCACTCAAAACGAAACTTCGCCTTTATAAACTGTATGTACGCTCAAGGCTTACATTTTTTGCTCCCGCTTGGTACGGCCTGCTGTCCTCCACCGACGAGAAAAATCTCCAAATTGTTCAAAATAAGTCGCTACGTCTAAAACCGGGAGCCGGCTGCTACGTTCTGTTATACCCTAGCCTAGCAACCTAACATGCTGACCCTACTCCCACGCCATCCAATAGACCTTAGTCAGCATACTGCTGTTCCTTTGTTCAACGCGAACAGTTGCGCATGGGGTCGCAACCCTTAAAATTATATGTATAATTAAAAGTTCACGTAATATTATGTACAACTAATAAATTCCTTTTTTTAAAAAAGAAGTCTGTAACGATCCGGGATTTACGCTTCAGTGAGTGTGTGGAGTGATAATTCCGACCCCTTAATACTGCGACGTTCAACTGAACTCACCGTGGATGCTGTATCGAAGCTAGCCAGCTCGATATTCTGTTCCTGACATCCTGCATCCACCCCCGTTTCCTACGTGTACTATACATCTGCAACGTTCACTGTGCGATAAGCGGCACAAAAAATAAAACTACCTAAACCCGGCAGAAACCTTGCCTGTTGTCGGGCACCGACGCACTGCAAATTGTAAGACCACAGTTCCAGTCTCCGCAACATGACAAAATACTTGGCCTTATTGTAAGTGTTTATATTTACTAACTCTGACAGAAATCTTAATATTCTTAAAACTTTCGTACAGCAAGAAATAATATTGAAGTGATAAATAATATTAAGTTAGTCTAAGTCTAAGAACTGTCGCATACACTGATATAATTGTTTATCTTAGTCCATCGGTCGAGCACGACGCGCATTCCATAGCCAGACGGCCTTATCAGTTTTAGTATAATTCTCTACAGCAAATACGTTCCACCTTGCACTTAACCCATACGATTCGGACAATTATTAAACCTAGTTTGTTCCAGTTATACAATTATCGTTTTTTAAACAATATATTATAATAGAATTCCAAAATGTCTTCACCACTAAAAATTTGATTCCTAAATTAATCCTCCCTATATCAAATGACATTTAATTGTAGATTTAAATTGATGTAAAGGCAAGTTCAGGGTAGTCTGTGGGATCTTGTTATAAAAGCGTACACACTGCCCGACAAAAGAATTGCTAATTTTTTGAAGACGACTAGTAACATCTATTAATTTATATTTATTTCGTGTAATAACACTGTGTACATCGCTTTTTTTATAGTACAAGTGCAAATTCTACGAACATACATTATATTTGCATAAATATATTGCGATATCATAGGCCGATGTTCTTAAAAACTTCTCTGAGGGAATCCCGAGGTTTCAAGTTATAGATAGACCTAATAGCTCTTTTTTGTAATATGAAAATTGACTCTATATCAGCTGCTCTGCCCCACAACAGAATTCTATATGACATGATGCTGTGAAAATAACTAAAATAAACTAAGCGGGCAGTTTCAGAATTAGTTAACTGTCTGACTTTCTTAACGGAGAATGCAGCTGAGCTAAGTTTTCCAGCAAATATAGAGATATGTGTATTCCATTGCAGTTTGGGATCTAATGTGACGCCCAGAAACATAGTTGAATCTATCAAATCTAAACTGTCTCCATTTAAGATTAATTTAGTGTTAAGGTCTCGAACATTCGGTAAAGCAAATTTGATGCACTTGGTTTTTTTGGAATTAAGCAAAAGTATGTTTATTTCAAACCAATTAAGTATTGCGGATAAGGCGTCATTGACATCGTCAAAGTTTTCTTATTTCCTATCAAAATTAAATATTAAGGACGTGTCATCAGCAAACAAAACGACTTGACAAAATTTTTCAGCAAAATAAGGCAAATCGTTAATATATACTAAGAACAAAAACGATCCCAATATCGATCCTTGTGGAACCCCCATTACCACTGCTGATACTGAGGATTTTGTACCATTTATGTCAACTATTTGTGTTCTGCAACTTAGGTAAGAAGATATAAGATCAAGTGCAGATTCTTTAACACCGTAATATTCTAATTTGCGAGTAAGAGTTTCATGTTCGACGCAGTCGTAAGCCTTGGATAGGTCGCAAAAGACTCCAATTGCATTTTGATGTTTGTCCCAAGCTGAGAATATGTGCATCATTAATGATACATCTGCATCAGTAGTTGAGCGACCTTTTGTAAAACTATATTGTTCACTATGAAATAATTTATTTGTAGTGAAGTATTGCAATAGTTTATTTAATATAATTTTTTCAAAAATCTTACTAAGTGCAGGCAAAATAGAAATGGGTCTAAAATTATTAAGTTCTTTTGTGCTACCAGTTTTAAAAATTGGTATTATCATACTAATCTTCATTAAATCATGGAATACACCATCGTCTAGACATTTATTAAAGATAACTGCCAAAAAAGGAGCTAATGCGTCTATAATGCCATTCAGTTCAGCGATTGATAAGCTTTAACTATGTCTATTAGCGTTACATGTTTAAATTTGAATCGAATATTATTTAAATTTATATGTCTTTTTAAAATTATTAGGGCTTTTAAAGACGAAGAATTTACTGAGGTTGTTGTTGTCATAGGTATGCTAGTAAAGAACTTTTCAAACGCATTTGCGACATCAGTATCTGTTTTTATTATTCTACCGTCAACCTTAATTCTGAAGTCTTTTTTAAGTGGATTCGTAATTGTACCGGTTTCATTCTTGATAATATTCCAAGTTGCCTTGATTTTATTCTTAGAACGTCTAATTTGATCACATAAGTACTTTGATTTGGCAGCCCTACATACTTTTTTAAACAGTTTAGAGTATTTTTTCACGTATTCAATGAAAGATGGTACATGATTATATTTTTTTAAGTCATATAATTCATAAAGTTTTTCTCTACTTTTATAAATACCAATTGTGGCCCAGTCACTAAATTTTAAAATACTGTTTTCCTTAACTAGCTTTGTTTTAAAAATTTGGTCAAATTCGTGTTTTATAAAATTATATAATTAACTATAATTATCATTTGGGTTATCGTATGGGAATTGAAAAGAGTATATCTTATTATTTATGTTCTCTTGAAAGCGATCAAAGCGAGAATGTGTCATAGGAATACAAGTTTTAAAATTAGATATTTTCTTTAAATTATTATTATATAGGGACAGCTTTTGGCCACAGTGATCTGTGTCGATTTATTCTTTGCCAAGTAAGCCCTGTATATTCTGGTGGACAATATTAAAATTATCGAGCTTACTTATTGTCATGTTATTTAGTTTAAACGTAGATTTGAAATATTACCATTACTAACGTCATTTAATGCACGAGAATCAGGTCCCTTGCACTGCTCTTTTAAACCTGAATTTAAATTTTGTATATTATGTGCTTAGCAAGGAGACGTCTGCATTTCGTTTTGTAACTTAGCAAGGAGACGTCTGCATTTCATGGGCATATTCATATTGCCCCAATTAAGTTTAAAATTATATATAAATTTATTAACATCAAAATAAGTAAAAATGTTACTATAACGATAAGTTAAATTATACAAATGCACATTTAAGTCTGATATATAATTGTTCTGTTTTGTGGTTAAGCTAATAGAATATGGAAAACCGCAGATAATAAATCTACACTTTGATTTCTCTTGAACTTGAACTAAATAATTAATGCCTGAAGTCAAGTCTTTTTTTCTCAGGCTCATGCTATCTCCAAACAAGATGACTACAGTTGTGTTGCTATTTAGTTTATTCACGTCAATGTTTCTTATCAAACTATAGAATGTAATACCCGGAGTACACATATTTATCACATTATGGTCCAAATAATTACACAGAAGAGACCCTAAGCCTTTCCCTAGTTTATCAGATATAATTCTTGTATTCGGCAAAGGTAAAGGTTTTTTAGAATCATTAATATTACGAAAATTGACTGACACAGAAATATTGTGGTCCTCTGGTAGAAATATTGAATGAATTTGTTGTCTTGGTTTTTTCTTTTTGCAACAAGTCTGCTCACATAAGCTAGCATTACTGTCGGTAGTAAGGTTAAATGAACCTTTATCTGTTAGAGACTGTAAGCGATCCATGTTCGAATTGCCCAATTCGGTGAGCTCATTTACTACCAACTTCTTCAAGGGACCGCTGAAGCTGATTTATCGTGTTATTCATGGTGTTTATTTCTCTTTTGTTTGTTTGTTTTATCTCTTTTTGCAAGAAAACATTTTGAAATTTTGTAGTTATATTATTTAACCATCTCATATTTCTATTATAAGTAATCTGGTGCTTTTTTATGAATTTGTTAAGTTTAATATATTTTTTTAATTTTTTTGAGGGCTTGCGTTGGCTTTTCGTGTTTATAAGGTTGGTTGACGCTTCACAAACAGACTTAGTAAGGTCGATAGTAATAATTGGTCCATTATTTTTGTTAGAACCTATAAATTCATCATATAATGATAAGGTATTTTCTACATTTTCGGATTGATCACAGTTACGGTGAGTTACAAGATGCGCGTTTGCTTCTTCTTTCGTATGCAATTTCGTATGTGTTCCTACAACTATCATATAAGTCTACTTTATTTTGTGTATCATCACGCTGACTGCGCAAGTTTTCCATCTGAATGTCCTGTTCTACAAGCTGACTCTTTAGGCAAGTATTCTTTTGAAGGATGTTCAGTACCTCCAATTCATTTTCTTTTTGTTCTAATATCAGTTTATCACATAAGTTTCTTGATTTCTTTAATTCATCTAACGTTACTTTTAGCTCATTTTCTAATTCTGACATCTTTCGGGTACGAGTAGCCATACTGACTGATTTATTTAGAGCAGTCTGCAAACTTATTAGTACACAATCAAAAGGTAAAGGCAACGTTTTACCTTAACGATGGTCTTGATTTGCAGACTAAAATAATAATCAATTAAAAAAAGTCAATTATTAAGTCCAGAATTGAACCCACAGCACTATGGAGTCAGCGGTCGAGCTTCCACACATCAGCGGCTGAACTACTCGGTCATGGTAAAGGTAAAGGTAATTAGTAACAGGTCTCACAAGGCGGCCACTAATGAGTCCAAAGTTCAAACACGAATTAATACATTTAATTTCTTTTGACAGTAACGTAAAATTTTTGCACTAATATTTGAAATTTTACTTATCAAACACTGTATTTTTACGCACTTTTTATTACTTTAGTTAACATTGCCACTAACAAACATTTAGTCGTTTTTTCCCATTTAGAAAATCACTATATCAGTTGTTTTTACATTAAAACACTTGGAAAATTGACCGACACGTCCACTCACATCTAATCTAATAAAAATGTTCGAATTATTCGATTTAGGTTTCAAACTCGACACTTAACGAATTTGAAGTACAGAATCGATCATAATTCCAATAATACACTAGGTACAATTTATTGAGCTTACTCAGTCTATGTACACTACAAAAACCAAAAACTATTAGGTACCTAAAAACAAAATTGGAATAAATACATATTTTAAAAATCATTACAATACATAAACATAGATACAAAAGAATACATACATTTCAAAGTCTAGTATTATTAAATGAAATTAATTAAGACAAGATTTTGATGACTTTACGTAAATATACATAAGTAAGGAGGCAATTTAGGTTAATAGGACGAGGGATATTACAGGGTGATAATTCATACAATGACGATGACAGTTTTAGGCATTCAAAAAATATATTATTCATAGTACCCTCGTTCAAGCCACATTCACACAAAGAATTGTCCCTAATTTTGTTCATAATACTTTTAATATCATTTATCAGATATTTACGCAATATGATACGCCAAATAATATCTGTGATGAGTTTTGTGCTTGTCTTGTCTTGAGTGAGATTATAAAACTACAGTTTTCTATTTTAAAATGTTAAAAAATAAATAAAATCTCATCAAAATCTAAAGGACTATTATTATACGAGCATTTTTTGAGCAATGATTAAAAATTTAATTGGTACTTGAATATTCTTTATATTAAACTTGAAAATTCCATACACAAATTGTTTTTTTTTTTTCGAATTATTTCAATTGTTGAAAAATTTTATGGAATTTGCCTCTCCCTACTCTGTGACAGACGGACGGACGGACATGAGAGTGATTTTAGAAAGGTTCTGTTTCTTCTTTTATGGTACAGAACCTTAGGGTTTAACTATAGTAAAATTATGTACCGACTAAAGTTTTAAAAAAAGGCGAAAAATATATCCCTATTGGAATTTCTCATAGACACCCAATACATTCCAAGCGATTTCAAGGTCAAAAAATTGGGCCTCAAGAAATATTGATACTGCGCTCTCCAGTGGTATCAATATATAAACTTCTTGAGTTTGAAATTTCGGTTTAAATTAGTTTGTTTTATTTTCTAAAATTACTGACTACATTTTTAATAATCAATGAAATGTATACTTTGTTGCATTTTAAAATTTATTATGGTCCTCAATATATGCAAATGCAACAGCAAGGACACCACTACTGAGTTTTCGCCATCAAAGGAATTTGTTTTTTAGCCCTTTCTCACCTCTTTTGATGGTAAAATTTACTATGTACGTATTTGAAAATTGTATAGTGTGAAAAACTCTAACTAAGAACATAATTTATGGCATGTGTGTCTATTTTAGCTTTTTCAGGGCGTGTTCGTTCTGGGATTAAGAGTTCCCACGAATGATACTTTTCACACTTTTGATAACGCCAGTTTTACCACTGACACCTACCGTTCGTGTAGCTTTGAAACGTTACCAACAAAATTTTTGTTTATAAAACTTGCAAAACGAACGGTTGACACACACTACGATAAAACACACACACACTACCATAAACAATGAATATGTATAGGCAGTTTCACAGATTAACACAAAAACCCCACCTCCAGTGTGGGTCTAAAGTTTCATTTTTCGGTGGCAAAAGTGACAAAAATGACAAAAATATCGTAAAGGAACCAGAGAATTAATGTAACTTTTTTATGAATTTATTTTTTGTTTTATTAATATATTTTTTTTGTTTTAGACTACAAAATAACTTCAAACAAAAAAGTAATAAACCTGAACCAACCAGACGTTGAATCTATCATAACAGACTGGCTAAATGACTGAATGAGATGAATTTGAAATCCGTCAGTACAACGATAGACTTCCTCGTCAGCTGCGCGAGTTGATATTCGACATCACAAAGATACCTCTGGTAGAAGAATAACAAGATGATGAAAACTTGCCTAGATACCAATGAAATACTGCCTTATATGTCCTAAACGCCTAAAAAGAAAGTCTGTATATTTGTGCTATACCTGTGTGAAGCCCGTATGTTTGGCGTGTACAAAAAAAAATTTGCGCTCATTGTGTTGCGAGAGCCGCCAAAGATGAACTGCTGCACGTTTTTTATTTTAATATGAAACAATACTCTATTTTTTAAAAGTTGATTATATTGTTTGATTATTCCATAAGTGAAAAGATAGAAATACTTAATAATTATATTTTTATAGTAGGCAGAAGTTGATACAACTTATTATTATTTTAATTTTAGGTCCAATTGTTTTTCTATTGTTAAAAAGTTAAATGCTAATTAATACCAAAGTTTAATATAAAAGTCTGTTACGGTAATGTTCCTTAGTAAAATAAATTCCTAAAATAATATAAGATGTCGTTTTATTTCAAAAAATCAACGATTTCGTAAGTTGGAGTCCCTTGGACTCCACCAGATAAATTAAAGTATATTTAGGCACCAGATTAACTGAGGGTTAAGAAGGGGGCATCAATACTTGTTGCCAGATTGGGGTTTTTTTTATAATACCAGACCGGCTGGGAAATGTGATCCTCAGTTTGCTGATAAGTTCTTAATAATTTATTACCAGGAATTAGGAAGAGGGTTAATAACAATCTTAAATAATTAATGCATTTAATAAAATAATAAATACATCCATTCAAGTTTGGGGGTTTTCCAGAAAAAGGTTTCATTTTTGGGAATAATAAATACGAATCTGGGTAAATTTGATAACTCCCATTCGGCAACCCTGAAACAGTGCACCGCATTTGGTTTTTTCCTTTTGTGTTTGTGTCGGGCGCAAATTTATATAACGTATATACCTATACATAAAATAAATATAATTTATGTATCAAGGAGAATATATTCACTACGTTTTACTATGTATCCTCATTATTTTATGTGGAAGTACTATTCAAAGAACAAACGAAGTAATGTTGTATCCCAACTTTGGTTATCAATTATTTAGACTGGCTTTTGGCTGATGGATATAGCCTAATGTAATGGTGTGCATACCTGCTGAGAATTTCTTTATGGGACTGGTACGTATCGGTTATTTTGTTGTTATAAGTAATAAGTAAGGTACGCAGCTGCAGTTACAGATTTTGCTGACCTTAAATCATGTTTGGTTTCTAGGGTCATAAAGCGATGATCAGAAAAAGAAAACAAGCGAAAAGATGTGAAAATATTCTAAGTCCGCTTTTTCTTCTTAGCACCCTCTCTTATTTACTCTAACTGAGTGAGTTTGCCTCCTGGTGTGTGTTCTACCGCTTAAATAATGAGCTGTGTTTTGTGGAATTGTTATAAATAATGCCACCGTTTCTTTCTACCATAACACTTGAAATTGATTCTCACATCTTAGAACCTAAGTGGTCATGGTGGGTTTGGCCTTCGTTTGTAGCTCTCGCACCCCACCCGGTGGATCAGATGAAATTTGTATAGAGTACTATTTTAGTAAGACTAACAAAAATATGAGAAAACAGACCATAAGTTGAAATTTCACACTAAATGAATTTTCTGCCAGTTATGACAATGATGGTAGTAATTATTCCAACCTCAAGATTTTCTGTAGTAGTAATATAAGTATAATGTGTGTTTTGATGTTTTATTTCTTAGAGTGTTGACATATTAACAATAGGGGTTGCACACCTCAACCAATGTTTGTTAAGGAAGGGTTCTTCATTTTTTCTGACCTTTTTTATAAATTTGAAATAAAAAAGTGCTATATTGATGGACTTCACACACTTACACTGTCAATAAAAATTGCTCAATCTTAGGCAATGTCCGTCCATAATGATGCCACCACATGTAATTCATTTAGTAAGATTTGCTAGAAAATATTACCACACCATACTGAGCAATGTAGAGAAATAAAAAAAATAATAGTATTAAAGGGTTTTGACCCTACTGCATAAAAGCCATGTTTTGTGTCAACACTAAATACAGTTGCTCAGAGGAAACCCAGATTAAAGAGTGTACTTCCCTACTAAACTTCTTTCTTGAAGAACCCCATACTGTAGTCCTTAGAGAAGCAGCATTGCTTATTCCACAACCTATGCATTTTGGAGAAATAGTTTATTTGTACCATTTAGGTTCAAAGGTGTGAGGATGAATTACCTGCCGATGGTGAGTGGTGCGGCAAAAGAACAATTCCCCAGAACACATCCCATTATACAAGTAATAGAAAACACAGAAAAGCAAAGTCTCTCCACAGACTTAAAGGTTTGATACAGCTTGTGAGTTTTCTGATCATCAACCATTCTCACATCCCGTTGTTGAACAAAGTCAAAAGCACCAAGCTGGTATTCGGTTGGCAGATTATGTAGAATTTTTAAAACAGAATTATGACAATTAAAAACATATCATATGATTACCTAATGATTTTAGCCAAGATTTATTGTTTTGCATTTCTTTAGGTGGTTGTAAAGAATTTAATGCATTAAAAAAATTTTTTTTTATTGAAAGTGTAAATCAAACCCTATTTGTACTCAATCTAAATCCACTGTTACCTATGCTTTACAAATAAATGTTTCTATTCTATTTGCTACACTACCTCAGGCTGCTGTTGCCAAGCAATCATTGATCAAGAAATTGCCCGATGTGCTTCTTTACTAGGTCAAGAGCCCATTGAAAAATAAATATCTCACTTTTTCACAGTTTTCTCTTGATCTGTAATTTATGCTACAAAATTTTTAGTGATTTCAATATTATATTGGTTTGCTAGCGGCTCTGCCCCCTTTAATTTAATTATCGGCATATAATTCCTATGCCAACTCCTTGATTATATTAAATAAGAAAATAAAGCTGTAAATAAAGTTTGGGTGGGATTCGGTTATAGTTATTCCCATGGGAATTGAATTTAAAGTATAAAAATGAGTGTATGTCCAGAACCAACATCTAAGTGCCAAATTTCAGCTCAACTAGGTGCTATAGTTTGTTCAAGTGGAATTTGGCTATAGTTGTTCCCATACAAACTAATGTGGTCTCTAGGCTGTGCCAATAATAAATTAAAAAAAATTGTAAATGTTTTAAATGTTTATATTTACAGGTTGATTACAAAGAACTTAGAAGAATGAATAAAAGAGAAATGAAGACACTTCAAAATGCTCTCAGACTCAAATAACAAGTACCAGTATAATAGGTGTAAACTGGAAAAAACAAATCAAAAGACAGTGAAATAAAAATAGCTAAATAAGCCCCAGGACAAACATTCTTCCATTATAGAAGAAGATGGAGGAGGCTTTTACTTGTACAAAAAAACATGCACAAATCTAACTTAATCCTAATGATAATTAGGTTATAAACCTAAACTAACATAGCAATAACAAACATGTTATTAAAAAAAAACTAATGGATATAAGCTTTAATAACAATAAAAATACAAAGAACTTAGAAGAATGAATAAAAGAGAAATGAAGACACTTCGAAATGCTCTCAGACTCATATAACAAGTACCAGTATAATAGGTGTAAACTGGAAAAAACAAATCAAAAGACAGTGAAATAAAAATAGCTAAATAAGCCCCAGGACAAACATTCTTCCATTATAGAAGAAGATGGAGGAGGCTTTTACTTGTACAAAAAAACATGCACAAATCTAACTTAATCCTAATGATAATTAGGTTATAAACCTAAACTAACATAGCAATAACAAACATGTTATTAAAAAAAAACTAATGGATATAAGCTTTAATAACAATAAAAATACAAAGAACTTAGAAGAATGAATAAAAGAGAAATGAAGACACTTCGAAATGCTCTCAGACTCATATAACAAGTACCAGTATAATAGGTGTAAACTGGAAAAAACAAATCAAAAGACAGTGAAATAAAAATAGCTAAATAAGCCCCAGGACAAACATTCTTCCATTATAGAAGAAGATGGAGGAGGCTTTTACTTGTACAAAAAAACATGCACAAATCTAACTTAATCCTAATGATAATTAGGTTATAAACCTAAACTAACATAGCAATAACAAACATGTTATTAAAAAAAAACTAATGGATATAAGCTTTAATAACAATAAAAAACAAAAATCTGAACTAGCTTGACTTTGTGCTTTAGCTCATCTTAGTTTCTTAGTAATGTGTGTTATAATTCACACTGGCTTATTCTATGTTAAATCAACCAAGTTTACCGTGTAAACCCTTATATGTGTAATGTACCTTGTTCATGCCATACAAACTTTAAACATATGTATGCCATACAAATTTCTTATTTTTCTAACTTTTCAGTTTTTGAGAGTCAAGCTTTTATGAATTCAAAATACTACCAGGTTTCGGTTACATTCTTCTGTATTAAAATTATGTTTATTTGTTTACATTTTGCAAAACAGTGTTTTTCAGGCATATCTAATATCTTTTTTTTTTTGATTCTTTGCTGCTATTATTTTAATATATGTTTATTTGGTACTTTCTTTGGGTGAAAAAGTTTACTAGGAACATTTTGTTGTTTTTATCCTCTATACATGAAAGAAAAAGAAATCTAAGCTACCATAAACTATTGTATGTTACTGTCACAAAACCAGAAGGTTTATATTTTGAATCTGTGGGGTTGTCTGAAACACTTGCCCCCTGTTTGTTGGTCCTTTCTGGAACATTGTTATCACATAATGTCACATGTTTATATTTTTTGGTACACAGGTGTTCCAAATTTAAGAGATCTTGACAGAAATTATTTTCTTGTTGTGTTTGTCTTTAAAGGGTACAAATGACTCAAACTTTTGTGTTTTCAATTTACTTAGATAAGAAAGCAAGCATTTTTAGTGTTTTTGGACTTATAATTTTTGTTGTACAGCACTAAAAGCTAATGGTGTTTATGTGCTTATGTTCTTTTTGGCAAAAATACGAAATTGTTTTGGTGTTATCATAAACTTGTTGAAGTGTAGAATTTGTTAAGAAAGCAAGCATTTTTAGTGTTTTTGGACTCATAATTTTTGTTATACAGCACTAAAAGCTAATGGTGTTTATGTGCCCCCTTAATTAATTATTAATTTTTAAAGTTAATATATAACTATAAACTAAAAAAATAAGGTATGGGAGCCCCCTTAAATATTTATTTTATTTTGTTTTTAGTACTTGTTGTTTATAACGGCAACAGAAATACATCATATGTAAAATTTTCTAAAATAAATCTTGATTCTAATTTATGTTCATGTTACATTAGTAAACAGGTAATAAAAAAATTAATAAAACAGCAAAAATGCTAAACTTCAAACAATCATGACCCTGAAATTTAAATAATAAAACAGCCTTTATTTACTAAGTAACGAAACATCTAAGATAAGTCTTACACGGATAAACTTAAAAGAAACAAATACAGAGATGTACCTAGTTCTCGACTAAAGTAACAAACATAAAGTACCTATCTAAAAATAAATCCTGATTCATGTTCACGTTAAATGAGTAAATAATTTCCAAAACTACCGAAGTCACAAGGTTGAAGGATATGAGCAGCGTTAGGGTGTGAACAAAATAACAGTATCCTCTTCTCTCTGCAAAAATCAAACATCTGTCGGTTAATAGGGTAATTCCGGGGTAGATGGCCCTATTAACTTTGAGGATTTGTTGTGAAGGAATTATGTTCAATAAAATATTGAATTATATCAAAAACTAAACTTTTATTATAAATCTTCGCTAACATTAATTAAAAATCACGTTAAAACAATCAACAAATGTCAATTTAAACATTTAAAAAAAAACTAGGACTGGCCATCTCTCCCGGGGTATCCGGGGGTGATGGCCGTTGTGGTCGGGGGGAGATGGCCAGTACTTTTTTTGCCTTTTCCTTTACCCTTGAGATCTTTTAACTCCTTTTTCTTCTTATTTCCACAGTGGGAACACATTTCTTCGAACTCGGTGCAATTTTCATGCACCCAGAACATGCAAATTTGGCATTGTATCCAGTCCTCGACTAGTTGTGTCCTATAATAATTATCACCACAACCTCTGCAGTTATCTTTCTCGTTGTCTTCAGTTTCACTGTCAGACGTGTTACTGAAAGACATTGGAATTTCTTCGCAACTGCTATCAGACAACCTACGAATCGCCTTACGTCTCTTAGCAGTCTTTTTTTGCTTAGGTGTATCAGTCTTAATTTCTGTTTTTATTTTTTTTTGTTTTTTTGAATTTTCCTCCTTTTTTTCCTTTTCTTTTTCTTTTATTTTTCGTTTTTCAATATGCTCTTCAGATGTCAATAGAATGCTTACTTGTTGTACAGGCAGTGGAGATACTTCGTTCAGTACTCTTGTCGGCGTTGGTAGGTCCACGGTCTGAGTGGACGTACTTGCACCTGAATCTGAAACTGATTTCGCCATGCTTTTTGGTGTTGCTTGTCCAATGTTTCGATCAATAGGTGGCTCAATGTTCGTACTGAACGCATACTCCGGAATGGCACTTGGATTTAGTGGAAAAACTCCTGCTGCTTTGAATCCTGAAGTCGCATTTCCACTTGTCGCTGATTTCCCCCAGGCTTGGTCTAATAAGAAACCAAATTGTTGCCTTGTTATACGGCGTCCGGGATGCTGTTTCATCCATAAACGACACGACTCTTAAAAGTGAGTCTTCAGAGACTTAAAAACGGCTACATCCAGTGGCTGAAGATAGTGCGATGTGTGTGATGGCATCGAGAGTAAAATGATGTCATTATCATTAGCAAACTCCAGCATTTTAACTGAATTACAGTGAGTAGAATGACCGTCTAGTAAAAGAAGCACTTTGCCATCTGGTTTTCGAGGTAAAAAATGTGATTTCATCCATTCAAGAAATATGTCGGAGGTTTTATAAGCTGATTTTTGTGACATATAAACCGCAGAACCTGGAGGCAGTCCGTCTTCGAATTCAGGCTTCTTCCTTTGCCCTTTCATAATGCACGCAGGAGGTATAAAATTGCCTTCAGCATTACAACAAGCAATTACCGTAATCGTTTCTCCTTTTTCTGTAGATGTTGACATAGATACCGCTTTGGAACCTTTTTCTGCCAAAACATGACCTGGTCGATTATTTAATTGCAAACCAGACTCGTCCATGTTAAAAATATGGCTAGATTTATTTATGAGATCATTGTCACAGAGAATCTTTTCGAGCATTTCAAAATAGGCTCCTACTTTTGCTTTATTCATCCCTTGACTTCTAGCATAAGACACTCCTTCTGATTTTCTCAATGAAATGTCTGAATTTCTTTTTAAAAACATTTGCACCCAGTCATAGCCCGCCTTTTCAGATGTTTTATTGAATTTGTGTTCAATACCTAATTGCTCTGCAAATTTGAATGCAATTATTCTTAAATCATCGATAGTCAAAGGAAATCCTCTTGACTGCATATCTTTTATATGGCGGCTCAGTCTTTTTTCATTATCTGCACCAAAGGTTGACGATGGTCCCATTGGTCCCTTTTTACAGTTGTTTAATTTTAATCTTCTTTCCAGAGTTTTTCTTGGAATATTGTAGGTTTCTTTAACCTATGCCATATAAACTGACATGGCTCGTTTTTGTACTTCTTCCATAGCGTTTTTCAAGTCTTCTTCACTCCACGCACCCCGACCAGAATCCGGCTTCCGCAAGTATTGGTTAGGCATCTGTAAAAAATATTGAAGGTTAAAAAAAAACAGAAAAATGACATAAAATTTTATGGCTATCTCTCCCGTAAATACTATGGCCATCTCTCCCGATTGTCCGGGTGAGATGGCCATATGTAGGTAATTAAAGCAAATTCAAAATTTTGTAGGTACTTTTAGGTACACAGAAAAAAACGCGAAAACGGACGAATCTTTTAAAACCTTTTTGTGACCACTTAATATGTCAAACCCTTAACTTAAATCGAACATATTTGAAAAAAACAAACTCAAATTACTCACCTTTTCATATTTTTTTTGCACAAAACCTACTGACACTTGTTGCCCGTTCCGAAACGAACCGAACTGAACTAAAAGGAGCGCCATCTCTTAATTAGTTTTGGAACTTTTTTCTATTGGCCATCTCTCCCGTACGGCCGTCTCCCCCGGAATTACCCTATGCGATTTGTGTCCATCTAAAAAAAGTAGTACGGGCAGTTTGATATGATTCTCACATAGCCACTGATAATACATTTTATATAGGCGAAAAATTTTGCTGACTCTATCCAGCCACTATCTGATCTCCGGATTAACCAGGAATCATGAAATTATTTTGCAACACCTAAAGGCATTATCTTAGACCACGAATGGTGGTACATTATTGCCATCTGTAGAAAAAGTGCAGAGGACGGTGATGGATTCTTAATCCTTGCCGTGTGCAATTTGGTAGATATGTATTTTTGTAGTTTTTGGGTCCCAAAATTATTCCAGTATTTGGACAGAGTACAACCCCAGTCTCATCCGAGTTAAATATCCGGTATGTATCATTTTTGATATCAAAAGCATTTTCTTCCGTTACAAATCGTTCTAGTTCTGAAAATCATTCTCTTATTCCTTCTTCAGTAACTGCAGCCCTAGATTTTGATATCATTTCGGCGTTTCTTTAGATTAGGATGTCTCTTCGGGAATAGTTTAAGCCATTTATCTCCTGGTCTGTTATCAATAAATTTGGCTTTATATATTATCCATGCCTCCTATTCTAATAGATTAATTTAATTTTTTCTACCATTACCATAATATCATTGTAATTTTGTGGACATGAATGATCCTTAAGATTTTTTTTAGCCTAAAAGAAAGAAGGAAACGATAAAAAGAGAAATTCAGAAATTGTGCCGATATTGTTTAAAAATGGTGGTGGTTGTGATGTTAAGCGATCACCTTAACCTTTGGACACTTGCAATACCAGAGGCATAACTCGCGCGCTGCCAACCCTTTAAAAATCGAATTACTTCCTTCTTGAAGAACGCCATACTGTAGTCCCAAGAAAACCTTGGCGGGAGCTCATTCCACAACTTAAGAGTTCGCGGAAGAAAGTTCATCTAAAACCGTACTGTACGTGACTATTTGGTTGCAAGGTGTGAGAATAAATTTCCTGCCAATCGCGAGCAGTGCGATGGTAGAAAGTAACCTTTGGCATCGTTTCCAACGATTCCGCAGAAAACAGCCCATTAAAGAAGCTGTAGAACACAGGGAGGCAAAATCTCCTTAATTACTGGGCAAAAACAATAATAGATTCACCTTAACTGTTATAGTCCATTTGCTTATTTCTATAAAAGGAACATCTAAGTATAGTTTGACCATTTTTGCAGTCTGTTAATTTATGATAATGGTAGTTCTTGTAAAGAACGAATTTTTCTACATAATGCTGGTTGATTTTCATCTCTTCGTCCTTGCTTGGTGCTAAAGCGTAATAAAAATTTGTAAGCATCTTAAATATTATTTAGAGACCACGGTATGATACTTCTATTTTAAAATTAAATTCACTGCTCATAAGTATTACATACACAAGGTTGTTAAAATCAAACTTTCAACATCCATTTGTAATTATTTAATTTAATGCCCCTCCGATTGATATGAATGCTTTCAAAAATTATTGAAATAGTTCCTCATTGTTCAATCAATTAAATATCAATCATAATCATTTATTCAATCAATTATTCATGCTAACGTACTGGCCTATTAGCTCTAAAATTTCCTTTTGACTAAGGTCAAACCCCCATTCAGCCAGTGTTTTGACAGAAGTTGCCAAAACATTTTCGGGGAGTTCAGTTCTCCGTCCCTTGCATTTTCGGGGAGTTCAGTTCTACGTCTTTTGCATTCTTATCGCACCTCGAATTACCTTTTTTCTGCAATACAACGTTGCAAATGGAATTCCATAAAGAATTGACGCCTAGAGTGTGGTAATTACCAGTTTATGTTTCATCAAGAGCCCATTGTAATTCTTCTTATAGTAGTATTTGGGCTCTGATTCTTTTTGACATAATTCCGCACCATCTGGAAAAAGAGGTAAATGAAATAAAGCATTGGCTATGTTATTACATTTATCATATATTTATCACATAACTCTCTCGCAGCCTAGTTGGTAGTGTGGCAAGCTACTGTGCAGAGGGTGTGGGTTCGATTCCCGCACTGGACAAACATTTATGTCATAATATAAAAATTTGTGTTTGTCTTGAGTCTGGGTGTATTTATATACATAAATACTCTTCTGAAAACGGTGACTGCATTTTCTAATGTATTAACCGTCTAAGTAGCTTTTGTGTCAGGTCAGGAGTACTCGGAACCGTAGAAAATGTATGAAAGCATTCATGCGTATAGATGAGGCAAGAGAGGTATGCCAGGATCGTAGCAAGTGGCAGACTTTGGTCTCTGCCTACCCCTCTGGGAAACAGGCGTGATGTTATGTATGTATGTATGTAGCTTTTGTGGTTGTCCAATATATAATAATAATGTATATAGGTATCTAAAATGATGTAAAAATATGTTCATGTCATTCTCAATAATTCCACTGTATTGGACTTCCATTTTCAAATATTAAATCCACCTGACTTCAAAAGACTAATTAAATCGTGTTTTAATTGTTTTGCTTTTAAAAGAGAATGAGTCCCATGAAGTACGTCATCCATGTAAAAAGATTCTTCTAGGACACTTCCTGCTTGAGATTCTGGGTATTTATTTTTTTCGTCCTGTGACGATTGTCTCAAGGTCATCATGGCTAGGAATAGAGCGAATTTGGTGTCTTCGGATACGGTACGAAGTTGATACTCTTAAAGTGCTAACTTAAGAAATTCTCGATAAATATAATTTTTTGATATTTTTGCTAATTCTCATCATGAATGAGAATTTGTCTGTATATTCTCTATATATTTGCTGTGAACGCAAATTTATAATTTCTCCACTTGAATATTAATAACTGAAGATCTTTATATAAATTAGGTGCCGCATAGATGAGGTCATCCATACTGATTTCGCTTGACGATTTTGCTGATCCATTAAACACGACTGGTAATAAGGTAGTTGTAGAATCTTCCCGGCATACACAGTAGTGAGGTAAATAACACTTAGGTTTAGTTTCGCTGATAGCCGGTTTCATGTGTGTTTCCAGATATTCTTGCATAAATAATTGATAATCTCTTGATAAAGTTTTCTTTTCAACTTTAAAAATTGGGCAACGGCCCATAGTTTCGTGTTTCTCACTTTTTCTTCAATACCTGGTTTAAATGTTATATTTACTTGATATTTGCCATCGTAAGTACGAGTAGTAGTTGGTTCGTAGAATTCCATACAATGCTGATCTTCCACTGATAACAGAAAGTCGAGATTACCTCAATTTTCCAAAAAAAATGAATTTCTTTCAAATTATTTAACATAATATTACATTGGTATGTACTTGTACTTCCATATAATATCCAACCTAAATGAGTGTTGGGCAATGGGCGAAGATTCTTCCATACAAATACCATCCAAAAATTTTTGGGAATAAACATCAGCGCCCAACAAAATATTGACCAGTTGACTGATGTTGAAATTTGGATCTGCTAAATTAATGTTATTAATGTATGACCAGTTTGGTTTGTCTCATACTGTTGTGGCGTAGGCACTGGCAGCTTCGATGACTTCACCGCGCCCGTGCTTATCGTCGGTTTACTTGCCTCTGTGGGTTGAGTGGCGACGTTGCGATGGGCGGCGGTAAATTAATGTCAGGGTGTGACTTGCTGAGGGCAGGTGAAATCAAACTCCTTTTGCTTCTGTGAGGTGACTGTGCTGTTGCATTGTCTTTTCGCATAATCGTCAGTAACTAGGGCTGCATCGGCGACGCGAACTAGTCACAAGGGTCGCAATGGGCGGCACGTGCGATATTTCAGGAATAATCAACGGCGTCTGGGCAACGAAATCCAGGTTGACTTGCGTTTCGTAAGGGTCAAGCTCTGAAGACGATAGCGTCGAGTTGGTTTGAGTTTCTTTTACAGACCCTGGAAAAGAAGATAAGAGTAGCAAGCTAATAAGTGATTGAAAATATTATGATGTCCAGGATTACCTTGTGTCCGTGGAGTAGGCCTACTGGGAATACCACGTAAAAAAAACGCGCCTACAGAATCTACCTCATAGGTGGCGGGGGAAAGAGTTAGAAATGAATAAGTAAAGTTGTACGAATTTAACAAAAAAATTTTAAGAATATATTTACAATAAAAAAAAATCAAAAATAAGTTAAACATTTCGTTTTGACCGGATTCTCAGGAGCATTGACGAACCCGGTCAACTTTGGAGTGCTGTAACAGCGTTTTAAATGAATGGAGTTAAAAAAATTACAGAGAAAAAATTTCCTCAAACGATCATCCACAATATTGGTTTGAGGTAATTTTTTTGTAAAATGTATAAAAAAAAGTTATAGAGCAAAAAAGAAAATTTTTATAAAAAAATTCTCACTTTTTTGCTTATAACTTCTTTAATATTTAATTTAGGCCAAAAAGTTATTTAAACATATTTGTAGGCAAAACAATTTGCTAGAAATTATGTCTTTACAATTTTTTTGTAAGACACATAGTTTCCCTGATATCGCGAAAAAAGTGTTTTCACCCCTTTTTCCAAGATGGCGGCCGGATGACAAGGGTGGCGACCCCTCAAACTTAAGGTTAAGCTTCTATTGACCCCCCACACATGTCCCAAAAATAAAATTGCGTCCTCTGATAAATGCAAAGCTCATGTAACATTTCAATGGACTAAAATGAGAAATTCGTTTGTATGAAGCCCGCTGCGAGATTACACAGGAAAACAGCATGTCTTTTGCTTTTTTTGTTTTTCATGAATCTGAATAGTTCTTCCATATTGATTTAAAAAAAAATGTCGTTTTTATGTAGCAGCTCCAGTTTAGCGACCATGAGGTGACAGGATTTTTCACTAAAAATGCACATAGTTCAAGGTTTAAAAATTTATTAATATATTAATTCTGAATGAAATTTCCTTTTGTATGATTTTCTTCCGTAAGGTGTGTTAGAATTACTATTTTGGATTCTCCAACAATAATAAGCCATTATATTTCCGTCCCGATATCTCTCTTCCTTGGTACGAATTTCCTGGTGTTCGCTCCCCTTGTTTCTCGCTGAGGTCACCAAGATTTTCAAGAAAAAATTATAGATGATTCGGAAGGTAGTGAAGCTTAACACTCATATTGCATTTTAGCTGCTGAAAGTGTATCAGTAACTGTTCAACGTGCAAAATGTAGTTTGTATTTACTTTCTACTTTCCACCGTACTTTCTATTTCCCAAAGAAATCCTCATTACTCAAATAAACTCTTGCCATGCACATTTTTCGATAGCAGTCATATAGTTGATAAAATTTGTATCTATCAACTTCCTGATTTGAGGGCCATCGAAAATGTCAGCTGATTAATGCTCTCGCTACTCCATTTTGGGACCACTTTTGCAATGTATTTGAAACATGGATGTTCCGAAGATGTACATGGCTGCTAGGGTAAAGGTGTGTCACTAGTATTCAGAATGGTCTTATTCCTACAATGCACGATTTTTTATTTTGCTACGAAAAAATTATATATGATTCTAAAGGCTAGGGCCGCAGAGAGAAAATCAGGGCCCGGGGGTATCCATGTTCGGGCCCCCTCCCTTCCTTTCAAATAAATCAGCTACTGTGCTGTAATTTTTTTTAATTTATGGGTTTAAGTGTACTTATAATAGTTTATATTATTATTTTATTACATATTATAGTATATATTATATTAACTAAGTTTTTAATAAACAATTAGAAAACATGATTAACAAGTAATTTTAGAGGAAGTTGGATTACCTTAACGTTTATTCATGTAGAGTTTTATTTATCAAAGTACAATATTGTTTAGTCACTTTTTAGTCAATACTTATTCGTGTGTAAGACAAACTTTTCTTGCTTTGGAGGAGGCGAAAACGTCGATAAAGTAAAGGCCATTAAAAATAAAAATAATCAATATGCATTATTTATTGAGATATATTGTTTTTTTAGTGCATGTGCCTCATATGTCACAAATAGCATTAAGGCTGAAAAAGTGTTATGTAGGATACTCAGCTAATTTAAAAAAGTAACAAAAAATATTTAAAAAACGATTGAACGATTGAGATCAACATTTTATAAATGCAAGTTATTTACACCTTGACATTACGATTGTTTTATTTACTGATGAAATGCCAAAAACAGTTCTTATCTTTATTCAAGCCACTCTGCATTTCTGGCACATAATGAATGATTTATACCTTACAATACAAGCTGGTAATTTGCAACGTTGTCTAGCAGTGGACCATAAAGGGAAGTGTCCGATGCCATCAACTCTGGCCTCTTTAGGTGGCACTACAGCTTTTGTTTTTTCTTTCTCCTTTCCTCAAGCATATCGGCAACCAATGATGACGGCCTTCCTCTTTTGCGTGTAAATGAGGATTCTGATCGACAAAGAGCTTTTGCAACTTCCAGCCAAAATTCACGTAGTTTTATTTTTGTGTTATTTTGTCTCTGCTGTTCAACTCTCTTGTAAAGTAGCCCTGGTGTACCTTCAACAGTAGTTTGTCACTCTTCAGAATAACCACGCGGTTGGCCTTTAGGAGCTCCTTTTGAGATGGCATTTGAATATTCAATCCTTAACGACCTCTGTACACTATTCCTAGTGTGTGGATTCCCAATTTGGCTAAATGAGCAATCAACTCTTTCGAAGTGTAGTAATTATCAAAAAAAACTTTATAATTTTCATGTTTAGGACACTTCGACAGAGGCGAACTACGATATTGCTGTTTGCACCTAAATCTGCTTCACTAGTCAGTCTCAATTCTGGGTCTTTTTCAGTTCCCGAGAAGATTTCAAAGTCAGGCAAAACCAGAATCGTCATAAAAAACTTATAGCTTGTAACCCCATCTATGGGGTTTATTAGGAAGATATTGACTTAAAAAGTTACAAGCCTTAGAAGCACACATTTGTTCGTCAACCTAGAGCTGTGCTCTTGCTGTGCTTCTCTCGCTTGTTGTAATATTTCTACGTTAAGATGGTTACACATCACATGGTAAACGCACTGAGAGGCAGGCGTTCATGTAACTGAGGATCAATGCCTCGTAGTTTCTCATAAGTGGATTCTACAAGGGGCAGAAAACCACCGTAATAAAAATTCGGCAATATCTGCCTTGTATTGGGTGCATTGATGAGACGGGACCAACATCATACATTGGGGCATCTGATGGGGCTGACTTTTTTTCAAGCAGCCCAAATTCTGGCACCGGGTATTCAACTTTGGGAACTACCTTTTTGGCACCACGGGACGCACTTGATCTATTTGTGGAGCGTCTACGTTGTGGAGGACGCACTTCGAAGTGACAGGGTTGAAACTGATTATCATTACAGCCTCCAGGTGCTCGGAAGTATTCAGCTGCTTTTCTTCTTTGTTGATTCTCATATCCTCGTTGCTGAGTAAGTACACTTCGGCGGCTACCACCGGAAACTTGTAGGCCTCTGCCACGGGTTGTATTTAAATCACGATTCATTTTGTGGAATTGTACTCACATTTACAGTCTAAAAACGATCTATATAAAAACTATCTGCGAGGAGCCTCTGGTTTTGGTAGCAATGATGAATATATTATTACAATCATTCGCATGTAGATCTCTCTAAACTTTGGCGTGTACAAAGTTTCGAAGTATATATTTCTCTTTAATTATTATTGGCTATGTTGCTATGGCTATTATTATTGGTGGTATTATTAATATTTTCATTTGGTGTAATGACATCGTTTTATATGATTCTTCAGTGAATACTTTTTGTGATACAACCTATTGCATGTGCCTATGGAACAGCTATAGTAATCACTTTCATTATGGTAAAATTTTAAATGAAATGAGTACGTCTTAAAATAACTTAAAAAAAATCCAAATTAAGGGGAAATCATGTTAAAAACTATGAAAAAACTCGAAACTTATATATACTTAATGCTCAAAATGCCATATCGAAACTTATATATACCTTCTGCTCAAAATGCTATATCTAATTTATCCGAAATTTATAGCACTGGATTGTCATATTGTGTCGTGCCGTGTAAAATTTAGCGTTAAATACTTGATATGAGTGTATCGAAAGCAGTAGAGGCGAAGTTTAAACTGTATTTGATATCGTCAATTACGAGGTAAAACTGTTGATAACTTTGAAAGTTTCCAAGTAAAATCAGGTATGAATGTACTGGTTTACGCTGTTTTAGGGCTTCTTGTTTTCGTTCTTCTACTGTTTTATTAATATCACCAGGGTTCTGAAAATATGAAATCAGTTTTAAATATAAATATGTTTCGGCAATTCCACAGCGTTAAACCAAATTTATTGATGAAAAACATCACAATTAAAAAGGTTTTTTCATCTTCCTTTTGGTGGTATGAAATGTTAATTGTGAGGGTATTTGTGTGTAAAAACGTAATTTGTGTTCCGCCTAATGTAGCATTTGATATTAAAAATATTTTAGTTCGTAACTTAGCTACTGTGACTGTGTGTTTTTATTAAGGGCAGAGTTCCAGCTTCTGGAGATATTGTTTGTTCTATGACGTCTGTTGTACACACACCATTCTTCGATAAACTCTTTTCTTAAATAAAAAAATTCAAAGTAACTATCTAAAGTTTCAAGTTTATATCCTTAGTTTCTTGTTATTCTCCAGCAATATAATTCCAACCCTCATTTATCGTATTAGTTGGTAACAGAGGCAGAACACAACATAAGCCTACGACGCGTCGTAAAACTTTGCTTTTAATACCTAGATTTTTGTAATATCATCTATTGATAATAATATATTCGGAAAGAATACTTAAAGAGCATTTGTTATAGCCATCTCGAAATCGGCATGAGCCGATTTTGACTTGAAATCTGGAACTCTTACTGTTATTAGATCAAACATTCTAAGTGCTCTGAGAGATAGGTTCAGGTAGAGTGGGTTCAGAGGCAAGTAAAGAAAATCACTTCAAGGTTAAGGAAAGTAGTAATGTATACTCGTTCAAAGTTATATTAACAAGCTTTTAATGGGTAGTAGTAGAACCTAATCACATAAGGTGATTCGTAATCCTTAACACATAGAAATTAGAGCTATCTATTTTACAATATTAGAAACTACCTATCTATACAGAAAGATAGAAAACCGTAAGCCTGCCTCCCTGAAAGTACAATAACGTTCTTCGGCCTAAAGCCCGATCGACGATGTCTCCCACGACGTCCACATTCAGTAGGTATCCGCCGCCAGAGTAGGTTCACGCGGACGGGACTCGAAGGTTAGGTGAGCAGTTTTGCTCAGGCCGAGACTCTGCTGATGTTCAGGCCGAGGATCTGATGTATAGAACCACTCCCAGGTTCCTCCTCAGTGCAGACATCGTTCGAAAGCTGACGCGCACCGGCCTTCAGAGCACTGGAGAAGGACAGCCTTCTCCCAGATAGCAGTACCGGCAAAGAGCCGCAGGGTAAGGATATAAAAACCGTACTGTGAGTAAAGAAAATACATTTATTAGTGACTTACCTAAGTTTCACTAATACACAACACAAAATATAATAAAGAAGAATACCTAAACGGTTTTATTTTTTCATAGAAGTTAGGCAACTGTGTTGCAGTTGATAAGTATTTACAAGTAGTATAATAATCAGTTAAATAGTATTGAAAATAATTCAGAGCAGGATTTTTTCCATCCACGCAGAGGATACCATTGTGGAGGAGTGGCATGACAGAAAATGTCATACCTTAAAACGTTTCTATGGTTTCTATATTTGAAACCACGTTTGTTTACATAGAATAAGAAAGGATGTCTGGAAACTTCCATAGTTTCTTGCATCCTCCGGTCGTTTACCGGAAACGGACAACCTGAAACGGCCATTCCGTTATACATTTTTATGTTTTGTTAGGAAGTAGTACGTAAATTAAAGGTACTACTTTCGTTGATACCAAGTTATTTCCAATTTTACCGTCTATAGCCATGGAGAGGGGACTGATCTGAAAGTACCATCGATAAAAATTACTTCAATTTTACCTATCAGTTTTAGTTTCTACTCATCAGCAAAAACCAATATCCGAGTGCTGTCATTAGTATCATAATAATCCGCTAGCAAATACCTGATATATTAAGTAGGCACTTCCACTTTACTGAAATTCTTGCAAACAGATTTTCGCATTTGATAACTTCGATTTCGACTAATGTATAATGCATCTTTTGTGCTGTTAAAAGAAAGTACTTTAGTTAAAATTGCAAGACCTTTGTCTTTTAATGGTTCAATTTTTTTGTATATCTTAGTTGTTTGCTCGTCGTTGCAGCTTCCATTTTGGCATTAGCAATAGCCACTGCTACTTTATTTTTGGACTCATTAGGTACACGACGTGTCATGGGGAAAACTTTTAATGTAGACTTTACGACCCAACTAAAATTAAAAAGAAAAGGGAATGAACAAAGAATTTCATAAAGTCTACGCTAAAAGTATAGTTTAACAATTTCAATCTATAAAAAAATGTAAATATCATTAATAATTATTTTGATTATTTTGAGTGTGCTTCCATGCCGTCGGAAAATGGCCAATTTCCAGACACTAGTTGAATTTGGCCAGTAAGGATCTCCCATGTAAGCACACTCGCAAATGTCGGATGTGAGTCCATCCATTCCTGGAGCCTTATTTTGGTTCATTTTAGCCATTGTCGGGAGAGGTTCATCTGTGCTTTCCTCAATGTTATCTCTTAATGTCTTTCGCTCTTCAGTGTCGGTAGTTAGACTGTCGCCGGGGTAGAAGGTTCCTGCCAGAAGCTGTGCTGACTTAAGTGGCCTTATAATTACGTCTGAAATTGTTGGTGATCCGAGTAGCCTATCCCCATCTCAAGGGTTGCAGTTTTTGATGACGCGGAACACTTTTTGCCACATTGTCTCTTTTTCCTGAGTTGAGCAGTTATCCTTCTAGCTTTTAGTGATTGAAGTTTCAATCATGTTTTTGTATTGAAGTTTTGACTCCTTACACTTCTCAACTAGGATTGGTCGCCTTATAGGGTTGGCTTGCTTCATCCTCCTCAGTCTAGTAACCTCTTTCTTTTTGATTCCAAAATCTTTATTCCATCATTTTTCTGGGTCTAGTTTTCCATGTCGGCCTTATTTCAGGTATCGATGTTTCGCTGGCTTCTTGGAGAACCTCAGTATACCGCTATGACTGTTTCTAGTCCTCCCCTATGTTCTATGTCCGCCACGGTTTTTGCGTTAATGTTTTTATTTCTTAGCGATTGAAGAAAACGCGCTTCTAAATTCTTTCCACCTAGCTTCGTAAATAATTCTGGTTATGCCCGAAGTTTACGCTTAACTCTATCTGACGGTGGTCTGTAAGCCTCGCTGTGTCTGTGTTCACTCTCCAGTTTCTTTTTCTGTGATAAGCTTGTGTAAAGCCTATCTCCCCGATATGTGTAGAATGTTGGAGTACTCCCGTCTTTTACGATATTGAGCTCCATTTGTGGGGTCCGGGACCGGGGGTGAGGAATTCTTAAGTCTCCGGGGTTGTCGGACATCGAAACAAGCGAGCGCGAGTTCAAAATCACTTCATCCACGCGCGGCCACTTGTATGCGACGGAGTTGTAAATCGCCCGTAATCTAACAATCTTTGGTTAACACCTAAAATTGTTTCACTGTCAGGTACACGGCATGCGATTCCAATTCCTAGTAATCGCGGTAAACTTTCCGTTTCGTATAAATTTTGAGCACCACGTAAACTTTCGCCACTTCAAAAGTAACATCGCACCATTTCATAATACTCCTGTTTGCTCTAAGTATGTCTTTGTGACATAGTTATCAAATAATACTGGGAACTGAATCAATAAAAAAAAGGCACACCTAAAAACAACACTAGGTCAAGATCAGCACTAAAATTTGCAAAAGTAAGCCAAAATAATCATTTTTTGGACATAGACCGAACGAAGTACCTAGTTGTCGGAAAAAATAAAAACCTATCTACGCGTGTCAATGTGTATATTGACTTGCGAATATGTTGTTTTAATGAATAAAGGGGCTATTGGGGAATTGAAAGGCGAGATAAGCGCGCCGATATTCATTTGTTTGTGGACTTTATTTCTAAGCAAAAGGGTTCATTTTTATAAGTTCAACCTTCATACGTGAAGTCGCGTATTACTGGTTACTAATAACCTCTCACAACTTTTAGCGGAAAATTAAGGGACAAAAGTCTGAAAAAATCATTGAAAAGTTTCCCTGTATAGACAGCCCCAATTTTATTATAGCCTGCATGACTACCAAGTGGGTAACCAGTTTCTAGATCGTCAAAAAATAACACTTAAGGGATGAATATATTCTTACCATCATTCGCATGTAGATCTCTCTAAACTTTGGTGTGTACAAAGTTTCGAAGTATATATTTCTCTTAAATTATTATTGGCTATGTTGCTATGGCTATTATTATTGGTGGTATTATTAATATTTTCATTTGGTGTAATGACATCGTTTTATATGATTCTTAAGTGAATACTTTTTGTGATACAACCTATTGGATGTGCCTATAGGACAGCGATAGTAATCACTTTCATTATGGTAAAACTTTAAACGAAATGAGTACGTCTTGAAATAACTTAAAAAAAATCCAAATTAAGGGGAAATTATGTTAAAAACTATGAAAAAACTTGAAACTTATATATACTAAATGCTCAAAATGCCATATCTAATTTATCCGAAATTTATAGCACTGGATTGTCATATTGTGTCGTGCCGTGTTAAATTTAGCGTTAAATACTTGATATGAGTGTATCGAAAGCAGTAGAGGCGAAGTTTAAACTGTATTTGATATCGTCAATTACGAGGTAAAACTGTTGATAATTTTGAAAGTTTCCAAGTAAAATCAGGTATGAATGTACTGGTTTACGCTGTTTTAGGGCTTCTATTTTTCGTTCTTTTACTGTTTTATTAATATCACCAGGGTTCTGAAAATATGAAATCAGTTTTAAATATAAATATGTTTCGGCAATACCATTGCGTTAAACCAAATTTATTGATGAAAAACATCACAATTAAAAAGGTTTTGTCATCTTCCTTTTGGTGGTATTAAATGTTAATTGTGAGGGTATTTTCTCCATAGAAAAAGTTCATGATGTTATTATTACTATATATATCATTAAAAACATTTTTATGGATTTATACTAATTCAATCGATGAGCTATATACCAGTGACATATGGGATTGACAGATAAACAGCAGAGTGAAAGCAAACCCATATAGAGTGATAGTTTTTAGGTGATGGTATAGAAAAAAAATACTAATTAGATATTTACACTGATAAAACAATGTGTAAGCTTATAGTCTAAGATCCGGCTGCAGGATAAGTTCGCTCATCGGTATTTTGCTAAAACCCAAATTTTTATGTATATAATATATAACTATATAACTTCTTTTTGGTTTGACACGCCTTGAATCCTTCTTAAAGTAAAAAATTAAACAACAATTGTGCCAGCATACCATAGACGACTAACGTTTATTCAAAGTAGTTACAGAAAGAAAAGAAAAGTTATAAGAAGAAGTATAGTTTGATATTACAACACTTCTACTACTAAAAGAGACGTTTCTTTAATACGCCAAACATACTTGTAAATCTTTTTCTTTCGGGAGGTATTAAACTTAGCCAAAACAAATCGCCCCAATGAAATTTCTGAGTCATCTTCTCTTGATGCAGGCTCCTCACAATCTTGACCATTTTCTGGTACTGCAGCGATATCCATTGGTACCACGGTTGAGGCAGTATCACGGGGATCATTTGAAATATTATCATCAATTTGTGGTGACCTTGGACGCTGAGTTTCTTCTTCACTATTTTCTATTTGTAGTGTTAATTCTGCTGTTGCTGCACTTGCACCTGGGGCTAAATTTATACGTGTTCTCCTCCTAGTAATTGTACTGGCATTATCGAATCTTTGGCGACGCAAATAATCCGTCAAGACGTTTTCAACATTCTCAACAGCTTACTCGTTTGATTTGCAATTAATTTGCGAAGGTAATCTTTTTATAACCGCTTCCCGATTAAAAGGATATATGCCGGTGGCTTTAAAACTGATTGAAGAATTCGCTTGATTGAAGAATCTACATCAGAAAATGCTGCATTAGGCTTCGGAACTTCAGAGTTCATCTTTAGTAAAGCTTTTTTCAAGAGACGTGGGAAGGTATCTTTCGGTACTGATACTATTCTAGAATTTTGCATCTTCCAGTTCGTGATAACAGTTCGCGAGTACAGTTCGCCAGACGCGCTTCAATGGTCTAGAAAAACCTACGCCGAGCGGTTGAGTTAGATGCGTGGAATTAGGTACTATACACACAAAATCAATTTGATTTTCCCCACATAAATTTAAAACATCAACATCCAGGTGAGATGAAAGATTATCAACTATTATTACTTTGCGTTCAGTCAACAGCTGAGCATGTGGCAAGAAGCTAGTGCGAAACCAGTCTCGAAATGTTACCGTATCTATCCATCCACTGGCAGTTCGATTGTATCTTGTACCTCAAGAACAGTATACTTTATCGCCACATGGTGCTCCTTTCGGCAGTCCTTCTTTTCAGGTATCGTATAGATGAGTGCTTTTATATATAACGTAAGGCGGCAAAAGTGTCCCGTCTGCTAATCCACGTATCATAACAGTGGTAGCGCTTTTTAAATGGTTCATATCCTTCTCCGGGTACTTGACACTTGACACAACTTCTTACCTAGTCTTACATCGTCGCTTATGTTCGACTCGTCGTAATTGAATATGTTGCTAGGAGGAACATCTGTAATAACACCGCCGAGGTTGTCAAAATATGCATTTAATGTTTCGTGAGAAACATTAGCTCGAGCTCTCTTGATGTTAGATGAAACTCGTTGTGAAAACTGCTTTTTGTGTCTTTTTAAAATAGAAAAGGCCCATTCTACCTGGGGTATTATTTTTAAACTTGGCCACTACCCGTCCTTGTTTATCTAAATACGATTTTGCGATATATCTCAGGTCTAAAAGCGATAAGGGGTAACCCAAATCAGCAGCGACTGATCAAGAGTTCTGACCGACCTAGGCTAGGCCCCCGCTAGGTGTGTTACGGACGGCCTAAGAAGTAGTTACTGAGTAGAGTAGTAGTGTGAAAATTTTAACATGGTTCATACTACCTATAAAAGTTTTCAGATCGATCTGCAAACAAAACTAACGTTGTCCTTTAATTTACATGACATTCGACCTTAGGGTGGCAAACCATTTTTTAAGCTGACCGCACATAAAGGCAAAGTACCTCACGCATTATAAGACCAAAATCATGACAAGTGACTGCAGGCTACCAAGTAGAAAACCAAATCCATGCCGTGTTTGGTCGCATGACTTGTATTGGCTAAGTTTCTATAGACAACTTAGTTGCCATTGCCATTGACCATGAGCGTGGTCATCTAGTGTGTGTCATCAAGTTGCTTCGACTTGAGTATTTTTTAAATATTTACTCTAGATAAAAAGTTAAAATTAAATATTAAAAAAAAAGAGGAGAGGCATGATATCATTAATGATTTATTTGAAAATTATAGTTATTAAGTAATCATTATTAGATTATATAAAAGCCCTTTTTCGTGCTTTAGCGTTTGCAAATCCTTCCACAATTTTTTCAAATTTAATAGTTTGTTTAAAATCACTTTCTATGTACATTAGCGAGAGAGCTGCAAGTTTTTGCTGGCGGAGTGTGGAGTACAAGTAATATTTTACTCTTTTAAGTGCTGAAAAAGACCTTTTGCCGCTGCAGTTGGTAACTCTCATTGTCAAAAAAATTCTTAATATTATCTCCACATTCGAGAACATGCATGAAATATTAAAACTTTTTATTAACTGCAACAAACCCTTTGGGGTTCTAGTAGAAATAGAATGCTCGGCCTCGGTGTCAGATTTTAAAAACTGCGCCAAATGGACGCATTCTTCTGCAAAGGTTTCTCCTAAATCAGTGGCATATATTTGTTTTAACTCCTTTGCTTTGCTTCTAATAAATTCACTGTCGTCTAATTCATGCAGTTTCCATAAGAAACTAAACTTTTTGTTTACTGTATTATAAAAAATTTGCCGGTTTTTTAAGTGCACTTTAAGACTATCAATAGCTGCATAATAATTATCAACAATGAAAGATCGTTTCCCTTCTAACTCAATGTGCCCCGTTTTAACTTATCAAAATGAAATTTTGGTTTCTTTCTTCTTCTTACATCTTTTTTGTATGTGGTCACTGCGCATCTCTTGATTGCCCCTGATTCAAAATTTTCGAACTCTTTTTCGTCACGCAACGTATCAAGATCAGCATATAATGTCTCATAAAGAGTAACAACGTTAGATAAATCAACAGAACTTGCTTGTAGCTGTGCACTAACGATTTGAAACTTTACGAGCACAGAGTTCCAAAAGCACAACATTATTGTTATTTCTAGAGTTTTAATTTTTTCTAATATTCCTGTTGCTTCTATTGTGGTCTCTTTACTTTGATTTTCATCTTCGCAAATAGTGTTTAATGTTACCAGAACTTGTTTGTATGAACTGTATAAGGCTTTGCTTGCACCTGCTCGCGCACTCCATCGAGTTTTCGATAGATTTTTTAGTACCGTCGATTTTTCATCCAATTTAGAAATCAAAATTTGCCATCTGCTTGTAGATCCAGAAAAAAAATTTGTATAGTTGTTGTTCCAGTGTAAAAAAAGCAGTTGACTCGTCGGCTGAGCCGACTTTCCGCGGCAGCCGATTCCACGAGTTGTAGAGAATGGGCTGCACAAGGAATAAAAGTAACCAATGGATTTACAGCTTTAATTCTTGACTGAAGACCTTTGTATGGACCAGACATATTGCTAGCATTATCATAACTTTGGCCACGACAGTCTTTAATATCAAGTTCCAAAGTTTTATCAATTGTCGCAAGAACAGCCTTCTCCATGACTTCACCTTCATGACCGTAATTGGGTAAAAAAGTGACAAAACGTTCGACATGTTCTCCGTCAGGCAAAATATAACGAATTATAAATGTCAACTGATCGGTTTGTGAAATATCTGGAGTAGAATCAATGCTTATCGAATAATATTTTGCTTTTTTTATTTCTCCTATAGTCGAAAGTCGAACTTCGTTAGCGAGAAGTAAAATAAATTCATCGATTATAGAGGATGATAAGTACGATGGAGAACCTCTTTAGATATAAGCAATACAGCCAAGAAAATTTCCGTTCAGTGCAGATCCAATAATTTCATTTTGACCGTGAAATGGAAGCCCACGAGAAGCTAAAAACTTAATTGTTTCTATTACCCGTAGTAATACATTTCGCCAATAAGTTATTTCTTCATTATATTGTTTGACTATTTGGGTATCCAGTCGTTGTAAAAGTACATATTGTCCCCAACATTTACGATGATCCGAAGAATTGTTATGATCAGTCATTAAATCCACTTTTGGCAAATACGGATGTTCCTCCATATAATTTGCAAGGACCACAAAACACGTGACCTGTGGATTCTTAGTATACTATCCAGCTTCTCTTAACATTTTCGCCATTAACAAGCTTTTTCTCAAACATATTTTTAGATAGAAATCTTTTTTGATTTTGATACTGCCTTTCTGATCTGGAAAAATGTAATTCTTCGTTTTGCTGCAGTCCATTTTTAACAATATAATCTCGAAATTCATCAATTACAGTCCGCGGTAGTAGAACCAGAACAAGAAATCGCTGGCGAGAGTGCAGCATTCACCGTTTCGTTCCTTTCTGCAGAGTTCGTAAAAAAATGTTTCTAGTTTACGAGTATGTTTTAAAATGTTTTCTATTTTGTTTTCCTTTTCTTTTGCCTTTTTTCTGTATTCTGCTCCACTTGGATTACTATCGAACCACTCTCATTACCACTCATAGTCTTAAAAAAATACGGACACACTAAGGAAAGGACAATAACTATCAATCACCAAAAACAAATATATACGCGAACGCGTGATATGACGGATGAGCGACGATTTCAAAAGAGATAAGACAAAAATGAAGCACGGCAAAGTATATTAACTATTAACCACACTGGGGGGTCGCACTAGGCATTCTGTTGCCAGCTCACCCACTCGCTCAACCACCGACCGATTCGAGTAACAAGTCAGTGTTTATTGTACGCGCGCTTGTTAAAATTTCAAAATTTATTGTTTAAATTAGGGACTCTCAAGCGCATTTAGTTTTAATGTTTTGTCTCGGTCTATTTGAAATATGTAGGGTAGATGCAATGATGCTAGATTAGTGCATGCGGAGACACGATATCAGCGCCCCTCCGATCCTCGCGCCCTAGGCTGCAGCCTAATTAGCCTAAGGGTTAATCAGGCCCTGCATATCAGCACACTTCGTAGCCGATTTTAAAATTGCAAGCTCTTCCGTTCCGGTAAAGATGGTCTGTGTTTTTAAATATGTTGCCCTTGTACTTATTGTATAATGTTCTATAAGAACAGTCAGTTTACAACCAGACTTCGCATTCCTTATCGTTGCCCACGTGCCAAGTACACTTTTCTTCAGCCTAAACTCAAAAAGAACTATACAATAAATTGCTTTATATCTCGCTCTATATGTACATATAATAAAGATTTCAATAATATCGACCTGTTCCATGAGACATTACAACGCGTTAAACGTCATATATTTAATAAACTAGTGTGACACTTCCCTTTGTTTTCTTCCTTTTTGCTTATTTGTATTCCTTTCTTTCTTTTTCTATAAGTAATTGAGTTAACTTTTTCTTTTTTTTTTGCAATTTAATTATAAACCTAGCTTAAATGAGAAGACACGAATAATAATTAAAAAGGGAAGTAAAAATAAATAAAATAAAATAATATTAACAAATTTGTTGTAACATTGTTAAGCTTTTTGTATGTTTTTTTTTTGTATTTTGCGAATCTGTTGTGACTAATCCGTTACTTATATTATTGTTATCAATAAGTGTTTTTCGCCGCTATAGGTCTGTTTAATATAAGGATTACTAACCATATATTTTTATGTATGACCGTTTTTTGCCAAAATATAATAATTTAAAAAAAAAATTTCAACTGTCTCACTATCACGGTTCATGAGACACAGCCTGGTAACAGTCGGACGGACAGACAGCGGAGTCTTAGTAATACGGTTCCACTCATTTTGTGTATGGAACCCTAAAAAAGGCATTAATAATAATAAGCATAGGCATTAATAATAAAAGGCATTAAATAATAATTATTTAAGATACGTATTCATTAAATTTGTAAAATTGTTAATTTTTTGAAAAATGCAGTAATTTATTTTTGTAAAAACCTCAAAGTTAGCACTGTGTCATTTCTATTGTAACTAGACTTTGCCCGCGGCTCTGCCGCCCTAAATTTAGTTAACGGCGTAGGATTATTACGGCAACTCCTTGATTATACAAAAGAAGTTTGATTTAGCAAGCTATAGCTGCAGCTATGGTTCGTTCGTGGATATCGGATATTTCTTTATATACTGAACTGCGAAGGAAACTTCGATAGCGCGATGTAGAACGCGTGAAGTCAGCCTTGCTTGTAAGCGGTACGATATGATCCGCTACACCCTTTTGTCTATTTTGGCAAGTTAGCCGGTGCCATCAATGATGTTCCAGCGACATCAGTCGGATCCGAAGTTCTGGCCCGCCTCGCGTCGGTGGCCAGAGGCGGTCGACGAATTTGGGACGGGAGTAGTCGCCCGTCTGCTTTGCACCTATTTGGTGAAGCAACTCGCTCTGAAGCCCCCCGATCGCTTGCAGGAATTCAGCACTCGTTATAACGTATAACGGCATCCTCCTGAGTTTTGCCTTCTTCGGGATCCTTGACGGGTCTTTCTCTCTCCGAGAAGGCACGTCATATGGCCGACACCTCGACCTGAAGCGCACCAAGTTGGCCTCGTAGTCTTTTGTTGTCGGCCTGAAGCCGACGTACTTCATCAGAGGCCGACTTAGCTGTCAACTTCTTTGCGACGTCTAGGAGGGACGCCGTTGACTTCTTAATAATTTTCACGAAAGTGCCCTTGAGGTTACCCGATTTTTTAGCAATCTCCGTCTGGGCCTCTGCGTTTTTCTCTGCTGCCTTAATAAGCGCCTCACTTGTGGGTTCTGGTTCTGGGTCCTCGGTTGCTGTAGAGTCCGAGTCGAAATCGATCTGAAGCTTCTTCAGCTCTCGGAGTGCTTGGGCCAGCCCCGAGTAGTGGACGCCTCTGCCCCTGCTGCTCCGTGATTTTAAAAATTTGACGGCTGGTAATTTATCCTCCTCCTGTTTGTCATCTAGCTCGTCGGGAGCAAGGGTTTCGTCTGTGGAGTTTGGCGTTCCCGATTGCGTCCTTTTCTCTTTTTGAAAATTTATATCCTTCTTTGGATGAACGCTGGTGTCTGGCGACTAAACGCCTGAAAGGTCCATGTTAGCCCCACTCTCCTCAGAGAGCAAGCGATTCACCGCTGGAATTGGTGTGCTCGGCTGTTTCCAGATCGACTTCATCGGTTCTATAAAAACGCTGCACTCTGGCAGCATCATTCCTTTGTTTTTTACTTTTAATCAAACTCTCTCATTTTCCCTCCCGACCCCAACAGTCTCGTAGGTTGAATTGGTTTTATTTTCCATCCTGATTCCCCCGAGTACCGGAGAAATATTCCTAATACGCCTGGCAAGACGGGTTGTTCCCAGGGTTTCGCAATTTCGATATTTAGCGATAACGGCTCTGGTTGTTTCTCGATCTGTGTTGTTATTAAGGACGTCATTGGTTGATGTCCCAAAATTAATTAGTCCCAGCTCGTTTATGTAGATGACACATCGTGTCACCTCTTCCATGAGCTGCGCTGCCAAGAGCTCTCCTGTCGACTCGCCGTGGGTCATAACAGCCAACGGCCGTGGCGTGTTGCGCAGCAATTCCGCCGTAGAGCTTCCACCCGTTTGAGATGCCGTGCCAGGAACACATGGCTCGGCATCTCCCCTCTCGTGGGTGAGCGGTAGGCTTCCTCGAGCACTCCGCCCGAGGCCTCGGCTAAGGCGGAGCTGGCGCGTATGCGCCATTCGTCGCTGCCTAGGCCACGGACGTCTTATCCGGGATGAAGCGGGATCTCTCTCCCAGTGCAGTGCTTGGCAAAGCAGGAGTTGGCCTTGTGGCCCATTTTGTCACAGTGGTAACATTAGCCGCTGCGGTCCACCTCCAAGGTGCAAAGAACGGCGGTTTGACCAGGTTCAGGACACCGGTAGCGGCTCCACTCGCACAGGGGCCCAGCCGACGCGCAGGCGCCCAAGCGACGCAAGCTGCCGGGCTGCCTCGTACCGACGCCGACTCGCACTCGCCGACCTTTGAAACGGCAGCTATCACCTCGTCACTGGTAACCGACTCTTCAAGCCCCACCAGGCGCAGCTCCGCCGACTTCAGAGGCCGTGTCGTTACTCGCATGCATCCTGGAACCTCAATGACTCTGGCCCCGGTCGCTCCGACACGGAACCTCACCTCGGGAATACCTAGTTCGTCGAGGTTAATAATTCGCCTCGCCGAGCGTATCACTTCAGCGTAAGTGTCGCCACCTGCAGTTGCCGTGGGCTGTAGCGTCATTGCCACAGCCGCGGAGCGCGGTAGTGCACGCCTCCCTGCCGAATGCGACCGTGATTGCCGTCGTATCAGTTGTGTTCCACCGCTTCTAGATGCGACGGTTTGCCCGAGATGTGCCCGCTTCGCATCCGGCGCACGGACCGCGGCGAGAGTCCGCCTCCTCCTACATCCACGCTATGAGCGCAAACGTCGAGCCCCAGCGGTCGGTCTGGGGCGGCAGCGCCGCTTCTACGCGAAGCACCGAAGGCCTCGGGGGCCCGCTCACCTAATCTACGGGCAGCGTGTTGGCAGCGCCAGCAGAACGCCCCATAGCACTGACAGAGGCCTCTGTTGCGGACAGAGCTAGTGGACTGTAGGTTTATCGAAATGTGGGCTCTGAAAAAGCCCACTGTAAAATTGAAAAAATGAAACAAATTGGATTCTGCTTGCAACAGCTTTTAATTGCCTTAAACGCAATTAACACTTATATCGACAACACATTTAACATTTCTCAAAATTATAATTTACAAACACTTATCTATAAATTACAAACACTTTCTTTAAAATCGTGATTTTAATTTACGCTTCACTGATTTTACTTAACTTCTACGAATTTTCTTGATTTATAAAAATGTTACTTCTTTCTTGAAGTAATCTTGAGTTATAAAAATGTTGGTTCTTTCTTGACATATATATATAACTTGTTCTTTCTTCAGTTGGTTTCTTCACTGCTTATTTTCCTGGAACTGTTGAACTTTCACTGCATACTGTATGAAAATTGCGTCTCCTTTTATACTTTTTGGTCTAGGAGGAAATGTTCAAATCATTTATTTTAGACCAATCAGAGAACGTTGTTTTTATTTTGGAAACCCAATAACCAGTTCAAACCGGTATTTTCCAGATTTTTACCTCGAACTTTCTAATTTTATAATGGCCGAGCCAGTAATTTAATATTTTTCAATGGTGTTTTTGTTCCGAGCCATTCTCCCACTTTCGTCTGTGCTCTGATTGGCTGCTCATTTTCATATAAATATGAGGCTTCAAAATCTGTTTTCGAACTTTTAGTACAAATTTTGACTTTTTACATTTTTTATTTTACTACTACGTCAGTTGTGTTTTGCATAGTATAAAAAATCAATTGGCATACATTTATGTCTAGAAATGAATATGTGAGAACCAAAAACCACATGTGGTTCACTTTACAGTACATTAATGATCTCCCATATAATGTAAAAAACCATGACATTGTCTTATTTGCTGATGACACCTCTTTGCTTTTTAAAGTTAAGAGACGACAGACATATTATAATGAATTAAGTAATGCCCTTTCTAAAATTGTAAATTGGTTTAACGCTAATAATTTGTTACTTAATGAAAAAAAAACCAAATGTGTTAAATTTACATTACCAAATGTTAGTCAGAGACAGACATGTATTAATATTAATGGCTAGCAATTAGAACTTGTTAATTCAACAGCCTTTCTTGGCATAACGCTGGACTCCAAACTTCAATGGGGTCCTCATATTCATAACCTAGCCAAAAAACTTAGCTCTGCTGTGTATGCGACCAAGAAAATAAGACAATTGGCCGATGTCGACACTGCAAAAATAGTATATTTTAGCTATTTCCATAGTTTAGTGACATATGGTATCCTATTGTGGAGTAGCGCTGCTGATGTAAATACAATATTTTTGTTACAAAAAAGGGCAATTCGTGCTATTTATAAATTAGGATCTAGGATATCTCTGAGGGATAGGTTTAGGGAAGTAAAAATTTTAACTTTAGTTTCGCAGTACATATATGAAAATCTTTTATATGTACATAAAAATATCAATAGTTTCAGCAAGAAAAGTGACGTTCACAAAGTAAATACTAGAAGTAAAAATAAGCTGTTGGTGCATGATACACGTCTACACAAAATAAGTAACTCTTTTATGGGGCAATGTATACACTTTTACAACAAAGTTCCCAATAAAATTCAAAATCTATCAATAAGTAAATTTAAATCTTTTATCAAGCAGGTACTTTGTAAAAAGGCATACTACAATATTTCAGACTATGTAAATGATAAAAATCCTTGGGACTGATGATGCTCAATTACAGGATGCATAGGTAAACCAAATTATAATGGAAATAACATAAAATTGTACGACTAAAATTTTTTTATTTAAAACATTAATTGTATTTTAGTTTAGAGTAACTATCGAGTTTCTTGTTGGATTCTTCTCGGTAGAAATCAACAACATTGTGAACCGGCGGGAAGGTGGGAGGGTTCAAAAAATAATATTTTATAACTTTGACGATTCAAAAGTGATTGTAAAATCCTTATTTGAATAAACCATTTTGACTTTGACTTTGACTTTGAGTATTGCTAAAAATCGAAAAGTCACGTTCTGACAGTAGCTCCACAGAGTTTTTTTGTTGTTTTTATTTCCTTTTCGCCACTTCCACAAAGTGGCCACTAAGATGCTGAAAGTGGGCCTGAAAAGTAGGCCCTCTCTAATCATTCACCGAGGGTGCGCGCACCCTCGAGACTCGCCCGGGTCATGGGTTAAAATACATTTAATTTAACTCGGCACCCGTACCTCTTTTACCCGACAGGGGGTAAAGAAGATGTCCACGTACTACTAGCTCCACAGAAGCCGTGACATTTTCAGGAACTAGCAACTTTGAGTTTTGATAAAACTAGTTGCGTAGTTTTTTGAAAGTTCAGTTTTGCGCGTATGTCGACGGTGGAACGTTACTGTTGCTGTCCGTCCGTAACAGCCTCTAGGGGGCGCTTTTCCGCGAAACGCGCTCCCTGAAGGTACCTCTATAGTTGGGGTTTCGGTTTTGTTGCTCATATATTTTTTTCGCAGTACATATATGAAAATCTTTTATATGTACATAAAAATATCAATAGTTTCAGCAAGAAAAGTGACGTTCACAAAGTAAATACTAGAAGTAAAAATAAGCTGTTGGTGCATGATACACGTCTACACAAAATAAGTAACTCTTTTATGGGGCAATGTATACACTTTTACAACAAAGTTCCCAATAAAATTCAAAATCTATCAATAAGTAAATTTAAATCTTTTATCAAGCAGGTACTTTGTAAAAAGGCATACTACAATATTTCAGACTATGTAAATGATAAAAATCCTTGGGACTGATGATGCTCAATTACAGGATGCATAGGTAAACCAAATTATAATGGAAATAACATAAAATTGTACGACTAAAATTTTTTTATTTAAAACATTAATTGTATTTTAGTTTAGAGTAACTATCGAGTTTCTTGTCGGATTCTTCTCGGTAGAAATCAACAACATTGTGAACCGGCGGGAAGGTGGGAGGGTTCAAAAAATAATATTTTATAACTTTGACGATTCAAAAGTGATTGTAAAATCCTTATTTGAATAAACCATTTTGACTTTGACTTTGACTTTGAGTATTGCTAAAAATCGAAAAGTCACGTTCTGACAGTAGCTCCACAGAGTTTTTTTGTTGTTTTTATTTCCTTTTCGCCACTTCCACAAAGTGGCCACTAAGATGCTGAAAGTGGGCCTGAAAAGTAGGCCCTCTCTAATCATTCACCGAGGGTGCGCGCACCCTCGAGACTCGCCCGGGTCATGGGTTAAAATACATTTAATTTAACTCGGCACCCGTACCTCTTTTACCCGACAGGGGGTAAAGAAGATGTCCACGTACTACTAGCTCCACAGAAGCCGTGACATTTTCAGGAACTAGCAACTTTGAGTTTTGATAAAACTAGTTGCGTAGTTTTTTGAAAGTTCAGTTTTGCGCGTATGTCGACGGTGGAACGTTACTGTTGCTGTCCGTCCGTAACAGCCTCTAGGGGGCGCTTTTCCGCGAAACGCGCTCCCTGAAGGTACCTCTATAGTTGGGGTTTCGGTTTTGTTGCTCATATATTTTTTTTAACGCAAGAAAAACCGAAGTTACTCGTATAGTTTACAAAATATTTATTATTTACACAAACACACTAATGTATTATGTTGGGAGTCGCCCAAGGGTCCATCCACAACACAATGGAACCGTAAAAATCCAAAGCTTGCCGAAGCTGTCTGACAGCTCGATCCCAGCTGGCCCCGCTTCGCACAGCTTCAATATTTTGTGTCCTAACTGTTTTGCTATTACGTTCCGACTCCTCGCCTACAGGTCCATCCATAACGTAATAAAATCAATTGACACTAAAAAGTAAAAAGTACTCACACGCCATGCGCCATGGACTGCACGACCCCCATGTACAGGCGACGGCATGCTGTATTAGCCCCCCCCCCCCCCCAGATTCGGCAGCAGTCGGGAAAGAGCACCGGCGGCAGCCATAAATTTTTTAAGAACCCTAAATATATTACTTTACCGTAGTTATATCGTGACTAAGTAAAAATATAAGTATCGAATATTAATGGATATTAGAGATATTTAATTCTGTTCACAAAAGTTTTATTGCATACAGAACCTTTATTATTTTTCCGACGAGATTAATATCGTAAAAAAATAAAGAGAGAGAATAAAATCCTATATTGCTATGGCGTCTTCTAATCCTTAACAATACAGACACAAAATGTACATAGGAAATAGGTAGTTAAAGGATTGGTGAAAAGATTTACTCACAGATCCTCAGCTACTCTCATCCTTGAAATATCCTTGTTAACCTTGTAGTCCTCTGGTCGCTTCGGTCCGTATCCTTAATAAATTTATTTGTTCGGTGATCTTGTTGAAGCGTTGAAACGCACGTTGTCCCGGTGTAGAGCCGCGAGCTGAGCTTTTATCAACTTTGGGTAGCCACCCTACGGAGCGGGCTACGCTGGCAGCTGTTGGCCTGTCTGCGGCAAGTGCAGGCAGGGTGCGGGGCGTGGTGGATAGGCGCTCCTATAAGGCCCCGAGGCGCTCGCCCATCGCGGCCAACACACAGTAATGGTGCGGCTAAGTGCCTGCACATCCAAAGCGGGAGATGAGGTGGGTGGTAGGGGTGGATCTAAAGCCTGGCCCAAATATGTCCCGGCGAGCATACGCTTATTGTCGTATTTGTCGATAAGCGATTGACAAATGAGTTCATATTAGTCTGCACTTGGTGTAATACCGAATAATGCGGATTGTGCCTTTCCAGTCAGTTTTCCTATTACATAATAAAGTTTTTTGGAGTTAGCAAACGTATGCTTTTCGTGTTCATTCGATTTGAAATTTGCATATAACAAGGCTATGAGCGAACACTACCGACCAAGGACATAAGTTCAATGGGTGGTAACGACGGTCTGAATTTTGACAATACATGTTTTTTTAGTTTTAATATCTGCGATACTTTCTTTTACAGTGACTACGTTCACCGCGTACGTACGTACGTGTTTTACCGCGGGAATTTCTTCTAATTTGGATGTTTCTCGCTGTAAAACAATGCCCAGAAATATAGACCTGAAGATGACCTTGCTTTTAAAAATATGTCATAGCGCTGGGTAATTATTTCGTTTTGAAGTGTCATGTGGTCCATTTCAAATGTATCTGCAAATTTTGTAGCCAGTTCATAGATATTACTATAATCACTGATGAATTCCACCAACTGCTCAATTTTTTTGAAATTACTAAAGTGAATTTCGAAGTCGGATACCACTGCTTTAATTTCTGCTATGTACTTGTCAGTAATGAAATTGTAGGTAGTATGTTATTCTATATGATCCTTAACGTTTACAAATTGTTGAAATTTTTTCTTTGCGATGTCAACTTTCATAGACGCTGTTTGACTTTGAAATGTTGCAATAGAACTCATCATTTCTGTTACTGTTTTATTCTTGCCTTGTAGTTCCAGATTTAATGTGCTCAGTTTTCCAGTGAAATCTGCTAAAAATGCTAAAGCACATTGCCAGTCTAAATCACGCAATTGCTGATAATCAGCACCCCTCTCTTCAAGAAATTTTATTATTTCGTCCAATAAGTCTCGAAATCTTTGCAAAAACTTGCTTTCTTGCTTGCTTTCCCAAATTCCTATACCAATAAGCATATTTTAAGAACCAATTAGTCAGAGTAGTGTTAAGCTATGACTAATAAAGGGTTTTTAAGAAAATATTACCAGCATGAGGATTTCCTAAAAAGAAACTGCTTATTTTGCTTTAGCTGAATTAACTGATTAAGCTCACTTCTTTTGCACAAATGTAGCATGCCCCTTATAGTTCGTTATAAGGGGCATGCTACATTCGTTATGATACAGAGGTAAGTTAGTTATTACACATAAGGCAAAATTTTATTCTGAGAATCTGGTTGAGGGCACATGGAGCTAAGTGAGTAATGACCATAGCTCCATACCATAAGATTCCATTTTCCAACACATTTTTGTCTAAAGAAATAAACAAAACACATTATGTTCACACAAATATTTTAAAAATACAGGTAGATTTAATTTGTTTGTTAGGCTTAGTAAAAGTAGATTAACGCTTCTATTGGAGTAAAAGCGACGCTGGCAATAACAAATATTTTGCACATAATATGCACTAATGTGCAAAGTAAAAAAAAGCATGCAAGTTTTACAAGCTCTACGCAGATTTATCGGACATAAAAAGTTTTGATCCAGGCGGCATTCCATCCTCAATCTCTTTCCCTTGCATGTATAATACAAGCTGGTGGTAAAAAAGTGCCTTTAGCATTGCAGCAATTGCAGCAGGCTATAACAGTTATTGTTTCTTTTTTATGCTGAAGTGACAGTTGATACTGCTTTGGAACCTGCTAGATACTGATCTTATGTGATAGCCGTCTCGAAGTAGGGTTACTATCCTTATGTCCTATCCTCAGAAGGGCCCTAGCTTGCACGAAGGGAATTTACTTTAAGGGTATAAAAATTTTCTAAATATTCGCGTTGACAATTTCTTCCTTGTCACCAACTCTCCAGACTAACCCCAAGACAAGCTTATGTCTGAATGAGCTCGCAGTACGTTTATGAGTCGCGAAATTTGAATGTTTAGGGGGTTGTCATAATTCTTAAATTTATCGTGTTATATTTCCGACGTCACACAACTGAGAACGAATGAATGACTTTTCTACATTTTTGTAATAAAAGAAAACATATTTCGTTCATGTTGTCATGTTTCTATGTGTCTCCATGTCATTAATGTTAGATAGTGACATGTCAGTTGGTTTTAATTAGATCTTTTGTAATCCTACTAATATTATAAATGTGAAAGTTTGTCTGTATGGATGAATGGATGGATGTTTGTTACTCTTTCATGCTTCAACCACTGGACGAATAGGGATCAAACTTAGCATACATATAGGTTGGGTCCTGGAATAGCATATAGGCATTTTAATACCGAAAAATTCAAAAGTTCCTGGGGAAATAATTATAACACAGTTAAACGAACAATAGCTGCACCTATAGCTAACTTGATTAGTATACCTAATTAAGGAGTTCCTCGCCGATAACCAAATTTAGGACGGGCGGAGCCGCTGGCAAAGTCTAGTTAATAATAAACTTGTAATTTCATGTCAAATGAATGTTATTGCGACTTTCGTCTCGTCCTTTTTTTTTAGCCTACTGCACAAAAACTAAGAACAGTTACGTACTTACCTACAGATGGTATACAGCATTCACAAACAAGTAACAACTATTAACCGCTCGAATAGTACACATAGCAACTTAAACATACTGAATACTTGTAAGTAATAACATATATCGCGACTTTCATCTAATACTATTTATCTTTACCGACAAAATCGGTCAAGTGCGTTCAAAATTAATGATATTGCGACTTTCATCTCATACTATTTATCTTTACCGACAAAATCGGTCAAGTGCGTTCAAAATTGATGATATTGCGACTTTCATCTAATACTATTTATCTTTACCGACAAAATCGGCCAAGTGCGTTCAAAATTAATGATATTGCGACTTTCATCTTATACTTTTTATCTTTACCGACAACATCGGTCGGTCAAGTGCCTTCAAAATGAATATTATTGTGACTTTCATGACATACTATTATCATTAACGAAAAAATTGGTCAAGTGCCTGTCGGACTTGCGCACCGTTAACTGACAACGCTCGACGTTGCTTAGCCACAAACCCGGGTGGAGCGTGCTCCAAATACTTTGACAGAAATTTCTATTATTATTATTATAATGAAAACAGCCCAGTTTTCACTACATGGTATTTATATAGGTAATCTAGGGCCTTTCTTACACTGTACCATTTTTTTTACATATTTTATTGTTTGTACTATAGAGATTATAAGTATAAAGCTATAAATTTATACTTTTTGAAGTTTTATCCGTCATAATGACACGTTCTGTGAAAATTTCACTCAGTTACCTGTTACTGTTTAAAAGGTCGAGTTCTTTATACGTCGGACAGACAGCAGTGGCAAATCCAGCGGCAAATCCAGCGGCAAACAACGCAATAAATGGACAAGACCGCGTAGGTTTACTTATAGAGCTCCGTTGACAACGAACGAGTTATTTGTTTGTATAAATACCTACGAATGGAAATTTTGCGATGTTGGTGTAAATCAAACGCAAAGGTTTCTTCGTCTATTCTAGTCTATCTGTTATTTAACACGTGGCAGACATCACAATATCTCTTTAAGGTCTGTGCAGTGCCACGTTGAAGTTGGCGTTAACTAGTTCTCGTTACTGCCATTTCGTAGTTGCTTTTGAGGAATATTTGGAAGCATCGAACCATTCGCAGTACAGTTTATACATCCAAATTATGCTCTTAACTTCAACTGTTGGCGAGTTACGAGTTGTTGCTAAGCTTTAAAGCTATGGTTGAGTTACTGGATTCACGTGACTTTGAAAAGCATTATACAATAAATGTATTTCGTTAAATAAGAAAAGTTGACAAGACGTAGGTTATGCATAAAACTACAGAAGTTTAAAATCTAAAAAGGGCTTTACCGGATTCACTATATCAGACATATCTCCCACGAGGCTCTTTGCACAAAAATGTCGCCAATCAGATCTTCCAGTTGCACAAGCTCCTCTTCAAAGTCAGCAAGAAGAGGTGACGGTTCTCGACCTAAATGTTACTATGTTAGTTAACAAAGCAAGCAAACCAAACCAAGTGCAGTTACAAAGATAACTTAGAGAATTGATCCCTCTTTTATAGGTATATATCACATAAAACAAAATAAAAAAAATATAAACAAACAATAATGTCAGTAGTTCCATATTCAAGTAGCTTTTGAACATGAAGTGAACAATAATGTCGAATGTATAAACATCCGACATCAAGATAGGGAAATACACAATTATAAAAATACAATCAAACGCACAGCAGTCAATAATGTTGTTATTGATTAAAATTTATTTTATCGCCTTATGTAAGTATGCTCTTATAGAAACAATACACTTACGCCAAAGAATAATCGTAGTAAGATTTGTGCCCTGCTTTTTACTGATAAGAAGATATAAAAGAAAAAAACAAGGTGATATTGAAACATGACATTTTATTTGATTTATTTTACATGACATGACCATTTATTACCACTATGAACGCTGATGGGAACTATTTTTATTGAAAATGATATCATGTTTTCTGATTTTTTTAGAATGAGCATATCTTCATTTGAAGAGCTTTTAAATTTATTAATCCTAGACACCTAACCTTCCGACATACCCCTTTGTAACCATACGTCGATTCGATGAGCAATTTTTGTAACGTGTTATTAAATGTAATTACACATTAATTTATAACTTTTAAAACTTTAATATATAGGCAACATAATGTTTTAGAAAATAGAACTACAAATTTTAAATTCTTGAAACAAAATTATTTATTTTACACCTTAACATCTAGGACGCTAGTTTTATGAGATCGCAAGAGGCACGACTTAAAAAAAAAAAAAAAAAATGCAACAAAAATAGCCTTTTCTTCTTTGGCAAATCTAAATAATAACAGTCTTATAGTGTAGGGAAAAATATGAGAACTAGTATTTTGAAGCGCATTGTACATAAAAATTTACTTTGTGTTCGCCACAAATTGAAAAAATGAGGCTTCCTTGTTTCGGAGTTGACTGTGCCCTCCTCATCGCAGGATGATAGTAGGTGTACCATTTTAGCTGGTTTTGGCTTGTATGATAGAAGTGTAAGAGGGCCATCATTCCAAAACATTGACGTATTGACGTTCCGGGATCGATGGTTCTTCATCTCCTCTGGGATTTCCCTTTTGTTAGCTCGCAGTGTCCCTACAATCGTTAATTTATAAGGCTGTTGCAGTAACTGCTTTGCTAATGGTATTGACGTGAACCAATTGTCCATAGTCACGTTTCTGTTCATACCGTGTATACTACGAGTAAGTTCCTTTACGAAGTACTCTCCCAAAGGTATTCCGTTTGTATTAGTTCTTTTTCCAAGATATGATGTACTATCAATCATATATCTCGTGCCACTATCAAACATCATTTCCAACTTGATGCCGTATTTTGCAGGTTTATTTGGTATATACATTCTAAACTTACACCTTCCTCGAAATGTTAGTAATGTTAGTGTTTATCGATGGTTACATATGTTCCCGGTACATAGTTTTGGCGGCATTGTGTCATAAGCATTTCCCATATGTCTCTTATAGGTGTAAAGGGATCGTCCTTTTGTCGTTGTAAACGGAATGTTTTGCCATCGAAATGCAGGCAACGTAGAAGGAAGTCGCATCTTTCTTTACTCATACATGACACATACCTTGTACCAGAATATTAAGTATTGAACAATTCATCGAGGGTCAGATGATTGTCTTTTAGAGCTGCTGTTAACACCAGAACATCTATGAGAGCTCTGATCTCCGGTATCATTCTGTGTTGATGTAATTTTGTCATAGTTTTGTCTTTTTATAGAAATTTCATAATTTTTCCATTTTATAATTTCTTCTAGCATTTGATCAGAACAGAATTGCTCAAATAAAAGCAGTAGATCTACTATATCTCGCACGGTACGAGTAGGTCCACTGGCAACACGTACAATATTTATTGCAGCTGTCCTGCTAGAAGTACGCCCTTTGCTCGTAGCCCATACATGACGATTTCGACTTCGGATATTATTATGTGAAAAAGGGTAATATATAAATATTGCTACCTGAGCTTCCTTCCGAAGGAAAGGGCGATTTTTGTCGTTCCCTCACGTCGTCTTCCACAGCGGACGAAGATCTATGCAGAAGCCAATCTTCATGATAGAAGGGTCGTCTTGATCATCGCTTTCTGCATCATGGATGATGCACCTCCACATTGTCCTCAGTTTCGCTAGCAGATGACTCTTCCAATGCACTGACGTCTTCTTCTTCCAATAACAAACGTGCAATACGTTCATCAGGCAACGCTTGTGTTGATGACATGGTAACACCAGTTGCAAAAATATATACACAAACCCTAACCATTCGTCAAAACGACCACTATATTGGTAATATATCGAAAAATGAAGCAGTTACCGGCTGGACGCAAGCGCCTGCGGACGAAGCTTGGCGAACACTGTGTTGGCAAGAAATGACGTAAACCTGAGAGCACGCGCCAAAAAGAGATGGCGATATTTCAATCGAATATTCGTCTATTGGACGAAAGTTAGGTGTCTAGTTAACACCATATCTACAGAAACAATCTTACAAGGGTAGATTCTCCTGTTATGCCTCTGGAAATTGTGGCCCTAACTAACTGGTAATATAAAACAACTATTTGTTTCCTTTTTAATCAACACTATCGGCCCACTTGTGTTATTAGTGTTGATCCGCCATAGCTAAACATAATTGGACTGGCCAGCTGGGACGAGTTAAAGAGGTATGCAGCAGTTGAAGACAGTCATAGAAGAGGAAATAGATAATTGATTAAAACTGATTAATTCTATGCCTAATCGCATGAAAGCAGCACAAGCACAAATCACCGAATAAAAATTTTGTTGAGACGAAGCATTTGTTCTTCAAAAATTCCAGCAGTCTCATCCTTTATCAAAGCGGATATTCGATTTTATTGCTGCAACTCTTTTTTCTTCAGTATTCTGAATTAAATTTTTAACAACAACATACGAAAAATATGACATAATGTACCAGTTTCATAAATACATAAAAACTTTTTGCTCACCCTTACGTTTATTTTTAGCTTTGGGCGAACAAAACTTAAAAATCAAGGTGGGCCGATGGATGTATCCGGGAGTGTGTGTATATTAAAAAATAATTATTGTTCAATCAAAGTCTTCTTGTGACAATGCACTAAAATCATCAGGTAAATTCATTTGATGAGGTTCGTTAGATGAATGTAGACGAATCGATGACGTTTGCTGAGATGTAGCAAAATGCTACACTTCTACCTTTTAGTTTCTTTTTATACTTATTAAATAAATCCATAATTCCCCTTTATCAAGTTATAGCATTACCTATATAAAAAAAAAAATCATTAATGTAAAAAACCGGATAAGTGTGAGTCTGGCCCCTGATGATTAGAAATCATCTAAAAATGGCACAGGAGCACTAACATCATTGTAGCTAGCCCATCTTACATACCAAACTACAGTTATGGTGCGGGCACAGCATCCCACAGTACACTTACTAACGAGGCAGCTGCAGCAATACCCCACTATAGCATCTAACGTATAAGCTACCTCATCATAATTCTTCATCAATAAATAAACATAATAGCAGTCGTGCTTACATGCCGCGATTTAGTCATAGATCGCAAGAGATAATTGTTTGAACCTAAAATCAACGGAATGTCATCTTCTATTTCATTATTTACTTCTATGATATACATACCAGAACTACGGACATGTTCACCATAGTAAGATCTAGCTTGTTTTAATTAGTAAGTTCCAAGAGCAAACCGTTTTAAATCGTCAGTGGACAATACTTTAAACCTATCTAAATGAGGGTTGTTGCCATCAAATGATTCAAAATGTGTTTTCTACAAAAGTAGACAAATAATTGGAAACATTATAAGCTTTTTTTTTGTAATATATAAACATATTCCAAAGCCTCTGGTGGATCGTCTATTAACAAATGAAACTTATTTATTAAAGCAGATGCAATCCTAAATTCACTTATTAAATGGGTTGCTGCTCTGTTATTAAAAACATTACGAAAAAGTCTCAAATCTCTTTTTATTCTCTAATTAACTACCCCAACTACCCAACGGCACAAAGTAACACAGCGTGACCTGTTTGCTTGGATGGTAACTACCATCAAAAACATCAGCTAACTAGCATATGCACAACAAAACCATTTGCTCTAAGTTCATTGATCATATGTCTAAAGCCCCTGTCCAATAAAAACACATCACTTGGGCGAAAAAATGATCTTATAAGTGACAGGTCACTTTCTAAATCCCGGCTAGTAATAGTAGCATCATTTTTTGTTGCTTTGAATGGACCTAAGCAGACAATTATATGTCCATAACAACAGACAATTAGAAATGGTTTTACTAAATTATCTAATTTATGCTAGCAATAAGTTTCCTTCTGAAATAGATAATTAGAACTACTAAATACATAGGTGGCATCGCAAATAGCAATTGCAGGTTTGACATCAGATGGCAATTCTAATAACAAATAACCCCTCAGGATAATAGTCTTATTCCTTGATGCCACTTCTTTCACAGTCATATGACTAAAGCCCAAATAATTAGGTTAAGTTTTTTTTCCATTTTTTGCTGCCAGAATTGATCATCACGAATGATTTTTTTAATTGTTAAATTATAATTTTCTCCCGACCATACAGCAAAAATACAATTACTTCTTTGAGTAATGTGTAATTGTCCTTGAACTTGATAAAATCAAGCATGGTTTTTATTTATGTGCATTTGACCGACCTTTATAGTCGTAAATGATAACTTTTGTTTTTGACAGCTTCTTGCACAGATGTTTTTCACCTCTACTGTAGTCTGATCGCTAATCAAACCATCTGGAGTTGCTCCTAAAAATGGTATTTAACTGTCTATGAAAAGCCCACACGGCTTCTATTTGAACATTTTCTTGGGTCGACAACTGCTGTAACGCTATTTATTCATTATTGATGCCGTATCTTATGGAGGATTGGATAAATTAGGTTTGTACAAAAGATCTTTCACGATGCTCGCACTTGTAGTGAATCTGTCTTTTTGAAGTAATGTGTCTTTTTGAATGTCGGCCAATTCGTAAACCTCAGGCCGCAGATCAGGCTTCTGACAGGTACTACCATAAACCTGTACGTTGTTGGTTGTTTTTGTGTTAAAATTTAATGAACTTGGGTGCCTTTGAACAGCTTTGTTATAAATATTTTTTATTTAATATTTTCTTCTTACCAGTTAGCTTGTGGACTAACGCCACCAAAAAGAGATTTTTGGGAATATAAAGCGGTATTTTTGTATTAAAAGAGACCACGACAGCATAACATCGCGATTTATAGGTTTGACGTTCACTAAAATTTGTTGGTTTTCCTTCAACTAATTTACAAACAATACTATTTAATCTTTCAAAAATATTACTGTCAACATCATTAATTAAATTTTTCAACAGTTACATTATGATACGGCATTGCTTCAAGTATTTTAGAGTAAGTGCTGGAATCACCACTTCTTTTCATTTCTTACGGGTCTTTCTCCTGGAATTTTTGCTTTTGTGCTTATGAGGGACCCTACTACGTTAATGATGCGATTAATTTAGCAATCTCAGAAGAAAAGATTAGAAATATAAGTGCGACCAAACCTAGAACAATTAATTTTATGCAAACACCTCGCTTTCCCCGTCCACGCCAAGACTTTCACCAACAGTGATACAAACCAAACTCATATAACTCTCAACCTCGCACCCAAAACACGCCAGAAATTTGTAGATACTGCAACACTCAATAGATATGTGTCGCCAAAGACAATATAATAACACTAGATTTGCCTCATCACGACATCCAGATGTTTACCTTCACGCGCTTCCATCTTCATCCCAACCTCGTAACGTAGGCCCACACCCTAATCGCCTGATATTTCTCAATCGGAGGCGCGTTAACTTTATATACCAAAACCCTGACAATCACGATCACCAACAATTACAATCACTTGCCGCTATCGAAAAACCCCAACACTTTCACGATTTAAAAGAGTAAGACTTCCCGTTGGGTATCGCGTCACATATACATCCGCAACATCCGCCATGTCGCTAAATAACTAACCACAAACTTCAACACTCCTTTTACTGAATCTAAACCAGGGATGTTGCAGATGCCGATATTTTCACATCCGCGGATGCGGATGCGGAGTTTAGCAGGCTCACATCCGCGGATGCAGATGCGGATGCGGATGTATAAGATATTATGTAAATAAAGTCTATTAATGAAGAATTAAAACAATGACAACGTAATTATTAACATTTTTATTGTAATCAAACATAATTAAGTACTTATTTTTATGTTAAATATAAGTAATGTATAATGTAACAAATTTTTTAAACTTCACCTCCTGTTTTTTATATCAGTAATTGAATTTAAAAATAGGAGCATTATACTTGATGAAGAGTAGTATTGCCGCCTTTTCTGATTCAAGTCTGTTACGCAGAGGTTCGTAAATTAATCCCGCGCTACTAAATAGTTGTTCGCTAGGAACACTGCCCGGTGGAGCAGATAAAATCTTCGTACTATCGGCGATAATACCTTAAATTCCCCTCGATGTACACTCCACCAGTTTAAAGGATTTTCATTCACATTTATTCTTTTTTTAGTACGGTAAGCAAGTAACTCTTTTTTGAATACAGCTTCAATGCTACCATTTTCTGGCTCATCTTGACTCTCGTCTTCACTCGACGAATCTAACATCATAGCCAGGTCGTTTTGTAAGCATGGCTTTTTGTTGAAACCTGAAGTCCCTGGTCCTAGTTGTTCCGTATCATTTTCCATGCAATCAGTTATTTTAATTATTTTAGCTCTTTTGACATTGGTATTAAGAGATTCAAAATTTTCATTCTCAGTATTTATCATTTTTAAAATGTCATCTTTAATCTTTTCTTCAGTCACCGGTGTGAAAAATTTGTGCTTATAGCGAGGATCTAAGTCGGTAGCGATGGTATATAAATTGTTTTCTCCCAAGCTAGAAAACTTTGTTGAAAGTTCGTTTTTCAAAGTCGTAACAGCCTGACGAATCGGATCAAACTCTTGCGATCTTGTTAAATAGTCATCAACTTTTTTTCAAGCATTTGTATTATCGGTATCACAGATGAAATAAGAGCACAAGAGCTGCTCTGTTCCCGCGTTGCTTCCTCAATAGGTCCCAGTAATTGAATGAAACTTTCAATCATTTTCCATTCTTCTGGTAGAATAGAGTCAATTTCATTATCATTCATGTAAAGACTCAGAGCATCCTTTACCTTTGAAAAACGCTCGAACATGTAGAATGTACTGTTCCATCGCGTTACACAATCTTGAAACACTTTCAGGTGCGGTTGATTCAGTCTGTCCTGAATTGATTGCAGTTGTTTCTGGGCAATGGTAGAGTGATTGAAATGGGTCGAAATTCTCTTAGATTTTTGATGAGGTATTTTTATGTTTTCTTGAGAACCTAAACAACTACGGATAGCTAGTTGTATCTTGTGAACAGTACAGTCTATATCATTTAATGCTGCTAATCGCCCGGCTCGTTTCATATTAGACCCTTCATCTCTGATTAGGCAATGCAGTTGTTCTTTTTTAATATTCCATTCAGAAAGCATGTTACTGAATTTTTCAGCAATTATGTCACCAGTGTGACGGCCGTCAAATGTCTCACATTTCAATATTATCGATGATCTATCAAAGTTTTCTGCAATTCCATGGCAAGTCAGGCTAAGCAAAGAAGCGTTTGAGCTAAGATCCGACCAAATGTCAGACGTAAACGACATGTTATCAAAATTTTCGATTAATTCTTTAACTTTTTGAGCCACTTTGCTATATAATTCCTTGCATACAAAATCTGTAAAAAAATTGCGTCCCCTAAAGTTATATCTTGGTACTAATTCTTGCATCAGTCTACGAAAACCTAGCCCTTCAACAAAATTAAACGGTAAATTTTGAAGTGCAATCATTTCTCCAATGAGTTTATCAATTTTTTAAGAATTTAAATTATTGACTTCCCACTTCTTTTCTTTTAGAACCACTTCCTCTAATGAAAGTTGTTTCTTTGCTTCTTGCAGAGGAGTGGTAACTTTATCTAAAAAATACACAAACGAATAAAAATTTTCGTTATAAAAAACTATTAACTTAAAAGTAATTAACTAGTGAGGACATTTTAAAACACCAGAAAACCTTTCTATATGTTTTTGTAAATAACATTCAAAATCAAATGTCCAACTTATATTGCAAAAAATAAAAATAAAAGGAGTTTATTCCTTATAAATATTTATAATAAGGAAGGATCGCTAATGTTTTCTGGCATTAACATTAAATATAGCGTGAAGCTACACTAAGAAGAAAAGCTACACTTTTCAATGGTGATAGAATTTTTGCAATCGGCCAAGTAGTTTTTGAGTCAAGTAATTCACTATTCATATTTTAATATCATATTAAAAAATATATATTTATGTTCAGGTTATTTTATATTGAAACGATTTCAATAAAAAAAAGTATTTTGAATAGATAAATGAATTACATATATCAGTCTTTTTACAACTGACGTTTTATATGACAGCAAATAACTATAATATTAAGTGGAAACTTAGCCAATAAACCACAACTAAAACTATGCTTATTATATTAACCAAACAATGCCTCAAGTAAATTTTAATTAATTAAAACTATAAATGATGAAATTTACTTGCGTCAGATTTCATCTGTTGTAATTTTTTTTCTTTACTAATGTTCTCAAATGTAGAAAATTCTTCTGAGTGCATCGACTTAAGATGGTTTTTAAAGACGATGTGGTGCGGCCCTTGAGTGAGTACAAACACGTAATATTTATTCACTTGCAAGAAACAAATGATGCACTAGCTAGAACAAACAAACGTGTCGAATCTTGTCACCAATTTCTTCGCTCCCATTGGTTATTTTCACGTGCGACCGGCACGCGTCAATCACCGGCCCCGCCCAATTTCTTTCTTGTTGCTACTTGTATAATATTCGCATCCGCATGAAAATTCGCATTGATTAATGCGGATGCGGAAGCAGATGCAGATGTCCAAATCAATGCGGATGTTCCGCATTTGCGGATGCAGATGCGAATGTTCGCAACATCCCTGATCTAAACCCAAATCTCACCGGTTGGGTGGCCGTGCCCAAAATAGCGACACTGTTGCATCTCATACTAGAAAAGAAAGTCCAAAAATTATCAAACCCATCCTAACTGAAGACAAAAACTGCAACAAACTTGAAACAGAAAAGACAGACATTAATATCTACGAAATAAACTCAAAACACTAATAGACCGTTACCTCACGTTCTAGTCCACACGCCTGTATCTGAAATTCCTTTAACGCTCTTAGTTGACTGCCATAAGTCTGTTAAAGCAAAACTTTATTAAGACTCCGCCAAACATAATAAAAGAACCTGTATATACAAAAGGCAACGACCCCGTCCAAGAATCAAGCCCTACTTTGGGGCTTTCAGGACTGACCATTGAACTTGGCGCCCATTTAGATTTCAACTCAAACTGTTCTTAACCGACAAAACTCCTCATAAATTTGAGTCCCACACCTTTCATGTGATACATGAAATAAACCTTTCATACAATGGAATAATAGGTAATGATTTTTTAAGGGAGCTAGGTTGTAATTTTGATTATACAAAAAAAAACTTTGAAAATAGGAAGAACAGAACTGAAACTTAAAGTTACTGAACCGATTTATATTGTTCCTCCTAGAACTGAAACTATAATTGAATCTACCGACTCGAACCCAGAAAAAAATCAGCACTATTCTGAAAATGTGCTAATAGCTTATTTTTCAGTAAAAGTCAAAAATAATAATAAAATAAATATATCAATAGTAAATACATACGAAGACACTATGACAATTAGATCTAATTTAAATCTTACACTATTACCATATGATTATGATAAAAGTAATCAACTAAACATTCCATTAATAACTTTCTAAGCAGCCCAATGTTAGCAATTGCTTTATCGCACTGAAGAAGTCCTAAATCTACTCAGAACTTCCCATTTAAAAAATGAAGAAGCCAAAGCTCTTCAAGAAGTTTGTTGTGACTACTCTGATATTTTCCATTTACCAAATGACCAAATTACCCATACCAACGTTATCAAACACAACATACAAACCACTTCTAACCCTATCAACACTAAATCTTACCACTTCCCTGAATTCCATAAAGCTGAAGTCAATTCTCAAATTAATAAGATGCTAGACCAAGGAATTACCAAACTCTCAGTATCTCCCTGGTCGACTCCCATTTGGGTAGCATCAAAGAAGTTAGACGCTTCTGGACAACGCAAGTGGCGAGTAGTAGTAGATTATCGCAAGCTGTATGATGTTACTGTAGGAGACACCTATCCAATCCCAGAAATGGCAGAGATATTGGACCAATTAGAATAAAGCAAATACTTTTCCACCCTTGACCTTGCATCTCGATTTCATCAAATATTAATTAACGAAGAAGACGCACCTAAAACCGCTTTAAGTATCCCACAAGGTCATTTCAAGTTCAGAATGCCTTTTGGCTAGAAAAAATAGTTTAAATTTTATTGTTAATAATTTAGAAGGAACACTCCTGGGCTTATCTTTGAAAATTGAAGATAAATTAAATTCCATTTAGTTTCGTAAACGCAATGTACATACAATTACATAAAAACAGTTATACGACGAATTATCAAAAAATAATCATCATTTACCATGTTCACGAGAATCCCCAATTCCATTAGAATTAGCTAATATTAACGTTTTCATAAGTATTTCTAAACTAGTAGCATACAACATAGATAATAAGATGGTTTTCACCCTTAAATTACCCCTAGTTAACCCAGAAATATATAATTTTTACTCTGTTATACCGTTACCTGTGGCTCACGGCATAAAACTCTTCTCAGTCATGTGTCACTTTAATATAATATAATTATATCATGTGAACTTTTTAATTTTTCTAAGGAAATTCTGAATTTTTCTATTTAGAAAAATCCATAAAATTGTGTTCTCCTAACAATAACACTTTATATAATTTATCTAATAATTTTTTTCTTATTTTGGATAAAAATTTATGTATTTACTATTAAATTATTCATTTATTTGTTATGCAACTCCTTCGGTTATAAATAAGATTTACAAATAAATAGTTCGCATTTGATTATTCCCATTATTTTTATGATTTTTTACAAATCTGTAGATTGTTGAGATTAAACGTTCGAAAACCACTAATTTTAAATTGTATATTCTCAAGAATAATCAGTCAAAATGTTGAATTTAAATTGATTTAGGATGTTGTTAGTTTCTAACAAATTAAATCAATAATATTTGTTTTCTATTTTGTGTCAACCTTAAACAAACACACAAAAATAGGTTAATATTATGGTAAATAAATGATTTTGGGGTAAAATTAAAGAAAAATATAATGAATACCCTCCACTATTCTCAATCAAGTTGTTTATTCATTTGTTTTTCCCCAAACAAAAAAAAAAATACAATTATAATTTTAACCTAAAGGTAGAAAATCCCCGACCCCTATGCCGGTTAAGAGAAAGCCTAATTTATTATATATACATATATATGTATATATGAAGATAGTCTTTAGTAATTAAATTACTTAATTTATATTTATTTAATTAAATTGTACGTCGATAGAGTAGAGTTTATTATTCAGCAGATTCAAATAAATTAGTCTACTCTTGGATGGGGTTGGGCTAAGCTTTCTTCATGAAGCTTTACAAAGTAGGCTTAAAACTAAAAATATAACAGCAGAGCGAAAGAGAAAGACAAAAAAAAAATACAAAACTATCACTACATCTTAACAAACAAACAAAAACTAATATCTAAAATTCCTTAATTACAAAATTACGGTAAAACAAAATTTACTTAAAAGTGAATCTAACAAAAAGTAATAAATTCTAAATTTAATGTCTGCCATTACCTTCTGACCTATTCTTTCACTAAGAACCGGTTTGCACAACCCTACCGTATAACAATTATTAACCTTCGCTAATTGACAATCATGACATGATTTCAATAAATCTTTGACTCGTTTATGAAAACATGGCCAATAAAATTTGGATTTCAATATTTTTAATATCTTACTAACCCCCGAATGTCCTAATTCTTTATGGTAATGCCAAATGAATTCATCTACTTTACTTTCTGGTATGACTACTCTCTCACCCCTTTCATTTGGACCAGAAACATATAAAATCTGATTAAATAATATATAAATCCCTGAATTTGATTTGACAGGTATCTTTTGATCAGGTTTTGATATTAAATTATTTATTATTTTATTCAAATTGGTTTCATTTCTTTGATCTTGAGAAATATTTTTCAAATATTTTTTTAAGTCATTTTTATTTTCACTTTCAAAAACAGCAACCTCTAAAAATTTAGTTTTTTCCTCTTGTACAGTGTTAGCATCACAAGAATAGCGTGAAATTATATCAGCCGCAATATTCTGTTTCCCAGAAATATATTCAGTTGTATAGTCAAATTGAAAAAAAAGCCATCTAACGACTCTATTACAATGTATTTTCCAACTTTTTAGGAATGTAAGAGCATGATGATCAGTCCTAATAATAAGTTTGACCCCTCTTTAATAGGTTTCAAATTTTTTTTAAGCAATAAATGATAGCCCACATTTCTTGTTCAGAGACCGTCCATTTAGATCCAGCTTCAGTAAACCCTTTGCTACAAAAACCTATCACATGATGATCCCCATTTTCGTCTAACTGATATAAGCAACCACCCAGTGCGACTCCCGAACTATCTGTTTGAAGATAAAAGGTTTTACTAGGATCCGGATATTTTAATATTACCGATTTAATAAATTAATCTTTTATGTTATCAAAATGAATTCGTTGATCAATGCCCCACTGCCACTTTACTCCCTTTTTTAACAACTCACACAAAGGTTTTGTCGTGCCGCCGTATTTATTTATGAAGCGCCTATAATAATTACACAGACCGAGAAAAGCCCTAAGATGTTTCACCCTTCTTGAAGTAGGAAAATCCTTTATAGATTTAATTTTGTCCTCATCCATTTCTATACCTTCAGATGATATAATGTGACCAAACATCTTTACCTTCTGTTTTAGAAATTGACATTTCGATAAATTGCAAGTTAATTCCGCTCTTTCAAACTTCTCTAATACTTTGTCTAAATATTCTATATGTAATTGAAAATCTCCTTTTGTAAAACAAACCACATCATCAAGATAATTAGTACAAAATTCGCGTAACTCGTTTCCTAATATGATATCCATGGCCTTGGTGAATCCAGAGACAGCGGTCGAGATTCCTTGTGGTAAGCGCAAATAAACATAGCTTTTATTGTTAAATATAAACCCAGTATACTTTGTACTATTAGTGGACAATCTAATTTGAAAATAAGCATTATTTAAATCTAAGGAAGATATATAATTAACCCCTTTAAATTGTTGTAAAACTTCTGAAATAATTGGTGGTTTTTCAACCTCCTTTTCTATTCTTGTATTTAACTCTCTCTAATATGATTCTTATTGAACCGTCCTTTTTAATGGTATAGGTTTCAGGGCTAGAATAAGGTGTGGCTGTTCTTTTTATAATTCCTTGTTGTTCTAATTACCTCAACTTTTCCTCTACCTTTCTCGTATATGCAAATGGTACTGGATAAGGATAAAGGGTTTATCATCGATCATTTTAATTTCATGTTCATATAAATTTCATGTTCATATAAATTAGTAAAACCTAATTTATCAGAAAATACTCTTTTCCTTCTTATTAATACCTCAAAAAGCGCTTTTTCTTCTTTCTTATCAATATCTAATGAGTTTATATATTCTTCAAAATTAATTTCAGGACTTGAATTCGTTAAATTTATTGAATTACAGGACACAGATGTAGTGAAAATTTCCTTTTGTCTAAGTTTTGTTAAATTAACAATATAGTTTCATTATTGAGACTACCGATTGAAAGTTTATTTTGATATCCACAATAGATAATTACTTTATTTTCTATTAACCAATTATATCCCAAAATAATAGGTTTAATTGATTTTTCTACCACTAAACAAGGTGTATTTAATAATTTTCCATTAATCATAATGGGTATTAATACAAGCTTATTTATCTTTGTCGATTTTTGTCCTATAGCTCCCTTTAATTGTGAATTCGCTATGTTAATGACTGAAAAATTTAATTTCAGAGGTTCTAATTTATCTAATAAATAGAAATTGCTGTTATTTGTGAACATGTATCTACTAAACATGAAACGCTTTTTAAACCTATTTGTACAGTCATTTCCGGAAGTGTAGGTATAGAGCTTCCTATTTCTGTCTCCTCATATTCAATATCCTCGGAAATTGACGATAAACCTAATTTACCCTCCTTCGAGATATTACTTGAGTCTTTATATTTAATTTAAGTACAACTCAAATTTTTTGCACATATCTTTACACAACTTTGTATGTCTACATTCTGAGGAATTTCAGCAAAACCTAACCCTCGTTTGTTAGTTTGACCCTTTAAAACAATAGGTTCCTTAATATTATTATTATTTTTATCTAAACAACTCCCAGGTATCCAACCTTGGTTTAACATGATTTTTAAAGAAAAATTACTACAATAGACCCGTTCTAACCCCGCTAAATCCCGAGTCTTAAAACTAGCGGTTTCTAGTTTTCCGCGTTCTTGTTGGTGTCTTCAGGTGTGGAGTTTTCAGCTGTCTTCCATCCTTCTTGATAATTTTTGCGTATTTGTTGAAGATTTTCGCCCCTATTCTGGAATGATTTCCTTGCTCCTGGTCCTTGTTCATAATTTTGTTTAATATTAAGAACAGCCGTCGACCTTATATTTTTAATTTCAGGTCGAGTTCTGAAGTCTCCAGATGCCCCTTCCATATTTTTCAGGAACCTTATCGCCATTACAGGTCCACTATTATTTTTAGCCAACCACAGTCTTCGTATGTCTTGTGGATAGTGTTGCATAATTTCTTCAACTATTATGTTCTCCGAAGCATAACATGTCAATCTTTTAGCATCTGTCTATAAGTCAGCAAAGTGTTCCGACATTGTCTTATTCAAACTGTTCCATCTCCCGCTGCTTATTTTTCGTTTAATTTTATTTTGAGCTTCCCTACTGGGGTAGGGTATTGTTCGAGATAATCGATTTCAAAATCATCGAAGCTTTTCCACTTTTCTTCATATATCTTCGACCAATTTTTCGCGTCGCCGGTCAAACAATCTATAGCAATGTTTAAACTCTACGCGCTTTATATATTTTTCTAAGTCTTCTAAAAATGTCATAGGGTGTGAGTTTCTTCCATTAAAGTTAGGCTTGTTTGGAGTTTGCACCATTAAAACCTCTCTTTTTGAATTTCCAGAGACACCACTTTCAATTTCAGTTGAACTTCCGCTCGACACCCTTTCCAGCGATCCCCTCTCTAACTCACTCAGACGACTTGTTACAGGCATCATTGCTGCATCCAACATATCTTTAAATCTTTCTATAATACTGATTTCTTTGCGTGAAGAAACCTGCATATTCGAAGTTTCTGCGATATCACTTTGGATTTGTGGAACTGAAGTTCCAGAAATACGTTTACGCGCTGCTACAACTCGCTTAGATCTTCTCATTTGATGATTTTATTTAACTGAACACTAATATTAAATTCACTTTTATCTAAATTTAGTCACTGAATAAAAAAAATATTTTAATATTTATTATATAACATTAAACTAAGTTATTTACTGATTATTATTAATATTTAAAATAAGCTTATTTAGTTCTTCTTTCTATATATTTATCAAAAGTCACTGTCTTTTAAAGTTAACTCCTTTATCCTCGAACTTTGAAAAAAATCATTTTAAAAACAAAAGTTCTAATTATTTTCGACATTATTGTTTTATCCGAAACAATAAATGTACAAACTGCAAAGAAAACAATAAATGTACAAACACAAGAAAAAAAAAATGTTACCCACTTAGTTTATCAGAACACATAAAAGAAAATAATAAAAGGTAGACAACAATATTTATCGCTGTGCTGCAAAGCAATGTTCATCTAATTAGAAAAAATGAAATAGACCAATATTACAAAAATAGATGTCGCTCGCGCTCAAAAAGCACTGACCCCTGTTCATAACATTCGCAACTAAAGAAACGTTGTTAGAAATTAGTTATTATGCAGCGCCATAGATGTCGCCACTATACGCCCCAACCCTATTTATATCTATATAGGCTAATCAATCGATTATTAACAATAAAAGAGTTTATGAACAACGTCATATAACAATATAATAACGTCGTTGCAAATATAAATTATTGAAAATTTTAATTTCTTTGTTGGGAGTCGAACCCACAATATAAACCAGTTTTTAAAAAAATATAACTTAAGATAATTTATAAGAGTATAATCAAAATCACATACACACAATCATTAGCGAACAACTTATAACAAAACAAAAAAAAACAAACATATGAAATACATATTAAATCTAAACATAAACAAGGAATAATTTCGCACTGATTTCAAGTTTGAAGTAAAAAGTTCAGCGGTCAGACGGTTTGACGCCTACATTCTCCCGTTAACCTTCCCGTTTTTATAAGCACATGTGTATGGTTTTTTTCTGTTACTTAAGGATCAATCGAAGAATCAGCTGTCGAAATGTTAACGGTATTTCTATTTCTGTTTCGTACATTTTACGATTCACAAATACAAAATTTAGATTAAAATTATACGTAATTTGATATAAGGTAAGGAATATTAAGTTTGGCTGTGATTTGATATACTATTTAGGTAAATCATGAGGCTTTATAGGAGAAATCAAATTCGGCTGTGATTTGATATTATTTTTATAGCGATCGTCAAGATAAAATAAAAAAAAAAATATATAAAGGACCTACTTTGTGTATTTTTTTTTTAATAATAAAATGAAGTAACTCAGATTCTTTAGGTTAATGAATTAATTTTAATTGATTATTTATTGACCTAAATTCTGGTCTCACGCTACCAAATTATGTAAAACTGTTTTGATTGTAATTGTTGATAAAAGTTCATGTACCTATAATTTTAATAAAAAATATAAAGATAACATTGTATATGGAAAAATAAAGCATTATGTAAAATAAATAAAGAAATTATCACTAAGTACTTAACTTTATTTTTCGCCGTTGAGGCTGCGTCTCTACAGAAGATACCAGAGTTTAACAAAACTCATGGTAAAATTGCAATCCTTGATTTCACTTATACGCGCACTTCCTAAATTTCGATTATAATTTCCACTTTTACTTCCTACGCATTTCAAAATTACGTTCTGTCTTTTTGTAAGTATACACAAAGTTTTGTGTAGTGAAAAGCGCGTGTGTGTGTAAAGTTATGTCTCTAAAAATATATTAAATATAATATATTCATTAATAAAAATAACAAAAAAAAAGATTCAATCTTCCTGTAAATTTAGAATACCTAAACAACCTTCGGTATGTTCCTGAAACCTTTTCAGACTCGTTAAATTTTAGTTATTATCTGAAAAGTGTTCTTAAAAAAAATCCCTACTTTATGAGCGTTCTCGCCTTATACTCATAAACCTTCCCGAGCTAGAAACTGCGCTTGGCCTGCGAAACCATCCTAGCTATTTCCCCTAGTCTTAAGTTATAAGTTTCAAACCATCAAAACAGATTTCCAGATCATCATATAGGTATCACACTAGGACTCAGACATAGATTATTCATTCTCCTCCTAAATTAATACTTATTACACAATCATGCTCATCTCCTAAAGTCTGCAGACTTCCTAGACCTCTAAGTCATGCTAGACTCCTAAGACATAGAATATCTTAATATCGATGTTGGAAAGCAAATTTCAAACATTTTTTGTATTTACCTAGTCTAACGTCTGCTCGTGACGAACATTTCCAATTCTATAGCCACGTAGGAAACAATTATATGACGCCTAGCATAAACTGGATTCCAACACGCTGACGAGGTCAAAGGATTCCTCCAAGAGTGTCCCAGAACCGTCATACATCATTTCCCGAAGCTATAAACTCGAAAATGACGCTGAGCATAGTTAGGTGATGAAGCTATGTTGTGAAGTAATTTCTAATATGCTCCTTTTAGAAATAAGTTCCGCCCCTGCTCTGCCTAGTTCCCTAGAGGACGCCGACAGATACTAGGGGTGGTTTGAGTCCCTAAATGTATGTAATCTAAAAAAAAATATTTTTAAAAGTTAAACTGAGATAATAAAATTTCCTCTGAACTCTAGAAGTAATTACTTGCGAAAATAAACTTGTATTTAAGAGAATTGTATTCACTCATTGTTAAAATTATTTAATTTGACGTGTTTTTAAGGTGGTATTGATTATACGGATTGATCTCTATCCGTTACTTCATGAAATTCAGTGATTTGACTAAATTTAGAAGTCACGACTTCGAAGAATAGTTAGGTATGAAAATACCTATAGATTTTATGATTTCTCGACGATAATGTATTTACTAATAATTTTTTTTTTATATAGTTACTCATTGTTACTTTAGCAGGATAATTTGGTTTTAAATACTTTCATATAGCATTAAGCTTTTCAAATATTTGTTTGAAAGTCACTTAATGAAGCTTCAATTTCAATGTTTAAGTAATTGTAATTACTTGGTTGAAACAATTCACGTCAAAAAAAATAACATAACAACTTTACACACATTCAATCCATCACAAAACTCTTATGTAAATAAATTCGATTTCGAAAGCTCGCCCCTACTCCACTAAATGGTAATTCAAAAATTGCAGTCGTTGGCGATGCCCTCTTCTTCGGTTTGCTGTCGGAATTCACTCCTCCAAACTGTAAAAAAAGGAAAAGAGAAACCCTGCCTGAAACTTTAAGATTCGTTTCGGGCCTAAGCTCCTAATTTATAAAACCAGTCGAAAGATGAACAAAAGAGAAAGTTGAAGCGAAACTTCTCTGGTCTCATATTGTATCTGCTCCTAAATATTGATAAAATATTAAATTATTTATAGTGTATACCTTTGTGTTATTGTAGGAATATCTTGATTTATTACAACTTAAAGGGCACACCTTTTTTAAAAGTTTTTTTAACTTTAAAAATTTTCACTTATTTATTTGTCTTTTGATCGATCGTCTCCGGAAAGCTAACAAAACACTTCTATTTTTCTAAAGTCTTTATTATTGGACTGGTCGTCTCCAGAAGAAAGCTCACGATTAACTGACTTAAAATCCTACACAATTCTTCATCTGAACTTTCAACTAACACCCAGTTCGTGGGATAAAATCAAGTAACGTTTGTTAAAATCTCTACTAGAACCGAAGATAAGAGTTTTCACCACTTTTTGTTCCAAATATTTATATGTGTGGGTTAATCGACGTGCATGTCAAAAAACCATAAATTCACAGTATAACGCGTTTTCTCTCGGATTTGTTAGGGTTGGCAAAATTGTATCATGTGAACTTTTTAATTTTTCTAAGCCATAAAATTGTGTTCTCCTAACAATAACACTTTATATAATTTATCCAATAAATTTTTCCTTATTTTGGATAAAAATGTATGTAATTACTATTAAATTATTCATTTATTTGTTATGCAACTCCTTCGGTTATAAATAAGATTTACAAATAAATAGTTCGCATTTGATTATTCCCATTATTTTTATGATTTTTTACAAATCTGTAGATTGTTGAGATTAAACGTTCGAAAACTACTAATTTTAAATTGTATATTCTCAAAATGTCTAATTTCTCTCAAGAATAATCAGTCAAAATGTTGAATTTAAATTGATTTAGGATGTTGTTAGTTTCTAACAAATTAAATCAATAATATTTGTTTTCTATTTTGTGTCAACCCTTAGGTTTGAATGTTTCGAATACGTGTTACTGATATTCCTGCTAGACGTAGAGAATTTTTTTAGGCACTCATATACGAAACTCGGCCATTTTAACTTGGCCTGTGAAAACAATTTTGTACTGAAGTGTCCTTAACTCCGATAAAGATTGAAGCTCGTGTGCCCTTTTGTCGAGTTCTAGCCAAAATTAAATATTGGAATGATTTTACATACCTGTAGGATCACTTTATGAATAAGTGATTTCTACACAGCCACATGAGTATCCGCAATGCGACGGTTATTTTGGTATCGCTTCACTAACAACTCCCTGGCAATACTGTAGTTGACATCGGTGATGTCCAAATGTTTTACTAAACAGAGAGGCTCATCCCTGACAGACGTTAAAAGGTAACTTAATTTTTGTGATTCAGATAAGTCAGTCCGTCGGTGCACAATGCTATCAAAAAGTGATAAAATTAGTCCACTCAACCAATGATCCGCTAAAATGAGGAATATCCAAAGTTGGCAACCGTTCGTTGCATTTTTGTTCCGAAACCTTCCTACTTGCCGGCTGCGGGCTAGTCTCTAATGTCGACACAGCCTCGTTAACCTCGTCCACTACTGACATACAAAAATCATAGTCAGAATTTACCGCCTTCAGGATAGTTTTTTCATGTGTTAACGATAAGATACCCTGGTATGCCTGTTCCAGTTCATTTACTCTTGTCGGCAACTGTTCTGCTCTTTGCCTTAATGCAAACGTCCGATCTTCCCGCTTAACGATCCCTTAAACACCTGAAAACCATCGTGTCAGATTGGTTTAAACAGCCTCCTTAATTGATGACGTCATGTTATATAATTAAATTCCCACACAAAAAAAAACAATCCAAAACTAAAACAAAAACACAAAAAAAAGACTCTGTATGTTATATATACAGTTTGTTACAACAACCAAGTTACTATACAAACCCCAAAAAAACCCAACTACAATGTACAAAACCCTGACTACACAATTACACAAATAAATACGATATCTTACAATCCGTCATAAAACAACAATATTTAAAACCTATTTATTATGAGTGACTAACTGACGGGCACGCGCACCGAGTAAGCTACGATCCGACCGCATATTTTTTTCCGAACATACATAAATAATAATTTATTGACGCGTGAACCAGTGAGACGGTTTCCTGCATACGTTATCAAGGCCCCAGCCTTTAAAAAAAGTCTTTCAGACGGCACTGATGTTCTGGGTATTATTATTTACTTGGTAGCCGTGGTATATAATTTAGGTTACTCCGTTTTCAACTCGCTCCATTGTATGGATGGGTCCGACTTTAAAGAAGACACCGGACTTGCAAGATATAGTCCAGTTTTATCTTTATCAATGTCGCGGCGCCTCTTTGGTCAACTATGAGCTAATTTTATATGAAGACTCCAAAAGTCAAACTTCTTAGATTAATTTTCAGACACCGAAGACACGACCACCAGTGGTTGGAGAAGCATCATCAGCATTTACTGTTCTAATAAATGATATCGATCGAGCACAGACATTTGCGTCAATAAAATGAATGTTCTTGAACCTTGGATCTAATAAGGTCGAGATCGCCAGTATAATGTTGCTTTCAATTTGGCCAAAACGGCTATTTACTTTCTTAATAGCTAAATCCTTCAGTGGGCCAATAATATAATTTTTGTTACATTGTGATAAAATGTCGTTGATTTGTGTTCTTAAATATTTCGGGGATTGCCCTAATATAGAGAATCCGGCTCAATAATAGTGAAGATTAAAAAGTATCGAGTACATCACAAAGTATCGATACCTAACTAAGTGTCGGAAAAAAGTATCGAGTACGAAAATACTAGGTATCGCAACGAAAGTATTGATACTACTCAAGTATCGAAACTTTTTGCGGATCGCTAGTTCATAAAAAAACTGGCACTTAGAACTTTGAACTTTGGTCAAAACTTTAAAAAAAAAATTGTGAAAAGGGGAAATTAGTGAAAGGGGGTTTAGTAATTTTTTTCGTCGAACGAAAGTTCATTTTTCGTGTTTTCACGTTTTTCAGGGTTTAAAGGACAAAGTCATTAAATTTAAATCAGATCAGCTCAACGGATCAAAAGAAAACTTTAACAAAAATGTAAAATTTAGGTAGTAAAGCGTCAGGGTCTAAAGATGCTATGCTGAAATAATATACACTTAAGAGCATAAAAATCGACCACCTCTTGATTTTTTTGTTTTTTTTTCGGATTTTTAAGAAAACTATTATTCAAATATATAATATATAGGGTGTCAAATATTTTAGTACCTATCCAACGATACGAAATTGTACATATAAAGAAGCACTTATTAGCTTTTTAAGCCGGTAATTATAAACCCTACCGAAAATGACTAAAAACAATGAAAACAATATGTAAATGGTTATGAAAGGTTTTATTGACAAAAAAATTACAAAAAACTAGTGTTCCCTCCCCTTGCCCTGATGACTTCTTCCAACCGGTTTCTCATCGATCTTATGAGCCTAATAATGAATGCCTGTGGAATGGCGTCCATTCTTCCTGCACAGCTTCTTGCAGCTCTTGGAGACACGTTGGAGCTGTAGTTTTGGCCCAAATTCTCCTTTTTAGGTCTGCCAACATATGCTCAATAGAATTTAAGTCAGGACTCATCTATTGGACACTCCATTACTTGAATTCCGACTTCCTGAAGATACTACCTCACTGTTGCTGCAGTATGTGGTCGGGCATTATCTTGCATTAAAGTGAAGCCGTCGCCAATAAATCCAGCAAATGGGACCACATGCTCTTCGAGGACTTCACTTTGGCTTTGAGCAGTCAATCCCTCTGATCCACGGTTCTGGGACGCTCCGACGATGAAAACAAGTTCCGTCTTTGCTTCTAAGGAAATCCCACCCCAAACCATGCACGATCCTCCTCCATAAGGGACACGTTCGCTGATGCAGCATTGGGCAAATCGCTCTCCCGGCCTTCTGTATACTCTTCCCCGTCCGTAGTTTCCAAATAAATATATTCTTCACTCGTCTGAGAACAGTACGGCTTGCCATTGGTCAATGGACCAATTTAGGTGTTCTCTGGCAAACCGAAGTCGGGCTTCTCGATGCGCTGCGGTCAATTTCGGGCTGTTGGCTGGTCTGTGTGCCCTCTAATTAGCTTGGATCAATGCAACAGCTTGGGCGGTGGTAAGGTTAAGTGGTAAGTCAGATACAATGCAGGAGATGTTCACAGGAAGATATATAGATTCACGCAAATAATGGTGTGGCGCCGTCTATTAATGATCAAAATCTTCTTCCCCTCAGGCCTCAAAGCCGTCTCAACGAGAAGGACTGGAGAAGATTTTGGATGTTTCCTTATTTGGGTTTACAGCTTCTTAAAAATTGTCTAGATCTGCATGTTGTGTTTTCAGCAGTTTCTTTTCGCGGACGACCACGTTTTCTTAAGGGCTGAACTGGTAAAGGTTACATCCTCTCCCCCTTGCTCTTGGGTAAGGTGTTAAAGCTGATGCATGATATACACCAATGGTATTGTTGGGGGTAGAAATCGCTGCTACTTGAAAAGAGGCCAATCCGTGCCGTTTTATGATCTGGTAAGGCCATCCCGCCTGGGTGCAAATTTTGTTGTTATATCTTGTGAGGCCTTACTGATTGGATGTAAGTGCACGAAAATTAAGTCACCAAGCTTAAAGTAGTGACTGGTTTGACGTTTTTAATCAGCGATTGCTTTCCTAGCTTCTGGAATCTCCCTCGCCATTAAAAGATTATCAGCAAGCTTTATCGATTTGGGAGTAATCTCTGGGATAAAGTTTTCTGAAGTAAGAATAGCACGATAATCAATTTTATTATCATTGGAAGTCCGTTAATCACGGCCGAATGTTAGATATGCGGGGGGTACAATTAGTGGAACAGCAGGTCGTAGTATACATTGCAAATCTAATTGTAGGAAGTTATTCTGAACAATTTTTAATTTAATTTGAGTTGATCATTATTGCTAACTGAGTTTTAAGCTCTCTATTACGTCGTTGTACTTGATTGCTTTCTGGGTAATAAAGATCAGTAAAGCTGTGTTTAATATTAAACAGTATGCAACCTGTTGCATCACAGCACTCACAAATTGAGTGCCATTATCACTTGTAATCGGTCTTGGTACCCCATATCTAAGAAAAACTTCGTTGATAAGTGTTATAGCACATTTTTCAGCCTTAGCCGCTTCCAATGCATATAATTCCAACCAACGGGAGTTTACATCTTGAACAATCAAAACCTAAGTATTTCCGTCATCAGTCTTCATTACTACTTTAAATAGAACTTCTTTTTCAGCTCTTTTTGGCAGAAATTAACATTGTATACATTGTATTGCAGCCTTAAGTGTTCTTAGAAACCTATTTGAATAAAGTTTGATTTGATTTGGTTTGATTTTGAGTCGATGGGAGTGGGCCAAACAAATCAAACGAAACTACTTCAAACCTTTGATTTTGAGTTGTTTGAAGAAGACCTGCTGGTTTTTTTAGAAGGTTTAAATCGCTGGCACGCCAAGCAGTTATTTACATAACTTGCTATGTATTTGCGCATGCCTTTCCAATAATATTTGTTAGCGATCTTTTTGCATGTTTTTTCAGCCCCATAATGGCCTGCTAATGGATCATCGCGATAAGCTTCTAAAATATTTGCCCATTCGTGTTCTGGAACGAATAATTGTCCATCATTAACCTCAGCATCAGGTTGTAGCCTATAAAGTAAACCATTATTCATAAAGTAACCTTTGTTGCTCCAATAGGTAGCATCCTCCTTTTTGTTGTCTCTTCAAGCGCTTTGATAATTCTTATTATATTCTTATCTTTCAATTGTTGTTCCCGTATTTCTTTCGTACTTCTTGTAGGCATATCTATCGTAACTTCGCATATTCCACAATCATTGACACCTTCCTTACAAGAAGGACGTGACAAAGCATCAGCTACTTTGTTCTGCCTTCCAGGTTGATATTGAATTTTTATATCGTATGCCAGTAAAAGTAAGGCCCATCTCGCCAGACATCCAGTCGGAGACTTAAGATTCATAAGCCACTTAAGTGCTTGATTATCCGTAACGACTGTTATTGGAACTCCTTCCACGTAACAGCGAAATTTATCTAAGGCCCAAATTACTGCAAGCGCTTCTCTCTCTGTAGTAGAGTAGTTACGTTCAGCTGGGACTAATAGACTACTGGCATATTTCACAGGGTGTTCGTCTTTTCCCTCTTCTTGAACAAGAACAGCACCCAATGCATAACAACTAGCATCCGTTTTTAGCACATATGGTGAATTCTCATCTGACCGTCGTAGTACAGGGGCTGTACTCAAACGAAGCTTGAGTTCACTATAGGCTTTTCTTGTTCTAGACCCTATTTCTTTGACCGTGCTTGCATCGCTCGAACTGGTATCAGATTTATTCATTTTTTTTTGAAGCAAAATTGTAATAAAATGAAGTCCCAAGTTCTTTAACCGTTTCGGCACCAATTTGTATATACCTGCGTGTATTACTGCTAGGTTTAAATTTGAATAAATGATGAAATTGAATCATTTATAAATATACTGAAAATTGTAAGGAAAAATTTCTTGACAAACATTTGACAAGTAAAAGATTCCTCTTTTGTTAAAATTAAAAGAAAATACTTAAACCGAAAAGTTCTTATGTTGTTGACACATGCGTAAGGCTAGACATTTACAGTACTCTATGATGCATATTATAACCCACAATTTTCGTAACGATTTGTGCGGCGTGTAATATCCTTGGTAGGTGTAGTATATTGATGATAGCTTCTGCCAACGGCTTCGCCCGCCCTAAATATCGTTATCGGCGTAGGTTCTTACGGCAACTCCTTAATTATAGAAAAAAAAAAAAAAAATCAAATCTTTCCTCTTTAATGGCATAATACATTCGTGTCTGTGAAACCATGGAAATACACATACAAAATTTAAACCCAATCGGTCAAGCCGTTTAATAGCTGGCCTACCGACAGCAGCGCCACCTACCGAGTCCAATTGTATTTTTAAATCACCCAGAAAACCATCGAAATACCCATATAAAATTTCAACCCAATCGGTTCAGCCGTTTAGAAGTGATGTGAAAAAGGAAGTAATTACGTAATTAAGTAACTATGAATGAACGGAAGGATAATTCATACTACCCGTTGTCCTATTATCCGTTTTCCCGCTGGAATGAAGTATTTTCCCGCGGTCTATGTTCATCAGGGATAATGTCGGCTTCTAATGGTGAAAGAATTTTTCAAATCTGTCCAGTAGTTTTGGAGCCTATTCAATACAAACAAACCAACAATCAAATCTTTCCTCTTTATAATATTAGTATAGATAATAAAGCAAACAGTAAGGGCGTGCTTTTGATACATTTATTTTGTACACTTACCTAAAAAAAATTTGTAAAACTATGGACATCTATTTAAAAAAAATATTATCTAAAACCTTTCAACGAGCAATTCTTGTATATATATGTGACTCTTCCTGACATCTATTGCCGAGTATTAATACTATTATTTTTACCGACACAGCAATACTAAAGCTACTTGACTTAGATGGTGTTGTTAAAAAAACGAGCAGAGCTCTGTCTCCAGGTACTAATTTTTAAAACAAACAACGTCTTAATATTATGACAAAACAATGAAAAATAACAAAATAAAATTAGATTATCAATTCGTTTATATCGTATGTATAAAACTAAACTAAATTGTAAACCCACAAACGTTCTTTCGCTTTAGTCACTCCTCCACTTTCCTCTCTCTTCCCCCTATTCCCCCTATTCCGTCCCTTCCCCCAAAGATTTAGAGATTTTGGAAAGTCTTAATATATTTGACAAAACAATGAAAATTAACAAGTTAACTGACTTCAAAAAAATGAGGTTATCAATTCTCACGTATGTTTATAACTAAACTAAATTGTAAACCCACAAACGTTCTTTCGCTTAAGTCCCTCTTCCACTTTCCTCTCTCTTCTATCTTATATAGATTTTTAGATTATATCCCATCCCCCAAAGACTTTGAGATTTTGGAAAGACGTTCTAAAACGTGCGGTCAAGTGCGGTCTTCCTCCAGCCGTTTCTTTTTTATATTAAAGCGTGCCTTTTCTAAGGCAACCCGAACCTTGGTCAAGGATACCCGCTCCTCATCCAACGCTAGCCGCCGCGGATACGACGCTTCTCGAGGTCTAGCGCCCATCGCGCCGGAGCCACTGTAACAAATAAATTACATGTTTGAAACCCGCAGTACCAATTAGTTTTTCTTAGTGTGTTCGTATGGGTTATGTGGTGTAGAAGCAGCCGATTGTGGATCATAGGATTGGCAGTCACTACAATGTACCTAATAACCTGCCTTGATTTTATGCATTATATACGTCTGGAACTTGCTTTAAGGTAGCTCTAGACTTACTAAGTGGTTTCTATCGTTCTGTGGGATCGCCGCCATCCACTGAGTCTGCCACCGCGACGTGCCTTCTCTTGCCTGAAATAAAATATTTTGTACCTCATACAAATTTTCGATTTATTGCTTACTAGCTGGTGCACGCGACTTGTCTGCGTGAAATTTTGTCGTATTACGCAGTTTCTTTGCAAAGCTGTAACTGTTCGCGCCTGCGTCAGCTACATGTATAGCTGTGGCACAAACATTAGAGAGCGGGTAGCAGATGTGAAATCGAGGAACTGACCTGCTGCTGGACGAACTTCTTGTTTTCAGTGGTACCACCACGTGGCGGTACAGGAGGCCTAACTCAAGCAGTATTCCTTTTCTTCTGCGGTCCTTCGATGAGTTGCGGTTCGCAGCGCGGATTTAATAGGCTGCTGGCGCAGCAAAGCCTTCTAAGCGAGCGGCGCGCGGAATCGTCCGTTGAAGACTGTTGTAGTAACAATTCCAAGATGCAATTTAGGTCAGTGAGGAAGAGATAGATATGGGGAAAGTAAATAAGTAGGAAAAGGATAGGATACGTGAGTGCCATGTTTTGGCGTTAACAGTAACTCTGAGTAGAGTACCATTGCACAATTTAGGCGGAGTAGGATTTGCGCGTACAAACATAAAACATACCGAGAGATATTAATTCAATTTTTTTTTACTTCTGTTGCTCTAATATTTTGCCGAGAGTATGTTGCTATACACATCTTACTAAAATTTCATGGCTTACACTTAGTGCGCGAGTTCGACTCGCACTTGACCTTTTTTTTCTATTTTCACACGAAGTTTGTCCTAACAATTACGAACCCAACAAAAGACAAATCTTCCAAATCCGTTTAACTGTTCTCGAGTTCACTCTTAGTGTGCGAGTCCGACTCGTATTTGATCATTTTTTTCGAAGCCCATATTTTAAGTTATACCTCTACCAATACATCAGTAAAAACAGCATTCCATCCTGTTCAGTAGCTTTGGAGATTAGCGTGTACACACCAGACATAGAGACGGACAAAAATTCTAAAAATAGTTGTTTTGGCTTCTGTTGCTTTAATATAAATCCCCATATTAATTTTATCTACAATGTACAGACACAGTTTCTACTGCTTTATTATATGTTTATAAAGAAAACACTTACAAGGACGTATCTTAGATGGGCTTACATGGATCTCACTTTCAATAGACGCTAAAAATAAAGATTTTCAGTTTTCTTACAGCAGTTTTCTTACTAACAATATATCTTGTAGGTCTAAACTTGATTAGATATGTATGTTTCCTGGTAATGTTAAGCCTAGAAAAATAATCATATTGTGTAGTACGGTAAAGATACTTATGCGTAAAATTGACGCATGTATTTTAAATAGTTGTAGGTCGAAGTTCATTAATTTTTTTCAATAAAATATATGTTATTATATATTTACACATATATTATAATAATAAATACTGCAGATAATTTATTTATACTTATTTAATTATAAAAAAACGAAAAATTTTTAACTTTTGCTAAAAATAAACGAATTTTTTTAACATTTTCTCTTATACATGAAAAGTAATTTTTTACTACTAGGACAGAATCAAAAATTAGCATATCTTGTATATATTAGGAACATAAAATTATATCAAAACCTTTTACAAACAGCTTTGGCACATATCAACGTTATGCTGACGACATATAATTTTTTTGCATTTTATGCAAGACGCATTTGCCTTCCGCCTTTTTTTAGAGGGACAAAAAGTACAATAAATACGTTTTTTTGCTACTGGCTCATCACTATTGTCTTCCGATGGCCCAGGTCCTTCATTTGGCAACATGTTAGAGATATTATCTCGCAGATATCTTTTCAAAGTAGGAGCTTCTAAACGCCTACGCATAAACGCAGAAGACAAACCCAAGATCTTTCATGAATTTTCATGAATGATTTAGAGGCTTTTCTCCTTTATATATATATATATAATACATTTTATAGAATAAAACATTAAAACTGTCACGAAAGTCAAAATCATAAAAGTCACGAAAAAGATAATTATGCGTAATTTTGACGCACGCAGTCGTCATATTACAAAATCGGTGACACTTACCTCATCGACACGTATACCACACGACAGCTCCCGGCGACGAATGAAATGTCCTGAACGCACAGCTATGGATTCGCGCTATTTAGAAAGAGAGAGCAATATTTCGCAAACGCATGAGTCAATTTTACGCAGACTATCTTTCTAGGGTTAATAATGGACATTATATACCCTGGGGGGGTTGGATGATTGCCAATGTGTGGAGTTGGCTCTTCAGATACTGGAGTAACAAGACGACTAGAAGGGGCCAGTGTTGGTGGTGTATCATCATCCCATCTGAAAAAAAGATAATTGTGTGAATATATTGTACAACAGTGAATATAAAATATAACATAGCTTGGTGTTTAGGTTGCTATAGTCATACCAATGTGTTTAATTGTACTGTTCTGTTACATAGATACATATACTCACACCTTTTTCCCTAATGGGTTAGGCAGAGCAATGCACTCGATGATGCCTCAGTTAGTGGATACACTAAATTGTATCTCACACTCAAGAGTAGTCGTGCTCACATTTTAAGCAGTGCAACACATTGTTTATAGATATTAATAACCATATTGTTGCCAACAAAATGGTAATCTGAATAAAATTGTATTATACTATTATATATTTTAGCAAACTCTTATTGTCAGAAGAAATGCAAAGCAAAATGAAAAGGGTTAACACTTCAATAAATGAGGTAATGTGCATGAGAAGTTATAAGAATAAAAATAGAATATTAAAAAAATCACACATCAAGTTTAATGCGGACATTTTCGTTGCCGATGACATGTTGTACACCGATGATGGCTAGGATTCTCTCCTCCATGGGGCTCAAAATGCCATTCAACAATGGTCCACCACCAGTCCATCTAGCATGCTGTCGCATGTCCGACGCCTTCTTCCTCACCTTACTCTTAAGGTCACTCCAGTACTATACCCTTCTCTCCTTCTCTGTAACGTGATGGACTCAGCAACAGCAAGGTCTTTTAATGAAATGCATTGAGCAACACGGCCCCCGCGTCAGGATGCCGTGTTGCTCTATAATATAATGGTACGACATTCGTCTCAGTACAATAAAACGATTTGGAATGTAATCCTGATTGATTTTCTTTATTTATAAGTTTGATAAGGGCCTCCGATAACACGCGTGACGCATGGGCTTGAACTCCGACTGAGTGCGTGCAGCTTCTGCCAAAACGAGGGCAGCGTGGGCAAATATTTCTTCTGCAGAAATCCTGCGGCTCTCTATTTTTATCACCCACACTGATTCTGCTCTAGTTGGGACTGGAACAAAAGTAGATTTCACTCACCTTATATAAAATATTGCTTTCTTGAAGTTACTCTATAGTAACCATAGCTATTAGGGTTACATAGCTAATAAGGAGCTCTGATAGATTTAAATGATTCTTTTTTTCACTCATAAGAATCAGCCTAATCAACTTATTTTAAATGCACATATGTGACATAAAAAAAAATTACGAATAACTACCCAATATTTAGGGTGAAAAAATAAATTGGGACTTAGGATTTTTTCAATTTTAAATTGTTTTTATAGCTTAGCAGTATTTAAAGACTATTTTCACATAGTGCTAACTTTGGAAAATAATATGATTTACTAAAGTCAACTACTTCAAAGATATAGCCAAGGTAAAATTATAGGTATTTTCAGACTCAAAACAACAATTACACGGCTACAAAACATTAAGCATGGTCAACATGCTCCTGAAGCAAATATCATATACATTTTTTTCAACTTTCATAATACTTCATACTTTGTCAACCTACTTAGATTTTAGATTTACTAATATTTATTCGATTTCAAAAAACAGAATACGTAAAAAACTCACAAGGACTATGTCTAACTCTAGCGGAAGTCCTAAACCAAGAAACTGGAGATCCTGTAACAATAAATAAAATTACTAAAAAAACTAAAATGGATCATGTTTCATGTGTCCAGATTGAATTTTTTTAGCATTCCATTCTGTTCAGTAGCTTTGGAGATTAGCGTGTACACACCAGACATAGAGACGGACAAAAATTCTAAAAATAGTTGTTTTGGCTTCTGTTGCTTTAATATAAACCCCCATATTAATTTTATCTACAATGTACAGACACAGTTTCTACTGCTTTATTATATGTTTATAAAGAAAACACTTACAAGGACGTATCTTAGATGGGCTTACCTGGATCTCACTTTCAATAGACGCTAACAATAAAGATGCCGTTTTCTTACTAACAATATATCTTGTAGGACTAAACATGATTAGATATGTATGTTTCCTGGTAATGTTAACCCTAGAAAGATAATCATATTGTGTAGTACGGTAAAGATACTCATGCGTAAAATTGACGCATGTATTTTAAATAGTTGTAGGTCGTTCATTAATTTTTTTCAATAAAATATATGTTATTATATATTTACACATATATAATAATAATTAATACTCCAGATAATTTATTTATACTCATTTATTTCTAAAAAAACGAAAAAATTTTAACTTTTGCTAAAAATAAACGAATTTTTTTAACATTTTCTCTTATACATGAAAATTGTGTTGTCGAAATCTGAGAAGTATGGAAACAAGGTCGACTGTATTACCGGACCGACCATTTGTATGTCGTTAAGAGAGACTATAGTTGTGGTGAGTGCTGAACCATCAAATACTGCTCTGAGTTTGGTCGTAGTGCTCGATTCCCTTACTACTCCATGATGTGGCAAGAAGTATGAATGTGGACTTGTGTTTCTGTTTTCTGACATGTGACCAAGTTGTAAGTATTCGTTCATGAATTGTAAGTATCTGTTTTCAAACTGTGTATCCCTTTTGAATTTATTTTCGATATTGTGCCGACCCACTGCCTGGGAGTACGTCACCAAGACAATTTGTAGATTGCTCTAATGGAATTTTTACCATGAATCGGCCATCATAAAGTCGTTTTGTAGTTTTAGTGAATAAATCTTCACAGTTGTTTGTGATCATCTGAAATTGCGTATTTTGTGTCTATATTGTCCTTGTTAATTGTTTTGATATCTCACTTGTAAAGCTTTTTCAATTCAATAGTAGTTAAATAAGTGGACTATATAGGTACTGATTAATATAATAATTCGTGGATTTATAAATTGAATACCATTTGGCAAGCGTCGATCACGGTAAGCGAAAAAAAGTTGTTGTTTTTTCTTTTTCATTGTGTTGCCCGCGTTGCCACAGATTACCACTATTTGTTGCGTATACAAAGACTTTATAAGACTTTTAAGTTACGATAATAAATTTTTGTGTAGTATTTTTAATATTAGGTAGAAGTGTTTTGTTTTGATCATAATGGCACGAGTCTCTTTCCTTTAACTGGCTGAATATAAAGGCGCTCGAGAAGACAAAGCTCAGCTAATTTTAGACGAAATTTTCGAAACCCCGCAGATGCCTTAGATCAGCTGTCTGATGAAGAATTTCGAACACATTTTAGACTCTCAAAGTATTATTTCAAGACTTGTGCTTAGAACTTGAACCAATATTACCCAGGGCAAAATGTTCAACAAATATCAGCACTCAATGTATGGTAAGCACTCTTTCACATTAAGGTTAGGAGTTAGGTATTAGTGTTGAAGCTATACAGGCCTATTTAAATAACCTTATTATTACAGGTTCTTACAGTACTATCATTTTATGCAACTAGGTCCTACCAGAAACCTATTGGCATGAGTTTTCTGCACACATTGTGCGAGGCCAGTATCTAAAATGTTATGTCAGAGGTGCCCAATGCATTGAATAATATTAACATATTAAGAAAACAGATTTTGTTTCCTCAAAATCGTCAGGAATGGATTGCTCTTGTAATCAAGTAAGTAATGCATAGATACCTATAAATGCATGTTTCCTAATTACATTTATACCTACTATCCACCAACCTACTTAATCACATAATTATTGACTAAAAATATTTTACTGTATCTACCTAGATTTTCAAATCGGTTTCGATTTCTTGGAGTTTTGGGGATGTATCGATGGGACTCATGTGGCAAGGGTGAAACCCACAGACAATGAAAAGCGATTTTTTAACCGTAAACATTATCACTCAAGGAATATGCAAAAGTGCTGTCTATAATGATAATTCTATAAACTATGATTTATGTATTTAATAAGTATTTTTAATATGACTATGATTACCAAAATTTATACCTACTTAAGAAACTTAATTATATTACAGATATGTAACTGATCTAACCATATTAAATGTAGATGCTACATTTCGAGGAGCATCAAATGATGCTCACATCTGGCGGAGTTCAGAAATAAGCCATCACATGCAAACAGCTTAATCAAGATGGTGAATATGTTTGGCTCCTAGGTAAATACCAAAACATAATGTTATGTTTTTTGGCTAGTTGAAATAAGGCTTATTTATCAGAAAGCCTATGACACTAAAATTTATAGTCTTTGGGAAATTTCTGTTAAATTATAACCATGTCGTTTTCAGGCAACTCTGCATATCCCCTCAGACCATGGCTTTTGACTCCAATCGTTAATGCGGAAGCAGGCAGTGCTGTAGAAAATTATACAAATATACACTGTCGCACTAGAAACACTGTGGAGCGCTGCATAGGTGTTCTGAAAGCACGATGGCAATGCCTATTATCGCATAGAGTTCTCCACTACAATCATCATGTAGTGGCAAAAATAATAAATGCATGCTGTGTGTTACACAATATAGCAAACAGTACCTGAACTATCACAAGAAGATGCAAGGCTAGATGCAGCTCACCAGATAAATGATGACAAGGCAGACCTTGACAGGACCGATGCATCTCGCCAGCTAGAAGATGGGTGACGAGAAAGAAACGTCCAGAGACTTTGGAGAAATCAACACTAATGTTATAATTTAAAAGTTTTAATTTTTGACCTTGTAACTGTTTTTGCAACGGAGCAAAAGATAAATGTAATTTTGAGCTCCAGAATTCCAGAGGCTCCTACAGAAACAAATGTTTCAGGAGTAAAACCATAGGGCAAAATAAGACTAAAATGTTTTTATTAAAAATGAATAATAATCAGAAGTAAATAATTCTGTTGATATGCGCTAAGTTGGAGGTGATCCAGCCTGCTGTATTAAGGGCGCAAATCAATCTGTGCGCAGAACAGGCATTTCAGTGACCAACAATTGTGTTTGTCTTGGGTGATTTCTATTCATGTGTTTATCCGATTTGAAACTCAAACATATCTCCTTCTCTGTACCGTGATGGACTCAGCAACAGCAAGGTCTTTTAATGAAATGCATTGAGCAACACGGCCCCCGCGTCAGGATGCCGTGTTGCTCTATAATATAATGGTACGACATTCGTCTCAGTACAATAAAACGATTTGGAATGTAATCCTGATTGATTTTCTTTATTTATAAGTTTGATAAGGGCCTCCGATAACACGCGTGACGCATGGGCTTGAACTCCGACTGAGTGCGTGCAGCTTCTGCCAAAACGAGGGCAGCGTGGGCAAATATTTCTTCTGCAGAAATCCTGCGGCTCTCTATTTTTATCACCCACACTGATTCTGCTCTAGTTGGGACTACAAAGATATAGCCAAGGTAAAATTATAAGTATTTTCAGACTCAAAACAACAATTACACGGCTAAAAAACATTAAGCATGGTCAACATGCTGCTGAAGCAAATATCATATACATTTTTTTCAACTTTCATAATACTTCATACTTTGTCAACCTACTTAGATTTTAGATTTACTAATATTTATTCGATTTCAAAAAACAGAATACGTAAAAAACTCACAAGGACTATGTCTAACTCTAGCGGAAGTCCTAAACCGAGAAACTGGAGATCCTGTAACAATAAATAAAATTACTAAAAAAACTAAAATGGATCATGTTTCATGTGTCCAGATTGAAAAGATTTTAATTTTAAGCAAAATCCTGTGACTAGTGCCTGTACATTCTAATTGTCAGGTTTTCAATAAGATATTCAACGACGGGCTAAGAGAATTGTCATCGATCCCAAATTTACTAGCTGTCCGAACCCTTAACTCTAAGAAAAGACTTTGCCTCCCTATCTATATTTGCTGCTTGCGCAATGGGATTTGTTCTGACAAACTTTTCAAAATGATGCCCACGACTAGTTTCTACCATCGCAACGCTCGCCATCGGCAGGGAATTCATTCTTTTACTTTAGAGCCTAAATGGTCGGGTAAAGTGCGGTTTCAGAGAAACTTACTCCCGCGAACGCTCAGCTTGTGGAATAAGTTAGTAGCGTCGACGGTTGCCCGTCCAGCCGTCGGCCGCTCCAAGTCCTCGCGCCACTGCGCAAGTAGGCGCAAGCGCACCCGCTCGCGCCACCGCGTCCAGTCCACCGCCTCCTCTTCACCCCGGGGCGACGCTCGGGCCTCAACGACGCGATTGTACGTCGCGGCGAGCAGCCGAGCGTCCAGCTCCCAGGGAATGCAGCCGGCAAGCACGCATGCCGCCTCAAATGAGATCGTGCGATAGCGCATCGCCGATCCGACCTCTACCGCCTCACCTCCAACGACGACCACCGCACCGGCCGGCGGACCACGCCGCGGGCCGTGGAAGCTTATGGCCTCCGTCTTCCGCAGCGCGCCCCGCAGCACCCAGTCGTACCCAATGTTCCACAGGAGAGGCCCGAGTACCGAGCCCTGTGGAACACCGCGCGTCATAGGCCGGATGGCCCACTCTTCTCGCGTCGGATACCTGACCTCTCGGTCCGAGAGGTAGGCCTCGACGACGCGGCACAAGTACGGCTTTTGCAACGGCAGCTATCACTTCGTAACTCGTAACTGATTCTTCGAGCCCCACCAGTCGCAGCTCCACCGACTTCACGGGGCGGGTGATAGTCACTCGTTCTGAGACTAGTAACTCTTTTAATTTGGCCGCCAGCATATCAGCCTTTGCACCGCTGGTGCCTCCTGGCACCTCAATGATTCTCGCCCCGGTAGCTCCGACACGAAACCTCACCTCGGGAATGCCCAATTCGTCGAGGTTAATTATTCGTCTCGCCGAGCGTATGACTTCGGCGTAAGTGTCGCCACCCGTATATCTTGTAGGACTAAACATGATTAGATATGTATGTTTCCTGGTAATGTTAACCCTAGAAAGATAATCATATTGTGTAGTACGGTAAAGATACTCATGCGTAAAATTGACGCATGTATTTTAAATAGTTGTAGGTCGAAGTTCATTATTTACACATATATAATAATAATTAATACTGCAGATAATTTATTTATACTCATTTATTTCTAAAAAAACGAAAAAAAATTAACTTTTGCTAAAAATAAACGAATTTTTTTAATATTTTCTCTTATACATGAAAAGTAATTTTTTACTACTAGGACAGAATCAAAAATTAGCATATCTTATATATATTAGGAACATAAAATTATATCAAAACCTTTTACAAACAGCTTTGGCACATATCAACGTTATGCTGACGACATATAATTTTTTTGCATTTTATGCAAGACGCATTTGCCTTCCGCCTTTTTTTAGAAGGACAAAAAGTACAATAAATACGTTTTATTGCTACTGGCTCATCACTATTGTCTTCCGATGTCCCAGGTCCTTCATTTGGCAACATGTTAGAGATATTATCTCGCAGATATCTCTTCAAAGTAGGAGCTTCTAAACGCCAACGCATAAACGCAGAAGACAGACCCAAGCTAAGATCTTTCATGAATTTTCTGCAATTTAGAGGCTTTTCTCCTTTATATATATATATATAATACATTTTATAGAATAAAACATTAAAACTCTCACGAAAGTCAAAATCATAAAAGTCACGACAAAGATTATGCGTAATTTTCACGCACGCAGTCGTCATATTACAAAATCGGTGACACTTACCTCATCGACACGTATACCACACGACAGCTCCCGGCGACGAATGAGATGTCCTGAACGCACAGCTATGGATTCGCGCTATTTAGAAAGAGAGAGCAATATTTCGCAAACGCATGCGTCAATTTTACGCAGACTATCTTTCTAGGGTTAATAATGGACATTACATACCCTGGGGGGTTGGATGTTTGCCAATGTGTGGAGTTGGCTCTTCAGATCACTGGAGTAACAAGACGACTAGAAGGGGCCAGTGTTGGTGGTGTATCATCAAAGCCCATCTGAAAAAAAGATAATTGTGTGAATATATTGTACAACAGTGAATATAACATATAACATAGCTTGGTGTTTTAGGTTGCTATAGTCATACCAATCTGTTTAATTGTACAGTTCTGTTACATACATACATATACTCACACCTTTTTCCCTAATGGGTTAGGCAGAGCAACGCACTCGATGATGCCTCACTTAGTGGATACACTAAATTGTACCTCACACTCAAGAGTTGTCGTGCTCACATTTTAAGCAGTGCAACACATTGTTTATAGACATTAATAACCATATTGTTGCCAACAAAATGGTAATCTGAATAAAATTGTATTATACTATTATATATTTTAGCAAACTCTTATTGTCAGAAGAAATGCAAAGCAAAATGAAAAGGGTTAACACTCCAATAAATGAGGTAATGTGCATGAGAAGTTATAAGAATAAAATAGAATATTAAAAAAATCATACATCAAGTTCAATGCGGACATTTTCGTTGCCGATGACATTTTGTACACCCATGATGGCTAGGATTCCCTCCTCCATGGGGCTCAAAATGCCATTCAACAATGGTCCACCACCAGTCCATCTAGCATGCTGTCGCATGTCCGACCCCTTCTTCCTCACCTTACTCTTAAGGTCACTCCAGTACTATAGTGCAATACATAGAAGAAGAAAAACTTGCTTAGCCTTCAGCACACTACAACACATTATAATGTGTAAGGTACACCCCGAAACAAACCCTGTGCCCACTTGCATCACAGGTTAAGTATGCCGAAGGCTTTATTGTAAGTAATTACCACCCATGCAATAGCACAAGCAGAGCACAAAAACAAATAAAAATTATAATATCATTTTATATTTTAACACTTAGGCCATGTTCCAATACGGGCGTTAGACAGTTAAAATTTACTCAGGAGTAAATTTTAACTTACAAGTTGAACATTAAAGTAACTGCATATTTAGATATGTTTTTTTTGTACAAATGTGAGCGTATGTCTAATTCAAACAATTTCGTTGCATTACGGACAGTTTCACATTACTGAATTGTCGCATAGGTTAAGGAAGTTCTATCTTTCCACCATTCACGTAGTGTAATATAATTATATATAGAGTGAGATTGTGGATTATCCACACGCAGAGATTCTAAGCAACGTTTGCTTGCAAGTATTCCCTTTTAAAACCTCAGCAGCTAAGTACCCACTCACATATACTACGGGTTGATTTTCGAAATTCTCTAGCAAATGAATCTCAATGTCAGTCTCGACAGTTTCGTCTTTGTCAATTAAACTTAATACTGGAAACTCACACCCTGGAACTGTTGTCTCTAGAGTGTGATTCACATCACATTTTGGATCCAATTTAGTAGGGATATTTGAAAATAAAATGTCATGAAAATCAAATAACAAGACATTGCTGTCTGTTTCACAATTAGTACCTCTGCTAATAGGATAACTTAGTTTTGTTATTATAGACGATTTTAAGGCTGAACTAAAATGAAAACATGTCGGATTTTTATTGCTGACGGATGAGACCAAACAAGTTTTCAAGAGAGTTGATTCAGTTGTCTAAAACCTTTACTGTCTACATGGCGCCAAATGTCTTGTTAAAAGGTAATTGAGGTTAGTTAACCATTAAGACAACGAACGTTTTTAAGTTTCAGGTGGCTGTCACTTTTTAAAAATTGAAGTGTTATTATTTTTCTTTTATAAATTTTCCACAGTTCATGGTGGAAACTATTTTTATTCACATTTTTTCGTGTGTAATACAGTGCATTCGAACAGTCTATCTAACAACCTCTGCCGTTTGTTGAATTTCTTTACCGCGGTCAGTATTTTCATACTTTTCTGCAAGTAATTTTTAAACTGCTGACACAGTATTACTTAAAATCTGCGCTGCTAGTTTCGCTTTCATTTTAGATTTGTATGTAGGATTTACGTGCAGAGGAGTTATTTTTTTGAAATGCAGGGTGGATCTGTTTTTTTCCTACAAGTCAATGATGTGTGACCATTTACCTTTTTTTTCCATCAAACGAAATCTCACCACTTTGTAAAAATTATGTCGTATAGATTTAAATTAATAGGTAATGTCGTACATGATAAATACTTTTTCGTTGTTATGAATAAAAAAGTTACTCCCAACAGGTTCATTGCCATGTTTTCTCAATCCAAACCCATGATTGTAGGCTCTTGATCACACACAGTAGCTAAAACATGAAAGCCAGCCTCTGTTACAGAATCTATTACATTTTTTATTAAAGTGACTACTAGTGACAGTTCCTTTCACAAAAAAATATGCAAGAGGTTGTTTAAATTTTTTGTGTAAACATTGCAACATAAAAACTAATGCTTGATCAGCTATTTGATTTGATCTTGAGTCCTCACTACCCAAATCAACATAACCTTCTACTTGATACAATCAAATATTGACCGTTTCTTAAGAGCCATTTCATCAAACATCAGACAACATATTTTTTGTTTATCCAAATAATTTGCACTTTTTTTTTAAGGTGATCTAACAATTTTTTATTAATACCTGGCTCCATATCCATATTTTTTAAAACACTGTGTAAGGTCCGAATACAAGGCAATTGTAATAACTGTTTTAAAAATCTGTAAGCCTTTGGAGACTATTTGTATATTGATAAGGATAAGTCTTTAATATTGCTCCTTGCTTGCTGTAAGTATATTTTTTAAGGCTAGAGATTGAATGTTATCTAAAATGTTTTCTTTTTTTGCAATTATTTCATCGTTATTTTCTTAAGAAGTTTTTTCTTGCGGGGTGTGTGATCTGCAGAGATAGATGCGGTTGAAGTTAAAGGCTCTGCAAATAAGTAAAACTATGTTAACCTTCTTACATTGTGCAGTCAGTGCAAGTTTCAAATGATCACCCCAAAATTTAAAAGTTAAGACTTTATAATCTATGGTTATAATTTGCGTTTAGTGTTTATACACCACTGTATGGGATTGAATTGTAAAATTGTCATCCAGGGCATTGCCCCATGTTTTAAGTATGAAGGCAAGGTACTAACACAGTAAAAAAGATTACTTCTTTTACAATTCAGGATTTTTTTTATTAAGCTTAATTAAATTGCTTTTATTTAAGTCAAACAAACTTAAACCCTAATTCACTTAAACAGGTTTATATTTGATATGAAATTAGCTGTTTTGCTTCGAGAAATACTATGGAAAATATACAGGCCTAACTGCCAACCTCCACTTGTTAGAGAGACAACGCAAGAAAAAGAATATGGATAAGTAGGATTTTAAAACTTGCCTTGCCTGTGTTCCCTTTTTCTTTTAGCAGGAATAGGATTTATACAGGTGGATCTTAGAGTGGGTTTTGTAAGATAAACAATATTATTTGGTTAGATAAAAAGCATGTAAAACTATATTAACCTTCTTACATTGTGTAGTCAGTACAAGCTAATAGCCCGATGGCCCCTTTATTCATTAAAACAACACATTCGCAATTCAATACACACATACACACGCGTAGATACGTATTTATTTTTGTCCGACAATTAGGTACTTCGGTCGGTCCATGTCCAAAAAATGATTGTTTTTTAAAATAAGTGTCGTATAAATGTCGTAATCACGAACTTAATCTTAAAATTAGCCAACTAAACCTAGATTACATAAAATACCAGTGGCTAATTTCATGATTTATTACATAATTAAAATTATCTGACAGAAACTAAATAAAGTCATGATTTAAAAATTAAAATAATCCTAAACAAACAAATAACCACGCAATAGTCTCCTACTAAGACTAATGTGACCCTATGTACAATTCCCCGCGCGGGGAGCGGGCACTGGGGCGGGGTTTTCGGATTTCTTTTGCATCTTATTTTAATTTTGGTGCTGATCTTGACCTAGTTTTGTTTTCACGGGCGCCTTTTTTTGTTTGTTGACTCAGTTCCCAGTGTTATTTGATAACTATGTCACAAAGACATACTTACAGCAATCGGGAGTATTATGAAATGGTGCGGTGTTACTTTTTAAGTTGCGAAAGTTTATGTGGTGCTCATACCTAAAAGTGTAAAAATTGATAAGGTTGGACTACCTATTTGGAAGGTAAGTTACATTATTGTAAATAAACTAATTCCAATTTTAAGTAAGCCATAATACCTACTACATACAAATACCTACTTAACTTTCTTTCTTTTGCAGAAAATTATAGTAGGTAGGCATGTAGATGTTTTTATTTTAATTGTTCCTTATGTTATTCAGCCCGTTAAAGTATGAAGGAAAATTGGAATCAAAATTTTGGTGTTTTGTAAAAGTTTGAATTAATTTTCTTTGTAAAATATGGTACACGATCATTAAGGTACCAAATTCGTACGTGGAGTAGGTACTAAAAGCAAACCGGCAGACGTGGTGTAGGGGGAGAGGGGTTACGCTACGTAGCGCGTCACTGCTATCACATCATTCATTTAATGTTCGTATTGGTGTCCATAATATTAGAAAATTTTGGGATAACTTAAAGCTTATGTAAAAAGAATATATCTTATGATTTTTTAAAAATTAATCCAAATATATCTTCAGATTAATTTTACAAACAAATCTTTTCAAAATGGTGGGTCATTGAAATGTTTCCCTATATAATATATAATAATAAACTTATACTCACCGTGTGATTGCAATGGAACAGTCATTTGAGTTGCAGTTGAGGGCAAAAGTTTGTTGCACAATTGATGCTGCCACTGACGACATTGAAGCTGCCACTGATTAAAATTATACAATGATTGTGTGTTCAGCAATCAACATTATATTGACCTTATTGAAGTCCAGTAACGGACTCCAGTAACCAAACTCAAACCGTAAAAGAGATAACTAGTCCAATTTATACTTACTGTCTAATTGCGATGGAGGAGTCATTCGAACTGCAGTTGAGGATGAGGACGATGGTTGTAACTCCAAAACAGGAATAATGTACATGTTTGATCGCTCAACTTCGTAGAAAACTCAAAGTAGGAAAAATAACTCGAAAATAATAATATTATCGCGATATTAAAACTCGAAAAAATAACTCGAAAATAATAATATTATATTATATATTATAAGCGAGCGATTAGCAAGCGGTATAAACTGTCAAATTCGCGTTTTTTTTTGGTAGTTGCAAACAGATTGCTTGTGGTTGTTTTTCTATTATTTATTTAATTCAGACAAAAATAATATTTTATAAATGGTAATTCGCTAAATTTGTGGTCTTTTATTGTACAGCAATAGTATTTTATGTTACATTAAGATGGTCGGGTCCATTCAATAGTAGTTAAATAAAACAGTGGACTGTATAGGTACTGATTAATATAATAATTCGTGGATTTATAAATTGAATACAATTTGGCAAGCGTCGATCACGGTGAGCGAAAAAAAGTTGTTGTTTTATCTTTTTCGCTATGCAGCTACGACAAATTGGAATAATATTCCACCTCCAATACGAAGCGTTGAGAATAAACTCACTTTTAAAATTAGACTTAAAATATATTAAATATAAAATAATAGATTAATAATGCTGCACAAAAGATACGAAAACATAAGTCTTAAATATCAAACGTTTTCTAAAATTAGTGCATTCTCATCAGTCCGGCATTCTCTTTGCTGAATAAAGGGATGTATGTGTTTGATCTGTATTATTTATATTTTTTTTTTTACATATTTATGTATTATTTATTAATGACGACTCTATTGTTATACTCTATTTTATGTACTTTCAACCAGTAATCAAGGATAGGTGGTTATGCATTTATACATTTTTAAACTAATATTTGGAATTATTATCAAAATTTATTAAATTTGCCGTTGCTCTCAGCCCGTGCGTTTTGATCTGCGCTGCGTGTCAGTTTGGCTCATAGCTTGTGCTGAGATGTAGACCTGTTTGGCACACCTCATTGACACACACGCCAGTTTAAGCTTTCTTTTTTTTATTTTTTTGTTTGTATACTTCAATAATTATGTACTTTTTTATTTATGTGTCATTCTGTGTGAGCTAAATAAAGTAATTACATTTTATTTCTTTTTCTTTGTGTTGCCCGCGTTACCTCAGATTACCACTATTTGTTGCGTAGACATTCTGCCGGGCCAATGGTTAGGTAGGACGCTCCTACAAAGGTGGTACCAATTTCAGAATAAATGTGAGGAGGGTTGCCTCTTCGGGCTATGAACCTATTGAGAGCAGCCATGAAGCACTCCTTCGTCAGATCGGTGACCATCTCCAGGTGAACAGCCTTCACAGCGAAACAGACAAACAAGCATATATAAGCCTTTGTTAATTTTGCCCTGCGACCCTTTCGGTTACCCATTATGACTGGGCCAGCAAAATCTACCCCTGTGTGAAGAAATGCAAAGTCAGAGTGGAATCTCTGACTTGGATGGTTGCCCATTAGTGGTAATGCTGTTTTTCCATTAAACCTCAAACATTTAATGCATAGTGATGAGGTTTTTCTTGGTAGGTCCCTACCACCAAGTAGCCAATATGTGTTTCTTATATTGGCCAGCACCAGTTGTGGGCCTGCGTGTAATAATGTTTTGTGATAATGATCAAATAATAATTGACATATGTAGTGTTTTTAAGAAGAGTAATATTGAAATTTTTTGTCATAATGGAAATCAGAATTGACCATCCTACCTTCTTTGTTACGTAATGAGCTCATTACTTTCTGACATAGCTTTGCACCTGTAAGAGCCGCACATAGGTCTAGACGAGGAATCTTTAATGGAGCTACCTTACACTTCGATGTAAGTAGTTATGTATGTATGATGTTCTCATTAGTCAAAGAGCGCACATAGACACATACGCCATATCCAGACTGGGATGCGTCATAAAACACATGCAGCTCAATATTTTGAGACTCACAAACGGCCCGTCTGGGTATAATTAATTGATTTAGACATGGCAACTGATTAATGAATTTGTTCCATAATGATTTTATAGATTCTGGAATTGTCTCATCCCAGGACAACTTATCCTACTAATATTATAAATGTGTAAGTTTGTAAGTATGGTAAGTAAGCTTTTATTAATGTCCGATGATTAGACTTGTCGATGTTACTGCTACGAAGGACCATTTGTTAGGATCTAATACGTTTACTGTACGGCAAGTAGATCCTTTAAATAAAATGATAAGTGGACTGTATATAAATTATATTAAATAAAAAGGGAGAAGTAAATTCAATACAAAGAATCGCGGTGCGCGCGTGTCGTCGATGTTCGGTGATGAGTGGCCGTTGAGGGCCGCTAGAACCCACTCGATTGGTTCCTGCTGTTCGGGCCTGATCGGCGGCACTCGGCGCTGCTGGTGAATGCCCGAACAACTGCCACTCTTTTAGAGGTTACTGCGCACTGCTCAGAGTGGTTAACAAGGAAATACAGTAGTTTTTCATCATCAAAGCCGCTTAAACTATCATCGCAGTAGAAATCATGTATGATTGCTTCTGCTAGTTGTGTATCGTGGCATTCTAATCCAAACTGATTTATACACCGTGTGGCGAGGTAGGCGCTGATGCCATACCATATGTTACTGTATTTAATGTAAATTTTCGTATACGTTGATTAGGATGACTGCGCCACACTATTTTCTGTAAATGTCGTTTTTCAGGTGTACATTTTTTCTTTAGCAGCACTGAATATATAATGGTGTTGTCGAAATCTGAGAAGTATGGAAACAAGGTCAACTGTATTACCGGACCGACCATTTGTATGTCGTTCAGAGAGACTTTAGTTGTGGTGAGTGCTGAACCATCAAATACTGCTCTGAGTTTGGTCGTAGTGCTCGATTCCCTTACTACTCCATGATGTGGCAAAAAGTATGTATGTGGACTTGTGTTTGTGTTTTCTGACATGTGACCAAGTTGTAAGTATTCGTCAATGAATTGTAAGTATCTGTTTTCAAACTCTGTATCCCTTTTGAATTTATTTTCGATATTGTGCCTGGAAGTATGTCACCAACACAATTTGTAGATTGCTTTAATGGAATTTTTACCATGAATCGGTCATCATAAAGTCGTTTTGTAGTTTTAGTGAATAAATCTTCACAGTTGTTTGTGATCGTCTGAAATTGCATATTTTGTGTCTATATTGTCCTTGTTAATTGTTTTGATATCTCACTTGTAAAGCTTTTTCAATTCAATAGTAGTTAAATAAAACAGTGGACTGTATAGGTACTGATTAATATAATAATTCGTGGATTTATAAATTGAATACCATTTGGCAAGCGTCGATCACGGTGAGCGAAAAAAGTTGTCGTTTTTTCTTTTTCTTTGTGTTGCCCGCGTTGCCACAGATTACCACTATTTGTTGCGTATACAAAGACTTTATAAGACTTTTAAGTTACGATAATAAATTTTTGTGTAGTATTTTTAATATTAGGTAGAAGTGTTTTGTTTTGATCATAATGGCACGAGTCTCTTTCCTTTAACTGGCTGAATATAAAGGCGCTCGAGAAGACAAAGCTCAGCTAATTTTAGACGAAATTTTCGAAACCCCGCAGATGCCTTAGATCAGCTGTCTGATGAAGAATTTCGAACACATTTTAGACTCTCAAAGTATTATTTCAAGACTTGTGCTGAGAACTTGAACCATTTTTACCCAGGGCAAAATGTTCAACAAATATCAGCACTCAATGTATGGTAAGCACTCTTTCACATTAAGGTTAGGAGTTAGGTATTAGTGTTAAAGCTATACAGGCCTATTTAAATATCCTTATTATTACAGGTTCTTACAGCACTATCATTTTATGCAACTAGGTCCTACCAGAAACCTATTGGCATGAGTTTTCTGCACACATTGTGCCAGGCCAGTATCTTAAATGTTATGTCAGAGGTGACCAATGCATTGAATAATATTAACATATTAAGAAAACATATTTTGTTTCCTCAAAATCGTCAGGAATGGATTGCTCTTGTAATCAAGTAAGTAATGCATAGATCCCTATAGATGCATGTTTCCTAATTACATTTATACCTACTACCTACCTACTTAATCACATAATTAATGAATAAAAATATTTTAACTTTATCTACCTACATTTTCAAATCGGTTTCGATTTCCTGGAGTTTTGGGATGTATCGATGGGACTCATGTGGCAAGGGTGAAACCCACAGACAATGAAAAGCGTTTTTTTAACCGTAAACATAATCACTCAAGGAATATGCAAAAGTGCTGTCTATAATGATAATTCTATAAACTATGATTTATGTATTTAATAAGTATTTTTAATATGACTATGATTTCCAAAATTTATACCTACTTAAGAAACTTAATTATATTACAGATATGTAACTGATCTAACCATATTTAATGTAGATGCTACATTTCGAGGAGCATCAAATGATGCTCACATCTGGCGGAGTTCAGAAATAAGCTATCACATGCAAACAGCTTAATCAAGATGGTGAACATGTTTGGCTCCTAGGTAAATACCAAAACATAATGTTATGTTTTTTGGCTAGTTGAAATAAGGCTTATTTATCAGAAAGCCTATGACACTAAAAGTTATAGTCTTTGGGAAATTTCTGTTAAATTATAACCATGTCGATTGCAGGCAACTCTGCATATCCCCTCAGACCATGGCCTTTGGCTCCAATCGTTGATGCGGAAGCAGGCAGTGCTGTAGAAAATTATACAAATATACACTGTCGCACTAGAAACACTGTGGAGCGCTGCATAGGTGTTCTGAAAGCACGATGGCGATGCCTATTATCGCATAGAGTTCTCCACTACAATCATCATGTAGTGGCAAAAATAATAAATGCATGCTGTGTGAACTATCTCAAGAAGATGCAAGGCTAGATGCAGCTCACCAGATAAATGATGACATGGCAGACCTTGACAGGACCGATGCATCTCGCCAGCTAGAAGATGGGTGACGAGAAAGAAACGTCCAGAGACTTTGGAGAAATCAACACTAATGTTATAATTTAAAAGTTTTAATTTTTGACCTTGTAACTGTTTTTGCAACGGAGCAAAAGATAAATGTAATTTTGAGCTCCAGAATTCCAGAGGCTTCTACAGAAACAAATTTTTCAGGAGTAAAACCATAGGGCAAAATAAGACTAAAATGTTTTTATTAAAAATGAATAATAATCAGAAGTAAATAATTCTGTTGATTTGCGCTAAGTTGGAGGTTATCCAGCCTGCTGTATTAAGGGCGCAAATCAATCTGTGCGCAGAACAGGCATTTCAGTGACCAACAATTGTGTTTGTCTTGGGTGATTTCTATTCATGTGTTTATCCGATTTGAAACTCAAACATATCTCCTCTCTCCTTCTCTGTAACGTGATGGACTCAGCAACAGCAAGGTCTTTTAATGAAATGCATTGAGCAACACGGCCCCCGCGTCAGGATGCCGTGTTGCTCTATAATATAATGGTACGACATTCGTCTCAGTACAATAAAACGATTTGGAATGTAATCCTGATTGATTTTCTTTATTTATAAGTTTGACAAGGGCCTCCGATAACACGCGTGACGCATGGGCTTGAACTCCGACTGAGTGCGTGCAGCTTCTGCCAAAACGAGGGCAGCGTGGGCAAATATTTCTTCTGCAGAAATCCTGCGGCTCTCTATTTTTATCACCCACACTGATTCTGCTCTAGTTGGAACTGAAACAAAAGTAAATTTCACACACCTTATATAAAATATTGTTTTCTTGAAGTTACTCTATAGTAACCATAGCTATTAGGTTTACATAGCTAATAAGGAGCTCTGATAGATTTAAATGATTCTTTTTTTCACTCATAATGGCTACTAAGAATAAGCCTAATCAACTTATTCTTAATGCACATATGTGACATAAAAAAATTAAGAATAACTACCCAATATTTAGGGTGAAAAAAAATTGGGACTTAGGATTTTTTCAATTTTGAATTGTTTTTATAGCTAAGCAGTATTTAAAGACTATTTTCACATAGTGCTTACTTTGGAAAATAATATGATTTATCAACTACTACAAAGATATAGCCAAGGTAAAATTATTAGTATTTTCAGACTCAAAACAACAATTACACGGCTACAAAACATTAAGCATGGTCAACATGCTCCTGAAGCAAATATCATATACATTTTTTTCAACTTTCATAATACTTCATACTTTGTCAACCTACTTAGATTTTAGATTTACTAATATTTATTCGATTTCAAAAAACAGAATACGTAAAAAACTCACAAGGTCTATGTCCACCTCTAGCGGAAGTCCTAAACCGAGAAACTGGAGATCCTGTAACAATAAATAAAATTACTAAAAAAACTAAAATGGATCAAGTTTCATGTGTCCAGATTGAAAAGATTTTAATTTTAAGCAAAATCCTGTGACTAGTGCCTGTACATTCTAATTGTCAGGTTTTCTATAAGATATTCATAAATGCCCTATAAGCATAAGTGTTGTTTGGTGGAGATATCATATTTTCGTCTATATCTTTTGATGATACCCAAGTATTAAATTTGTGTTGATAACCTTTCCACTTCACTACTACTTGCTTTCTATTTCCAAAATAACGAGTGTGGAGTATTTTATCTATTTTATGTGGGAGATTGGGGTTGTATATTACTTTTTGTAATTATTTTTCATAAAATGTACCTGTAATGGGTTCATTTTGGAGATCTTTTAACGTATAAACTACCCAAGGTGATCTTCTTATAACTGAAGTAATAACAAATAATTCATCACTCCAGTTGCTCTCGTATCCTTTTTGAAATATGTGTTTATGTTTTGTTATCCTAACATAATCACCTTCTTTAAACCTGTTTAGAATAGCCTTTTGCCCTTTATCTCTATCATATAAATTTTTCCAAACAGTCATAATATTTTCTGAGTTAACATCTTTGGGACAGTTTTTTATACTTGAATGATAGCTATGATTATAAGAATAAATCAAATCTTTTAAAATATCAACATATCTATATGTGTTATGATGTGTGAAATACCGCCACATTTTTGTCTTTAATGTTCTTTGAAAGCGTCCCACGATACTGGCTTTTATATCAGGATTGTTAGTGGTGTAATAGTTTATACCCTTACTTTCAAAATATTTTTGCACATCCTTAGAAACAAATTCCCTGATCTGACTGAATATGATTAGGTAAGGATTTTGACTCATTAAATATACTTTCAAAGCATTCTTTTATAGTTAGAGTTTTTTTTTTAAACATCTAGCAAATGCATATTTACTAAATATATCAATAACACACAGAATATATTTAAAACCATCATTATATTCAGAATAAGTGCGCATATCACTTAAATCCACCTGCCACAAGTCATTATAATTAGATAAAATGTACTTATTTCTAGGAAATCTATTTCTTACAGGTTTATGTAATCTGTAAGTTTCTTGTTCTTGCAACCAATTTTTCACTTGTTTTTCTGTCATTTTTCCCTTTAACGAGTTGAGGAGTTTGTTAACACCTCCATATCCAGCAGGATGAGATACATCATAGTAAATCTGATTTATTTCTAATAGGGGGTCCATTTTTCCCAATCTATTTTTTTCTTGATTTAGTTTAAATGAGTCTTAGTAGGAGTAAAAATTTTATCTGATTGCAATTTGTTAAGTGGAATTTCTTCTTTTATATCACCTAAGTAAAGTTTATTTATATATTCTAGTCGTTTTGGATTTCCAATATAAGTTAATGGTATTTTAATTTCTTTTAATGCTGATGCAAACTCTTGCCACCCAATTGGATCACTGTGTTTAAGTGGTCTTAGTGTATCATTCACCAGGTCTATAATGTTACTCCCTGGTATTTTCATGTTATTGATACTAACAGTTCCATTGGTATCCCAATCTACCTTAATTTTATTTGAAAAAATTGATTCTATTAGTAATTCTTCTCGTTTTATTTACGTCTTAGGAATCAATTTCAAGAGTTGTTGCTTTGAATAAAATGGGGTTAAGTCAGTACCATTTATGGTTTTTGATTTTATGTTTGATTCTTGCTCAGTGTCAAGGACTGTTTCCTTAATGACATCAGTATCTTTATAATTAGGCAAACTTTCTGTTTTGGTTATAATTGGTATTTGATATGGTCGTCGTACTACTGCAGTAAAATGTAAATACCTTTATAGTGTTTGTAAATACAAAATCCATTTTTCTCTATCTTCTACATTACTATTTAAAATATCTTTCATTTCACTTTGTGTTTCATTTTTCTTTTTTCTATCAAATTAGGTTCAATTAGAATCATTTTTTTAGCATGTTCCATTTTTGCTTTATTTTCCTGCTAAGGTTTTAAAATTGAACTCACCAAGGCACTTAGAACAGATCCTAAAATAATAGGTAAAAAGGCACCACCCCTTTGAATAATTACGTTTTTTTTAAGTAGATTTCTTCCTTTACAAACCAACTTTCTCAATATATTTTTATATTTTTTAAATTTGTTTTTATCATTTTCCTTGACGGGTATTTTACCCTGTAATACGTTGTAAATACACTCACAAATAAAAGTTAATTCTTCTTTACTACAAGATTTAAGTAAAGCTTTTCTATGTCTTGGTTTCAATACATGCAACGATTTTAAAAGTTCTTGATGTGTAGTCACTCTTGAATGCATTATTTGTGAATGATTGGAATTCCATTATGTTTGCTGTATTTAAATCCTTTTTTAGGTATATAAACAATGCAATTCTGGTCAGAAGGAAATATTCTCGTTTTAAATCGACACATATCAATTGTGTCCTGTTTTAAATCTATCATGAGGTAGCCATGAGGTTCACTAGTAGCATCTTTGTAGGCATCTTCCATAAATTTGATGTTTTCAGGTGAGACTTGACGTGCTAAGTAACGAATTTGTGTTTTATCTCGTGGATTTTTAAAGTAGACTATATAACTAGAGTTTAAAGAAATATCTCTCTGTCCTTCACCTTGATGGAATATATTTTGTGTAATATAGAAAACACTAATGTTTCTATGATGACTACCCTTTGTGAATATGTCAACAACACGACCATCAGACTCTCGCATGAGATCATCGATTATTATTAGTTGTGGTTGTTCTCCATCAAATTTACATTGTTCAAGTTGTATAACGGTTGCATTTCATCATAACACCACATAATATTAGAAAAATGTTGATTGCAAATCTCATTAGCATATTTAAAAACTGATTTACCACATCCACTAGGGCCAGTAGTACTGTAAAGGGATGATAAAAATGAATCATAATTATTTTTAATGTGTGTTCTCTTTGAAAATGTTAAAATTCATATGGGGGAAAGCAATAAAAACAAACACTTATACATTAAAAACAATATAATTAATAATAAAAAAATAAAAATTACAATCATTAGGTTACTTAATAATAGATAGTTATTACCTTACATTTTCAAACACACATAAACGAGATACAATTAACACTCTATATTAAAACACATAATTACAATGTTACTGACTTATATAGTAGGTATACATACATTATATATGAAGGAAAAATAAACTTAACTATATTTACATATTTTTTTTTCAAAACTATAAGTTAATCTTAAAATGCCCCAAGCATATTTATCTATTGAATTAGGTAAAATATATCTCTTGATGTCATTACAGGATAGACAAGTTTTATTAATTTTTGTTTAAAAATAGTATGTTTCACACTTCGAAACTTCTGGTAAAACATTTACATTTTTATTAAATAGACACGACTTATGATTTTCCAAATTCATCTTTTTTGTCACAATTTTATTTACACCTTTAGCTTTAGCAATAACTTTACTTTCAATATCCATTGCATACATTTTTGATGGAAGTCCTACAAACTCCCGAAATACATTACCACTGTTCTCATCCTAAAAATATCCAAGTTTCTTTTTATTTAAAAGTGGGAAACCATAAACATTATCACTAGGATAGTCTGAAGTATCGAAAAAACATTCTAAGTCAGATTTTATATCATTATAAAAATTATCTGTAAATACACTTGACATTATTATTGTATTTTCTTTTCATGTAATTATAATGAAAGTTATACATCAATGTCTTTGATATTTCTAATATACAATATCCTAAAACAAATGGTTTATTGAAATATACCGTTTTGTAATTGTACAGCAATTAAAGATTCGGAGAATATAGATAGACTATGAAACTCAGGGCGAGCAATTAAACTTTGTGCACCTTGAATTTTTCCACGGTTTCCCAGTGGGTTAACAATTTCACATTAACACGTTTTCCAACATTTTCCATAGTTTTACCAAAGACTGCATTATTCATAAGTTTATAAAAATCTTTTTCAAAGTCACTTTTAGCTAAAGTTCTAAGTTGTGTATTTAAATCCATATATTTCTTCAACCAAGGACGTTGCTCAAAGTGTAAAACTCTATGAACTCTAATTAATTTCATACCAAGTTGTAAACATTGCTTCAGATTTTTATGGTGAATATTTAGTTTTGTTATATAAATTTGGTACTAATTTTTTATCTTTACTGTTACCGATTACATTGTTTTCAGGGCATAAAGGTAAGTCTGAATGGAGATCATGTAAATTTTCAGGGTATTCAAGATCAACTTCCAGTATGTATCCAATATCTGATGAATTTGATATATTGAAGTCTATGTTCGGGTTAACCCATTTAAAATCTCTTACAGGCAAATACTGAGACATTGCCCAACCATAGAGATTGTTTGCATCAAAATACATTAAGTAAGATTTTGGTAAGTTATCTTTGTAATAACCTATGTACTCGTTATTTGCCTTTCCATATCTGTTAGAACACTGTGAAATACCACCTCTTATACAAGACTTTACGAATGCTATTTTATCAAAGTCTTTTAATAATTCCAGTGTTATGTTAGTACATTTTAGTATTGCATCCCAGCTTAATCCTGAAAGGGTATTATATTGTACAGGGTCAAGTTCATATGTTTTGATACAAATTTCTCGTAAAGTTTTCAAAAATATCAGTGAGTAACATTACATCAGTTCTTAAGTATAGATTGGAATAGTCCAACATATTTTTACATTTAAATTGGGCCCAAACATTTTGAGCATGTTTATAATCATCATCTGAGACACTGGTATTACTTAAAGAGTTAAAGAAAGCGTTTTGATCTGGAAGAGCTGTAACTTTTAAGTAGTCATAAGAATTAACAAATTCATTAGGAAAAACACCTTTCCTAATAAGTTTATTAAAATCATTTTCGTTTGGAAATTGTTTTCTTAATTCTACAAATTGATCTTTTTTTAGATTTTTTGCTAAACTATCTAAACTACCATGCCATGGCCATGAATTTTAAAGAATCTAAAAACCGCAAATGTACTAAATGACCTCTTATATAATTTTTTGAGAATGAAATATATTTTTCCTTATTTTGCGGCGTTATATCTATTACTCCATCTTTAAAATTCAAAGCATGAACAATAAAATGAGCAACATAATTACTTAGATTATGAAATAGAATGGGAATGAAAAAGGGAACACGATACTTTGAACTACATAATTCGTTAGCAACACCTCTAAAATTACCAGTATTCCAATCATAGTCTACTGTGATGTCATCACCCAATAGCCCTTCACACATAATATAATTGCGATTGTCTAATAGATTCCTTCTCTTCATTAGTTAATGGAAGTGGACATTTTTAAAAACAATTTATCCTATGTATATTGCTAATATCTTTGTAAATGCTTTCCATAAGCATTTTTGCACAATTAGGCCCTGTGTATGTTCTGTATGTAGACAGCTTATCATCATACGATCATTTTATATAGTATCCATAAGTATAAACTTCATGTTCATGTATTGTTTTTGAATATGACTTCGATGGATCAGGGTCACATAAGGTGACTGGTTTTAAAAGAGCTTCAAAGTCTGCATATATTACAAAAGGTAATTTTAATTTTCTTTGAAACTTATCAAAATAGATTTCATCATTATTTGTTTTCCGATTAAACCAATCTTTTCCTTTTTTATGAATTCCTGGTAATTCAGTAACAATATGAGCACAGTCATGTTTTTGGTGATTAATTAAATTAACTTTAGATTTAAAATATAAAAGGCAACCATCACAGATATGAATAGCATTATTTCGATTTGTTATTTGTTTACTTACCAAGCGTGATAATTTTTTTATAAAACAATAATGATCATTTGAACCATTGTTTAAAAATAATAAGTTAATGTGTAATTCTTTACGACATTTTGTAAAATATAATGGTCCAACGATGATATTACATTTTTTTTCTTTGTTAAAATCTAATCCGAAAACATTGATACTAATGTTATTCTGTTTTTCTACCTTGGGTATATCCGATAATTTGATTGGGAACTGTATATTAATAAACTTTAGTTTATTTTGATTCCTCAAGTATGATGATACCCTTTCGGAATTTTTATATACAGGATATAGTGCAGATAGTAAAGCCCACTTAAAACATTGTTGATCGTTATTTTTTACATTTATGACTGCTTTTTTACGCTTAATCTCTTCATTATTATGCATGATACACTTCCGGTTTTGATAGTTTGTAAGCTCCATATCTAGTGGCTGTCTTCAGGATTGTGATCAACACTGCAGACAGCATGCCTACACCAAGGCTAATATTAAGACTGTTGATAAAATCAGGGCTGGAGACACTCAGAGATAACTTATCGGTGAAGGTTTCAACAGAGGAGAATGACATTAATCCTAACCTCACTAGGTTTCCCTTAAATTCATACTTGATAGGTACAACTATTGATGAATTTGCACCTTTTGGGGTTATTGAACAAGACTCTGGTTTCTCAATTAGAGTTAACTTCTGACTGTCGCCATTACAGTTGAATTCAGATAGAAAGAAAGAACAATTACTCTCAAATTGTAATAGACCTGTTGACTCCACTGCTATTGGAGTTACAATAATAAAAGGATACTCTTCACATGCCGTGCATCCGTATGTCATCTCCACTCTCATCTGGCACTTAGCACTTTGTACCTTCTTGCTAAATAGTGATTTTGTATTAATCATTATGGACATGAATCCAGGCACAGTGCCACGTTTTATGATTGTGGTGTTTTTCATCAGTTTAATATTATCGATCTTCTTGGCAGTCTTAAGTGCCCTGCTCAACCCCGATTCTGGAGCTGTGCATGTAACTTTATCACCATCCGGTTCACATTTGATTGCCCAAAGAGGATAAACTGTCTCATTCCATCTGTTAATGGCTATCTGAATATCACCTAAAATGCCAGCAACAGGGTTGTTTAGCTCTGCTGCTCTGGCCTCATAATAATTGAAATCACTGAAACTAAAGAATATGTTAGGAGAAATGCTACCCTGATCCACATTAAAGTTAAGCAGATGCATCCATTTTGCACTGTCTGGGGATGGAGATGACGTAGACATTCTGTAGGTCTTAACACTCCCATCCTTCTCATGAATTATTTTTGCACCAATCTCATTTCTTACGTGTTTGTATATAAATGCTCCTTTCAATATATCAGGAACCACTTTCCAATGATACCAGAGGCAAACTGTCTCATGTGTGCACTTCTTGTTAGAGAGGTTAGGTGTTAAAAAACATCCTTGTTGTCCAGAGGGAATCTCATATGCGTCTGCTCCAACTTTGGAATACCTACTTTGAGGATTGCAATTATCCCTGTGCCAGCATATGTCAGAACCAAAGCAGGCCGAATATGAATTCACATCAATTTTGAACAGGCTGGTTGAATACATCTTTTCATAATAAACGTCTGCATTTAAAGCCTCTAGCATTAGACTCTCCTTAGTCCCATCCGGATAGATCATGCACATCTTCTGGCCACTATGTAGTAATAACAGACTTGTGTGCTCATTCTCAGATTTGCCATCTCTCATAACTAAACCACTACTTGAAATTGAAAATGTTGTATCACATGAAGATGCAGTTCCCAACTGATTGGCAATAGCCAACGACAAGAGGGAAACTGTTAGTGAAGAGGGAGTGGAAGATTTCTTTCCTTCATTCAGAGATCTTGTCTTGCTTCTGTTGATTTTATTCAGCTTAATTGATAGTTTGTTAAGCTTCTTTTCATCTTTCATAGCTTTATGGTTGACATGTTTGTCCACAGCCATGTCATACAATCTCTTAAGAAAATGGTACCTGTTTTCTACATATTGGAACCCAGCAAGTAATAGGCAAGTTACTATTACAGATATTAAAACAGCCAAAGTTATCGGAACAGCAATTGATCTACAGTTCTCTGAGGCTTCATTGTGACTGCAAATAAAGCAGTCATCACATGAATCCATTCTTGAAATCAGGTTCATACTGCAATTGGTACACTTTAAATGAAGCAATCCATATCCTCTGGTTCCTGATTGGAAGTTACTTGAAATGTCCATCCCGTTGAGAAAAGTCTTACAACCTGATGTGTCACCCTCAACTACAAAGACCCCCTTCCAGACTGTAATGGTGGGACAAGCACCCGATTGCCTTAGCACAGATACAGTCATCATTACCATTATCGATAGGATAATCATTTTAATTTCACTGTCTTTGTATTGGAAGATGATGACGTCGATGCTTGTTGTAAATCTTCAACACTAATATCAGCTTGCCTCTTCAAACCTCGACCGACTTGAATTGAAGATTTTCTGTAGGTATAACATGCTTATGTTAATATAAGAACACAAATATGTAACATAAAATTTAAATAAGTTTAGTTAGAATGTATACCTGAATGCTTCCTCAACTTCTGTACAGATGTTAAACAGTGAAGTGTCATAATACGGATTTTCCAGAGCATTATCTTCATAATTCTCACACGCTCTCATTAGTTCTTTTTCTTCTTCTTCAATAACATTTTGAAAAACAACACTTTCTACTGACATGGTGGAAATAAACCAGTTTAGCTTTGCTTGTATTGTTCGATTTTTCTCTTATATATACAAGTCGATAAGGTGATTAATATATTAGTTGATGGTTAATTAATAGTTGATCGTTACTAATTAGATACTCATAATTTTTTTTAACGATGGTTCCTATAAATTAATTTAGCTATTAGAGATTACTTTTTAAAAAAGTATTTTTTACAGTTATTGGTTTCTGCTATTTGCTTTGTGATATCAAATATGATACCCTTCGTTTGCTCATATTTTTCATCTTTTGTATCCGTATAATATTTGATCCTCACTTCTGAGTGTTTCCAATGTTCATCAACTGGTACTTTTTTCAATTTTATGAGGTCATACACCTCTATTTTCAACATATGTGTAGCATGAGCCCCATCATCATTATTAGTAGACAAGTATGTGACGCCAGGGATACTATCTTTTGAAGTTCTCGCCACTGTAGAGCTGAGTTATTTTTCTTCTGATTGGTCCCCTCAAAGAATGAGTCGATACTATTTCGACGAGACCGTTTGAGCTTTATTGTTTTTAAGGCTTTCTCAGTCGATTGCTCATCCTCCGATGTAGCGTAGTAGTAATGCTTGAACGTGTTTTCTTCCATTACGTTAAATGTTGAATTCTGTAATAAAATAAGCCTATGCTTTAAAAACATATTTGTATAATAATTTGAATCAAAAATTTGTCTACAGTAAAAACCTAAACAAAATTGGTTTAAGTAATAGACATTCAAACAAACAGATTATTTTTCAGGGTCTGTAATATATAATAAATATAGATAAAGAATTATAAAGCAAAAAAACACATACCTCCATAGCTTTTTTGAAGTAAATAGAACCAGCCTCAGTATCACACAGGATGAATTAAATCACTTGATGATAAATTTTAACTCGAATACTATGGACTAGTGTTTATGGATCCTGGTTTCAATACATGCAACGATATTAAATAGCCCTTCACACATAATATAATTGCGATTGTCTAATAGATTCCTTCTCTTCATTAGTTAATGGAAGTGGACATTTTTAAAAACAATTTATCCTATGTATATTGCTAATATCTTTGTAAATGCTTTCCATAAACATTTTTGCACAATTAGGCCCTGTGTATGTTCTGTATGTAGACAGCTTATCATCATACGATCATTTTATATAGTATCCATAAGTATAAACTTCATGTTCATGTATTGTTTTTGAATATGACTTCGATGGATCAGGGTCACATGAGGTGACGGGTTTTAAAAGAGCTTCAAAGTCTGCATATATTACAAAAGGTAATTTTAATTTTCTTTGAAACTTATCAAAATAGATTTCATCATTATTTGTTTTCCGATTAAACCAATTTTTTCCTTTTTTATGAATTCCTGGTAATTCAGTAACAATATGAGCACAGTCATGTTTTTGGTGATTAATTAAATTAACTTTAGATTTAAAATATAAAAGGCAGCCATCACAGATATGAATAGCATTATTTCGATTTGTTATTTGTTTACTTACCAAGCGTGATAATTTTTTTATAAAACAATAATGATCATTTGAACCATTGTTTAAAAATAATAAGTTAATGTGTAATTCTTTACGACATTTTGTAAAATATAATGGTCCAACGATGATATTACATTTTTTTTCTTTGTTAAAATCTAATCCGAAAACATTGATACTAATGTTATTCTGTTTTTCTACCTTGGGTATATCCGATAATTTGATCGGGAACTGTATATTAATAAACTTTAGTCTATTTTGATTCCTCAAGTATGATGATACCCTTTCGGAATTTTTGTATACAGGATATAGTGCGGATAGTAAAGCCCACTTAAAACATTGTTGATCGTTATTTTTTACATTTATGACTGCTTTTTTACGCTTAATATCTAAAGGTAATTCAATAAACGAAGACCCCCCGTAAGGGATTGAACTTATTAACATTCATTTCTAAGAACTGAATTTTTTGTAAAGTCCATCCACTATCTTTTGTTTCGAAATCACGCATTTTATTTTTAATGTCTTCGCTTAAAGTTTCTAAATAATTTTCTAATTCGTCTCCTAAAGAAATAGTCCAATTTTTTGTTTGAAAATCGAAAGAATTTTTTAAATCTTTTGTTTCCTGTTCAAAATCTGCATGAATAATAAAATTAACTTTAACAATAGTTAACTCTTTTAAACATTCCTGAATAAGAAATATTATCGAATCTTTAATTGATGCTATGAATACTTCAGGAGTTTGTATTTTAAGTGACTCATCAGCTTTAGGTGATACAATTCTATACGTTAAGACCCGAGACCCAAAAGCAACTGATATAACAGAGACATTATGTAAATTATGATAACGAATAAGACATTTCACTTTGTGTTCCTTAGATCGTAAGTGCTGAGCATAGAATCTTTGGCTAACTTGTAAATCACATATTTGACACATAACATTCTGTCTATGTGTTGTATTGGAAGATGATGACGTCGATGCTTGTTGTAAATCTTCAACACTAATATCAGCTTGCCTCTTCAAACCTCGACCGACTTGAATTGAAGATTTTCTGTAGGTATAACATGCTTATGTTAATATAAGAACACAAATATGTAACATAAAATTTAAATAAGTTTAGTTAGAATGTATACCTGAATGCTTCCTCAACTTCTGTACAGATGTTAAACAGTGAAGTGTCATAATACGGATTTTCCAGAGCATTATCTTCATAATTCTCACACGCTCTCATTAGTTCTTTTTCTTCTTCTTCAATAACATTTTGAAAAACAACACTTTCTACTGACATGGTGGAAATAAACCAGTTTAGCTTTGCTTGTATTGTTCGATTTTTCTCTTATATATACAAGTCGATAAGGTGATTAATATATTAGTTGATGGTTAATTAATAGTTGATCGTTACTAATTAGATACTCATAATTTTTTTTAACGATGGTTCCTATAAATTAATTTAGCTATTAGAGATTACTTTTTAAAAAAGTATTTTTTACAGTTATTGGTTTCTGCTATTTGCTTTGTGATATCAAATATGATACCCTTCGTTTGCTCATATTTTTCATCTTTTGTATCCGTATAATATTTGATCCTCACTTCTGAGTGTTTCCAATGTTCATCAACTGGTACTTTTTTCAATTTTATGAGGTCATACACCTCTATTTTCAACATATGTGTAGCATGAGCCCCATCATCATTATTAGTAGACAAGTATGTGACGCCAGGGATACTATCTTTTGAAGTTCTCGCCACTGTAGAGCTGAGTTATTTTTCTTCTGATTGGTCCCCTCAAAGAATGAGTCGATACTATTTCGACGAGACCGTTTGAGCTTTATTGTTTTTAAGGCTTTCTCAGTCGATTGCTCATCCTCCGATGTAGCGTAGTAGTAATGCTTGAACGTGTTTTCTTCCATTACGTTAAATGTTGAATTCTGTAATAAAATAAGCCTATGCTTTAAAAACATATTTGTATAATAATTTGAATCAAAAATTTGTCTACAGTAAAAACCTAAACAAAATTGGTTTAAGTAATAGACATTCAAACAAACAGATTATTTTTCAGGGTCTGTAATATATAATAAATATAGATAAAGAATTATAAAGCAAAAAAACACATACCTCCATAGCTTTTTTGAAGTAAATAGAACCAGCCTCAGTATCACACAGGATGAATTAAATCACTTGATGATAAATTTTAACTCGAATACTATGGACTAGTGTTTATGGATCCTGGTTTCAATACATGCAACGATATTAAATAGCCCTTCACACATAATATAATTGCGATTGTCTAATAGATTCCTTCTCTTCATTAGTTAATGGAAGTGGACATTTTTAAAAACAATTTATCCTATGTATATTGCTAATATCTTTGTAAATGCTTTCCATAAACATTTTTGCACAATTAGGCCCTGTGTATGTTCTGTATGTAGACAGCTTATCATCATACGATCATTTTATATAGTATCCATAAGTATAAACTTCATGTTCATGTATTGTTTTTGAATATGACTTCGATGGATCAGGGTCACATGAGGTGACGGGTTTTAAAAGAGCTTCAAAGTCTGCATATATTACAAAAGGTAATTTTAATTTTCTTTGAAACTTATCAAAATAGATTTCATCATTATTTGTTTTCCGATTAAACCAATTTTTTCCTTTTTTATGAATTCCTGGTAATTCAGTAACAATATGAGCACAGTCATGTTTTTGGTGATTAATTAAATTAACTTTAGATTTAAAATATAAAAGGCAGCCATCACAGATATGAATAGCATTATTTCGATTTGTTATTTGTTTACTTACCAAGCGTGATAATTTTTTTATAAAACAATAATGATCATTTGAACCATTGTTTAAAAATAATAAGTTAATGTGTAATTCTTTACGACATTTTGTAAAATATAATGGTCCAACGATGATATTACATTTTTTTTCTTTGTTAAAATCTAATCCGAAAACATTGATACTAATGTTATTCTGTTTTTCTACCTTGGGTATATCCGATAATTTGATCGGGAACTGTATATTAATAAACTTTAGTCTATTTTGATTCCTCAAGTATGATGATACCCTTTCGGAATTTTTGTATACAGGATATAGTGCGGATAGTAAAGCCCACTTAAAACATTGTTGATCGTTATTTTTTACATTTATGACTGCTTTTTTACGCTTAATATCTAAAGGTAATTCAATAAACGAAGACCCCCCGTAAGGGATTGAACTTATTAACATTCATTTCTAAGAACTGAATTTTTTGTAAAGTCCATCCACTATCTTTTGTTTCGAAATCACGCATTTTATTTTTAATGTCTTCGCTTAAAGTTTCTAAATAATTTTCTAATTCGTCTCCTAAAGAAATAGTCCAATTTTTTGTTTGAAAATCGAAAGAATTTTTTAAATCTTTTGTTTCCTGTTCAAAATCTGCATGAATAATAAAATTAACTTTAACAATAGTTAACTCTTTTAAACATTCCTGAATAAGAAATATTATCGAATCTTTAATTGATGCTATGAATACTTCAGGAGTTTGTATTTTAAGTGACTCATCAGCTTTAGGTGATACAATTCTATACGTTAAGACCCGAGACCCAAAAGCAACTGATATAACAGAGACATTATGTAAATTATGATAACGAATAAGACATTTCACTTTGTGTTCCTTAGATCGTAAGTGCTGAGCATAGAATCTTTGGCTAACTTGTAAATCACATATTTGACACATAACATTCTGTCTATGTGTTGTATTGGAAGATGATGACGTCGATGCTTGTTGTAAATCTTCAACACTAATATCAGCTTGCCTCTTCAAACCTCGACCGACTTGAATTGAAGATTTTCTGTAGGTATAACATGCTTATGTTAATATAAGAACACAAATATGTAACATAAAATTTAAATAAGTTTAGTTAGAATGTATACCTGAATGCTTCCTCAACTTCTGTACAGATGTTAAACAGTGAAGTGTCATAATACGGATTTTCCAGAGCATTATCTTCATAATTCTCACACGCTCTCATTAGTTCTTTTTCTTCTTCTTCAATAACATTTTGAAAAACAACACTTTCTACTGACATGGTGGAAATAAACCAGTTTAGCTTTGCTTGTATTGTTCGATTTTTCTCTTATATATACAAGTCGATAAGGTGATTAATATATTAGTTGATGGTTAATTAATAGTTGATCGTTACTAATTAGATACTCATAATTTTTTTTAACGATGGTTCCTATAAATTAATTTAGCTATTAGAGATTACTTTTTAAAAAAGTATTTTTTACAGTTATTGGTTTCTGCTATTTGCTTTGTGATATCAAATATGATACCCTTCGTTTGCTCATATTTTTCATCTTTTGTATCCGTATAATATTTGATCCTCACTTCTGAGTGTTTCCAATGTTCATCAACTGGTACTTTTTTCAATTTTATGAGGTCATACACCTCTATTTTCAACATATGTGTAGCATGAGCCCCATCATCATTATTAGTAGACAAGTATGTGACGCCAGGGATACTATCTTTTGAAGTTCTCGCCACTGTAGAGCTGAGTTATTTTTCTTCTGATTGGTCCCCTCAAAGAATGAGTCGATACTATTTCGACGAGACCGTTTGAGCTTTATTGTTTTTAAGGCTTTCTCAGTCGATTGCTCATCCTCCGATGTAGCGTAGTAGTAATGCTTGAACGTGTTTTCTTCCATTACGTTAAATGTTGAATTCTGTAATAAAATAAGCCTATGCTTTAAAAACATATTTGTATAATAATTTGAATCAAAAATTTGTCTACAGTAAAAACCTAAACAAAATTGGTTTAAGTAATAGACATTCAAACAAACAGATTATTTTTCAGGGTCTGTAATATATAATAAATATAGATAAAGAATTATAAAGCAAAAAAACACATACCTCCATAGCTTTTTTGAAGTAAATAGAACCAGCCTCAGTATCACACAGGATGAATTAAATCACTTGATGATAAATTTTAACTCGAATACTATGGACTAGTGTTTATGGATCCTGGTTTCAATACATGCAACGATATTAAATAGCCCTTCACACATAATATAATTGCGATTGTCTAATAGATTCCTTCTCTTCATTAGTTAATGGAAGTGGACATTTTTAAAAACAATTTATCCTATGTATATTGCTAATATCTTTGTAAATGCTTTCCATAAACATTTTTGCACAATTAGGCCCTGTGTATGTTCTGTATGTAGACAGCTTATCATCATACGATCATTTTATATAGTATCCATAAGTATAAACTTCATGTTCATGTATTGTTTTTGAATATGACTTCGATGGATCAGGGTCACATGAGGTGACGGGTTTTAAAAGAGCTTCAAAGTCTGCATATATTACAAAAGGTAATTTTAATTTTCTTTGAAACTTATCAAAATAGATTTCATCATTATTTGTTTTCCGATTAAACCAATTTTTTCCTTTTTTATGAATTCCTGGTAATTCAGTAACAATATGAGCACAGTCATGTTTTTGGTGATTAATTAAATTAACTTTAGATTTAAAATATAAAAGGCAGCCATCACAGATATGAATAGCATTATTTCGATTTGTTATTTGTTTACTTACCAAGCGTGATAATTTTTTTATAAAACAATAATGATCATTTGAACCATTGTTTAAAAATAATAAGTTAATGTGTAATTCTTTACGACATTTTGTAAAATATAATGGTCCAACGATGATATTACATTTTTTTTCTTTGTTAAAATCTAATCCGAAAACATTGATACTAATGTTATTCTGTTTTTCTACCTTGGGTATATCCGATAATTTGATCGGGAACTGTATATTAATAAACTTTAGTCTATTTTGATTCCTCAAGTATGATGATACCCTTTCGGAATTTTTGTATACAGGATATAGTGCGGATAGTAAAGCCCACTTAAAACATTGTTGATCGTTATTTTTTACATTTATGACTGCTTTTTTACGCTTAATATCTAAAGGTAATTCAATAAACGAAGACCCCCCGTAAGGGATTGAACTTATTAACATTCATTTCTAAGAACTGAATTTTTTGTAAAGTCCATCCACTATCTTTTGTTTCGAAATCACGCATTTTATTTTTAATGTCTTCGCTTAAAGTTTCTAAATAATTTTCTAATTCGTCTCCTAAAGAAATAGTCCAATTTTTTGTTTGAAAATCGAAAGAATTTTTTAAATCTTTTGTTTCCTGTTCAAAATCTGCATGAATAATAAAATTAACTTTAACAATAGTTAACTCTTTTAAACATTCCTGAATAAGAAATATTATCGAATCTTTAATTGATGCTATGAATACTTCAGGAGTTTGTATTTTAAGTGACTCATCAGCTTTAGGTGATACAATTCTATACGTTAAGACCCGAGACCCAAAAGCAACTGATATAACAGAGACATTATGTAAATTATGATAACGAATAAGACATTTCACTTTGTGTTCCTTAGATCGTAAGTGCTGAGCATAGAATCTTTGGCTAACTTGTAAATCACATATTTGACACATAACATTCTGTCTATGTGTTGTATTGGAAGATGATGACGTCGATGCTTGTTGTAAATCTTCAACACTAATATCAGCTTGCCTCTTCAAACCTCGACCGACTTGAATTGAAGATTTTCTGTAGGTATAACATGCTTATGTTAATATAAGAACACAAATATGTAACATAAAATTTAAATAAGTTTAGTTAGAATGTATACCTGAATGCTTCCTCAACTTCTGTACAGATGTTAAACAGTGAAGTGTCATAATACGGATTTTCCAGAGCATTATCTTCATAATTCTCACACGCTCTCATTAGTTCTTTTTCTTCTTCTTCAATAACATTTTGAAAAACAACACTTTCTACTGACATGGTGGAAATAAACCAGTTTAGCTTTGCTTGTATTGTTCGATTTTTCTCTTATATATACAAGTCGATAAGGTGATTAATATATTAGTTGATGGTTAATTAATAGTTGATCGTTACTAATTAGATACTCATAATTTTTTTTAACGATGGTTCCTATAAATTAATTTAGCTATTAGAGATTACTTTTTAAAAAAGTATTTTTTACAGTTATTGGTTTCTGCTATTTGCTTTGTGATATCAAATATGATACCCTTCGTTTGCTCATATTTTTCATCTTTTGTATCCGTATAATATTTGATCCTCACTTCTGAGTGTTTCCAATGTTCATCAACTGGTACTTTTTTCAATTTTATGAGGTCATACACCTCTATTTTCAACATATGTGTAGCATGAGCCCCATCATCATTATTAGTAGACAAGTATGTGACGCCAGGGATACTATCTTTTGAAGTTCTCGCCACTGTAGAGCTGAGTTATTTTTCTTCTGATTGGTCCCCTCAAAGAATGAGTCGATACTATTTCGACGAGACCGTTTGAGCTTTATTGTTTTTAAGGCTTTCTCAGTCGATTGCTCATCCTCCGATGTAGCGTAGTAGTAATGCTTGAACGTGTTTTCTTCCATTACGTTAAATGTTGAATTCTGTAATAAAATAAGCCTATGCTTTAAAAACATATTTGTATAATAATTTGAATCAAAAATTTGTCTACAGTAAAAACCTAAACAAAATTGGTTTAAGTAATAGACATTCAAACAAACAGATTATTTTTCAGGGTCTGTAATATATAATAAATATAGATAAAGAATTATAAAGCAAAAAAACACATACCTCCATAGCTTTTTTGAAGTAAATAGAACCAGCCTCAGTATCACACAGGATGAATTAAATCACTTGATGATAAATTTTAACTCGAATACTATGGACTAGTGTTTATGGATCCTGGTTTCAATACATGCAACGATATTAAATAGCCCTTCACACATAATATAATTGCGATTGTCTAATAGATTCCTTCTCTTCATTAGTTAATGGAAGTGGACATTTTTAAAAACAATTTATCCTATGTATATTGCTAATATCTTTGTAAATGCTTTCCATAAACATTTTTGCACAATTAGGCCCTGTGTATGTTCTGTATGTAGACAGCTTATCATCATACGATCATTTTATATAGTATCCATAAGTATAAACTTCATGTTCATGTATTGTTTTTGAATATGACTTCGATGGATCAGGGTCACATGAGGTGACGGGGTTTAAAAGAGCTTCAAAGTCTGCATATATTACAAAAGGTAATTTTAATTTTCTTTGAAACTTATCAAAATAGATTTCATCATTATTTGTTTTCCGATTAAACCAATTTTTTCCTTTTTTATGAATTCCTGGTAATTCAGTAACAATATGAGCACAGTCATGTTTTTGGTGATTAATTAAATTAACTTTAGATTTAAAATATAAAAGGCAGCCATCACAGATATGAATAGCATTATTTCGATTTGTTATTTGTTTACTTACCAAGCGTGATAATTTTTTTATAAAACAATAATGATCATTTGAACCATTGTTTAAAAATAATAAGTTAATGTGTAATTCTTTACGACATTTTGTAAAATATAATGGTCCAACGATGATATTACATTTTTTTTCTTTGTTAAAATCTAATCCGAAAACATTGATACTAATGTTATTCTGTTTTTCTACCTTGGGTATATCCGATAATTTGATCGGGAACTGTATATTAATAAACTTTAGTCTATTTTGATTCCTCAAGTATGATGATACCCTTTCGGAATTTTTGTATACAGGATATAGTGCGGATAGTAAAGCCCACTTAAAACATTGTTGATCGTTATTTTTTACATTTATGACTGCTTTTTTACGCTTAATATCTAAAGGTAATTCAATAAACGAAGACCCCCGTAAGGGATTGAACTTATTAACATTCATTTCTAAGAACTGAATTTTTTGTAAAGTCCATCCACTATCTTTTGTTTCGAAATCACGCATTTTATTTTTAATGTCTTCGCTTAAAGTTTCTAAATAATTTTCTAATTCGTCTCCTAAAGAAATAGTCCAATTTTTTGTTTGAAAATCGAAAGAATTTTTTAAATCTTTTGTTTCCTGTTCAAAATCTGCATGAATAATAAAATTAACTTTAACAATAGTTAACTCTTTTAAACATTCCTGAATAAGAAATATTATCGAATCTTTAATTGATGCTATGAATACTTCAGGAGTTTGTATTTTAAGTGACTCATCAGCTTTAGGTGATACAATTCTATACGTTAAGACCCGAGACCCAAAAGCAACTGATATAACAGAGACATTATGTAAATTATGATAACGAATAAGACATTTCACTTTGTGTTCCTTAGATCGTAAGTGCTGAGCATAGAATCTTTGGCTAACTTGTAAATCACATATTTGACACATAACATTCTGTCTATGTGTTGTATTGGAAGATGATGACGTCGATGCTTGTTGTAAATCTTCAACACTAATATCAGCTTGCCTCTTCAAACCTCGACCGACTTGAATTGAAGATTTTCTGTAGGTATAACATGCTTATGTTAATATAAGAACACAAATATGTAACATAAAATTTAAATAAGTTTAGTTAGAATGTATACCTGAATGCTTCCTCAACTTCTGTACAGATGTTAAACAGTGAAGTGTCATAATACGGATTTTCCAGAGCATTATCTTCATAATTCTCACACGCTCTCATTAGTTCTTTTTCTTCTTCTTCAATAACATTTTGAAAAACAACACTTTCTACTGACATGGTGGAAATAAACCAGTTTAGCTTTGCTTGTATTGTTCGATTTTTCTCTTATATATACAAGTCGATAAGGTGATTAATATATTAGTTGATGGTTAATTAATAGTTGATCGTTACTAATTAGATACTCATAATTTTTTTTAACGATGGTTCCTATAAATTAATTTAGCTATTAGAGATTACTTTTTAAAAAAGTATTTTTTACAGTTATTGGTTTCTGCTATTTGCTTTGTGATATCAAATATGATACCCTTCGTTTGCTCATATTTTTCATCTTTTGTATCCGTATAATATTTGATCCTCACTTCTGAGTGTTTCCAATGTTCATCAACTGGTACTTTTTTCAATTTTATGAGGTCATACACCTCTATTTTCAACATATGTGTAGCATGAGCCCCATCATCATTATTAGTAGACAAGTATGTGACGCCAGGGATACTATCTTTTGAAGTTCTCGCCACTGTAGAGCTGAGTTATTTTTCTTCTGATTGGTCCCCTCAAAGAATGAGTCGATACTATTTCGACGAGACCGTTTGAGCTTTATTGTTTTTAAGGCTTTCTCAGTCGATTGCTCATCCTCCGATGTAGCGTAGTAGTAATGCTTGAACGTGTTTTCTTCCATTACGTTAAATGTTGAATTCTGTAATAAAATAAGCCTATGCTTTAAAAACATATTTGTATAATAATTTGAATCAAAAATTTGTCTACAGTAAAAACCTAAACAAAATTGGTTTAAGTAATAGACATTCAAACAAACAGATTATTTTTCAGGGTCTGTAATATATAATAAATATAGATAAAGAATTATAAAGCAAAAAAACACATACCTCCATAGCTTTTTTGAAGTAAATAGAACCAGCCTCAGTATCACACAGGATGAATTAAATCACTTGATGATAAATTTTAACTCGAATACTATGGACTAGTGTTTATGGATCCTGGTTTCAATACATGCAACGATATTAAATAGCCCTTCACACATAATATAATTGCGATTGTCTAATAGATTCCTTCTCTTCATTAGTTAATGGAAGTGGACATTTTTAAAAACAATTTATCCTATGTATATTGCTAATATCTTTGTAAATGCTTTCCATAAACATTTTTGCACAATTAGGCCCTGTGTATGTTCTGTATGTAGACAGCTTATCATCATACGATCATTTTATATAGTATCCATAAGTATAAACTTCATGTTCATGTATTGTTTTTGAATATGACTTCGATGGATCAGGGTCACATGAGGTGACGGGTTTTAAAAGAGCTTCAAAGTCTGCATATATTACAAAAGGTAATTTTAATTTTCTTTGAAACTTATCAAAATAGATTTCATCATTATTTGTTTTCCGATTAAACCAATTTTTTCCTTTTTTATGAATTCCTGGTAATTCAGTAACAATATGAGCACAGTCATGTTTTTGGTGATTAATTAAATTAACTTTAGATTTAAAATATAAAAGGCAGCCATCACAGATATGAATAGCATTATTTCGATTTGTTATTTGTTTACTTACCAAGCGTGATAATTTTTTTATAAAACAATAATGATCATTTGAACCATTGTTTAAAAATAATAAGTTAATGTGTAATTCTTTACGACATTTTGTAAAATATAATGGTCCAACGATGATATTACATTTTTTTTCTTTGTTAAAATCTAATCCGAAAACATTGATACTAATGTTATTCTGTTTTTCTACCTTGGGTATATCCGATAATTTGATCGGGAACTGTATATTAATAAACTTTAGTCTATTTTGATTCCTCAAGTATGATGATACCCTTTCGGAATTTTTGTATACAGGATATAGTGCGGATAGTAAAGCCCACTTAAAACATTGTTGATCGTTATTTTTTACATTTATGACTGCTTTTTTACGCTTAATATCTAAAGGTAATTCAATAAACGAAGACCCCCGTAAGGGATTGAACTTATTAACATTCATTTCTAAGAACTGAATTTTTTGTAAAGTCCATCCACTATCTTTTGTTTCGAAATCACGCATTTTATTTTTAATGTCTTCGCTTAAAGTTTCTAAATAATTTTCTAATTCGTCTCCTAAAGAAATAGTCCAATTTTTTGTTTGAAAATCGAAAGAATTTTTTAAATCTTTTGTTTCCTGTTCAAAATCTGCATGAATAATAAAATTAACTTTAACAATAGTTAACTCTTTTAAACATTCCTGAATAAGAAATATTATCGAATCTTTAATTGATGCTATGAATACTTCAGGAGTTTGTATTTTAAGTGACTCATCAGCTTTAGGTGATACAATTCTATACGTTAAGACCCGAGACCCAAAAGCAACTGATATAACAGAGACATTATGTAAATTATGATAACGAATAAGACATTTCACTTTGTGTTCCTTAGATCGTAAGTGCTGAGCATAGAATCTTTGGCTAACTTGTAAATCACATATTTGACACATAACATTCTGTCTATGTGTTGTATTGGAAGATGATGACGTCGATGCTTGTTGTAAATCTTCAACACTAATATCAGCTTGCCTCTTCAAACCTCGACCGACTTGAATTGAAGATTTTCTGTAGGTATAACATGCTTATGTTAATATAAGAACACAAATATGTAACATAAAATTTAAATAAGTTTAGTTAGAATGTATACCTGAATGCTTCCTCAACTTCTGTACAGATGTTAAACAGTGAAGTGTCATAATACGGATTTTCCAGAGCATTATCTTCATAATTCTCACACGCTCTCATTAGTTCTTTTTCTTCTTCTTCAATAACATTTTGAAAAACAACACTTTCTACTGACATGGTGGAAATAAACCAGTTTAGCTTTGCTTGTATTGTTCGATTTTTCTCTTATATATACAAGTCGATAAGGTGATTAATATATTAGTTGATGGTTAATTAATAGTTGATCGTTACTAATTAGATACTCATAATTTTTTTTAACGATGGTTCCTATAAATTAATTTAGCTATTAGAGATTACTTTTTAAAAAAGTATTTTTTACAGTTATTGGTTTCTGCTATTTGCTTTGTGATATCAAATATGATACCCTTCGTTTGCTCATATTTTTCATCTTTTGTATCCGTATAATATTTGATCCTCACTTCTGAGTGTTTCCAATGTTCATCAACTGGTACTTTTTTCAATTTTATGAGGTCATACACCTCTATTTTCAACATATGTGTAGCATGAGCCCCATCATCATTATTAGTAGACAAGTATGTGACGCCAGGGATACTATCTTTTGAAGTTCTCGCCACTGTAGAGCTGAGTTATTTTTCTTCTGATTGGTCCCCTCAAAGAATGAGTTGATACTATTTCGACGAGACCGTTTGAGCTTTATTGTTTTTAAGGCTTTCTCAGTCGATTGCTCATCCTCCGATGTAGCGTAGTAGTAATGCTTGAACGTGTTTTCTTCCATTACGTTAAATGTTGAATTCTGTAATAAAATAAGCCTATGCTTTAAAAACATATTTGTATAATAATTTGAATCAAAAATTTGTCTACAGTAAAAACCTAAACAAAATTGGTTTAAGTAATAGACATTCAAACAAACAGATTATTTTTCAGGGTCTGTAATATATAATAAATATAGATAAAGAATTATAAAGCAAAAAAACACATACCTCCATAGCTTTTTTGAAGTAAATAGAACCAGCCTCAGTATCACACAGGATGAATTAAATCACTTGATGATAAATTTTAACTCGAATACTATGGACTAGTGTTTATGGATCCTGGTTTCAATACATGCAACGATATTAAATAGCCCTTCACACATAATATAATTGCGATTGTCTAATAGATTCCTTCTCTTCATTAGTTAATGGAAGTGGACATTTTTAAAAACAATTTATCCTATGTATATTGCTAATATCTTTGTAAATGCTTTCCATAAACATTTTTGCACAATTAGGCCCTGTGTATGTTCTGTATGTAGACAGCTTATCATCATACGATCATTTTATATAGTATCCATAAGTATAAACTTCATGTTCATGTATTGTTTTTGAATATGACTTCGATGGATCAGGGTCACATGAGGTGACGGGTTTTAAAAGAGCTTCAAAGTCTGCATATATTACAAAAGGTAATTTTAATTTTCTTTGAAACTTATCAAAATAGATTTCATCATTATTTGTTTTCCGATTAAACCAATTTTTTCCTTTTTTATGAATTCCTGGTAATTCAGTAACAATATGAGCACAGTCATGTTTTTGGTGATTAATTAAATTAACTTTAGATTTAAAATATAAAAGGCAGCCATCACAGATATGAATAGCATTATTTCGATTTGTTATTTGTTTACTTACCAAGCGTGATAATTTTTTTATAAAACAATAATGATCATTTGAACCATTGTTTAAAAATAATAAGTTAATGTGTAATTCTTTACGACATTTTGTAAAATATAATGGTCCAACGATGATATTACATTTTTTTTCTTTGTTAAAATCTAATCCGAAAACATTGATACTAATGTTATTCTGTTTTTCTACCTTGGGTATATCCGATAATTTGATCGGGAACTGTATATTAATAAACTTTAGTTTATTTTGATTCCTCAAGTATGATGATACCCTTTCGGAATTTTTGTATACAGGATATAGTGCGGATAGTAAAGCCCACTTAAAACATTGTTGATCGTTATTTTTTACATTTATGACTGCTTTTTTACGCTTAATATCTAAAGGTAATTCAATAAACGAAGACCCCCGTAAGGGATTGAACTTATTAACATTCATTTCTAAGAACTGAATTTTTTGTAAAGTCCATCCACTATCTTTTGTTTCGAAATCACGCATTTTATTTTTAATGTCTTCGCTTAAAGTTTCTAAATAATTTTCTAATTCGTCTCCTAAAGAAATAGTCCAATTTTTTGTTTGAAAATCGAAAGAATTTTTTAAATCTTTTGTTTCCTGTTCAAAATCTGCATGAATAATAAAATTAACTTTAACAATAGTTAACTCTTTTAAACATTCCTGAATAAGAAATATTATCGAATCTTTAATTGATGCTATGAATACTTCAGGAGTTTGTATTTTAAGTGACTCATCAGCTTTAGGTGATACAATTCTATACGTTAAGACCCGAGACCCAAAAGCAACTGATATAACAGAGACATTATGTAAATTATGATAACGAATAAGACATTTCACTTTGTGTTCCTTAGATCGTAAGTGCTGAGCATAGAATCTTTGGCTAACTTGTAAATCACATATTTGACACATAACATTCTGTCTATGTGTTGTATTGGAAGATGATGACGTCGATGCTTGTTGTAAATCTTCAACACTAATATCAGCTTGCCTCTTCAAACCTCGACCGACTTGAATTGAAGATTTTCTGTAGGTATAACATGCTTATGTTAATATAAGAACACAAATATGTAACATAAAATTTAAATAAGTTTAGTTAGAATGTATACCTGAATGCTTCCTCAACTTCTGTACAGATGTTAAACAGTGAAGTGTCATAATACGGATTTTCCAGAGCATTATCTTCATAATTCTCACACGCTCTCATTAGTTCTTTTTCTTCTTCTTCAATAACATTTTGAAAAACAACACTTTCTACTGACATGGTGGAAATAAACCAGTTTAGCTTTGCTTGTATTGTTCGATTTTTCTCTTATATATACAAGTCGATAAGGTGATTAATATATTAGTTGATGGTTAATTAATAGTTGATCGTTACTAATTAGATACTCATAATTTTTTTTAACGATGGTTCCTATAAATTAATTTAGCTATTAGAGATTACTTTTTAAAAAAGTATTTTTTACAGTTATTGGTTTCTGCTATTTGCTTTGTGATATCAAATATGATACCCTTCGTTTGCTCATATTTTTCATCTTTTGTATCCGTATAATATTTGATCCTCACTTCTGAGTGTTTCCAATGTTCATCAACTGGTACTTTTTTCAATTTTATGAGGTCATACACCTCTATTTTCAACATATGTGTAGCATGAGCCCCATCATCATTATTAGTAGACAAGTATGTGACGCCAGGGATACTATCTTTTGAAGTTCTCGCCACTGTAGAGCTGAGTTATTTTTCTTCTGATTGGTCCCCTCAAAGAATGAGTCGATACTATTTCGACGAGACCGTTTGAGCTTTATTGTTTTTAAGGCTTTCTCAGTCGATTGCTCATCCTCCGATGTAGCGTAGTAGTAATGCTTGAACGTGTTTTCTTCCATTACGTTAAATGTTGAATTCTGTAATAAAATAAGCCTATGCTTTAAAAACATATTTGTATAATAATTTGAATCAAAAATTTGTCTACAGTAAAAACCTAAACAAAATTGGTTTAAGTAATAGACATTCAAACAAACAGATTATTTTTCAGGGTCTGTAATATATAATAAATATAGATAAAGAATTATAAAGCAAAAAAACACATACCTCCATAGCTTTTTTGAAGTAAATAGAACCAGCCTCAGTATCACACAGGATGAATTAAATCACTTGATGATAAATTTTAACTCGAATACTATGGACTAGTGTTTATGGATCCTGGTTTCAATACATGCAACGATATTAAATAGCCCTTCACACATAATATAATTGCGATTGTCTAATAGATTCCTTCTCTTCATTAGTTAATGGAAGTGGACATTTTTAAAAACAATTTATCCTATGTATATTGCTAATATCTTTGTAAATGCTTTCCATAAACATTTTTGCACAATTAGGCCCTGTGTATGTTCTGTATGTAGACAGCTTATCATCATACGATCATTTTATATAGTATCCATAAGTATAAACTTCATGTTCATGTATTGTTTTTGAATATGACTTCGATGGATCAGGGTCACATGAGGTGACGGGTTTTAAAAGAGCTTCAAAGTCTGCATATATTACAAAAGGTAATTTTAATTTTCTTTGAAACTTATCAAAATAGATTTCATCATTATTTGTTTTCCGATTAAACCAATTTTTTCCTTTTTTATGAATTCCTGGTAATTCAGTAACAATATGAGCACAGTCATGTTTTTGGTGATTAATTAAATTAACTTTAGATTTAAAATATAAAAGGCAGCCATCACAGATATGAATAGCATTATTTCGATTTGTTATTTGTTTACTTACCAAGCGTGATAATTTTTTTATAAAACAATAATGATCATTTGAACCATTGTTTAAAAATAATAAGTTAATGTGTAATTCTTTACGACATTTTGTAAAATATAATGGTCCAACGATGATATTACATTTTTTTTCTTTGTTAAAATCTAATCCGAAAACATTGATACTAATGTTATTCTGTTTTTCTACCTTGGGTATATCCGATAATTTGATCGGGAACTGTATATTAATAAACTTTAGTTTATTTTGATTCCTCAAGTATGATGATACCCTTTCGGAATTTTTGTATACAGGATATAGTGCGGATAGTAAAGCCCACTTAAAACATTGTTGATCGTTATTTTTTACATTTATGACTGCTTTTTTACGCTTAATATCTAAAGGTAATTCAATAAACGAAGACCCCCGTAAGGGATTGAACTTATTAACATTCATTTCTAAGAACTGAATTTTTTGTAAAGTCCATCCACTATCTTTTGTTTCGAAATCACGCATTTTATTTTTAATGTCTTCGCTTAAAGTTTCTAAATAATTTTCTAATTCGTCTCCTAAAGAAATAGTCCAATTTTTTGTTTGAAAATCGAAAGAATTTTTTAAATCTTTTGTTTCCTGTTCAAAATCTGCATGAATAATAAAATTAACTTTAACAATAGTTAACTCTTTTAAACATTCCTGAATAAGAAATATTATCGAATCTTTAATTGATGCTATGAATACTTCAGGAGTTTGTATTTTAAGTGACTCATCAGCTTTAGGTGATACAATTCTATACGTTAAGACCCGAGACCCAAAAGCAACTGATATAACAGAGACATTATGTAAATTATGATAACGAATAAGACATTTCACTTTGTGTTCCTTAGATCGTAAGTGCTGAGCATAGAATCTTTGGCTAACTTGTAAATCACATATTTGACACATAACATTCTGTCTATGTGTTGTATTGGAAGATGATGACGTCGATGCTTGTTGTAAATCTTCAACACTAATATCAGCTTGCCTCTTCAAACCTCGACCGACTTGAATTGAAGATTTTCTGTAGGTATAACATGCTTATGTTAATATAAGAACACAAATATGTAACATAAAATTTAAATAAGTTTAGTTAGAATGTATACCTGAATGCTTCCTCAACTTCTGTACAGATGTTAAACAGTGAAGTGTCATAATACGGATTTTCCAGAGCATTATCTTCATAATTCTCACACGCTCTCATTAGTTCTTTTTCTTCTTCTTCAATAACATTTTGAAAAACAACACTTTCTACTGACATGGTGGAAATAAACCAGTTTAGCTTTGCTTGTATTGTTCGATTTTTCTCTTATATATACAAGTCGATAAGGTGATTAATATATTAGTTGATGGTTAATTAATAGTTGATCGTTACTAATTAGATACTCATAATTTTTTTTAACGATGGTTCCTATAAATTAATTTAGCTATTAGAGATTACTTTTTAAAAAAGTATTTTTTACAGTTATTGGTTTCTGCTATTTGCTTTGTGATATCAAATATGATACCCTTCGTTTGCTCATATTTTTCATCTTTTGTATCCGTATAATATTTGATCCTCACTTCTGAGTGTTTCCAATGTTCATCAACTGGTACTTTTTTCAATTTTATGAGGTCATACACCTCTATTTTCAACATATGTGTAGCATGAGCCCCATCATCATTATTAGTAGACAAGTATGTGACGCCAGGGATACTATCTTTTGAAGTTCTCGCCACTGTAGAGCTGAGTTATTTTTCTTCTGATTGGTCCCCTCAAAGAATGAGTCGATACTATTTCGACGAGACCGTTTGAGCTTTATTGTTTTTAAGGCTTTCTCAGTCGATTGCTCATCCTCCGATGTAGCGTAGTAGTAATGCTTGAACGTGTTTTCTTCCATTACGTTAAATGTTGAATTCTGTAATAAAATAAGCCTATGCTTTAAAAACATATTTGTATAATAATTTGAATCAAAAATTTGTCTACAGTAAAAACCTAAACAAAATTGGTTTAAGTAATAGACATTCAAACAAACAGATTATTTTTCAGGGTCTGTAATATATAATAAATATAGATAAAGAATTATAAAGCAAAAAAACACATACCTCCATAGCTTTTTTGAAGTAAATAGAACCAGCCTCAGTATCACACAGGATGAATTAAATCACTTGATGATAAATTTTAACTCGAATACTATGGACTAGTGTTTATGGATCCTGGTTTCAATACATGCAACGATATTAAATAGCCCTTCACACATAATATAATTGCGATTGTCTAATAGATTCCTTCTCTTCATTAGTTAATGGAAGTGGACATTTTTAAAAACAATTTATCCTATGTATATTGCTAATATCTTTGTAAATGCTTTCCATAAACATTTTTGCACAATTAGGCCCTGTGTATGTTCTGTATGTAGACAGCTTATCATCATACGATCATTTTATATAGTATCCATAAGTATAAACTTCATGTTCATGTATTGTTTTTGAATATGACTTCGATGGATCAGGGTCACATGAGGTGACGGGTTTTAAAAGAGCTTCAAAGTCTGCATATATTACAAAAGGTAATTTTAATTTTCTTTGAAACTTATCAAAATAGATTTCATCATTATTTGTTTTCCGATTAAACCAATTTTTTCCTTTTTTATGAATTCCTGGTAATTCAGTAACAATATGAGCACAGTCATGTTTTTGGTGATTAATTAAATTAACTTTAGATTTAAAATATAAAAGGCAGCCATCACAGATATGAATAGCATTATTTCGATTTGTTATTTGTTTACTTACCAAGCGTGATAATTTTTTTATAAAACAATAATGATCATTTGAACCATTGTTTAAAAATAATAAGTTAATGTGTAATTCTTTACGACATTTTGTAAAATATAATGGTCCAACGATGATATTACATTTTTTTTCTTTGTTAAAATCTAATCCGAAAACATTGATACTAATGTTATTCTGTTTTTCTACCTTGGGTATATCCGATAATTTGATCGGGAACTGTATATTAATAAACTTTAGTCTATTTTGATTCCTCAAGTATGATGATACCCTTTCGGAATTTTTGTATACAGGATATAGTGCGGATAGTAAAGCCCACTTAAAACATTGTTGATCGTTATTTTTTACATTTATGACTGCTTTTTTACGCTTAATATCTAAAGGTAATTCAATAAACGAAGACCCCCCGTAAGGGATTGAACTTATTAACATTCATTTCTAAGAACTGAATTTTTTGTAAAGTCCATCCACTATCTTTTGTTTCGAAATCACGCATTTTATTTTTAATGTCTTCGCTTAAAGTTTCTAAATAATTTTCTAATTCGTCTCCTAAAGAAATAGTCCAATTTTTTGTTTGAAAATCGAAAGAATTTTTTAAATCTTTTGTTTCCTGTTCAAAATCTGCATGAATAATAAAATTAACTTTAACAATAGTTAACTCTTTTAAACATTCCTGAATAAGAAATATTATCGAATCTTTAATTGATGCTATGAATACTTCAGGAGTTTGTATTTTAAGTGACTCATCAGCTTTAGGTGATACAATTCTATACGTTAAGACCCGAGACCCAAAAGCAACTGATATAACAGAGACATTATGTAAATTATGATAACGAATAAGACATTTCACTTTGTGTTCCTTAGATCGTAAGTGCTGAGCATAGAATCTTTGGCTAACTTGTAAATCACATATTTGACACATAACATTCTGTCTATGTGTTGTATTGGAAGATGATGACGTCGATGCTTGTTGTAAATCTTCAACACTAATATCAGCTTGCCTCTTCAAACCTCGACCGACTTGAATTGAAGATTTTCTGTAGGTATAACATGCTTATGTTAATATAAGAACACAAATATGTAACATAAAATTTAAATAAGTTTAGTTAGAATGTATACCTGAATGCTTCCTCAACTTCTGTACAGATGTTAAACAGTGAAGTGTCATAATACGGATTTTCCAGAGCATTATCTTCATAATTCTCACACGCTCTCATTAGTTCTTTTTCTTCTTCTTCAATAACATTTTGAAAAACAACACTTTCTACTGACATGGTGGAAATAAACCAGTTTAGCTTTGCTTGTATTGTTCGATTTTTCTCTTATATATACAAGTCGATAAGGTGATTAATATATTAGTTGATGGTTAATTAATAGTTGATCGTTACTAATTAGATACTCATAATTTTTTTTAACGATGGTTCCTATAAATTAATTTAGCTATTAGAGATTACTTTTTAAAAAAGTATTTTTTACAGTTATTGGTTTCTGCTATTTGCTTTGTGATATCAAATATGATACCCTTCGTTTGCTCATATTTTTCATCTTTTGTATCCGTATAATATTTGATCCTCACTTCTGAGTGTTTCCAATGTTCATCAACTGGTACTTTTTTCAATTTTATGAGGTCATACACCTCTATTTTCAACATATGTGTAGCATGAGCCCCATCATCATTATTAGTAGACAAGTATGTGACGCCAGGGATACTATCTTTTGAAGTTCTCGCCACTGTAGAGCTGAGTTATTTTTCTTCTGATTGGTCCCCTCAAAGAATGAGTCGATACTATTTCGACGAGACCGTTTGAGCTTTATTGTTTTTAAGGCTTTCTCAGTCGATTGCTCATCCTCCGATGTAGCGTAGTAGTAATGCTTGAACGTGTTTTCTTCCATTACGTTAAATGTTGAATTCTGTAATAAAATAAGCCTATGCTTTAAAAACATATTTGTATAATAATTTGAATCAAAAATTTGTCTACAGTAAAAACCTAAACAAAATTGGTTTAAGTAATAGACATTCAAACAAACAGATTATTTTTCAGGGTCTGTAATATATAATAAATATAGATAAAGAATTATAAAGCAAAAAAACACATACCTCCATAGCTTTTTTGAAGTAAATAGAACCAGCCTCAGTATCACACAGGATGAATTAAATCACTTGATGATAAATTTTAACTCGAATACTATGGACTAGTGTTTATGGATCCTGGTTTCAATACATGCAACGATATTAAATAGCCCTTCACACATAATATAATTGCGATTGTCTAATAGATTCCTTCTCTTCATTAGTTAATGGAAGTGGACATTTTTAAAAACAATTTATCCTATGTATATTGCTAATATCTTTGTAAATGCTTTCCATAAACATTTTTGCACAATTAGGCCCTGTGTATGTTCTGTATGTAGACAGCTTATCATCATACGATCATTTTATATAGTATCCATAAGTATAAACTTCATGTTCATGTATTGTTTTTGAATATGACTTCGATGGATCAGGGTCACATGAGGTGACGGGTTTTAAAAGAGCTTCAAAGTCTGCATATATTACAAAAGGTAATTTTAATTTTCTTTGAAACTTATCAAAATAGATTTCATCATTATTTGTTTTCCGATTAAACCAATTTTTTCCTTTTTTATGAATTCCTGGTAATTCAGTAACAATATGAGCACAGTCATGTTTTTGGTGATTAATTAAATTAACTTTAGATTTAAAATATAAAAGGCAGCCATCACAGATATGAATAGCATTATTTCGATTTGTTATTTGTTTACTTACCAAGCGTGATAATTTTTTTATAAAACAATAATGATCATTTGAACCATTGTTTAAAAATAATAAGTTAATGTGTAATTCTTTACGACATTTTGTAAAATATAATGGTCCAACGATGATATTACATTTTTTTTCTTTGTTAAAATCTAATCCGAAAACATTGATACTAATGTTATTCTGTTTTTCTACCTTGGGTATATCCGATAATTTGATCGGGAACTGTATATTAATAAACTTTAGTTTATTTTGATTCCTCAAGTATGATGATACCCTTTCGGAATTTTTGTATACAGGATATAGTGCGGATAGTAAAGCCCACTTAAAACATTGTTGATCGTTATTTTTTACATTTATGACTGCTTTTTTACGCTTAATATCTAAAGGTAATTCAATAAACGAAGACCCCCGTAAGGGATTGAACTTATTAACATTCATTTCTAAGAACTGAATTTTTTGTAAAGTCCATCCACTATCTTTTGTTTCGAAATCACGCATTTTATTTTTAATGTCTTCGCTTAAAGTTTCTAAATAATTTTCTAATTCGTCTCCTAAAGAAATAGTCCAATTTTTTGTTTGAAAATCGAAAGAATTTTTTAAATCTTTTGTTTCCTGTTCAAAATCTGCATGAATAATAAAATTAACTTTAACAATAGTTAACTCTTTTAAACATTCCTGAATAAGAAATATTATCGAATCTTTAATTGATGCTATGAATACTTCAGGAGTTTGTATTTTAAGTGACTCATCAGCTTTAGGTGATACAATTCTATACGTTAAGACCCGAGACCCAAAAGCAACTGATATAACAGAGACATTATGTAAATTATGATAACGAATAAGACATTTCACTTTGTGTTCCTTAGATCGTAAGTGCTGAGCATAGAATCTTTGGCTAACTTGTAAATCACATATTTGACACATAACATTCTGTCTATGTGTTGTATTGGAAGATGATGACGTCGATGCTTGTTGTAAATCTTCAACACTAATATCAGCTTGCCTCTTCAAACCTCGACCGACTTGAATTGAAGATTTTCTGTAGGTATAACATGCTTATGTTAATATAAGAACACAAATATGTAACATAAAATTTAAATAAGTTTAGTTAGAATGTATACCTGAATGCTTCCTCAACTTCTGTACAGATGTTAAACAGTGAAGTGTCATAATACGGATTTTCCAGAGCATTATCTTCATAATTCTCACACGCTCTCATTAGTTCTTTTTCTTCTTCTTCAATAACATTTTGAAAAACAACACTTTCTACTGACATGGTGGAAATAAACCAGTTTAGCTTTGCTTGTATTGTTCGATTTTTCTCTTATATATACAAGTCGATAAGGTGATTAATATATTAGTTGATGGTTAATTAATAGTTGATCGTTACTAATTAGATACTCATAATTTTTTTTAACGATGGTTCCTATAAATTAATTTAGCTATTAGAGATTACTTTTTAAAAAAGTATTTTTTACAGTTATTGGTTTCTGCTATTTGCTTTGTGATATCAAATATGATACCCTTCGTTTGCTCATATTTTTCATCTTTTGTATCCGTATAATATTTGATCCTCACTTCTGAGTGTTTCCAATGTTCATCAACTGGTACTTTTTTCAATTTTATGAGGTCATACACCTCTATTTTCAACATATGTGTAGCATGAGCCCCATCATCATTATTAGTAGACAAGTATGTGACGCCAGGGATACTATCTTTTGAAGTTCTCGCCACTGTAGAGCTGAGTTATTTTTCTTCTGATTGGTCCCCTCAAAGAATGAGTCGATACTATTTCGACGAGACCGTTTGAGCTTTATTGTTTTTAAGGCTTTCTCAGTCGATTGCTCATCCTCCGATGTAGCGTAGTAGTAATGCTTAACGTGTTTTCTTCCATTACGTTAAATGTTGAATTCTGTAATAAAATAAGCCTATGCTTTAAAAACATATTTGTATAATAATTTGAATCAAAAATTTGTCTACAGTAAAAACCTAAACAAAATTGGTTTAAGTAATAGACATTCAAACAAACAGATTATTTTTCAGGGTCTGTAATATATAATAAATATAGATAAAGAATTATAAAGCAAAAAAACACATACCTCCATAGCTTTTTTGAAGTAAATAGAACCAGCCTCAGTATCACACAGGATGAATTAAATCACTTGATGATAAATTTTAACTCGAATACTATGGACTAGTGTTTATGGATCCTGGTTTCAATACATGCAACGATATTAAATAGCCCTTCACACATAATATAATTGCGATTGTCTAATAGATTCCTTCTCTTCATTAGTTAATGGAAGTGGACATTTTTAAAAACAATTTATCCTATGTATATTGCTAATATCTTTGTAAATGCTTTCCATAAACATTTTTGCACAATTAGGCCCTGTGTATGTTCTGTATGTAGACAGCTTATCATCATACGATCATTTTATATAGTATCCATAAGTATAAACTTCATGTTCATGTATTGTTTTTGAATATGACTTCGATGGATCAGGGTCACATGAGGTGACGGGTTTTAAAAGAGCTTCAAAGTCTGCGTATATTACAAAAGGTAATTTTAATTTTCTTTGAAACTTATCAAAATAGATTTCATCATTATTTGTTTTCCGATTAAACCAATTTTTTCCTTTTTTATGAATTCCTGGTAATTCAGTAACAATATGAGCACAGTCATGTTTTTGGTGATTAATTAAATTAACTTTAGATTTAAAATATAAAAGGCAGCCATCACAGATATGAATAGCATTATTTCGATTTGTTATTTGTTTACTTACCAAGCGTGATAATTTTTTTATAAAACAATAATGATCATTTGAACCATTGTTTAAAAATAATAAGTTAATGTGTAATTCTTTACGACATTTTGTAAAATATAATGGTCCAACGATGATATTACATTTTTTTTCTTTGTTAAAATCTAATCCGAAAACATTGATACTAATGTTATTCTGTTTTTCTACCTTGGGTATATCCGATAATTTGATCGGGAACTGTATATTAATAAACTTTAGTTTATTTTGATTCCTCAAGTATGATGATACCCTTTCGGAATTTTTGTATACAGGATATAGTGCGGATAGTAAAGCCCACTTAAAACATTGTTGATCGTTATTTTTTACATTTATGACTGCTTTTTTACGCTTAATATCTAAAGGTAATTCAATAAACGAAGACCCCCGTAAGGGATTGAACTTATTAACATTCATTTCTAAGAACTGAATTTTTTGTAAAGTCCATCCACTATCTTTTGTTTCGAAATCACGCATTTTATTTTTAATGTCTTCGCTTAAAGTTTCTAAATAATTTTCTAATTCGTCTCCTAAAGAAATAGTCCAATTTTTTGTTTGAAAATCGAAAGAATTTTTTAAATCTTTTGTTTCCTGTTCAAAATCTGCATGAATAATAAAATTAACTTTAACAATAGTTAACTCTTTTAAACATTCCTGAATAAGAAATATTATCGAATCTTTAATTGATGCTATGAATACTTCAGGAGTTTGTATTTTAAGTGACTCATCAGCTTTAGGTGATACAATTCTATACGTTAAGACCCGAGACCCAAAAGCAACTGATATAACAGAGACATTATGTAAATTATGATAACGAATAAGACATTTCACTTTGTGTTCCTTAGATCGTAAGTGCTGAGCATAGAATCTTTGGCTAACTTGTAAATCACATATTTGACACATAACATTCTGTCTATGTGTTGTATTGGAAGATGATGACGTCGATGCTTGTTGTAAATCTTCAACACTAATATCAGCTTGCCTCTTCAAACCTCGACCGACTTGAATTGAAGATTTTCTGTAGGTATAACATGCTTATGTTAATATAAGAACACAAATATGTAACATAAAATTTAAATAAGTTTAGTTAGAATGTATACCTGAATGCTTCCTCAACTTCTGTACAGATGTTAAACAGTGAAGTGTCATAATACGGATTTTCCAGAGCATTATCTTCATAATTCTCACACGCTCTCATTAGTTCTTTTTCTTCTTCTTCAATAACATTTTGAAAAACAACACTTTCTACTGACATGGTGGAAATAAACCAGTTTAGCTTTGCTTGTATTGTTCGATTTTTCTCTTATATATACAAGTCGATAAGGTGATTAATATATTAGTTGATGGTTAATTAATAGTTGATCGTTACTAATTAGATACTCATAATTTTTTTTAACGATGGTTCCTATAAATTAATTTAGCTATTAGAGATTACTTTTTAAAAAAGTATTTTTTACAGTTATTGGTTTCTGCTATTTGCTTTGTGATATCAAATATGATACCCTTCGTTTGCTCATATTTTTCATCTTTTGTATCCGTATAATATTTGATCCTCACTTCTGAGTGTTTCCAATGTTCATCAACTGGTACTTTTTTCAATTTTATGAGGTCATACACCTCTATTTTCAACATATGTGTAGCATGAGCCCCATCATCATTATTAGTAGACAAGTATGTGACGCCAGGGATACTATCTTTTGAAGTTCTCGCCACTGTAGAGCTGAGTTATTTTTCTTCTGATTGGTCCCCTCAAAGAATGAGTCGATACTATTTCGACGAGACCGTTTGAGCTTTATTGTTTTTAAGGCTTTCTCAGTCGATTGCTCATCCTCCGATGTAGCGTAGTAGTAATGCTTGAACGTGTTTTCTTCCATTACGTTAAATGTTGAATTCTGTAATAAAATAAGCCTATGCTTTAAAAACATATTTGTATAATAATTTGAATCAAAAATTTGTCTACAGTAAAAACCTAAACAAAATTGGTTTAAGTAATAGACATTCAAACAAACAGATTATTTTTCAGGGTCTGTAATATATAATAAATATAGATAAAGAATTATAAAGCAAAAAAACACATACCTCCATAGCTTTTTTGAAGTAAATAGAACCAGCCTCAGTATCACACAGGATGAATTAAATCACTTGATGATAAATTTTAACTCGAATACTATGGACTAGTGTTTATGGATCCTGGTTTCAATACATGCAACGATATTAAATAGCCCTTCACACATAATATAATTGCGATTGTCTAATAGATTCCTTCTCTTCATTAGTTAATGGAAGTGGACATTTTTAAAAACAATTTATCCTATGTATATTGCTAATATCTTTGTAAATGCTTTCCATAAACATTTTTGCACAATTAGGCCCTGTGTATGTTCTGTATGTAGACAGCTTATCATCATACGATCATTTTATATAGTATCCATAAGTATAAACTTCATGTTCATGTATTGTTTTTGAATATGACTTCGATGGATCAGGGTCACATGAGGTGACGGGTTTTAAAAGAGCTTCAAAGTCTGCATATATTACAAAAGGTAATTTTAATTTTCTTTGAAACTTATCAAAATAGATTTCATCATTATTTGTTTTCCGATTAAACCAATTTTTTCCTTTTTTATGAATTCCTGGTAATTCAGTAACAATATGAGCACAGTCATGTTTTTGGTGATTAATTAAATTAACTTTAGATTTAAAATATAAAAGGCAGCCATCACAGATATGAATAGCATTATTTCGATTTGTTATTTGTTTACTTACCAAGCGTGATAATTTTTTTATAAAACAATAATGATCATTTGAACCATTGTTTAAAAATAATAAGTTAATGTGTAATTCTTTACGACATTTTGTAAAATATAATGGTCCAACGATGATATTACATTTTTTTTCTTTGTTAAAATCTAATCCGAAAACATTGATACTAATGTTATTCTGTTTTTCTACCTTGGGTATATCCGATAATTTGATCGGGAACTGTATATTAATAAACTTTAGTCTATTTTGATTCCTCAAGTATGATGATACCCTTTCGGAATTTTTGTATACAGGATATAGTGCGGATAGTAAAGCCCACTTAAAACATTGTTGATCGTTATTTTTTACATTTATGACTGCTTTTTTACGCTTAATATCTAAAGGTAATTCAATAAACGAAGACCCCCCGTAAGGGATTGAACTTATTAACATTCATTTCTAAGAACTGAATTTTTTGTAAAGTCCATCCACTATCTTTTGTTTCGAAATCACGCATTTTATTTTTAATGTCTTCGCTTAAAGTTTCTAAATAATTTTCTAATTCGTCTCCTAAAGAAATAGTCCAATTTTTTGTTTGAAAATCGAAAGAATTTTTTAAATCTTTTGTTTCCTGTTCAAAATCTGCATGAATAATAAAATTAACTTTAACAATAGTTAACTCTTTTAAACATTCCTGAATAAGAAATATTATCGAATCTTTAATTGATGCTATGAATACTTCAGGAGTTTGTATTTTAAGTGACTCATCAGCTTTAGGTGATACAATTCTATACGTTAAGACCCGAGACCCAAAAGCAACTGATATAACAGAGACATTATGTAAATTATGATAACGAATAAGACATTTCACTTTGTGTTCCTTAGATCGTAAGTGCTGAGCATAGAATCTTTGGCTAACTTGTAAATCACATATTTGACACATAACATTCTGTCTATGTGTTGTATTGGAAGATGATGACGTCGATGCTTGTTGTAAATCTTCAACACTAATATCAGCTTGCCTCTTCAAACCTCGACCGACTTGAATTGAAGATTTTCTGTAGGTATAACATGCTTATGTTAATATAAGAACACAAATATGTAACATAAAATTTAAATAAGTTTAGTTAGAATGTATACCTGAATGCTTCCTCAACTTCTGTACAGATGTTAAACAGTGAAGTGTCATAATACGGATTTTCCAGAGCATTATCTTCATAATTCTCACACGCTCTCATTAGTTCTTTTTCTTCTTCTTCAATAACATTTTGAAAAACAACACTTTCTACTGACATGGTGGAAATAAACCAGTTTAGCTTTGCTTGTATTGTTCGATTTTTCTCTTATATATACAAGTCGATAAGGTGATTAATATATTAGTTGATGGTTAATTAATAGTTGATCGTTACTAATTAGATACTCATAATTTTTTTTAACGATGGTTCCTATAAATTAATTTAGCTATTAGAGATTACTTTTTAAAAAAGTATTTTTTACAGTTATTGGTTTCTGCTATTTGCTTTGTGATATCAAATATGATACCCTTCGTTTGCTCATATTTTTCATCTTTTGTATCCGTATAATATTTGATCCTCACTTCTGAGTGTTTCCAATGTTCATCAACTGGTACTTTTTTCAATTTTATGAGGTCATACACCTCTATTTTCAACATATGTGTAGCATGAGCCCCATCATCATTATTAGTAGACAAGTATGTGACGCCAGGGATACTATCTTTTGAAGTTCTCGCCACTGTAGAGCTGAGTTATTTTTCTTCTGATTGGTCCCCTCAAAGAATGAGTCGATACTATTTCGACGAGACCGTTTGAGCTTTATTGTTTTTAAGGCTTTCTCAGTCGATTGCTCATCCTCCGATGTAGCGTAGTAGTAATGCTTGAACGTGTTTTCTTCCATTACGTTAAATGTTGAATTCTGTAATAAAATAAGCCTATGCTTTAAAAACATATTTGTATAATAATTTGAATCAAAAATTTGTCTACAGTAAAAACCTAAACAAAATTGGTTTAAGTAATAGACATTCAAACAAACAGATTATTTTTCAGGGTCTGTAATATATAATAAATATAGATAAAGAATTATAAAGCAAAAAAACACATACCTCCATAGCTTTTTTGAAGTAAATAGAACCAGCCTCAGTATCACACAGGATGAATTAAATCACTTGATGATAAATTTTAACTCGAATACTATGGACTAGTGTTTATGGATCCTGGTTTCAATACATGCAACGATATTAAATAGCCCTTCACACATAATATAATTGCGATTGTCTAATAGATTCCTTCTCTTCATTAGTTAATGGAAGTGGACATTTTTAAAAACAATTTATCCTATGTATATTGCTAATATCTTTGTAAATGCTTTCCATAAACATTTTTGCACAATTAGGCCCTGTGTATGTTCTGTATGTAGACAGCTTATCATCATACGATCATTTTATATAGTATCCATAAGTATAAACTTCATGTTCATGTATTGTTTTTGAATATGACTTCGATGGATCAGGGTCACATGAGGTGACGGGTTTTAAAAGAGCTTCAAAGTCTGCATATATTACAAAAGGTAATTTTAATTTTCTTTGAAACTTATCAAAATAGATTTCATCATTATTTGTTTTCCGATTAAACCAATTTTTTCCTTTTTTATGAATTCCTGGTAATTCAGTAACAATATGAGCACAGTCATGTTTTTGGTGATTAATTAAATTAACTTTAGATTTAAAATATAAAAGGCAGCCATCACAGATATGAATAGCATTATTTCGATTTGTTATTTGTTTACTTACCAAGCGTGATAATTTTTTTATAAAACAATAATGATCATTTGAACCATTGTTTAAAAATAATAAGTTAATGTGTAATTCTTTACGACATTTTGTAAAATATAATGGTCCAACGATGATATTACATTTTTTTTCTTTGTTAAAATCTAATCCGAAAACATTGATACTAATGTTATTCTGTTTTTCTACCTTGGGTATATCCGATAATTTGATCGGGAACTGTATATTAATAAACTTTAGTTTATTTTGATTCCTCAAGTATGATGATACCCTTTCGGAATTTTTGTATACAGGATATAGTGCGGATAGTAAAGCCCACTTAAAACATTGTTGATCGTTATTTTTTACATTTATGACTGCTTTTTTACGCTTAATATCTAAAGGTAATTCAATAAACGAAGACCCCCGTAAGGGATTGAACTTATTAACATTCATTTCTAAGAACTGAATTTTTTGTAAAGTCCATCCACTATCTTTTGTTTCGAAATCACGCATTTTATTTTTAATGTCTTCGCTTAAAGTTTCTAAATAATTTTCTAATTCGTCTCCTAAAGAAATAGTCCAATTTTTTGTTTGAAAATCGAAAGAATTTTTTAAATCTTTTGTTTCCTGTTCAAAATCTGCATGAATAATAAAATTAACTTTAACAATAGTTAACTCTTTTAAACATTCCTGAATAAGAAATATTATCGAATCTTTAATTGATGCTATGAATACTTCAGGAGTTTGTATTTTAAGTGACTCATCAGCTTTAGGTGATACAATTCTATACGTTAAGACCCGAGACCCAAAAGCAACTGATATAACAGAGACATTATGTAAATTATGATAACGAATAAGACATTTCACTTTGTGTTCCTTAGATCGTAAGTGCTGAGCATAGAATCTTTGGCTAACTTGTAAATCACATATTTGACACATAACATTCTGTCTATGTGTTGTATTGGAAGATGATGACGTCGATGCTTGTTGTAAATCTTCAACACTAATATCAGCTTGCCTCTTCAAACCTCGACCGACTTGAATTGAAGATTTTCTGTAGGTATAACATGCTTATGTTAATATAAGAACACAAATATGTAACATAAAATTTAAATAAGTTTAGTTAGAATGTATACCTGAATGCTTCCTCAACTTCTGTACAGATGTTAAACAGTGAAGTGTCATAATACGGATTTTCCAGAGCATTATCTTCATAATTCTCACACGCTCTCATTAGTTCTTTTTCTTCTTCTTCAATAACATTTTGAAAAACAACACTTTCTACTGACATGGTGGAAATAAACCAGTTTAGCTTTGCTTGTATTGTTCGATTTTTCTCTTATATATACAAGTCGATAAGGTGATTAATATATTAGTTGATGGTTAATTAATAGTTGATCGTTACTAATTAGATACTCATAATTTTTTTTAACGATGGTTCCTATAAATTAATTTAGCTATTAGAGATTACTTTTTAAAAAAGTATTTTTTACAGTTATTGGTTTCTGCTATTTGCTTTGTGATATCAAATATGATACCCTTCGTTTGCTCATATTTGTCATCTTTTGTATCCGTATAATATTTGATCCTCACTTCTGAGTGTTTCCAATGTTCATCAACTGGTACTTTTTTCAATTTTATGAGGTCATACACCTCTATTTTCAACATATGTGTAGCATGAGCCCCATCATCATTATTAGTAGACAAGTATGTGACGCCAGGGATACTATCTTTTGAAGTTCTCGCCACTGTAGAGCTGAGTTATTTTTCTTCTGATTGGTCCCCTCAAAGAATGAGTCGATACTATTTCGACGAGACCGTTTGAGCTTTATTGTTTTTAAGGCTTTCTCAGTCGATTGCTCATCCTCCGATGTAGCGTAGTAGTAATGCTTGAACGTGTTTTCTTCCATTACGTTAAATGTTGAATTCTGTAATAAAATAAGCCTATGCTTTAAAAACATATTTGTATAATAATTTGAATCAAAAATTTGTCTACAGTAAAAACCTAAACAAAATTGGTTTAAGTAATAGACATTCAAACAAACAGATTATTTTTCAGGGTCTGTAATATATAATAAATATAGATAAAGAATTATAAAGCAAAAAAACACATACCTCCATAGCTTTTTTGAAGTAAATAGAACCAGCCTCAGTATCACACAGGATGAATTAAATCACTTGATGATAAATTTTAACTCGAATACTATGGACTAGTGTTTATGGATCCTGGTTTCAATACATGCAACGATATTAAATAGCCCTTCACACATAATATAATTGCGATTGTCTAATAGATTCCTTCTCTTCATTAGTTAATGGAAGTGGACATTTTTAAAAACAATTTATCCTATGTATATTGCTAATATCTTTGTAAATGCTTTCCATAAACATTTTTGCACAATTAGGCCCTGTGTATGTTCTGTATGTAGACAGCTTATCATCATACGATCATTTTATATAGTATCCATAAGTATAAACTTCATGTTCATGTATTGTTTTTGAATATGACTTCGATGGATCAGGGTCACATGAGGTGACGGGTTTTAAAAGAGCTTCAAAGTCTGCATATATTACAAAAGGTAATTTTAATTTTCTTTGAAACTTATAAAAATAGATTTCATCATTATTTGTTTTCCGATTAAACCAATTTTTTCCTTTTTTATGAATTCCTGGTAATTCAGTAACAATATGAGCACAGTCATGTTTTTGGTGATTAATTAAATTAACTTTAGATTTAAAATATAAAAGGCAGCCATCACAGATATGAATAGCATTATTTCGATTTGTTATTTGTTTACTTACCAAGCGTGATAATTTTTTTATAAAACAATAATGATCATTTGAACCATTGTTTAAAAATAATAAGTTAATGTGTAATTCTTTACGACATTTTGTAAAATATAATGGTCCAACGATGATATTACATTTTTTTTCTTTGTTAAAATCTAATCCGAAAACATTGATACTAATGTTATTCTGTTTTTCTACCTTGGGTATATCCGATAATTTGATCGGGAACTGTATATTAATAAACTTTAGTCTATTTTGATTCCTCAAGTATGATGATACCCTTTCGGAATTTTTGTATACAGGATATAGTGCGGATAGTAAAGCCCACTTAAAACATTGTTGATCGTTATTTTTTACATTTATGACTGCTTTTTTACGCTTAATATCTAAAGGTAATTCAATAAACGAAGACCCCCCGTAAGGGATTGAACTTATTAACATTCATTTCTAAGAACTGAATTTTTTGTAAAGTCCATCCACTATCTTTTGTTTCGAAATCACGCATTTTATTTTTAATGTCTTCGCTTAAAGTTTCTAAATAATTTTCTAATTCGTCTCCTAAAGAAATAGTCCAATTTTTTGTTTGAAAATCGAAAGAATTTTTTAAATCTTTTGTTTCCTGTTCAAAATCTGCATGAATAATAAAATTAACTTTAACAATAGTTAACTCTTTTAAACATTCCTGAATAAGAAATATTATCGAATCTTTAATTGATGCTATGAATACTTCAGGAGTTTGTATTTTAAGTGACTCATCAGCTTTAGGTGATACAATTCTATACGTTAAGACCCGAGACCCAAAAGCAACTGATATAACAGAGACATTATGTAAATTATGATAACGAATAAGACATTTCACTTTGTGTTCCTTAGATCGTAAGTGCTGAGCATAGAATCTTTGGCTAACTTGTAAATCACATATTTGACACATAACATTCTGTCTATGTGTTGTATTGGAAGATGATGACGTCGATGCTTGTTGTAAATCTTCAACACTAATATCAGCTTGCCTCTTCAAACCTCGACCGACTTGAATTGAAGATTTTCTGTAGGTATAACATGCTTATGTTAATATAAGAACACAAATATGTAACATAAAATTTAAATAAGTTTAGTTAGAATGTATACCTGAATGCTTCCTCAACTTCTGTACAGATGTTAAACAGTGAAGTGTCATAATACGGATTTTCCAGAGCATTATCTTCATAATTCTCACACGCTCTCATTAGTTCTTTTTCTTCTTCTTCAATAACATTTTGAAAAACAACACTTTCTACTGACATGGTGGAAATAAACCAGTTTAGCTTTGCTTGTATTGTTCGATTTTTCTCTTATATATACAAGTCGATAAGGTGATTAATATATTAGTTGATGGTTAATTAATAGTTGATCGTTACTAATTAGATACTCATAATTTTTTTTAACGATGGTTCCTATAAATTAATTTAGCTATTAGAGATTACTTTTTAAAAAAGTATTTTTTACAGTTATTGGTTTCTGCTATTTGCTTTGTGATATCAAATATGATACCCTTCGTTTGCTCATATTTTTCATCTTTTGTATCCGTATAATATTTGATCCTCACTTCTGAGTGTTTCCAATGTTCATCAACTGGTACTTTTTTTCAATTTTATGAGGTCATACACCTCTATTTTCAACATATGTGTAGCATGAGCCCCATCATCATTATTAGTAGACAAGTATGTGACGCCAGGGATACTATCTTTTGAAGTTCTCGCCACTGTAGAGCTGAGTTATTTTTCTTCTGATTGGTCCCCTCAAAGAATGAGTCGATACTATTTCGACGAGACCGTTTGAGCTTTATTGTTTTTAAGGCTTTCTCAGTCGATTGCTCATCCTCCGATGTAGCGTAGTAGTAATGCTTGAACGTGTTTTCTTCCATTACGTTAAATGTTGAATTCTGTAATAAAATAAGCCTATGCTTTAAAAACATATTTGTATAATAATTTGAATCAAAAATTTGTCTACAGTAAAAACCTAAACAAAATTGGTTTAAGTAATAGACATTCAAACAAACAGATTATTTTTCAGGGTCTGTAATATATAATAAATATAGATAAAGAATTATAAAGCAAAAAAACACATACCTCCATAGCTTTTTTGAAGTAAATAGAACCAGCCTCAGTATCACACAGGATGAATTAAATCACTTGATGATAAATTTTAACTCGAATACTATGGACTAGTGTTTATGGATCCTGGTTTCAATACATGCAACGATATTAAATAGCCCTTCACACATAATATAATTGCGATTGTCTAATAGATTCCTTCTCTTCATTAGTTAATGGAAGTGGACATTTTTAAAAACAATTTATCCTATGTATATTGCTAATATCTTTGTAAATGCTTTCCATAAACATTTTTGCACAATTAGGCCCTGTGTATGTTCTGTATGTAGACAGCTTATCATCATACGATCATTTTATATAGTATCCATAAGTATAAACTTCATGTTCATGTATTGTTTTTGAATATGACTTCGATGGATCAGGGTCACATGAGGTGACGGGTTTTAAAAGAGCTTCAAAGTCTGCATATATTACAAAAGGTAATTTTAATTTTCTTTGAAACTTATCAAAATAGATTTCATCATTATTTGTTTTCCGATTAAACCAATTTTTTCCTTTTTTATGAATTCCTGGTAATTCAGTAACAATATGAGCACAGTCATGTTTTTGGTGATTAATTAAATTAACTTTAGATTTAAAATATAAAAGGCAGCCATCACAGATATGAATAGCATTATTTCGATTTGTTATTTGTTTACTTACCAAGCGTGATAATTTTTTTATAAAACAATAATGATCATTTGAACCATTGTTTAAAAATAATAAGTTAATGTGTAATTCTTTACGACATTTTGTAAAATATAATGGTCCAACGATGATATTACATTTTTTTTCTTTGTTAAAATCTAATCCGAAAACATTGATACTAATGTTATTCTGTTTTTCTACCTTGGGTATATCCGATAATTTGATCGGGAACTGTATATTAATAAACTTTAGTTTATTTTGATTCCTCAAGTATGATGATACCCTTTCGGAATTTTTGTATACAGGATATAGTGCGGATAGTAAAGCCCACTTAAAACATTGTTGATCGTTATTTTTTACATTTATGACTGCTTTTTTACGCTTAATATCTAAAGGTAATTCAATAAACGAAGACCCCCGTAAGGGATTGAACTTATTAACATTCATTTCTAAGAACTGAATTTTTTGTAAAGTCCATCCACTATCTTTTGTTTCGAAATCACGCATTTTATTTTTAATGTCTTCGCTTAAAGTTTCTAAATAATTTTCTAATTCGTCTCCTAAAGAAATAGTCCAATTTTTTGTTTGAAAATCGAAAGAATTTTTTAAATCTTTTGTTTCCTGTTCAAAATCTGCATGAATAATAAAATTAACTTTAACAATAGTTAACTCTTTTAAACATTCCTGAATAAGAAATATTATCGAATCTTTAATTGATGCTATGAATACTTCAGGAGTTTGTATTTTAAGTGACTCATCAGCTTTAGGTGATACAATTCTATACGTTAAGACCCGAGACCCAAAAGCAACTGATATAACAGAGACATTATGTAAATTATGATAACGAATAAGACATTTCACTTTGTGTTCCTTAGATCGTAAGTGCTGAGCATAGAATCTTTGGCTAACTTGTAAATCACATATTTGACACATAACATTCTGTCTATGTGTTGTATTGGAAGATGATGACGTCGATGCTTGTTGTAAATCTTCAACACTAATATCAGCTTGCCTCTTCAAACCTCGACCGACTTGAATTGAAGATTTTCTGTAGGTATAACATGCTTATGTTAATATAAGAACACAAATATGTAACATAAAATTTAAATAAGTTTAGTTAGAATGTATACCTGAATGCTTCCTCAACTTCTGTACAGATGTTAAACAGTGAAGTGTCATAATACGGATTTTCCAGAGCATTATCTTCATAATTCTCACACGCTCTCATTAGTTCTTTTTCTTCTTCTTCAATAACATTTTGAAAAACAACACTTTCTACTGACATGGTGGAAATAAACCAGTTTAGCTTTGCTTGTATTGTTCGATTTTTCTCTTATATATACAAGTCGATAAGGTGATTAATATATTAGTTGATGGTTAATTAATAGTTGATCGTTACTAATTAGATACTCATAATTTTTTTTAACGATGGTTCCTATAAATTAATTTAGCTATTAGAGATTACTTTTTAAAAAAGTATTTTTTACAGTTATTGGTTTCTGCTATTTGCTTTGTGATATCAAATATGATACCCTTCGTTTGCTCATATTTTTCATCTTTTGTATCCGTATAATATTTGATCCTCACTTCTGAGTGTTTCCAATGTTCATCAACTGGTACTTTTTTCAATTTTATGAGGTCATACACCTCTATTTTCAACATATGTGTAGCATGAGCCCCATCATCATTATTAGTAGACAAGTATGTGACGCCAGGGATACTATCTTTTGAAGTTCTCGCCACTGTAGAGCTGAGTTATTTTTCTTCTGATTGGTCCCCTCAAAGAATGAGTCGATACTATTTCGACGAGACCGTTTGAGCTTTATTGTTTTTAAGGCTTTCTCAGTCGATTGCTCATCCTCCGATGTAGCGTAGTAGTAATGCTTGAACGTGTTTTCTTCCATTACGTTAAATGTTGAATTCTGTAATAAAATAAGCCTATGCTTTAAAAACATATTTGTATAATAATTTGAATCAAAAATTTGTCTACAGTAAAAACCTAAACAAAATTGGTTTAAGTAATAGACATTCAAACAAACAGATTATTTTTCAGGGTCTGTAATATATAATAAATATAGATAAAGAATTATAAAGCAAAAAAACACATACCTCCATAGCTTTTTTGAAGTAAATAGAACCAGCCTCAGTATCACACAGGATGAATTAAATCACTTGATGATAAATTTTAACTCGAATACTATGGACTAGTGTTTATGGATCCTGGTTTCAATACATGCAACGATATTAAATAGCCCTTCACACATAATATAATTGCGATTGTCTAATAGATTCCTTCTCTTCATTAGTTAATGGAAGTGGACATTTTTAAAAACAATTTATCCTATGTATATTGCTAATATCTTTGTAAATGCTTTCCATAAACATTTTTGCACAATTAGGCCCTGTGTATGTTCTGTATGTAGACAGCTTATCATCATACGATCATTTTATATAGTATCCATAAGTATAAACTTCATGTTCATGTATTGTTTTTGAATATGACTTCGATGGATCAGGGTCACATGAGGTGACGGGTTTTAAAAGAGCTTCAAAGTCTGCATATATTACAAAAGGTAATTTTAATTTTCTTTGAAACTTATAAAAATAGATTTCATCATTATTTGTTTTCCGATTAAACCAATTTTTTCCTTTTTTATGAATTCCTGGTAATTCAGTAACAATATGAGCACAGTCATGTTTTTGGTGATTAATTAAATTAACTTTAGATTTAAAATATAAAAGGCAGCCATCACAGATATGAATAGCATTATTTCGATTTGTTATTTGTTTACTTACCAAGCGTGATAATTTTTTTATAAAACAATAATGATCATTTGAACCATTGTTTAAAAATAATAAGTTAATGTGTAATTCTTTACGACATTTTGTAAAATATAATGGTCCAACGATGATATTACATTTTTTTTCTTTGTTAAAATCTAATCCGAAAACATTGATACTAATGTTATTCTGTTTTTCTACCTTGGGTATATCCGATAATTTGATCGGGAACTGTATATTAATAAACTTTAGTCTATTTTGATTCCTCAAGTATGATGATACCCTTTCGGAATTTTTGTATACAGGATATAGTGCGGATAGTAAAGCCCACTTAAAACATTGTTGATCGTTATTTTTTACATTTATGACTGCTTTTTTACGCTTAATATCTAAAGGTAATTCAATAAACGAAGACCCCCCGTAAGGGATTGAACTTATTAACATTCATTTCTAAGAACTGAATTTTTTGTAAAGTCCATCCACTATCTTTTGTTTCGAAATCACGCATTTTATTTTTAATGTCTTCGCTTAAAGTTTCTAAATAATTTTCTAATTCGTCTCCTAAAGAAATAGTCCAATTTTTTGTTTGAAAATCGAAAGAATTTTTTAAATCTTTTGTTTCCTGTTCAAAATCTGCATGAATAATAAAATTAACTTTAACAATAGTTAACTCTTTTAAACATTCCTGAATAAGAAATATTATCGAATCTTTAATTGATGCTATGAATACTTCAGGAGTTTGTATTTTAAGTGACTCATCAGCTTTAGGTGATACAATTCTATACGTTAAGACCCGAGACCCAAAAGCAACTGATATAACAGAGACATTATGTAAATTATGATAACGAATAAGACATTTCACTTTGTGTTCCTTAGATCGTAAGTGCTGAGCATAGAATCTTTGGCTAACTTGTAAATCACATATTTGACACATAACATTCTGTCTATGTGTTGTATTGGAAGATGATGACGTCGATGCTTGTTGTAAATCTTCAACACTAATATCAGCTTGCCTCTTCAAACCTCGACCGACTTGAATTGAAGATTTTCTGTAGGTATAACATGCTTATGTTAATATAAGAACACAAATATGTAACATAAAATTTAAATAAGTTTAGTTAGAATGTATACCTGAATGCTTCCTCAACTTCTGTACAGATGTTAAACAGTGAAGTGTCATAATACGGATTTTCCAGAGCATTATCTTCATAATTCTCACACGCTCTCATTAGTTCTTTTTCTTCTTCTTCAATAACATTTTGAAAAACAACACTTTCTACTGACATGGTGGAAATAAACCAGTTTAGCTTTGCTTGTATTGTTCGATTTTTCTCTTATATATACAAGTCGATAAGGTGATTAATATATTAGTTGATGGTTAATTAATAGTTGATCGTTACTAATTAGATACTCATAATTTTTTTTAACGATGGTTCCTATAAATTAATTTAGCTATTAGAGATTACTTTTTAAAAAAGTATTTTTTACAGTTATTGGTTTCTGCTATTTGCTTTGTGATATCAAATATGATACCCTTCGTTTGCTCATATTTTTCATCTTTTGTATCCGTATAATATTTGATCCTCACTTCTGAGTGTTTCCAATGTTCATCAACTGGTACTTTTTTCAATTTTATGAGGTCATACACCTCTATTTTCAACATATGTGTAGCATGAGCCCCATCATCATTATTAGTAGACAAGTATGTGACGCCAGGGATACTATCTTTTGAAGTTCTCGCCACTGTAGAGCTGAGTTATTTTTCTTCTGATTGGTCCCCTCAAAGAATGAGTCGATACTATTTCGACGAGACCGTTTGAGCTTTATTGTTTTTAAGGCTTTCTCAGTCGATTGCTCATCCTCCGATGTAGCGTAGTAGTAATGCTTGAACGTGTTTTCTTCCATTACGTTAAATGTTGAATTCTGTAATAAAATAAGCCTATGCTTTAAAAACATATTTGTATAATAATTTGAATCAAAAATTTGTCTACAGTAAAAACCTAAACAAAATTGGTTTAAGTAATAGACATTCAAACAAACAGATTATTTTTCAGGGTCTGTAATATATAATAAATATAGATAAAGAATTATAAAGCAAAAAAACACATACCTCCATAGCTTTTTTGAAGTAAATAGAACCAGCCTCAGTATCACACAGGATGAATTAAATCACTTGATGATAAATTTTAACTCGAATACTATGGACTAGTGTTTATGGATCCTGGTTTCAATACATGCAACGATATTAAATAGCCCTTCACACATAATATAATTGCGATTGTCTAATAGATTCCTTCTCTTCATTAGTTAATGGAAGTGGACATTTTTAAAAACAATTTATCCTATGTATATTGCTAATATCTTTGTAAATGCTTTCCATAAACATTTTTGCACAATTAGGCCCTGTGTATGTTCTGTATGTAGACAGCTTATCATCATACGATCATTTTATATAGTATCCATAAGTATAAACTTCATGTTCATGTATTGTTTTTGAATATGACTTCGATGGATCAGGGTCACATGAGGTGACGGGTTTTAAAAGAGCTTCAAAGTCTGCATATATTACAAAAGGTAATTTTAATTTTCTTTGAAACTTATCAAAATAGATTTCATCATTATTTGTTTTCCGATTAAACCAATTTTTTCCTTTTTTATGAATTCCTGGTAATTCAGTAACAATATGAGCACAGTCATGTTTTTGGTGATTAATTAAATTAACTTTAGATTTAAAATATAAAAGGCAGCCATCACAGATATGAATAGCATTATTTCGATTTGTTATTTGTTTACTTACCAAGCGTGATAATTTTTTTATAAAACAATAATGATCATTTGAACCATTGTTTAAAAATAATAAGTTAATGTGTAATTCTTTACGACATTTTGTAAAATATAATGGTCCAACGATGATATTACATTTTTTTTCTTTGTTAAAATCTAATCCGAAAACATTGATACTAATGTTATTCTGTTTTTCTACCTTGGGTATATCCGATAATTTGATCGGGAACTGTATATTAATAAACTTTAGTCTATTTTGATTCCTCAAGTATGATGATACCCTTTCGGAATTTTTGTATACAGGATATAGTGCGGATAGTAAAGCCCACTTAAAACATTGTTGATCGTTATTTTTTACATTTATGACTGCTTTTTTACGCTTAATATCTAAAGGTAATTCAATAAACGAAGACCCCCCGTAAGGGATTGAACTTATTAACATTCATTTCTAAGAACTGAATTTTTTGTAAAGTCCATCCACTATCTTTTGTTTCGAAATCACGCATTTTATTTTTAATGTCTTCGCTTAAAGTTTCTAAATAATTTTCTAATTCGTCTCCTAAAGAAATAGTCCAATTTTTTGTTTGAAAATCGAAAGAATTTTTTAAATCTTTTGTTTCCTGTTCAAAATCTGCATGAATAATAAAATTAACTTTAACAATAGTTAACTCTTTTAAACATTCCTGAATAAGAAATATTATCGAATCTTTAATTGATGCTATGAATACTTCAGGAGTTTGTATTTTAAGTGACTCATCAGCTTTAGGTGATACAATTCTATACGTTAAGACCCGAGACCCAAAAGCAACTGATATAACAGAGACATTATGTAAATTATGATAACGAATAAGACATTTCACTTTGTGTTCCTTAGATCGTAAGTGCTGAGCATAGAATCTTTGGCTAACTTGTAAATCACATATTTGACACATAACATTCTGTCTATGTGTTGTATTGGAAGATGATGACGTCGATGCTTGTTGTAAATCTTCAACACTAATATCAGCTTGCCTCTTCAAACCTCGACCGACTTGAATTGAAGATTTTCTGTAGGTATAACATGCTTATGTTAATATAAGAACACAAATATGTAACATAAAATTTAAATAAGTTTAGTTAGAATGTATACCTGAATGCTTCCTCAACTTCTGTACAGATGTTAAACAGTGAAGTGTCATAATACGGATTTTCCAGAGCATTATCTTCATAATTCTCACACGCTCTCATTAGTTCTTTTTCTTCTTCTTCAATAACATTTTGAAAAACAACACTTTCTACTGACATGGTGGAAATAAACCAGTTTAGCTTTGCTTGTATTGTTCGATTTTTCTCTTATATATACAAGTCGATAAGGTGATTAATATATTAGTTGATGGTTAATTAATAGTTGATCGTTACTAATTAGATACTCATAATTTTTTTTAACGATGGTTCCTATAAATTAATTTAGCTATTAGAGATTACTTTTTAAAAAAGTATTTTTTACAGTTATTGGTTTCTGCTATTTGCTTTGTGATATCAAATATGATACCCTTCGTTTGCTCATATTTTTCATCTTTTGTATCCGTATAATATTTGATCCTCACTTCTGAGTGTTTCCAATGTTCATCAACTGGTACTTTTTTCAATTTTATGAGGTCATACACCTCTATTTTCAACATATGTGTAGCATGAGCCCCATCATCATTATTAGTAGACAAGTATGTGACGCCAGGGATACTATCTTTTGAAGTTCTCGCCACTGTAGAGCTGAGTTATTTTTCTTCTGATTGGTCCCCTCAAAGAATGAGTCGATACTATTTCGACGAGACCGTTTGAGCTTTATTGTTTTTAAGGCTTTCTCAGTCGATTGCTCATCCTCCGATGTAGCGTAGTAGTAATGCTTGAACGTGTTTTCTTCCATTACGTTAAATGTTGAATTCTGTAATAAAATAAGCCTATGCTTTAAAAACATATTTGTATAATAATTTGAATCAAAAATTTGTCTACAGTAAAAACCTAAACAAAATTGGTTTAAGTAATAGACATTCAAACAAACAGATTATTTTTCAGGGTCTGTAATATATAATAAATATAGATAAAGAATTATAAAGCAAAAAAACACATACCTCCATAGCTTTTTTGAAGTAAATAGAACCAGCCTCAGTATCACACAGGATGAATTAAATCACTTGATGATAAATTTTAACTCGAATACTATGGACTAGTGTTTATGGATCCTGGTTTCAATACATGCAACGATATTAAATAGCCCTTCACACATAATATAATTGCGATTGTCTAATAGATTCCTTCTCTTCATTAGTTAATGGAAGTGGACATTTTTAAAAACAATTTATCCTATGTATATTGCTAATATCTTTGTAAATGCTTTCCATAAACATTTTTGCACAATTAGGCCCTGTGTATGTTCTGTATGTAGACAGCTTATCATCATACGATCATTTTATATAGTATCCATAAGTATAAACTTCATGTTCATGTATTGTTTTTGAATATGACTTCGATGGATCAGGGTCACATGAGGTGACGGGTTTTAAAAGAGCTTCAAAGTCTGCATATATTACAAAAGGTAATTTTAATTTTCTTTGAAACTTATCAAAATAGATTTCATCATTATTTGTTTTCCGATTAAACCAATTTTTTCCTTTTTTATGAATTCCTGGTAATTCAGTAACAATATGAGCACAGTCATGTTTTTGGTGATTAATTAAATTAACTTTAGATTTAAAATATAAAAGGCAGCCATCACAGATATGAATAGCATTATTTCGATTTGTTATTTGTTTACTTACCAAGCGTGATAATTTTTTTATAAAACAATAATGATCATTTGAACCATTGTTTAAAAATAATAAGTTAATGTGTAATTCTTTACGACATTTTGTAAAATATAATGGTCCAACGATGATATTACATTTTTTTTCTTTGTTAAAATCTAATCCGAAAACATTGATACTAATGTTATTCTGTTTTTCTACCTTGGGTATATCCGATAATTTGATCGGGAACTGTATATTAATAAACTTTAGTTTATTTTGATTCCTCAAGTATGATGATACCCTTTCGGAATTTTTGTATACAGGATATAGTGCGGATAGTAAAGCCCACTTAAAACATTGTTGATCGTTATTTTTTACATTTATGACTGCTTTTTTACGCTTAATATCTAAAGGTAATTCAATAAACGAAGACCCCCGTAAGGGATTGAACTTATTAACATTCATTTCTAAGAACTGAATTTTTTGTAAAGTCCATCCACTATCTTTTGTTTCGAAATCACGCATTTTATTTTTAATGTCTTCGCTTAAAGTTTCTAAATAATTTTCTAATTCGTCTCCTAAAGAAATAGTCCAATTTTTTGTTTGAAAATCGAAAGAATTTTTTAAATCTTTTGTTTCCTGTTCAAAATCTGCATGAATAATAAAATTAACTTTAACAATAGTTAACTCTTTTAAACATTCCTGAATAAGAAATATTATCGAATCTTTAATTGATGCTATGAATACTTCAGGAGTTTGTATTTTAAGTGACTCATCAGCTTTAGGTGATACAATTCTATACGTTAAGACCCGAGACCCAAAAGCAACTGATATAACAGAGACATTATGTAAATTATGATAACGAATAAGACATTTCACTTTGTGTTCCTTAGATCGTAAGTGCTGAGCATAGAATCTTTGGCTAACTTGTAAATCACATATTTGACACATAACATTCTGTCTATGTGTTGTATTGGAAGATGATGACGTCGATGCTTGTTGTAAATCTTCAACACTAATATCAGCTTGCCTCTTCAAACCTCGACCGACTTGAATTGAAGATTTTCTGTAGGTATAACATGCTTATGTTAATATAAGAACACAAATATGTAACATAAAATTTAAATAAGTTTAGTTAGAATGTATACCTGAATGCTTCCTCAACTTCTGTACAGATGTTAAACAGTGAAGTGTCATAATACGGATTTTCCAGAGCATTATCTTCATAATTCTCACACGCTCTCATTAGTTCTTTTTCTTCTTCTTCAATAACATTTTGAAAAACAACACTTTCTACTGACATGGTGGAAATAAACCAGTTTAGCTTTGCTTGTATTGTTCGATTTTTCTCTTATATATACAAGTCGATAAGGTGATTAATATATTAGTTGATGGTTAATTAATAGTTGATCGTTACTAATTAGATACTCATAATTTTTTTTAACGATGGTTCCTATAAATTAATTTAGCTATTAGAGATTACTTTTTAAAAAAGTATTTTTTACAGTTATTGGTTTCTGCTATTTGCTTTGTGATATCAAATATGATACCCTTCGTTTGCTCATATTTTTCATCTTTTGTATCCGTATAATATTTGATCCTCACTTCTGAGTGTTTCCAATGTTCATCAACTGGTACTTTTTTCAATTTTATGAGGTCATACACCTCTATTTTCAACATATGTGTAGCATGAGCCCCATCATCATTATTAGTAGACAAGTATGTGACGCCAGGGATACTATCTTTTGAAGTTCTCGCCACTGTAGAGCTGAGTTATTTTTCTTCTGATTGGTCCCCTCAAAGAATGAGTCGATACTATTTCGACGAGACCGTTTGAGCTTTATTGTTTTTAAGGCTTTCTCAGTCGATTGCTCATCCTCCGATGTAGCGTAGTAGTAATGCTTGAACGTGTTTTCTTCCATTACGTTAAATGTTGAATTCTGTAATAAAATAAGCCTATGCTTTAAAAACATATTTGTATAATAATTTGAATCAAAAATTTGTCTACAGTAAAAACCTAAACAAAATTGGTTTAAGTAATAGACATTCAAACAAACAGATTATTTTTCAGGGTCTGTAATATATAATAAATATAGATAAAGAATTATAAAGCAAAAAAACACATACCTCCATAGCTTTTTTGAAGTAAATAGAACCAGCCTCAGTATCACACAGGATGAATTAAATCACTTGATGATAAATTTTAACTCGAATACTATGGACTAGTGTTTATGGATCCTGGTTTCAATACATGCAACGATATTAAATAGCCCTTCACACATAATATAATTGCGATTGTCTAATAGATTCCTTCTCTTCATTAGTTAATGGAAGTGGACATTTTTAAAAACAATTTATCCTATGTATATTGCTAATATCTTTGTAAATGCTTTCCATAAACATTTTTGCACAATTAGGCCCTGTGTATGTTCTGTATGTAGACAGCTTATCATCATACGATCATTTTATATAGTATCCATAAGTATAAACTTCATGTTCATGTATTGTTTTTGAATATGACTTCGATGGATCAGGGTCACATGAGGTGACGGGTTTTAAAAGAGCTTCAAAGTCTGCATATATTACAAAAGGTAATTTTAATTTTCTTTGAAACTTATCAAAATAGATTTCATCATTATTTGTTTTCCGATTAAACCAATTTTTTCCTTTTTTATGAATTCCTGGTAATTCAGTAACAATATGAGCACAGTCATGTTTTTGGTGATTAATTAAATTAACTTTAGATTTAAAATATAAAAGGCAGCCATCACAGATATGAATAGCATTATTTCGATTTGTTATTTGTTTACTTACCAAGCGTGATAATTTTTTTATAAAACAATAATGATCATTTGAACCATTGTTTAAAAATAATAAGTTAATGTGTAATTCTTTACGACATTTTGTAAAATATAATGGTCCAACGATGATATTACATTTTTTTTCTTTGTTAAAATCTAATCCGAAAACATTGATACTAATGTTATTCTGTTTTTCTACCTTGGGTATATCCGATAATTTGATCGGGAACTGTATATTAATAAACTTTAGTCTATTTTGATTCCTCAAGTATGATGATACCCTTTCGGAATTTTTGTATACAGGATATAGTGCGGATAGTAAAGCCCACTTAAAACATTGTTGATCGTTATTTTTTACATTTATGACTGCTTTTTTACGCTTAATATCTAAAGGTAATTCAATAAACGAAGACCCCCCGTAAGGGATTGAACTTATTAACATTCATTTCTAAGAACTGAATTTTTTGTAAAGTCCATCCACTATCTTTTGTTTCGAAATCACGCATTTTATTTTTAATGTCTTCGCTTAAAGTTTCTAAATAATTTTCTAATTCGTCTCCTAAAGAAATAGTCCAATTTTTTGTTTGAAAATCGAAAGAATTTTTTAAATCTTTTGTTTCCTGTTCAAAATCTGCATGAATAATAAAATTAACTTTAACAATAGTTAACTCTTTTAAACATTCCTGAATAAGAAATATTATCGAATCTTTAATTGATGCTATGAATACTTCAGGAGTTTGTATTTTAAGTGACTCATCAGCTTTAGGTGATACAATTCTATACGTTAAGACCCGAGACCCAAAAGCAACTGATATAACAGAGACATTATGTAAATTATGATAACGAATAAGACATTTCACTTTGTGTTCCTTAGATCGTAAGTGCTGAGCATAGAATCTTTGGCTAACTTGTAAATCACATATTTGACACATAACATTCTGTCTATGTGTTGTATTGGAAGATGATGACGTCGATGCTTGTTGTAAATCTTCAACACTAATATCAGCTTGCCTCTTCAAACCTCGACCGACTTGAATTGAAGATTTTCTGTAGGTATAACATGCTTATGTTAATATAAGAACACAAATATGTAACATAAAATTTAAATAAGTTTAGTTAGAATGTATACCTGAATGCTTCCTCAACTTCTGTACAGATGTTAAACAGTGAAGTGTCATAATACGGATTTTCCAGAGCATTATCTTCATAATTCTCACACGCTCTCATTAGTTCTTTTTCTTCTTCTTCAATAACATTTTGAAAAACAACACTTTCTACTGACATGGTGGAAATAAACCAGTTTAGCTTTGCTTGTATTGTTCGATTTTTCTCTTATATATACAAGTCGATAAGGTGATTAATATATTAGTTGATGGTTAATTAATAGTTGATCGTTACTAATTAGATACTCATAATTTTTTTTAACGATGGTTCCTATAAATTAATTTAGCTATTAGAGATTACTTTTTAAAAAAGTATTTTTTACAGTTATTGGTTTCTGCTATTTGCTTTGTGATATCAAATATGATACCCTTCGTTTGCTCATATTTTTCATCTTTTGTATCCGTATAATATTTGATCCTCACTTCTGAGTGTTTCCAATGTTCATCAACTGGTACTTTTTTCAATTTTATGAGGTCATACACCTCTATTTTCAACATATGTGTAGCATGAGCCCCATCATCATTATTAGTAGACAAGTATGTGACGCCAGGGATACTATCTTTTGAAGTTCTCGCCACTGTAGAGCTGAGTTATTTTTCTTCTGATTGGTCCCCTCAAAGAATGAGTCGATACTATTTCGACGAGACCGTTTGAGCTTTATTGTTTTTAAGGCTTTCTCAGTCGATTGCTCATCCTCCGATGTAGCGTAGTAGTAATGCTTGAACGTGTTTTCTTCCATTACGTTAAATGTTGAATTCTGTAATAAAATAAGCCTATGCTTTAAAAACATATTTGTATAATAATTTGAATCAAAAATTTGTCTACAGTAAAAACCTAAACAAAATTGGTTTAAGTAATAGACATTCAAACAAACAGATTATTTTTCAGGGTCTGTAATATATAATAAATATAGATAAAGAATTATAAAGCAAAAAAACACATACCTCCATAGCTTTTTTGAAGTAAATAGAACCAGCCTCAGTATCACACAGGATGAATTAAATCACTTGATGATAAATTTTAACTCGAATACTATGGACTAGTGTTTATGGATCCTGGTTTCAATACATGCAACGATATTAAATAGCCCTTCACACATAATATAATTGCGATTGTCTAATAGATTCCTTCTCTTCATTAGTTAATGGAAGTGGACATTTTTAAAAACAATTTATCCTATGTATATTGCTAATATCTTTGTAAATGCTTTCCATAAACATTTTTGCACAATTAGGCCCTGTGTATGTTCTGTATGTAGACAGCTTATCATCATACGATCATTTTATATAGTATCCATAAGTATAAACTTCATGTTCATGTATTGTTTTTGAATATGACTTCGATGGATCAGGGTCACATGAGGTGACGGGTTTTAAAAGAGCTTCAAAGTCTGCATATATTACAAAAGGTAATTTTAATTTTCTTTGAAACTTATCAAAATAGATTTCATCATTATTTGTTTTCCGATTAAACCAATTTTTTCCTTTTTTATGAATTCCTGGTAATTCAGTAACAATATGAGCACAGTCATGTTTTTGGTGATTAATTAAATTAACTTTAGATTTAAAATATAAAAGGCAGCCATCACAGATATGAATAGCATTATTTCGATTTGTTATTTGTTTACTTACCAAGCGTGATAATTTTTTTATAAAACAATAATGATCATTTGAACCATTGTTTAAAAATAATAAGTTAATGTGTAATTCTTTACGACATTTTGTAAAATATAATGGTCCAACGATGATATTACATTTTTTTTCTTTGTTAAAATCTAATCCGAAAACATTGATACTAATGTTATTCTGTTTTTCTACCTTGGGTATATCCGATAATTTGATCGGGAACTGTATATTAATAAACTTTAGTCTATTTTGATTCCTCAAGTATGATGATACCCTTTCGGAATTTTTGTATACAGGATATAGTGCGGATAGTAAAGCCCACTTAAAACATTGTTGATCGTTATTTTTTACATTTATGACTGCTTTTTTACGCTTAATATCTAAAGGTAATTCAATAAACGAAGACCCCCCGTAAGGGATTGAACTTATTAACATTCATTTCTAAGAACTGAATTTTTTGTAAAGTCCATCCACTATCTTTTGTTTCGAAATCACGCATTTTATTTTTAATGTCTTCGCTTAAAGTTTCTAAATAATTTTCTAATTCGTCTCCTAAAGAAATAGTCCAATTTTTTGTTTGAAAATCGAAAGAATTTTTTAAATCTTTTGTTTCCTGTTCAAAATCTGCATGAATAATAAAATTAACTTTAACAATAGTTAACTCTTTTAAACATTCCTGAATAAGAAATATTATCGAATCTTTAATTGATGCTATGAATACTTCAGGAGTTTGTATTTTAAGTGACTCATCAGCTTTAGGTGATACAATTCTATACGTTAAGACCCGAGACCCAAAAGCAACTGATATAACAGAGACATTATGTAAATTATGATAACGAATAAGACATTTCACTTTGTGTTCCTTAGATCGTAAGTGCTGAGCATAGAATCTTTGGCTAACTTGTAAATCACATATTTGACACATAACATTCTGTCTATGTGTTGTATTGGAAGATGATGACGTCGATGCTTGTTGTAAATCTTCAACACTAATATCAGCTTGCCTCTTCAAACCTCGACCGACTTGAATTGAAGATTTTCTGTAGGTATAACATGCTTATGTTAATATAAGAACACAAATATGTAACATAAAATTTAAATAAGTTTAGTTAGAATGTATACCTGAATGCTTCCTCAACTTCTGTACAGATGTTAAACAGTGAAGTGTCATAATACGGATTTTCCAGAGCATTATCTTCATAATTCTCACACGCTCTCATTAGTTCTTTTTCTTCTTCTTCAATAACATTTTGAAAAACAACACTTTCTACTGACATGGTGGAAATAAACCAGTTTAGCTTTGCTTGTATTGTTCGATTTTTCTCTTATATATACAAGTCGATAAGGTGATTAATATATTAGTTGATGGTTAATTAATAGTTGATCGTTACTAATTAGATACTCATAATTTTTTTTAACGATGGTTCCTATAAATTAATTTAGCTATTAGAGATTACTTTTTAAAAAAGTATTTTTTACAGTTATTGGTTTCTGCTATTTGCTTTGTGATATCAAATATGATACCCTTCGTTTGCTCATATTTTTCATCTTTTGTATCCGTATAATATTTGATCCTCACTTCTGAGTGTTTCCAATGTTCATCAACTGGTACTTTTTTCAATTTTATGAGGTCATACACCTCTATTTTCAACATATGTGTAGCATGAGCCCCATCATCATTATTAGTAGACAAGTATGTGACGCCAGGGATACTATCTTTTGAAGTTCTCGCCACTGTAGAGCTGAGTTATTTTTCTTCTGATTGGTCCCCTCAAAGAATGAGTCGATACTATTTCGACGAGACCGTTTGAGCTTTATTGTTTTTAAGGCTTTCTCAGTCGATTGCTCATCCTCCGATGTAGCGTAGTAGTAATGCTTGAACGTGTTTTCTTCCATTACGTTAAATGTTGAATTCTGTAATAAAATAAGCCTATGCTTTAAAAACATATTTGTATAATAATTTGAATCAAAAATTTGTCTACAGTAAAAACCTAAACAAAATTGGTTTAAGTAATAGACATTCAAACAAACAGATTATTTTTCAGGGTCTGTAATATATAATAAATATAGATAAAGAATTATAAAGCAAAAAAACACATACCTCCATAGCTTTTTTGAAGTAAATAGAACCAGCCTCAGTATCACACAGGATGAATTAAATCACTTGATGATAAATTTTAACTCGAATACTATGGACTAGTGTTTATGGATCCTGGTTTCAATACATGCAACGATATTAAATAGCCCTTCACACATAATATAATTGCGATTGTCTAATAGATTCCTTCTCTTCATTAGTTAATGGAAGTGGACATTTTTAAAAACAATTTATCCTATGTATATTGCTAATATCTTTGTAAATGCTTTCCATAAACATTTTTGCACAATTAGGCCCTGTGTATGTTCTGTATGTAGACAGCTTATCATCATACGATCATTTTATATAGTATCCATAAGTATAAACTTCATGTTCATGTATTGTTTTTGAATATGACTTCGATGGATCAGGGTCACATGAGGTGACGGGTTTTAAAAGAGCTTCAAAGTCTGCATATATTACAAAAGGTAATTTTAATTTTCTTTGAAACTTATCAAAATAGATTTCATCATTATTTGTTTTCCGATTAAACCAATTTTTTCCTTTTTTATGAATTCCTGGTAATTCAGTAACAATATGAGCACAGTCATGTTTTTGGTGATTAATTAAATTAACTTTAGATTTAAAATATAAAAGGCAGCCATCACAGATATGAATAGCATTATTTCGATTTGTTATTTGTTTACTTACCAAGCGTGATAATTTTTTTATAAAACAATAATGATCATTTGAACCATTGTTTAAAAATAATAAGTTAATGTGTAATTCTTTACGACATTTTGTAAAATATAATGGTCCAACGATGATATTACATTTTTTTTCTTTGTTAAAATCTAATCCGAAAACATTGATACTAATGTTATTCTGTTTTTCTACCTTGGGTATATCCGATAATTTGATCGGGAACTGTATATTAATAAACTTTAGTCTATTTTGATTCCTCAAGTATGATGATACCCTTTCGGAATTTTTGTATACAGGATATAGTGCGGATAGTAAAGCCCACTTAAAACATTGTTGATCGTTATTTTTTACATTTATGACTGCTTTTTTACGCTTAATATCTAAAGGTAATTCAATAAACGAAGACCCCCCGTAAGGGATTGAACTTATTAACATTCATTTCTAAGAACTGAATTTTTTGTAAAGTCCATCCACTATCTTTTGTTTCGAAATCACGCATTTTATTTTTAATGTCTTCGCTTAAAGTTTCTAAATAATTTTCTAATTCGTCTCCTAAAGAAATAGTCCAATTTTTTGTTTGAAAATCGAAAGAATTTTTTAAATCTTTTGTTTCCTGTTCAAAATCTGCATGAATAATAAAATTAACTTTAACAATAGTTAACTCTTTTAAACATTCCTGAATAAGAAATATTATCGAATCTTTAATTGATGCTATGAATACTTCAGGAGTTTGTATTTTAAGTGACTCATCAGCTTTAGGTGATACAATTCTATACGTTAAGACCCGAGACCCAAAAGCAACTGATATAACAGAGACATTATGTAAATTATGATAACGAATAAGACATTTCACTTTGTGTTCCTTAGATCGTAAGTGCTGAGCATAGAATCTTTGGCTAACTTGTAAATCACATATTTGACACATAACATTCTGTCTATGTGTTGTATTGGAAGATGATGACGTCGATGCTTGTTGTAAATCTTCAACACTAATATCAGCTTGCCTCTTCAAACCTCGACCGACTTGAATTGAAGATTTTCTGTAGGTATAACATGCTTATGTTAATATAAGAACACAAATATGTAACATAAAATTTAAATAAGTTTAGTTAGAATGTATACCTGAATGCTTCCTCAACTTCTGTACAGATGTTAAACAGTGAAGTGTCATAATACGGATTTTCCAGAGCATTATCTTCATAATTCTCACACGCTCTCATTAGTTCTTTTTCTTCTTCTTCAATAACATTTTGAAAAACAACACTTTCTACTGACATGGTGGAAATAAACCAGTTTAGCTTTGCTTGTATTGTTCGATTTTTCTCTTATATATACAAGTCGATAAGGTGATTAATATATTAGTTGATGGTTAATTAATAGTTGATCGTTACTAATTAGATACTCATAATTTTTTTTAACGATGGTTCCTATAAATTAATTTAGCTATTAGAGATTACTTTTTAAAAAAGTATTTTTTACAGTTATTGGTTTCTGCTATTTGCTTTGTGATATCAAATATGATACCCTTCGTTTGCTCATATTTTTCATCTTTTGTATCCGTATAATATTTGATCCTCACTTCTGAGTGTTTCCAATGTTCATCAACTGGTACTTTTTTCAATTTTATGAGGTCATACACCTCTATTTTCAACATATGTGTAGCATGAGCCCCATCATCATTATTAGTAGACAAGTATGTGACGCCAGGGATACTATCTTTTGAAGTTCTCGCCACTGTAGAGCTGAGTTATTTTTCTTCTGATTGGTCCCCTCAAAGAATGAGTCGATACTATTTCGACGAGACCGTTTGAGCTTTATTGTTTTTAAGGCTTTCTCAGTCGATTGCTCATCCTCCGATGTAGCGTAGTAGTAATGCTTGAACGTGTTTTCTTCCATTACGTTAAATGTTGAATTCTGTAATAAAATAAGCCTATGCTTTAAAAACATATTTGTATAATAATTTGAATCAAAAATTTGTCTACAGTAAAAACCTAAACAAAATTGGTTTAAGTAATAGACATTCAAACAAACAGATTATTTTTCAGGGTCTGTAATATATAATAAATATAGATAAAGAATTATAAAGCAAAAAAACACATACCTCCATAGCTTTTTTGAAGTAAATAGAACCAGCCTCAGTATCACACAGGATGAATTAAATCACTTGATGATAAATTTTAACTCGAATACTATGGACTAGTGTTTATGGATCCTGGTTTCAATACATGCAACGATATTAAATAGCCCTTCACACATAATATAATTGCGATTGTCTAATAGATTCCTTCTCTTCATTAGTTAATGGAAGTGGACATTTTTAAAAACAATTTATCCTATGTATATTGCTAATATCTTTGTAAATGCTTTCCATAAACATTTTTGCACAATTAGGCCCTGTGTATGTTCTGTATGTAGACAGCTTATCATCATACGATCATTTTATATAGTATCCATAAGTATAAACTTCATGTTCATGTATTGTTTTTGAATATGACTTCGATGGATCAGGGTCACATGAGGTGACGGGTTTTAAAAGAGCTTCAAAGTCTGCATATATTACAAAAGGTAATTTTAATTTTCTTTGAAACTTATCAAAATAGATTTCATCATTATTTGTTTTCCGATTAAACCAATTTTTTCCTTTTTTATGAATTCCTGGTAATTCAGTAACAATATGAGCACAGTCATGTTTTTGGTGATTAATTAAATTAACTTTAGATTTAAAATATAAAAGGCAGCCATCACAGATATGAATAGCATTATTTCGATTTGTTATTTGTTTACTTACCAAGCGTGATAATTTTTTTATAAAACAATAATGATCATTTGAACCATTGTTTAAAAATAATAAGTTAATGTGTAATTCTTTACGACATTTTGTAAAATATAATGGTCCAACGATGATATTACATTTTTTTTCTTTGTTAAAATCTAATCCGAAAACATTGATACTAATGTTATTCTGTTTTTCTACCTTGGGTATATCCGATAATTTGATCGGGAACTGTATATTAATAAACTTTAGTCTATTTTGATTCCTCAAATATGATGATACCCTTTCGGAATTTTTGTATACAGGATATAGTGCGGATAGTAAAGCCCACTTAAAACATTGTTGATCGTTATTTTTTACATTTATGACTGCTTTTTTACGCTTAATATCTAAAGGTAATTCAATAAACGAAGACCCCCCGTAAGGGATTGAACTTATTAACATTCATTTCTAAGAACTGAATTTTTTGTAAAGTCCATCCACTATCTTTTGTTTCGAAATCACGCATTTTATTTTTAATGTCTTCGCTTAAAGTTTCTAAATAATTTTCTAATTCGTCTCCTAAAGAAATAGTCCAATTTTTTGTTTGAAAATCGAAAGAATTTTTTAAATCTTTTGTTTCCTGTTCAAAATCTGCATGAATAATAAAATTAACTTTAACAATAGTTAACTCTTTTAAACATTCCTGAATAAGAAATATTATCGAATCTTTAATTGATGCTATGAATACTTCAGGAGTTTGTATTTTAAGTGACTCATCAGCTTTAGGTGATACAATTCTATACGTTAAGACCCGAGACCCAAAAGCAACTGATATAACAGAGACATTATGTAAATTATGATAACGAATAAGACATTTCACTTTGTGTTCCTTAGATCGTAAGTGCTGAGCATAGAATCTTTGGCTAACTTGTAAATCACATATTTGACACATAACATTCTGTCTATGTGTTGTATTGGAAGATGATGACGTCGATGCTTGTTGTAAATCTTCAACACTAATATCAGCTTGCCTCTTCAAACCTCGACCGACTTGAATTGAAGATTTTCTGTAGGTATAACATGCTTATGTTAATATAAGAACACAAATATGTAACATAAAATTTAAATAAGTTTAGTTAGAATGTATACCTGAATGCTTCCTCAACTTCTGTACAGATGTTAAACAGTGAAGTGTCATAATACGGATTTTCCAGAGCATTATCTTCATAATTCTCACACGCTCTCATTAGTTCTTTTTCTTCTTCTTCAATAACATTTTGAAAAACAACACTTTCTACTGACATGGTGGAAATAAACCAGTTTAGCTTTGCTTGTATTGTTCGATTTTTCTCTTATATATACAAGTCGATAAGGTGATTAATATATTAGTTGATGGTTAATTAATAGTTGATCGTTACTAATTAGATACTCATAATTTTTTTTAACGATGGTTCCTATAAATTAATTTAGCTATTAGAGATTACTTTTTAAAAAAGTATTTTTTACAGTTATTGGTTTCTGCTATTTGCTTTGTGATATCAAATATGATACCCTTCGTTTGCTCATATTTTTCATCTTTTGTATCCGTATAATATTTGATCCTCACTTCTGAGTGTTTCCAATGTTCATCAACTGGTACTTTTTTCAATTTTATGAGGTCATACACCTCTATTTTCAACATATGTGTAGCATGAGCCCCATCATCATTATTAGTAGACAAGTATGTGACGCCAGGGATACTATCTTTTGAAGTTCTCGCCACTGTAGAGCTGAGTTATTTTTCTTCTGATTGGTCCCCTCAAAGAATGAGTCGATACTATTTCGACGAGACCGTTTGAGCTTTATTGTTTTTAAGGCTTTCTCAGTCGATTGCTCATCCTCCGATGTAGCGTAGTAGTAATGCTTGAACGTGTTTTCTTCCATTACGTTAAATGTTGAATTCTGTAATAAAATAAGCCTATGCTTTAAAAACATATTTGTATAATAATTTGAATCAAAAATTTGTCTACAGTAAAAACCTAAACAAAATTGGTTTAAGTAATAGACATTCAAACAAACAGATTATTTTTCAGGGTCTGTAATATATAATAAATATAGATAAAGAATTATAAAGCAAAAAAACACATACCTCCATAGCTTTTTTGAAGTAAATAGAACCAGCCTCAGTATCACACAGGATGAATTAAATCACTTGATGATAAATTTTAACTCGAATACTATGGACTAGTGTTTATGGATCCTGGTTTCAATACATGCAACGATATTAAATAGCCCTTCACACATAATATAATTGCGATTGTCTAATAGATTCCTTCTCTTCATTAGTTAATGGAAGTGGACATTTTTAAAAACAATTTATCCTATGTATATTGCTAATATCTTTGTAAATGCTTTCCATAAACATTTTTGCACAATTAGGCCCTGTGTATGTTCTGTATGTAGACAGCTTATCATCATACGATCATTTTATATAGTATCCATAAGTATAAACTTCATGTTCATGTATTGTTTTTGAATATGACTTCGATGGATCAGGGTCACATGAGGTGACGGGTTTTAAAAGAGCTTCAAAGTCTGCATATATTACAAAAGGTAATTTTAATTTTCTTTGAAACTTATCAAAATAGATTTCATCATTATTTGTTTTCCGATTAAACCAATTTTTTCCTTTTTTATGAATTCCTGGTAATTCAGTAACAATATGAGCACAGTCATGTTTTTGGTGATTAATTAAATTAACTTTAGATTTAAAATATAAAAGGCAGCCATCACAGATATGAATAGCATTATTTCGATTTGTTATTTGTTTACTTACCAAGCGTGATAATTTTTTTATAAAACAATAATGATCATTTGAACCATTGTTTAAAAATAATAAGTTAATGTGTAATTCTTTACGACATTTTGTAAAATATAATGGTCCAACGATGATATTACATTTTTTTTCTTTGTTAAAATCTAATCCGAAAACATTGATACTAATGTTATTCTGTTTTTCTACCTTGGGTATATCCGATAATTTGATCGGGAACTGTATATTAATAAACTTTAGTCTATTTTGATTCCTCAAGTATGATGATACCCTTTCGGAATTTTTGTATACAGGATATAGTGCGGATAGTAAAGCCCACTTAAAACATTGTTGATCGTTATTTTTTACATTTATGACTGCTTTTTTACGCTTAATATCTAAAGGTAATTCAATAAACGAAGACCCCCCGTAAGGGATTGAACTTATTAACATTCATTTCTAAGAACTGAATTTTTTGTAAAGTCCATCCACTATCTTTTGTTTCGAAATCACGCATTTTATTTTTAATGTCTTCGCTTAAAGTTTCTAAATAATTTTCTAATTCGTCTCCTAAAGAAATAGTCCAATTTTTTGTTTGAAAATCGAAAGAATTTTTTAAATCTTTTGTTTCCTGTTCAAAATCTGCATGAATAATAAAATTAACTTTAACAATAGTTAACTCTTTTAAACATTCCTGAATAAGAAATATTATCGAATCTTTAATTGATGCTATAAATACTTCAGGAGTTTGTATTTTAAGTGACTCATCAGCTTTAGGTGATACAATTCTATACGTTAAGACCCGAGACCCAAAAGCAACTGATATAACAGAGACATTATGTAAATTATGATAACGAATAAGACATTTCACTTTGTGTTCCTTAGATCGTAAGTGCTGAGCATAGAATCTTTGGCTAACTTGTAAATCACATATTTGACACATAACATTCTGTCTATGTGTTGTATTGGAAGATGATGACGTCGATGCTTGTTGTAAATCTTCAACACTAATATCAGCTTGCCTCTTCAAACCTCGACCGACTTGAATTGAAGATTTTCTGTAGGTATAACATGCTTATGTTAATATAAGAACACAAATATGTAACATAAAATTTAAATAAGTTTAGTTAGAATGTATACCTGAATGCTTCCTCAACTTCTGTACAGATGTTAAACAGTGAAGTGTCATAATACGGATTTTCCAGAGCATTATCTTCATAATTCTCACACGCTCTCATTAGTTCTTTTTCTTCTTCTTCAATAACATTTTGAAAAACAACACTTTCTACTGACATGGTGGAAATAAACCAGTTTAGCTTTGCTTGTATTGTTCGATTTTTCTCTTATATATACAAGTCGATAAGGTGATTAATATATTAGTTGATGGTTAATTAATAGTTGATCGTTACTAATTAGATACTCATAATTTTTTTTAACGATGGTTCCTATAAATTAATTTAGCTATTAGAGATTACTTTTTAAAAAAGTATTTTTTACAGTTATTGGTTTCTGCTATTTGCTTTGTGATATCAAATATGATACCCTTCGTTTGCTCATATTTTTCATCTTTTGTATCCGTATAATATTTGATCCTCACTTCTGAGTGTTTCCAATGTTCATCAACTGGTACTTTTTTCAATTTTATGAGGTCATACACCTCTATTTTCAACATATGTGTAGCATGAGCCCCATCATCATTATTAGTAGACAAGTATGTGACGCCAGGGATACTATCTTTTGAAGTTCTCGCCACTGTAGAGCTGAGTTATTTTTCTTCTGATTGGTCCCCTCAAAGAATGAGTCGATACTATTTCGACGAGACCGTTTGAGCTTTATTGTTTTTAAGGCTTTCTCAGTCGATTGCTCATCCTCCGATGTAGCGTAGTAGTAATGCTTGAACGTGTTTTCTTCCATTACGTTAAATGTTGAATTCTGTAATAAAATAAGCCTATGCTTTAAAAACATATTTGTATAATAATTTGAATCAAAAATTTGTCTACAGTAAAAACCTAAACAAAATTGGTTTAAGTAATAGACATTCAAACAAACAGATTATTTTTCAGGGTCTGTAATATATAATAAATATAGATAAAGAATTATAAAGCAAAAAAACACATACCTCCATAGCTTTTTTGAAGTAAATAGAACCAGCCTCAGTATCACACAGGATGAATTAAATCACTTGATGATAAATTTTAACTCGAATACTATGGACTAGTGTTTATGGATCCTGGTTTCAATACATGCAACGATATTAAATAGCCCTTCACACATAATATAATTGCGATTGTCTAATAGATTCCTTCTCTTCATTAGTTAATGGAAGTGGACATTTTTAAAAACAATTTATCCTATGTATATTGCTAATATCTTTGTAAATGCTTTCCATAAACATTTTTGCACAATTAGGCCCTGTGTATGTTCTGTATGTAGACAGCTTATCATCATACGATCATTTTATATAGTATCCATAAGTATAAACTTCATGTTCATGTATTGTTTTTGAATATGACTTCGATGGATCAGGGTCACATGAGGTGACGGGTTTTAAAAGAGCTTCAAAGTCTGCATATATTACAAAAGGTAATTTTAATTTTCTTTGAAACTTATCAAAATAGATTTCATCATTATTTGTTTTCCGATTAAACCAATTTTTTCCTTTTTTATGAATTCCTGGTAATTCAGTAACAATATGAGCACAGTCATGTTTTTGGTGATTAATTAAATTAACTTTAGATTTAAAATATAAAAGGCAGCCATCACAGATATGAATAGCATTATTTCGATTTGTTATTTGTTTACTTACCAAGCGTGATAATTTTTTTATAAAACAATAATGATCATTTGAACCATTGTTTAAAAATAATAAGTTAATGTGTAATTCTTTACGACATTTTGTAAAATATAATGGTCCAACGATGATATTACATTTTTTTTCTTTGTTAAAATCTAATCCGAAAACATTGATACTAATGTTATTCTGTTTTTCTACCTTGGGTATATCCGATAATTTGATCGGGAACTGTATATTAATAAACTTTAGTCTATTTTGATTCCTCAAGTATGATGATACCCTTTCGGAATTTTTGTATACAGGATATAGTGCGGATAGTAAAGCCCACTTAAAACATTGTTGATCGTTATTTTTTACATTTATGACTGCTTTTTTACGCTTAATATCTAAAGGTAATTCAATAAACGAAGACCCCCGTAAGGGATTGAACTTATTAACATTCATTTCTAAGAACTGAATTTTTTGTAAAGTCCATCCACTATCTTTTGTTTCGAAATCACGCATTTTATTTTTAATGTCTTCGCTTAAAGTTTCTAAATAATTTTCTAATTCGTCTCCTAAAGAAATAGTCCAATTTTTTGTTTGAAAATCGAAAGAATTTTTTAAATCTTTTGTTTCCTGTTCAAAATCTGCATGAATAATAAAATTAACTTTAACAATAGTTAACTCTTTTAAACATTCCTGAATAAGAAATATTATCGAATCTTTAATTGATGCTATGAATACTTCAGGAGTTTGTATTTTAAGTGACTCATCAGCTTTAGGTGATACAATTCTATACGTTAAGACCCGAGACCCAAAAGCAACTGATATAACAGAGACATTATGTAAATTATGATAACGAATAAGACATTTCACTTTGTGTTCCTTAGATCGTAAGTGCTGAGCATAGAATCTTTGGCTAACTTGTAAATCACATATTTGACACATAACATTCTGTCTATGTGTTGTATTGGAAGATGATGACGTCGATGCTTGTTGTAAATCTTCAACACTAATATCAGCTTGCCTCTTCAAACCTCGACCGACTTGAATTGAAGATTTTCTGTAGGTATAACATGCTTATGTTAATATAAGAACACAAATATGTAACATAAAATTTAAATAAGTTTAGTTAGAATGTATACCTGAATGCTTCCTCAACTTCTGTACAGATGTTAAACAGTGAAGTGTCATAATACGGATTTTCCAGAGCATTATCTTCATAATTCTCACACGCTCTCATTAGTTCTTTTTCTTCTTCTTCAATAACATTTTGAAAAACAACACTTTCTACTGACATGGTGGAAATAAACCAGTTTAGCTTTGCTTGTATTGTTCGATTTTTCTCTTATATATACAAGTCGATAAGGTGATTAATATATTAGTTGATGGTTAATTAATAGTTGATCGTTACTAATTAGATACTCATAATTTTTTTTAACGATGGTTCCTATAAATTAATTTAGCTATTAGAGATTACTTTTTAAAAAAGTATTTTTTACAGTTATTGGTTTCTGCTATTTGCTTTGTGATATCAAATATGATACCCTTCGTTTGCTCATATTTTTCATCTTTTGTATCCGTATAATATTTGATCCTCACTTCTGAGTGTTTCCAATGTTCATCAACTGGTACTTTTTTCAATTTTATGAGGTCATACACCTCTATTTTCAACATATGTGTAGCATGAGCCCCATCATCATTATTAGTAGACAAGTATGTGACGCCAGGGATACTATCTTTTGAAGTTCTCGCCACTGTAGAGCTGAGTTATTTTTCTTCTGATTGGTCCCCTCAAAGAATGAGTCGATACTATTTCGACGAGACCGTGTGAGCTTTATTGTTTTTAAGGCTTTCTCAGTCGATTGCTCATCCTCCGATGTAGCGTAGTAGTAATGCTTGAACGTGTTTTCTTCCATTACGTTAAATGTTGAATTCTGTAATAAAATAAGCCTATGCTTTAAAAACATATTTGTATAATAATTTGAATCAAAAATTTGTCTACAGTAAAAACCTAAACAAAATTGGTTTAAGTAATAGACATTCAAACAAACAGATTATTTTTCAGGGTCTGTAATATATAATAAATATAGATAAAGAATTATAAAGCAAAAAAACACATACCTCCATAGCTTTTTTGAAGTAAATAGAACCAGCCTCAGTATCACACAGGATGAATTAAATCACTTGATGATAAATTTTAACTCGAATACTATGGACTAGTGTTTATGGATCCTGGTTTCAATACATGCAACGATATTAAATAGCCCTTCACACATAATATAATTGCGATTGTCTAATAGATTCCTTCTCTTCATTAGTTAATGGAAGTGGACATTTTTAAAAACAATTTATCCTATGTATATTGCTAATATCTTTGTAAATGCTTTCCATAAACATTTTTGCACAATTAGGCCCTGTGTATGTTCTGTATGTAGACAGCTTATCATCATACGATCATTTTATATAGTATCCATAAGTATAAACTTCATGTTCATGTATTGTTTTTGAATATGACTTCGATGGATCAGGGTCACATGAGGTGACGGGTTTTAAAAGAGCTTCAAAGTCTGCATATATTACAAAAGGTAATTTTAATTTTCTTTGAAACTTATCAAAATAGATTTCATCATTATTTGTTTTCCGATTAAACCAATTTTTTCCTTTTTTATGAATTCCTGGTAATTCAGTAACAATATGAGCACAGTCATGTTTTTGGTGATTAATTAAATTAACTTTAGATTTAAAATATAAAAGGCAGCCATCACAGATATGAATAGCATTATTTCGATTTGTTATTTGTTTACTTACCAAGCGTGATAATTTTTTTATAAAACAATAATGATCATTTGAACCATTGTTTAAAAATAATAAGTTAATGTGTAATTCTTTACGACATTTTGTAAAATATAATGGTCCAACGATGATATTACATTTTTTTTCTTTGTTAAAATCTAATCCGAAAACATTGATACTAATGTTATTCTGTTTTTCTACCTTGGGTATATCCGATAATTTGATCGGGAACTGTATATTAATAAACTTTAGTCTATTTTGATTCCTCAAGTATGATGATACCCTTTCGGAATTTTTGTATACAGGATATAGTGCGGATAGTAAAGCCCACTTAAAACATTGTTGATCGTTATTTTTACATTTATGACTGCTTTTTTACGCTTAATATCTAAAGGTAATTCAATAAACGAAGACCCCCCGTAAGGGATTGAACTTATTAACATTCATTTCTAAGAACTGAATTTTTTGTAAAGTCCATCCACTATCTTTTGTTTCGAAATCACGCATTTTATTTTTAATGTCTTCGCTTAAAGTTTCTAAATAATTTTCTAATTCGTCTCCTAAAGAAATAGTCCAATTTTTTGTTTGAAAATCGAAAGAATTTTTTAAATCTTTTGTTTCCTGTTCAAAATCTGCATGAATAATAAAATTAACTTTAACAATAGTTAACTCTTTTAAACATTCCTGAATAAGAAATATTATCGAATCTTTAATTGATGCTATGAATACTTCAGGAGTTTGTATTTTAAGTGACTCATCAGCTTTAGGTGATACAATTCTATACGTTAAGACCCGAGACCCAAAAGCAACTGATATAACAGAGACATTATGTAAATTATGATAACGAATAAGACATTTCACTTTGTGTTCCTTAGATCGTAAGTGCTGAGCATAGAATCTTTGGCTAACTTGTAAATCACATATTTGACACATAACATTCTGTCTATGTGTTGTATTGGAAGATGATGACGTCGATGCTTGTTGTAAATCTTCAACACTAATATCAGCTTGCCTCTTCAAACCTCGACCGACTTGAATTGAAGATTTTCTGTAGGTATAACATGCTTATGTTAATATAAGAACACAAATATGTAACATAAAATTTAAATAAGTTTAGTTAGAATGTATACCTGAATGCTTCCTCAACTTCTGTACAGATGTTAAACAGTGAAGTGTCATAATACGGATTTTCCAGAGCATTATCTTCATAATTCTCACACGCTCTCATTAGTTCTTTTTCTTCTTCTTCAATAACATTTTGAAAAACAACACTTTCTACTGACATGGTGGAAATAAACCAGTTTAGCTTTGCTTGTATTGTTCGATTTTTCTCTTATATATACAAGTCGATAAGGTGATTAATATATTAGTTGATGGTTAATTAATAGTTGATCGTTACTAATTAGATACTCATAATTTTTTTTAACGATGGTTCCTATAAATTAATTTAGCTATTAGAGATTACTTTTTAAAAAAGTATTTTTTACAGTTATTGGTTTCTGCTATTTGCTTTGTGATATCAAATATGATACCCTTCGTTTGCTCATATTTTTCATCTTTTGTATCCGTATAATATTTGATCCTCACTTCTGAGTGTTTCCAATGTTCATCAACTGGTACTTTTTTCAATTTTATGAGGTCATACACCTCTATTTTCAACATATGTGTAGCATGAGCCCCATCATCATTATTAGTAGACAAGTATGTGACGCCAGGGATACTATCTTTTGAAGTTCTCGCCACTGTAGAGCTGAGTTATTTTTCTTCTGATTGGTCCCCTCAAAGAATGAGTCGATACTATTTCGACGAGACCGTTTGAGCTTTATTGTTTTTAAGGCTTTCTCAGTCGATTGCTCATCCTCCGATGTAGCGTAGTAGTAATGCTTGAACGTGTTTTCTTCCATTACGTTAAATGTTGAATTCTGTAATAAAATAAGCCTATGCTTTAAAAACATATTTGTATAATAATTTGAATCAAAAATTTGTCTACAGTAAAAACCTAAACAAAATTGGTTTAAGTAATAGACATTCAAACAAACAGATTATTTTTCAGGGTCTGTAATATATAATAAATATAGATAAAGAATTATAAAGCAAAAAAACACATACCTCCATAGCTTTTTTGAAGTAAATAGAACCAGCCTCAGTATCACACAGGATGAATTAAATCACTTGATGATAAATTTTAACTCGAATACTATGGACTAGTGTTTATGGATCCTGGTTTCAATACATGCAACGATATTAAATAGCCCTTCACACATAATATAATTGCGATTGTCTAATAGATTCCTTCTCTTCATTAGTTAATGGAAGTGGACATTTTTAAAAACAATTTATCCTATGTATATTGCTAATATCTTTGTAAATGCTTTCCATAAACATTTTTGCACAATTAGGCCCTGTGTATGTTCTGTATGTAGACAGCTTATCATCATACGATCATTTTATATAGTATCCATAAGTATAAACTTCATGTTCATGTATTGTTTTTGAATATGACTTCGATGGATCAGGGTCACATGAGGTGACGGGTTTTAAAAGAGCTTCAAAGTCTGCATATATTACAAAAGGTAATTTTAATTTTCTTTGAAACTTATCAAAATAGATTTCATCATTATTTGTTTTCCGATTAAACCAATTTTTTCCTTTTTTATGAATTCCTGGTAATTCAGTAACAATATGAGCACAGTCATGTTTTTGGTGATTAATTAAATTAACTTTAGATTTAAAATATAAAAGGCAGCCATCACAGATATGAATAGCATTATTTCGATTTGTTATTTGTTTACTTACCAAGCGTGATAATTTTTTTATAAAACAATAATGATCATTTGAACCATTGTTTAAAAATAATAAGTTAATGTGTAATTCTTTACGACATTTTGTAAAATATAATGGTCCAACGATGATATTACATTTTTTTTCTTTGTTAAAATCTAATCCGAAAACATTGATACTAATGTTATTCTGTTTTTCTACCTTGGGTATATCCGATAATTTGATCGGGAACTGTATATTAATAAACTTTAGTCTATTTTGATTCCTCAAGTATGATGATACCCTTTCGGAATTTTTGTATACAGGATATAGTGCGGATAGTAAAGCCCACTTAAAACATTGTTGATCGTTATTTTTTACATTTATGACTGCTTTTTTACGCTTAATATCTAAAGGTAATTCAATAAACGAAGACCCCCCGTAAGGGATTGAACTTATTAACATTCATTTCTAAGAACTGAATTTTTTGTAAAGTCCATCCACTATCTTTTGTTTCGAAATCACGCATTTTATTTTTAATGTCTTCGCTTAAAGTTTCTAAATAATTTTCTAATTCGTCTCCTAAAGAAATAGTCCAATTTTTTGTTTGAAAATCGAAAGAATTTTTTAAATCTTTTGTTTCCTGTTCAAAATCTGCATGAATAATAAAATTAACTTTAACAATAGTTAACTCTTTTAAACATTCCTGAATAAGAAATATTATCGAATCTTTAATTGATGCTATGAATACTTCAGGAGTTTGTATTTTAAGTGACTCATCAGCTTTAGGTGATACAATTCTATACGTTAAGACCCGAGACCCAAAAGCAACTGATATAACAGAGACATTATGTAAATTATGATAACGAATAAGACATTTCACTTTGTGTTCCTTAGATCGTAAGTGCTGAGCATAGAATCTTTGGCTAACTTGTAAATCACATATTTGACACATAACATTCTGTCTATGTGTTGTATTGGAAGATGATGACGTCGATGCTTGTTGTTAATCTTCAACACTAATATCAGCTTGCCTCTTCAAACCTCGACCGACTTGAATTGAAGATTTTCTGTAGGTATAACATGCTTATGTTAATATAAGAACACAAATATGTAACATAAAATTTAAATAAGTTTAGTTAGAATGTATACCTGAATGCTTCCTCAACTTCTGTACAGATGTTAAACAGTGAAGTGTCATAATACGGATTTTCCAGAGCATTATCTTCATAATTCTCACACGCTCTCATTAGTTCTTTTTCTTCTTCTTCAATAACATTTTGAAAAACAACACTTTCTACTGACATGGTGGAAATAAACCAGTTTAGCTTTGCTTGTATTGTTCGATTTTTCTCTTATATATACAAGTCGATAAGGTGATTAATATATTAGTTGATGGTTAATTAATAGTTGATCGTTACTAATTAGATACTCATAATTTTTTTTAACGATGGTTCCTATAAATTAATTTAGCTATTAGAGATTACTTTTTAAAAAAGTATTTTTTACAGTTATTGGTTTCTGCTATTTGCTTTGTGATATCAAATATGATACCCTTCGTTTGCTCATATTTTTCATCTTTTGTATCCGTATAATATTTGATCCTCACTTCTGAGTGTTTCCAATGTTCATCAACTGGTACTTTTTTCAATTTTATGAGGTCATACACCTCTATTTTCAACATATGTGTAGCATGAGCCCCATCATCATTATTAGTAGACAAGTATGTGACGCCAGGGATACTATCTTTTGAAGTTCTCGCCACTGTAGAGCTGAGTTATTTTTCTTCTGATTGGTCCCCTCAAAGAATGAGTCGATACTATTTCGACGAGACCGTTTGAGCTTTATTGTTTTTAAGGCTTTCTCAGTCGATTGCTCATCCTCCGATGTAGCGTAGTAGTAATGCTTGAACGTGTTTTCTTCCATTACGTTAAATGTTGAATTCTGTAATAAAATAAGCCTATGCTTTAAAAACATATTTGTATAATAATTTGAATCAAAAATTTGTCTACAGTAAAAACCTAAACAAAATTGGTTTAAGTAATAGACATTCAAACAAACAGATTATTTTTCAGGGTCTGTAATATATAATAAATATAGATAAAGAATTATAAAGCAAAAAAACACATACCTCCATAGCTTTTTTGAAGTAAATAGAACCAGCCTCAGTATCACACAGGATGAATTAAATCACTTGATGATAAATTTTAACTCGAATACTATGGACTAGTGTTTATGGATCCTGGTTTCAATACATGCAACGATATTAAATAGCCCTTCACACATAATATAATTGCGATTGTCTAATAGATTCCTTCTCTTCATTAGTTAATGGAAGTGGACATTTTTAAAAACAATTTATCCTATGTATATTGCTAATATCTTTGTAAATGCTTTCCATAAACATTTTTGCACAATTAGGCCCTGTGTATGTTCTGTATGTAGACAGCTTATCATCATACGATCATTTTATATAGTATCCATAAGTATAAACTTCATGTTCATGTATTGTTTTTGAATATGACTTCGATGGATCAGGGTCACATGAGGTGACGGGTTTTAAAAGAGCTTCAAAGTCTGCATATATTACAAAAGGTAATTTTAATTTTCTTTGAAACTTATCAAAATAGATTTCATCATTATTTGTTTTCCGATTAAACCAATTTTTTCCTTTTTTATGAATTCCTGGTAATTCAGTAACAATATGAGCACAGTCATGTTTTTGGTGATTAATTAAATTAACTTTAGATTTAAAATATAAAAGGCAGCCATCACAGATATGAATAGCATTATTTCGATTTGTTATTTGTTTACTTACCAAGCGTGATAATTTTTTTATAAAACAATAATGATCATTTGAACCATTGTTTAAAAATAATAAGTTAATGTGTAATTCTTTACGACATTTTGTAAAATATAATGGTCCAACGATGATATTACATTTTTTTTCTTTGTTAAAATCTAATCCGAAAACATTGATACTAATGTTATTCTGTTTTTCTACCTTGGGTATATCCGATAATTTGATCGGGAACTGTATATTAATAAACTTTAGTCTATTTTGATTCCTCAAGTATGATGATACCCTTTCGGAATTTTTGTATACAGGATATAGTGCGGATAGTAAAGCCCACTTAAAACATTGTTGATCGTTATTTTTTACATTTATGACTGCTTTTTTACGCTTAATATCTAAAGGTAATTCAATAAACGAAGACCCCCCGTAAGGGATTGAACTTATTAACATTCATTTCTAAGAACTGAATTTTTTGTAAAGTCCATCCACTATCTTTTGTTTCGAAATCACGCATTTTATTTTTAATGTCTTCGCTTAAAGTTTCTAAATAATTTTCTAATTCGTCTCCTAAAGAAATAGTCCAATTTTTTGTTTGAAAATCGAAAGAATTTTTTAAATCTTTTGTTTCCTGTTCAAAATCTGCATGAATAATAAAATTAACTTTAACAATAGTTAACTCTTTTAAACATTCCTGAATAAGAAATATTATCGAATCTTTAATTGATGCTATGAATACTTCAGGAGTTTGTATTTTAAGTGACTCATCAGCTTTAGGTGATACAATTCTATACGTTAAGACCCGAGACCCAAAAGCAACTGATATAACAGAGACATTATGTAAATTATGATAACGAATAAGACATTTCACTTTGTGTTCCTTAGATCGTAAGTGCTGAGCATAGAATCTTTGGCTAACTTGTAAATCACATATTTGACACATAACATTCTGTCTATGTGTTGTATTGGAAGATGATGACGTCGATGCTTGTTGTAAATCTTCAACACTAATATCAGCTTGCCTCTTCAAACCTCGACCGACTTGAATTGAAGATTTTCTGTAGGTATAACATGCTTATGTTAATATAAGAACACAAATATGTAACATAAAATTTAAATAAGTTTAGTTAGAATGTATACCTGAATGCTTCCTCAACTTCTGTACAGATGTTAAACAGTGAAGTGTCATAATACGGATTTTCCAGAGCATTATCTTCATAATTCTCACACGCTCTCATTAGTTCTTTTTCTTCTTCTTCAATAACATTTTGAAAAACAACACTTTCTACTGACATGGTGGAAATAAACCAGTTTAGCTTTGCTTGTATTGTTCGATTTTTCTCTTATATATACAAGTCGATAAGGTGATTAATATATTAGTTGATGGTTAATTAATAGTTGATCGTTACTAATTAGATACTCATAATTTTTTTTAACGATGGTTCCTATAAATTAATTTAGCTATTAGAGATTACTTTTTAAAAAAGTATTTTTTACAGTTATTGGTTTCTGCTATTTGCTTTGTGATATCAAATATGATACCCTTCGTTTGCTCATATTTTTCATCTTTTGTATCCGTATAATATTTGATCCTCACTTCTGAGTGTTTCCAATGTTCATCAACTGGTACTTTTTTCAATTTTATGAGGTCATACACCTCTATTTTCAACATATGTGTAGCATGAGCCCCATCATCATTATTAGTAGACAAGTATGTGACGCCAGGGATACTATCTTTTGAAGTTCTCGCCACTGTAGAGCTGAGTTATTTTTCTTCTGATTGGTCCCCTCAAAGAATGAGTCGATACTATTTCGACGAGACCGTGTGAGCTTTATTGTTTTTAAGGCTTTCTCAGTCGATTGCTCATCCTCCGATGTAGCGTAGTAGTAATGCTTGAACGTGTTTTCTTCCATTACGTTAAATGTTGAATTCTGTAATAAAATAAGCCTATGCTTTAAAAACATATTTGTATAATAATTTGAATCAAAAATTTGTCTACAGTAAAAACCTAAACAAAATTGGTTTAAGTAATAGACATTCAAACAAACAGATTATTTTTCAGGGTCTGTAATATATAATAAATATAGATAAAGAATTATAAAGCAAAAAAACACATACCTCCATAGCTTTTTTGAAGTAAATAGAACCAGCCTCAGTATCACACAGGATGAATTAAATCACTTGATGATAAATTTTAACTCGAATACTATGGACTAGTGTTTATGGATCCTGGTTTCAATACATGCAACGATATTAAATAGCCCTTCACACATAATATAATTGCGATTGTCTAATAGATTCCTTCTCTTCATTAGTTAATGGAAGTGGACATTTTTAAAAACAATTTATCCTATGTATATTGCTAATATCTTTGTAAATGCTTTCCATAAACATTTTTGCACAATTAGGCCCTGTGTATGTTCTGTATGTAGACAGCTTATCATCATACGATCATTTTATATAGTATCCATAAGTATAAACTTCATGTTCATGTATTGTTTTTGAATATGACTTCGATGGATCAGGGTCACATGAGGTGACGGGTTTTAAAAGAGCTTCAAAGTCTGCATATATTACAAAAGGTAATTTTAATTTTCTTTGAAACTTATCAAAATAGATTTCATCATTATTTGTTTTCCGATTAAACCAATTTTTTCCTTTTTTATGAATTCCTGGTAATTCAGTAACAATATGAGCACAGTCATGTTTTTGGTGATTAATTAAATTAACTTTAGATTTAAAATATAAAAGGCAGCCATCACAGATATGAATAGCATTATTTCGATTTGTTATTTGTTTACTTACCAAGCGTGATAATTTTTTTATAAAACAATAATGATCATTTGAACCATTGTTTAAAAATAATAAGTTAATGTGTAATTCTTTACGACATTTTGTAAAATATAATGGTCCAACGATGATATTACATTTTTTTTCTTTGTTAAAATCTAATCCGAAAACATTGATACTAATGTTATTCTGTTTTTCTACCTTGGGTATATCCGATAATTTGATCGGGAACTGTATATTAATAAACTTTAGTCTATTTTGATTCCTCAAGTATGATGATACCCTTTCGGAATTTTTGTATACAGGATATAGTGCGGATAGTAAAGCCCACTTAAAACATTGTTGATCGTTATTTTTTACATTTATGACTGCTTTTTTACGCTTAATATCTAAAGGTAATTCAATAAACGAAGACCCCCCGTAAGGGATTGAACTTATTAACATTCATTTCTAAGAACTGAATTTTTTGTAAAGTCCATCCACTATCTTTTGTTTCGAAATCACGCATTTTATTTTTAATGTCTTCGCTTAAAGTTTCTAAATAATTTTCTAATTCGTCTCCTAAAGAAATAGTCCAATTTTTTGTTTGAAAATCGAAAGAATTTTTTAAATCTTTTGTTTCCTGTTCAAAATCTGCATGAATAATAAAATTAACTTTAACAATAGTTAACTCTTTTAAACATTCCTGAATAAGAAATATTATCGAATCTTTAATTGATGCTATGAATACTTCAGGAGTTTGTATTTTAAGTGACTCATCAGCTTTAGGTGATACAATTCTATACGTTAAGACCCGAGACCCAAAAGCAACTGATATAACAGAGACATTATGTAAATTATGATAACGAATAAGACATTTCACTTTGTGTTCCTTAGATCGTAAGTGCTGAGCATAGAATCTTTGGCTAACTTGTAAATCACATATTTGACACATAACATTCTGTCTATGTGTTGTATTGGAAGATGATGACGTCGATGCTTGTTGTAAATCTTCAACACTAATATCAGCTTGCCTCTTCAAACCTCGACCGACTTGAATTGAAGATTTTCTGTAGGTATAACATGCTTATGTTAATATAAGAACACAAATATGTAACATAAAATTTAAATAAGTTTAGTTAGAATGTATACCTGAATGCTTCCTCAACTTCTGTACAGATGTTAAACAGTGAAGTGTCATAATACGGATTTTCCAGAGCATTATCTTCATAATTCTCACACGCTCTCATTAGTTCTTTTTCTTCTTCTTCAATAACATTTTGAAAAACAACACTTTCTACTGACATGGTGGAAATAAACCAGTTTAGCTTTGCTTGTATTGTTCGATTTTTCTCTTATATATACAAGTCGATAAGGTGATTAATATATTAGTTGATGGTTAATTAATAGTTGATCGTTACTAATTAGATACTCATAATTTTTTTTAACGATGGTTCCTATAAATTAATTTAGCTATTAGAGATTACTTTTTAAAAAAGTATTTTTTACAGTTATTGGTTTCTGCTATTTGCTTTGTGATATCAAATATGATACCCTTCGTTTGCTCATATTTTTCATCTTTTGTATCCGTATAATATTTGATCCTCACTTCTGAGTGTTTCCAATGTTCATCAACTGGTACTTTTTTCAATTTTATGAGGTCATACACCTCTATTTTCAACATATGTGTAGCATGAGCCCCATCATCATTATTAGTAGACAAGTATGTGACGCCAGGGATACTATCTTTTGAAGTTCTCGCCACTGTAGAGCTGAGTTATTTTTCTTCTGATTGGTCCCCTCAAAGAATGAGTCGATACTATTTCGACGAGACCGTTTGAGCTTTATTGTTTTTAAGGCTTTCTCAGTCGATTGCTCATCCTCCGATGTAGCGTAGTAGTAATGCTTGAACGTGTTTTCTTCCATTACGTTAAATGTTGAATTCTGTAATAAAATAAGCCTATGCTTTAAAAACATATTTGTATAATAATTTGAATCAAAAATTTGTCTACAGTAAAAACCTAAACAAAATTGGTTTAAGTAATAGACATTCAAACAAACAGATTATTTTTCAGGGTCTGTAATATATAATAAATATAGATAAAGAATTATAAAGCAAAAAAACACATACCTCCATAGCTTTTTTGAAGTAAATAGAACCAGCCTCAGTATCACACAGGATGAATTAAATCACTTGATGATAAATTTTAACTCGAATACTATGGACTAGTGTTTATGGATCCTGGTTTCAATACATGCAACGATATTAAATAGCCCTTCACACATAATATAATTGCGATTGTCTAATAGATTCCTTCTCTTCATTAGTTAATGGAAGTGGACATTTTTAAAAACAATTTATCCTATGTATATTGCTAATATCTTTGTAAATGCTTTCCATAAACATTTTTGCACAATTAGGCCCTGTGTATGTTCTGTATGTAGACAGCTTATCATCATACGATCATTTTATATAGTATCCATAAGTATAAACTTCATGTTCATGTATTGTTTTTGAATATGACTTCGATGGATCAGGGTCACATGAGGTGACGGGTTTTAAAAGAGCTTCAAAGTCTGCATATATTACAAAAGGTAATTTTAATTTTCTTTGAAACTTATCAAAATAGATTTCATCATTATTTGTTTTCCGATTAAACCAATTTTTTCCTTTTTTATGAATTCCTGGTAATTCAGTAACAATATGAGCACAGTCATGTTTTTGGTGATTAATTAAATTAACTTTAGATTTAAAATATAAAAGGCAGCCATCACAGATATGAATAGCATTATTTCGATTTGTTATTTGTTTACTTACCAAGCGTGATAATTTTTTTATAAAACAATAATGATCATTTGAACCATTGTTTAAAAATAATAAGTTAATGTGTAATTCTTTACGACATTTTGTAAAATATAATGGTCCAACGATGATATTACATTTTTTTTCTTTGTTAAAATCTAATCCGAAAACATTGATACTAATGTTATTCTGTTTTTCTACCTTGGGTATATCCGATAATTTGATCGGGAACTGTATATTAATAAACTTTAGTCTATTTTGATTCCTCAAGTATGATGATACCCTTTCGGAATTTTTGTATACAGGATATAGTGCGGATAGTAAAGCCCACTTAAAACATTGTTGATCGTTATTTTTTACATTTATGACTGCTTTTTTACGCTTAATATCTAAAGGTAATTCAATAAACGAAGACCCCCCGTAAGGGATTGAACTTATTAACATTCATTTCTAAGAACTGAATTTTTTGTAAAGTCCATCCACTATCTTTTGTTTCGAAATCACGCATTTTATTTTTAATGTCTTCGCTTAAAGTTTCTAAATAATTTTCTAATTCGTCTCCTAAAGAAATAGTCCAATTTTTTGTTTGAAAATCGAAAGAATTTTTTAAATCTTTTGTTTCCTGTTCAAAATCTGCATGAATAATAAAATTAACTTTAACAATAGTTAACTCTTTTAAACATTCCTGAATAAGAAATATTATCGAATCTTTAATTGATGCTATGAATACTTCAGGAGTTTGTATTTTAAGTGACTCATCAGCTTTAGGTGATACAATTCTATACGTTAAGACCCGAGACCCAAAAGCAACTGATATAACAGAGACATTATGTAAATTATGATAACGAATAAGACATTTCACTTTGTGTTCCTTAGATCGTAAGTGCTGAGCATAGAATCTTTGGCTAACTTGTAAATCACATATTTGACACATAACATTCTGTCTATGTGTTGTATTGGAAGATGATGACGTCGATGCTTGTTGTAAATCTTCAACACTAATATCAGCTTGCCTCTTCAAACCTCGACCGACTTGAATTGAAGATTTTCTGTAGGTATAACATGCTTATGTTAATATAAGAACACAAATATGTAACATAAAATTTAAATAAGTTTAGTTAGAATGTATACCTGAATGCTTCCTCAACTTCTGTACAGATGTTAAACAGTGAAGTGTCATAATACGGATTTTCCAGAGCATTATCTTCATAATTCTCACACGCTCTCATTAGTTCTTTTTCTTCTTCTTCAATAACATTTTGAAAAACAACACTTTCTACTGACATGGTGGAAATAAACCAGTTTAGCTTTGCTTGTATTGTTCGATTTTTCTCTTATATATACAAGTCGATAAGGTGATTAATATATTAGTTGATGGTTAATTAATAGTTGATCGTTACTAATTAGATACTCATAATTTTTTTTAACGATGGTTCCTATAAATTAATTTAGCTATTAGAGATTACTTTTTAAAAAAGTATTTTTTACAGTTATTGGTTTCTGCTATTTGCTTTGTGATATCAAATATGATACCCTTCGTTTGCTCATATTTTTCATCTTTTGTATCCGTATAATATTTGATCCTCACTTCTGAGTGTTTCCAATGTTCATCAACTGGTACTTTTTTCAATTTTATGAGGTCATACACCTCTATTTTCAACATATGTGTAGCATGAGCCCCATCATCATTATTAGTAGACAAGTATGTGACGCCAGGGATACTATCTTTTGAAGTTCTCGCCACTGTAGAGCTGAGTTATTTTTCTTCTGATTGGTCCCCTCAAAGAATGAGTCGATACTATTTCGACGAGACCGTTTGAGCTTTATTGTTTTTAAGGCTTTCTCAGTCGATTGCTCATCCTCCGATGTAGCGTAGTAGTAATGCTTGAACGTGTTTTCTTCCATTACGTTAAATGTTGAATTCTGTAATAAAATAAGCCTATGCTTTAAAAACATATTTGTATAATAATTTGAATCAAAAATTTGTCTACAGTAAAAACCTAAACAAAATTGGTTTAAGTAATAGACATTCAAACAAACAGATTATTTTTCAGGGTCTGTAATATATAATAAATATAGATAAAGAATTATAAAGCAAAAAAACACATACCTCCATAGCTTTTTTGAAGTAAATAGAACCAGCCTCAGTATCACACAGGATGAATTAAATCACTTGATGATAAATTTTAACTCGAATACTATGGACTAGTGTTTATGGATCCTGGTTTCAATACATGCAACGATATTAAATAGCCCTTCACACATAATATAATAACGATTGTCTAATAGATTCCTTCTCTTCATTAGTTAATGGAAGTGGACATTTTTAAAAACAATTTATCCTATGTATATTGCTAATATCTTTGTAAATGCTTTCCATAAACATTTTTGCACAATTAGGCCCTGTGTATGTTCTGTATGTAGACAGCTTATCATCATACGATCATTTTATATAGTATCCATAAGTATAAACTTCATGTTCATGTATTGTTTTTGAATATGACTTCGATGGATCAGGGTCACATGAGGTGACGGGTTTTAAAAGAGCTTCAAAGTCTGCATATATTACAAAAGGTAATTTTAATTTTCTTTGAAACTTATCAAAATAGATTTCATCATTATTTGTTTTCCGATTAAACCAATTTTTTCCTTTTTTATGAATTCCTGGTAATTCAGTAACAATATGAGCACAGTCATGTTTTTGGTGATTAATTAAATTAACTTTAGATTTAAAATATAAAAGGCAGCCATCACAGATATGAATAGCATTATTTCGATTTGTTATTTGTTTACTTACCAAGCGTGATAATTTTTTTATAAAACAATAATGATCATTTGAACCATTGTTTAAAAATAATAAGTTAATGTGTAATTCTTTACGACATTTTGTAAAATATAATGGTCCAACGATGATATTACATTTTTTTTCTTTGTTAAAATCTAATCCGAAAACATTGATACTAATGTTATTCTGTTTTTCTACCTTGGGTATATCCGATAATTTGATCGGGAACTGTATATTAATAAACTTTAGTCTATTTTGATTCCTCAAGTATGATGATACCCTTTCGGAATTTTTGTATACAGGATATAGTGCGGATAGTAAAGCCCACTTAAAACATTGTTGATCGTTATTTTTTACATTTATGACTGCTTTTTTACGCTTAATATCTAAAGGTAATTCAATAAACGAAGACCCCCCGTAAGGGATTGAACTTATTAACATTCATTTCTAAGAACTGAATTTTTTGTAAAGTCCATCCACTATCTTTTGTTTCGAAATCACGCATTTTATTTTTAATGTCTTCGCTTAAAGTTTCTAAATAATTTTCTAATTCGTCTCCTAAAGAAATAGTCCAATTTTTTGTTTGAAAATCGAAAGAATTTTTTAAATCTTTTGTTTCCTGTTCAAAATCTGCATGAATAATAAAATTAACTTTAACAATAGTTAACTCTTTTAAACATTCCTGAATAAGAAATATTATCGAATCTTTAATTGATGCTATGAATACTTCAGGAGTTTGTATTTTAAGTGACTCATCAGCTTTAGGTGATACAATTCTATACGTTAAGACCCGAGACCCAAAAGCAACTGATATAACAGAGACATTATGTAAATTATGATAACGAATAAGACATTTCACTTTGTGTTCCTTAGATCGTAAGTGCTGAGCATAGAATCTTTGGCTAACTTGTAAATCACATATTTGACACATAACATTCTGTCTATGTGTTGTATTGGAAGATGATGACGTCGATGCTTGTTGTTAATCTTCAACACTAATATCAGCTTGCCTCTTCAAACCTCGACCGACTTGAATTGAAGATTTTCTGTAGGTATAACATGCTTATGTTAATATAAGAACACAAATATGTAACATAAAATTTAAATAAGTTTAGTTAGAATGTATACCTGAATGCTTCCTCAACTTCTGTACAGATGTTAAACAGTGAAGTGTCATAATACGGATTTTCCAGAGCATTATCTTCATAATTCTCACACGCTCTCATTAGTTCTTTTTCTTCTTCTTCAATAACATTTTGAAAAACAACACTTTCTACTGACATGGTGGAAATAAACCAGTTTAGCTTTGCTTGTATTGTTCGATTTTTCTCTTATATATACAAGTCGATAAGGTGATTAATATATTAGTTGATGGTTAATTAATAGTTGATCGTTACTAATTAGATACTCATAATTTTTTTTAACGATGGTTCCTATAAATTAATTTAGCTATTAGAGATTACTTTTTAAAAAAGTATTTTTTACAGTTATTGGTTTCTGCTATTTGCTTTGTGATATCAAATATGATACCCTTCGTTTGCTCATATTTTTCATCTTTTGTATCCGTATAATATTTGATCCTCACTTCTGAGTGTTTCCAATGTTCATCAACTGGTACTTTTTTCAATTTTATGAGGTCATACACCTCTATTTTCAACATATGTGTAGCATGAGCCCCATCATCATTATTAGTAGACAAGTATGTGACGCCAGGGATACTATCTTTTGAAGTTCTCGCCACTGTAGAGCTGAGTTATTTTTCTTCTGATTGGTCCCCTCAAAGAATGAGTCGATACTATTTCGACGAGACCGTTTGAGCTTTATTGTTTTTAAGGCTTTCTCAGTCGATTGCTCATCCTCCGATGTAGCGTAGTAGTAATGCTTGAACGTGTTTTCTTCCATTACGTTAAATGTTGAATTCTGTAATAAAATAAGCCTATGCTTTAAAAACATATTTGTATAATAATTTGAATCAAAAATTTGTCTACAGTAAAAACCTAAACAAAATTGGTTTAAGTAATAGACATTCAAACAAACAGATTATTTTTCAGGGTCTGTAATATATAATAAATATAGATAAAGAATTATAAAGCAAAAAAACACATACCTCCATAGCTTTTTTGAAGTAAATAGAACCAGCCTCAGTATCACACAGGATGAATTAAATCACTTGATGATAAATTTTAACTCGAATACTATGGACTAGTGTTTATGGATCCTGGTTTCAATACATGCAACGATATTAAATAGCCCTTCACACATAATATAATTGCGATTGTCTAATAGATTCCTTCTCTTCATTAGTTAATGGAAGTGGACATTTTTAAAAACAATTTATCCTATGTATATTGCTAATATCTTTGTAAATGCTTTCCATAAACATTTTTGCACAATTAGGCCCTGTGTATGTTCTGTATGTAGACAGCTTATCATCATACGATCATTTTATATAGTATCCATAAGTATAAACTTCATGTTCATGTATTGTTTTTGAATATGACTTCGATGGATCAGGGTCACATGAGGTGACGGGTTTTAAAAGAGCTTCAAAGTCTGCATATATTACAAAAGGTAATTTTAATTTTCTTTGAAACTTATCAAAATAGATTTCATCATTATTTGTTTTCCGATTAAACCAATTTTTTCCTTTTTTATGAATTCCTGGTAATTCAGTAACAATATGAGCACAGTCATGTTTTTGGTGATTAATTAAATTAACTTTAGATTTAAAATATAAAAGGCAGCCATCACAGATATGAATAGCATTATTTCGATTTGTTATTTGTTTACTTACCAAGCGTGATAATTTTTTTATAAAACAATAATGATCATTTGAACCATTGTTTAAAAATAATAAGTTAATGTGTAATTCTTTACGACATTTTGTAAAATATAATGGTCCAACGATGATATTACATTTTTTTTCTTTGTTAAAATCTAATCCGAAAACATTGATACTAATGTTATTCTGTTTTTCTACCTTGGGTATATCCGATAATTTGATCGGGAACTGTATATTAATAAACTTTAGTCTATTTTGATTCCTCAAGTATGATGATACCCTTTCGGAATTTTTGTATACAGGATATAGTGCGGATAGTAAAGCCCACTTAAAACATTGTTGATCGTTATTTTTTACATTTATGACTGCTTTTTTACGCTTAATATCTAAAGGTAATTCAATAAACGAAGACCCCCCCCCCGTAAGGGATTGAACTTATTAACATTCATTTCTAAGAACTGAATTTTTTGTAAAGTCCATCCACTATCTTTTGTTTCGAAATCACGCATTTTATTTTTAATGTCTTCGCTTAAAGTTTCTAAATAATTTTCTAATTCGTCTCCTAAAGAAATAGTCCAATTTTTTGTTTGAAAATCGAAAGAATTTTTTAAATCTTTTGTTTCCTGTTCAAAATCTGCATGAATAATAAAATTAACTTTAACAATAGTTAACTCTTTTAAACATTCCTGAATAAGAAATATTATCGAATCTTTAATTGATGCTATGAATACTTCAGGAGTTTGTATTTTAAGTGACTCATCAGCTTTAGGTGATACAATTCTATACGTTAAGACCCGAGACCCAAAAGCAACTGATATAACAGAGACATTATGTAAATTATGATAACGAATAAGACATTTCACTTTGTGTTCCTTAGATCGTAAGTGCTGAGCATAGAATCTTTGGCTAACTTGTAAATCACATATTTGACACATAACATTCTGTCTATGTGTTGTATTGGAAGATGATGACGTCGATGCTTGTTGTAAATCTTCAACACTAATATCAGCTTGCCTCTTCAAACCTCGACCGACTTGAATTGAAGATTTTCTGTAGGTATAACATGCTTATGTTAATATAAGAACACAAATATGTTACATAAAATTTAAATAAGTTTAGTTAGAATGTATACCTGAATGCTTCCTCAACTTCTGTACAGATGTTAAACAGTGAAGTGTCATAATACGGATTTTCCAGAGCATTATCTTCATAATTCTCACACGCTCTCATTAGTTCTTTTTCTTCTTCTTCAATAACATTTTGAAAAACAACACTTTCTACTGACATGGTGGAAATAAACCAGTTTAGCTTTGCTTGTATTGTTCGATTTTTCTCTTATATATACAAGTCGATAAGGTGATTAATATATTAGTTGATGGTTAATTAATAGTTGATCGTTACTAATTAGATACTCATAATTTTTTTTAACGATGGTTCCTATAAATTAATTTAGCTATTAGAGATTACTTTTTAAAAAAGTATTTTTTACAGTTATTGGTTTCTGCTATTTGCTTTGTGATATCAAATATGATACCCTTCGTTTGCTCATATTTTTCATCTTTTGTATCCGTATAATATTTGATCCTCACTTCTGAGTGTTTCCAATGTTCATCAACTGGTACTTTTTTCAATTTTATGAGGTCATACACCTCTATTTTCAACATATGTGTAGCATGAGCCCCATCATCATTATTAGTAGACAAGTATGTGACGCCAGGGATACTATCTTTTGAAGTTCTCGCCACTGTAGAGCTGAGTTATTTTTCTTCTGATTGGTCCCCTCAAAGAATGAGTCGATACTATTTCGACGAGACCGTTTGAGCTTTATTGTTTTTAAGGCTTTCTCAGTCGATTGCTCATCCTCCGATGTAGCGTAGTAGTAATGCTTGAACGTGTTTTCTTCCATTACGTTAAATGTTGAATTCTGTAATAAAATAAGCCTATGCTTTAAAAACATATTTGTATAATAATTTGAATCAAAAATTTGTCTACAGTAAAAACCTAAACAAAATTGGTTTAAGTAATAGACATTCAAACAAACAGATTATTTTTCAGGGTCTGTAATATATAATAAATATAGATAAAGAATTATAAAGCAAAAAAACACATACCTCCATAGCTTTTTTGAAGTAAATAGAACCAGCCTCAGTATCACACAGGATGAATTAAATCACTTGATGATAAATTTTAACTCGAATACTATGGACTAGTGTTTATGGATCCTGGTTTCAATACATGCAACGATATTAAATAGCCCTTCACACATAATATAATTGCGATTGTCTAATAGATTCCTTCTCTTCATTAGTTAATGGAAGTGGACATTTTTAAAAACAATTTATCCTATGTATATTGCTAATATCTTTGTAAATGCTTTCCATAAACATTTTTGCACAATTAGGCCCTGTGTATGTTCTGTATGTAGACAGCTTATCATCATACGATCATTTTATATAGTATCCATAAGTATAAACTTCATGTTCATGTATTGTTTTTGAATATGACTTCGATGGATCAGGGTCACATGAGGTGACGGGTTTTAAAAGAGCTTCAAAGTCTGCATATATTACAAAAGGTAATTTTAATTTTCTTTGAAACTTATCAAAATAGATTTCATCATTATTTGTTTTCCGATTAAACCAATTTTTTCCTTTTTTATGAATTCCTGGTAATTCAGTAACAATATGAGCACAGTCATGTTTTTGGTGATTAATTAAATTAACTTTAGATTTAAAATATAAAAGGCAGCCATCACAGATATGAATAGCATTATTTCGATTTGTTATTTGTTTACTTACCAAGCGTGATAATTTTTTTATAAAACAATAATGATCATTTGAACCATTGTTTAAAAATAATAAGTTAATGTGTAATTCTTTACGACATTTTGTAAAATATAATGGTCCAACGATGATATTACATTTTTTTTCTTTGTTAAAATCTAATCCGAAAACATTGATACTAATGTTATTCTGTTTTTCTACCTTGGGTATATCCGATAATTTGATCGGGAACTGTATATTAATAAACTTTAGTCTATTTTGATTCCTCAAGTATGATGATACCCTTTCGGAATTTTTGTATACAGGATATAGTGCGGATAGTAAAGCCCACTTAAAACATTGTTGATCGTTATTTTTTACATTTATGACTGCTTTTTTACGCTTAATATCTAAAGGTAATTCAATAAACGAAGACCCCCCGTAAGGGATTGAACTTATTAACATTCATTTCTAAGAACTGAATTTTTTGTAAAGTCCATCCACTATCTTTTGTTTCGAAATCACGCATTTTATTTTTAATGTCTTCGCTTAAAGTTTCTAAATAATTTTCTAATTCGTCTCCTAAAGAAATAGTCCAATTTTTTGTTTGAAAATCGAAAGAATTTTTTAAATCTTTTGTTTCCTGTTCAAAATCTGCATGAATAATAAAATTAACTTTAACAATAGTTAACTCTTTTAAACATTCCTGAATAAGAAATATTATCGAATCTTTAATTGATGCTATGAATACTTCAGGAGTTTGTATTTTAAGTGACTCATCAGCTTTAGGTGATACAATTCTATACGTTAAGACCCGAGACCCAAAAGCAACTGATATAACAGAGACATTATGTAAATTATGATAACGAATAAGACATTTCACTTTGTGTTCCTTAGATCGTAAGTGCTGAGCATAGAATCTTTGGCTAACTTGTAAATCACATATTTGACACATAACATTCTGTCTATGTGTTGTATTGGAAGATGATGACGTCGATGCTTGTTGTAAATCTTCAACACTAATATCAGCTTGCCTCTTCAAACCTCGACCGACTTGAATTGAAGATTTTCTGTAGGTATAACATGCTTATGTTAATATAAGAACACAAATATGTAACATAAAATTTAAATAAGTTTAGTTAGAATGTATACCTGAATGCTTCCTCAACTTCTGTACAGATGTTAAACAGTGAAGTGTCATAATACGGATTTTCCAGAGCATTATCTTCATAATTCTCACACGCTCTCATTAGTTCTTTTTCTTCTTCTTCAATAACATTTTGAAAAACAACACTTTCTACTGACATGGTGGAAATAAACCAGTTTAGCTTTGCTTGTATTGTTCGATTTTTCTCTTATATATACAAGTCGATAAGGTGATTAATATATTAGTTGATGGTTAATTAATAGTTGATCGTTACTAATTAGATACTCATAATTTTTTTTAACGATGGTTCCTATAAATTAATTTAGCTATTAGAGATTACTTTTTAAAAAAGTATTTTTTACAGTTATTGGTTTCTGCTATTTGCTTTGTGATATCAAATATGATACCCTTCGTTTGCTCATATTTTTCATCTTTTGTATCCGTATAATATTTGATCCTCACTTCTGAGTGTTTCCAATGTTCATCAACTGGTACTTTTTTCAATTTTATGAGGTCATACACCTCTATTTTCAACATATGTGTAGCATGAGCCCCATCATCATTATTAGTAGACAAGTATGTGACGCCAGGGATACTATCTTTTGAAGTTCTCGCCACTGTAGAGCTGAGTTATTTTTCTTCTGATTGGTCCCCTCAAAGAATGAGTCGATACTATTTCGACGAGACCGTTTGAGCTTTATTGTTTTTAAGGCTTTCTCAGTCGATTGCTCATCCTCCGATGTAGCGTAGTAGTAATGCTTGAACGTGTTTTCTTCCATTACGTTAAATGTTGAATTCTGTAATAAAATAAGCCTATGCTTTAAAAACATATTTGTATAATAATTTGAATCAAAAATTTGTCTACAGTAAAAACCTAAACAAAATTGGTTTAAGTAATAGACATTCAAACAAACAGATTATTTTTCAGGGTCTGTAATATATAATAAATATAGATAAAGAATTATAAAGCAAAAAAACACATACCTCCATAGCTTTTTTGAAGTAAATAGAACCAGCCTCAGTATCACACAGGATGAATTAAATCACTTGATGATAAATTTTAACTCGAATACTATGGACTAGTGTTTATGGATCCTGGTTTCAATACATGCAACGATATTAAATAGCCCTTCACACATAATATAATTGCGATTGTCTAATAGATTCCTTCTCTTCATTAGTTAATGGAAGTGGACATTTTTAAAAACAATTTATCCTATGTATATTGCTAATATCTTTGTAAATGCTTTCCATAAACATTTTTGCACAATTAGGCCCTGTGTATGTTCTGTATGTAGACAGCTTATCATCATACGATCATTTTATATAGTATCCATAAGTATAAACTTCATGTTCATGTATTGTTTTTGAATATGACTTCGATGGATCAGGGTCACATGAGGTGACGGGTTTTAAAAGAGCTTCAAAGTCTGCATATATTACAAAAGGTAATTTTAATTTTCTTTGAAACTTATCAAAATAGATTTCATCATTATTTGTTTTCCGATTAAACCAATTTTTTCCTTTTTTATGAATTCCTGGTAATTCAGTAACAATATGAGCACAGTCATGTTTTTGGTGATTAATTAAATTAACTTTAGATTTAAAATATAAAAGGCAGCCATCACAGATATGAATAGTATTATTTCGATTTGTTATTTGTTTACTTACCAAGCGTGATAATTTTTTTATAAAACAATAATGATCATTTGAACCATTGTTTAAAAATAATAAGTTAATGTGTAATTCTTTACGACATTTTGTAAAATATAATGGTCCAACGATGATATTACATTTTTTTTCTTTGTTAAAATCTAATCCGAAAACATTGATACTAATGTTATTCTGTTTTTCTACCTTGGGTATATCCGATAATTTGATCGGGAACTGTATATTAATAAACTTTAGTCTATTTTGATTCCTCAAGTATGATGATACCCTTTCGGAATTTTTGTATACAGGATATAGTGCGGATAGTAAAGCCCACTTAAAACATTGTTGATCGTTATTTTTTACATTTATGACTGCTTTTTTACGCTTAATATCTAAAGGTAATTCAATAAACGAAGACCCCCCGTAAGGGATTGAACTTATTAACATTCATTTCTAAGAACTGAATTTTTTGTAAAGTCCATCCACTATCTTTTGTTTCGAAATCACGCATTTTATTTTTAATGTCTTCGCTTAAAGTTTCTAAATAATTTTCTAATTCGTCTCCTAAAGAAATAGTCCAATTTTTTGTTTGAAAATCGAAAGAATTTTTTAAATCTTTTGTTTCCTGTTCAAAATCTGCATGAATAATAAAATTAACTTTAACAATAGTTAACTCTTTTAAACATTCCTGAATAAGAAATATTATCGAATCTTTAATTGATGCTATGAATACTTCAGGAGTTTGTATTTTAAGTGACTCATCAGCTTTAGGTGATACAATTCTATACGTTAAGACCCGAGACCCAAAAGCAACTGATATAACAGAGACATTATGTAAATTATGATAACGAATAAGACATTTCACTTTGTGTTCCTTAGATCGTAAGTGCTGAGCATAGAATCTTTGGCTAACTTGTAAATCACATATTTGACACATAACATTCTGTCTATGTGTTGTATTGGAAGATGATGACGTCGATGCTTGTTGTAAATCTTCAACACTAATATCAGCTTGCCTCTTCAAACCTCGACCGACTTGAATTGAAGATTTTCTGTAGGTATAACATGCTTATGTTAATATAAGAACACAAATATGTAACATAAAATTTAAATAAGTTTAGTTAGAATGTATACCTGAATGCTTCCTCAACTTCTGTACAGATGTTAAACAGTGAAGTGTCATAATACGGATTTTCCAGAGCATTATCTTCATAATTCTCACACGCTCTCATTAGTTCTTTTTCTTCTTCTTCAATAACATTTTGAAAAACAACACTTTCTACTGACATGGTGGAAATAAACCAGTTTAGCTTTGCTTGTATTGTTCGATTTTTCTCTTATATATACAAGTCGATAAGGTGATTAATATATTAGTTGATGGTTAATTAATAGTTGATCGTTACTAATTAGATACTCATAATTTTTTTTAACGATGGTTCCTATAAATTAATTTAGCTATTAGAGATTACTTTTTAAAAAAGTATTTTTTACAGTTATTGGTTTCTGCTATTTGCTTTGTGATATCAAATATGATACCCTTCGTTTGCTCATATTTTTCATCTTTTGTATCCGTATAATATTTGATCCTCACTTCTGAGTGTTTCCAATGTTCATCAACTGGTACTTTTTTCAATTTTATGAGGTCATACACCTCTATTTTCAACATATGTGTAGCATGAGCCCCATCATCATTATTAGTAGACAAGTATGTGACGCCAGGGATACTATCTTTTGAAGTTCTCGCCACTGTAGAGCTGAGTTATTTTTCTTCTGATTGGTCCCCTCAAAGAATGAGTCGATACTATTTCGACGAGACCGTTTGAGCTTTATTGTTTTTAAGGCTTTCTCAGTCGATTGCTCATCCTCCGATGTAGCGTAGTAGTAATGCTTGAACGTGTTTTCTTCCATTACGTTAAATGTTGAATTCTGTAATAAAATAAGCCTATGCTTTAAAAACATATTTGTATAATAATTTGAATCAAAAATTTGTCTACAGTAAAAACCTAAACAAAATTGGTTTAAGTAATAGACATTCAAACAAACAGATTATTTTTCAGGGTCTGTAATATATAATAAATATAGATAAAGAATTATAAAGCAAAAAAACACATACCTCCATAGCTTTTTTGAAGTAAATAGAACCAGCCTCAGTATCACACAGGATGAATTAAATCACTTGATGATAAATTTTAACTCGAATACTATGGACTAGTGTTTATGGATCCTGGTTTCAATACATGCAACGATATTAAATAGCCCTTCACACATAATATAATTGCGATTGTCTAATAGATTCCTTCTCTTCATTAGTTAATGGAAGTGGACATTTTTAAAAACAATTTATCCTATGTATATTGCTAATATCTTTGTAAATGCTTTCCATAAACATTTTTGCACAATTAGGCCCTGTGTATGTTCTGTATGTAGACAGCTTATCATCATACGATCATTTTATATAGTATCCATAAGTATAAACTTCATGTTCATGTATTGTTTTTGAATATGACTTCGATGGATCAGGGTCACATGAGGTGACGGGTTTTAAAAGAGCTTCAAAGTCTGCATATATTACAAAAGGTAATTTTAATTTTCTTTGAAACTTATCAAAATAGATTTCATCATTATTTGTTTTCCGATTAAACCAATTTTTTCCTTTTTTATGAATTCCTGGTAATTCAGTAACAATATGAGCACAGTCATGTTTTTGGTGATTAATTAAATTAACTTTAGATTTAAAATATAAAAGGCAGCCATCACAGATATGAATAGCATTATTTCGATTTGTTATTTGTTTACTTACCAAGCGTGATAATTTTTTTATAAAACAATAATGATCATTTGAACCATTGTTTAAAAATAATAAGTTAATGTGTAATTCTTTACGACATTTTGTAAAATATAATGGTCCAACGATGATATTACATTTTTTTTCTTTGTTAAAATCTAATCCGAAAACATTGATACTAATGTTATTCTGTTTTTCTACCTTGGGTATATCCGATAATTTGATCGGGAACTGTATATTAATAAACTTTAGTCTATTTTGATTCCTCAAGTATGATGATACCCTTTCGGAATTTTTGTATACAGGATATAGTGCGGATAGTAAAGCCCACTTAAAACATTGTTGATCGTTATTTTTTACATTTATGACTGCTTTTTTACGCTTAATATCTAAAGGTAATTCAATAAACGAAGACCCCCCCCCCGTAAGGGATTGAACTTATTAACATTCATTTCTAAGAACTGAATTTTTTGTAAAGTCCATCCACTATCTTTTGTTTCGAAATCACGCATTTTATTTTTAATGTCTTCGCTTAAAGTTTCTAAATAATTTTCTAATTCGTCTCCTAAAGAAATAGTCCAATTTTTTGTTTGAAAATCGAAAGAATTTTTTAAATCTTTTGTTTCCTGTTCAAAATCTGCATGAATAATAAAATTAACTTTAACAATAGTTAACTCTTTTAAACATTCCTGAATAAGAAATATTATCGAATCTTTAATTGATGCTATGAATACTTCAGGAGTTTGTATTTTAAGTGACTCATCAGCTTTAGGTGATACAATTCTATACGTTAAGACCCGAGACCCAAAAGCAACTGATATAACAGAGACATTATGTAAATTATGATAACGAATAAGACATTTCACTTTGTGTTCCTTAGATCGTAAGTGCTGAGCATAGAATCTTTGGCTAACTTGTAAATCACATATTTGACACATAACATTCTGTCTATGTGTTGTATTGGAAGATGATGACGTCGATGCTTGTTGTAAATCTTCAACACTAATATCAGCTTGCCTCTTCAAACCTCGACCGACTTGAATTGAAGATTTTCTGTAGGTATAACATGCTTATGTTAATATAAGAACACAAATATGTAACATAAAATTTAAATAAGTTTAGTTAGAATGTATACCTGAATGCTTCCTCAACTTCTGTACAGATGTTAAACAGTGAAGTGTCATAATACGGATTTTCCAGAGCATTATCTTCATAATTCTCACACGCTCTCATTAGTTCTTTTTCTTCTTCTTCAATAACATTTTGAAAAACAACACTTTCTACTGACATGGTGGAAATAAACCAGTTTAGCTTTGCTTGTATTGTTCGATTTTTCTCTTATATATACAAGTCGATAAGGTGATTAATATATTAGTTGATGGTTAATTAATAGTTGATCGTTACTAATTAGATACTCATAATTTTTTTTAACGATGGTTCCTATAAATTAATTTAGCTATTAGAGATTACTTTTTAAAAAAGTATTTTTTACAGTTATTGGTTTCTGCTATTTGCTTTGTGATATCAAATATGATACCCTTCGTTTGCTCATATTTTTCATCTTTTGTATCCGTATAATATTTGATCCTCACTTCTGAGTGTTTCCAATGTTCATCAACTGGTACTTTTTTCAATTTTATGAGGTCATACACCTCTATTTTCAACATATGTGTAGCATGAGCCCCATCATCATTATTAGTAGACAAGTATGTGACGCCAGGGATACTATCTTTTGAAGTTCTCGCCACTGTAGAGCTGAGTTATTTTTCTTCTGATTGGTCCCCTCAAAGAATGAGTCGATACTATTTCGACGAGACCGTTTGAGCTTTATTGTTTTTAAGGCTTTCTCAGTCGATTGCTCATCCTCCGATGTAGCGTAGTAGTAATGCTTGAACGTGTTTTCTTCCATTACGTTAAATGTTGAATTCTGTAATAAAATAAGCCTATGCTTTAAAAACATATTTGTATAATAATTTGAATCAAAAATTTGTCTACAGTAAAAACCTAAACAAAATTGGTTTAAGTAATAGACATTCAAACAAACAGATTATTTTTCAGGGTCTGTAATATATAATAAATATAGATAAAGAATTATAAAGCAAAAAAACACATACCTCCATAGCTTTTTTGAAGTAAATAGAACCAGCCTCAGTATCACACAGGATGAATTAAATCACTTGATGATAAATTTTAACTCGAATACTATGGACTAGTGTTTATGGATCCTGGTTTCAATACATGCAACGATATTAAATAGCCCTTCACACATAATATAATTGCGATTGTCTAATAGATTCCTTCTCTTCATTAGTTAATGGAAGTGGACATTTTTAAAAACAATTTATCCTATGTATATTGCTAATATCTTTGTAAATGCTTTCCATAAACATTTTTGCACAATTAGGCCCTGTGTATGTTCTGTATGTAGACAGCTTATCATCATACGATCATTTTATATAGTATCCATAAGTATAAACTTCATGTTCATGTATTGTTTTTGAATATGACTTCGATGGATCAGGGTCACATGAGGTGACGGGTTTTAAAAGAGCTTCAAAGTCTGCATATATTACAAAAGGTAATTTTAATTTTCTTTGAAACTTATCAAAATAGATTTCATCATTATTTGTTTTCCGATTAAACCAATTTTTTCCTTTTTTATGAATTCCTGGTAATTCAGTAACAATATGAGCACAGTCATGTTTTTGGTGATTAATTAAATTAACTTTAGATTTAAAATATAAAAGGCAGCCATCACAGATATGAATAGCATTATTTCGATTTGTTATTTGTTTACTTACCAAGCGTGATAATTTTTTTATAAAACAATAATGATCATTTGAACCATTGTTTAAAAATAATAAGTTAATGTGTAATTCTTTACGACATTTTGTAAAATATAATGGTCCAACGATGATATTACATTTTTTTTCTTTGTTAAAATCTAATCCGAAAACATTGATACTAATGTTATTCTGTTTTTCTACCTTGGGTATATCCGATAATTTGATCGGGAACTGTATATTAATAAACTTTAGTCTATTTTGATTCCTCAAGTATGATGATACCCTTTCGGAATTTTTGTATACAGGATATAGTGCGGATAGTAAAGCCCACTTAAAACATTGTTGATCGTTATTTTTTACATTTATGACTGCTTTTTTACGCTTAATATCTAAAGGTAATTCAATAAACGAAGACCCCCCCCCCGTAAGGGATTGAACTTATTAACATTCATTTCTAAGAACTGAATTTTTTGTAAAGTCCATCCACTATCTTTTGTTTCGAAATCACGCATTTTATTTTTAATGTCTTCGCTTAAAGTTTCTAAATAATTTTCTAATTCGTCTCCTAAAGAAATAGTCCAATTTTTTGTTTGAAAATCGAAAGAATTTTTTAAATCTTTTGTTTCCTGTTCAAAATCTGCATGAATAATAAAATTAACTTTAACAATAGTTAACTCTTTTAAACATTCCTGAATAAGAAATATTATCGAATCTTTAATTGATGCTATGAATACTTCAGGAGTTTGTATTTTAAGTGACTCATCAGCTTTAGGTGATACAATTCTATACGTTAAGACCCGAGACCCAAAAGCAACTGATATAACAGAGACATTATGTAAATTATGATAACGAATAAGACATTTCACTTTGTGTTCCTTAGATCGTAAGTGCTGAGCATAGAATCTTTGGCTAACTTGTAAATCACATATTTGACACATAACATTCTGTCTATGTGTTGTATTGGAAGATGATGACGTCGATGCTTGTTGTAAATCTTCAACACTAATATCAGCTTGCCTCTTCAAACCTCGACCGACTTGAATTGAAGATTTTCTGTAGGTATAACATGCTTATGTTAATATAAGAACACAAATATGTAACATAAAATTTAAATAAGTTTAGTTAGAATGTATACCTGAATGCTTCCTCAACTTCTGTACAGATGTTAAACAGTGAAGTGTCATAATACGGATTTTCCAGAGCATTATCTTCATAATTCTCACACGCTCTCATTAGTTCTTTTTCTTCTTCTTCAATAACATTTTGAAAAACAACACTTTCTACTGACATGGTGGAAATAAACCAGTTTAGCTTTGCTTGTATTGTTCGATTTTTCTCTTATATATACAAGTCGATAAGGTGATTAATATATTAGTTGATGGTTAATTAATAGTTGATCGTTACTAATTAGATACTCATAATTTTTTTTAACGATGGTTCCTATAAATTAATTTAGCTATTAGAGATTACTTTTTAAAAAAGTATTTTTTACAGTTATTGGTTTCTGCTATTTGCTTTGTGATATCAAATATGATACCCTTCGTTTGCTCATATTTTTCATCTTTTGTATCCGTATAATATTTGATCCTCACTTCTGAGTGTTTCCAATGTTCATCAACTGGTACTTTTTTCAATTTTATGAGGTCATACACCTCTATTTTCAACATATGTGTAGCATGAGCCCCATCATCATTATTAGTAGACAAGTATGTGACGCCAGGGATACTATCTTTTGAAGTTCTCGCCACTGTAGAGCTGAGTTATTTTTCTTCTGATTGGTCCCCTCAAAGAATGAGTCGATACTATTTCGACGAGACCGTTTGAGCTTTATTGTTTTTAAGGCTTTCTCAGTCGATTGCTCATCCTCCGATGTAGCGTAGTAGTAATGCTTGAACGTGTTTTCTTCCATTACGTTAAATGTTGAATTCTGTAATAAAATAAGCCTATGCTTTAAAAACATATTTGTATAATAATTTGAATCAAAAATTTGTCTACAGTAAAAACCTAAACAAAATTGGTTTAAGTAATAGACATTCAAACAAACAGATTATTTTTCAGGGTCTGTAATATATAATAAATATAGATAAAGAATTATAAAGCAAAAAAACACATACCTCCATAGCTTTTTTGAAGTAAATAGAACCAGCCTCAGTATCACACAGGATGAATTAAATCACTTGATGATAAATTTTAACTCGAATACTATGGACTAGTGTTTATGGATCCTGGTTTCAATACATGCAACGATATTAAATAGCCCTTCACACATAATATAATTGCGATTGTCTAATAGATTCCTTCTCTTCATTAGTTAATGGAGGTGGACATTTTTAAAAACAATTTATCCTATGTATATTGCTAATATCTTTGTAAATGCTTTCCATAAACATTTTTGCACAATTAGGCCCTGTGTATGTTCTGTATGTAGACAGCTTATCATCATACGATCATTTTATATAGTATCCATAAGTATAAACTTCATGTTCATGTATTGTTTTTGAATATGACTTCGATGGATCAGGGTCACATGAGGTGACGGGTTTTAAAAGAGCTTCAAAGTCTGCATATATTACAAAAGGTAATTTTAATTTTCTTTGAAACTTATCAAAATAGATTTCATCATTATTTGTTTTCCGATTAAACCAATTTTTTCCTTTTTTATGAATTCCTGGTAATTCAGTAACAATATGAGCACAGTCATGTTTTTGGTGATTAATTAAATTAACTTTAGATTTAAAATATAAAAGGCAGCCATCACAGATATGAATAGCATTATTTCGATTTGTTATTTGTTTACTTACCAAGCGTGATAATTTTTTTATAAAACAATAATGATCATTTGAACCATTGTTTAAAAATAATAAGTTAATGTGTAATTCTTTACGACATTTTGTAAAATATAATGGTCCAACGATGATATTACATTTTTTTTCTTTGTTAAAATCTAATCCGAAAACATTGATACTAATGTTATTCTGTTTTTCTACCTTGGGTATATCCGATAATTTGATCGGGAACTGTATATTAATAAACTTTAGTCTATTTTGATTCCTCAAGTATGATGATACCCTTTCGGAATTTTTGTATACAGGATATAGTGCGGATAGTAAAGCCCACTTAAAACATTGTTGATCGTTATTTTTTACATTTATGACTGCTTTTTTACGCTTAATATCTAAAGGTAATTCAATAAACGAAGACCCCCCGTAAGGGATTGAACTTATTAACATTCATTTCTAAGAACTGAATTTTTTGTAAAGTCCATCCACTATCTTTTGTTTCGAAATCACGCATTTTATTTTTAATGTCTTCGCTTAAAGTTTCTAAATAATTTTCTAATTCGTCTCCTAAAGAAATAGTCCAATTTTTTGTTTGAAAATCGAAAGAATTTTTTAAATCTTTTGTTTCCTGTTCAAAATCTGCATGAATAATAAAATTAACTTTAACAATAGTTAACTCTTTTAAACATTCCTGAATAAGAAATATTATCGAATCTTTAATTGATGCTATGAATACTTCAGGAGTTTGTATTTTAAGTGACTCATCAGCTTTAGGTGATACAATTCTATACGTTAAGACCCGAGACCCAAAAGCAACTGATATAACAGAGACATTATGTAAATTATGATAACGAATAAGACATTTCACTTTGTGTTCCTTAGATCGTAAGTGCTGAGCATAGAATCTTTGGCTAACTTGTAAATCACATATTTGACACATAACATTCTGTCTATGTGTTGTATTGGAAGATGATGACGTCGATGCTTGTTGTAAATCTTCAACACTAATATCAGCTTGCCTCTTCAAACCTCGACCGACTTGAATTGAAGATTTTCTGTAGGTATAACATGCTTATGTTAATATAAGAACACAAATATGTAACATAAAATTTAAATAAGTTTAGTTAGAATGTATACCTGAATGCTTCCTCAACTTCTGTACAGATGTTAAACAGTGAAGTGTCATAATACGGATTTTCCAGAGCATTATCTTCATAATTCTCACACGCTCTCATTAGTTCTTTTTCTTCTTCTTCAATAACATTTTGAAAAACAACACTTTCTACTGACATGGTGGAAATAAACCAGTTTAGCTTTGCTTGTATTGTTCGATTTTTCTCTTATATATACAAGTCGATAAGGTGATTAATATATTAGTTGATGGTTAATTAATAGTTGATCGTTACTAATTAGATACTCATAATTTTTTTTAACGATGGTTCCTATAAATTAATTTAGCTATTAGAGATTACTTTTTAAAAAAGTATTTTTTACAGTTATTGGTTTCTGCTATTTGCTTTGTGATATCAAATATGATACCCTTCGTTTGCTCATATTTTTCATCTTTTGTATCCGTATAATATTTGATCCTCACTTCTGAGTGTTTCCAATGTTCATCAACTGGTACTTTTTTCAATTTTATGAGGTCATACACCTCTATTTTCAACATATGTGTAGCATGAGCCCCATCATCATTATTAGTAGACAAGTATGTGACGCCAGGGATACTATCTTTTGAAGTTCTCGCCACTGTAGAGCTGAGTTATTTTTCTTCTGATTGGTCCCCTCAAAGAATGAGTCGATACTATTTCGACGAGACCGTTTGAGCTTTATTGTTTTTAAGGCTTTCTCAGTCGATTGCTCATCCTCCGATGTAGCGTAGTAGTAATGCTTGAACGTGTTTTCTTCCATTACGTTAAATGTTGAATTCTGTAATAAAATAAGCCTATGCTTTAAAAACATATTTGTATAATAATTTGAATCAAAAATTTGTCTACAGTAAAAACCTAAACAAAATTGGTTTAAGTAATAGACATTCAAACAAACAGATTATTTTTCAGGGTCTGTAATATATAATAAATATAGATAAAGAATTATAAAGCAAAAAAACACATACCTCCATAGCTTTTTTGAAGTAAATAGAACCAGCCTCAGTATCACACAGGATGAATTAAATCACTTGATGATAAATTTTAACTCGAATACTATGGACTAGTGTTTATGGATCCTGGTTTCAATACATGCAACGATATTAAATAGCCCTTCACACATAATATAATTGCGATTGTCTAATAGATTCCTTCTCTTCATTAGTTAATGGAAGTGGACATTTTTAAAAACAATTTATCCTATGTATATTGCTAATATCTTTGTAAATGCTTTCCATAAACATTTTTGCACAATTAGGCCCTGTGTATGTTCTGTATGTAGACAGCTTATCATCATACGATCATTTTATATAGTATCCATAAGTATAAACTTCATGTTCATGTATTGTTTTTGAATATGACTTCGATGGATCAGGGTCACATGAGGTGACGGGTTTTAAAAGAGCTTCAAAGTCTGCATATATTACAAAAGGTAATTTTAATTTTCTTTGAAACTTATCAAAATAGATTTCATCATTATTTGTTTTCCGATTAAACCAATTTTTTCCTTTTTTATGAATTCCTGGTAATTCAGTAACAATATGAGCACAGTCATGTTTTTGGTGATTAATTAAATTAACTTTAGATTTAAAATATAAAAGGCAGCCATCACAGATATGAATAGCATTATTTCGATTTGTTATTTGTTTACTTACCAAGCGTGATAATTTTTTTATAAAACAATAATGATCATTTGAACCATTGTTTAAAAATAATAAGTTAATGTGTAATTCTTTACGACATTTTGTAAAATATAATGGTCCAACGATGATATTACATTTTTTTTCTTTGTTAAAATCTAATCCGAAAACATTGATACTAATGTTATTCTGTTTTTCTACCTTGGGTATATCCGATAATTTGATCGGGAACTGTATATTAATAAACTTTAGTCTATTTTGATTCCTCAAGTATGATGATACCCTTTCGGAATTTTTGTATACAGGATATAGTGCGGATAGTAAAGCCCACTTAAAACATTGTTGATCGTTATTTTTTACATTTATGACTGCTTTTTTACGCTTAATATCTAAAGGTAATTCAATAAACGAAGACCCCCCGTAAGGGATTGAACTTATTAACATTCATTTCTAAGAACTGAATTTTTTGTAAAGTCCATCCACTATCTTTTGTTTCGAAATCACGCATTTTATTTTTAATGTCTTCGCTTAAAGTTTCTAAATAATTTTCTAATTCGTCTCCTAAAGAAATAGTCCAATTTTTTGTTTGAAAATCGAAAGAATTTTTTAAATCTTTTGTTTCCTGTTCAAAATCTGCATGAATAATAAAATTAACTTTAACAATAGTTAACTCTTTTAAACATTCCTGAATAAGAAATATTATCGAATCTTTAATTGATGCTATAAATACTTCAGGAGTTTGTATTTTAAGTGACTCATCAGCTTTAGGTGATACAATTCTATACGTTAAGACCCGAGACCCAAAAGCAACTGATATAACAGAGACATTATGTAAATTATGATAACGAATAAGACATTTCACTTTGTGTTCCTTAGATCGTAAGTGCTGAGCATAGAATCTTTGGCTAACTTGTAAATCACATATTTGACACATAACATTCTGTCTATGTGTTGTATTGGAAGATGATGACGTCGATGCTTGTTGTAAATCTTCAACACTAATATCAGCTTGCCTCTTCAAACCTCGACCGACTTGAATTGAAGATTTTCTGTAGGTATAACATGCTTATGTTAATATAAGAACACAAATATGTAACATAAAATTTAAATAAGTTTAGTTAGAATGTATACCTGAATGCTTCCTCAACTTCTGTACAGATGTTAAACAGTGAAGTGTCATAATACGGATTTTCCAGAGCATTATCTTCATAATTCTCACACGCTCTCATTAGTTCTTTTTCTTCTTCTTCAATAACATTTTGAAAAACAACACTTTCTACTGACATGGTGGAAATAAACCAGTTTAGCTTTGCTTGTATTGTTTGATTTTTCTCTTATATATACAAGTCGATAAGGTGATTAATATATTAGTTGATGGTTAATTAATAGTTGATCGTTACTAATTAGATACTCATAATTTTTTTTAACGATGGTTCCTATAAATTAATTTAGCTATTAGAGATTACTTTTTAAAAAAGTATTTTTTACAGTTATTGGTTTCTGCTATTTGCTTTGTGATATCAAATATGATACCCTTCGTTTGCTCATATTTTTCATCTTTTGTATCCGTATAATATTTGATCCTCACTTCTGAGTGTTTCCAATGTTCATCAACTGGTACTTTTTTCAATTTTATGAGGTCATACACCTCTATTTTCAACATATGTGTAGCATGAGCCCCATCATCATTATTAGTAGACAAGTATGTGACGCCAGGGATACTATCTTTTGAAGTTCTCGCCACTGTAGAGCTGAGTTATTTTTCTTCTGATTGGTCCCCTCAAAGAATGAGTCGATACTATTTCGACGAGACCGTTTGAGCTTTATTGTTTTTAAGGCTTTCTCAGTCGATTGCTCATCCTCCGATGTAGCGTAGTAGTAATGCTTGAACGTGTTTTCTTCCATTACGTTAAATGTTGAATTCTGTAATAAAATAAGCCTATGCTTTAAAAACATATTTGTATAATAATTTGAATCAAAAATTTGTCTACAGTAAAAACCTAAACAAAATTGGTTTAAGTAATAGACATTCAAACAAACAGATTATTTTTCAGGGTCTGTAATATATAATAAATATAGATAAAGAATTATAAAGCAAAAAAACACATACCTCCATAGCTTTTTTGAAGTAAATAGAACCAGCCTCAGTATCACACAGGATGAATTAAATCACTTGATGATAAATTTTAACTCGAATACTATGGACTAGTGTTTATGGATCCTGGTTTCAATACATGCAACGATATTAAATAGCCCTTCACACATAATATAATTGCGATTGTCTAATAGATTCCTTCTCTTCATTAGTTAATGGAAGTGGACATTTTTAAAAACAATTTATCCTATGTATATTGCTAATATCTTTGTAAATGCTTTCCATAAACATTTTTGCACAATTAGGCCCTGTGTATGTTCTGTATGTAGACAGCTTATCATCATACGATCATTTTATATAGTATCCATAAGTATAAACTTCATGTTCATGTATTGTTTTTGAATATGACTTCGATGGATCAGGGTCACATGAGGTGACGGGTTTTAAAAGAGCTTCAAAGTCTGCATATATTACAAAAGGTAATTTTAATTTTCTTTGAAACTTATCAAAATAGATTTCATCATTATTTGTTTTCCGATTAAACCAATTTTTTCCTTTTTTATGAATTCCTGGTAATTCAGTAACAATATGAGCACAGTCATGTTTTTGGTGATTAATTAAATTAACTTTAGATTTAAAATATAAAAGGCAGCCATCACAGATATGAATAGCATTATTTCGATTTGTTATTTGTTTACTTACCAAGCGTGATAATTTTTTTATAAAACAATAATGATCATTTGAACCATTGTTTAAAAATAATAAGTTAATGTGTAATTCTTTACGACATTTTGTAAAATATAATGGTCCAACGATGATATTACATTTTTTTTCTTTGTTAAAATCTAATCCGAAAACATTGATACTAATGTTATTCTGTTTTTCTACCTTGGGTATATCCGATAATTTGATCGGGAACTGTATATTAATAAACTTTAGTCTATTTTGATTCCTCAAGTATGATGATACCCTTTCGGAATTTTTGTATACAGGATATAGTGCGGATAGTAAAGCCCACTTAAAACATTGTTGATCGTTATTTTTTACATTTATGACTGCTTTTTTACGCTTAATATCTAAAGGTAATTCAATAAACGAAGACCCCCCGTAAGGGATTGAACTTATTAACATTCATTTCTAAGAACTGAATTTTTTGTAAAGTCCATCCACTATCTTTTGTTTCGAAATCACGCATTTTATTTTTAATGTCTTCGCTTAAAGTTTCTAAATAATTTTCTAATTCGTCTCCTAAAGAAATAGTCCAATTTTTTGTTTGAAAATCGAAAGAATTTTTTAAATCTTTTGTTTCCTGTTCAAAATCTGCATGAATAATAAAATTAACTTTAACAATAGTTAACTCTTTTAAACATTCCTGAATAAGAAATATTATCGAATCTTTAATTGATGCTATGAATACTTCAGGAGTTTGTATTTTAAGTGACTCATCAGCTTTAGGTGATACAATTCTATACGTTAAGACCCGAGACCCAAAAGCAACTGATATAACAGAGACATTATGTAAATTATGATAACGAATAAGACATTTCACTCTGTGTTCCTTAGATCGTAAGTGCTGAGCATAGAATCTTTGGCTAACTTGTAAATCACATATTTGACACATAACATTCTGTCTATGTGTTGTATTGGAAGATGATGACGTCGATGCTTGTTGTAAATCTTCAACACTAATATCAGCTTGCCTCTTCAAACCTCGACCGACTTGAATTGAAGATTTTCTGTAGGTATAACATGCTTATGTTAATATAAGAACACAAATATGTAACATAAAATTTAAATAAGTTTAGTTAGAATGTATACCTGAATGCTTCCTCAACTTCTGTACAGATGTTAAACAGTGAAGTGTCATAATACGGATTTTCCAGAGCATTATCTTCATAATTCTCACACGCTCTCATTAGTTCTTTTTCTTCTTCTTCAATAACATTTTGAAAAACAACACTTTCTACTGACATGGTGGAAATAAACCAGTTTAGCTTTGCTTGTATTGTTCGATTTTTCTCTTATATATACAAGTCGATAAGGTGATTAATATATTAGTTGATGGTTAATTAATAGTTGATCGTTACTAATTAGATACTCATAATTTTTTTTAACGATGGTTCCTATAAATTAATTTAGCTATTAGAGATTACTTTTTAAAAAAGTATTTTTTACAGTTATTGGTTTCTGCTATTTGCTTTGTGATATCAAATATGATACCCTTCGTTTGCTCATATTTTTCATCTTTTGTATCCGTATAATATTTGATCCTCACTTCTGAGTGTTTCCAATGTTCATCAACTGGTACTTTTTTCAATTTTATGAGGTCATACACCTCTATTTTCAACATATGTGTAGCATGAGCCCCATCATCATTATTAGTAGACAAGTATGTGACGCCAGGGATACTATCTTTTGAAGTTCTCGCCACTGTAGAGCTGAGTTATTTTTCTTCTGATTGGTCCCCTCAAAGAATGAGTCGATACTATTTCGACGAGACCGTTTGAGCTTTATTGTTTTTAAGGCTTTCTCAGTCGATTGCTCATCCTCCGATGTAGCGTAGTAGTAATGCTTGAACGTGTTTTCTTCCATTACGTTAAATGTTGAATTCTGTAATAAAATAAGCCTATGCTTTAAAAACATATTTGTATAATAATTTGAATCAAAAATTTGTCTACAGTAAAAACCTAAACAAAATTGGTTTAAGTAATAGACATTCAAACAAACAGATTATTTTTCAGGGTCTGTAATATATAATAAATATAGATAAAGAATTATAAAGCAAAAAAACACATACCTCCATAGCTTTTTTGAAGTAAATAGAACCAGCCTCAGTATCACACAGGATGAATTAAATCACTTGATGATAAATTTTAACTCGAATACTATGGACTAGTGTTTATGGATCCTGGTTTCAATACATGCAACGATATTAAATAGCCCTTCACACATAATATAATTGCGATTGTCTAATAGATTCCTTCTCTTCATTAGTTAATGGAAGTGGACATTTTTAAAAACAATTTATCCTATGTATATTGCTAATATCTTTGTAAATGCTTTCCATAAACATTTTTGCACAATTAGGCCCTGTGTATGTTCTGTATGTAGACAGCTTATCATCATACGATCATTTTATATAGTATCCATAAGTATAAACTTCATGTTCATGTATTGTTTTTGAATATGACTTCGATGGATCAGGGTCACATGAGGTGACGGGTTTTAAAAGAGCTTCAAAGTCTGCATATATTACAAAAGGTAATTTTAATTTTCTTTGAAACTTATCGAAATAGATTTCATCATTATTTGTTTTCCGATTAAACCAATTTTTTCCTTTTTTATGAATTCCTGGTAATTCAGTAACAATATGAGCACAGTCATGTTTTTGGTGATTAATTAAATTAACTTTAGATTTAAAATATAAAAGGCAGCCATCACAGATATGAATAGCATTATTTCGATTTGTTATTTGTTTACTTACCAAGCGTGATAATTTTTTTATAAAACAATAATGATCATTTGAACCATTGTTTAAAAATAATAAGTTAATGTGTAATTCTTTACGACATTTTGTAAAATATAATGGTCCAACGATGATATTACATTTTTTTTCTTTGTTAAAATCTAATCCGAAAACATTGATACTAATGTTATTCTGTTTTTCTACCTTGGGTATATCCGATAATTTGATCGGGAACTGTATATTAATAAACTTTAGTCTATTTTGATTCCTCAAGTATGATGATACCCTTTCGGAATTTTTGTATACAGGATATAGTGCGGATAGTAAAGCCCACTTAAAACATTGTTGATCGTTATTTTTTACATTTATGACTGCTTTTTTACGCTTAATATCTAAAGGTAATTCAATAAACGAAGACCCCCCGTAAGGGATTGAACTTATTAACATTCATTTCTAAGAACTGAATTTTTTGTAAAGTCCATCCACTATCTTTTGTTTCGAAATCACGCATTTTATTTTTAATGTCTTCGCTTAAAGTTTCTAAATAATTTTCTAATTCGTCTCCTAAAGAAATAGTCCAATTTTTTGTTTGAAAATCGAAAGAATTTTTTAAATCTTTTGTTTCCTGTTCAAAATCTGCATGAATAATAAAATTAACTTTAACAATAGTTAACTCTTTTAAACATTCCTGAATAAGAAATATTATCGAATCTTTAATTGATGCTATGAATACTTCAGGAGTTTGTATTTTAAGTGACTCATCAGCTTTAGGTGATACAATTCTATACGTTAAGACCCGAGACCCAAAAGCAACTGATATAACAGAGACATTATGTAAATTATGATAACGAATAAGACATTTCACTTTGTGTTCCTTAGATCGTAAGTGCTGAGCATAGAATCTTTGGCTAACTTGTAAATCACATATTTGACACATAACATTCTGTCTATGTGTTGTATTGGAAGATGATGACGTCGATGCTTGTTGTAAATCTTCAACACTAATATCAGCTTGCCTCTTCAAACCTCGACCGACTTGAATTGAAGATTTTCTGTAGGTATAACATGCTTATGTTAATATAAGAACACAAATATGTAACATAAAATTTAAATAAGTTTAGTTAGAATGTATACCTGAATGCTTCCTCAACTTCTGTACAGATGTTAAACAGTGAAGTGTCATAATACGGATTTTCCAGAGCATTATCTTCATAATTCTCACACGCTCTCATTAGTTCTTTTTCTTCTTCTTCAATAACATTTTGAAAAACAACACTTTCTACTGACATGGTGGAAATAAACCAGTTTAGCTTTGCTTGTATTGTTCGATTTTTCTCTTATATATACAAGTCGATAAGGTGATTAATATATTAGTTGATGGTTAATTAATAGTTGATCGTTACTAATTAGATACTCATAATTTTTTTTAACGATGGTTCCTATAAATTAATTTAGCTATTAGAGATTACTTTTTAAAAAAGTATTTTTTACAGTTATTGGTTTCTGCTATTTGCTTTGTGATATCAAATATGATACCCTTCGTTTGCTCATATTTTTCATCTTTTGTATCCGTATAATATTTGATCCTCACTTCTGAGTGTTTCCAATGTTCATCAACTGGTACTTTTTTCAATTTTATGAGGTCATACACCTCTATTTTCAACATATGTGTAGCATGAGCCCCATCATCATTATTAGTAGACAAGTATGTGACGCCAGGGATACTATCTTTTGAAGTTCTCGCCACTGTAGAGCTGAGTTATTTTTCTTCTGATTGGTCCCCTCAAAGAATGAGTCGATACTATTTCGACGAGACCGTTTGAGCTTTATTGTTTTTAAGGCTTTCTCAGTCGATTGCTCATCCTCCGATGTAGCGTAGTAGTAATGCTTGAACGTGTTTTCTTCCATTACGTTAAATGTTGAATTCTGTAATAAAATAAGCCTATGCTTTAAAAACATATTTGTATAATAATTTGAATCAAAAATTTGTCTACAGTAAAAACCTAAACAAAATTGGTTTAAGTAATAGACATTCAAACAAACAGATTATTTTTCAGGGTCTGTAATATATAATAAATATAGATAAAGAATTATAAAGCAAAAAAACACATACCTCCATAGCTTTTTTGAAGTAAATAGAACCAGCCTCAGTATCACACAGGATGAATTAAATCACTTGATGATAAATTTTAACTCGAATACTATGGACTAGTGTTTATGGATCCTGGTTTCAATACATGCAACGATATTAAATAGCCCTTCACACATAATATAATTGCGATTGTCTAATAGATTCCTTCTCTTCATTAGTTAATGGAAGTGGACATTTTTAAAAACAATTTATCCTATGTATATTGCTAATATCTTTGTAAATGCTTTCCATAAACATTTTTGCACAATTAGGCCCTGTGTATGTTCTGTATGTAGACAGCTTATCATCATACGATCATTTTATATAGTATCCATAAGTATAAACTTCATGTTCATGTATTGTTTTTGAATATGACTTCGATGGATCAGGGTCACATGAGGTGACGGGTTTTAAAAGAGCTTCAAAGTCTGCATATATTACAAAAGGTAATTTTAATTTTCTTTGAAACTTATCAAAATAGATTTCATCATTATTTGTTTTCCGATTAAACCAATTTTTTCCTTTTTTATGAATTCCTGGTAATTCAGTAACAATATGAGCACAGTCATGTTTTTGGTGATTAATTAAATTAACTTTAGATTTAAAATATAAAAGGCAGCCATCACAGATATGAATAGCATTATTTCGATTTGTTATTTGTTTACTTACCAAGCGTGATAATTTTTTTATAAAACAATAATGATCATTTGAACCATTGTTTAAAAATAATAAGTTAATGTGTAATTCTTTACGACATTTTGTAAAATATAATGGTCCAACGATGATATTACATTTTTTTTCTTTGTTAAAATCTAATCCGAAAACATTGATACTAATGTTATTCTGTTTTTCTACCTTGGGTATATCCGATAATTTGATCGGGAACTGTATATTAATAAACTTTAGTCTATTTTGATTCCTCAAGTATGATGATACCCTTTCGGAATTTTTGTATACAGGATATAGTGCGGATAGTAAAGCCCACTTAAAACATTGTTGATCGTTATTTTTTACATTTATGACTGCTTTTTTACGCTTAATATCTAAAGGTAATTCAATAAACGAAGACCCCCCGTAAGGGATTGAACTTATTAACATTCATTTCTAAGAACTGAATTTTTTGTAAAGTCCATCCACTATCTTTTGTTTCGAAATCACGCATTTTATTTTTAATGTCTTCGCTTAAAGTTTCTAAATAATTTTCTAATTCGTCTCCTAAAGAAATAGTCCAATTTTTTGTTTGAAAATCGAAAGAATTTTTTAAATCTTTTGTTTCCTGTTCAAAATCTGCATGAATAATAAAATTAACTTTAACAATAGTTAACTCTTTTAAACATTCCTGAATAAGAAATATTATCGAATCTTTAATTGATGCTATGAATACTTCAGGAGTTTGTATTTTAAGTGACTCATCAGCTTTAGGTGATACAATTCTATACGTTAAGACCCGAGACCCAAAAGCAACTGATATAACAGAGACATTATGTAAATTATGATAACGAATAAGACATTTCACTTTGTGTTCCTTAGATCGTAAGTGCTGAGCATAGAATCTTTGGCTAACTTGTAAATCACATATTTGACACATAACATTCTGTCTATGTGTTGTATTGGAAGATGATGACGTCGATGCTTGTTGTAAATCTTCAACACTAATATCAGCTTGCCTCTTCAAACCTCGACCGACTTGAATTGAAGATTTTCTGTAGGTATAACATGCTTATGTTAATATAAGAACACAAATATGTAACATAAAATTTAAATAAGTTTAGTTAGAATGTATACCTGAATGCTTCCTCAACTTCTGTACAGATGTTAAACAGTGAAGTGTCATAATACGGATTTTCCAGAGCATTATCTTCATAATTCTCACACGCTCTCATTAGTTCTTTTTCTTCTTCTTCAATAACATTTTGAAAAACAACACTTTCTACTGACATGGTGGAAATAAACCAGTTTAGCTTTGCTTGTATTGTTCGATTTTTCTCTTATATATACAAGTCGATAAGGTGATTAATATATTAGTTGATGGTTAATTAATAGTTGATCGTTACTAATTAGATACTCATAATTTTTTTTAACGATGGTTCCTATAAATTAATTTAGCTATTAGAGATTACTTTTTAAAAAAGTATTTTTTACAGTTATTGGTTTCTGCTATTTGCTTTGTGATATCAAATATGATACCCTTCGTTTGCTCATATTTTTCATCTTTTGTATCCGTATAATATTTGATCCTCACTTCTGAGTGTTTCCAATGTTCATCAACTGGTACTTTTTTCAATTTTATGAGGTCATACACCTCTATTTTCAACATATGTGTAGCATGAGCCCCATCATCATTATTAGTAGACAAGTATGTGACGCCAGGGATACTATCTTTTGAAGTTCTCGCCACTGTAGAGCTGAGTTATTTTTCTTCTGATTGGTCCCCTCAAAGAATGAGTCGATACTATTTCGACGAGACCGTTTGAGCTTTATTGTTTTTAAGGCTTTCTCAGTCGATTGCTCATCCTCCGATGTAGCGTAGTAGTAATGCTTGAACGTGTTTTCTTCCATTACGTTAAATGTTGAATTCTGTAATAAAATAAGCCTATGCTTTAAAAACATATTTGTATAATAATTTGAATCAAAAATTTGTCTACAGTAAAAACCTAAACAAAATTGGTTTAAGTAATAGACATTCAAACAAACAGATTATTTTTCAGGGTCTGTAATATATAATAAATATAGATAAAGAATTATAAAGCAAAAAAACACATACCTCCATAGCTTTTTTGAAGTAAATAGAACCAGCCTCAGTATCACACAGGATGAATTAAATCACTTGATGATAAATTTTAACTCGAATACTATGGACTAGTGTTTATGGATCCTGGTTTCAATACATGCAACGATATTAAATAGCCCTTCACACATAATATAATTGCGATTGTCTAATAGATTCCTTCTCTTCATTAGTTAATGGAAGTGGACATTTTTAAAAACAATTTATCCTATGTATATTGCTAATATCTTTGTAAATGCTTTCCATAAACATTTTTGCACAATTAGGCCCTGTGTATGTTCTGTATGTAGACAGCTTATCATCATACGATCATTTTATATAGTATCCATAAGTATAAACTTCATGTTCATGTATTGTTTTTGAATATGACTTCGATGGATCAGGGTCACATGAGGTGACGGGTTTTAAAAGAGCTTCAAAGTCTGCATATATTACAAAAGGTAATTTTAATTTTCTTTGAAACTTATCAAAATAGATTTCATCATTATTTGTTTTCCGATTAAACCAATTTTTTCCTTTTTTATGAATTCCTGGTAATTCAGTAACAATATGAGCACAGTCATGTTTTTGGTGATTAATTAAATTAACTTTAGATTTAAAATATAAAAGGCAGCCATCACAGATATGAATAGCATTATTTCGATTTGTTATTTGTTTACTTACCAAGCGTGATAATTTTTTTATAAAACAATAATGATCATTTGAACCATTGTTTAAAAATAATAAGTTAATGTGTAATATCCTCCAACAGCAGATATCCTCCCGGACGAACATAAATACACCGGCACGACTCATAAAATTGTGTTCAAGTTTGTAGCCGGGATAGTGCAGGTATGATGTGTCGGCCGGGCAGAATATCTGCGTCTCCGTTAGAAAAAGAATGGTCGGCTGCGCGGTCTCGATATGGTGGTGGACTGCGTTAAGATTTGCGTGAATACCCCTGATGTTGTGAAAATCCACATTATATGTGGATGAAATAGCCGCTGTACAAACTCTTTTCTTTTTCGTTCTCATGGCTATAATATATAAAAAAAGTTACTAAGACTAAGGATGATGAATCACTGCACAGACAGCTTAAAGGACAAAAGGTGCGGTTCTACTACTGCCGAAGCTCGCCACAGATGATACGGTTGCTGGCACGGCGGGCGGAAGGGCCCCTGATCCCCCTTTGTTGTAGTAGCCGGGTTCACTCCGGTCTCCTTCTCCGGCACGACTTCCACTTCAGATACTTTACACAGGCTGGCGGATCAGCCTCCCAGGGCGGAGATTAAGTGATCCCTGGGTTCGGGATCCCGTTCAACCTGCGGGTGGCCAGCGGTCAGCCGTTTCATCAGGTCTCCCTGACCGCCGAACCAGCACGCCAAGGTGTCCGAGTGTAATGGCCATGGCAGACGAGGTAATATGGCCATTTCCTTAATTCTAATTATAATATAGTTTTTGCCCTTAATTCTTGTTTTTTGACAGCCTTTTTTCGAGCACATGTCTTCAAAATCAGTGCAATCCTCATGTACCCAAAACTGGCACACCGTGCATTGAAGCCAGTCCTCGAAGAGAAGAGTTTCATAATAATTTTCTCTACACCCGCGACAATCATGTCTTTCAATTAACTTCTTTTTAATATTCTGATTTACTATCATTTTTAATGGGAAGTCGTCACTGCTATCAGATAGTCTTCGGATAGCTTATCTTTTATTAACGCGCTGAACAATATTCTTTTTTGTTTCATTTTTGTCAGATTTTGTAGTTTTTTCTTTTTTACATGTTTTTCTGCAGCACATTTTCTGGCATTGATATGTTCTTCCGAAGTTGTCATAAATCAAATCAGAGAAGTATCCCGTCTAAATATAATCCCTCCGTCTGCGCTTCCCGCGGGATTACCGCTCAAGAGCTTGTTGACCACAAGCTGTGGTGATCACCACCGTGGTTGACGTGGCCATCTACCGATTGGCGGCACAAATTAATAACTCGCCCGAATTAATCTATACCCGGAATGAAAAGAGTCTTAGCTCACTCATTAGCTCACTCACAGTCCAATGAGTCATGAAGTCTGGTTTCGACCGCTGAATACGCTGCACCGACAAACTGGACGCTACGACCGTAACAAGTTACAGTGAGGTACTTATCTACCCCCCGTTTTACTTTGTTCCGTTTAATTAACTTATTTATCCTCGTTATCTTTATTCATTCCTTCACATTCTTTCTTTGCCCATTATTTTTATATTTTTAAATTTAAAATGTTGAAGTGCGAAGCCGCGTTTACCGCGCAATATAATATTTATACTGATGTCCGCGACGCAATCCGAGTTATCAAAACCCCGACCGCGATTGCCATCTTAGAAGGGATTTTCTACTGGCATTTTGCCACGTTGGAAGCCGCCTACACAGACATAATCTCGGGGATACCGACCTCGACAACTACCATACCCAGTTTTCGGAGATTCATAGCTTCATGCTGGACATGGAGGTGAAGAATGCCATGCATTTAACCGAAACCATCGTAAAACCCTCCGAACTAATTACGGTCACCACCGACGAGCCCATCATCCCGACACATCCCGAAGACCGCTACAGAAACCGCCAACACCTCTCTCCGCCTCCGATTTGCGGAAACAATTGGAGGTCTCACCAAGATTAGGTGGGATCATCCTGAAGCCCGATTCTCCGCAACATTTGGACGTCCCACTGAGATGTATTGGTTCAGTGAATTTAAATCACTTGGAGCGCGGTTGTAATGTTATCGGACGGGGCGGTGGATTCGTAATCTGGATGAGCCGGCATTGGTCATCGAGTAACTCCATTAGTTGGTCAAATGTCGGTAGGGATTTAGTCGCGGCGAAGCCATATTTAGACTCATAAGCGGTTCTTATTCGGTTCGGCAGTTTTTTAAGTGCTATCTGAAGCAATAAATATGACCAACTATCGGTCGGTAATCCTAGTTGCTTGAGCGCGTGGGTGGCTTCAAGCAACGGATCTTACAAGTCGGTCCTCAGTCCTTGTCCACTGCTGGGTATAGGCGGCAAGTCTAGAATTTGATCGACATAAGTGTCGATAAACTCGCGATTTGTGTGGTAACGATCTCATAAGATGAACCACACGGTATCATATGCGGCCTCGTCAACTGGCAGATGACGTACCAATGCCAGTCACCAGTTAAGCTGGTCCGCAGGTAATATTGTTTTTGGGCCACTGGGAGCCCAGACTTCTGATGGACCAGTGACAAGAATAGATCTTGGTACGTCAACCACTCGCTGAGATTACCGTTGAATTGCGGGAGGAAAATAGGCGGTAGGTATGCGGGGCTACTCGTGGACGGCATCGGTTGGGTAGGTTTCGTTTGATCGGATGTCGGAGATGGGTCGGTCGCGGAATCGATCTCGAACATGTGGCTGTTCATCAGGCTGTACATTTCGCGGTTTGTTTCAAGGTCCTCCATCCCGGAGGCAGCGATTTCAAAATAGGCCTCGGTGAAAGTTTTGAAATGGGACTCATAGTGTCGCTTGAGTACACTGGCCGAGACGGAAGGCTCATTGCCTTTGTATTTGTTATAAATGTCCGCCAGGACATGTGATTTCGCGGTGAAAGTGGCAACGGGGGTCGGGACTTTCGCAGTAACGGACATATTTTAGAATTAATTCGGTTTCAAAATTTAACGGTCAAATTAATTAAATAAAGGCGGGTAGGAAGTACGATATAGGAGTACCGTTTGCACGTATTCTAAGCTTCACACACGACACTTCTTCACTTTTAGCACTCTATTCTATGTATCACTTCTGATCCCAATCACGGTGGGAGCGCCAAAATATTCGACACGGGAGCGGGCGGCCCTCAAGACAAAAAAGACACTTACCTCGGGAAATTTATATAAAGCGGGCTTATATGGGGCGCGGTGCGTTCTTGACTGGCGAGCGACTCGTCATGCAGCGTCGGCGGGCACTCGGATCGGATGTAGCGGCGGATGGCAGCGCACGCGTTGAGGTGGCGTCGAGACGTCTTAAGGCGCCCCGACGGTTAACATGCCGAGTGTAGCAAGGCTTACTCGGCGTCGTCGTGTGCGACAAGGGTCCATGCAATAGTCGGTACGGAGGATCGGAATGTATGGAATGTATTTTTGAGACGGGAAAAGCGGTAGGAATTCACGGAACAGAAGTCAAAAGTGTTCCAACCTGTTTTTCCTATTTACAGGCTTCAATTAGTTTATGTGGAATAAGTGTAATTTCCTGTAAAATTCGAGATGGGGTGTAATCTGGATCGTCAATGGATGGATGCTTTTGTAAAGTGATTCGCATTGCAACGTTTGACACAATGGGAGTGTTCAACGAGGATTCGGTGCCATTATGAATTCTTAGCACATTAGAACAACCTGCAATAGGTGCATCGTCCTTATCCTCCACTGTGGATGTAGTTTGCAGATCGCTACAGTAGCGATAACTACTTGAAGTATTAGACTTAGTACCTGCTGATTCTTGCATACACGCATATTCTGGCACGGCTGCTGGATTAAGAGTATACACTCCCGTTGCTCTAAAGCCAGAAATGACATTTTCCGCCGACGCTGCTTTTCCCCAAGCCCTGTCAAGCAAAGCTCCGAGAGAGTCTCGTTATGCGACGTCCAAGTTTTGATTTAGCCAGAGTCTACACTGTTTATAGAAGTGGGGTTTTAAAGATTTGAATATGGCACAATCTAAAGGCTGCAGATAATGCGACGTATGGCTCGGCATTGATATCAAAATAATGTCAGTCTGATTTGCATATTCCAACATTTCCACGGAACTGCGATGAGTAGAATGGCCATCTAGCAGAAGAACAACTTTTCCCTCTGGTTATCTTGGAACAAAGTGTGTTTTTAACCATACCAAGAATATCTTTGAAGTTATGTATGCTGATATTTGAGACATCAACAGTTTTGATCCTGGTGGATCCCACCTTCAAAATCTGGTTTCTTGTTTTGCCCTTCATTATACAAGCAGGTGGCAAGAAAGTACCTTCAGCATTACAGCAAGCTATAATAGTTATCGTCTTCCCTTTTTCAGTGGAAGTAATTGTGGAAACCGCCTTAGCACCCTTGTTCTGGACTATTTAGCTGCAGACCTGATTCACCCATGTTAAGCACGCAATTTGGTGGTTATACCTCATTGTCATTACTACGCTTTCAAGAAGTCGGAAATATTCGTTCACTTCTGTTTTACTCATCGCGTTGGTTCTAGCCAAGGAAACCCCTTCTGATTTTTGTAATGTAATATCTTCCTGTCTGTAATTGTTTTTATAAATAATAATTGTTTTTTAGTTAAAATCTAACTTCCATCAGGCTTAGAGATTTGCGCTGCAAGTCTTCGAAATGAACGGATATGTTCCAGATTTTTTTCTACCACCTGCAACTTTAAATCTCTAACTCTGCGATTATATTCTAGTTTTTCTTCTTCTCTCAATTGCATTTCCCATACTTTCTTAATTTGAACTAATGTTTGCTGGTCTATTTCCAATTGTACCTTTGAAATCTCGTTCTGGATAGCGACTAACTCCAGGTTTTCTTCTTCTAATGAATTAAATTTTTCCAATACACATGTCTTTTAGAATGTTTCTTACTGCTTTGTGCTGAAATTAAATTGTTTGTATGACAAAAAAAAATAGAAATACACAGGACCACCTTAATTGTTTCTAATAAAATAATTTATTTTTAGTTATCCATTCTCTTTATTTCAAGCATCTTCATAAATTTTCATACTTTACCAGTAGCAATTAATATATTTACATACTAATTAGTACACTTTTTTTTTAATATTTTTTACTAAACCAAAGTCAAACTTGCAGCATTTTTTTTCAGGAAATAATTATTTATGCTGTTTTTGTAGTGAAAAATTTGCAACTTACGAGTAATAGTGAGAAGTGGGACAATACTTCTTTTTATATTAGTTCTATTACTTTAAAAAACTTAGTTTTCTTCACAGCATCAAACACTTTAACATTTTCAACTATTGATTGCGCTCGAGGTGTGAAATTAACTATTTCAATTGGTAAATTTCTTGAGAAGCCATTAAATGGGCATCCCCATCATAAATAGTATGCATGCCGTCAATGGTTGACCCAATCAAATTTTTGACATTTTCTAAAATAGGGTCAACATCAGGCTTCTTTGATGGACCACCACCTGTGCAAAAATACTTTCTTACTTTGAACTAATGTTTGTTGGTCTATTTCCAATTGTATCTTTGAAATCTCGTTCTGGATAGCGAATAACTCCAGGTTTTCTTACTGCTTTGTGCTGAAAATGAAATTGTTTGTATAACAAAAAAAAAATAGAAATACACAGGACCACCTTTATTGTTTCTAATAAAATAATTTAATTATATATCCATTCTCTTTATTTCAAGCCTCTTCATAAATTTTCATACTTCACCAGTAGCAATTAATTTATTTACATACTAATTAGTAAACTTTTTTTGCTTTAATATTTTTTACGAAACCAAAGTCAAACTTGCAGCATTTTTTTTCAGGAAATAAATATTTATGCTGTTTTTGTGGTGAAAAATTTGCAACTTACGAGTAATAGTGAGAAGTGGGACAATCTTTCTTTTTATATTAGTTCTATTACTGTAAAAAACTTAGTTTTCTTCACAGCATCAAACACTTTAACATTTTCAACTATTGATTGCGCTCGAGGTGTGAAATTAACTATTTCAATTGGTAAATTTCTTGAGAAGCCATTAAATGGGCATCCCCATCATAAATAGTATGCATGCCGTCAATGGTTGACCCAATCAAATTTTTGACATTTTCTAAAATAGGGTCAACATCAGGCTTCTTTGATGGACCACCACCTGTGCAAAAATACTTTCTTACTTTGAACTAATGTTTGTTGGTCTATTTCCAATTGTATCTTTGAAATCTCGTTCTGGATAGCGAATAACTCCAGGTTTTCTTCTGCTAATGAATTAAATTTTTCCAATACTCATGTCTTTTAGAAGGTTTCTTACTGCTTTGTGCTGAAAATGAAATTGTTTGTATAACAAAAAAAAAATAGAAATACACAGGACCACCTTTATTGTTTCTAATAAAATAATTTAATTATATATCCATTCTCTTCATTTCAAGCATCTTCATAAATTTTCATACTTCACCAGTAGCAATTAATTTATTTACATACTAATTAGTAAACTTTTTTTGCTTTAATATTTTTTACGAAACCAAAGTCAAACTTGCAGCATTTTTTTTCAGGAAATAAATATTTATGCTGTTTTTGTGGTGAAAAATTTGCAACTAACGAGTTATAGTGAGAAGTGGGACAATCCTTCTTTTTATATTAGTTCTATTACTGTAAAAAACTTAGTTTTCTTCACATCATCAAACACTTTAACATTTTCAACTATTGATTGCGCTCGAGGTGTGAAATTAACTATTTCAATTGGTAAATTTCTTGAGAAGCCATTAAATGGGCATCCCCATCATAAATAGTATGCATGCCGTCAATGGTTGACCCAATCAAATTTTTGACATTTTCTAAAACAGGGTCAACATCAGGCTTCTTTGATGGACCACCACCTGTGCAAAAATACTTTCTTACTTTGAACTAGTGTTTGTTGGTCTATTTCCAATTGTACCTTTGAAATCTCGTTCTGGATAGCGATTAACTCCAGGTTTTCTTCTGCTAATGAATTAAATTTTTCCAATACTCATGTCTTTTAGAAGGTTTCTTACTGCTTTGTGCTGAAAATGAATATGTTTGTATGACAAAAAAAAATAGAAATACACAGGACCACCTTTATTGTTTCTAATAAAATAATTTAATTATATATCCATTCTCTTTATTTCAAGCATCTTCATAAATTTTCATACTTCACCAGTAGCAATTAATTTATTTACATACTAATTAGTAAACTTTTTTTGCTTTAATATTTTTTACGAAACCAAAGTCAAACTTGCAGCATTTTTTTTCAGGAAATAAATATTTATGCTGTTTTTGTGGTGAAAAATTTGCAACTAACGAGTTATAGTGAGAAGTGGGACAATCTTTCTTTTTATATTAGTTCTATTACTGTAAAAAACTTAGTTTTCTTTACATCATCAAACACTGTAACATTTTCAACTATTGATTGCGCTCGAGGTGTGAAATTAACTACTTCAATTGGTAAATTTCCTGAGAAGCCATTAAATTGGCATCCCCATCATAAATAGTATGCATGCCGTCAATGGTTGACCCAATCAAATTTTTGACATTTTCTAAAACAGGGTCATCATTAGGCTTCTTTGATAGACCACCACCTGTCCAAAATGTCTACAATGTATGGTTTTTGTATTAAATAGGTATTCACTTGCTCGATAGGTATATTATATGACAATAAATTTGTTACTGAAATGCTTCCTGATAGTTTTATCTCAGATTCTATTTAACTCGAGTAAGTCATTATATTTGAAAGTAATATCAATGTCTGCTATCAGATTTTGGAGACAAAGTTTACTAATAATAAAAAAATCGAGTATCGTTTGGAATTACCGTGACCCAAATCTTTGACTTTTTTTTTTTTTTAAATAAAGTGACTGACATCATATGGACCATATTGTGCATTGTGCAAAATAATTAGTGCCTATGTAGTAAAGTTCCTATAATATATAGGTACTTGACTACTGGTCACATACCTGTGTATAATAAATCTTTTTTTTTATTTTATTGTCATGTTTCTTAGCTTCTTTTATAATGTTTTTGAATATATCTTGGCATAAACTTTCAGGTGCACCAACAGACTCCGATATTTCTTGGCAATTGTTGGTGCCGTGTTCCTTGACGTTTTCTATTAGTATTTCTCTATTAATTGCAATTATAAATATTGATCACAAAAATGTTATATTTTGAAAACAGTGGCATATTATTCAAAGTAAACATAATTACTATAAAATTGGAGTTAATTGTTCAAATACCATAAGTTACTTTCATTGGACATGGGCCTACAAAAAGTCTGTTCTCTTTGAATTTAATGATGTGATATTAATTGATATATCTGATGGTTCAAGGATGGGTAGAAGTAATAGACCGGGAGGCAGTGACACAAAATATTGGGTCATTTGTGCCAGTATGGCGGTTCTTCAGGGGTCTACGTAATGACGAAAATAAAAATGATGGTCATAGCGCTACCGGCGGCCCAATCGTGTGGGCGTTAGTCAAACGTTTTGGATAAATTACGAATGTCGAACGATTTGTTCCACAAAAATCCTTGTATTTTCCGATAGTCCATAAAAAAAGTAGGCGGTAGCGTCATGCCATACTTCTTCGGTGTGCCGCCATGCCGATGCGAACACATTATTTAAAAAAAAAAAAACAATTCAACCATTTGTAACAAGCTAATTTTTGCACAACTAATAATCTTCGAGTAGCCATTCACGAACATCACTCTCTTGTTTGAAGAGAAGAGAATATACTAACTTTACCTTATCAATATATATTTGATAATTTAAAGTATGTTCATCAGAATATTAATCTTTAAAAAAAAATAGTGATGTTCATAATCGAAATACAAGAAATAGACACAAATTGGCTCTGAGCACACACACAAGGCTTGAGAATATTGATAAACCATTTAAAGGACAAAGTGTCCGTTTTTACAACAAAATCCCTGCAGAAGTATGTAAACTGGATTTAAATTTTTTTTAAATTTTTGTTCAACAGAAACGTGTCAAAAAAGCTTACTATTAAATTAAAGACTATCTTATAGATAAAAACGCATGGGATAACTAAAATGTTGCTATCATAGTACTTGTCTTTAGAAATGTACCAATCGTTATATAATTAAAATTGAAAAGAGCGACAACTGGAGAGTTTCTTTCGCCGTTCCTTCTCCCCAGAACGCCATCTTGATTCCGAAACGGTAGTAGTTTATAAATTCCTTGCATATTATACTGACGTCAAAAAAGTAATATTTTATCATATTTTTGGGAAATAAACTATTTGAATTTGAATTTAAGCAATCGTGGCACCCATCGCGCGGATAGCGTTTTTTTATGTAAAATATAATGTACAGTGTACTACAGCCTTAGCCACCTCACGTTACTTTCATTCTCCGTTCGTTCAATTGTAAACTGTTACTATTATTGTTACTGTTACTGTTATAATTTATTTTATTTGGAATGAAACCCTCTCAACACGTTATTGATTCTATGTCTTTGCCATTTTTGGGCATTAGGAATTTGTACAAAAATATCGGGATCATGCAAGCCTTTCTCCTTTTATCTTACAGATGAATCGAGTCTTTTCTCGTTCCGTAAAATATCGTGGGAAGTCTCCGAGTTGCCAGCGTTGCCAGTGTGGTTAGTACACTCCATCCTAGATCACTTATACTTTAATAGTTTTCTTGTGGCTGTGGTCTTATATATTTATCTCTTTAAATAAACTGAAATACGAAATGGAAGACTGTATAAGTAAAGGCAAAACCTCTACAAGCTGTGCGAACAGCAAGCAATATAAGCTGCTGGGTGACGGAAACGTCGGGTACTACGGGTGCCACTTAACAGACATGCTAGCATAATGGCTCGTTCGATTCGTTCTGGCCAAATTAACCGATTGAGCTTAACCTTAGAGGAGTAATTATAAACAGTGACTTTTTACAACCCTAAATGTGGGAGATATTTTTTTTATTAATTGGATGTACTTTCTTTAGGTTATTTGATGCTTTTGATGTTAACCTTCTATGCTTCGTGCACTTTAAAACCAACTCTAGAGGTGATCCATTTATTTGCGTAGGTCTTTCTAATTTCTAGGGTGTAAAAGCGTTTTCTTGAGACTCTTTCGTACTCTGTTAATTTTTTCTGTGATTGCATGGACCTGACATTTTTCTTTGATCTTTCTTAACAAGTCCTTTACGAAAAAATGTTTTTTAGCGGAACATTAATTATTTTCCAGTAAATATTTCATAGCCAGGTGGTAACCCGAAAAAAAGTGTAACAAAAAACCCACACAAAACTTAGAGACACATAAGATAATCATTGCATTTTATAGAATGCAAGTGGTAAAAAGTCGTGTTGTATCGTGCTAACTTTCTTCTCCTTAGCTCTTCAAAAAAAATTTTAGAATTCTTGAGAAATAGATTTTCAATGCAGTGAAATGCAAATATCAAGAATAAATAAAATTTACTGTCCTGTGTCTTTGCCAAAAAACATTAGGAATTTGTACACGTACTTTTTTCTGTTCTCCAATTGATAAGTTCTTTGAAGCGCTTTTTTTAATATGTATATGATGCGACCTACCTCGGTGCGTTCATTTTGTTTCTGCGAAAAATTACACGTAAGTACTTTAAGCTGAAACTTTGCCGTCCGTTTTGATTGCCACATTAGCTGGCAGGTTCCCGTGGTGCAATACAAGGCTGTGAGACACCAGAGGTTTTTGGCTTGTACCGCGCTGACAGCCTGTTTTCTAACACCGCCCCACCCGCACGACTAATACAAGTAAAAGAAGTTTGCAACGCACTCAACGTGTTAATATTGCATATTTTTGGTGCTGAATTTGTAATAAGCTTTAAAACGTTTAGTAGCATTAGTAAACTAGTACTATTTTATATTTTTTAATTTGGTTTAAAATGAAACTTTTCCAACACGTTATATCGGTCCTGTGGCTTTGCCCGAAAACGCAAAGAATTTGTCAAAAATAACTATCCTTGCAAAAACGATCGATGATAGTAACGAATTGAAGTCTGCTCGGAAGCAGGTATTATTTTAAACTTATGAAAATTAAAAAGCTTGTGGGTATAAAACTTACACATAACACATAAAGATTTCTTGTCCAGTTCCTTGACAGCCTTCATTGTGGCTTGACAGGTAACTTCACTATTTTTGGTGTCGACGTTCCTCCTATTGCATTTTCGAGGGCAAGTGCTCTCTCATCTAGAAATGTTATCAAATTGGATAAAGTGGGCTCCTTTGAAATTCCCTACTGCACAAAAGGTCAAGTTTCCTTAATAGAATTGACAGGATTATAGGGCAATTATCGACATTTACATTGAGGTTTTTGAAAGAAGCCAATTGCTGTTTGACATTTGACACAAAATGTCTTAAAACCTTTGCTGTTTATTAAGTTACACAAGGAATATCTAATAAAATATTTATGTGTTCATTTTTAATCAAAAACTCGTTGTTATACCTTTTTCTTAAATTTGTAAGCTCTCATCATTTTACTAACTCTGAGGGTTCACCGTAGAGAAAATTCCTAAGATAGTACAACTTTTGTATTTTTTCTAATCTAACATAATTCTGTATGAGAGAATTAAACAGGCCTATAAATGTTTTGTACTCTGAGTATTTACCGGAAAAGGGCGGTACAGATATTTGAGGTAATTTTGTTTGTACAGAAATCTTAGCTTCACCGTCAATATTTGAAGTATTGAGCGTTGCTAGAAGTTGTTTAATTTTGACTAGAGTCTGCGTGTATTTTTGCTCAACCTTGCCGTCATCTTCCACTGAAGGGTCTAGTGCCATTAAATTAAACAATAAGTTTTCATAATAACGACCGTAGGCGCTCCTCCTTTACTTGAAGGTAAACTTTGGATGTGGTGGATGGCAACAAGGTTTCTACTTCGTTTTGAAATCTGGTTAGGTATACAGCCGTGAATTTATTTTTTTTAGTTTTTGATCAAAGGAATATAATTTGTGTTTTTAACCGACTTTAAAAAAGGAAGAGGTTCTCAATTCGACTATATACATATATATATATATATTTTTATGGATGTTCGGCTATAACTTTTCTGTTTATGATCCGATTTACGTATTTTTTTTTAATTTGACAGGATATACTTGCGAGTTGTTCCCATAAAAATTAAATCCAAATCGATTCAGTAGTTTAGTTTTTAGGCAATATTTAAATACCTATGTCATCCAAATAACTTTCCCTTGATATTGGTTTAAATGAACGAACAAATTTATAGAATTTTAAACGCAAATTATACAATCAAAGTATAGCTTTTTAACCGACCTAAAAAAAAAAGGAGGACGTGCTCAATTCTACTGTATATACAACTGCAACACGAGCAAAAACTTAAAACTGTATACTTTCATCTCCCATTAATCAATTCCAGGTCTTTAGTATTCGTTTAAATTTTTTTTTAATTTATTCGCAGAAGAATTGTACACAAATATGTGCAGCGAGAGAAGGTACAAGTACATGTTGTGACATGAGTAAAATATTTATGTTTCAGAAATAGGATTTTCTTAGCTACTGCTAGCTTGCTATGCCAGGTGGGCGAGTGACTGTGGCTTGTCAGCTGTTAAAGCCTCGATTTTGATAAGATTTTGCCGGATAGAAAGGGGCGCCTGTATGGGATCTTATACATTATTATTGGTTATGGAATGTATTAAGGGCTTCAGTCGTTAGAGTCAGTAGGTACTATTAATCTCAAAGCCAGATTCTTTTCTGGTCCAGTCCCTTGAGAAGGAATGCTACATTAATGGGAATAGTTCAAATTAAATAAAAATGAAAAAAAAATACTTGAAAATAGAAAACTCATAGTCATATGCTTGTCACGCCATCTTGTGATTCTGTATGCCTCAGCATGGACACAATATTTTTCTCTAAAATTTCACTCGCGACACGAACAGAAAACTTATAAACTCACTGCACTTTAAACGTAAATGGTGTTGCACTAAAGCCGCTGTATGGCCTACAAGGCATGCAGATGCGTCTCGACGTGGCAGTACGGCAAGCTGGTCGTACAGCACCGGGACAGAGTCTCGAAGCAAAGCACTGACCATGTGGCTGGAAAGCACGGGTAAGGTAGTGCACAGCATGAATTCAGTAATGAAAAGATATAAGAGTTCTCGTTCCTGTCAGAAGTAAACGTGTGGAGATCGAATCCACCAAACTAGGTTAATGCAATGATGAATTCCTTTGGAACTACACGTTCTGGGCTATAGGTCCAGCCTTGTCAGTTAAATTCTGGAGTTAATTTGATGAAGTGATTGCGCCATGCGCTAGCCAAACGATGAGGAAAGCTCAGTAATTTTACACACAGTTTGTCTACTAATTTGCCTCCCTTATTCCACATTGTGTTTCTCCCCAATGGAAAAAGGTATATTCACAAAAACATTTTGTAGTCTCCAATAAAATTTTCATATATTCAAAAACATTAGGCAATTATTTAAAAAAAATGTTCATTGATCAACAAATGGTGCTTTCTTACAGTAAACACATGATTACGTTTTTTGAGAAACTGGTAATCCAAATAGATTCAATACATTCTGGCATATTTGAGGAAATTCACATTACTGATGCAAATCATCACTCACCATTTTATTTTCGTTTTTGTAGCGCGTTAGGGCAATTATTATTTAAAAGTTTAAGAAGGGAAATTTAATAAGAATATTTTGAAAAGTAAAAAAAAAAAGGAAAAACGAATCTTCTTCGACTTTTTCAGTTGGAACCATGCAGGGTGGAATCCTACCAGCGACTGGACGTTAATTCACGTCCGCTGCCATCGTGACGCAATGGGCTCGGGCGAATCGGCGAAGCGTCCTGGCACGGCAAAAGTTGCAGCAAGAAGCAAGAAACATGGCCGAGGCCATAGGGATGGCAAAAGCCGATTCTACATGGTAGAGAAGGGAAAAAAGGGATACCATGTTGAAATTTTATAATTGTTCTAGAGGGTGCGTTAGTTAAAAAAAAATTCAATGCAAAGATTGATTCTTTGCATGCAGAGAAAAGTGCAATTATTTAGCATAGGGAAAACATTAGAATGTTGGAAGCTAATTTGAATTTTAGCGCGCAAATAGATATTTGCACGCGAAGTTTAGGTCTATGGTCATGCTACAAAAACATGCTACACATGTCACTTTGACATTCATATTAGTCGGAACTTGGTCGGAACATTTCGCTGACAATACTGTAAGCACTCTGAACAATCTTCAGTTAAATTTTTTGCCAAAATTACGTGTTCCTTTTTTCATGCAAATTACCTAATAAACTTTTTATTTTTATGATGGGACTCACTATGACGGGTCTCCTTAATTGAAAATCAGTTCTTAAGATTTCGCAATCGCATCATTTCGGATAATGCTTTTTCATCATGTGGTCTACTCAATAATTTAGTTGCTTCTAAATCTGACAAAGCCATACCTTCTCAGGATTTCACACGACTCAGAGCTACATACAACTGACGTTTCGCAAAATTTTTCTTTCCTAGGTCAATAACTGCTTTGTCAAGTGTAGTACCCTAACTTAGAATCAAAGGTAACATTCCGCGCTCGACATCTCCGTATCCTTTAGTTGCCTGAAATGTTACAACAGTAGGAGTTATCGCAACACAGCTGTCTTCATCTTTAATCCTGCTCCCAATTGTGTCATCATCAAATTTTATAAAAACACATTCTGGTAGTTCACCATCGTCTATTTGTTCTCTCCGAAGAGCAGGCCATTTAATGTTTTAATAATTCCCATCGCTCCATTTACAAGCCCATCTGAAATAGATATGTTGCTAGAAAACTTGGTGAAGCCTGTGGAGACTGGGAACTTGGCGATTGTTGTGGATTTGGAAAGGTTTGAGTGTGTGGTGCTTGTGAGGAATTATGTGGTGATGATTGCAAATAATTGGGGTTCTGGTAGGCCGGCGACTGCGATGCAGGCGGCATTTTCCTTAATTGTTTGAAGTAATCCTATGCTTTATCCATCCGATTTTGAGTCTCATTTAATTTACTTATTTTCTTAGGAATTATTTTTGGAGTTTTGAATGAAATGTCCCGTTCTTCACTACTTTCTGAATTTTGATTTGATTCATTACATTCGTGCTTACCATCATCTGATCATCTGGTCTGATATCTGAAAGTAATCGAGAAGAAGTATATTATTATGAGACTTTTTTCTGCACCCTATAATTGTCTACATTAGCATACAATTAACAAACTATTTTTGTTACAGTTGCCACGGTCATCACAAGAATGGTTGGAGATCACAGATCAATTTTACCCCACTCTGGAACTTTCTTCATTGTCTAGGGCTAGTGCATCCGGAAAACATGTCGTGATACAAAGACCTTTTCACAGTGGTTCAGAATGTTTTCAGAGTACTAAGGAAACCTATTCTGATACAACCCGACAAGGTGACGGTTATAGTTATGACTTGTATCTCATTACACAAGTTTCTAAGGAAATCTAGAAAACCAAGGCAAATATACACACCAGTTGGCAGTTTTGAAACTGATCATGAAGGCGTTATTCAACCTGGTTGGAATGAGTTCTCTACTACAACTGAGATCTTTACCAAGCCGTTACTGCCAAGAGCGTCAGAGATAAATTTACCGAATATTTTGTAAATGATCGGCAGTCCGACGTTCTAACTATTAACTTGGCCACTACCCCTTTTTAAATAATTACCAAATAATACTAACTAAATTATCTGCTAACGCGCTAAAATTAATATAATTATCTGTTGTTACTTTTTCAATGTCTGTCAAATTTCTGTGTCATTCTTTTGCTGCATGAGATCATGTTCTCGTACTGCTTCTTCATAGAAAGCTAATAAATGTCTTTTTACACGGCATTTTGATTACCAATTATCCAAAGGCTTAGATTTTTCTTTTTCGATTAATTTCTTTACATCTAACCGCTTTCTTGGCCATTTAAATTCTCCTTTTGACTTCTATGAACTTGGTAAGATGGAAAGAGTTTTTTGCCCTTTTTCAATAGTTTATATTATTATAAATGGCATATTTTCCTGAAAAATAACCAAGAATAATAAACACACAACCTACTAATGATATTTTACAAATTTATTGCAAAGTACTTTGAGCGCGTTTGATTAAGGTATTATTTAATTGTTTTTGTTTTTTCCGTACACGTATGAGACAAACAACACCAGTGTTGCCAATCGCCGGTGAAAAAATTCAAAATGGCGGAAAAAACAACATGGCCGCCATACAAATATTCAACGAAGGATATCTTGGTAACTATTTGCTACAGGGGGGAGGTGCTCAGACAAATATTGTAAAGGGCGGTAAAGAGCTACTGCCTGGTGGAAAAAATCCAAGATGGCGGATTCAAAATGGCGGTCGAAAACATTTGTTAACATTTTCAGCGACTGAAATTTTGCATCCGGGGGTTTTCGGGGTCGCTGATACTTTCAGCCGGTTTCTTGATTTTCCAAAATTGCAAGATGGCCGCCATAATGATGATTCATTGAAGCTAATTATTCTCCTAGAAGCAGTTTCCAGGGGTGAAAATGATATATGGCGGGTTTTATCGAAATGGCTCCGAGAGTATGGCAAAACTGCGAGATCTTCAAAATGGCGGAAAACAAGATGGCCGCCCATACAAAACATTATATTATCTTAAAAACGTTTTGTTATAGGAAGGGGGTGCTCGAACAAATATTGTAAAGGGTGCCAAAGAGAAACTACCTAGCGGAAAAAAAAATCAAGATGGCGGTCGAAAACATTTGTTCACCGATCCGGCTGACACCGGGGGTTTGCGGGTCGATGATCATAAATATAGAGTCGGTTTTTCGATTTTCTAAAATTTCAAGATGGCCGCCAAAGTGATGATATATTGAAGCCGTTTAGTCTCCCAGAAGGAGTCTCCGGGGGTGAAAATGATGTATAGGAGGTTTAATCGAAATAGTCCGGTAAGTATTAGAAAACTACGAGATATTCAAAATAAAGAAAAACAAAATGGCCGCCATATAAAACATTTGATACAATGAAGGATATTTTGAAAACGATTTGCTTTAGGAGGAACAAATATTGTAAAAGGCAATAAGGAGCAACTGCCTGGTGGAAAAACATTCAAGATAGCGGATTCAAAATGGCGGTCGAAAATTTTTTTGTTGATACATACAATGTGCAGCGCTTGAGTGCGTTTAGATTTCGCAAAGTTTTGTTTAAATTTTTCGTTGTTTTACAAGTTTTTTTAGGCATTAATTAGACTATGTCCCAGCATCAAGATTTTATTCACGATTTTGGGGTTAGAAATTGGGCTAGGGGCTAAATTATTATATTAAAGGCTGGAAACGCATAAAATGGGCTACACCTAGTCCCGTAAGGTCCAAATAAGCTTCTCTTATTAAGGCACGAGCTTTATTAATATACTCGGCATGTTTTTGGCTCAAATCAGGATTTCTCGCCATAAATCCATCGAACCAGGATCTTGAAGGTCTATCATTTATAAAAGGTGTAGCAATTTGGCCCTTCACAACAATTTTCTTAACAGAATTCAGTAATCCTTCCTTGTTGATAGGAAATCCAGCGCGAACGCAATCTTAGATCCATATGACAAGTTCGTTTTCTATTTGTCTTCCAAGAACTGACTGGGGCCCTACATGTCCAGGGCCAGGCAGGCGATTTTCCAGAAATTTTGTGACGCAAAGTCGTTCAAGGTTAAAATCTCTACTAGCAGTGGCAACGGGCATCCCATTCTTTATTGCGTTTAACGCTAATGTTATTTTATGCGGTGAGTACTGGAACAGTTTTCTTTTCACGACACCGATTTTTTCAGTATTTGGTTTCGATGGAGGCATTATAATCGTATTTCTGAAAATGAATAGATTACTTATATCAAAATAGCTAAGTAATTAAGTTGAAAATCACGATAAAAATTAAATGGCCAAAAGTGGGGTTCTACGTGCACCACTTTTGGCCAGTCATGTGGCCAAAGATGGGAAAATTCATTCATTTTGCTCCATTAGTGGCCACCTCTCATAACCTCACTTAATAAACAAATAGCGATAAAATATCATAAGTACCATTTAGACAGTGTATTCTTTATGAAGGATTAACATAAACATTAAAATAAATAAGAAGGATTAAAAAATAATGATTGATTACTCACCCGCTCGCCTTAGCTTTTTTTGCTAAGACTTAAAACAATTGACGCTCGTCAAAAACTAATGACTTGTTGGATTGAAGTGAAGTTTGACACATCAAAGTTGTTAACGCTACCATAGAGTAATATATTTGTCTTTGCCTTAGTTATAACGATTTGAAGTTCTAAATGGCCACAAAGGGGTCGGTGGTCACTTGCCCTATATTACTTGAACGTATCTGCTGCGCTTGCTCAAAAAGGATTGCGAACTGACTTTCTTTCCGAACATTTAGTAAAGTCGTTTTTACAGTTTTTGTATATTCGCAAATGTTGGTCAAATCGACATTGATTTTCTGCATTGTTTTGTTAAGGTTTGCCGTGTATGAAAAACTTTTCTCATTATAACTAAAGAAATAATAAACTGGCTGTTATCCATAGCGGTTTGAAAATGGTATGCTTGAGTAGCGACGTCGCTACTAGTAGCAATTTGAAGTTCCCCAAGTGTTTCGCGTATAACAGGAACCATTTCTGCAATTCTTTCAACAACCACGTGTTTGTTGGTCCATCGTGTCTCACAAAGAGAGATAAGCGTTGAATGAGATGAATGAATTTGATCCGCAATTTTGTTCAAAAGCCCGTCGCGAAGCGGTAATAGGCGAAAAAAGTTTATTACGCACTTAATGGTTCCGATACAGTTACGTATCATTGGTGTCTCACATGAATGCGCTAAATCTAAGTTGAAAACATGAGCAACACAGTGTTCAAATTATGCTCTCGGGTATTGCTGTGCGATTATTGTTCTTACGCCCCGCAACCGACCGCTCGTCACTGCAGCGCCATCATAGCCTTGACCAATCCATATCCAAATCATATGATAAGAGATGTGATATAATAGTCGTTGCCAAATCTTAAGCTGAGACATCTTCTACGTGGATGAATTCTAAAAAATCTTCCCGTATAACCGATTTCCTAGATGAGCAGTGTACGTATCGTAAACATAACACTAATTGTTCTCGCCTTGATATGTCTTGTGTTTCATTAGCAAGAACAGTAAAAAATCTATCCTCTTTGACATGATTAAGTACTTGCGCTTGAATACCTTGAATATAGTTCAATCACTTCATTTTGACGTTTCCTAATGACGTATACATGGCTCTACTATGAATGATTTGTGTTAGTAAATGATTCTTAAGTGCTTCATCGCCAGATCGCGCACGAAAACGAAGAAGTGCTCTAAAATTACCATCGTTATGTTCGGGTTTATTTATCCCAATTTTCCAAAATCACGACTTCCTCTTAGTGCTATTTCTTGCCTTCCGCAAAGAATGATTGTTTCAACAATGACTTTCAATCTTTTTCTGTTCTCTTCGGCAATTTTATTGTTTTCTACATTCATGCACTGTGTAACATCGAGCGTTTTTCCTTCCATGATCCTTACAAAATTTGCTGCCTGCTCAACAGCAAATTTATGATACTTCGTATCTGCATGGTGATCAAAGCTCTCCAAAGCTTTCTTCCAGTTAGTAAATGGCTTACTAACAAAGGCTTGATAACCGTTCTTGGTAACCACGACCGCCTTACGTTTTTCCAAGTAAAACACATACTTTGCAAAGTGCTGCCAGTGGCGTTGAAAAAATGTTTCTTTTTACCAGGGTCAGTGACTGGTAATTTAAATGTATCCGAAAGGGTCCAAGGCTCTTTTAATGCTGTAACAAAGAAATACACTGTAAACTCTATATAACGACACTAAAGGCACTGCGCATATTTTGACGTTATAGAGAGTTGTCGTTAAATGGACAGAAGAAAAATCTGTATTAGAATTAGAAAAAGTTTATTACAGACCAGTGTTAGCAATTACATCGTTAGCGTTAATCGTAAGCGAGCTGTTTCTGAAGTACATAAATATTAACAAATACAAATTACCATAATTATGTTACTGAGGCCAATAAACTAGCTCTTAAAATTTTTGTCTGTTTGTCTGTGCGTTTTACCACGCTAATCTCAAAACGGCTTAATTGATTAACTTAATAATATGACTCACTGACTGACTGACATAATTGTTCTCCCAGAAGGAGTCTTCGGGGGTGAAAATGATGTATGGGAAGTAACCGATCATTGCTCCTTGCTATTTTATAGTATAATGAAATTTTCTTTTCAAAACATGGTAGAAATATCAGCCACATTAACAATGGCCAAACTCAAAAATAAAAATGCGACATGTTCGGAATTTTAGTCCTGCCTCAGACAAACATGTTTAGCTTTTCATGAATAGGAAGATATAAGTAATAAAAATTAACATATTTATTGATGATTTATTGAGCATATGGGGAAGGCATACATTCAGCTGTGAGATGTCTTCCTGCTGCGACAATGATGAGGTGATTATTTCATTGATTTTAATTTTTAGCTTTTTAAATTCATGTCTTAATAAAAACTGTCAGCTAATCCCAGGTAGTTATAACAAATCTCATTATATTAGTGATGACCTGAAAGGTATAAAATGTTTAATTTAAATTAATAAAACATCAGCTATGTTACAACAGTACCAGACAGGCGAGGCGATTACGCTACGATTCCGATAAGTGAGCGTTGCAGTACGATACGGTCGAGTTGATACGGTGAAGATCCCGTTCCGAGTTGATATGTGTGCTTTGTCCTTTATTCACCAAAACCAGAGACTTTAAATAACGCCATAGATAAAAGTCAGGACAGGTCAAGGCAAATTGACAAATCGGTAGATAACACGACTTGGAAAAGTGTCAATTCACCATTGATTCATCATAGAATCGCGGGCTACATGTGCAGTGGTACCGTCCTTTTGGAACCACCTGTGCTTCAACTCCTATTCTTTCGATTTGGTTATCAAAGTCACGCAACATGATTGTTCGCTATTGCCGTTAGTCACGTTGCTGACTTCCTTTTCGAAAAAGTAGGGTCCAATAACTGTTTCAGCACTTACGCCGCACAACACTGTAACTTTGATTGAATGTAACGGCGGTTCGTAAATTGACTGCGGATTTTATGTACTCCCAAAGCAAGCATTCTGCTTGTTTACATGTCTGGAGAGGTGAAAATGTGCTTTGTCACTAATAATTATCAAAATGAAGTAATTTTCGAAAATAGTCTTCATCATAAGTTCCTGATGGACTCATATTATTCCAGACGAGATTGAAGGTCTGCTGGTTGCAGCTTATTCACGATCTTAGTTTTATACGGAAATATCCTTCGTCAAAATACGCTGCAGAGACCGCCTAGAAATGGCCATTTGCGAAAGCTCGTCGTCCCGTTGATGTTTCTGGATTGTAACGGTTCCTTTTGGGATTCGAACCCAAGCCTCGGCTAGCTATCATTTAGTCAGCATGACTAAACCCCTTGGCCGTCAATTTTGAATATAGGAATGAGATAATAGCGTATTCGATTCTCGCCTATATTCAAGTTAATACTTGTATTTTGGAACAGACACGTTATAAAACTATTCTTTAGGAAAAAGAATATTTATTAAATGTTTTCCTAATAACAAATTTATAGTAACCGAAATTGTCCTGTGACTATGGGAAAACTTCCAGATCTTTGAAATCTGCTCCTCATCAGGGAGTCAGGGTGCAGCCCGCCCATACTATGACATTTCGAGGCATATTTTTTGTACTTTGTATAGCTACACCCTGGTCAAGTTCGATTGCCGGTGAAAAAATTCAAATCCGTAGCTTACCGCCCAAACACGCGATCCACACACAAACTTTCACACCGCCCGCGCTAAATGACTGAATCCCCTTTGAGCATGTACCCAAAACCTACAACAAATGGATCGCGCGAGGCACGTCAGCACCAACCGCGCCTGTGAAGCGCGGTCCTGCCGCGCGCGATCGGAGCGCGTTGGATCGTCGGGTGTGGTCTCGGCTTTTGATTTAACTTGTAGAGCACTTTAAAGTATTTTTCTTCTACTACTGAAGCGTTTTCATTATCTTTGCTGTGTTACATCAAAATGTCCAAGTTAATAACTTCATAGTGCATACTCCAGTTGTAACTTCCACCCGGCACGCACACAGGAATTCAATGTTGGCCTTTTCAATGGCTTATAGCAACTAATTTTGTCGAAGGACAATTCATATTATTCAATAAAGCATGTTAGATCCTTGAAATACGCCATATTAATTATTTTATATAATTAAGAGCATTAAGTGTATCAAGAGGCCTCGGAACTTGGTAAACCAAATTAAGGTTACTCGCTACTTAATAAAATAGGATCTCTAGTCAAATTCAAGCTATTAAGCTGATTCTAAAAAGAAAGTTCTATAGCAGATGCGAGGGAGCGTTTTTGTGTTCGCGGAATACCGAAAATTGTACTAAAAAGTAAAAATAATTGTTCAAATAGAATATAATTTTTTTTTATATTCACGAACGTCTGCAAGAAAAGCAAGGCGTGCGTCCTTACATATAATCACTTGATAAACTCTCAATTAATATTCACTAAAACTCTAGCACGTCAAATATTCGTGTGTGCACGCCTTGCTTTTCTTGTAGTCGTACGTGGATATATAAAAAAAATTATATTCATTTTGAAAAATTATTTTTTACTTTTTAGTACAGTTTTCGGTTAGATTGATTTTTTATATGATTCTAATGTTTTAAGAAAAGCAAGTTTTTAAAAAAAAATTTTTTTACTTTTTAGTTGTTTGTTGGTCACGCTTCAACCACGGGATAGGGCGGGATTAATATTCTGATATCTAATCTAAAATAAAATTTCTGCGGGAATAATTATAAACGTTTGTTACTTAATCCCGCCGCAACGGAGCATTCAATTAAGCAATTTTACACAGGTATAGTTGAAGATACGGAGAAGGAAAAAGGCTACTTTTTATCACGGAAAAAATTAAAGCTGCCGCGGGAGTACCTATTACCGAGTTCCACGAACGAACCATAACTTGCTATAACTAACTTCTTTAGTATAATTTAGACCGAGCGGAGCCGCGGGCAATAGCTAGTATTTAAACAGTAACCAATCTTCACTCAAAATTTACTATAATTTTTTGTTAAATAATCTTTTTATTATATATTTACTCTTCGTAGACCAAAGCTTACCGTTAGGTCTGTCGAATGTTATTTTGTCTTTATATAATCATATAATCTTTTGTGGCACATTCTTCTGAGCTATTACGTGTTTCGCAGGGCATGTTAAATCATTGCTCCTTGCTATTTTATAGGATAATGAAATTTTCTTTTCAAAACATGCTAGAAATATCAGCCACATTAACAATGGCCAAACTCAAAAATAAAAATGCGACATGTTCGGAATTTTAGTCCTGCCTCAGACAAACATTGTTTAGCTTTTCATGAATAGGAAGATATAAGTAATAAAAATTAACATATTTATTGATGATTTATTGAGCATATGGGGAAGGCATACATTCAGCTGTGAGATGTCTTCCTGCTGCGACAATGATGAGGTGATTATTTCATAGATTTTAATTTTTAGCTTTTTAAATTCATGTCTTAATAAAAACTGTCAGCTAATCCCAGGTAGTTATAACAAATCTCATTATATTAGTGATGACCTGAAAGGTATAAAATGTTTTATTTAAATTAATAAAACATCAGCTATGTTACAACAGTACCAGACAGGCGAGGCGATTACGCTACGATTCCGATAAGTGAGCGTTGCAGTACGATACGGTCGAGTTGATACGGTGAAGATCCCTTTCCGAGTTGATATGTGTGCCTTGTCCTTTATTCACCAAAACCAGAGACTTTAAATAACGCCATAGATAAAAGTCAGGACAGGTCAAGGCAAATTGACAAATCGGTAGATAACACGACTTGGAAAAGTGTCAATTCACCATTGATTCATCATAGAATCGCGGGCTACATGTGTAGTGGTACCGTCCTTTTGGAACCACCTGTGCTTCAACCCCTATTCTTTCGATTTGGTTATCAAAGTCGCGCAACATGATTGTTCGCTATTGCCGTTAGTCGCGTTGCTGACTTCCTTTTCGAAAAAGTAGGGTCCAATAACTGTTTCAGCACTTACGCCGCACAACACTGTAACTTTGATTGAATGTAACGGCGTTTCGTAAATTAACTGCGGATTTTATGTACTCCCAAAGCAAGCATTCTGCTTGTTTACATGTCTGGAGAGGTGAAAATGTGCTTTGTCACTAATTATTATCAAAATGAAGTAATTTTCGAAAGTAGTCTTCATCATAAGTTTCTGATGGACTCATATTATTCCAGACGAGATTGAAGGTCTGCTGGTTGCAGCTTATTCACGATCTTAGTTTTATACGGAAATATCCTTCGTCAAAATACGCTGCAGAGACCGCCTAGAAATGGCCATTTGCGAAAGCTCGTCGTCCCGTTGATGTTTCTGGATTGTAACGGTTCCTTTTGGGATTCGAACCCAAGCCTCGGCTAGCTATCATTTAGTCAGCATGACTAAACCCCTTGGCCGTCAATTTTGAATATAGGAATGAGATAATAGCGTATTCGATTCTCGCCTTTATTCAAGTTAATACTAGTATTTTGGAACAGACACGTTATAAAACTATTCTTTAGGAAAACGAATATTTATTAAATGTTTTCCTAATAACAAATTTATCTGAAATATAATTCTATTATACGACCTAGATTAAGTTTAACACTTTACAATAGTTTCTTGAACTTTTTATATATACAATGTATACTTATTTGCACTGTAATACTCACTGTATATTGGAGCTTTAGGTCAGCCTAGGGTAGACTGATATCACGTTGCGACGAATCGGACAATTGCCACCAAGGCAACGTAGATATTTGAGCCCATAGTCCTGGCTACCATAGCCAGCTGATCAGGGTTGCGCCTGGAACTCGGGGTCGCTGTCCTTCGCCACCAGCTGGTATTGCTTAGGTATGAAGTATGGGGTTACTGTCCGGTACAGCCAGCTGATCCCTCCAAGTTTGTTGACCTTCAGATCCTTCATTCCCTTTCCTTTATTTGAATTTTCTGGTCCACGATTTCAAAAATACTGCGCTGGCGCTGAGCCTGCGATGATTTTTATATAAGGGCTCGCTTCTATGTGTGTGTCAGTCACTACTTCCGTTATGTGACGCGTATTTGGTTGCCCAATCCGTGTGCGCGCCATTTTGAGTTCGCTGATTGGTCGAGCCCTTCTTCAAAATTTCTGGGAATTTCAAACTTTCACTAGTTGCGAATTTGATTGGTCCACACGTCTTAGTTTCATTCACTCCGCCGCTCTTGTTCTAGAAGTTTCTCGTACATTCAATTGTGATGTATCTTCCTGTCGTAAACTTCGTCTATATGTAGCTACTTATATATATATACGATGGTGAGCAGTGCTAGGAATGTTTGCAGTCACTTGATTATAGCTACAGAAGTTTACAATTGATTTTTTTTTAAATAGCCCGTATAATTTTCTCCAGCTATTGGCCTTGGTTCAAATGTTGTCATCCTTTTCAAATTTGCATTTCTAAATTTAAGGGCAAGGTCCTCAGCGTTAACAGGATCATCAGTATGGAGCCTAGTTGGCTGATGAAATGTCTTCTAATGGCTAGTTATACTTGGTTTTAATTTTATTGTTTTATTCTTACCCATATCTATTCATCCCAAAATTACTATTACTACCAATACATGCTTACATTGTGCATATGGGCCCAGTTCAGCTTAACATTCACATTGCGATTCTAAAATGAGATGATTCTTTGCTTTCACAATGACATTGTACATAATATTTCTTCTCATCTCTGCATTAACCATGCCAGTAATAAAATACTCATGGTCTACTAAGGCTGCACGACATGACATTAGGAACAATACATATTGCGAGATCTTATAACATCACCCCTTTCAGTAGGCTGACAAAAACTTTCTAAGTCATCTGCATTCAGTAATGGTATTGCTGAGTTACTGGTGATGTCACGAAAATCACGAAAGCGTCCATAGGCCACGGTGACTGCTTACCATCAGGCGGACCGTGTGCTTGTTTGCCGCCACCTTAGTGGTATAAAAAAATATGTTGAGGATTAGGAACAACAATTTTATAAACGGATTCTGGGTCAGTTATGTGTGGCCCAAAAAGTTTATCGTAGTCTGCAACAATGAAATAGATTGATTAATAATATTTGTGGTAGTATATGTATCTAAATTAGTTGCAACGTACACCCATGTAACCCCCTTACTTAATTGTTTATGTAAAAAAAATTATTTATGTTAGTGCCTACCTATGAACAATGTAAAAAAGTACATACCTCTGGACAAGCACCGCTTTTTTCCCTTTTTCAGATCTTTCAATTAATTTATTTATACCCTCACAAAAAAATGTTTTCTCTTTATCTTCAAAGTACGCCGTAAGGGATTCCCTTTCCTTATTTAGAAGAGTTCCCGGCGTATGCACTAAAACTTACTAAAATTTTATTACAATCGGTCAACACTTAGTGTGGAAGTGCTAATCGGACTTAATTTTTTGTCTTTCATAAACTTCGAAGCTTTCCCAAGCAATAACAAAAAAATCAAATTCGAAAGTTATGATGTATTATTACACTAGTCAACAAAAAAACAATTTTTGCATGTAACATGAAAACTTTTGTCTAGTCATGTTTAGGACAAGGATAAGGATACTAGAAATAAAATTAAAATGCTTCAAATACGAATAGTTTTTTTGTAATACCATTCTATAACATTTCAGAAATTTTGAATTTTTATGAACAAAAAGAAGTTATTTCGATTTATTTTCACATTAATATGAATTTACTTTTATGATTTTCGTCTGTATTTTGCTTCAGGAACATCTCGTTTTAATGTCCAACAGTAATCCGCTAACATACGTGGGCTCTACTTGCCCTGATATCGTTTTTCTATGGTAGAAATGTCTTGATGGAATCTTTCACCGTGTTCATCGCTAACGGCGCCCAAATTTTCAGGAAAGAAGTCCAAATGTGAATGGAGCAAATGTATTTTCAATGACATATTAGGGGAGACCGGGGCTGGTTGACCAATTTTCACCTTAAGAGGTTTCTATTTCTATTTCTTTAGAGTATATTAATTTAAAAACGGGTTCACTTAATAGATTCACTATTTAGTTTTGCAATAAAGCGCCAAAAGGCACGTTATTTATTATGATATAGAGTACAGGCCAGTTTTTGTAGAAAAGGAAAAACTAGTCAACCTACCCCATGCTCGGGGTAGGTTGACTATGCACCTGGGGTAAGTTGACCTATGAAGTAGTAAGTGCAAATTCTACGAGGAAATAGGATAAAGACTCAAAAAAGTATTAGGTACTCATTTTTTTTATTGAAACAAATCAGCGATCTTCCGCCACATCAATTAAACACCATAAAATTCAAATTATTAGAATAAACAATCAGACGTTCAAACATTTAGCAATTTGAGTACCTAAAAATAAACTAAGTAGTTTCTTAATGAGTATTTAAAACAAAACGAAATAATTTCTTATAATCTTTAACCATTTGCTAACAAATAATCACATTGAACAAAGTACTCTCTTATTAACTATTTAAACAAAATTAAATAATTTCTTACAAACTTTAAGCCTTTGGTAACAAATAATGATATCTAACAAAAGCAATTATATTTATTATTTGGTAACAGTTGACGTAAGTATTGAAATAAATTATAATATGTATTCTAACATTGGTATGTTATAAGTTATCTTATTAATAAAATAAATTATTTTGAGATCATACTATTCAATCAATCTTCTAAATCGGAGGTACAATTTTTGCACTCATAGAACAATATATTTCCGGTTACACATTTTGTGTGTGCCCAGAACTTGCATGCAGTGCATTGAACCCATTCTTCTCCTAAAATACTAGAGTTATAGGATTCAGTGCACTCCAAACAAAATGTTTCATCCTCATCACTTTCATCGTCGTCACTTTTCTTCGTGTTAGCCTCACGAAGAGTTTTTTTTCCTTTACCCTTTCTGCCCTTTCCAGTTCCTGTAGATTTTTCGCCTGTCTTTGGCTTCTTTGTTTTTTTGGTCAGCGTCTTACTACATTGCTGTTTTCTCTTAAGTTGCATAAGATTTTCTTTTTCTGGTGTGTCTGTGTAAATAGTGCTTTTTCGTTTTCGGATATTTCTTTTATTTTCCTTTCTTGGTCCAGCTTTCGGAAAGGGTCTGATATCTTCAGGTAAAGTAAACGATGTGCTCGGCATACTCACATTTCTCTCATCAGTTACTGGATTTTTTTCAGGAGTTTTGAATTCATAATCTGCATTGGTTACTGAGAGTGCATTAGAAGTTGAAGGCACCTCGCAAAACGCATTCGAAGTCGATGGTGTGACAGTTTCAAAAGACATAGCATCATCCTGGTTAGGTAGATTACATATATCAATTTGGTTGCTTAGGTCATGTGATGGTGCAGCACTGTCAGTTGCCAATGCTGATGTTAGTGCAGGAAACACATTCGGTGCTGGTCTGTCCGTCACATATGCCCCGCTAAACTCTGAGTCAGGAAATATGCTTTCGTTGAGTGGTGATATTCCAGTCACACGGAATCCAGATTGAATATTATCAATTGTAGCTGCTAATGGCAATGATGTTTTTACCAACTCAGGTATGTCATAAATAGTTATAGTCTTTCCCGGATGACTTGCTAGCCAATTATCACTTGCTCGGTTGTAATATTTCTTTAGGGGCCCGTAAACTGTCCTGTCTAGAGGCTGCAGCTTATGGCTGCAGTGGGGAGGAAATGATAAAATTGTAACCCCGTTTTCTTTGAAATACTCAAGCACTTCTATAGACAAATGCGAGTCATGATTGTCGAGAAGTAGTAAAACCGGGTTTTCTTTACTGGGTTTGGCGTATTTTACGAAGTGCTTAGCAAACTTACGAAAATTATCTTCTTTCATCCACCCAGAAGAATTAGCATCGCCATCTGAGCCCACTGGTCCGCCTCTGATGAAATGTTCTTTATAGTGAACCCGGGGAAAAATAAAGAATGGAGGAATCATGTTGCCAAGGGCTGAGATAGCAACCGCGACCGTCACCAGCGTACCTCGTTCAGCGGAAGTCATTTTTCCCAAGTTCTTGATTCCTCGACGGGCTATCACTCTATTAGAAACATGAACCGTTGTCAGCCCTGTTTCGTCAACGTTCCAAATATCACCAGGACTTAGATTATGACGTTGATAAACGGTTTTCAAGTTGTCAAAGAACAATTTGACGTTATTTTTGTTGAAAGATGTGGCTCGAGATAAACTAGTTGCTTGAGGAGCTCGTATAGAAAGTGTACAATGACGTTTAAGAAAATATCCCAACCAATCTTCACCAGCAATCAGTTTTGTATTCCATGAGTTAGGTAACGATTTGTTATTTTTTTTGGCAAATTCATATGCGAACTTTCGTGTTTCATAAGGTGTTAAACCATAATAAATATCTGCTGCTTTCTTCAAGTAACTCTCTAAAGCAAGTTCCTCTTCATTAAATATTTGTCTATTTTTTTTGTAGCCAACGCTGTCCAACGTTGATTCGGATTTTGATAATTGGGGATTTTTTTCTAATTTTTTCTTCAGATTTACGACGTGGCGTTGTTGTGTTTTGTACGGTATATCAAACTCTTTCGCCGTAGAATTGATACTTTTTTTGTCAAAGACAACTTGTTGACATGCTTTATCTATTACATCTTTGGATTTATTCCCTCTATTAGTTTTTCTTTTGTATGTTCGCATGGTCCTGAAACAATAATTTTTGCATAGAATTTCAAAAATATCGACTTCATTTTATGTGTGAAATATCCATAATATTATGGTTAAGTAGACTAGTGTATTACGGGGCTGGTTGACTAGGTGGTCAATCAGCCCCGTTACACATTAGTCTACTAGCCCCGAATCACTTTTTAATTTTTAATCACATGCCATAACCTCAAAACTGCGTCGAAATTAAATTTAATATACATAAAAGAACGACCATGAATCAAACAATCGTTATGAATGCTTCGACAATCAATAAATTAGGAATAAATATGCATTATTACAAATAACATTACGTCAAAAATAATTACTTACGTGTGTTGTTTTTCAATATTGCGTTCCTTCTCTCAAACGACGTGCGTGCGCGACGCCGTATTCCCGGTGACTGAGCGGGCGGATGTGACGGACTCTCGCGTCTCACTGATTTGCTCAAGGCTATTACATTGGATGAGTTTTTGATAGTTAGTCAACCTACCCCTATAGTCAACCAGCCCCGGTCTTCCCTACAGCCCAAAGCCTTATAAGTAGATAAAAGCTCCACGATAATACATTTATAGTCAGTAGGTGTTTATTGGGCATTCTGGCTCACTTTCCGCAGCGCAGATGCACGTAATCAATTCCAAAATGTTTATTGGGCATTCTGGCTCACTTTCCGCAGCGCAGATGCACGTAATCAATTCCAAAATTCTAGCTCAATTGGAGCAGTGAAGATGCGCCAGCCAGGAATTGATTACGTGCATCTGCGCTGCGGAAAGTGAGCCAGAATGCCCAATAAACATTTTGGAATTTATTACGTGCATCTGCGCTGCGGAAAGTGAGCCAGAATGCCCAATAAACATTTTGAAATTGATTACTTAAAGTTTTCAATTTGGGTGATGTAAACGACACGAAATAGTTTTTTAAATAACCACAGCGAATGATTAAATTACTAATAAAAACTTACCAATAAATATTTTTCATGACTTCCACTTGCACACTATTACACTAGATTTTGTTTAAATTAGGATTTATGACATTTAGATAAACATTTGTAATTAGTTTAATTCTTGAAAATATATGTCTGAAGATAAACAAGATAAATAGAAAAACAACTAAATGGAATTGAACCATTTTGTTCTAGGTAAGATCCTATCGTTTACTGCAAGGACAAAGGAAAACATGTGCTCCGAGCAGATCGGACTCCTATTTTACAGGAAAGAGAAAAGTTTTAACATAGATTAGATACAGACCAACCTTCTTCTAGCTCTATGCACAAGGTGTTTAGGCCGTATTTTTCAAAACAAGGCAACAGGAAAGGATAACGTACTTGACATGACCAACCTTCTTCTAGCTCTATGCACAAGGCGTTTAGGCCGTATCGTTCCGTATTAGGATATAGGAGAGAAAATATGTTTTGACACAGATACAGACAAACCTTCTACTAGCTCTATGCACAAGGCGTTTAGACCATATTTTTCAAAACAAGGCAACAGGAAAGGATAACGTACTTGACATGACCAACCTTCTTCTAGCTCTATGCACAAGGTGTTTAGGCCGTATCGTTCCGTATTAGGATATAGGAGAGAAAATATGTTTTGACACAGATACAGACGAACCTTCTACTAGCTCTATGCACAAGGCGTTTACGTCATATTTTTCAAAACAAGGCATCAGGAAAGGATAACGTACTTGACATCGCCAACCTTCTTCTAGCTCTATGCACAAGGTGTTTAGGCTGTATCGTTCCGTTTTAGGATACAGGGAGGGATAACTTAACACACTAATCTTATCTAACTCTAAGCACATGATTTTTAAAGTTAAAACTTTCGTTATCGCAGTAAACGATATGATCTATTATTACACAGGCTTCTTCTAAAACAGGACAAATTAAACTCCAAAATTTTTATCTACATATCTTAAATCAGATTTAGATGTTTTTTACTAAACATGTAATTTTATATATAATAAAATGACGTACGCACATATTAGAACAATTGTTTGAAATGAAAACTGTTCCCATAAATCAGGCGCTTCACCATTAACACTGTCGATCAAACATCTTAATCGGTCAGCGATAACGAAAGATACTTTCGTTACACAGTGTTTTTAAAATCAAACTGACGTTTAGTTTTTTACAAAAGGTTATAGCAAATAGGACAAGTCTTAAAATATCTTTAACCATAATTAACTTTAATTGTAAAAATATAAATGAAGAATGCAGAAAGATTTTTTAAAATGAAAGTTATGCTTTTGTACATAATGTTTGTTTAAGTTTTAATTTTTTTTAATCTAATGAAACCTTAAGCCTGAATATATTTAAAATTTCACTAATAATTTTGATCAACACTCGATTTCATAAAAGTTTTCGTGGTAAGTCCCCAGTTTTATTGCATATCCAACAAAACGTGACTGCTGTGCAGCGTAAACCAAGTAGCTACCTATTCTACAAATCTTATGGAAAGAAACATTAATGCGGCTTTTCTTTGTGTTACGATATCTAAGCGGCATAATCTGCTCTGGGTTCCTTACGTACCTGTTTAATTATTTATGGTTTAGTTTTGTTATTTCTATTGGGTACTATATACTTAGAGCAAAATAATATGATTAAGAAAACAAACATAAACTTTTAAGCGAGCCTTTTGAGGTTTAAAAATTAAAAAACTATAAGTAATTAAGGTAATTGAAAAATATATATTCGAGTAGGTAACTTGTTTTAACATTAAAGCACAAGACTTTTTATTTTACTAGTTTTACCTTTATCTTATTTTTCCTTACAAACATAAATAAGGTATGCCAAAACAATTAATTATAACATATAAGTAATTTATATTCGCGGACACTGAGTAGAACCATTCTTATATTCAACATTGAACCCCAAACCAAATAGCGGCATATTCTTTGTACTTCATATTTCTGTTATTAATGTAAAATAAAATAGTAATTAAATATATTTATTCTTCAATCTTTTCTATGGGAATGCCGTTTTGCTGACTTGAAACAATTTAAGGGGTAGAAAACCTTACATATTATAAATTTAGATGACTTAACAATATATTTGTACTAAACACGTTTAACAGTAAGCGTATAAAACTTGAATAATCTTTATTTAGTATGAACGTAAATACCTGTTTATAATAATATAAGTTTGGTTAACCTAAGTGTAGGTTATAGTACTTTATTGTAGGTTAAACTACAATTTATGTTACTTGACTCTTGAACTAAGAAAACCAAGGTCTTTTCTTATGGAGTCTAATTTGCTCTCGCTCGGTGTCAGCTGATTATGTAGGGTACCAGTGTGTACGATTTAATTTCTTCTGATTATAGTTAACTGTAATAAAAGGTTGCAGATCTCTGACTTTTCCCTTTTTAAGCCTTATTTTCCGGTTAAAAATATACACAATTTCCAACACTCTTGGGTGTGAATAAGTGCTGCTAAACAACCAAGCTGTGAAGCTGATATTGGTGAACTTCTAATTTTCAAGCTGAGGATCAAAGCATCAAAAATTATGTTCGTAAGTTTTAACTTTGAAGTTATCTGTGTGTTTGTTTAATTATTTATGTTAAATTAAAGTTTTAAACTTAGTATTATCTGTACATAAATCTGTAATGTTAATTTTATAACAGGCTTTTATTTAACTCTGTGAAATCCATCTTGTTTCGAGATGATTATGATCTACATTACTCTATGGCTTAACGTTCTGAAACATGAAAGAAAAGACTAACGATGTAAAGCAGCAGCGTAGGTCAAAATCATCTCGAAATCATATGATTTGTTCGTAATTGAATAAAGGCCCTGTTCTTGTTACTTTTCTAAATAATGCGAATCAATTTTAGGTAAATACGTCTATAAATATAATGAGTAGTCAAGATCTTTCTAACTACTATATTGTTACAGGTCGGAGTTTGAATTCAAACAGAAGAGGAAGGTTGGAAAAGAGGGAACCACCTGCTTTTCCTTTTCCGATTCAGACGACGGCGAGACTAGGTTAGTTTAATATGGAAAACTCAATTATTTTTGTTGAAAAATGTAATTTACATAAATCTTTTTATAACTCCCAAAGCTGACCTCAGAATTTCTAGTTTTGTCATATCTCCCATACAACACACCCTCCATAATCCGAATCTAGATACTTTGGGACACTTGATATAAACACTCCTACCAACTATTCCTACCTATTTAATCCGAACTTATCTTACTTGCCTTGTTGACTGCACACTTTTTTTTTTTTTGTATTTTGTTCGGATTAAAGACGTAATTAGTAAAAGTGTTTATATCAAGTGTCCAAAGTATCTAGATTCGGATTGTTGAAGGTGTGTTGTAAGAGATTAATTTTGTCTTACGCCTTTAATAGTTTCATTACTTATTAAGTTCACTGTATTCAAATTAAATACCAAACCCTAATGATTAAAGGGGATAGTAAAGCCATTGTTTTTATAACATTAATATTGATTTTTAAATATAAATTAGTACTTTAAATAAGAATACTGAGGCCTATTTATTACTGGTAGTATTAAGAATACTGTACGTGCAGTACATAATTTCTTTATGGAAATAAATATTGACTTCTTATATTGATTTTTGATACACAGGATCGAAGCAAGTTCTGTTAAGGCAGAGCCAAAAGTAAAAAAACCGCGCAAGAAAGTGGAAGGGAAGGCGCGAGGAACTGTGACTGCATCGCTGAGCGCTCATTGTCCGCAATCATCACGAAAACGGTCCTCGAGCTACAGACTCCTGTCTTCGGACAGTGAAGACGAACTTGAAGCTTCTCGGTCTGCTCGTGCTGCCGCTCAGCAGGGGCTTACGTCGTCTCTGACCCGGCGAGTGGCGGATGGTGTGCTGCGTCGGACCGCGGAACTCGACGGCGATACTTTCATCGAGCTGAGAGTTTACAACACCAAAGACGTTATCGCTGCTATTGGGTGGAAAGAGCGTTTGGAGAAAGCCCAAGTTGCGTTACGCTTTCAAGCGTCGTCATCCGATTTGGAGGAACTAAGAATTTTTCTCAGAAAAACAAAGCTAAAGTTTGTCCAAGAAGGCAAGTTTTACTCCAATAAAAAAGAATGAAACTTTTGTAAACTAGCTCCTAAATTTTTTTATTAGTAATAATAAAGTAACTAAATAGGTAGATACTGTACTTAGTTTTTTTTATCATACAAATAATTTTAGTAACATATGAAGTATAATTTTGATTACATATAATACGAGATAAATATTACTAATTTTTTCCTGGGATAAAAAGTAGATAACCTAAATTAGTCATTTTATTAACAACTTCCTTAGTGTGCTTTAAATACGAATACTTTTTTTAAATTTGGTTTTTTTTGTTTATAGAAATTTAGATTTTCCGACAGTAAATATATGACCACATTGACAACTCCTAAGAGCCATACTACTGATCTATGTAAATATGAGTAAAAAAGTTTTTTGTACTGTTTGCGAACAAGATGTTTCGAGTAGGATATTTTCTGCCCATCTTCGTAGTAATATTCATAAGAATAATAGCGCTATTGAGATCAATGAATGTGTAGAAAAAATTAGTTCAGCATTTAGAAACCGTATTTCTAGTTACAGGGTGCATTGCCCCACTAGCAATGCCTCGAGGTCGCCATCAAGTAACAGCTCAGCAAATTCATATCTGCTTACACCTCACACGTTCTTATCTCGAATACCTTTGCGTCATGCTGTTCGACAGCTTATCGATGTTAAATTAGCACAACATGTTAATATAAAAGTAAATTTTGAATTTTTTGGAGAGTTCATTTTACCGAAAAATGACTTTATTGAAATTAAATCTTTTGCAACAGAAAATGTAATTATTCATCAAAATTACAATTTTAACCACTTGTATTCTGATCTTGTGTCAAAAATAAACAAAAAAATTAGCGAATTCCAAGAGAAGGACAGTGGGTGGTCATTTTTAAAAAGCCTGTATTTAGAAATTAATTTAAATCGGTATTCTCCTTTAAGAGCTTCGAGTTTTATTGAATTGCCAAAATATGTAAAAAATAAAAAAGCTTGTATTAATGTAAAAAATAACGATAATTTTTGTTTTTTGTGGAGTATAATTGCAGCATTGTTCCCAGCTAAATCAAACGCAGACAGAACTACGTCTTATCCTCACTTCGAAGATGTACTTAACACCAAAAATATGGCATTTCCGGCGACATTCTCGGACATTAAAATATTTGAAAAAAATAATCACAGAATTAGTGTCAACGTTTACGGCTTGAATTCCAATAATAAAATAATTGGACCATTGTATAGAACAACACATAGAAAAAAGCGTCATGTCAATCTTCTATTCTTGCAAAATAAGTCCCGCAGTCATTACTGTCTAATTAAAAACTTGGAACGATTGGTTAGATCCCAAACTACTAAACATCATGGGAAAATCTTTTTTTGTGATGACTGCTTGCTTTTTTTTAATTGTAAAACTAATTTTGATGAGCATGTATGTGGAGGGGTATCGACCAAATTGCCTAATAAAGGCTCAATTTTACAGTTTACGCATTTTGAGCGTATGCAAGACGTACCCTTTGTCATTTATGCAGATTTCGAATGTTCTTTAGAACCATGCCAAACAAATCAAACTTTTAACAAAGGTGGTTTTACGTCAGACTTGCAAAAACATGTTCCTGCCGCGTTTGGTTATTACATTGTATGCTCGTACGATACTTCTTTAAATAAATATGTGTCATATCGGGGTCCAAACTGTGTTGAGAAATTTATAGAATATCTTCAACGCGACGTTCTAAAGATATATAAAATTTTGAAAAATCCTGTGCCATTGATATTTACCGAAAATAATTCAAAAGATTTCACTAATGCCAGAGACTGTTCTATTTGCTCCCAATTGTTATTTGATGATAAAGTAAGAGATCATGACCACCTAACAGGCAAATAGAGGGGTGCCGCACATTCTTACTGCAATATACATTTCCAATTACCAAAATTCATTCCAGTGTTTTTTCACAACCTTTCAGGCTACGATGCACATTTATTTATACGTGAGCTGGGAGATATTCGTGGCAAAATAAAAGTTATAGCTAAAACTAAAGAAAATTATATTTCATTTACAAAGTTTTTTTTCAACCGAAGAAGGAAGCTTTGTTCCAGTCCGTTTTGTAGATTCATTTAAATTTTTAGGAGCTAGTTTACAAAAGTTAGCGGAAAATTTAATTACCAAAGACTTGGTCAACTTGTCTAAGTTTTTTACGAATAAAACAAAGTTTAAATTGTTGAGACGCAAAGGAGTATATCCGTATGAATATATGAAAAGCTGGAAATCGTATGACGAAACTAACTTACCGTCCTATGAAGATTTTTTTAGTACACTAACAAATCAAAATATCTCTAAAGAGGACTATAATCACGCCCTTAAGGTTTGGAATACGTTTAAGATTCAAAATTTAGGGAAATACACAGATCTGTACCTACTTACGGATATTTTATTATTAGCCGATGTTTTTCAAAAATTTCGAGCTACTTGTAGGTTAAATTTCGAAGTCGATGCTGCTTATTATTTGACAGCTCCTGCTTTGAGCTGGGACAGCATGTTATTAAAAACTAATATTAAATTAGAACTTATTAATGATCTAGAAATCATTCGAATGCTTCAAAAAGGAATACGGGGAGGAGTATGCTTATGTTCTACGCGGTTCGCAAAAGCCAACAATAAGTATTTAAATAATTATAACCCTGCTGAACCTGAGAAGTACCTTATTTATATTGATTGTAACAATTTATATGGTTACGCTATGTGCGCATACTTACCATATTCTGATTTTAGACTACAAAATACCAGACGAAAACGAATATGGGTACATTTTAGAAGTAGATATCGAATATCCAGAAGAACTTCATGATTCACACAATGATTTACCGTTCTGTCCTCAAAAATGTGTTCCACCCGGTTCAAAAACATCAAAATTGATTCCTAATTTATACGACAAATTTTTTTACGTTATTCATTACGTCCATTTGAAACTGTGTTTAAAAGCGGGACTTAAGTTGACTACCGTGCATCGAGTAATAAAATTCAAACAAAGCCCTTATCTAAAAGACTATATTGACCTAAACACTAAACTAAGGCAACAAGCTAAATCTGTATTTGAACAAGACTTTTTCAAACTAATGAATAACAGCATATTTGGAAAAACTTTGGAAAACACAGAGAATAGATTAGACGTTAAAGGTGTCGATTCGTTAACACGTCTTAATAATTTTAAAATATGTCTAATTACCAAAAGGCAAATTATATCGCTTTTTCAGTAGGCAAAGTTTTAAAGTATGTGGTCAAAATCGAAATTAGTCAATTAACAGAACTACCAAACGTTGTGGAAAGCAGAACAATTGTTAAAACAAGTTATCATGCAGAAAGTGAAAATGACCCAGTGATGAATTCTGTACTGCATTCCCTTTTCCTTATTTCGACAGAGTTGGGAAAACAAACTGAGAAAATTTAATGAGCAGAGGTATGTATAAACTTTCCTATTTTTGCTTTTACTTTCAAAATTTACAGAAAATCTAATTATTTTCCTTGTCTTTCAGATATACCTGAGGCAAAGAATATCAGTAGCAGTAGCAGAGGAAGAGGTTTCCTCCGTGGAGATTTCATTCAAAACTTATTTCTCTTTTTTTTGTATTGTAAATAAACGATTTTGTCATGTACAAACATAAAGATATGTAATGTCTCTTTAGGAATAGAAATTAAATAAAAAATGTTTTATTGTTATAACATTTATTGAATTTTCTTAATAAAAATACTTAAACTTAGTTAAGCAAAATACTTATACTTAGTTAATATATTTTAATACTTAATACTTATATTATACATTTGTACACAAATGAAAAAACTAAACTATTATATTTTAAACTAATTCAAGTATTTTATTTTTAACGTCCACATTTTCATTGCACCATTTCTTAATACAAATAACATTTTCCAGAGCACAATATTTTCTATGATTAAAACATTTGTTTTTTTGCCCTTTAGAATAGGTGCTGTACAAATTAGGAAAATTAGGGCATCCCTTTTCTGCAATATCTTCAACATTACATTCTGTACAAAGTTCATTAATCCATAGGATTTTTTCTCTACCCTTCAAAAGCAAATATTGGTGTTTTAAAATTAGTTTGATAAGTTTTCTAAATTCTTGATAATCTATGTAACCGTCACTCAAATAAATACCGCGATTACTTTCTAACCAAGATACATTTCTTTTTTCTTCCTTAGTCAAATAAGAAAAGGGATATGGTGGTTTTATTAGAAATACTTGAGTGTATTCTGAGGTAGCCAAGGCAAATTCTTTTACAATAAATTTATTATGAGAATCCTTAAAGCCTTGTAAGTCTACGAAAATAGGTCCGGTAATATTCATGATATTTTTTTCACTATACCGCTTAAGGGTTTGTATTCAAATATGCAATCGTTTAATAACAAACAATACGCAGAAGTTAGATTTGGTATATCTTTATCACTCTCTATTTCGATACGAACATCAACTGGGCCAGTTTTAAGTGTATCGTTCTGTCTTGAGCAATCTATAACGTATAACGGTACTTTATCTCTAAATTCATTATAACTTAGCAAGGGTTCAGGACGTCGTCCGCAGTAAGACTGTTGGAATCTAGTGTATTGTTCATATAATAAAGCAAATTTATCCTCATCAAATCGAACATTAAGACCCTCATAGGGAAAATACACTGAATTCAAAAATACTTTAACTTCTCTTATATTGCAGTGATCGAAGTGTGACATGTCTTTTTCTGATTTATTTTTTCGGTCTGTCTGAAATGCAATAACAGCATATCTCGGTTTTTCTATTTGTGAAGACGTTTTAATTACCCATGTATGTTTTGTTGTTTTTGGTAATAAGGGATATTCATACAAGTCCCAGTTTCGGAATAACAAGTTGATTGAACGATCTTTTTCTAGATATTTTAATAGATTTAGTTTTTCTCGATCGGAAACTTTTACGTGTGGAACACGCCAAACAATTTTTTTAAGTATGATATCATCTATTACTTCTCCAGTGTTTAGTTTTATTGCGTTTAGATTAGTATTGCTGCGTAAAAGTATTAGCTCATGTCTACAATTCATTATTATTTTATTATAATCCTCAGCAAATCCAAGCATTTTGTTCAGTGGTATAGATACTGCAAAATTCCCTGATCTTGTATTTTTTGTTCCATCTATATCCCAACCCCATGCTTTCGAAATTTTTGATTCATTTTCATTCATAGACAAAAATGATTTTATAGTTGTTGTTATACCAGCATTTTTAATTCTATCTATTTCAACTCCGTTAAGTTCATAGCGAACATCTTGAAACAGAAATAAAATGGGGTTGTTAGTAAAATTAACGCTAGTTGCAACATCTTTTAGATCTCCTTTTTTAACGATGACAATTCCTTCTAGGTATATTGTACTCGCTGATGGCAATACGTACAAGTCTTGTTGGTTGATAGGTATTCTTATTTCATCATTTTTATTAAAAGTAGTGATATATGGCTTATACGAATGAATTTCCATGCTTTCTATAGTATTATCAAATACAATAGGTTGAGCTACGTTTAATACACTCATTTTAGTAATCCAATTAATTTTAAAAAGTCTTTATTTTCAACACTTAATTTTTTTTTTAAGTTAGTAGATGTTAGTGACACAGGTGCTCTTTTGCGAATTACCTGTATCTTTCTGAGCTTCTTTGGTCGTGAAAAAGAATTTATATTAATTTGGTGAAAGTCTATCATTTTTTCTTCAGATGTAGGTACAGTAGTACCTCTTCTCCCCGAAAATTAACTAACTTGTTCTGTGAATCTAAAATTTTTATATTTACACTACTGATAGTCTTTTGATTAATCGGAAAATATATTATATTCTTTGGTACCTCAATAATTCTATATCCAGGCGGAACATTAGGTGCAAATTCATGGATTATGTGGCTTGGAATTCCATTAATGAAGGATCCACAGAGAATATCACATTCAACTCGGACAACAGTGGTAGAAAGAATACTGACTGGGATCTGTGATTCATGAAATTTATTCTTTTGTAATGTTTTTTTATTGTATCCGAGAATACTCCCAATAGAATAGTCTTTAGAGCAACAAATTACAGTACGTAAAGTATTATTGTTACAAGTTAAACTAAAGGCGCTGCTTCTAATGTTTTTCTTTATATAGTCACAAATGTCCTGTAGTTCATAAGATCCTTCAGGAATTTCAATCATTTCATTATCACCATAATGAAATTTATTATTTTTACTTTCAACGTTTGGAATAGAGTTAAAAGTAGAAAAGTATAAAAGACCACATTCGTAATCTCCGTCTAACTGTAGAGCAGGAGAATAACAAGTATTTAAGCTTGATGTGAATCTAGACATTGACAGCGTGAAAGACATGATTAAAATGGTTTATTTTATTGAATTATCTTAATTTATTCTTTTGAATACCAAAAATTGTTCAAATATTTTATACACAAGTGACCACAATTAACAGTATTAAAGTTCTGATATACATTGTAATTGTAATAAACATTAGACAAATTTAAATAGAATAGTAACTCTTGGGGTGGTCTTAAATTTCCAAAACTATTGAAGTACTCACAGTAGTTGTTAATTTTTATATAGGCTACCCAGTGCGTTCCAGGATTCTTAGAGTTATCCAAATTGACAATCGCACACTCAATATCTTTAGGTTTTTTTGGTAAAGCATCTTTCATGAATACTCCTCGAAAATACGGTATATCATTAGTGTGCTTTAAAATATCGACATTCGTTAAAGCACGTCTAGGTAGCCTTCTAGTTAGTTTTTTGCTGATTTTAAACATAATCCGTTACCTTTATAAGGTTTGATGTAGAGACCTTTTCCTAACGCAATAGATTCCATCATTTTGTTATGACGCTGTGACTCTTCAAGGTTTTGCTTTGCTGATTTATAGCTATTCACTGCTTTAGCAATACCTGCAGCTCCTCCAGCTAAAGACCCTAATGCAGATAAGCCAGCAAAAATTGGTATAAGTGGTAGAATCCCTCCAGTTTTTGGTATTGGTATAAGACGGGGTAAGCAAACATTTTTATTTTTAAATAATTTTTTTGCAGTCAAGTAGGCTATCTTTATAGCAGTATTGTTATCTTTTGGCTTGCGGTTTTTCATATAATGACGGATTTTAGACACGACTGACTTAAAAGATTTAACTCCAGCACCATTTTTTAATTTAGTTTTCATAACTTTGCTTACGAGCCAAGATGCTAATTTTTCTCCGGTTCTAGTATTTTTTGACTTCATTCTTTGTTTTGCCATATTCAGAAGCGCAAAGTTAGCTTTATGACGATCTTCTAAATTACGATGTTCGGAATATGCTATATCGTGACGCTTACAAGCCTCGTCTAATTCGTTTATCCCTTTGTCACCTCGAGCCAATCTTTCTTGTAGTCTTGTACCAGGACCACAATAATTATATCCTGGTAAATGAAGTTCAAATGGTAAATTGTTTACAATATTATTAACAAGTCCTCCACCGTTCATCACTGAATTTAAAATGAATACATGGTTGAATATCTTACAATTATAAAGTATTTATAAGTTAAAAGTAAACACTATACAATAGACATTTCGTTAATCCAACTATTTTCCTTTTCATTGAGTCCTAACCATTTTACAAATAATTTATTTCCTTTCTTTCTTATCACTCTTTCAATTAAATAAATGTTTGGATGTTTAGTTTTTTGCAACTCTTGTTCGTAAAAGGATCCGAGTATTATTTGATTTCTTTGATCATGAATGTGATAAGTTACTGGGTAAGTATTATTAACTTTTGTTATGGTAAATAGTTCAGAAGACCAGTTAGGTGTATACCCCTTTTTGAAATTTTCTTTATATTTGCTAATCCGAACACAGTCACCTACTTTTAATTTTGATTTTCTTAAGTACTGAGGTGTTTCATTCCTCTTTATGTTATTCATAACGACGGTTTGGTTATCACATGTTACATTTATTGGTTTAAATTTTATGGTTCGATGGACAGTATCATTATATGATGACAAAGCATCGTTCAAAGGTGATCCGATCCATTTGTTATTTCCAACTAAAGTAAAATATTTATATAATTTTGATTTCAGTGTTCTTATAAATCTTTCAACAATTGACGCCTTTTTCACAGAATATGTAGAATAGTGATTTATATTAAAAGTTGTTATTATTTTCTTAAAAACTTCATTGTAAAATTCTTTTCCCATATCTGTCTGAAGGTTAATAGGAATTCGACCACAATCCAAAATTTTTTGAAAAGCGTTTCCTACGTCACGTTTTGTTTTCGTTTTCAGAGGAACTCCCCACGCGAATTTTGAAAAGCAGTCTATAACAACTAAAATATATTTAAAACCTTTGTTCACTTTTTCCATTTTCTGCATGTCAATTAAATCAGCTTGCCATAAATCATCAATCCCTTTTAATATTACCGCCCTACGAATGAAGTGTTTTCTAGCTGGTTTGTGAAGTTCACCAACTATGTCTTCTCTGTTCATAATTGTTTAGGTGCGGTTTTCTGTGATCCAACCTTTTTTAATTCTGATTTAATATCTAGCAACTGATTTTTTAAAGTTTGAATCAGGCTTTTTATAGCATTTATTTCGAGCAGGAAAGATTGTTTTCCACAATATTCTTTTAGTACATTATCTACATACTGCTTATTGACGGCTTCGTCAGGTAGCTGAGGTGTTTTGAGTCCTTTTATATTTGCTGATATTAAGTCTAAATCTCCATTAATAGACTTAAGAAATACTTTGTCAGTAATATCGAAAACTTCTGACAAACGCATTCTTTTATGCACGTGATGACCAAACTTGTCAACGTTCATTGTTCAATGTATCCCTAAATGGTTTGATTACAACTGAATGTTAATATAAAGTTCTCTGTATTATATTTGAATAAATCGTTAAGAATGCATGTAATACGTTACTTTTCATATTTTATTTGTTAATAATACCAGCTTCTTGCAACTCCTCTACGATAGATATTATTTCATTGTCTAATCCACTGTTTCCTGCATCACGAGAAGATATTAAAAGTTTTAGTCTTTCAACTAACTCATTAGGGTCATCCCAATACATATAATCAACATTTTTATTATATTTTTTTAAAATTGGTAACCCAGACCCTTGAGTAAGACTTTCGGTGCTTGTACATTGCTTAGATAACTTGAAAAGTGGTTTGATAATATTTAAGTACTTGCTTCCTTTATTACTTTTAATTGGTTTTTTAGGGTTGAAGTCACGCCTATGTGCATTTGTAATAGTTAAAATCTGTTTGTAACTGTTTAAGTCACTATTAGTGATTGTTTTTAAATCTGGTATTCTTTTAAATAATAATTCCATTAGACCTTCAGTTTTTTTGTAAGGCTTTCCAGAAACTAAAATTGTATTTTCTGTTTGGACAATTCGAGAATTACCTATCATCAGTTTACCACGTTCATTTCTAACACCAAATGGAATATCTTCCAATACTTTTACAGTTCCTTCTGAAGGTGGTGACCAATTATGTTGTGGACTTGAAATAGATTCAATTGTTTTGAATAAAGCGTCACTTGAAATGTTGGTTTCTTTATTATTTGTATCGCTCATACTTTCTGAATCATCTTCATAGATATCGTCTTCATAATCATCAAAGTTCTTAAGAGTTTTATCAACTTTTTCACACTGTTCATCGGAATCTATTTCATATTCACTTCCACCCTGAAGATCAAAATCAAATTCAGTTTTCATATATTTTGCATTTTTCCCTGGGATTACGTCTTCATTGTAATTAGGTTTGATATTTTGTGTTGCATTTCTTGATACCATTTTATGTAGTGGATCCGTTAAAGGTTTGAACACAGATTTAAGGACTTTATCATTTTCAGTTTGAATATTACGCAACTGCCTAACTTTTTTCTTAACAACGCTAGCTGATTTAATTATCTCTTTTTTGATATTTACTTGCGAATCCATTTTTCACAATAAGCTTTACCAATGTTATAGACAACACTAAACACATATCAGAGTTTTTGTCGTTTATAAGAGTTTTAATCAAGAATGACAAAAGTATCAAACTTTTTTCTATAGCAACCTTTATTTTTTTTGGTTTGTTTGTGGAACGGTTTGTATATATTTGTAAGTTTATGTCTTCTTCTCTCGTAAAACGGAATGATGCTCTCCAAAATACCTTGTTCATAGAGCTAGAAGAAGGTTGGTCGGTATCAAATACGTTAATCTATTTACATTCACCCAAATTGAAAACTTTACGTAATCAATTTCAAAATGTTTATTGGGCATTCTGGCTCACTTTCCGCAGCGCAGATGCACGTAATCAATTCCAAAATGTTTATTGGGCATTCTGGCTCACTTTCCGCAGCGCAGATGCACGTAATCAATTCCAAAATGTTTATTGGGCATTCTGGCTCACTTTCCGCAGCGCAGATGCACGTAATCAATTCCAAAATTCTAGCTCAATTGGAGCAGTGAAGATGCGCCAGCATCTGCGCTGCGGAAAGTGAGCCAGAATGCCCAATAAACACCTACTATAGTCACTTGATCGGTGATTTCCTAGAAAATTGGAAGTTACTTTCATGAAAGATTCCCAAGCTAATTTTTCTAAATTACTAAGCTTTTCTTTGAATATATCATCTTTCATCAATTGCCTGATTTGGGGGCCAACAAATATGCCCCTCTTTGATTTTTGCTTCACTCAGCTTAGGAAATTTTTCTTTTAAATATAAAAAGCCGTCACCACTCCTGTCCATAGCTTTTACGAAGTTCTTCATAAGCCCAAGCTTTATGTGTAAAGGTGGTAAAAATACATTCTCAGGCTGCACCAGTGGAAGGTTTTTGATATTTTTTTGTCCTGGAGTAAGAGATTGTCTTTTGGGCCAGTCTTGCTTAACATAATGATTTTTTCGGTCTCTGCTATCCCACTCACAAATAAAACAACAGTATTTTGTATACCCAAGTTGTAATCCTAAAATTAGGGCAATCACCTTTAAATCTCCACAAACTTTCCAGTTGTGTTCGTTATACTGAATTTTTTCCAAGATAAATTTAATCGTTTCATAAGACTCTTTCATGTTAGAAGCCTCACCTAATGGGATAGAGGGAAGTTTATTGCCGATATGTAAGAGAACAGCCTTTAGACTTACTTTTGAGCCTTCAATAAATAAACGCCACTCTTCTGCTTTATATTCTATACCCAAGACAGTCATTACACCATAGACATTATTACAAAATACAAGCTGATCATCTTGTGAAAAAAAACTTTTTAGCTCTCCATCTCGATTGCGAAAGTAAGGGACAGATCGCTAGTTTGAGGTGGTTCTGGTACCTGTAGATCTTCACTATGAGAAATCGGTCTTTTAGCTGATGGCAGGTCAGGATACTTGATTTTAGTTTTTGTTTTAATTGTAATACCTATTGTATCAGTAAGACAAAAATAACAATCAGATGAGTGGTTCGTTGGTTCCGTCCAAATCATAGGGATTGCAAAAGGCATAGATCGAGATCTTTTCGCCCATCCAGTGAGACAACAGATGTGACACATGTAACACAACAGATGTGTAGAACCCACGCTTTGTCTTGTTGTCCGATGGCAAAACCAAAATACTGTTCATATAACTTAGTTACTAATGGTGTCAAATTCCTTCGCTGAGTTTTGAAAGTAATGTCACCACAAATGTAACAGAACTTGTTAGGGTCATTTTTACACTTTTTTGACATTATTTAAGAATCACTTCACTCTAAAAACAGAACAAACCACTGCGCTCTTCAAATAAACAAATTCTCTAAATCCGAAAGTAGAACAAAAACGGTTAATTTTTAATTTTGTGGGTAGTAACTGTAACACGAAAACTAGATCTGATGGAATCGAAATAAATATGGTTTTAAAATGAGGGTATCCCGTAATTTAAAATTAGCCAGCACCTTTCTTGTTACAAAATTTTGTTGACCAGTGTTATTTATGACAACATAAGTTATGACTAATGATTTATTATTTTAGGGATTTTCTTCTATATATAAGATGTAATTTTCACATACATAAAAAACAGCAACTCTCGCCCACATTGTTATTTAGCTTTAAGCCCAAATTAAGCTGTTGTGAGCTGCGGCACTATCCGAGACTCTTCTTCATGGTCCATGGGTCAGAAAATTGCAATGTGTGTCCCATCAATGCACTTGACTGTCCCAGTAATTTCTATTTTTTCATAAAACTAAAATAGAAAGATTAAAACTTGAAATTATTTATCAATATTATAGTGCATTAGTAGTAAACAGAATGATTATAGTTTATAAGTTGGAGAGTGACATTGGTTACTTTTTTACCTCGATAGATATTTCACGCAGAAATCAGTCATTTCTGCAGGGCATAGCTGATATCAGATTAAATGCATATGGGACCTAATTAATTGATTTATGACCATTATTTAGAATATTGACACATTACATTTATGCATCTCCGGTAGAACACACATAGGGAGGCAAAGTCTCTCCTCAGACTTAAGGGTTCGATACAGCAAGTGAGTTTGGGATCGTCGACAATTCTCACAGCCCGTCGTGGAACCGAGTCAAAAGGTCCAAGCTGGTATCCGGGTGCACCCGCCCAGAGATGGTAGCAGTACTCCATATGGGGCCGAACTTGCGACTTGTAAAGCAGCAACCTCTGCCCCGACGTGAAGTACTGCCTCGCTCTCTGTCTGCATGTTGTTGATGTACAACATGTCATTGATATGCAGTAAAAAGAGCGTAGGAGACAGCACAGAGCATTGCGGGACACCAGCATTAATGTCCATGCTTTCAGTGCAACTACCGTCAACTACGGTTCGTATGCGTCTGCCGGACAAAAACCTAGCCACCCATTTGCACAAACCCTCCGGCACTCCGTAAAATGGCAACTTTGCTAGAAGACCCCGGTGCCGGACCCGATCGAACGCCTTCGCTATGTCCAAGCTACATGCCACTGCTCCCGCTGACTCGCATTTGCTAGTGCCCAATTGACGATAAAATACAAATAATGTGTATATAGGTACCTTATATAGGGTATACAACACCGCATATACAAACATGTGTTAATGTTAATTATAAGTACAGAACATAAATCAGTCCGGTTTTTCGGTAAAAGTGTAACTTTTATATTGAGCGCCTATGAAACTTCTTCAGGCAAAAAAATCATCTTAGCCATTGAATCTGGCAAAAGTTATGCTCTAGAATATTTTTGCTACTATAATACTAAAATCTGAGATACATAACATTTGCGCCGGGGCTAGAATTTTTTTCTATGGAATTTGGTAGAACTCCTTTGTCTCTTTACATAAATACTACCTATGTACATAAAATTCACAGAAACACATGTCATTTATTAAAAATTTGCATGTTCAACTTAAAGGTTTGTGCCCTGTGCATCCTGCTGCATCGAATCTACACTGCATAACTTGCAATGCACAATAAAATGTACTAAAAAATCCAAGGACTGCTCCCTTTAGGCTTATGTTTTGTGAGTAAGAATGGAGGTTAAAAACCAACACTCTAGATGTGACTTTTTTTGGTAACTAATCCTAAAAAAACTTACAAGTTTCGAAGTAATCGTCTCCAAGACCTCCAAACTCCACCTCCATCTCGCAGTTCTCCACCTGCGTGTCGTTCTCCTCAAGTTATATTTCCCCTGTTAAGCAACAGAATATTAGTAATATATAATTATCAACAAATGTCATGTTTGTTCATATTCATTCATAGAACAAAATTAGTTTGAAATAATATGTATTTTAAGCTTACATGAAGCGGAGTTGGTGGAAGTCCTTAGTATGGGCGGCTGGTGGTTTGCTGCGGCTGTGGTAGTGGGTAAAATGGTTTGGTTTTCTATAATAAATTTTTTTTTTTTAATTTCATGACTTACCTATTTTATTAAGAGGTCTAAAATATATCACATTAGTATTTAATAGATATATATACAATTGTGTATTTGAATCGGTCCATATCAAAGGGACATCATATCACTCATTTAAGGTATACTTAAGAAACCATAATAATTAAAACATTAGTTTAAGAACAATATGGTAATATGCATAAAATTTCTTGGAATAATGGTTCTTCAAACTTGACCGTTTCATTTGCTTTATACAAATATTGTTGACTTGTGATTTCAAAATCAGTCAGTTGATGGCATATTACATGCATGATTCCCGGGATAAAGCACATCAGACATTTAAGTATTACTTTTCTGCAAACTAATTTAGATGCGAGAAAAGTATTGGTTTATCCTAAAAAAGGTGAAAAAAACAGGGGATTAAAACTAACTTTTCCGCAATTAAAAATTGCTTTACCGAGCTGAAAATCAAAAGGGATCATCTCTGACAGGCCCTGAATAGTATTCAATCATGTTGTTTTCCGGCTAAAAAAAATTAGAATAAAAATCCTGTGTACAGGTCGGCATTTTTGAAATGGGCCAATATGGGAAAATCTGAAACTAAAGGAGATACAAGAAAACTGTCATAGGAAACATTCGCTCTTTTTTAGTGATATCAATATCGGCATAGTAAATTTTTGGTCAAGCGTGCTGTTATATCGGACCCGGGATTTCAGTTTTTAAAAAAAGAATTTATTCTCATAGACTGTCCTCGGCCATTTTCCCTCGAGGCGCGACTGGACTGATAAAGAACCGATAATACGTGCTTTTATAAGGGTCAATAGGCCGCAACTCGCGACGTATCAAACAATTGAAACATATTTTTTCCTGACTCCTTCGCTTAATCCGGAATAGCACCTTAAATACTGATAATGAATTAGGTATAAATTTAAAGTTAACTGTTTAACCCTCAAAATGGTAGCATTTATATTATTCATAACAAGTTTTTAAGCAACTCAAGATCGCGCGGAGGCGGAGGGTTAAAAGCATATTTTTTATAAGATCTAGAGGCTCATTCTTTAAGAATGACTTGAGGTCAAAATTAAATTATTATCTTTATCTATAATTGACTTAAAAAAGTCATATACTAAGTATTCTTATGTCCTTCCCCGGCACTCAAACTATCTGCATGCCAAATTTCATCTTGATCGGTACAGCGGTTTCAGCATGAAGAGGTAACAGACAGATTTACTGTCGCATTTATAATATTTATTATTATATTCATGGATAGTATGGATTGTTTTTAAGTAAATGTAAGTATATCTATGTACATATGATTGCACAAAAATATAATTATGATGGCGCTAATGCCACTAGTACTATTAAATATCGGAATACTCTTAAATATCTGAATTCCTTCACTCGATTGAACATATTTGACGCTTTACATGGTGCGCCCCCTATGCTACATAAAAACAAAATAATAATAATTGACATGTTTGACTTTGCTTTTAGTAGCTTACTAACTTATTTTTATTACCAAATAAGTGTTTCGGTACATATTGTATACTCTTGAGCTATTTAATTAAGTATTGTATTATTACTTTAAATGGAACTGACTGACTTCTTGCCAGCTCTTTTTGGCAGAAAAAATAACATTGTATACATTGTATTGACGATTGAAAAGTGTTCTTAGAAACGTATTTAAATAAAGTTTGATTTGATTTGAACATGTATATATATCTATCTTTGGAAGCTTAGCTTTAGAGGTCATTCGTTTGTGGTCATCAATTGATTGAACCTGTGACCTATTTTTTATAATACATGAGGCATGGTTTAACGCAGACACAATAGCATGTGTCTTCTATGTATCCAACTTCCTCGGAGTCATTTGGATGAATGGTAAGGATACCATTTTGCAATTCTTCATATTCTTTGAATGACGCATGAGCTCTGTCGCATCTAGTTTGCAATACGGTACTCGTAAAACCTTTGACCTAATCATCCGTAGTGAAGAAATTCTATAATCTAGTTATGGAGGATTTCATAAATCCTCTCCTAGCTATTAATTCCTTTACTGAAGTCATGGCTATCTTTTTAAATTAAAGGAAGACTAAAAATTAAGAAGAAAAATTACATTTAAGTCCACATTAAATTATTCAATCGCTATTGGCCAAATCGATAAAAAGGAAGTTCGTCGCAGCCGTAAAGGGAAGACGAATATTGCGTCTTTGTCGCTCTTGCGCCGCGATATGCACACCGACCCGTTATTTGTCGCGTATTGCTGAAGTCGAAGTCGCCTTTGTATGCTTGCATCTCACTCGTACACTTGATGTTTTATAGTATGTCTCCCTCGTTCGGTTCGCGGGATGTGTTCTGACAATGTCTTTGACCTAATTAAAACTTTGTTTGATCTCTTGAAAATTACATGTACTCCTACTGCCGCCAAATGTTTTTTAAAAAAAATATATTTACTTGCGGAATAAGCTGGAAATCTTGCTGTTGCAAACAGTCCCGAAGCGATAAAACTATTGTTTCCGCCGTTGCTCGCCCCAAATAATTTGTTGCAAGTCTTCTTTTATTTTGTGGAGGCTCCTGTAGGACCATGGATAGAAGAATACTGTATGGGTATGTAGTGAGTTCTTTAAAGACAAGTCTTGATTTGGAGAAGGTGGTTAAAATTGAAACAATACTTCAGATGTTGTAACGGACAAAGTTGGCTATAAAAAGTAAGCACGGGGTTGCAACAATAACACAATTTTATAATAAATATTTAATGTGCAACAGAGTGTTGCCAACATGGATCACTAGTCAAAATAAATTCCTTGGTAAAGTCTATTATTGGAGTATTAAAGGTTATTGTCAGTAAAGTCTTACAAGTTCCAAAGCATTGTAAATATTCAGGTGTGAGGTTAATTTTAGCTCCCGTTTTTTTTATACATTTTGTCATAGGCTTTGTTGGTCTTGCAAAAATGGGGATGATTGAAGTTTTTGAAATGATTTATTTCAGGATTGTACTAATTTTATCAGGATTGGGTTTAACGCCTCCGGAAGTAATTATAGGAACTTAATATGAGGGTTCATGTTTTAGACATTCTGACTAAACCATTTGTATCTTAAAATTAGATTTATTTTTCTTAATAATAATTCTGAATAATTTATTATTCTCAGAACTAAAAAATAAACGATTAACGCCTGTGTCTATTAATAGTTTTAACGGGGGGTAAGGGGTAAACTGAAAATTTAAGTTTGCATCCTCTGTTGCTCATGCATGAACATCGCATTTTGAGATTCAGGTTGAGCCGAATCGGTCATTTCATAGTTGTCTACGTCATAGAATTGAAAATTGGAGTAATTTAATAAATTTACTTAGTATTATATCTCAGTCTGATACTAAGGGTCGTAAATTTCAATTAAATTCATTTCTTGCTTGAGTGGTAAAGGTCTTGCAACTGGGTGACTGACGCCACTTATTTGTCTAGGATAGTTTGGGGATGTGGTTTAGGCGGGTTAGGGGTTTAGTTGTTGAGTTCTTGAGAGACCTAACTGGAGAGTCAAGTTCCTAGGTGCGGGTGGAATATTAGGCACTGGTAAAAATAGCTGTGAAATATATAAATTAATTCTGGATGTAAAAGTTGAGATGTAATAAAGGGCCTGAACTCTTGTTCAATAGGTTTATTACTTGTATTGTGAGTAAAAGATTCTTTATTTTGCAGGTAAATCATATTTATTCTGCGCATATTGTAGTGCAGTTTTTAGGCTAGACGGCCGCATAAACCGTATACGCGAAGCTAAAGGTTCTCGTAAACCTTTTAAAAACCTTTGCAATGCGTTTTTATAAAGGGTGCGTTTTGCGTCAACTGTAGTGGAAACGATTTCGTGTTGTTCTACATAAGTTACTATAATACTGAACAAATATTGGACTCGTTCGTAAAAAGTACTCTGTGTGTCACTGCCTTGTTGAAGCACTGATAAGTCAGTGTAGAGAGCTGACTATTTCTTTGGTCGGAAAAATTATGAATTAAATTGTAAATAAATGATAGTTCATATCCCGGTTCCGGATTGACATACTTTTCTACTAAACGGTCACAGATATTCAAAAACCTAATTAAAGTATTAAAGTTTCCGTAGAAATCGAACTATCAGTGATACCGGCTACCAAGGTATGGCTAGCCTGATCAACTATAGTTGTTTGAACCATTGTTTGCTCTTCTATGCTATCTAGAGATCTAAACGTTTGGTCGTGGGTGAAAAAATTTGGCTAGAGCAAAAAAAATCTGGTCACAAGGAAAATCTAAGATATAGCCACCAATAAGAAATATAGCGCATTCACATTAAGTTCTCGATCAGCATACTGAGGTAACCCGTTGTCCTGGTGTCGATTCCTGGATACCGGCCACGAAGTCGCCTAGATGACTTTTCTTGCTCTCCCGGCGGCTATATTCACGGAGGTTGAATGATAGTCGACGAAACGACTATCAGCCGCGAATTTTTTTTGTTTCACACTCTTATTCGACTATCCTACCGACTTCGCCACATACGTTAGTTGGCCGCCGAATAGGAATAAAATTACATTAATGCAAATAATTATATGAAAGAAGAAAATGTGATGGTCTACTATGACGTCCTCGCTCATCGGCGATCAATGATCAAAGGCACCTGGTCTTCGTTCCTCGTTCCCGTGAGCTGAGATGCTGACTTAAAGTTTGATTGCTATTCGTTTGTTGGAAGATCGCAAGTAGGTGCTCATCGAAGACGATGGGGAAACATCCCTGTTGTACTCGTAACAAGGGTTAGTGAATGCAACTCATGGCACAGAAAAGTAAACAAACCAGACTGAAAAGTGTGCAACATGGTTGGCTGATATCAAGAGTTTCAAGTCGTATTTGGTCGCGAAAAATTTTAGTCTGCAAATGTGTCAAGAGGTGCTGTGATAATAGCTTTCTCCGAGTTTGTATGATCCGGCCAGCAAGTCTTCAGGTACAAACTTTATTTTACAATTACTTAAATAAACAATGGAGAATAGTGTCTGGTTCCACAAACAATGATTTTTTAATTGAATGGAATTGAATTTTTACTGATGGTTGGTTGCGCCGCAATGCTTATAGTGTATGTAATGCCCTCTGATGCTAACATCTTACTAAAATATTGCGTCACTGATTCGTGGACTAGAGTCCATATTGCCCCTCAGAGGCGGTTCGTGATTGGCTATACATCGAGAGACGTCAAATGTTCATAATGTTCGTTATATGCTGTTCTTTGTGCTATGCTCGCTGTGCACATACACTTTTCCGTATTTTTGTTATATATTCGTTTTTGAAATGAAAATATCATGCTTTTTATTACAAAAACAGTTTAGCAAGCTTGAAGACGAGTACAATGAAACTAGTTTGTTGGAAAAAGAAGTCTTTGAGTCTAACTATTCTAAATGGTCAGAATTTGAAACACTATTTTCATACGTGACACATATCAGAGCTACGGTGAATTCTTCGTCTTCCACTAGTAGGGATCCGTAACAAACTATCCAATTAGCACCCAAAGAAATTCCAAGTCTTGACGGAAAATAAGAAAATTGGTCCTTGTTCTTTGAGTCTTTCAAGTCGTATTGCATAACAATCCGCAATATACAGATACTGTAAAAATTCAATATTTATAGTAGGGGAGCCCACGAGGCTAAATGGGGATTTACTCGAGCGTTGTAGAGACCTATTGGGATGCAAAGCTTAGATGATAAGAAGAAAAAAATGTTATATGATATATACCTTTATATCGGTGGGGGAAGCGGCTATAGATTTCTAAATATGTAAAAAAAAACTGTTGCATGGACATCCTCGAGTGCATCAGATATTGATAGCATCAATGCCCTACGTATTTTTAATAATTTACGTATGTTAATCTGATCGTTTGCATGATGCGGGTGGTTGTATTTAAGGGTTGAAAATAAAAAATAATAAAAATTTATTGAGCGCGTCAGATTTTCTAAGGGAGTGTTAAGTACACCAAAAAAAAGCTCTCATTCACTAATCTGACGATTTCGATGGGACGCTAACTCGCGGCCATTTTCATAATGTGCAAAAAAAAATCGCCATTTTGAAATACTCAAGCGCGTCAGATTAAGATATATATGGTTCATCTTTATGTTCTAAACGTACTGTCTCATAATCTGACGATTATCTAGAGGGATTCGCCTGATCTGACAAAAAAAAAATTAGAAAAACGGTTCACTTTAAAGGCCATCCCTGCAACTTCCCGCTAATTCCATTCCTGGGCGCTTGAAATTGTACTTATGACATTTTTGAGCTCAAAATATAATTTATGTGATATTTTGAGCTCGCTGAGTTCAAAGAAATAATATTTCTATGCATTTGAGCTCTCCCAGCTCGAAAGTCTGATAGAAGTTTCATAGAACACTATTTTTGGAATTTTCAAACCGCAATAACTTTCGAATGGATCAACCAATTTTCACGCGGTTGGCACCATTCGACGCAGTTTTATCATCCTCATAAGTAATTTTAATTGATTGAACCACAAATTTCGGAGTAATCCCGAAAAAACACTTTTTCGGGTTTCTTTCGTTCACGATATCTCTCGAACGAATCAACCGATTTTGACCAGCTTAGTGGCGATCGACGTGGTTTTTCAAGCTCAAAGGCGGATTAGTTTTTGAAGTTAATCGATAAAGCTGGTTAAAAGTTATTCCAAAAAAACCACTTTCAAAAAAATTTTTTTTCTTATTTTTTTAAATCATTGAACTTAATTAATTAAAAAGCTCAGGAAATAGCATGCAAATAAATAAGTGTATGCTTTTTTAGTAGATTACATGTAATTTTAAAAAAATTAATAATGTAATTGTTAAAATAATCATCATCTTCATCTGTAGAATCATCTTCCTCTTCTGGCTCAATTTCATCCTCAGATTGCGTATCTGTAACAAAAAATTAGTAAAATATTTAACAATATTTTTTTTATCAACAACGTGTTTTTTTAATTATTGAAGAAAAGAAATACCTGATTCTGGAGTATCTTCAAGAATATCAGGTGTTATGACTACATCTTCGTATGCTTTCGGCAATTGGTCACCTGCAAACCAGTTCATTTTAAATTTCTCGTCGACAATTTTCCATCCATAGTCCGTTGGTAAAAGATCAGTAATCTTTGCATTATGGGCATTACTCCATAAGCATGCAATGAATTTTGTGCGTAACACTTGCTGGAGTAACTCCGATTCACAGGGTGGCAAGTTGCACGCATCGTAATTCCGGACACTCAAGGAGAAGGGTTGCGACTTGTCTTTTACTTTGTATGTCCTATTGAAGATGATAATCCTGGCTTGATTGACATCGTCTAACTTTTTCAACCCATACAAGTGGCAAGTAAAAGACTGTATAATGTTAAAAGAATCCTGCACATTATGCTCCTTTGATCCCAAATCCAGAAATGCTTCTTGGAAAATTTCTGAATTCATTAATAATTGCAAAGGTTTCTTTTTCCCTCGTCGGTACAATGCTGGGTTGAAATCGCAACCAGTGAATGCATGCAAAGCTGGAAGCGCTTTCGAAATTTTTGAACCTAATTTTTTGTAGGGAGCGGATATGTCGATGCATCGGCGGGCATTGCCAACTCCAAGATCCATCCAAAATTCTACTCTTGCTTGCAGGTGTTCCATATTTGCTAACATGATGACCACTATATCAGTATCAGAAGTTCTGACAGTAATGGTAGAATCTTCATTTTGTTGGCAAGCAACAAATGCTATCTTCGTATCCGCTTCTTCGTGATCAGGGCATGACAACTCATTATTAATGATGCGTGTTACTTTATTATCAGTAACAGAATATTCATAACACAAATCATGTATAATGTAAATTACCTTACTACCGATAATCGTTGCCATCTCCTGATCAGCCCAATGATCGATCAAAAACTTGACAATAGCTTCTTTAAACTTTATATTTTTTAAGTCTTTCGTAAATTCTGCTGTTCGTGTTTGTTGAGGACCGGAAATGTGGAATTCCTTGTCATCTACACTACCTCGAAGAGAATGCTCATAATCCTTGATAGAGGGTGTGAAGTAGCGATCGAATACAATGGCAACTTTACTTGCAGCGTTATTGACAAGGCATTGTAATATTTTCTTTGACACACCTCCAAAACTACGGGGCATTTCTTTAAAAGTATTTAAAAAAAAGAAGCCATCTATAATTACAAGGTCAACTTGGGGTGGCGTTTGCTCCATATCTTCAACTTGTTTCTCTAGCTTGTGAATTAGTACTGACTTATCAGTCTTGTTTAAAGAACCATCTATATGGCACAGTGATAACGGCATAGGAGTTATGGGAAAACAAAGTACTTTCTCCAAGTTTATACTCGTGTCAAGAGATAGAGCTAATAACCGTCCGAATAAATCCCGCTACAATGTAACTTCGTGCACTTTTTCACCAATTTTCATTTTTTTTTTCTTCTTGAGGCTTGCAAAACTTAGCACCTTATTTTTTTTTATTGGCTGGTGAAACCTGTCTGAATTTAAATTACATTCCATTATGAATTGATCGCGCAGAAATGTTCCTCCAGACACTGTATTTAGTAAACAGTTTGTAATTTCTAGAGAAGCAGCTTGCCCCGTTGAAATGTTAAACAACAGATCCTTTATTAATTGAAGAAGAGAATGGATTGATGGTCTGCAGGACAGTGTTCGAAAAAGCTTAAATTTGGATGTGTTGTTTTTTCATTCGATCTGGGTGTAGATCGGCAGCAATATCATGGTAGTTTCTGTCAAGCCCTGCACGAGTAAGCACATGAGATATGATTCTTGTTCGCGCTCCATGATTTTTAGCCCAACGTTGTCTAGCAGAAATTGAATTTGTGAGGTTAACAATTCCAGTAAGACGACGAGCAGCATCACCATTTATCGTCTGCTCTAGCGTTAAATCCACAGGCATTCGTGAGAAAGGCTTGCTGGTTCTTCTGATTCCAAACGAACCCTTAGCCATTTCAGATCGGAGGCCTGGATGTGTGTTATCTACATGTTGCAGTAAATTTATGTAGTACACTAGCCATCGACTATAGTTTGGTTGATTGTAATAGAAGAATAAGCTGACGATTTTCGCAATGGTATATATGTACAATTCTAAATCTCCAACTCTAATACTTTTAATGAATAAGTGGTAAAGATTTATAAAATCGATGTACATTGCGTAAAACTGCGCCGTTCTTCCGTGCTTTCCGTCTAATGTGTCTTCTGTGTATTCTTCATAAGATTGAATGAGACGTTGTGTTTCTGCATGCCGAACTTGAGGAGAGACATCTTCATGAGCCAAAAATGTGGTGAGATATTCGAACACTGATTCGTCAACTGTCAATTGTTTGTTCTCCAAAAATGCTTCGAAATGTAATTGTTGCAATGCCAACGCCACGAGAGAATGCAACCGTTTACATCTGTTATAATTTTTTCCGCTAATAAAACCTGACACTGAACCATTAGCGATCAATTCACATTCAGTCATGATATTGCTCAGTCCACAATCTTCAATAAAAGTACCAACTGCATTAAAAAAAGCCAATTCAATATGAAAGGCCCCTAAATGAATAAAATGTTATCAAATCTTGGAGATTCTTGTGCTTGAATACAATAACTAGTGCGAGCAATAGCTAGATCATTGGTGATCTGGATGTAGGAAGCTTGACACTCATTTGCAATATCCTGACTCAATTCTAGAGTTTTCAAAACAGTTGAATTGTTGGTAGGAGATTCATTAATTGCAGTAAGATATGAAACTTTTTGAACTCGTGAATCGTCAATCAAAATCTTGCTGTGAAATCCAACCCACATTGGAACAACGATTATACTTATGTAATAACATCTACGTAACGGCCAGCTGTTTCGACATACTCAAATTGTCTGGAGCTTTATTAAGCTCTGAGATGTCTAGCTGACTCCAGGTGGTAATTTTTAAATTCTTAGTAAATCGATGCATTTCAAAAGTAATTTCTTCAAAAGCCCTGCGTTTTCTTTTTTTTGTTTTTGGATTAGTAATGGAAAATTCTGGAAAATTACAATCTCATCGATTGTTGAATTTTCATTTGCAGAAGGGCTAGAAGATTCCAATGACATCCGGATTCTGCACGATATCCTGAAAAATTATTCCCACCGTATCATGCAAAGTATCTTTGCCGTTGAGGGTTTCTACGAAGCGGTCGAAATTGTCGAATGCGACACCAGTATTCAAGTCCGGGCGACGTTGAATATCTACAGGACATACGTGATCACTATTTACCGTTGAAAATGTCAGCTCAGTCTCTAGCTCTTCTAAAGTTGTGTAAGAGCAACAGTGCCCATATTTTGAAAGTATATTAACAACTTTCTTACTGTTGCATAAGCTCTTCACTGCCAGACCTAGGGTAATTTGCTTCTAAGTTTTAATTTTGTGACCAAAAGCTGCATAAATTAGATCTTGCCCAGTGGAAAAAATAGAAAGTTTTTTTTTTTCTTTTTTCCCGTGCTTTTTGGGATAGATGAGAAACATCACCACAAATGAAAGATTCCAAAAAACAATGAAGAAGCTCTGGCACGTAATCGCACTCTCCCAATATCAAATCTTCAGCTGTACAATTTTCAGGCAATTCTCTTCTGGTTGAGTTAAGAATTTCTTCACGAAGTTGTGTTGCAACTGAACGGTTGGTTTCTTTTACTGCCATCGTTTTAAATAAATCCGTGTAAGTTAAAACAGAGGCGGAGAATGGAGCAAGAAACTTTTTTTTTTCAGCGTAAATTATTTTTATCTTATTGTCAAAAGTTTCCATCAATTTTCTTTCCAAGTGACGGTCTGAGAACGAAGAAATATTGATGGAATTAGATAGTAAACTGCATTGCTGCTCTAACAATTTTTGATATTCTTTTTTTACGAAATCAAAAAACAAACATTCACTATTCTTGACCACTGTTTCTTCTAACATTTCGCAAAGAATAGTATACGCAGTATTGGTAACTTTTTTTTCCTTAGAAATTAGCTATTATCATTCTTATAAATATCGCGTAAATATTGATCTTTGCAACATTTATGGTAGGGAATTTTGGTATCATCAGAGAAAGAACTGAGCTTTTCCAACATTTGTACATCATTTTGTTCCGTGGCCGCACTTTTCAAATTCTCAATAGTTTTTAATCTAAACGAAATTCACGACCATGCTGCCGTTTACGCTGTTTTTGGCAAATGAAGCACGTTTGTGATGCTGAATCCTCATGAGCGACAGGCTCATCTGTACTGAATGAATTATTGGAATCCTGAAAGCCTTCCTGAACGTTGCTCGACTCTCCCGCTCTGAAAATTTTATAACAATAATTTAAGTATAACATAAAATAAAAATATTGATTAAAAAATTTCAAATTCGATAGAAATACCATTAAATATGAAATAAATTATTTATATTAATAATCTATTGTAAAAAATGGTCAATTAAATATTTTAGTTTTTATTCAACTTGATAATCATTTTTTTTAAATTAATATTTTCTCAAAAATAATAGTAATTTCATGAATTAAAATATTTGAACTAAAATATAAATATTGTAGTACCTATATAATATTATATTTAGGTATCTTTTTATTGAGTTCATAATTTTTTAATACAGACTTAATCATTTTGTTTATTTTAAATTTATATTAAAGATTTTAATAATTTTCCACAACTTTGTTGGAAGCAATATCTAGTTTCGTACTACAATATTTGTCTTTTAATTCATGTAATTAACATTATTTTAAAATAAATATTAATTAAAAAGATATTATCACTAAGTTAAATAATAAATAGTGAACGATTTTATAAGAAACATATATGTCAAATAAATAATTAATGATACTAAAGTTAGCCGACGTTTTTAATTTTTTGATTTTATTTTTAATAATTAAATTGTAACAAAAAAATATATTTTAAAAATTGCACTTACAGTTTTTGAAGTTTTTTTACAAGTTAAATTTTTTTTTTTTATTTTTTTGTAATCATTTTTTCAATAAAAAAAAATTCTAAAAAATTTTATATGTCAGCTAACTTAATTTTCATATTAATTAAAATATTTTATAATTATAGATTGTAAACTATTGATACTTTGCAGCTCCAAAATTAGTTGATTTAGAAAAATCTTAAATAATATTGAATTAAATTCATATGATAATTAATAATTTTATATGTGCCAATATTTTATTATGTGCCAAAGAAGTACAACTTCTAACGCGTGTACATGAGTACACACACCATTTTTTTTTGTATAAAAGTTTAACTAAATAATTTTTTTCAATGAAAAAATTTTTCTATAAATACTTATGAGACTGAAGTTAACAGACACTTGACAATTGTTTGATTTTTCTTTAAAAATAAACTAAACATAGAAAATTATTTATAAAAATCTCATTTATAATTTTTCAGAGCTTCTAAAAATGAAGTTTTTAAATAAAATTATCTTCCTAAAATTTTTTTGTTAATAAAATTCTAAAAATTATCAGATGTCTCTCAATTTCAGTATTATAAATATTTAATAAATGAAGTCATATTAGCACTTACTCGTCTGTCGATGTACCAGCAACCTCAGTAGACAAGGAATCAACAATACCATGTGCTTCGGAACACTCTCCAGAATCAGGAGCATGTGTTTCGGAGCTATTTCCCGAAACTTCCGGTGTATTGTCATGTTCCACTACACTTTGATCTTGTAAATACTGAAAGTCTCGCGGTATTTTAATTGCAGTAAATAATTTATAGCCCTGTGCGTGATATAAATCATTTAATGATGATTCCATCGACAATTCGAGGTTATCATATGTTCCTCGAGACTTTCGGATAACCGGCTTGCTCCGACGATATTCCAATATATTTACACATTTTTTTAATGTTTCTACCGTAAATTTAATTGTTTTTTGTAAGGTGCTTTCACCACAAAATACACATTTCAAATTAATATCACTCATATTAAATATTTGTAAACTTTAACTCAGATAAATAATATTAAAATAGCAAAAAAAGCCAAAACGTTGGAAACACGTTGTAAACAGTATACGAGCTGTGATGGCGTCATGGCAACAGAAACCAGAGTGGGGACGGGGTGAGAGAGTAATAGATAGAGAAAGAGTGAGAGAGGAATAGAAACGCGGAGAAGGAAATGTAGGCATCACGCAGCTGCACGCATTTAACTTTATCGACGAATTTTTGTTATTTCGGCTTGCGGAAATCGTCAGATTATATATTTTTCATTATTCTTGAATTATTTCCTTCAAAATAAAAAAAATTTAGCTACGCTCGAGAATGTCGAGATGACGTTTTTTTTTTACAACTTTGTTGCCCTCCCCTTTTTTTACGTCACTCTCAAATTGTCAGATTAGTGGAATATACACTTTTTAGGATGTAATTAACTCACCCTACCTTAATCTGACGCGCTCGAGAATTTCTGATGGTCAATTTTTTTTTACAAATCTGATCCTGTATCCTTCACGGGCGGCCATATATATGGGCCTCATGTTTTGTGGAGGTACTTAACCGGGTACAAGGTATCCCCCTGTATATTAATCTGCCGCGCTTTAGTAAATCCCGAAATCCCCGCTTGGGCTCCCCTACTATTAGTGTCCAAGTTACACGGTAACGCACTCACAGTTTTCGCAGGTATTATTCCGGACGACGAAACTATTCCACTATTGGGTCAGCTTTAGTAACAAAGTATTAAGATCGAGTATCGAGCGTTGGGCAATTTTTACCTACACAATAATTTAAATACTAAGGCAGCTTCCAACAATTCAACGCTATTAGATAATTTTGTGGAAAGATTTAATTCGTCTATAAACGCATTGAAACAGTTGGGTATAAGTGACCTAAGGCCCGGGTTAATAGTCGTGGCTTAGACAAAGAAAAACTCTTAGTCTTAACTAAGCCTGAGTAACGCATTTCCTTTACTCAGAACAGTCTTAGCACGTTATTGTTAAAATAATAATAAAACATGAATTCAAATGATAAAATATCATTGTTTTATTTTTTTCTAGTTGCTTACGTTGACTTATGTAAGGGTACTATAGGCAAATGAGAGAGGTGCGAGGGAGGGGGGGGGGAGATAACAATCAACAAAAAATAAGTAACAAGAGATGGGCGACTGATAACTCCAATTTTGGGATAGCCTGGCGGTTCTTGATTCGGGCCACCTCCGATTTGGAAGTGAGCAGATTGACGTGAACCTTACTAGAGAGTTCAGTTTCATGGAGGTATACTACCGCAACTTATCCAGATTCAGATGCATCAGCAAAGCCGTGCAGAGAATAAGTGGAATCTTTGTTTGAGCAGACCTTTCTAGGAAGTTGTCGAGCAGAAAGTCGAGGTAAGTCATTAGAAATGAGTTGACACTGCAGAGTGAGCTCGGTTTATCCCAATCCGGTTTCAAAGTCCAGAGATGCTGGATTAATAATTTTGCACGGAAGATGACCGGGCTGATCCATCCATTTGGATCAAACAGGCGGGCTATAGTACTGACGATGGATTTTTTTGGGATTTTTTCCAAGACTGGGATTGAGATGTTGAAGGTAAATATATCAGTCTGTGGTATCCATTGAATACCAAGCACCTTGATGGCATTGGAGTCTATGCTGAGTTCAAAGTCCTTAGGCGTGTCACACTGGTCTTCTGGGAAACGGTATAGAAGCTTTTTTTTAGAGGTCCATTTTCGCAAATTGAATCCTCCCAGAGCTAATAACTCAATGAGTTCGGTCTGCAGTGCCTGAGCATTTGCGACTGAGTCATGCCCTGTCAGGATGTCATCCACAAAATGGAACGGGTAAGGACCTGTGTGGCCTGGGAGAAGCGATGCCCTTCATAGGAGACCAGCTGAGGATAGAACAGTTTGCAAGAAATGGGCTGGGCCGAAGACCATAGGTAACCGTGGACACGGCATAAGTGAGTAATGGAAGATCAGGAGCAGAGCGCCATATAATGAGTTGAAATTGTCTTTGGTCTGGGTGAATAAGTATGTTCCTGAACATATATGAATGTCTGTGCTGAATACCACCTGGTGAGTGCGGAAGTGGAGGATGATGTCAGTGATGTCTTGCTAAAGAGGTGGGCCGGTGTGCAGACAGTCATTGAGACTAATTCCGTTGGAACTAATACAACTGCCATCAAAAACTGTGCGGAGTTTTGTCAGAATTTGCTTTGAAGATACCATAGTGAGGTATGTAGAAATGGGGCTTATCAATGAATGTACTCCTGCATAAAGTCGATATATTTTGAGCAGAGGGTATGATCTCTTTTAAGTTTGCGTTCCAAGTTCAGAAATCGTCGTATTGCGATGCCATGTGTTGCGTCGAACTTTGGCGCATCTGGGAGAAAGGGAAGAGACACTATATATCGACCTGACGGGTCACGGGTTGTGGTGGAGCGGAAAATCTCCTCACATTCATCAAAAGCTGAGCTGAACTTGGGATGACCTTGAAGTTCCCCAACTTCCCAAAATCTTTTAAGAGCACATTGGATCTCCTCACTGGTATGCTGAGGTTAAAACTTTCGTTTTTTATTCGTGCTGAGTGTACTTGAGTCTGTGGTTTAGTATGTAGCTAACAATTGGGACCTAAAAGTGCAAAATTAAAAATCGTGCCGAAGGCTGTTAGCCTGCCGGGGCCTAAAGAAATTTTGGAGCCATCCAAAATTTGTCCGAGAACATCTGAACCCAATATAAGGTCGACAGGAGCTGTTGAATTGTAATCTAAATCAGCTAGTAGAATATTAGAATTTCTACAAGCTAGGCTGAATTTTTGCAACTTGGTGCAGGGCAGAAAACTGCTTAAACTTTCTAAAATGTATGCCTTGATAGTTATTACCAGGTTTTCAGTGTGAATAGAGCGGAATGTAATGATCACTGATGAGCTGGAACTTTGTGTGTGCTGATTACCTACACCTGAAATATTTAATTTTGTGTGCTGAAGTGGGATATGCAATTTTTATGCCATATCCTTAGTTAATAAAGTCAACATTAAACCTGTATCTAGCAATGCTCTTGCCTTATGGTACTTTTCATCAGTTAGCTAGCTCTAGAGACACTGTTGGTAAGAGGACTGGTGTTTAATAGGTAGTGTTGGGCTGAACATTTGTATCAGAATGGGTAGGTAGGTCGCTAGGCCTTGACAATTCAGTAGTTATGGGTTGAATATTATTCTTAAACAATTTTGTATTGTTTTTATGAGCTGATTTAAAATTTCTGGGGCTAAATGAACCTGCGGACATGTGTAAAGATTGTATGTATGTGGGCTGAGTGTGTTTATTTCCTTGAATGTGATTTTTTGTGATTGAAGGTAGTCACAATTGGCTGTGTTGCCTATTATAGTGTGTTGGGAGCGTTGTGGATGTAATGGTAGTGTGACTTGTCTAACGTGTAAAGAACTGGGTTGTGTTGAATAGTGTGGGCGCTGTCTAGGTTGTGATCGTAATAGGACAGGCAAAAGGTGAGCTAAGGTGTGAGTCGGAGAGTTGGCTCCATGTCGGTGCAGAGAGGTGTGATGATTGTCACTGTTGCACTTCTCCTTACATCTACCAGTAATCTTGCACTCACTGTCATAGTGCGGACCTAGACAGCGTCGGCACCGTTCACGGGCATTAATGAAGTACCACCGACCTTGCACGGGCTGATAATTATATTGCTTGCAGGCGACAAGCTTATGGCCTTTCGCCCTGCACCACGAGCAATAAAAACTGTTCGGTGTGGGTGATTTATGAGCTGAGGGTGAGTTAGTGTGGATGGGCTGAATGGGTCGAAAATTTGAAGATTAAGCTGTACGAGTATTAATGGGCTGAAGGTGGACGCGAGGACGAGTAGTTTGGGGCTGAGTTGTCAGTCTGTAAGTACTGAGCGGAGAGGGCTGAAGCAGAGTGTTTGCTGTCTTAGTTTCCTGGTATGCTAATGCTCTTCCAGAAAAGTGATGAGATCGTTTAAAGTAGCAGATCGTTAACTGAACCATGTTTTCGTTCAAATAGTGAGCGGAGTTCACCTTTGAGCTTACGAACAACGATCGACACAAAAACATAATCATTATCTTGTGGGAGCTTTAAATTATTTACGGCCGACTGAGCTGAAATGAGCGGAGTTAAAAATGTAGACCTAATGTCTGAGCGTGATGTGATAGTTGGAAGCTCCAGTATGATGTCCACAAAACCGGTCAATGAGAATCCGCCGATTTTCGGAGCGACTTTTCAGAATGGCTAAGGCTACTGCGTTATTCTCATTGGTGATTTAGAGGTGGGATATGTCCCTGGCGAAACGAAGCCTTGCCTGTTTTTCAGCGTCGGTTAAAATATTTTTTCTTTCCTGTCTACGATGGTGAACTCCATTCCGGTGTAAAGAATTTCGCAAAGGCTGCATTGTGCAACCAAAAAAAGTTGTAGCGGACCATATCAGCGCTTCCTAGCTCCTGCAGCTCCTCTCCGGCTACGCAACTGTACAGCATTCTTCCACAACCTGTTGAGGATTCACACTCCAGCTTGGCACTTCCGCTGTCACACCATCCTATCGAGTACTCTCACTCCAGCGTGGCATTCTCGTCGCTTCTGCCGCTTATTCAGGCCAGTGTCTCGATTCAAAGGGACACACAGCCAATCATTCTATGGACCCGACTCACTGTGGCCATACGCAACCTCCATGCCGGCACTTGCCAGTGTCTCGACTCACTGCAGACACACAGCGCAACGTACCAGTCTCGACTCACCGCAGACTGCTGATATTCGGCATGCACTACACGCCCTCCCGACTCACTGTGGACGGCGCATACTCGGCATTCTCAAGATCGTACGCAAGCATCACTGCAAGAATTATCGACCTTCGGTCTGGGAATGGAGTGATGTAGCGGATTTTATCATACCGCTACAAGCAAGGCTGACGTCACGCGTCCTACATCGCGCTATCAAAGTTTCTTCTGTCGATGAGTATATATAGAAACCAAACAGAATGATAAGCGGACCACGGCGGTCCCCAGGCATAACATCTCGCCTGGCAGGAGATCTCCTCTTTGCCGCCGCCCCATAAAGTAATTTCTGGCGCAGGGTTAATTGGTCTAAAGACGAAGTTAAAAAGGCAACAGCTGAATTCCTTATATCACATTTAATAAGTCGATACAATAGCACAAACAATACACAAACGTTCGAATAATGTCGAACTGTCGAGTCGGTCAAGTCTTGTAGCTATGCAAGCAACACATCCCCTTACGTCATGTTTTCCACGCTTACACATGTCCCGCTATCGACATGCCTTGTACGGGCAAAAAATACGATGCAACAACATTTGCGCTTACGCGCCAAGACACAGACAAGTTAAACAAAGGAAACATTAACTGTTCTACATACATAGACAATAAACAAACAAATAAGAAACTTAGCCTAGAAATATCAGTATATAATAGGTAGGTCAGTCCGCACGAGTTCTCTATTTAAACTGTATGACCAAATAATACCCAACTTATACCTATTATTACACTTATAAAGTTACGCTAGCTTATACCATAACACAGCGGGAGGTCAGGCGGGCGTTGCTTTCTCTAGACGTTCATAAGTCGAGTGGGCCAGACGGTATACCAGCAGTGGTGCTTAAGCAGTGTGCTCCTGAGTTATGTCCTGTACTCACGCGCCTCTTCGCGCTTTTCTACCACACTAGGCAATTTCCGTGTACATGGAAGACTGCGAATGTGCACCCGGTGCCCAAAAAGGGCGATAGATCAGATCCATCGAATTACAGGCCTATCGCTATTACCTCTCTCCTCTCTAAGGTGATGGAGCGTGTGATCAACACACAGCTTCTAAGATACCTAGAAAAACATGACCTGATCAGCGACCGACAATATGGCTTTCGCCACGGTTGCTCGACTGGTGACCTTCTTGTGTATCTCACACACCGATGGGCACTAGCCATTGAGAGTCAGGGGGAGGCATTGGCATGTAGCCTGGACATAGCGAAGGCGTTCGATCGGGTCTGGCACCGCGGTCTTCTATCGAAGTTGCCATCTTACGGAGTGCCCGAGGGTTTGTGCAAATGGGTGGCTAGCTTTTTGTCCGGCAGACGCATACGAACCGTAGTTGACGGTAGTTGCTCTGATAGCATGGACATTAATGCTGGTGTCCCGCAAGGCTCTGTGCTGTCTCCTACGCTGTTTCTACTGCATATCAATGACATGTTGGACATCAACAACATACATTGCTATGCAGATGACAGTACTGGAGACGCTTTTTACACGGGTCGTGCAAACATCCCTCGTTCCGTTGTGGAGGAAAACCGCGGGGAACTTGTGTCTCAAATCGAGACCACACTGTCCCAGGTCTCTGACTGGGGACGGGTAAACTTGGTCCGATTCAACCCTACAAAGACACAAGTGTGCGCGTTCACCGCTAAGAAAACTCCATTCACTGTGGTCCCACAATTCCAGAACACTCCCCTCTCCATCTCCAAGAGCATTGGGATCCTTGGTGTCGACATCTCCAGCGATGTTCAGTTCCGAGATCATTTACAAGATAAGGTAAAGCTGGCGTCCAAAAAACTTGGTGTACTCAACAGAGCGAAGCAGTACTTCACGTCGGGGCAAAGGTTGTTACTTTACAAGTCGCAAGTTAGGCCCCATATGGAGTACTGCTGCCATCTCTGGGCAGGTGCACCCGGATACCAGCTTGGCCCTTTTGACTCGGTTCAACGACGGGCTGTGAGAATTGTCGACGATTCCAAACTCACTTGCGGTATCGAGCCCTTAAGTCTGAGGAGAGACTTTGCCTCACTGTGTGTGTATTCTACCGCTTGTACAATGGGTTGTGTTCTGAGGAATTGTTCGAAATGATGCCCACGGCTACTTTCTACCATCGCACCGCTCGCCATCGGCAGGGAATTCATTCTCACACTTTAGAACCTAAATGGTCGCGTACAGTGCGGTTTCAGAGAAACTTCCTCCCGCGAACGCTTAAGTTGTGGAATGAGCTCCCTGCCAAGGTTTTCTGCAAGGACTACAGTATGGAGTTCTTCAAGAAAGAAGTTATTAGATTTCTGAAGGGTCGGCAACGCGCAAGTGATACCCCTGGTGTTGCAAGCGTCCATAGGCTACGGTGACCGCTTACCATCAGGCGGGCCGTAAGCTTGTTTGCCACCTTAGTGGAATTAAAAAAAAAAAAAAAAACCAAAAGATCACGTCATCGTCGGCTAGTAGAGTCGTTAACATTCCACCCCTTTGTTTGAGAGGAACTCGAAAACTCAACTCTGCAGACTCTACTATTGCAATTTATCCGAGCCGACGACGCTTTAGTGTCTCTTTTGTCCATAATTTCAGTCTATTTACACTTTTATAATAAAGTGTTTCACTTGCGAGTGCCACTGACAAAGCGATTTTAAATCGGATACCTAATTTTCTGCCAGTAGTTATCTAGCCTATGGAGTATCGCAAGGCTGCCTTTTTGACCTGTCGACGAACACGCCATGCTGCCTTGTAAATAGGTATCGACCTGGCACGTGTAGAGCGTCTATGTTTTTGCAACTCTGCTGTCAAAATACTGCCATCGGTCATGTTTGTGATCACTGTTTGTGATTTAACTATTGGTTTCGTCTTTTGGTGTACCACTTTTCCCGCTTCTTTGAAGTATTGCCAAACTGCCTTATTTACCCATCGACGAACACGCGTCTTTGTTGATGGGAATCGACCTGGGACTTGTCAAACCTCTATCTATTCTCTTCCCGCTCTGCTGTAGAACTATTTCTATGAGCTGTTAATGATTTTACAATCGGTTTTGCTTTCTGTTGCACTACTTTTCCCGCTTTAATCGTAGTGGGACTATATTTGGTCATCGGTGTAGGAATAAAACGGCAACTCCTCAATTATGGGGGGGGGAGGGGGAAGCAGATAATACTTGACGTTTTTAAGTAGCTTTTGTCCTTTTCCGGGACTCAAATCTGCATGCCAAATTTCATCTTGATCAGTAAAGTTCAGCGGCAAAAGGAAAGAGACAGATTTACTTTCGCATTTATAATATTTATTATTATATTATATTCGTGGATAAATAAAACTATCCATGTTTTAAGTATACATATGTAAGTATATGTATGGATTGTGCAAAAATATAATTATGATGGTGCTAATGCTACTAGTACTATTAAATATCGGAATTCGCTTAAATATCTGAATTCCTTCACTCGATTGACGATATTTGACGCTTCACATGGTGCGCTCCCTATGCTACATTAAAACAAAAAAAAAAAAATTGACATGTTTGAGTTTGTTTTTAGCTTACTTACTTATTTTTTTATTACCTAATAAGTGCTTCGGTACATATTGTATACTCTTTATTTTATTATTTATTCAAACACTTTATTGCAATAAAATACAATAGGTGGACTTCATGCCTTAGGCATAATCTACCAGTCGACCTTAGGGTCATGCAGAAAGCTTAAGGTAGTTGTTTAGGTAGGACCGATTAATATCTATTAACATAGGGTTTGAATACATAAATTAAATAATATAATAATATTATAATATAATTAAATAAATTAAATATTTAAATAAATATACATACACATAAATAAGATATATAAATACGTATTTAAATAGGTACATAAATAATTATAGGTTCAACATATGATTCATTGAAAGATATTCATTAAGGTGAGCCTAAAGAGTTTCTGTATAGCGGATGCTTAAACTTATTTCGGGAAGGCGTTTTCTTTATATTATTAGAAAGCGCGTTCCAGAGTAGTGCTGCCTGAATGGTAAAAGAATTGGCCATAAAACCAGTACGATGAGAAGGTAAGCGTTGCAGCATGTTAGAGGAGGAACGAAGCTTATTATCAAAGTATTGTATTATCACTTTAAATGCAACTTCTTGCCAGCTCTTTTTGGCAGAAATTAACATTGTATTGACGATTCAAATGTGTTCTTAGAAACCTATTTGAATAAAGTTTGATTTGATTTGAATGCAACTTTCAAATTTTTCTTAAATTTTCCAAACACATCTGATTTAAGGTAAAGATCTGTGTATTCACCCATATCGACAACATAAAACGTTTTCCATACATTTTTTGCATGTTGGTATTCATCGCTCGTTATGTCCCGGTCGGTCAAGGAATTAAAAAACAAATCCTTAGACGGTAACTACTTCACAGAAAAAGAAGCCCACCCAGACATGTAGTCATACATATAGGTAAACTCCCTTGCCAGTAAGTAATTCGAATTCCATCCGTTCCGGAAAATGACCAGACTAATGATTAAAATCGATTTTATGCAAACCTTTTACTAGTTTTTCTAAACTTGTTCCCAAAAATTTAAAGAAATCAACAAATCGTAATTGTGCGCATTCACCATCTTCTGAAACTTTTAAAATCTTAGTAAATGATACTTAGTTTTTCTTGTTTTGAGGTACAATTTTTATAGCGCCTGGGTAGTTAACAAGTTACTAAGTAACAAACAATTTGCTTATAGAAAAGGCAAGTCATGTGTTTCAGTAGTTCGTGACGTAATTCACAATATTCTACAAGCAAAGGAACGGAAGGATCATGTTGCTATTCTCTTATGCGATTTGACCCGCGCATTTTACTTATGTAATCACAAAGTCCTCGCTTTAAAATTTGAACACATGGGTGTAAGAGGTCCTGCCTTAAGATTTATAAAACAATTTCTCAGCAACAGGCTCCAAACAGTCACTTTAAAAAATGGACGTATAAGGTCCGAACAAGGCTTTACAAAAATTGGCGTACCCCAGGGGTCTGCTTTGGCAAACATATCATTCTTAGTCCAGGTAAATGATCTACCTAATGCTGTAAATGGTAACATGTATCTTTTTGCTGACGATGCCTGTGACATAATCTCAAGTAATTCACCTTCTAATCTTGAAATTCAATTAAAAATTGATGTAACAAAACTAAAGCAGTGGTTTGTAGCAAACGGTCTAGTGCTAAATTTAAAAAAGACACAAATACTTTATTTCAACTTGGGCGGCCGTCCACCAAGGTTTCTGTCAATAAACATTGATGGTGTTTCCCTACCTCAAACAAATTCCTCTAAATTCTTAGGTTTAACAATTATCCATGCTTTAAAATGGGATACACATATCTCCAATTTATGTGGTAAGTTAAGTGACACGTGCTTTGCACTATACAGATTGTCTGAGGTGCTTCCTCCCTCTGCCCTTCGGTCTTGCTACTTCTCACTACTTCTCTCACAGCTAAGCTCTGGAACACAGCTGCAGAATGGAAACGTGTTTTTACAATTCAGAAACGCGCTGTGAGAATAATCGCTCGTGTCCCCATTGGTACTTCAGCAAAAAATCTTTTTAGGGAGCAAATATTTTAACATTTATATCACAATACATTTTTCTATAGTTAAAATTGTAAGATTAAACAGAAACCTATTTCCAAACAAAACATGGTCCCATGATTATATGCTAAGACAAGCAACAGCTTAACTTACCTACATCCAAGTTACAAAAAATGTCTAAATCGGTATTTAGTATGGGTCCTAAAATCTACAATGAACTCCCCAACGACATTACAGTTATTAAGAACGACAACATTTTTGAAAAAAAACTTAAATTATTTTTGACTGAACATGCTTTTTATGACAAATGAATTTTTGACATTAAACATTTGTAATAACTCAAAATCAATTAATGTATTTTTAACTTGTAATAAAATAAATATCTATATTAATTTAATTGTACGAATTTAGCATATTTAATGTATAATTATTGACTTGTAAATTTGAATATATGAATAAAGAGTATGAGTATGCCCCCAACTCCTGAATGGAAATGACAATTGTAGCCGGCTAAGTTATGAAAAAAAATAGGTATCAATTTAGGAACGCTGTTGTTGCAAGTTACAATACGGATGTGCAGCTCCGAGATAACAACCTGTCAAATGACATTGATCTCTAACTTTGTCTCCGAATAAAAATCTTTAGCAAATGTGACAACGATCCGCGGGTCGATGCGCGGCCGCGTCTTTATCTGTAAATATCATAGGTATCTCTGTACTTAAAATGTTATGTATTTTGTGTACAGTCCGATGTTATGATTTTACAAATATTTGAACACAATTTGAGCCCCGGTACTGAACAAAAAAGTTTAACTTTCGGTCGAATGAGCAAATGACATAATATGCAAACGCTACTGGGACATGTTTTTTGTCAATCTACTGTGAAGCTATTCGTCGGGTTGGGCTCGCAGTTTTGAAAAGGTAGTAATAGTGCTTTAAAATCAGAATAAATTACGAAATGTACGTCTTGTTTCCAATCGTAAGGTAGCCACTACACTACATAAGTGATTTTGGTGCTCATGTTCTGACGAGTGGAACAGCAGACAGTCTTCGTAGAAAAACAGTTTACCGTGATGTTTTTTTATCTAACTACGAACAAGTCGAAACAGGTTCGTTATGAACACGTAAGGACTTGTATTTCCTTTTTCCAGTAAAAGTAAATTAATACGGATCTTTCGTTTGTGTTCAGATCTATAAAGTGGACCAACAACGCTTCTAGAATTGTGCAACGCGTATACGTTTATGCTTAAGGTCGAATTATTTAATATGTCTTCTAAACTAACGGGATAAGACATATCACTTGTATTCAATACCTCACTGAAATTAAGATGTGACTCGCTCACGGTTATTTCTAGCTTGACAAAGATGTGCTACTACTGACCACAAAAAACAGCAATTATCGCTATTTCGTATATTTAGCCAAAAAAATAGCCTAAAACTTTATTTCAAATAAAGTTTATTATTAGCCTAAAGGCTATTTTTTTGACTTTGAGTGAGAACAAACTAATAGTTTCCTTCTTGCTTTTTTGAATTAAGTTTTCATAAACTAGGTGGGAACTTGGTGAATTCTTTTGTTTTGATTATACATATATTTTAATAAAACTTACCATTATTATTAAGTATATTATAATACTATTTATTTATCAGTATGTTAACAATGTTTACCTTTTTGTAGTTGTAACGTTGTGTTTGCATTCTAAACACTTGAATCGCGGTTTATTTTATTGTTTGATTTTATGTTGACAAAAAATAAAATGAAAATAGGAGTATTTCTAAACAGCTAAAATTTACGGCTAAAATCAATATTTAGAAACTATTTTAAGGCATTTAGGGTTATGCACTAAAGATTCTAAGAAAAAACTGAACCCTAGTAGTGGTGTGGAAATACTTAAAAATCTTTTATTACTAAAAAACTCCAAATACAAAAGTCATAGAAAAATACTTTAATACAAAAACAAACAACAAAATAATTTACTAATTTTCTTAATACGGAAACATTGCTTTGACCATTTTAATCAAATATGGCCGCCCACTCCGACGAACCCGCGTCGAGTACGGTTCACTTGAGCCAACCCTAGGGTAACAACTCTACGCGTTTTTGAACGGATTAGGGTTGGAACTCAGTTAGTTTATGAACGGTTCGAGTCATAACTCTACTCGACTCAGTCGGTTTTTGAACGGCCCCCTGTGCAAGTATCCTGTACGTAGCTATACGACTGCGGAGAGCGGATATTACCTTCACTATTCCATCATGTTCAAGAGCACAACATTTTTTTTTATGTGTTATACTTCTTAAATGACCCACCCATTGTTTTTTATTCTATTTCAACAGAACAAACGGTTCATAATGGCATTTTAATAGTATGCAAGAAGTAAAACTAGAACTTTATTAGGTAGGTACCCGTCTATTCTTATAAATGCAAATTCAAATGAAATTAACAAACACTTCTAAAAAACATCTTTTTGACTATAAAAAAATGTAAAAACTAAAAAGTTTTTTTTTTATACCACTAAGGTCCGCCTGATGGTAAGCGGTCACCGTCGCCTATGGACGCTTGCAACACCAGGGGTATCACTTGCGCGTTGCCGACCCTTCAGAAATCTAATAACTTCTTTCTTGAAGAACCCCATACTGTAGTCCTTAGAGAAAACCTTGGCAGGGAGCTCATTCCGCAACCCAAGCGTTCGCGGGAGAAAGTTTATCTGAAACCGCACTGTACGCGACCATTTCGGTTCTTAGGTATGAGAATGAATTCCCTGCCTATGGCGAGCGGTGCGATGGTAGAAAATAGTCGTGGGCATCATTCGTATCTAACTTATACTAACCTATCTACGTATATATTTTTATAATTGACTATAAGTAATAAAAGAAAAAATATAAAAAATACTGATAACCTAAATGTAACATTTATTAAAAATTCTTACAATTTACTTTAATTTAACTAGGTCGCTATAGAATGGTGGTTCCTCGTCTTCAAATACATGTTTACACTGTTTGTGAATTTTTTGCAGTGTTTCCCGATGCGGCGTGTCGCTGTCCAGCTGTGTTTTCAAAACGACATGGGCCTTCTTCCAGTTGTCCGCACTCCGCAAGTCGGCGATGTTGTATATTTTGAGCTCCAAAAAGTATACTCTTACGGAATATAATCAATATAACTATTACAAAACTTAATTTAAGCAAGTATTTAACAATTAAAGTAAAAACTTTTCTGCAAATCAATTTAAAACTATGAATAACGACCAGACTTAACGATCTTGGAAGGGGTCTAAGTTAGGTTTACTGGTCTCTAAAAATTCGAAACAAACAATTACTATTACATGGGGTCCGTCATATACACTTTAAGTCTTATATGACGTAAAGTTGTCTATTCTTTTTTACGAGGAAAATAAATGTAATTAAGAGAGACAAAAAATTTTTAGCGACTTTAGCAACGAAAGTAGAGGAAACTGACTGCTGTAGGTTTGTGGCCAAGGCTGAGTCTTCCTCGCTCAAGATCCCGAACAAGTCCTCTTTCTTAAAAGAAGCTTTTATCTTTGCTGGAGTTGCTCTGTAAGCAAAGTTATGCGGTGTAAACATTTCTAGGTCTATATACAATAGTAAGGTAGGGTGTCTAGCGCCGGGAAATCGGGAAAAACCGTAAAAAAACCGGGAAATAAATTTCGCTGGGAAAAACCGGGAAAAAGCCGGGAAATTTGTTTAACATTCGGGAAATTTTAAATCGCTTGGCATTAATAAAAACAATAAGGGAGTTTTCGGCAGTGTAGGAAACAACAACAAACACTCCAGTAGGCGGAGGTGACGTGGATTATCATCGGCTTTTGTGCTAGTCCCAGTGGCCAAAACTTCTCGTTTAACACTTATATAATAACTATCGCACCGTCTCGCGCCGCCCGGTCGGTTGGTGTCACACGCTTTTGTTGCCTCTCTTATCGTCATATGACATCCTACATTTAGAAATAAAATATGTTTGACATCTTGCTTTCGTGTATTTTATTGCGAGAAACTGAAAAAAAAAAACGCCAATGTAACTGTATTTTTAATATAATATTATGTTTTTACAACTATGCAATGCTTGGAAATAAATATTTTTTCTTCTTTTAAAATTCCGTAACCCAATCGCAAAAACGTTACACCCTTTTAATTTAGTCATGTCCGTATTTAAGTCTTATAATACCACTGTTTTTTTGTCGATTCCTATAAGATCTAGAAAAATGTTTTTTTGTCGATTCCTATAAAATCTAGAAAAATGTTTATTGTGTTACCCGCAATACAATTTTGTAATGAAATTAGGTTGTAATCCAGTTTCTTACACACTGTACACACCGTTATAAAATATTTACCAAAAATGGTTAGTTTATTTTTTATAATAGACTAGCTGACCTGGCAGACTTCGTTCTGATCTATTATCTTGTTTGAAAAACAAAACATGGCTACCCCGTCGGCTCTTTTTCTTCTTTGCAATTGCAGGAAAAATGCACCTTCAAAAAGACAAAGTAGCTTATTCTGTTGTGTTTGGATTAGCACCATATTTCCAGCAGCAGCTACAGCTTAAACTTGACCACTGCGTATTTCTAAGCGTAGGGTTCGATGAGGCATTAAATTCGTTCTGCCAGAAACGGCAAATGGATGTCATGGTTAGATTTTCGGACAATTCACTCGACTAATTTGTCACTAGATACATGACTTAAATTTTTCACAAGGTGCTAAGGCGTGCGATCTTCGCACTGGTCTTTAAAAAGCTGTAGGAAATAATGAGGAGAAGGTGATCCAAGTGTCAATGGATGGTCCTGCTGTAAATTTTAAGATGCTGCGGGAACTCCAAACAGAATTCAAGGAAGACCATGGTACTGACCCTCTCGAATTAGGAAGTTGTGGCCTTCACGTAGTCCATGGCTCACTAAAGACAACATTCACATCAGTTTAATGGGAGCTAAAAGAGTTTTTGATTGCACTATACTACATTTTTAAAGATTCACCGACACGGCGTGGACATTTCACCAGCACAACTGGATGTGACGTCCTTCCTTTGTCGTTTTGCTTTACCCGGTGGACAGAAAATGAGAAACCGGCCATACGAACGATCAGCCTTCTTCCTCATTTGCATAACTGGGTACGTGAGGTCTAGAGCGAGGGCTCCAAGAATCCTTTGAACGATAATCATAAAAATTTTAACAAAGTTGTTAAATGTCTTTTAGATCCTCTCCTGGGTGCTAGGCTTGCATTTTTTGCCTCTATCGTGGAACCATTTTAGACAAACTTTCAGTCAGAAAAGCCTATTGCCCCATTGCTCTTTAGGGAATTAACTTCTCTTACCACGGCTCTTATAAAGCATGAGGTAGAGAAAACTGTTCTTCAGAAAGAATCAATGATAAATAAAATAGACCTGACTAAGAAAAAACATTCATTTCTGTTTTTTCGTCAGGCTTTTAAAAATGCTTCTTCGGGGGGCAAATTCCTGGTGCAAAAGTTAAGGAATTTCGCAGCGACTGACAACTTATCTTGGTGAAAATGATCCAGAAGATTCAGGAGCGGTCTCCTTTAACTTATAAAATTGTCAGAGAAATATCCTGTCTGGATCCTCTGGTAGTCGCCGAAACTCCTAATCTTGCAACAGGGCGGGTCGATCTAGCGCTAGAGATACTGACCTCCAAAAACTACTGCAGGGGCACCGGCCTCTCCTTGGAGCAGGAAGCTTAGGTCCACCAGTAAATAGTAAATGTCATATTACACTAATAAATTCCCGTCAAGTAACGCATGATTAGATTTTTGTGATACGATGTTTGTTGTGTTCAACGCAACTGTGACTTTAAGCATCAGGTAAGAAAGAGGTGAAATATGTGGATGGGAATATCAGGTAACATATGTTATTTTATTTTAATTCTAGTTTGAATGCAACCACCAGCTCAATTTAGGTAGTTATGAAGAGAACATAACAAACAAACGAACAAATGCTTTTACTTCAAAGGATAGAAGAAACCAAACTTTAAGCTATTCTAGTTTTATTAAACGTTAAATAGTGTTGTGTACTGGATATAATCTATATTAATAATTTCGTCAAGGAGTACGGTAGACTCGATCGAAACCTTATATGAATAACAAAACATAAAAAAATATTGATGTTGAGTCGACAACATGGATATATGGATGGATGGATACCCTACAGCAAAATAAAAGTTGTTTTAGTTCAAATGTCATTTAGTTTCGCATAGTGATTTGTTCGTTTAGATTACACACATCTTGCCGAAAATCGCAAGTATTTCATAAACTGTTCCGTTGGTCGTGTCTCTGTCTTCGTTTATTATTATTTGTTTGATGATACCTATGTCATTTTGTTAACAGCCGGATCTCCTTGCATTTGGTAAACATTGTTACAATTGTGGAAAGTGCACAATTGCAGCGAAGGGCTCTTCGTAAAGATGGTGAGTAGTATTTTAGTAAGTGTGTAGGCAGGTTGTGTTTTTAAGTGAATTTTGTTCTTTTTTCTTCTTAATGTGTGGATTGTAAGACTTTCTGCATTTAAATAAAATAAGTACTTATTTACTTCCAGTGACATGCAATTTTTGTAATGGCAAAATATTTATAAGAAACTGCAAGCAAATGCAAATGTGCAGTCGATGTGTGGAATGCGACAACATTATACTCGGTAAGCGGCTCAATATTTTTTCTCTATAACCCGACAAATAATAATAAATGACCACATGCATAGCCTGTGTTGAGTTGTCATGAACACATACAGAAACAGACACGATTTTTGCACCGTTTTTCTTGATAATGGAATGGACCCCTCCATGCGCAAGTTCAACTTGAACTTGGCTGGGTCTTTGCAGATAATTTCAATTATTGCGAGTTTTGTGGCCTAGAAACAATTAGGCAGTTAAGAATAACCAAGGCTCGGGCACTTTCAAACCTTTTTCCAAAAAATCACACTGCTCCTGCTACATCCCAAGATTTATTTGATGACTTTCAGGTAAGTTAATGGTGTAGGTCACTGAGTAAAGTAAAATGAAAAATAATGCTTATTACCAGATAGGTGGGAGGATATACCTACATACATTCACAATACTTATTATTATTTGAATATTTGTCTAATATATTTTTTCCTTTAAGGTCGATAACGAAGAGTTGACGCTAATCGAAGATTCACTGATGACTGATGATGTTTCTTCGGACAACGAGAAAAAACAGCTGCTATCAGTCAGCAGTGGTTTTATTTTTTTAGAAGAAGAGGAGAAAGAAAACATATCAAATGGCGGGCAGACCCCCGAAGAAACGTAAATATTCAAGCAGGTTTAGTACAGAACATCAGCCCCCCAGGACTAACTATGTATATTTAGCACTTTCAAACAACACCATTCAGGTATCAGTACATTCAGTTGGTTCTATGATTTATGAATGTGTTAAATGTCAAGCACTTCATTTTTTAGGTGAAAAAAAACTGGTTGCCTGTAAAGTCGGTATACGGGCGAAAGTTTTACGTGACAACTTGTGCCTTTCACTTTTTATGTCTGTCTCTCTCGCTCTTAGGCGGGCTAACCATGCCGCGTGCCTCTCACTCGCTCTCATTGTGAGCGCATAACGTGAGCGGAGCGTAACGCAGTTTCTTGAAGTGTCACCCGGCAAACCAATTTATAAGACGTTGTCACGTCAAAATTAAAAATCATTTTAAAAATTGTTGTCATAATGGGAAGGTATACATAGACCCAGACAGAGTATTAAAGCCAATACCAGATATATTATTAGATTTACACGAAAGCAATACGTGTGATGCTAATCATTTTAAGGCTAATATACGACAACATAATTAAACATTTGCAATGGCATCCATAAATTCAAACTTGAACACACTCCCTCCAGGATTTTTCACTTACAGGGTACAAGGGCAAATTTATATAAAAACTGGATCTTTGGTTCCGTTGCAAGGTCATAAACCACAATTCAACCAATTGTATATAATTGAAGGTGAAACAGCATTAAATGAACGATTGATTCTAGAAATAACATATGTAGAAACAATATAAGGTCCTTACAAACAATGCTCAATGAATCCAATCCTTTTGTCAAAATATACAAAATGCAATTTTAGCTAAAGAGGAATTAAAAGCAGCCTTAGAAAATCGAACCAAATATTCGGTATCAATGAAGTTTTATAAACATAAATCTCTTGATTTACGTCGGTATAACACACCATCAAATAATGAGGTAGCGGCCATCTTTGTAGGAGAAAACGGCGAACCTCCATTAAATATAGACTTCTCTGTACAAGAATATTTTTAACATTTAACTACACCCAAATCAACCAGTCCCAATATTGACCCTTTAGCCGTTCCGCTACTTTTTCCTAATGGAGAACTCGGACGGCATGAAAATCTTCAACACAGAGAAGACAGTCGAACTGCTCGATGCCGTCTTACAATGTTACAATTTTATCAGTGTAGACTTGCTGTTCGTAACAATTTTAGCCCATTATTTTACGCCGAAAAAATGTTTCATGAATATTGTGTCTTGTCCTACGTTAGGATTGAATCTCAAAGATTATTGTTTCTTCGAATGAGTCAAAAACAGCTCAGAGCTAACAATTATAACAATTTAATGGATAGCCTGTACAATAATGATAGAGAAATGGGTCAAGGCATTGGTAAAATGATAATATTGCCATCAACTTATGTGGGAAGTCCTCGGCACATGATGCAAAATTATCAGGATTTCGTGGCAATTATAGCAAGTATGGTAAACCAGACTGATTTATAACATTTACGTGCAATCTGAATTGGCAGGAAATTTTAGATAATTTACAAGGCACTAAAAAAGAACATAGACCCGATTTAATTGGCAGAATTTTTAAACTTAAATTGGAGGAACTTTTAGATGACATTACAAGGAAACATATTTTTGGAATACCGAGTGCGTGGTTTTACACCATTGGATTTCAGAAACGTGGGCTTCCACATGCGCATATGCTTATTATTCTAAGAAATGAAGATAAACCAAGGTCATCAGTAGATTATGATAAATTGGTGTGTGCAGAAATACCTGACCCAGATAAAGACCAGGAACTTTTTCAGACTGTGTCAAAAAACATGGCCATGTGGCCCTGGATATATGAATTCACCTTGCATGAAAAATGATGGAACTGCCTCTAAATGTTCTAAAAACTACCCAAAAACATTTTGCGAAGAAACTAGAGATGGTACCCAAAATGGAGGTTATGCTATAATAAGAAGAAGAGACGACGGAAGAACGATAAAAAAGAAGGATTTCGAGTGTGATAACAGATGGGTGGTGCCCTACAAAAGTGCCTGTTTAGCGGGCAGTGACCTGTTATTATGCCAACTATGTAGCGTAGGTTTTTCCAGTTTGTGCGACAGATTTGCGTCCAAGGATGTAAGATAACCATCTTCATAATCAACGGATGCGATTCCTGTAAGCGAATGAAATACGACTGCAAACCCTTGAAACCTGTAATTGAATTAACTCAAACGCAGAATAAAGCTTTTGAAGAGATTTTTATTGATTTATTCAAGATCGATGGAATTCTGTACTAACGTTAGTAGATGCGTTTGGCAAAGTTGGCCAATCTCTTCCTATTCAGAATAGATCTACCAACGAGGTAGTTAATTGATCAAATATTTTTCACTTTACGGATTACGCTTAAAAATTAGTTGTGATCCCGGATCAGAATTTAATAACGTCTTAATAAAAGACTTACTTAGCTTTTACAAAATTTACTTGCACATTGCAACCCCAAACAATCCTCAATCAATGGGAATTGTTGAAAGATTTCAAAGCACTCTCATTGAAATCTATAGACTAGCCAAATATGAAAGGAAAATTACAGATGCAGCAGAAGTTATGACATACGCCATAATGTATTATAATAATAGCATTCATTCGATGACTGGATTTACGCCATTCGAAATAATATTTGGACATACAGACATGAGAAATGTTTTTAACATCAACTTTAATCATCATTATATGCAAGTGTTGATTAAAGAACATAAAAAGAGAACTAAAATATTATACAAATATATATATGACAAAATGATCAAATTTAAGGAAACTAAGAAGCAAAGCTTAGAATCTATTGCTTCATCTAGCCATAGTTCCCAGAAAGATAATGAGGTTTATACAAAAATGGTTAATAAAAGATTAGCCAAGGATAAACCAAAATACCAGAAGGCTATAAATTACCGATATTCCTAAACGAAATGTAGCATCTATTAATGTCAAAGGACGAAAAACCACCGTTCCAACTAGCAATATTAAATTTTTGAAACTAAAAACCGGTGACGAGACCCCGATTGAAGATAATAATAGATTGTTTTATGAATTACCCCTATTATAATTGGTTTTTATGGTACCTAAAATTTATTTTGATTTAATATGCATAATCATAGCATGGCACGGCACATTAATCTCGTTGTTGGAAGAGAGTACATTAACGTAGCATGGCACGGTACTCTGCTTCTTCATACTAAAGGTCAACTAGTACTATTATACGTTAACTTCAGTTAACTTATCGACTTTAATTTTCACGTGACGTCAAAATTAGCTAAGGGATAATAAATACGCTTACTTACAGTAATTAGTTGTACCGTATTGTAATTAACTTAAGTTAATAGCAGCAACCTTAACTTTACGATAGTTGGCTATCATTTTATTCTCTAATTTTACTTATATAATTTAGAATTAAACATTAGATAATTAAACATTCGATAATACAACTTTAAAACCTCTATAAGTTTATAGTATTACGAAAATATAGTTAGCTGTGATAGCGAATTACTTTTAACTTAAAAGTTTTAAGAAATATAATCCTTTAACCCTTCTTATCCCATATCCATACAAGAAAAATATACTGGAAAACACAGTAATGAAGAAAAGGATGTGTGATTCTCAGTAATAACTCACACAAACTTTCCATGCCTGTGGAGTAGATGTTTTGTGACTTTTTGCTGCTCACTCACCACAATCCTGCTTCCAGCAAATTTGGACGTGATTATGATGAGAAACAAAGAGGAACACATGAAAGTAAACCAAACTTAACGTGCAAATATGAAAGTAGTGATGTTCAAAGATGTATCCCAGCGATAAGTGAAGTGTGTAAGGAAAAGGAAATAATAAAAGACATTAAAGGATAACATAATGTATTTAATATTAAGATTAGCATTAATACTAACAATAATTATAATAAAAATTGTATCAAAAAATTATCTATTATAGATAATTTTTATCTTAAACGGGGAGGAGTTATATAACTCAACTTGCAACATTGTAATAATGTATTTAATGTGCCATTGTTAGCGAAGGTTGACGCATATTTAGTCATCCTGGTCTAAGAACAAATGCATTGTATTTTACACGTATAAGTAATTTTACGACATTTTTATCGGAGATGTAATGAGGTCTACGTGACTTTGAACGGAAATTAGATATTTTATGAACAATATGAATAATATCGGAAACCTGAGCGACATGGGTATTTAAACTGGAGCTGCGTCTCCAACGATTCATTCTGTCAACCCTCCTCTCTCTAAAAAGAGTCTCTCCCTGAAGAGCATTATTATAAAATTACTAACATTTTTACTTTGAATATATTCTATTGTACTCCAACTACTGAAGTTTGAATCATCACCTTCGCCGAGTAATATCTCAACGAGTGACGTCATCCGGATATGTGAAGTTTTTCCAAAGGAGCCACAACTTCACTAGCTATTGTGTGTATTTTATGTAAAAATAAAACGTTAACGACTGAGAGTGTATAAATATTAAGAATTTATTGTTTTACACCGTGGGACTAAAAAGTGATAGTTTATGATTTCTTGGATTTTGAGTACTAACTAACTTGTTTGCCTTCGCATTGTCACAACGTCCCCTACTGCGGTGCGTAACCCAGTTCAGTCTTCAGTATCAATATATTGGTAAGTTGACCATGATAATAATATGTCAACACAGCGCACACCCTCTAATAGCAACGAAAACTTACAGTTGACAACATCAGATCCAAATATTTTCTCGCTATCTGATTCAGACACTAAATATTACTGAACGTGTTCCCACCAAAAGACCACGGCTACACATATGTAGTAGATGAATTTCAGTCTTTTAAGATTGAAATTAAATCAATGCTCACTGAGTGGAACGCTGACCACAACAATACCATGACAAAGATGATGGCTGAAATGAATGAAATCAAGGCACAAAACGTAGAAACACACAAAACCAACTACGAAATAAAAAAAATCTATTGACGGCATTAGTAAAAGTCACGACGAATTAAAGGAAAAAAATTTAACAATAGTAAAAGAGCGCAAGGAACTCAGAGAGTACGTTTTACTGTTAGAAGACCGTATTGAGGATCTGCAACGTAAAATTCAAAATAGCTCAATTGAAATCCGCCTAAAGAGACCAAGAGAATCTTATACAAATATTGTCAAAAATTCAACAAAATATTAACATTGATCCCACTGTTCGCGACATATATCGCACTGGCAAGATATCCGATGGCCAGCGAGCTATTGTAATTGATTTAACTAGCGTTTTGCACAAAGAAAAGATCTTACAAGGTGTCAAATTATATAATAAAAACCACCCCGAAAAATTCAATACGACGAGGTTCAAAAAGTAGTGAGAATGACGTAGTAGGGGACTTGAAAAAAAAAATATTGTCACGAAAAGATTAGGTCTTTCTCATAATACCCTCAAATAATTAGCTTGCTATCTTGCCTGTGTCAGTTGTATTAATTATTTGTTTGTGACGTGTCGGTAGCTCTCGCTAAAAATGGATAAAATTGAAATCCATGCGGTGCTAAAATATTTTTGCTCGAAAAATTTTACTACGGAACAAATTTTTAAGGATTTACGTGAGACATTGGGGCATTGCTCCTTCATATTTCACAGTGGCTCGGTGGTGTGCAGAGTTTAAACGTGGTTGAACGGGATCCCGAACCCAGGGATCACTTAATCTCCGCCCTGGGAGGCTGATTCGCCAGCCTGTGTAAAGTATCTGAAGTGGTAGTCGTGCCGGAGAAGGAGACCGGAGTGGACCCGGCTACTACAACAGAGGGGGATCAGGGGCCCTTCCGCCCGCCGTGCCAGCAACCGTATCATCTGTGGCGAGCTTGGGCAATTCTAGTACCGCACCTTTTGTCCTCTAAGCTGTCAGTGCAGTGAATCCTCATCTTTAATCTAAATAACCCTTTCAAAAAAAAAAAAAAAATTATGGCAAGAAATAAAAGATAAAGAGTTTATTCAGCGGCCGCTCCATCCACATTTAATGTGGACTTTTGCAACATTAGGGGTATTCACGCAAATCTTAACGCAGTTCACCTCCATCTGGAGACTGCGCAGCCGACCATTCTTTTTCTAACGGAGACGCAGATATCCTGCCCGGCCGATAAATCATACCTTCATTATCCCGGTTACAAACTTGAGCACAATTTTGTGAGTCGTGCCGGTGTATGTATGTTCGTCCGGGAGGATATCTGCTGTCGCCGCCTTCATAGCCTTGAAGACAGGGACCTGTCGATATTGTGGGTGCGCGTAGATTACGGCGGCCACACTCGTATCTATGCGTGCCTATACAGGTCTCATAGCGGTGACACGGACGTAACTCGACTCTTCACGCACCTGAGTTTGACGACTGACAAAGTTCTAGAGCAATATCCCACAGCAGAACTAGTTATTTTGGGAGACTTTAACGCCCACCATCGCGAGTGGCTCAGTTCTCGAACCAATAACTATGCTGGGATATCTGCTCATGAATTTGCTCTGACCTATGGATTCTCTCAGCTGGTACTTTCTCCAACGAAAATACCAGATAAAGAGGAACATACGAGCTCCTTACTGGACCTTCTGCTGACTACTCGTCCGGACGGATACTCCGTCTCAGTGGATGCGCCTCTTGGCTCCTCGGACCACTGTCTCGTTCGGACTCAAGTGTCATGCACACAACCTGATCCTTCTGGGCCAACTAATTGGCGTCGTGTGTGGCACTATAAGTCGGCAGACTGGGATGGATTGCGAGAATTTTACGCATCGTACCCGTGGAGGCAGATCTGCTTTAACTCAGAAGATCCTGACGTCTGCGCAGCCGCAGTCACTGAGACAATCCTTGCTGGTATGGAATGCTATATTCCTAACCCGCGAGTAGCTGCCGGCGTCAAAAAACGACCGTGGTTTAATAGGTCTTGCAGAAAAGCTAAAATTCTTAAGCAAAATGCATATGAGGCTTGGACCACGGCTCGTTTTAATAAGGATCCGAATATTTCTGAGTTAAAACGCAAATTAAATGCTGCCTCGAGGTTCAGTAAGAAAGCAACTGCCAGAGCAAAATTCCAATTCATCGGCAAAATAGGTGGGCGACTTGCGAGCTATCCTTCTGGGAGTCGTGCTTTCTGGTCGCTTGCCAAAGCTGCCAAAGGGAACTTCTGCCAGTCGTCGTTACCACCACTGCGAAAGACCGATGGTGACTTGGCCCATAGTGCTAAAGAGAAAGCCGATCTACTGGGCAGTCTCTTTGCCTCGAACTCGAATATGAACGATGAAGGCGCTGTACCACCTACTATACCGTGGTGCGGTAAGACCATGCCGGAAATCTCCATAACGCAGCGGGAGGTCAGGCGGGCGTTACTTTCTCTAGACGTTCATAAGTCGAGTGGGCCAGACGGTATACCAGCAGTGGTGCTTAAGCAGTGTGCTCCTGAGTTATGTCCTGTACTCACGCGCCTCTTCGCGCTTTCCTACCACACTAGGCAATTTCCGTCTTCATGGAAGACTGCGAATGTGCACCCGGTGCCCAAAAAGGGCGATAGATCAGATCCATCGAATTACAGGCCTATCGCTATTACCTCTCTCCTCTCTAAGGTGATGGAGCGTGTGATCAACACACAGCTTCTAAGATACCTAGAAGTACACGATCTGGTCAGTGACCGTCAATATGGCTTTCGCCACGGTCGCTCGACTGGTGACCTTCTAGTGTATCGCACACACCGATGGCCACTAGCCATTGAGAGTCAGGGGGAGGCATTGGCATGTAGCCTGGACATGGCGAAGGCGTTCGATCGGGTCTGGCACCGCGGTCTTCTATCGAAGTTGCCATCTTACGGAGTGCCCGAGGGTTTGTGCAAATGGGTGGCTAGCTTTTTGTCCGGCAGACGCATACGAGCCGTAGTTGACGGTAGTTGCTCTGATAGCATGGACATTAATGCTGGTGTCCCGAGAGGGTCTGTGCTGTCTCCTACGCTGTTTCTACTGCATATCAATGACATGTTGGACATGAACAACATACATTGCTATGCACATGACAGTACTGGAGACGCTTTTTACACGGGTCGTGCAAACATCCCTTGTTCCGTTGTGGAGGAAAACCGCGGGGAACTTGTGTCTCAAATCGAGACCACACTGTCCCAGGTCTCTGACTGGGGACGGGTAAACTTGGTCCGATTCAACCCTACAAAGACACAAGTGTGCGCGTTCACCGCTAAGAAAACTCCATTCACTGTAGTCCCACAATTCCAGAACACTCCCCTCTCCATCTCCAAGAGCATTGGGATCCTTGGTGTCGACATCTCCAGCGATGTTCAGTTCCGAGATCATTTATCAGATAAGGTGAAGCTGGCGTCCAAAAAACTTGGTGTACTCAACAGAGCGAAGCAGTACTTCACGTCGGGGCAAAGGTTGTTACTTTACAAGTCGCAAGTTCGGCCCCATATGGAGTACTGCTGCCATCTCTGGGCAGGTGCACCCGGATACCAGCTTGGCCCTTTTGACTCGGTTCAACGACGGGCTGTGAGAATTATCGACGATTCCAAACTCACTTGCGGTATCGAGCCCTTAAGCCTGAGGAGAGACTTTGCCTCACTGTGTGTGTTCTACCGCTTGTACAATGGGTTGTGTACTGAGGAATTGTTCGAAATGATTCCAACGGCTACTTTCTACCATCGCACCGCTCGCCATCGGCAGGGAATCCATTCTCACACTTTAGAACCTAAATGGTCGCGTACAGTGCGGTTTCAGAGAAACTTCCTCCCGCGAACGCTTAAGTTGTGGAATGAGCTCCCTGCCAAGGTATTCTGCAAGGACTACAGTATGGAGTTCTTCAAGAAAGAAGTTATTAGATTTCTGAAGGGTCGGCAACGCGCAAGTGATACCCCTGGTGTTGCAAGCGTTCATAGGCTACGGTGACCGCTTACCATCAGGCGGCCCGTAAGCTTGTTTCGGGCCGCCCTTCGATGATCGTCGTGTAACGGTCCGTTTTATAGCTTAAGAGTTGAAGATTTCAATTGGGAGTGTGCATAGCATTTTGCAAGATCACTAAGGAATGAAAAAGGTATCCCCGCGTTGGGTCCCAAGAATGCTAACTGACGCACAAAAGCAAACGCGACTCAACATTTCAAAGAGCTCATTGGAATTTTTTCAACGAGATCCTGATCTTGTTTTGGCTCGATTCGTAACAATGGATGAAACAAGGTTTCATCATTATGATCCAGAAACTAAACAGCAATCAATGTCCTGGAAATGAACGTCATCTCCCACACCAAAGAAATTCAAGACTTGACCATCTGCCGGCAAGATCATGGGCTCAGTTTTTTGGGACAGCCAGGGGATAATAATGATTGAATAACTTGAACATGGAACCACTATCACAGGAAATGTCGCATAACGAACTACGAATATACGATATAATATCTACGAATACGCAGAACGAATAAAAAAATACGTCAGGAAATCCTTGAAAAGCGACGAGGAAGACTCGCGAAAAAAGTTTTGTTCCATCAAGACAACGCGCCGGCGCACAAGTCTGCAGTTGCCATGGCAGCAATCCAAGATGCTGGCTTTAAGATCCTCGATCATCCACCATATTCACCTGACTTGGCCCCTAGTGATTTCTACCTATTCTCGCGTTTGAAAGAACACTTGAATGTAACAAAATTTGAAGATGACGAAGAAGTGAAGGCGTAAACGATTTTTTGAGTACTCAAGATGAATATTTTTTTAAAAAGGAAATTTTGGCTCTGGAAAAAAGATCCTAAAGGGTGATAACGTCGAAAAAAAAAACATTAAATAAATTCATTTTCTATTCTCATTACTTTTTGAACGCCCCTCGCAACCTTATTGGGCATCCCAGGTAATAAACACCTCGTATATATCTCAGAATACGTATCCGGTAAGAATAAGAGTCTTCACTTTCTAGCATGAGACATCGCAAGAACCAAAAATTACTCTTCTTGTTGGATTGTAAACGAAAGAGTCTTCCTACGCAAGACCGAGGGAGCACCTGCACATACCAATCAAAAACGAAGAGCAATTGAATGAACTTACTAATTTATAATAACTAATATACAATACAATGATTCTCGGTACAATTGTTTTTAATATTCTTATTTGTAAGTTGTATATCTTTTCTATATTCGTTTTACAAGTACGCCCGTAACTGCTAAGGCCATAGCCAATGATCGAATGGGCAAGTGCAAGATACATAATGCGAAGATTTCTAAACGGAATTTTATGTCTAAGTATATTTACTTAATATAGCCCTTAACTTATTACATATGTATTGAATGTGCAGTTTTCAGTCAAGTCGATTATTATCAATAACCAGTCCTAAATACATGTGATTTTTAACTATATCTAGGGTAATGCAAGGGCCATTCTGTTTACATAGGAGTCCAGCGTGCAAACAGTCATGGCTATCTGGCACATAGTGTTAATTTTTTTTTGTATTTTACGCTCAGCGCTCACTATGTCTGAGTCCGCGACCATAATGCAGGTATCGTCGGCAAACTGGTATACGGAGCCATGCTTAAATATATCACACATTTGATAACTACTAGAATGGAGTCAAAGTGGTTAACAAAGGGTATAAAAGCTTGCAGTAAACGAAAAAGGGAAGTACTCTGGAGGTATAGAAAATTACCAAATCATGAAAACAAAAATACGCTAAAGTCGTACTCTAAAAAATATAATCGGATTATCAAACTAACACAAAAAGCACAAAACAACTATTTTATTCAACAGTCCTAAAACAAATCTAAGGCCGTATGGAAAGTCATAAACAATTCTAAATCACAATACCCTAAGGAAAATATTAGTAAAGTTAGTTATAAAGACAAATTTTGATGAAAAACCAAAGGATATCTGTAATGTCTTTAATGATTATTTCACAGATCTATCAGAATGTAAAAATATTCAAATAATACAAAGAAAAGGAGAACTAGTGCCATAAATTACAATAATTCTATATTTATGCAACCTTGCACACCAGATGATATATTAAAAAATATAATCTCCTAAATCTCTACTAATGCGTTACAGAATAATTGCCCCAATTCTATGACATATTTTTAATTTATGCATTGAATATGGAACTTACCCCTTTAAACTTAAGACATCGATTATAAAACCAATTCATAAAAAGGGTGATGTAGAAAGTTTAACAAACTATAGAGGAGTTACGTTGCCACCAATCTTTTCAAAGATATTGGAAAAGGTTACAACAATTTTTATATTTTTTTTGAAAAAAATCACATTTTTGCTAAAGAACAATTTGGATTTAGGAAAAACAAAACAATAGATATGGCTATATTTAACTAAATTCAATTGGTGGTAACAAACTTAGATGCCAAATTACCTGTGACTGCATTATTTATGGATCTCACCAGGGCTTTTGAATTTGTAGATCATAATATTCTATTGCAAAAGTTACACAACTACGGAATAAGAGGTGTTGCGCTAAAACTTATCAAATCATATTTAAGTGATAGGAGTCAAGTTTCTCGAATAAATAATATCTCTTCTACCTTAAAGGAGGAAATAACATTTGAATCTACTTTGCGTCGAATTAGAACTGGTGTACCGCAAGGCAGTGTTCTCGGGCCTCTTTTGTTTTCTATTAATATAAATGATTTTCCAAGTTGCACAAGTTTACCAATGATTTTATTTGCGGACGATAGTACAGTAAATTATAGCAATAGTAGCAAAAATACCATAGAAACTGATATCAATCACAGTTTGAAACTAATAATAAAATGGTTACAATTAAATAGTCTTACAATTAACTTGGAAGAAACACAAATCTTACATTTTACAATAAGACGCGACCATAATAAAGCACTAGACATCACCTATTCCGGTACTAAGATGCAAATTGATAACAAACTTACGTGGAAACAGCATGTGGATTCTGTATGTAAAAAAGTAAATAAATTCTGTTATGCTTTGTATATGCTTAGTAAAGTTGTAGATAAATCGGTAGTTATTACAGCATATTATGCATTTGTAGCCTCTAGTCTCAGGTATGGTGTTATATTTTGGGGTAATTCTACAGACAAAGAATTAGTATTTAAATCTCAAGAACGATGTGTACGAGCAATCTGCGGTATTAAGCAAACTGAAAGTTGCAAACCACATTTAAAAAAACTCTGTATACTAACTCTTCCATCACTATATATTTTGAAATTTCTGTTTAACGAATCCGCATCTATTCAAGTCTGGTACAAATAATAGATTTCCGGGTAAATTGAAATTACCACTAGCTACAACCAGTTTTTTACAAAATAGTGTTGTTTATATGGCTCCAATGATCTATAATAAGCTGCCAAAAAGTATTCGTGACGTAAGTAATGTTAAAGAGTTTAAAAATAGATTGCGAAATTTGACATTACCACTAGCTACAACCAGTTTTTTACAAAATAGTGTTGTTTATATGGCTCCAATGATCTATAATAAGCTGCCAAAAAGAATTCGTGACGTAAGTAATGTTAAAGAGTTCAAAAATAGATTGCGAAATTTCCTAGTAGAGAAAACCTAATACACAATCAGAGAGTACTTGAATGATAAGTTGTAGAAAAATGTGTGAACATAATATATAATTAGTTAATTCATTATATAATAAGTTATTTCATTATATTGTAAATTGTATTTGTACGCCTTCTATGAGGTAGAATATGGTGATTCCTTATATGCTTAATGTTAACATCTTTTATGTACCCATATTCACAAATAAATGTTTTTGTATTTGAATTTCCCACATCTTCGGACTATTATCAGAGAAATTTATCAAAAATAATAAAAGAGTAATGTGGATAAGCTTATGGAGCTAGGAAAACAACCGACGGTAGGAAGTGCCTTTGTAGAGCGTACACCTGATAGTGAAATCGTGGAAGATAAAATAAATAAAAGTAATAAGATTGATTTAAATTATTTTCCAAAAAAAGTGTAGACACACCGAGACTAGATTGTATGTCGTGCAATAAACTTTGTTATTCTAGGGATATTAGTTCCATAGAACGATTAAGAAAGCCCATATCAAAAGATGTTTGGAATCAGCTCTTGAACTACTATAATTTTAGCCTAGTAACTCACAGTCCGTACATATGCCACACATGCCTTGCCAAGATTCGTGCTAACCAAATGCCTGCTGTCTGTATCCTTAATGACATGTACGTAAGCACTGTTCCACCAGAAATAGCTCAGCTGAATGACTATAAAAACATTTTAATCCAACGCGCTAAAGCGTTTCAGGTGGTTGTCACAATGAATCCTGTGGCTAATAAACGTCTACCCAATCGTCAGATGGTTAAAAAAGTAAAGGGCAGGACTTTTTATTTACCGCTTCCGATGGAATAAACCCTAAAAAAAATCTCAAAACTTGAAGACGCAGTAATTGAAAACCTAGAACGTAGTCTATATTATAGACTGAAGTATACCAAACAAAGCAAATATTATATGGCAAAACATTGTTGACGTTAATAAAGTGTACAACGCATAACAAGAAACATCGATGTTAGTTTAGGTGAAGTGAATGGGTCGATAAGCGTAGTACAAAAAGTGAGGTGGGACCCGGAAGACCAAACAAAGCCTAAACAATTGGAAGTAAAATTCGCTAATAATTTGATTCACGAATTATTTTATTTTACATTTGAAGTTCAATACTTCGTTGTTTTAGCTTTGAGGGTGTAATAAATATGAAAATGTAAGTCGGTAATTTGATGATAGGATATATAAATAAAAGTCTGAAGAAACTTTGAAAAATGGATATAAAATGTCTATAAACTACTACCGTTTCGGAATCAAAGTGGCGTTCTAGCGAGAACAAACGGCGAAAGAAACTCTCTAGCATACGCTCTTTTGAATGTTTTATTAGAATAATAAAAATATCACAACTTTTGCGAGATATAAAGTATCTACTCATTAAATCTATGTTTAGAGTGAAACCACAAATAAGACTTTAAGCATTTCTATGATTCGTAAGCTATTCACAAACTATACACAAACTGCAAAAAAACCATTGCTATTAATCGTAATATTATTAACATTGTAACGTGACAACTTGTGCCTTTCACTTTTTATGTCTGTCTCTCTCGCTCTTAGGCGGGCTAACCATGCCGCGTGCCTCTCACTCGCTCTCATTGTGAGCGCATAACGTGAGCGGAGCGTAACGCAGTTTCTTGAAGTGTCACCCGGCAAACCAATTTATAAGACGTTGTCACGTCAAAACAACAATTATAAGTACTTAAGGACCTTAATGATTGGTCCAGCCGAATGCCACAAAGAGCTAAAATTCTCACCTAGGTGTTACTTATGTAATATGAATTTAACATTTATATTATAACAAAATATACATAATTAAAAATACACAATGAAATATTATCTAAAGAGAAGTTACATAATCAATTGTACTTTACTGTAGTGTTTTAAATGGATGGATTCTCATTTAGTTTCGGCAGCGTCTTTTTATACATTTTGTACACTATATACTTCCATTGCTTTTATTACGCAGCACCGTTATTATTCACAACTGCTTCAATGCTAATTTACAACTGCCCCGGCTCTCTCGAGCCAACCCTTTTATTTGTAGTGACAAACAACATGATCGGGTGGAGCGGTCAGGTAGCACACCAGAATCACGCCATTTATATTAACATTATAACAGAACTATTTTTGATCTTTGAAATACACATTTAGACTTCAGATATTATTACCTATCTAATACATTGTGTAAAACTACATACAATATGATTTTACTCATAATTCAATTAATAAATGAAAATAAGCAATCATTATTCATGTATGTATTATATCAATTGATCAACTTAAGACAATAATCTAACAGTTGTAAATCAGACTTCTACGTTTATCAACGGAAATAAAACATGTCTTATTTAAATAATACACTGAAGTAACAAAAAAAAAACACTAAACATAAGATATAAAACTTATAAAGTGGAAATCAAATGATCGTAAGGCTTGCAATTTTTTTAAATTTTTTGAATCAACGTTTTCCAAGTGGCAATTTTCCATCGTCAATGGGTAGCGGTTCTGGCAACGGATTGGTACAATGGTGTCATGGAGCACCTGGTTTTGTACCCTTGTGGAGGGTACACAAGGGTACAAAACGGCCAAGTCACACAACATTAACTATAATAATAAATAAATCGCAGTAAGGAACCTTAGACTTGGCACGTCTTTGTTTAGATTTTATTACTTTTTAGAGATAAACAAGCAGCTCCATCGAGACTTGGCTAGTTTTTTACAGAATGTTTTTGGTGGGATTTTTCTATACTAATAAACTAATCCAAATACTAACACTTTTGTTAGGTAAAACTCCAGTAGCTCACTCGCTCAAAATTATCTATGTAGATGCTCGATACCTAAAGTTTTGGGTGTTTGACTTTCATATAATACCATGGGTATATCGTCATTTTAAGAGACAGCATAATAAAATAAATTAGATATTAATTTTAATAAGGGTCTTAAATCATAACAAAAAACCGGCCAAGTGCAAGTCTGGCTCGCTGCACCGAGGGTTCCGTACAAAATTACAAAAAACGGCCAAAAAAAATCACGTTTGGTGTCTGGGAGCCCCCCTTAAATATCTATTTTAATTAAATTAATTTATTTTAAAGTGAATATACAACTAAATCGGTAAATATTTTAAGCGTCTACCTGTTGCCGTTTTCAATATCGAGCAAAAAACGGCAAAAAATCATGTTTGTTGTATGGTAGCCCCCCTTAAATATTTATTTTATTCTATTTGTAGAATTTGTTGTATATATTTTAGTATATATAGTATAGTGGCAACAGAAATACATCATATGTGAAAATTTTAACTGTCTAGCTATTACGGATCATGAGATACAGCCTGGTGATAGACGGACGGACAGCGAAGTCTTAGTAATAGGGTCCCGTTTTTCCTCTTTGGGTACTGGACATTCTGGAATAAAAGTAAAAAAATCATAGACTCCTTAGGCTTTTTACTTAAATATTTTTTCTCTTGGTCATAGCCTTTTCACTGCTCTCATTTGAAATCATTAAATCACAAAAAAACGTCTACAACTGATTTAATACCAAATTTTATAAAATTACAAGCTAGACTAAAAAGGTCTTGTTTTTCGCATTGCATTTTTTTTTTGTTGGATTATTTTTTTGTTTAAAAGTTTTTATATCATTTTATAACTAGTACTTTATTAGACGCAATTTTTATTGTTCTAGTCACGCCGCAGCGCCACAGTTGGAAGAAAATAAAATTAGTTACGGCATTACGTTTTTAGGTCCTTACGTAGGTAGTGAGTTTGGCTAGAATTGTTATCCTACCTTTTTTTTTCTAGAAAAATTCGATTTTGCTTTCGAGCAAAACAGCCAGCCATTTTAACTGAAACTGAAAATCAAAATGAATCGATAGAACCACGACCCACAAGGAAAGGTAAAGCAGTACATATTTATATTAGATCTTAATATACTTTTTAGTGCATTTATTAATTCAGTTTAAACCGTTTTTAAAGTGGCCGTTTTTAGCAAAACGTAAATTGTAGACTTATCGATGTATTCTAGAAATTATACAAAACGTTCTAAAAATAGCTTATGACTAGTGTTATAATTTCGATGAATTCTATTAGCCCCTTAAGTATATTAAATTTTCCAAAAAGTAATTAATGCCAAGCATGGTCGGCCAATGATATCGAAGTACTTAGAGCGTGCCCCGCATATCGACATGTGTACGTGGACCCATTAATCAATCAACTTATAATGTGAAATATAACAGAACTTTTATTTGATATGCTAAGTAAATAAAATGTATATAAAATTAAAAGAATATTTTATTTATTAACGATTGAACAAGTTATAATATTAATAAAATACCTACCACGACGGACTATCAAGGGATTGTCATCTCCACTCCATACATTGTAGTTATGTCACGACTGCACCAGTCGCGGGCGATCTATGGTCGCGGGACTTCGCTGGTAGCTGTGCGAGCCCTAATCAATGCACTATACCACGGTGATCATTCTGAATATAAATGTTTATTTCGGATAATCATAACATCTTCTATTATCGAGTCATGTAGTCTTTCGACGCTTAAGCTTGTCGGTGGTGTGGCTAAAACCAATTTTGCCAGTTTATATAAATATGGGTATAAATATTGTAATCTGATGGCAATATCGATTCTTGCAAAAATTCGACTAATTTAAAATTTATCCCAAAGTTGCTCCTTTTGTAGAGTTTGGGACAGATATTTGCACGGTTGCAAAATTTCCAAATATTGGTCTAAACATGGCCAAATGTCTGGTGATACATTTAAATTGGCGATACAAAACGATTTCAATTTTTTTAAGCTTTCCAGCATATTCATCGTTGACCCACCTGACAGGTATAAAGATGATGGGTTGCGGCAGGCTTTGCTGCTTTGACACATGTTGGGTGTACATAAACTACGAATGACCTGCCGGCATTGTTCAAGAAACTGTTGTAAGTTTTGGCAAGCATCTTTAATTGTAGTTGCAAACAATGTGCAGCACAGCGTATACTTGTAACTTTTCGTACCATGACGTTGTTTGCTTCGACTTGCAGCTCCAAATTTTCTATGTTTTCCTCGCCGTCCATTGCTACTAATTCTGCATAGGACAATTCGCTGAGAGATTCCTCTAGCAGTTCGCTGACAGAGTCGTCAATTGTGTTAACTATCCGCAACATATTTGCTCCATAATCGGTGGTTATTGTTAATATTTGTTAAAGCTCCAGAGCAAAACGGCTTAACACGATAGCAATATTGTCTTTCAGATATTCTCCCGTGTTCTTGTCGTGTAACTTCACAACGCTTAAGTTACGGAGAACGATCTTTCCATCTTTAACAAAATACGTTAAATAATGCGGAAAATGTTTCACAACAAAACATTTATTGTTATCCAATAGGTTAAAATTACTTGAAATGAATTGAACGTTCAATCCAAGATATCTTCATAACTTAACAGATGCGACGTCCACTTTCAGTGCGAATAGGCAATTTTTGTAACTCTTTGGAAATTGTAACCGAACTTCGTAGGCTTTTTCACGTATGTTTTCTTTAATGTTTTTCTTGTTAATAGCCTGCTGCTCTGTCTGGCTCATTGCAGAAATCAACTTTAGTAGAGCTTTGAAGGCTTCGTCCTCAACAATACTAAAGGGCCGACCATGTACAGTAACAAGATTTGTGCAGTACTCCATAACAGATTTAGTATTGCAGGATGGTTGCTTCGGCATATTTTGTTAATTCTCCATATTCAATTTTTGTACCTAACCCTGCAATAAATAATTGAATAAAACGAGTAAAACTTGATTAGTGATTACAACCTTCCATCAGACGGATCATTCTCAGTAGATCCATTGTTTAGATCCATCATGGATCTAGTGAGATATTTTTTTCTCAGTAGATCTGTTTTCTAATAAACTGGATCTGATGAGAATTTTCATTGCCAATAGATCTATTTTAAAAATAATACAGACTTTTATGTTTCTTCATTGTAGTGAAACATAGAATATATTTTATTCTCCTTCTTTCTTCACATGATAATAATAAGTCAATGTATGTATTTAATTAAAGAGGAAAAGTTAATTTACAACTAACACGAACGACGAAACTACACGATAAAATGAGAATGAGATAAACGAAAAATGCCAGCGTATGCAATTGAATGAATGAATGAATATACTTTATTGCACATAAAAATAACAAAAACAAGAAAAGTAAGTAGACAAATAAGGTACAAATTGAATGAAAGTATTAAAAGGAAAGAGAGAGCATTGCATGACTCGGCCTGTCGGCGCGCGGCGGCCGGCGGCGGCGGCATAACTTTGAGTTAAACCGGTTAACTTAGGTTTTAGTATTGGTTTGCGAGAACTTAATAATTTCGTTCTTTGTATTAACCAGTAACCAAAATTATTTCGATTTAGTTACTTAAATTAACCAATTAATCAATGAGCGGAATTAGAACGGTTTAATGAACGATATTAACCGCTATTTCAAAACCGGTTCCAAGCCCTGATTAAACTTAAAGGAGCTTTACAAGTGATTGTGTCCCGAGCCGACCAGCCCCTCGTGAGCGCTTCGTCGGACTTCGCTTACGTTCGGGCGCATTTTGGGATTTCCCGCGCAGCGGTTCGGCTTACTTCGTGGGCGCTTCGGAAACTTTACCTCGTGCTCGGACAAACTGAGAGCTGTTATTGGCGGAACTGCAGCACTGTTTTACGTCACGACCCGATCGACGACGCTTCCTTCCGGGGAAGCGCAACATCTTTGTCGACTCGACAAACCGCAATTTTCTACGTGTTAACATATTGCTTTAAAGTGATAAAAAATAGTTTTCGTAAAATAATTGTCGACATTACGCTAAAGTAGCTCACTATGAGTCAACAATGGAAAGTCTGGTCAGTGTCCGCGTTTATTTACGATCACGATCTACCGATCCTAACGACTCTGAGGATATTGGGGAATAAGAAGAGAAATACCTAATTTCACTCGCGTGTTTAAATGATGCCATTGACGTAAAAAGTTCTAAAATGATACAACTTCCATTCACTTTCACGCCCACGGCACAGACCAGGCTTCCGAATGTTGAAATTGAATGTTTCAACGGAAAGTATAGTGAGCATTCTCAGTTCATAAACTTATTTAAATCTATGATACACAGCAATGTTAATTAAGACAACGTTTGACGATTGTATTACTTAAGAAACTTTTTGGAAGGTGAAAGTTATGTGGAAGTTTTGCATAATTTAAAAGTAAGATATGAGAACAATTATCTCATTGTAAATGACCATATTTCTCAACTTTTAGACTTAACTAGAAATACCTCATTTCACTCGCGTGTTTAAATGATGCCATTGACGTAAAATGTTCTAAAATGGAACAACGTCCAATCACTTGCACACCCACGGCACAAACCAGGCTTCCGAATGTCAAAATTGAATGTTTCACCGGAAAATATAGTGAGCATTCTCAGTTCATAAACTTATTTAAATCTATGATACACAGCAATGTTAATTTAGACAACGTTCAACGATTGTATTACTTAAGAAAATTTTTGGAAGGTGAAAGTTATGTGGATGCTTTGCATATTTTAAAAGCAAGATATGAGAACAATTTTCTCATTGTAAATGACTTTATTTCTCAACTTGATATTCTAATATAGATGAATGGGATTCCGTTTCCTATTCGCGTTCTATCTCGCAAACTAGATAACTACACTGGACGGGCATTTCAAATGGATCGAGACGGCATGGTTGAACCATCCCTAAAGGATTTCCTGGACTTCTTGGAGCGGCGTGCGCTCGCACTAGAGTATATCAACGAGCAACCAGGCCCAACCAAGCAAAGGACTGTCTTCTGTCAATATTGTGGCGGCTAGGTTTTGTGTAGTATGTAAGTCATTACACAAACTATTTGATTGTGCCACATTTAAATTGAACCCAGTTTCAGATCGGATTTCAATTATAAAAGAGCATAATCTATGTAAAATTTGCCTTAATTTCTAGGTAAGTGTAAATACCATTTCAGATGCAAAACCTGCAAAAAACAGCACAACACGCTACTACATATTGATGAGCCTGCTGTCCCAGTTGCCTTGCTTTCAAATAATAGTATAATGTACCAACATTACTGCCAACGTGCAGAGTAAAAGTACTGCAAAAATATGCATAATATGCTGTGTCTACTATACGTGGTAACTTTACTGTTCTCTGTGTATACTGTCCACCTTCTAATGGACACATACGTTTTCACAGACTACATAATATCATAAGAGATCATCTAAAACCCATCTATGTAAGTGGTGATTTTAATGCTCATCACATCGTTAGCTTTATCAGTGCAAGGTCTCCCGCCCTATAGACTTACGAACCGATAGCGTAGTGACAGTCATAAGTGCTCAATTATTGTAGCCTAAATTGAATAAATGATATTGATTGATTGGTCTGTACATGATGATACCATGGGAAGTTACCATTACCCGACAATAACAGAAATTTCATAAAGTGTTGATAAATGTCATATTAGTTCTCCGACGGATAGATTTCTTTACAAAAAGCTGATTGGCTAAAGTGTAGAACTCTTTTAAAACCAATATTTAATGACCTGGTCCTAAAATACTATGACCCTATTTCTACTTCTAAAGATTCCTGATTTCGTTTACATATGCTTAAAGAAATGACAATACCAAAGCTTACTAAGACAAATAATTTTAAAAGCAGACCTCCAGCTCCTTGGTCGAATAATATCTGCGAACAAAGTGTCAATGCCTCATACAAAGCATTAAAACTACATAGAAGTGAACCTACTATTAAAAAATATTTGAATTACAAAAGAAAAGATGCCTTGAAAAAGTTAAATTTGGAACTTATTAAAAATGTCAAAGGTATAAGAGCTGGTAATAAATCATATAAAGATGAATTAATTTCTTCATTTATAGATAGAGTAACAGATAATAACAATTCAACCAAGGCCCATAATTTTAACATCTAACATTAATTTTTCGAAAAGAACAATGATGACCGAAATTCTAAATTTTTACTAAAAATCCTTTTCATGGTTTGAGTTTACAATGGGTTTGCAATCTAGAAAAAATACAACACCAGGTCTGGATGGTACATATAAATTCTTATCCAAAATTTAGATGAATCTGCTTTAAAATGTTTTCTTAATATTCTTAACCTACTTTGGCAAAAAAAATGTATTCCACAGACATGGAAAACTCAGTGTGTCATTCCAATACTCAAGCCAGATAAATCTTGAGAGCTTGCCAGTTCTTATCGACCTATTTCCTTGCCATCATGTCTAGGGAAAATATTTGAAAATATGATCAAACTCCGTCTTGATTGGTATGTTGAAGCTAATGGTATCATTCCACATGTTCAGAATGGCTTTCATCAGCTGTGCTGATAGCTTTGTCACTTTGGTCTCTGATCTGAAAAATGCAAAAGACAAAAAGTTACATACTGTTTGTGTATTCTTAGATGTTCAAGCTGCCTTTGACTGTGTCTAGGTTAGGTATACCTGGGCAAATGTGTAAATGAATTTTCAACTTTCTACATAATAGAACACTCTATGTAAAACACAAAAACAATTTATATGGACCAAAATCTGTTTCAAGAGGTACAATGCAAGGTGCTACATTATCAGCTTTGATATACAATATATACAGTAGTAAAATTAGTAAATAATAGAGAGGTAAATATTCTACAATTTGCAGATGACATTGTTTTATACAGTACAGTCAAACCTGGATAAGCGAGAGTTCAAGGGAGCACAATCTCATTCTTGCTTATAGAGGTTTCTCACTAACCCGAGTTTCTCGCTAATGTAGGTACATGGGTAGCGTTTCTCTCTTATAGAGGTACGCAGCAATAACAAGTCACAGCAAGTACGAATGTAATAAATATATATGTATATATTTTTAAATACTTACAAAAACTAAACAAAAATTCATGCACTATGTAATTTTATTTTATTTAGAACTTATTTGCACTCAAAAAAATCCGTCAATTTTGTTTGGGTTTTTGTTTTTGTATTTTGAATGTTTTTTCTAACTCATAAATTTTGTCGAATATTGCTTGATCAACCGCCGCGTATTCAAAGTGCTGACGCACCGTCTCCAACGCATTTAAAGCTAGCTTCATTGGAATGATCTTTATTTCTGTTTCCGGAATCTGTGCCTCGTCTTCACTGTCATTTCCAGCAATACAGGTGTTCACACAATTGTTAATGATATCGTCGTCGGTTTGTTCTCCAGCGGTAGTTACGTCGTCGTCAATTTGAACGAAATCTTGGAAGCTCGGCATTAACATATTGGATTCGTGAGACACAAGCTTAGTCAATGGACTGTCTCATTGCTAGGTCCAACTTCAACATCATTTTCCTCTGGCAGGTCTTGCTCATCTGTACTTTTCCCAAACCCAGCTTTCTTGAAGCAGTTTTTGACAGTAACGTCACTGACTAAGTACCATGCTTTTCTAGCAAATTTCATATCTAGAAGTACGTTAATGTCAGGGCTATTGTTTTCTTCCAGACTCTTAAGAATATGTTTAACGACTTCTCTGCGATAAAAGCGTTTAAAAGTGTGAATGATGCCTTGATCTAATGGTTGAAGTTTACTAGTGGTGTTAGCAGGTAAAAACATTACTTTTACGTTTGCAAGTGTTGGCAAGTCCAATACGGCAGCACAGTTGTCAATGAATAGCAGATTTTTTTTTTTTATAAAAACTTAATTAGTTGCTATTCTCTTTTGTTTGCGTGTATATGCGATTTGTTTGTTCTGATGTTATAGCTATCTACAAGTTTCGGTATTTCTTTTTAAGAGTAGACTAAGAGTGATTTAGTTCTGATTCGGCAGTCCCTAGGCCATCAGGCCCCGGTCATAAATGTGACCAGGGACTGATGCCATGGCTAGGGCCTGGCGTTCATAGTAGTTTAAATAGATTCGCCAATTGAAAACAATTCTGTTTGTTGTAGAATATTGCGCCTCGAAAGAAAATACCGTTGTCTAATGAAGAAAAAGCAAAAAAAAATTCAGAACAGGCAAAAAAACGTCTAGAGAAAATAAAAAGTGATCCAGTTTTATTAGCAGAGTATAAAGAGAAAGAAAGATTAAAATACCTTAGAAAAAAGGAAAAAGGGCAGAGAAAATGCGTAAAGGATAGGACTCCTCGCGAGCATAGAAAAGTGAAAAAAAACTGGATCACTTACTCAGCAGCTTATAGGCAAAATAAAAAAATAGGTGAACAAGCTGATCAATACATGGATGGAAATACGCGACCATCATCTGACGGAGAAAACGATCCTCAGGTACCAGAAGAAATAAATCTCGAGCGACAACCAGATGGTATAAATGTTGCGTGCATTGCTGATCAAAGATAAGCTGAAGGTAAAAGGAGAAGTATTGTACAACGGAAGATAAGAAATAAACAACTACAGAAGAAGAACAATGTTATTGCTGAACTAAAGAAAAAACTAGCTAACCAAAGACAGAAGTACAAAAGACTAAAACGCACTATTAAGAAATCAAAGAAGGCACTCACACCCAGAAGCAAAATTGAAGAAATGGCAAATGATCCTAATAAGAAGGCAGAAGTAGTAAAAAAAGCACTATTTGGTGAAATCAAGACGCAAATTGTAGAAAAAAAAGAGGAAACAAGGACATATCAAGAGAAGAATAGTTTGAGAACGGCTTTGTCTGGTTCTATAGTAAATAAATATAAAATATGGAGGTCAGGAGGCAAAGCTGTGACTTATAAAAATATGGGATTTAATCGTACAAAGTCGACAAAGAAAGACAACAAGAACAGAATGATAGCGATTATTCACAAGATTTATGAAGATGATAGCAATAGCCGGTGTGCAGCTGGGAAGAAAGAGTGTATAACCCGCAATAATATTAAAAAACAAAAGCGGTTCTTGCTGGATTCTTTGAAAAATCTACACAAAAAATACCTGTCTACTGGTTCAATGACAATTGGGTATTCTTTGTTCTGCCGGTTACTTCCATTTTGGGTCGTCGAGCCTAAACTCACCGATCGTGACACTTGTGCTTGTATCACCCATGAAAACGTTAACCTGAAACTGGTTGCATTAAAAAACGCAAACATTTGAAATTTTGCCACCCATCAGAGTGCTCTTCAATCGGTTTGCTGTGATCGATACTCTGAGAAATGCCTATCAAGAACTTGTGATGGTTGTTCAATGAGAATTTTACCCTATAACGAATTCGACAACAGTGCTGAAATTCTAGTCGAGCAATGGAGGAACAGTAAAGTATTAATCCTGGATATAAAAACTAAAAAGGAGAGATATATTACAAAGTATAAAAAGGAGACACAAAAACTGAAACCTTATGATTTAATTGCACAACTTGAAGAGAGTGATCTACCTATATTTCAACATGAACTGAACATTGTGCACCAATACAATACTATAAAATCTCTCAAAGAGACACTTACAGAGAAAGATGCAATAATCCACATGGATTTCTCGGAAAATTGGACCACTAAATGCAACCAGGAAATTCAGTCGTACCATTTTGGCGGGTCTCGTACTCAAATTTCACTACATACTGTGGTAGTCTACACGAAAGACAAGACATCTTCGCATTGCACTGTATCATTAAATTTAGCTCATGGTGCTGGAGCTATTTGGGCACATTGAGAGCCAGTGCTCATAACGTTACCGTCAATTGTAGAAAATCTGCATTTCTTGAGTGATGGACCCGTAACCCAATATAAAAACAAAACAATGTTTTATATTTTGGGGTGTAGGATTCAAGATTTCTAACCGCTCGCTATAAAGTATTCATGAAATTTTCACGAGGCAGGTCATGGAAAAGGAGCTCCAGATGGAGTTGGAGCGATATGTAAACGTAGTGCAGACCAACTCATAGCACAACATGGTGACATAACAAACTTACATGACTTGGTTGGTGTACTGCATGTAAAATGTCCGGGAATAAATATTTCTATAATTGAAGATGTCGATATAGAAAGAGTGAATAAAATGATCAAGGAAGATGAAGATAAGCAGAAACCTTTTAAAGGTACGCTTTTGGTACACCAAGTCAGAGGCAATGTTTATATCCCCAATAAACTTGAGAAGAAAACGCTGAGTTGCTTCTGTGATGATGTAGGCTGTGACCATTTTAGATTAGAGACTTTAGAATACCGGACCACCATAAATCGCCTTCAAGTATCTTCGGTATTCTCGGATTCCGAAGATGATATGCCATTAGCAAGCATGAGTCGTGATTGGCAAGAAATATCTAAGACAACCTATGTCAGTTGGAGATTATGTTTTGGTCAAGTTCACTGTGGGAAAAAAAGAATACCGATACGCTGCAGTTTGCTCTAAATATGATGATGAAGATGGAGAGCTGACAGTTGCATTTCTTGAAGTTTGCAACGACGATGGGACAGAATTCAAACTCAATGACAATGATATCGCTGACGTGCCTTACGATGATGTGATTGAAAAACTGCCAGTTCCTAAATTATAAAATAAGGAAAAAAAAAACCATTTTATAAATTAAACAAGGCAGTTAATGTATATGAGAAGTAAGACAAGTAACTAGGTATTATGAGATTTTAAGTATTGTTATCTATTGATAAAAATAATAAGACTGCAACTTTGTGTTCTTAAAGTACAATTATTTAGAAGAAGTAAAGAAGTATTTTTTTGTTCATTGTTACATGATGTTAGGTTTCGTAAGATATAAGTACAAAATATGTTTAGTTTTGTGATCTCAAGTAATTTAAACTACTATTATTGTTGTTGGTAAGAAAGTATCTAACTACAAATACTTTACTAAAGACTGCTTTGTCTATAAATTGAATTTAATTTTGCAATAAATATGTCAATTAATAAGATTATAGTAAGAATTACTAAATAAATGCTGATGTGATTTTATTGTACTAACAATGTAAGGTGTCAGTCCCTATTACAGCCCGTCAGTCCCTAGAACACATATTCCAAAAAAAATTAATTTTCTCTTAAAATACCAAATAAAGTGACTGGCCTCTTTGGATATAAAAAGTAAAACAATATAAGTAATGCACTTTACTAAAAGTTTTCGAACTAGTATCTAATAACACCTATGGCAAAATTTGTCAGAAAGTTACCCAACTTTTATAGAACCACCCTACTAGTAGCTTAATACTCAAAGTGGCAACATTTCGCATTTTCGCATTGTCCAACGGGGATTTCTTAAGACGTGTAGGAGACACCGACACTAGACAGAACGATTAATATCCGACCATCTTAAGTAGACTAATTGTATGGAAAACTCTTTACATTTTAATCGTCTCTTTAGTTCGATTGGGTCACAACTTTAAGGTACTTGTTTCGTATTTGAAAATTCAGGTCAGTCTACTCTAGTTGTTCAGGTGTGTGTGAATGGCCTCATACGGCATATAAAAATGGCTAAACACCTAGCTTTGACACCTAGTACTTCTTGCGTTCAAAAAACTGTTTTTCAGCCACACTGATCCTATTACTGACGATGTTAAGAGAGTTAAAATTATATTAACAGCTTTTGTTGTTGAACACAACCTTGCTATGAATGTTATGGAACATCTTCCTCAATTAATAAAAACTGTGTGTAACTATTCTACCATAGCAAAAGAACTTGCCGGTAGTCAAAAAAAAACAACAGCTATTGTAAAATCTGTGACCGGTGCTACAGAAACAGTAACTGACTTAAAAACAAGCAAATTCTCACTTTTGATTTATGAAAGTATAGACAGAGGATGTGTTAAACTTTTATGTGTCGTCGTAAGATACTATAAGAACAAAATATTAAAAGATGCTCTTTTTGGACTTGTATCCGTTCAAGATGCTACTGGAGAAAATTTATATGAACATCTCGTAAAATAATTAACGGAGAATGACATTCCGTATAAAAGTAATATGGTTGGATTTGCCGCTGATTGCGCAAATGCAATGATGGGTCAACATAATTCAAGCAAGCAGGTTTCTTACAGATATAACTAATTAAAACTTCATTTGCTCTATGTGCATTATACGCCTTCACAAAATAACCACAGGAACTTGAAGGCCTCATTAGAGATATATTCAACTACATTAGTACGAGTCCAAAACGATTGGATGTACTAAGAGAATTATAAGAGTTCCTTGCGCTGAAGCCTCATAAAATGTTTACACCCCTGCCAAACCAGATGGCTCTCATTACGTACTGCTGTAGCGTGTGTTTTGGAACAATAAGAAGCCATAAAATTATGTTTTACTGATGTTGCCTTAACAGATAGCTTGCACTCAGCGGATAATAAATGTATAATAAAATGTACTTTCAGTTTATGAAATTTGTCTTTGATTTTTTTACCAAAATTAATAAAACAATACAATCAGAAAAACCGCAAATAAACAAACTACTACAACATGAAAATGTGACTACAACCAAAAAACTATACTACAGTATATACTTGTCGCGAACGTAAATCCACAACATACAATATGATAATCCGCGACACTTCAAACCTATTTAAGATCTATATCTTGGTGTATAAGTTGCTATATCTTTGTCGGATTCTAACTAGAAGCCTAGTGATGTAAATTGTACAAACTACGATGTCTCGATTTTTTATAGAAGGAGCAAAACAAATGAAGTCCTGTTACAATTTTGACAACCAAATCATGAAAAGCTTAGATTATCTTGACCCCATTGTAATAAAATGCCGAAGTATAGTATCATTGAGTCATATTGCACAAGTTTTTCCAAATATAATAAAACAAGAAAATTTACAAACATTAGACAAAGAGTGGCGACATTTAATAATAAATAATAAACTTTTGGATTCCAATGAAGAAGATCCTGAAGTTTTCTGGCGACAAGTATTTTCTGCACAAAACAGTAACGGAAATCTTCTTTGTGCAACTCTAAATCAGCTAGTTACCGGTTTAAGTTATTCAAAACTAAAACAAGAAACCATTTAAGTACTGAGACCACAGAGGGGCTGCTACTTACAAAACAATTGCTAAACAATGAACCATGCTATAAATTAATTGTAGGAAAGGAATTTATTAGTAAAATGACAAAAAATATATACAAAAAGTAATAATTTATGTAAAATTTCATTTAAAGCCCTTCCTTTTTTGAGTTTATTTTTTATAACACTACCTCAATAAAATGTGTAAATTTTTTATTTTATCTGGTTATACAGATTTTTAGACTCTACAACACAGATTTTTAACTGTGGCATGTGGCAACACTGATTCTGCCTCATGTGTAATGACTAAGTTTTAGTTCACTTGTACCATAATAGTACATTATGATACAGAATCAAACACACAAATACACAAAATAAAGTATTTTTGTTTTTCAACAACTAGAAAAGACTTCAAAAATTTATACCCTAAAGCTGAAATGATTTTTTCGTCATTAATAACAAACAAGACAACGAAAGATACGAAAATCAGACATAGAGAATTGCGTAACATCAGAGAAGCATTTCTTTTTTCACCTAGTTTCAAAATAGGCAGAATACATAATAGCATCGATATTAACATCTAGATATGCTCGTTTAATATTGTCGCCACACTGAAACGTGTTCACATTAAAATAAGCTAGAAGGACTCATTCCAAACCAGTGACGAGAAGCGCAAGAATACAACGTCAGCTACAAAATTTCGGTCGCGGGTATATCTGGTTGTTTATATCGATGCATAATAGGTTTTTTGAAGTGAAAACTTCTTTAGCGGCGTTGTGCACTTTTTTGGCATGGGTAAAAAATGTTAAACTCACGTCAGGTCACGAGCCCTGATCGGAAATTCATACAAAATTCGTAAGACGTAACTCACGTAAGATTTATTTACATTAGGTTAGTTTTTGTGATGGGTCAAAAATGATAAACTCGCGTCAGACTGAGCGCAAGACGGAAACCATAATGCCACGCCTATTATAACTTTGAAGTGAAAACGTCTTTAGCGACGTTGTGCACTTTTTTAGTGATGGGTAAGAAATGTTAAACTCTAAGACTTCTTTAAGACGTATGAGTCTTAAGTTGTGATTTATTTATAATAAATAAATATGTATACGAAGTGATGGGAAGTAAATAGCTAGTATGTTTTCACTTCTGCCGGCACTTCCGGAGTGCAACCCGTTTTTTTTTTTTACCTTTTTTGAATGCATAGTAATATTTATTTTACTTTATACTTACATTTGAAGATGCTATCTTTCTACATCTCTGGCTTTTGACGCAGTTGAAAAACGTATTAAAAAGAGCTGGGGGAGTTAACAAGATATTATATGTTTCAAAAACAGCTTGTATTTTTCTAAAGTACAATAAGAAAATAAAGATCAATTTACAATATCGAACACGAGATAACTGAAAATAAATAAAAAAAACAGACAACACCTAGTTCTCCGTGGTGGGGAGGCTGGTGAGAAAGATGGATAAGAATTTTGAAAGAGTTTTTACGTAAGATTTTGGGTTAATCTACTGTAAATTACGAAGTGTCAGAGACAATTCTTGCGGATTGTGAACGAATAATGAACTCTAGACCCTAAACTTATATTGCAGATACGTCAGATAACTTAAAGCCATTGACACCTGCTTACTTTTTATATGGTTTATCTAATTCTGAACCTCTAGATTAAGATAAAATTGATCATGAGTCATTAAACAAAAGAATGCGATATCTGAGTGATTGCGGAGTGATCTCAGATCCAGATTTAGAAACGAACACTTTTAGTTGAAACGGAAGACAAGAGGTATAAATGGCTATTAGGCGTCATTTAACAGGTTATCCAGTTAATGACAACACTGCCACTGCAGAAATTGGCAGATAGTGTAGAAATTAGACCTTTTCAAAAGCTGTATCCACTTGAGGTCCAAAAGGCAGAATTGAATCTTGTGTAGACCACAGAGCCATCCGGTATTTCCGAAGAACCAATAATGAAAGTCAGAAAGCTAATACGGGTTCCAATGTGCTTCGTACTCGTTTGGGACGAACTATTTAAGCACTTCAACGTCTTAATTTATAGAATTGAATAAGAAATTGCATTGTGCTAAAAGAGTTATTTCAGTTTGATTTTATTCAATTTTGTGCGCGGAAGTGTGTAGATATTGGATAAAAAACAATTGTCAAGTAAAAACTATTTAAATATTTAAAATCTCTGTTGTCACTGCTATGAGACTGCAACACAAACTGCATCTATAAATGCACTTAATGTTTTGTAATGTCTTATAATGTCATGTACGTTAATATTAAGCTCATTAACATAATATGACTCTTTTCCTGATAGGGACTAGCTTTAGAATTAAGGAAATGTTATTATAATAAGTTGTGAAATTGTAAGAAGTTAGGAGCATAAGTAACATAAAATTGATCTGTTGTGTGCAATTCGCGTTTTCTCTTCTCTCGCTCTACATCAAACACCTAAAAAGAAACTCCTCGTCAAGGACAAACTTTGTGCCGCATATTGTCGAAGAGTCTGTCCGCATAATTTGGTCAGCTTGGAGCCGTATTTAAGAATACAGAAATTTTTGGTTTCTAAAGAAGTTTGGTCCATTGCGACCCAAGAAGCCGAAAAAGATGCCAGTGACAAGAAGTTGCAAAAGCTCGAAAAGAGTTACTTGAAGAATAAGCCCGATTAAAACTGGAAGAAGTACACGCCCAAGCAGAACTATCAAAAGCACGACTGGCAAGAATGCCCGAAGAGTCGTCAGACTCCGACGACAACGAGACCGTCGAAAAGGAGTCATGGGTAAGAGAGTGGATCGAAGAACAGCAGGGGTCACCTGCATTATTAGCAATCGCCCAAAATTCCTACCAGGGGGCGCCACCGTCGCACGAAGTAATTCGGAAATCGACCGACGTCAAACAAACCCGGCAAGAAAATGTCAAGGAAAAATCCATACAGAAAATGGAAGGAAGTTCGACCGTCGACGTAGCTATGCTCGCCAATGCATTAGCGCAAGCTGCGCGACAGAACAATAGTCCTAGCGCCGCCCCTCGCTTCATACAGGAACTACCAACGTTCTCAGGCAACACAAGCGAATGGCTGAATTATCGATCTCCTTACCAGAGTACAGCGAAGTATTTCTCGAAAGTAGTTAACCTGGCTAGGCTACGTAAAAGCCTACAGTTTGCGGCGAAAGAAACAGTGTCCAGTTTGTTATTAGTCGACCCAGAACCGGAATTATTATGTCAACGCTTGAACGCAGGTTTTGAAGAACTGAAATAAATATAATGTCTGAGATGGACAAGATTAGAACCTCATATAAGCTGAACGAATCAGCTCGTTTACTATGTATTTTTACGTGCAAAAAATGCAACAGTGTCGCCACGATAGAAGCTTTGAACAATCGTGAGTATCTTTACAACCCAGAGCGCGTGTAACATTCGCAGAAAGCGAAAATGTATGCACTCACGCCACCGACGAAGAACCAACGAAAGATTTTATCAAACTCGAATCATTGTATACGAAACCAGTAACCCTGAAGAGAGATCCCGAAGTGTGTGCCACCAAGTATTTAGAAAATTATCCCCAAACGCCTACCCGAAGATTGCCGTTGCTATGGAAAAACGAAAATGAAGAAATCATGCCATAGCAGCGAGCGCCAAGGTGATGAGCACCAGAACAACGCACCTACTGAGTTCCTACGAGACTACGAGGAGACTTGGATGCTCTAGCCAGCGTCTCTGATACCATCGCCAGAAAGTGTGCTCTTAACTAGTGAAAGTAACTTTAACAATCAGTGCAGTGCAAAACAAACAGACTCATTAGATGAAAATAAATGTGTAAGTTCGAATAAAATTAGCGAGCACAGTTTAACAGTGGTACTACCGGACATTTAACGATTTTCAAAGTGGTAAAGACTTATTCGTCCCACGACACGAGTGTTACAATTCATTGAAATATTAAAATCAAAAATTTTGCGAACAGTGCCCACCAGTGTAAACGCAATGAATCGTATTAAAAGTAAAATAACCGAAAACCGTCACGTGTGTTTATAAAAATAAAACACACAACACGGTCATTGAACTTTGTTATCGCCAAATACCTATAGAACTTAAATTAAAAAATATATAATCAGAAGAGAGATACAAAAGAAATAATCGAGAGTGAATAAAAACTGTCAAACTGAATCGGTGACTAAACACAACGATAAGAGATAGTATATGCAGTGATAGTATTTCTCGATGAAAATGGACTTTCGAAATTAAATAGTCGTATTGAAGCTACGCAAAACGCAGACAGTGATTTAATTCACCCGGTGATAATAGATTACAGCCATAGGTATATAGAACTTTTAATATTGCGTAAACACGAGCAAATGAATCATGCTAGTGCCAATACAGTGCTAAACGAAAGACAGTCTAAGACAGTGTTACTGGGGTCCTAAGCTACGATCTGTGGTCAGACAAAAAGTGCTTACGTGCTTGTATCGCAACATTATACAAGCTAAACCCGCGAGTTCACCTTTGCAGGTATCGATTATTTGGCCCGCTATAGATGTTGATTGGCCGTCATCATGAGAAGCGCTGGGTGGCGCTGTTCACCTGCCTGACTTCAAGGGCGATACACCTGGAGGTTTCCGCCACACTTAGCACCGACTCTGCGATTTCGGCACTGCGCAGGTTCTATGCGCGCCGCAGTTTCCCCATGGAGATATGGTCGGACAACCGGACCAACTTCCGAGGAGCTAACCGTGAGCTGCGAGAGGCAGCCCTTGCTGCTGTCCAGAAGGAGGCAGTCAACCGCCAAATACGATAGGGTTCCCCCTCTCCTCGTCATGGGAACGCATGGTACGCTCCGTGAAAGAAGCTCTGCGTGCCACCTTGCATGAGAGGTGCCCCCGAGACAAAATCCTGACGACGCTGCTGGCTGAAGCTGAAAACACCGTCAATTCGCGCCCGCTCACTCACATCACGAGCTACCCTGACGAACCCGAGGCGTTGACCCCGCACAACATCTTTTTGGGGAACAGTCATACACCTCGGCCTGGAAGCTTCGATGACTGCGACCTGAACGCGCGTCAACAATGGCAACACGCACAACGACTAGCTGACATGTTTTGGTAGCGATGGATGCGAGAATACCTACCAACGCTCTAGACAAGACGACTACAAGGCAATCCGGGAACACCACCAAAGATCGGAGACAGCGGGTCCATACTGCAGAAGTCAACCAAGAAGGTCGTCGAGCTGCCAACAGAAGACGTGCGGTGAAGGCTTACTATTGTCGCACTCCCGGCGACGGGGGGGCTTTGTTATCACTACGCTACGAGACTGCATCAAAAACTGCATCTATAAATGCACTTACTGTTTTGTAATTAATATTAAGCTATACATTAACATAATAAATCTCTTTTCCTGATAGGGACTAGCTTTAGAATTAAGAAAATGTAATGATAATAAGGTGTGAAATTGTGATAAGTTAGGTAAAAGTAGAGTAGGTTTGTTTCATTTCCCCTCTTTACTATTTGTTGTAATAGAAAATAACATTGTGTGAGTACCGACACGTTATACATACGAATTTCAGAATCATTTTTTGAAATTCAGCACAAAGTCTATAGTCCTTCAGTGTAAGTCAGACACCCTGAGGGCTGGATTTTCACCCCTGCTTCACTACGGCCTAACTGCAGACTATTATTTATTTATTTATTTATTCGTATGAATTACTATACGTCATTAGAACCCTCTCCGAAATCTCTGTCGTAGGACACCCAAACATCATTATAGCTCATACGCTTTGGCCATAAAACATGAAAACGTAAAACAACGTTATTATATAGTCAAGCCGCGAATCGTGTGACTGTAATAGCAATATCCCATAGAAACCTCATCTGTAAGCAGCAGTTTATAGCTACATAGTTATACCTACACTTTTTTTTATATATTTGTATCAATGACTATGTACTATCTTTAACTAGTTTTTGTTCGGGCTAGATTTTTGATCACTACAGTAATCACAACTATACATCAAATACGAACTATGTACAGTTTTTAAGTGAAATATTGTAAATATGTGTTAGAAGTTATACACCAAATACGAACTATGTACAGTTTTTAAGTGAAATATTGTAATTATGTGTTAGAAGCATAAGTAAAATAAAATCAGTCTGTTGTGTGCAATTCGCGTTTTCTCATTTCTCGCTCTACATCAAACGCCTAAAAAGAAACTCCTCGTCAAGGGCAAACCTTGTGCCAGATTGTCGACAGGTCTGTCCGCACAATCTCTTCAGCTGAAATATATATTTCCCATCCTTTAAGTGTTAAAACTTGCCCTTTGGGTACATGTGACAGACAATGCAACAATTTTTAAAGTTATTCTTGTTACTTTTTATTCAATTTATTTAGGTTAACAAACAGTGATACATCCAATATTACAATAAATTAAAAATATTCTTTAAGTAATTATTAATGCATCGCCAACAGCGTTAACCCTATATTGACGGGATGTCTTATTTATGTAAATGTTGTTAAGTAAACGAGGTGGTAAAATACGAAACCTACAATAAATTTACAGGTGAGGTAGTAGAAAGTGTAGTAAAAACGTAATTATTTGGTGATAAGATACAAATATTAAAAAAATATTTATCCTAATGATGAAAATAAATAAATTATTTAACTACATATATACATATGATTTCCAGGAAGTTGTCAATTTGCCTTTCATTTTATAACTTTTATTTTTCCTTTTTAAATGCATGGCTTGACAATGAGAATAGCTCTTGTGTAGGGTGTCTTGAACCCAATCTTAACAGTCGTCGTTACCACCACTGCGAAAGATCGATGGTGATTTGGCCCATAGTGCAAAAGAGAAAGCCGATCTATTGGGCAGTCTCTTTGCCTCCAACTCGAATATAAACGACGAAGGCGCTGTACCACCTACTTTACCGTGGTGCGGTAAGACCATGCCGGAAATCTCTATAACACAGCGAGAGGTTCGGCGGGCGTTGTTTTCCCTAGACGTTCATAAGTCGAGTGGGCCAGACGGTATACCAGCAGTGGTGCTTAAGCAGTGTGCTCCTGAGTTATGTCCTGTACTCACGCGCCTCTTCGCGCTTTCCTACCATACTAGGCAATTTCCGTCTTCATGGAAGACCCGGTGCCCAAAAAAGGCGATAGATCAGATCCATCGAATTACAGGCCTATCGGTATTACCTCTCTCCTCTCCAAAGTGATGGAGCGTGTGATCAACACACAGCTTTTGAGATACCTAGAAAAACATGACCTGATCAGCGACCGTCAATATGGCTTTCGCCACGGTCGCTCCACTGGTGACCTTCTTGTGTATCTCACACACCGATGGGCGATAGCCATTGAGAGTCAGGGGGAGGCATTGGCATGTAGCCTAGACATAGCGAAGGCGTTCGATCGGGTCTGGCACCGGGGTCTTCTATCGAAGTTGCCATCTTACGGAGTGCCCGAGGGTTTATGCAAATGGGTAGCTAGCTTTTTGTCCGGCAGACGCATACGAGCCGTAGTTGACGGTAGTTGCTCTGATAGCTTGGACATTAATGCTGGTGTCCCGCAAGGCTCTGTGCTGTCTCCTACGCTGTTTCTACTGCACATCAATGATATGTTGGAGATCAACAACATACATTGCTATGCAAATGACAGTACTGAAGATGCTAATCACACGGGCCGTGCAAGCATCCCTCGTTCTGTTGTGGAGGAAAAACGTGAAGAACTTGTGTCTCAAATCGAGATCGGTCTGTCCAAGGTCTCGGACTGGGGACGGGAAAACTTGGTCCGATTCAACCCTTCAAAGACACAAGTCTGCGCGTTCACCGCTAAGAAAACCCCATTCATTGTGGTCCCACAATTCCAGAACACTCCCCTCTCCATCTCCAAAAGCATTGGGATCCTTGGTGTTCACATCTCCAGCGATGTTCAGTTCCGAAATCACTTGCTAGACAAGGTAAAGCTGGCGTCCAAAAAACTTGGTGTACTCAACAGAGCGAAGCAGTACTTCACGTCGGGGCAAAGGTTGCTGCTTTGCAAGTCGCAAGTCCCGCCCCATATGGAGTACTGCTGCCATCTCTGGACGGGTGCACCCGGATACCAGCTTGGCCCTTTTGACTCGGTTCAACGACGGGCTGTGAGAAGTGTTGACGATCCCAAACTCACTTGCGGTATCGAGCCCCTAAGTCTGAGGAGAGACTTTTCCTCCCTGTGTGTGTTCTACCGCTTGTACGATGGGTTGTGTTCTGAGGAATTGTTCGAAATGATGCCCACGGCTACTTTCTACCATTGCACCGCTCGCCATGGGCAGGGAATTCATTCTCACACTTTAGAACCGAAATGGTCGCGTACAGTGCGGTTTCAGAGAAACTTCCTCCCGCGAACGCTTAGGTTGTGGAATGAGCTCCCTGCCAAGGTGTTCTCTAAGGACTACAGTATGCAGATCTATATATATATATATATATATATATATACATATTTACATTTTACAATACAAAACATGTATTTATTAGTTGATACACTATAATATTATGTTTCATTTGTGATATTACAAAGGTTACCTATTGGACGCACGCAATAAAACTGTATTGTAATTAGTTTGCAAAGCTAGTTGTAGTTAATTTACTTGACGATTCGAAAGTGTTCTAAGTAACCCATTTGAATTAAAAGATTTTTGATTTTGATGAAAATTGGCATGGAGATGGGTTGAGTCCCAAGAAAGGATATAGGCTACTTAAAAACGTCAAGTGTGTCGTTTTTTTTTCTATAATTGAGAAGTTGCCGTTGAAATCCAACACCGCTAACCGAATTTAGGGCGGGTGGAACCACGGGCAAAAGCTAGTGTCTTAAAAGTTATAATAGTATTATACTCTGTAGCTGATGGTTTACTTCACTAATAAATCAGTTAAAAACATACCTGCGAACAACCAAATACCTTACATTTGGTTATCGGCGTGGGATTCCGACGGCAAGTTCTTCTCTATATCTGCACTATCAACTATAGCTGCAGCTATGGTTCATTCGTCGAATTAGATTAAAGTTACTCCTGCGGGAACTGTTGAATTTTATGGGATTAAAGTAGCCTTCTTCAACTGCTTCTGCAAAATTTCAGCTCAATTGGATGCCCCATCGCGGCAGTTTTGAGTAACAAACATTATAGTTATTCCCGCGGGATATTTTAAATTTTCCGGGATAAAAAGCCTGTATCCGATTCCAGAACCTAACCTATATGTGTGTCAAGATTCATCCCGATACATCCAGTGGTGGAACCGTGATTAAGTAACAAACAACCAAACATCCAAAGTTTCGCATTTATAGTATTATATATTAGTGCATAGCTGGCTATTTTGTCACATTGACACAATAATAATAATAATGTAGGTCTGCTGTAAGATATACAGAGGCGTCTTTACCTATGGTGCAGGGTGTGCGGCGCACACGGGCGCCGGGCACCCTCTAATGCGACACCTCCAAAAGCGGTACTGTCACGGTGCACTGGTTACACGCCGGCGGGTAAAGCGAGGGAGGGAAGTTATTTTGGACACAATGCGATGTGTACAAATTACAAATTAAAGATTTAATTACAGTGAAACTGGCTATCTTTGCCCAAAATCAGAAAAACACTAAAATCACCAATGGTAAACAATTTTATAGAAACAGTAACATAGAATGTCTTCTAGAGAAGCCTAGAAACCTTTGGTATACCAAGGCGTACCATTTTAAATAAAATTAAACGCAAACATAATAAAAAAAATGGAATTTCTACTCGCCTGTCTGTCAAGGAGAAAAATAACATAGTTCGTGTTTTGATTGCAGCGGGCAACTGCGGTACCCCTTTATCAAAACTAGATTTGCGCTTGATGATCTTAGATTACCTGAAGAAAAATAATAGCGACGACTTATTTTAAGGAAAACCGCCTGGAAAAGACTGGGTTACAAGTTTTCTTGAAAGACATGCAGATGAACTCACTGTTAGAAGTACACAAAATATTAAAACAGCACGTGCTCAAAAAAGCCCAATAAAATTTATAAATATTTTCAAAACCTAAAAGAAACCTTGAAAGATTTTCCTCCATCTAATCTTTAACCTTGACGAAACTAACTTGAGTGATGACCCAGGTTCTTCCAAGTGTATCTTTCGCAGGGGGTAAAGTACCCAGAGCGAGTTTTTAATTCTACGAAAGGTGCAATTTCGATTATGTTTTCAGCGGTAGCAAATGGTGTGAGCCAACCTCACTGTGTCGTGTATAAGGCTGAAAATTTGTATTCCGAGTGGATCCAAGGTGGCCCTCCTGACACAAGATACAATCGCACGCGTTCACGGTGGTTTGAATCCACTATATTTGAAGATTTTTTTAAAGAACGATTGTTTTGAAATGGGCAGATGGTTTAACTTGAAAAGGGGTCATTGAATCTGACAACTTGTCGAGACACCTAAGCTTGGATGTAATTGAAATGTGTCAGAATCATATTATACTTTATAAAATTGAAAACCTTCCTCAAATCATATTCCAGTCCAGTCCAGCCCCTTCCAAAACTATCCATCGGTGAAATATGTTATGCAAGGCAAATATCACGCTATAACCTGTGTATACCCAAACATGGACTCAACTGAAAATCAAGCAGGAAAAGGGGCTACTGAGTCTTGTCTCTTTATGAATTTCTGTCAAAAAAGACATTTGATCCGACTACAATCACTCTGCGAATATTTGCAGATGGTTGTGGCGGCTAAAATAAAAATTCTCATGTTGTACACGTTCTAACCATGTAGCTTCTTAATGATTCACCTGAGTCTATCAAAGATATTTTGATGATTTTTTCAGTGAGAGCCATTCATACTTACCTGCTGATAAGAGTATTCAGACGTATAGAGCGGGAAACAAAATGTTACACTGAAAAAACGTAACATACAGTGATATTTATTCCAGAAACATTGAAGTAAGGATCTTGAGTGAACATTGGGAGTTACGAGATATGAAATCACTTGGTGAAGTTAAAAAAAAACTGATGGTATCGCAGGGATGAAAAGAATCTTTTTAAAAAAGAAATTCACAAAAAAGATACAAAACGTTGTATTTAAAATGGAGCCAACTTCTTGTGCTGATGATGATAGCAAATAGTTTAAGACTTTTTGAAAAAGAGGTCTATGATACGCTAATGTTAGACTGCCTAATTCTCTGCCGTTAACAAATCACATATATAAAGATAAAGAAGAACATAAAAATGTGTTGAAATTATTGAAGTTAAGATTTGGCGATTAGTTATTTAGTGGTTGGAACAAGAAAAATTTAAAGTTTTTGGTTGATTGTGAGGAAGTTGAACAATGTGATGATGGTGAACACGAAGGAACCTGTAATTGTAAAGACGAAGAACCTGGAATGAGTCTGTTGTAAAAAAATAAATGTTTATTTACCCATATACTGTCTTTTATTTTAAATACTTTGTTTGTAGTAACATTAATATTATTTGTAATTCTTAAGTTACAAAAAGGCTGTTTTAAAGTGAAACTTATCCAAAGCTAATCGTTTCAAAGTAAAATTTGTCCAAGACATTGCAACAAATGCAAGATGCCCATTAATGTTTCAATATTTTCTACCATTAGTATTAAAAAAACATATTAACCTTTATATGAAATTTCTTTCAGAACATTAAAAGTAATTATGCCACAAAAACAGTGTAAGTGATTTTCATGAGAACTTTTTCTATTACAGATTTTTGCTTAATTATTTATTATTGTGTTTGTTGGACAAGTTGCCATTTGAAACGGATTGGACGCTCTTTATTTAACACAATATACATTATTACTGAGGCGTTACGACTGACAAGATAATACCGGAGAAATTTAGGATGGGCAATGTCGGACGGTTGTGCGGATAGGTTGGCTCGGCTCTTTTGTCGTGTTTTTCTCGGATTATATTGAATATTGGGACGCCATTTTTTGTAATTCAATGCATTTGATAGTAATAAATAGATTGCTTTAGTTTGCAATGAGTTACGAAAAGTATGCAAAAAATTTAAAAAATAAGCAAAAATGCGGGTAAAGATTGCCAGTTTCACAGCTGGAATTGTTTATTTTTTTATCTAATTAATCTGAGACTGAAACTATACCTAACTATTAGTATTTTTTTGTTTTATTTAAAGAACACATGAATAAAGAATATCCTATTAAAAATAACACGAAATTTTGTGACATATTTAGTCTTCTATTTCTAATAAGAAAGGGGGTAAGATTGGCAAACTCCAACCACGGACTTACCCCTGACCCCTAGAAAATCGGTAAAAATAATCTAATCTGGCGATCATTCTCCGTAAAATATACGATGATTTTAATAGAAAGTCCCGCCTTCGTCAAACTATACCCACAGTGTGTTACATCATTTAACTTCCACTCAACTCTTACAAGGAACCTCAAAACGCTATGAACTCATCACTTTGAATGCAAAATCAATAATTTCCTAAAACATTTTACAGACTCATAAAACTCACACGAATCCATTTTTTTTTATGACGGTCTACACCCGGCGCACCTTATTTATTTACTCGCAAATATGATGTAAATCATCGTGTGTAATACACGCGGTACGGAAATAACAAACTCGAGTTATTAAGGCCTTAGGCTCTTAGTAACCACTCCACTACCACTCTTAATACACAATGTACTATTAAATTATCTTATTCGGCAATGTCGTCTTAGTAAATGGAGATGGAACAGTATGGGAGAATCAAGTTCACCGGCCGATGGCGATGTGGCTCGCCACCCACCACGTCGTGTTCCCCACAGAGGCGAAAAGCGGGCCGCGGAAAGCCGCTTTGCGACGTTGAATGTAAGGGGAGGAATGACGGGTAAAATTGACGATGAATGTCAGACGATGAGTGAAAGAAAGATTGATGTTCTTTGTGTGAATGAAACAAAACGGAGAGGATCGAAGGTAACCCAGCATGGCCCCTACACGGCGTATTGGTCAGGTGTTACCAATACCCAAAAAGGCTGCTAGGGAGTTGGGTTAATCCTGTCTGCGAGTATGAATATGAATCCGTAAGCCCCAGGTTGCTCTGGATCAGACTGAAGATTGGACTTCTCCGAATCTTCCTATTAGGGGTGTACGCTCCGACAGAGGTGGGTTCGGGTGGCTCCCAAAAATCCCAAACTGATAAAGAGGAGTTTTGGGACATTGTCAGGGATGTATTGAGTAAATGCAAGGAAAACAAAAAGATAATAATGTTAGGAGATTTTAATGGATAGGTGGGAGTGAAACGTGATGGATACGAAAAGGTTCTTGGTAGTTTTGGAGACGAAAGAATAAATGAGAATGGAAGGAGACTGCTAGAAGTATGTTTAGAATGGAACCTTTCAATAACAAACACAATGTTTGAACACCGAAAGGTCGATATTTTTACACGAGAAGAAGATAATGCAAGGAGCATGAAAATGTGAAGGTGACATTGAGAGAAGAGTAAACGCGGGCAATCAGGTAAATGGGGCGATGCACGCCTTTATGAGCAGTCAAAAATTGTCGGCAAAGGCACGTTTGGCTGTACATGAGGGTGTGTTGGTTCCAACAGTGATGTATGGAAGTGAATGTTGGGTATGGCAAAAGAAGCACGAAAGTAGAATTAATGCCGTGGAGATGAGAGCATTGAAAAGTATGTGCGGTTTGACTCTAAATGACAGGATAAAAAATAGTGTGATACGAGAGCGTTGCGGTGTGAAAGAAAGTGTGGTGACAAAGATTGAGAAAGGTATGTTAAGGTGGTTTGGACATGTTGAAAGAATTAACGAAAATAGATGCACGAAACAGATTTATGAATCTGAAGCAATTGGTTAGGTCGGTAGAGGTAGACCTCGGCAAACATATGTAGATCAAATTGAGTATGTTCTCAGAAAAGGCCAGGTCAGGAGTACTCGGAACCGTAGAAAATGTATGAAAGCATTGATGCGTATAGATGAGGCAAGAGAGGTATGCCAGGATCGTAGTAAGTGGCAGTCTTTGGTCTCTACCTACCCCTCTGGGAAACTGGGAAACAGGCGTGATGTTATGTATGAATGTATGTGTATTCTCATGGGATGTCTTCAAAAAGTTTTACATTTTTTTTTATTCCTTTTTAATTTCCAAAATTCAAAAAAAATACTAAATTTTAATATTTTCCAATTTGCTTGGGGGTTAAAAATGAGGATATAAACTATCATTTAAGGTATATATTAGAGAAAAATACTGAGCCGCCTTCTACCTGGAGGGGCCCAAACATAGGATGTTTTGAAAATACTTTTTGGATTTTAAGAAACAAAGTAGCCAAAAGGTAATAGTGTTGTATATTTTTAGAACCGGCACGATGGGTTTCTGAAGAAAATATTTAAAATCCCAGACAAAAAATTGATGACATCATAAGGGAAATATTTTGAGGAACTGCGGCTCAAAATTATTGTTTTGCCCTACAGTACATGTGTGCCAAACGGCTAAACTCTACATCGATTTGCGGTTTTCGCGCGAAATCGCCGTTGTACACCTGCGTACAGTGGCAACATACCAGCCACCATGTTTTCTTTTACATCCATAAAATACCAGCACAATAATAAACAAAGTGAGTGAGTTAATGAAAAAAAATATTGAAGTGGCAACCCCAAAATGGCATTTGTCAAAAGTCAGCTGGCGTGTTGTTAAATGTGACTATTTTTTTAACATTTAAAGAAATCGCAACAAATCTCATCATTGTAGGCATTAAATTGGTAAGTTTTTGTTTCTTTTGTTTACTAGAACTTCCATATTTGTTGGTACGGTCTATATTTTATGTAAAAAATGAGCAGTTTTTTTCTAAAAACCAAAAGGTGGCAATATCTTACAAGAGAGGTAGGGCACTGCAAGTTCTCGCTCAAATAAGCTGCCCCAACAAATAAAACGGGGCATAGCGAGTACTTGCTCGAATGAGCGGCCCGAACTGGGGAAGTACCTCCACCTTACAGAAAACCGCGGCCACAATAACACTAACATTGAGTAGTACTGCTGAGTAGAGCCAGAGCTCTCTTTGAAGATTCGCTGCGCGGACAGCGGAGGACCGGCGGTATTATCGCTGTCATTGCTCGGCGTAGACGCAGCGTGCTGCTTCGGCGGTTAGCGAGAGCTGATGAAACGGCTGACCGCTAGCCGCCTGCAGGTAGAACGGGTTCCCGAACCCAGGGATCACTTAATCTTCGCCCTGGGAGGCTGATCCGCCAGCCTGTGTAAAGTCTCCCAAGTGGTAGTCGTGCCAGAGAAGGAGACCGGAGTGGACCCGGCTACTACAACAGAAGGGGATCAGGGGCCCTTCCGCCCGCCGTGCCAGCAACCGTATCATCTGTGTTGAGCTTCGGCAGTCTTAGTTCCGCGCCTTTATGTCTTCTAAGCTGTCTGTGCAGTAAATCCTTATCCCTAGTCTAAGTAACTTCATATAAAATGGCCAGAAATAGAAAAAGGAAAAGAGTTTTTACAGCGGCAACTCCATCCACATACAATGTGGATTTTTGCAATATCAGGCGTATTCACGCAAATCTTAATGTAGTCCACCATCACCTCAAGACTGTGCAGCCCACCATCCTCTTTCTAACGGAGACGCAGATATCCTGCCCGGCCGACACATCATACCTTCATTATCCCGGCTACAAACTCGAGCACAATTTTTTGAGTCGTGCCGGTGTATGTATGTTCGTCCGGGACAATATCTGCTGTCGCCGACTTCATAGCCTTGAAGACAGGGACCTGTCGATATTGTGATTGCGCGTAGATCACGGCGGCCACACTCGTATCTATGCGTGCCTATACAGGTCTCATAGCGGTGACACGGACGTAACTCGATTCTTCACGCATCTGAGTTTGACGACTGACAAAGTTCTAGGGCAATATCCCACAGCAGAACTAGTTATTTTGGGAGACTTTAACGCCCACCACCGTGAGTGGCTCAGTTCTCGAACCAATAACTATGCAGGGATATCTGCTCATGAATTTGCTCTGACCTATGGATTCTCTCAGCTGGTACTTTCTCCAACGAGAATACCAGATATAAAGGACCATACGAGCTCCTTACTGGACCTTCTGCTGACTACACGTCCGGACGAATACTCCGTCTCAGTGGATGCGCCTCTTGGCTCCTCGGACCATTGTCTCGTTCGGACTCAAATATCATGCACACAACCCGATCCTTCTGGGCCAACTAATTGGCGTCGTGTGTGGCACTATAAGTCGGCAGACTGGGACGGATTGCGAGAATTTCATTCAACCGTGAAGGCATCTCTGCTTTACCTCAGATGATCCTGACGTCTGCGCAGCCGCAGTCACTGAGACAATCCTCGCTGGTATGGAATGTTTCATTCCTAACCTGCGAGTAGCTGCCGACGTCAAAAAACGACCGTGGTTTAATAGGTCTTGCAGAGAAGCTAAAATTCTTAAGCAAACTGCGTATGAGGCTTGGAGCACGGCTCGTAATAATAAGGATCCGAATATTTCTGAGTTAAAACGCAAATTATATGCTGCCTCAAGGTTCAGTAAGAAAGCAACTGCCAGAGCAAAATTCCAATTCATCGGCAAAATAGGTGGGCGACTTGCGAGCTATCCTTCTGGGAGTCGTGCTTTCTGGTCGCTTGCTAAAGCTGCCGAGGGGAACTTCTGCCAGTCGTCGTTACCACCACTGCGAAAGACCGATAGTGACTTGGCCCATACAAAAGAGAAAGCCGATCTATTGGGCAGTCTCTTTGCCTCCAACTCGAATATGAACGACGAAGGCGCTGTACCACCTACTTTACCGTGGTGCGGTAAGACCATGCCGGAAATCTCTATAACACAGCGAGAGGTCCGGCGGGCGTTGATTTCCCTAGACATTCATAAGTCGAGTGGGCCAGACGGTATACCAGCAGTGGTGCTTAAGCAGTGTGCTCCTGAGTTATGTCCTGTACTCACGCGCCTCTTCGCGCTTTCCTACCACACTAGACAATTTCCGTCTTCATGGAAGACTGCGAATGTGCACCCGGTGCCCAAAAAGGGCGATAGATCAGATCCATCGAATTACAGGCCTATCGCTATTACCTCTCTCCTCTCCAAGGTGATGGAGCGTGTGATCAACACACAGCTTTTGAGATACCTAGAAAAACATGACCTGATCAGCGACCGTCAATATGGCTTTCGCCACGGTCGCTCCACTGGTGACCTTCTTGTGTATCTCACACACCGATGGGCGATAGCCATTGAGAGTCAGGGGGAGGCATTGGCATGTAGCCTAGACATAGCGAAGGCGTTCGATCGGGTCTGGCACCGGGGTCTTCTATCGAAGTTGCCATCTTACGGAGTGCCCGAGGGTTTATGCAAATGGGTAGCTAGCTTTTTGTCCGGCAGACGCATACGAGCCGTAGTTGACGGTAGTTGCTCTGATAGCATGGACATTAATGCTGGTGTCCCGCAAGGCTCTGTGCTGTCTCCTACGCTGTTTCTACTGCACATCAATGATATGTTGGAGATCAACAACATACATTGCTATGCAAATGACAGTACTGAAGATGCTAATCACACGGGCCGTGCAAGCATCCCTCGTTCTGTTGTGGAGGAAAAACGTGAAGAACTTGTGTCTCAAATCGAGATCGGTCTGTCCAAGGTCTCTGACTGGGGACGGGAAAACTTGGTCCTATTCAACCCTTCAAAGACACAAGTCTGCGCGTTCACCGCTAAGAAAACCCCATTCACTGTGGTCCCACAATTCCAGAACACTCCCGTCTCCATCTCCAAGAGCACTGGGATCCTTGGCGTTCACATCTCCAGCGATGTTCAGTTCCGAGATCACTTGCTAGATAAGGTAAAGCTGGCGTCCAAAAAACTTGGTGTACTCAACAGAGCGAAGCAGTACTTCACGTCGGGGCAAAGGTTGCTGCTTTACAAGTCGCAAGTCCGGCCCCATATGGAGTACTGCTGCCATATCTGGGCGGGTGCACCCGGATACCAGCTTGGCCCTTTTGACTCGGTTCAACGACGGGCTAACTAGATTTTTGTAGGGTCGGTAACGCGCGAGTGATGCCCTTGGTGTTGCAAGCGTCCATAGGCTACGGTGACCGCTTACCATCAGGCGGACCGTAGGCTTGTTTGCCACATTAGTGGTATTTAAAAAAAAAAAAAAAGACAAGAATATCTTGTACTGTTTTTATTGAGTATTTGGGGCTAGACTTTTGGGAATTGCTAGCAGAACAGAGCAAACTGTTTTTAGCTCAAAAAGGGATCTAAAGTCAATAGATACGAATGCTATAGAAATGATCAACTTTGCTGGCATGCAGCTGATGATGGGCACCTTCAAATATTCTCAATGAAAGCTCTACTGGTCTAGAGATCTTTGTGTACCTTTAGTTAGGGATACACTCAGTCGTGATAGTTTTTTTGAGCTTAGAAACTTTCTGCACTTTGTGGACGTAAACCAGCCAAGTGCCAATGACAAGCTGTGGAAAATCAGACCTTTGATAGACCGCATTCTTAAAAAATGTCATAGTTTGCCACGCTCCAAACATATGTCGATTGACGAACAAATGATACCATTTTCCGGACGATGTGAATTTCGCCAATACGTGCCAGCTAAAACAAATCCACTTAGCCTGAAGAACTTCGTGCTGGCTGCCCGGCATGGGTTAGTATTAGATTTCGAAATTTATGTTGGCAAGGATACATTACCTGCAGATACAATGTAGAATCTAGGACTAGGAGCGGGTATCGTGGAAAAATTTTGTCGCACAGTTACCGGTAGTTGTGTTTTGTACACAGATAGAATTTTTACGAGTCTCAAGCTGGCAGAACTTTTACTGGAAAAAAATTGCGACATTTTTTTAACTGGAACTGCAATGACAAATAGGATTGTACCAGTAGCGAAGAAACTGAAGAACGACCAGGCGTTAGGAAGAGGACAGTAGGATAAAAAGTAAGAGATGATGAGAATGTATGTGTCGTAAAATGGATGGATACAAAGGCCGTGACAATGTTGTCTACATGTTCAGGGAGCGCTCCTGCAGATACCTGCAAACGATGGTGTAAAAAAGAAAAGCAGAAAATAGACGTAGCCCGGCCAGCAGCAGTCAGAAATGACAACACCTGTATGGGTGGAATAGACTTGTGCGACAGACTAATCGCTTACTACCGAAGTGCAATGCGAACAAGAAAGTGGACGATAAAAACTTTTTGCCATTTTCTTAATTTGGTTGTCGGGAATTGCTGGATAATGTACACCCGAAGTTGCGCCGAAGAAGATGTCCAACGCAAAGATAATTTAGGTTTACTCCAATACCGACTGAATCTGGCCAAAGCGATGTTGAAGTATAGCGGCGGACGGGCTAAACCCAACTCCTTGGTTCCACATCTCGCCCCAGCGCCAGCCCTTCGACAAGACCCAGCAAGCGATGTACAGCGGGCCAATGAACCGCCTACAAAAAAACACCGGCCAGTTGTACCCCAACCACAACCTGAAAATAGGCTTGATAATGTGGGTCATCTGCCGCAATTTGTGGACAGCAAGTTCGCTTTAAAATGTCGTCATCCGTCGTGCTCTTCACGCTGCCGCACCATATGCGTGAAGTACAATCCACATTTACAAGAGCTTTGGCCCACTTTTTTTATTAGTTACATTCATTAAAAAAAAAAAAAAATCGTTAGTCTTAATTATACCCCTGCAACTACAATAAACAACAAATAACATTTTAATCATGTTTGGTTGAAGTCCAGGTGCTAATGTCGTCAAAACACTTAGCCAGACTCTGATAAGAGAAGGTTGGAATGGTCATGTAGCGTTTGATAACTTTTTTTCTAGTCCTGGTCTAATACAATTCTTATACGACAACGGAATATATGCTTCAGCTACAGTTAGATGCGATCGGCAAGATATGCCTTTACTGGTCAAACAGCCAAAGTCTACTGGTGATAAAAATTTGGATGCCAAGATCGATGTCGCAACAAAAGGAAATAAGGTAGTTAAAAAATTGGCAAAGGGTCAATGGAAATGAAGAGTAAAAAATAATGTTGGTTTTGTGGCTTCGAAAGATTCTCGTAACAATACTTAGCAGCGCATTTCATCCAAAAAAAAAATTAAATTGTGAAAGAACTCAAAAAGATACTTTAAAAATATTCTTGTCCACTTTCAGTGAAAGAGTACACGAGACGTATGGTGGGAATCGACCGATTCGACAATAGGAGGGCCACATATGCAGTAAGCAGAAAGAGTAGTAAATGGCGAAAAGGTATATTTTATTTCCTCATCGATGGAGCTATCACAAATGCATACATACTGTTCAATTCTAATCCTCGAAACCACAGTCCTTTGACACACAAAGAATTTCAGATTATACTCTCAAGATAATTAGTAGCTAATGCTACTTTTCGTAAAAGGTCTTTTGCTTCTTTACCAAAGTTTGCTTCCAAAAAACGAAAATCTCTTGAAAATGAGTCCAGACAAAAAAAAACCCATTGTACCTGAAGAACTTCGCTATTCAGACCTGGGAGAGCAGTAGCTGGAAGAATCACCTACTTACAGAAGGTGTCGGCTATGTAGCACAAAAGAAAATAATAAAAGATCTAAAATGCAATGCAACAGATGTCAGGTGCCTTTATGCTCAATGCCATGCTTCAAAAATTTTCACATTATAAGGGAATAACCCGATAGCCTACACTGACAGTGGCAACTTGATTGCCACCATGTTTTTTTATATATAAATTCAAGAATTAAAAATATTTTTTCATCTTTAAAAATAAGTAAATAATCATATCAAAATGTTTCACTTCAGTAACCTTGCTCAGTTACTATACCAGTCAAAGGATTAAAATGGTTATTTGACAGTTCAGTAAGTATTTGTATATTTTTGAGTATTTTATCTAGATATTTTCGTAGTGTTTAATGAAGTATAATGCAGAAATAAACTTTTTTGTCAAAAAGAAACAAGGTTATAATAAATCTTTCAAAAGATTCATTTTATAGAGTTTGACACTTCACCAAGGGTAAAGCAAGGGACAAAGTTTAGTTGGCTAAAAAGGAGCTGAAGAGTTCTGCCGTAACAATGTCTGAATTTTTAACCAAGATGTATCACAAATCATTCATGACTCCCTAAACTGGCTTTGGAATCTCAAAGTGCTGGACGTGAGGAGGTACTGTGTTTGTCATAGAAGTGATATGGTATTGTAAGTATAGAAGAGCTAATGTCTGTTCCCAGAGCACCTAGTGAAGCTTCTTCTTGAACAGTGTCTGCTGCTTCTGCGAATACCAATAAGCCTAGAATCACAGAATGAAGAAGACAGCAGCAAAAAAAATAAAGATTTATCTTGGCATTTATGTAGTAAAAATAAAAATTTATTTTTGAATTACTAGCAATTTACACACTTTGCTGGTTTTTCTAAAAGCATATGTACACACACGGCAAAAAATACTACTTGAATATTTTGCCATTGTCATATTTCGGTAACTAAGTTAGTTCAATCAAATTTGAGCCACAATCCATCATAAAGTCTGAAATAAACTAACTACAAACTAATATACAAGAAGTCTGATACTTTTAAATGTCAAAAAAGGAAGAAGAAATGTCACAAATCTCATAAATTATCTAGCTATTCACATTCACACATTTCATCGAAAGATTCTGTGCTATGAAGACACAATTACCTTTAGGAGAAGTTACATCAAAATTTAGTACTCCTAAAATCCAGGCAATGTTTCTTCTTTAGAGATGTCCACCAAGACTTCCATAAGCCAATTCCTTGAATCAAAAACCAGTCAAAATCCATCAGCCACTGAAAATTCCTTGTAGGTTCCACCCTCATTGTCACCTTCTCCTCTTCAGACTTAGATGTCATGGCAAACTTCCCCACAAAGAGCGATATATTATTCCAATGACAAGGGTACTTTCGTTGTTAATGTACAACATATTGAAGTAATTTACTCTGACTTAATATTACACCTTACAATTGGAAAAAATTTAAAAGCCAAAAATCTTAAACGTTGTCAATAGGAGTGTAGAGCAAAGAAAGTATTGGTAGGAATAGAATACCTATCTCTTTTCAGTCCAGAATTGATGCTAATTCTTTCTTAAACAATCCATTTTTACTTACAAAGCTTTGATATTACCCTCTTTTTCGATTACTAGAATGAGAATAATCAAAGGTATAAATTTGTCAACAGAAAAGGTATGAAATTGATAACTGTATCAGCCAGAGGGATACGGCATAGTGATTAAAAGCCAGGCCTTACCTTCAAGAGTGTTCTGTTGTTTCAATTCTTTCCAAGTGAACACTATCCTACCATACAGTGCTACTCATGCTGCAGGCAAAGAGAATATAATATACTACATAAGAACTGCAGGTTTGGTCACACGAAGTGAAGGTATAAACCACCGTGTGTTCTCGCAGGAACATTGGATTGGAACGCTAGCCGTACTAAGCCAAAACGGTGTAAGCCATTTTTTTAAGATTCGGAGAAAATTATATCAATCTTTATTTCTATGTTAAATCGACTTTCAACGATCCTTAAAAAAAAAACTTAGTATTAATAGGGATAGGTTTTACTTTTTTGCTAAGGAATCTGATAAATATTCTTATAACTACAAAAATCCGAAGGATATCTGAAAATTTTAAATTTTTGACTAGTACCCATTTTTGCTTTTTTGGCAAATTTTTTTGAAGCTTAGGTACAACTACCACGCTGTCGCTAGTGTCGCAAAACGTACGTGATCTAAGCCCTACCGTAAGAGCATAAATTAAAGCTCAACCTTGGTACGTTAGGCGCCTAGGAAATTTTGAGTCACGGAACGCCACTTATCTGTCAATATGCTAATCTAGGCCAGCTGACCTGGTTTTTTCCTTTCCAAGATGAATAAAACGATGTTTATTTTTTAAGCAGTTTTTGTTAGTTGTCTGCGCCTTATTAATGAAATTAATAAAACTAAAACTAGAGATAATAGTACGTAGTTTTCCGAACTGACTGACATAGTGGCGTTATCGTACAAGCATTTTAACACCTCGATATACCGATGATCAATACGGCATCTCTGTAGCCCGTCTCTAGAGCATGTAGCACTGCCCATGTTTCCACCGCGATTCGGCTTTCTCATAGTCCACAAACGCTAAGCAAAGGGGCCGATTATACTCTTTTGACTTCTGTATAATCTGCCGTAGCGTATGTATGTGGTCTACGGTACTATAGCCTCTTCGGAAACCGGCTTGTTCGGGAGGCTGGAAGTCGTCGAACTTGCGAGCGAGACGGTTCGTAATTACTCTCATTTTATGTTGGTGGGTTTGCCATACTCGCCACGCCTGGCAAGCGGATTGGCGAGCGCAGTTGTGTTATAGGGGGTCGCTGCAGCCCGACATCCCCTATCGGATAGTAGAAGGGAACAAGGAGTAGGGTTGGGATGTTATGATTTCTTAAAGGAAATTGTATAATGAGTGGAATACGTCGAAGGGGGGGATACTACTGTTGGAAGGAAATGGGGAGAATTAGTAGTAGCTCGGGAGGCTCGCGAACCCGTGAATTCGGAAATGAATACCCCTGACACCAATTGTGATCAAAACAATCAATATATGTGAAATCGAGCAAAATTGTTATAATTTCTCTGTAGGGAAGACAGCTATGACTGAGGAAACAATTATTTATGAAAGTCACTTTTGACTTTGACCATCTGAAAAACAACCATCAGGCGGGCCGTGTGCTTGTTTGCCACCTTAGTGGTATATAAAAAAAAAAAAAAAAAAAAGCACGTAAAAATGCATATCCAATATGCCTTAATTTATGTACAATTAAGGGTAGGGCTTACTTCACGCACGTCAATGGAAATAATAAAAAAAAAGTTGGCGCCATTTTATAAATTGTTTTTTCACAATTTTCTGTATTTTTGCTTTACATACTTAACAAAAACAAAACATTTCTAAAAGTGTTTTATAATGCTTATATGTAAATACAAACTCTAAAGATCTTTATTATTTAAACTGACTGTACTAATCGAAATACTTGTTCACTCAGTTTTCTCAACGGAAGTTTTTAGAAAGAGTTGAATCACGGTAAGTTTGAACTTTTTATAACATTAATTAGTGTAGTAGTAATAAAACAAATTGATTTGTAGAAAGTACATACATTTTTTAGATACTTACTTAATTTGTAGTAGTTTAGTTACCTTAGGAATGTATGTAGGTGAATGTGTGTGTAGAAAACCGCCCACAAACTTTCTACACTAATTCAACATTCTTAAAATTAATCAAGTAGATATTAAAAGAAAACAAAGGATTTAGAAACTATAAATACCTATTATTTTGAGTTATTAGGATAATCACTAATACCATTTTTGTGTAGGCTGTAATATATCGGTAAAGTAGGGGCTCAAAATATCAAAATTGCAAACACAAGAAATAGACACATTTTACAAACCCACTGACTAAGTGTTGTAAGGGAATAGAATTGTCACTATATATGACAGAAAAACTAGTCGCGACAGACACCAAGTCAGGTGTTTGAAAATGATTATTAGATCACAAAATCCAACTGGCATAAGGTAATTCAGCTTCAAATAGGTATTTAGCAAATAGGACAAAATGTATGGTTATATGTATATACATCCAAGTCCCGCTCATCCATTTTCATATCTTTTAACCGCATGTAGCACTGAAGAGTCAACTGGAATTGGCTGTTTTATTGATAGTATACACCAGGCATATAAAACAAATTATGGGCCATATAGATTAAGATCAGAGCACCACCGAGCCACAAAGGTCCAAAAAATCTTTGCTCCCTTCATAGTACTAAATGACTTATGCAAATGTTTTACTCTTACTTTCCCGTTTGTGTATAAATACAAATAATTGTATGAACAGTGGATGTATTTTAAGCTTTTTTCTCTTAAAGTAATATTATATATGGGTACATTTATAAAATTTGAACTGACCGCAGCCAGAGACATGCAGGAATGCGAGTATGTCATACAGGTACACCAAAATTTTTTATTATATAAATAAAGTTACATAAATGTTTATAATCTCTTTGTGTTGCTGCAGTACTAAATTTATTGTAAGCCCATCCCTTTATACAAGTCTATTAATGGTTGGGGTGTACAAAGAAAATTTCCTTAGTCCAGTAATTTTTTCCCTTGCGCCCCCTTTTAGTTACTCTGACCCTATAAATTCAGTTAGTATATCTTCTATATTCACAACATTTTAAAAAACGATTATCTAACTTGCTAATTACATTTCAGATCATTTAAAAAGAAGTCATGGCTGCAAGTATTCTGGTGCTGCTCGGATCAAAGAAGGATACTAATAAACCTGCAACATTGAAAACTTACTGCTCAATAGACCTTAGGTATATGTACAAATATATAGTACTATAATTTAATTAATAACATAAGACTTAATTATACTCACGTGTGCCAAATGTTAAAAAGATCAGACAGTTCAGTGAAATGGTTGCGTTAACCTTACATGGTTTCCATATTAGATTAATTATTTTTTATAAATTTAATTATGGATAAATTGACAATTTGTGAATAAGTGTAGACAAGAACAAATTATAACTAAGTCAACCATGGTAAATATGTATTTAATTTTAAAATGTATTTGTTTCAAAAATGCATTCATATATTTCTGGTAAGCACATAAAGTAACCGTGTTAATAATGTAATACATACTTATGATTTACATGTAGATACTTATCTAAATTTTAGGTATTTTTGCAAAAAAATACAAATAAAAAGTTCAAGAGTACTTATATGAGTTTCAATTAATTTATCCTAGCACAGATAATAGTATATGGTATCCTAGAGCCTATCAATAAATGAAAAAAAAAAATTAGGGGCGTTTTGTTGACAAGCATTTGGTGAACAGAACAATGAGGATCAGTACAGTTTAAATAAATTAAATAGAATTGGCACCTATGTTGTTCTCTATAACATAAGGATAGTATATCTTTTTGAATTATTAAAATCGGACCATTAATTACAGAGATATTAAATAATAAAATATCTCCATGCCGCTAAAAGCCAATGCGCCGCGATTGCGTGTGACGTCATCGTACTTGAACGGACAGCGCGCTCGTGCACTCATTTAAAAGTCGCTCACGACTCGACGGAGCTGAGACGCGATATGAACCTAAATAAAGTGTCGATACATATCAAGAGTGTAAATTTGTGATAATTACTATAATACCAATACCTACACATTATGAGTATTAATAAAATTGAAGCTGGTTTTGTACAAGCTCAATCAGATAACCTTCCGAAAGTGGATTCTTTCATGTTATTTGAATACCTAATCATTCGATGTTTACCAGTGCCAAGATCCGTGGCCGGAAACTACAGAAGTAAGGTTGCACCTAATTTATCTGCCTACTTATTGTAACTTTAGTACAAGTCCGATAACTAGATAAGTATACCTACTAGGTATGTATTATCTGTAGCCACCGACAAGTAATTTACTCACTATCGAGAGGGTGCGAGGGGTTTCATTCTATATCTAAGATCGAGTGGACACCAGTTGTCTTGTAACTAAATCTTGTCAATAAGAATTATACCTAATAGGTACCTATTCCACAAAGTGCTATCCCTATCAAAGTATAACTTGTTTTCTCTGGTTTCCAATAAGGTAAAACAGATTCGCCGATGTTTTATTAAATTTTATTGTAATAGTTCCAGTTTTTATGACAGGACTTGAGTGGTGGTGCGGACTCTAAGCTGTATGCAGAGACGTATACAGAGGGGGGGATAGTTGGGATTTATCACTCCCACCCTCCCTCTCCCCCCGAAAACTAACGTTACATAAACTAAACGCGAGCATAACGAGCAATTTTTTACAGAGTCCATGGTTGATTCAATGTTTGTCCCCCCACGAAACGAAAGTTTGGATTTGTGCCTGACTGTATGTGGTAGGTATCAAAATGAATGTAAAGTAAAAATACAGGGACGTATTTGGAAGTTATGAATAAAGTATTTATTATATCTTGAATAACGAATGTTATCTTTGTTCATTTATATGTAAATCATTCGCGATTGTGATAAAGTGGCATCCGCGGATGGCTTTTGAACTAAAGCAACTAGGTAGGTACCCACTTGCAATTTATTTAGTATGGTTCAATACACTTAACTTGCTGACGGAATTATCAATATATTTGTTGAGTGTGGTTGTCATGGCTGTTTTTTGCCGTCTCGCTCATTTTTAGGGTTCCGTATCCAAAGGGGACCAAAAGGGTAAATGTATAAATTGTTGAAATCTGTTCTCAAAGCGCGAAGTTATCGCGTAACAAAAAAAAAACAGTTTTTTAGCGATAAAAAACAACCGCTGGACAGATTTTTACCAAAATATTTTCAGATCTAAGACATGACGTGGTATATCGATTAAAATGGTCCGTGAGCGATTTGGTCGGTAAAAATATACAATATCCCCCGCGTATTTAAGGGTTGAAAGTGATGGGGGGAGGGGGGGGAGGGGGGTAGGAGGTACCCCAGAAAAGGAGGGGGCCCGGAACCCCCCCTTTTTTATATAATTTTTAAAAATTTAACCTCAAAATGTAGGAACCAACTTCTATCAGGGTATCCAATTTTCCCTGCGTAATTTAGGGTTGATAGTGAGGGGGGAAGAGGTAGGTACCCCCGAAAACTAGAGGGCCCGGAACCCCCCCTTTTTTATATATTTTTTTTAAAATTTAACCTCAAAATGTAGAAACCAACTTTCTTTAGACTATTGAATAGTTAATTAATATACAATTTCCCCTGCGTATTTAAGGGTTGACAAAATTAGCCCCCTCTCCTCCGCAAACTCAATGCATTGAGCTTCTGTGCCCAACTGAGAGAAAATCATTCTCCAGTTCCACATAGATCTGAAACAGCAAAAAGTAAGTTATTAGTTTTAAACTAAGATGAACTATGACAAATGACTGCTTTTGTGGTTCAGTTGGTAGTGCTCCTGCCTACTGAACCGAGGGGTGTGGGTTCGATTCCAGCCCAAACAAACACAGGTAGAAATAAAAAACAAATAACCACAAACGTTAAGGAAGGAGCTTGCTTCGCTGCACTCCTGCCTCAACCTTCTAACCTAACTCAACTGACGTTGGGGTGCCCTAACAAGATTTCTGGGTAGAAATAAAAAAAATAACCACGAACGTTAAGGCAGGAGCTTGCTTCGCTACGCTCCTGCCTTAACCTTCTAACCTAACTCGACTGTCGTTGGGGTGCCCTAACAAGATTTCTGGGTAGAAATAAAAAAAAATAACCACGAACTTTAAAGCAGGAGCTTGCTTCGCTACGCTCCTGCCTTAACCTTCTAACCTAACTCGACTGTCGTTGGGGTGCCCTAAAAAGATTTCTGGGTAGAAATAAAAAAAAAAACCACGAACTTTAAAGCAGGAGCTTGCTTCGCTACGCTCCTGCCTTAACCTTCTAACCTAACTCGACTGTCGTTGGGGTGCCCTAACAAGATTTCTGGGTAGAAATAAAAAAAATAACCACGAACGTTAAGGCAGGAGCTTGCTTCGCTACGCTCCTGCCTTAACCTTCTAACCTAACTCGACTGTCGTTGGGGTGCCCTAACAAGATTTCTGGGTAGAAATTAACCAAAGTGACTAGCCCAAAAGTTAAAAAAAGTAACTTACCTCAATTCATCCACATATAGATTGGTACGTCTCCCAGATGAACCCAAAGTCCTCCCCTGATTTTCTTCTTCCAAGAAAGAAGGCATAAATGTGTTAGTCATGCAACTAGGACCAGCTCTCCAGCTAGCACCAGCTCCTCCACTAGGACGAGCACTAGAATCAGCCGCTGGGGCAGAAGACGAGGATGCGAGCTCAAGTGGCTCATTAGAGTCCAATACTTGCACTCGCGAAACGTTAGTCACAAGCGGCTCACTCGAGTCTATCACTTGCACACTACACGTAGGCACTGAAGAGGAGACCGTAACAAGCGGCTCAATTGAGTCCAACACTTGCACTACACTCAACTCTTCAGGCGATGCTGCAGAACTCGACGCCATGGTAGTCACACAATTTGTTTTCGACAGGAGTATGTAAAAACGATCTCAACTAAAAATGGCGGCGTTTTGTGTATTGTTTTACCAAACGCGCGCTATGTTTACTGGTCAATGCGTTTAATGCGGTAATTGCGTAAAAAAACGCGACTAAAAACTAGCATCGCATCACTTATAAAAAACAAAAGCAAAAATTTTACTGTAGTAAAATACCTATATAATTTCAATATGCATTTTTCAACAAAAATTAAACCTTATTTTGCCCTATAAGCAAAAAAAAAGCCGTAGGGATTTCATACTTGCGACTGATGTAGTCAAACCAAAAAAAAAATTTGCAATTTTGCAATTAATTATCAATTTTCATAATTTTATTTCTGAAAAACTACATAATTCCGGGCTCTGAAACTTCGCACAGTTAATATTGAAAACTAGATCTATTAGCCAAAAAATTACGAACACCCAACTCGACGGGGGATATTGTATATTTTATCCGTTTCGCGAGTGCAAGTATTGGACTCTAATGAGCCACTTGAGCTCGCATCCTCGTCTTCTGCCCCAGCGGCTGATTCTAGTGCTCGTCCTAGTGGAGGAGCTGGTGCTAGCTGGAGAGCTGGTCCTAGTTGCATGACTAACACATTTATGCCTTCTTTCTTGGAAGAAGAAAATCAGGGGAGGACTTTGGGTTCATCTGGGAGACGTACCAATCTATATGTGGATGAACTGAGGTAAGTTACTTTTTTTAACTTTTGGGCTAGTCACTTTGGTTAATTTCTACCCAGAAATCTTGTTAGGGCACCCCAACGACAGTCGAGTTAGGTTAGAAGGTTAAGGCAGGAGCGTAGCGAAGCAAGCTCCTGCCTTAACGTTCGTGGTTATTTTTTTTATTTCTACCCAGAAATCTTGTTAGGGCACCCCAACGACAGTCGAGTTAGGTTAGAAGGTTAAGGCAGGAGCGTAGCGAAGCAAGCTCCTGCTTTAAAGTTCGTGGTTTTTTTTTTTATTTCTACCCAGAAATCTTTTTAGGGCACCCCAACGACAGTCGAGTTAGGTTAGAAGGTTAAGGCAGGAGCGTAGCGAAGCAAGCTCCTGCCTTAACGTTCGTGGTTATTTTTTTATTTCTACCCAGAAATCTTGTTTGGGCACCCCAACGACAGTTGAGTTAGGTTAGAAGGTTGAGGCAGGAGTGCAGCGAAGCAAGCTCCTGCCTTAACGTTCGTGGTTATTTTTTTTTATTTCTACCCAGAAATCTTGTTAGGGCACCCCAACGACAGTCGAGTTAGGTTAGAAGGTTAAGGCAGGAGCGTAGCGAAGCAAGCTCCTGCCTTAACGTTCGTGGTTATTTTTTTTATTTCTACCCAGAAATCTTGTTAGGGCACCCCAACGTCAGTTGAGTTAGGTTAGAAGGTTGAGGCAGGAGTGCAGCGAAGCAAGCTCCTTCCTTAACGTTTGTGGTTATTTGTTTTTTTATTTCTACCTGTGTTTGTTTGGGCTGGAATCGAACCCACACCCCTCGGTTCAGTAGGCAGGAGCACTACCAACTGAACCACAAAAGCAGTCATTTGTCATAGTTCATCTTAGTTTAAAACTAATAACTTACTTTTTGCTGTTTCAGATCTATGTGGAACTGGAGAATGATTTTCTCTCAGTTGGGCACAGAAGCTCAATGCATTGAGTTTGCGGAGGAGAGGGGGCTAATTTTGTCAACCCTTAAATACGCAGGGGAAATTGTATATTAATTAACTATTCAATAGTCTAAAGAAAGTTGGTTTCTACATTTTGAGGTTAAATTTTAAAAAAAATATATAAAAAAGGGGGGGTTCCGGGCCCTCTAGTTTTCGGGGGTACCTACCTCTTCCCCCCTCACTATCAACCCTAAATTACGCAGGGAAAATTGGATACCCTGATAGAAGTTGGTTCCTACATTTTGAGGTTAAATTTTTAAAAATTATATAAAAAAGGGGGGGTTCCGGTCCCCCTCCTTTTCTGGGGTACCTCCTACCCCCCTCCCCCCCTCCCCCCATCACTTTCAACCCTTAAATACGCGGGGGATATTGTATATTTTTACCCGCGAAACGTTAGTCACAAGCGGTTCACTCGAGTCTATCACTTGCACACTACACGTAAATTACGCAGGGAAAATTGGATACCCTGATAGAAGTTGGTTCCTACATTTTGAGGTTAAATTTTAAAAAAAATATATAAAAAAGGGGGGGTTCCGGGCCCTCTAGTTTTCGGGGGTACCTACCTCTTCCCCCCTCACTATCAACCCTAAATTACGCAGGGAAAATTGGATACCCTGATAGAAGTTGGTTCCTACATTTTGAGGTTAAATTTTTAAAAATTATATAAAAAAGGGGGGGTTCCGGGCCCCCTCCTTTTCTGGGGTACCTCCTACCCCCCTCCCCCCCTCCCCCCATCACTTTCAACCCTTAAATACGCGGGGGATATTGTATATTTTTACCCGCGAAACGTTAGTCACAAGCGGTTCACTCGAGTCTATCACTTGCACACTACACGTAGGCACTGAAGAGGAGACCGTAACAAGCGGCTCAATTGAGTCCAACACTTGCACTACACTCAACTCTTCAGGCGATGCTGCAGAACTCGACGCCATGGTAGTCACACAATTTGTTTTCGACAGGAGTATGTAAAAACGATCTCAACTAAAAATGGCGGCGTTTTGTGTATTGTTTTACCAAACGCGCGCTATGTTTACTGGTCAATGCGTTTAATGCGGTAATTGCGTAAAAAAACGCGACTAAAAACTAGCATCGCATCACTTATAAAAAACAAAAGCAAAAATTTTACTGTAGTAAAATACCTATATAATTTCAATATGCATTTTTCAACAAAAATTAAACCTTATTTTGCCCTATAAGCAAAAAAAAAGCCGTAGGGATTTCATACTTGCGACTGATGTAGTCAAACCAAAAAAAAAATTTGCAATTTTGCAATTAATTATCAATTTTCATAATTTTATTTCTGAAAAACTACATAATTCCGGGCTCTGAAACTTCGCACAGTTAATATTGAAAACTAGATCTATTAGCCAAAAAATTACGAACACCCAACTCGACGGGGGATATTGTATATTTTATCCATTTGGTCCATTAGTTCTTCAGATATCGAGGGGCAAAAAAAAGCTACCATACATACATACACGCACACACACATCACTCTGAACATGATTGCAAACGATTCTCCGGGTTTCAAAACAAACAGAAAACACAAATTTAGCGATTGCGATTTTTGGATCTATTACCTATAATAACTTCTCTCAAGAGAAGTTAATAAATAATTAAATTAAAATTATTTAAGGTGGGCTCCCATACAACAAACATATTTTTTTTTTCGTTTTTATAGATAATAATGATACGAAACCCTTATGCGCGAGTCCGACTCGCACTAGGCCGGTTTTTATTAATCAGTGACTATAAAACCAAACTGTACTGTGAATAATGACTATATATAGTTAGGATACCTAGGTATTTTGAGGTTTACATATTTATTCCGATTTAGTTTATTTATTACAGATCATATGAAGATGATGCTGTGAGATTTGTCAAAATCCAAAGGTTAGGGCATGTCTGTACAGTTAAAGCAAAAACGCCTAAACATAGGATAAAAAGTAAAGCGTATTGTTGCATATTTAGATGTGATGAAAAAAAGAGAGGCTGCAAACATAGCGTAGCGTAGCGTTTGGCACGCAAAAAAATAGTTTTCTTGGTGTTTTAAATGTTTTGTTTGTACATTTTGGTACTAAACAATATTTATTCATGGTTACAAAGTTGAACCGTGCACAAATTGGTCACTTAATTCTTTTTTAAGTCCGTGAATCAAACATAAACACTGCACGCCTTGTTACTGCCAACGGCTAACTGGCGGCCGATGAGTAAGATGACGTCACGCACTCTGCGCAGCGGCAACTCGGCGATTGACGCATTAATTTGAATACTACTAGCTCATTTTTGGTCGTATGACAAAACAAAATATACCAATATTTTTGATTTTCAAGGACTTAAATACTACATTCAAAACTAAAAGCCTCGTTGATCCTCATTTCAATACCAATGCGATGTCAGAGGGCCTGTTTTTATAGCTTGTAATTTTTCGCAAATAAAGCAAATTTAGCAACTGATAGCAGGATAGCATATAGATTTTTCAACAAAACAGTAAGAGACAGCACGAAAGCAAATGCAATCGTAACAGCTTAAAAATCACGCCCATAGCTCTCAATGCCCACCTTGTATCTCTCTTTAATCTGTGCACACATATTCACCATCATAACAAGCATTTCCTTTTTAGGGGCGTTTTGTTGACAAAGAATTAAACGCATTAAATGCGCTCAATGCAGTCTTTGATTAATGCTGTTATTAGACCGTTCTGTTGACCAAAAATTCAATTCTTTCCAAGTGGACACATATTTATCCTACCATTCAGTGCTACTCATGCTGCAGGTTTGGTCACACGAAGCAGTGTAGGTATAAACTCGTTGATAGAAGTGTGGAAACAATCATACAGCGGTGGGATTTTGTAAGAGCGCGGCAAATTGTTTCAAGTGGAGTATCGATGCTAACAGAGAAAATTTTTCTCGACATACTGCGATTCCGTACGAGCTAGGCTCTTGGTTGAGTTCAAATTTAGTTGATAAAGTATTGCGTGAAGTTCTTGTAAAAGGCAGCTAAAAAAGTAAAGTGTATTGCAGTGCTAAATAGAGTTTAAGGATACTCTTTAAATTGTTAACCTACCTATGTATGTATACAGTAGGTACATCAAGTAAACAAATTGAGTTTTATTTTAAAATTTGATGTAATTCACAAAAAATAAGTATAATGTCAGATTTATGGATTTCTAAACTATTTTATACACATCTGAAGAAGATGGCTTTCGTGAGGCGAAACTGTGCCAAGAATTCATTGATAAGAAATGCCAAAGGATTGCTGGGGTTCCTCGGACTCAATTTTGATAAATTTTTACACCGTTCTTCCTCCGTGTAATCCAAATGCATTGCACGTGCTATTCTGGTTCTAAAATGAAAGATATTAATAGAACCAGCTACGTAACACTTACTAGGGCAATTTTATTTTATAAAACACTGAAATCTTTAAATAAAACTTATAATAAAAAGTACATATCAGGGTTTTGATGGATAGAAACTTACTAGAAACAGCATCCGACTTGTTTCTTCAATATGAAATTTTGCAAACTCAATCTGTCAGTTCGATGTTACAGTGTTTGCAATAATTTTACGAAATCGCTGTTTCGATACATTTTTTTTTTATTGGTGAGTAAAATTCTTGTTTCAGTTGCAGTCAAAGTTGGCTGGCAATTGAAACTGAAACATGGTACTGTTAGCAATGTCTTTACGAAATCGACCCGATGCTTGTCATAGACAGTACACTGGAGGCGTTTTGTTGATAAGCATTTGGTGAACAGAACGATTTCAATGCCTATGCGATATCATAGCTCTCAATGCCGGCAATGGAACAAACTTCTATATTAAAACGGTACGTTCTATTGACGGCATTGAGACCTATATATGACATCGCATATGCATTGAAATCGTTCTTTTTACCAAATATAAACAAACAATATGGCCGTTCTTCCCATGTGCAGCCAATGAGTTGAATGCGGTCCGAAACGAAAGTGACGCCATAGCGCATTCAATTTTGGTCAACAGAACGATTTAATATGCGCATAGACAGCACTGAGCGCATTCAATGCGTATAATGCTTGTCAACAAAACGCCCCTAAAAAGGCATTGCTTACTGTAACGGAAAATTGTGTGTGCACAGATTAAAGAGAGATACAAGGTGCGTTCTGCTGACACCATTGAGAGTTATGACATCGCATAAACATTGAAATCGTTCTGTTCACCAAATGTAAACGAACAATATGGCCGTTCACTATTTGAAAGAGCATCCACTACTTGGGACTAAGACCAAGTATCCAATAGACTTGTAATAAGCATATACCCGTAAGGGACAGAAATAGAGTCACTGACCTCTGTGGCAAAGAACAATGTTACTAAATTTAAGTAATATTACCCCACTTTTACCTGTAGATATGTACAAGCTGTTGCCCGGGTAGAATGTTTTTAAACGCATGATATAAATATGGAAGTTTGTAAGTTTTTTGTTTGTTATTGCTTAACAATGTTCAATTTTATATAAAAAACTTCTGCCAGCGTTTTCGCCCGCCCTAAATTTCGTTATCGGTGTAGGTTTTAACGGCAACTCGTCAAGTATAGAAAAAAAAAACAAGGAATCAAATCTCTCCTCTTTAACGGCATAATACATTCGTGTCTGTGAAACAATGGAAATACACATACAAAATTTTAACCCAATCGGTCCAGCCATTTAGTAGTTGACATACCGACAGCAGCGCCACCTACCGGGTTCAATTATATTTTTAAATCATCCAGGAAACAATCAAAATACCCCTATTAAAGTTCAACCCAATCGGTTCAGCCGTTTAGAAGTTATGTGAAAAAGATAAGTACCGAAGGATAATTCTTACTACCCGTTGTCCTATTACCCGTGTTCCCATAGGAATGAAGCATTTTCCCGCGGTAAAAAGTAGCCTATGTTCATCAGGGATAATGTCGGCTTCTAATGGTAAAAGAATTTTTCAAATCGGTCCTGTAGTTTCGGAGGCTATTCAATACAAACAAACAAACGATCAAATCTTTCCTCTTTATAATATTAGTGTAGATAACATAATGTTGAAGACTCGGAGGAGTTTTAATATACAATGACATTGGTTTTATCCCAGAAAATTTAAGGATTTTACGCGAGGTAAAAATATGAATATGACAGGGGGGATACGAGTCCCTAAAATAGTATTAGAAAGCAAGTTCCGTTGTCTCCCCAGCCTAGGGGAGACAACAGTACTTATAAAATCCTGATGTCTCCCCCAGGGGAACCATCAGGGGGGGACACGAGACCGACACCAAATATATAACGTTTAGAAACAAACTTATGAAGTGACATTAAACGTAGTAGTGAAAAGATAGTATCATGGAGGTTGTATGAATATTGAAGTCGTATGAACACTGAAGTTTTCATGCTTTAGATTTATATGAAACTTGGTATGGAGATAGTTTGAGACCCGAGAAAGGACATAGAATAGTTTTTTATCACGGAAATCATTCCCCAAGGAAGTAAAAAAAGGGGTGGAAATTTTTATGAGGAATCAATAGTATATCAAGTATGGGTTATAAAACTGGACAATTTGAAAATAAAACAAAAAATACACTAAAAAAATAAAACTTTTACGTAAAAATAATAAAAATATAACGTTACATTAATCAAGAAGCAGCTGGATATAAAATAAAACAAAAACTAAAAAGTCAGCTAATTATTGATTATTATATCGTTGGCTTTTAAGTTCTGAAGAATTGCAGACAACTTCACATTTTTCTTGCTTAGTCGAAGTTTTTGCTCAAATTGTAACTAGTTTTTTTTCTGCGAATCTCAGCTGCTAACGACTGTCGGTTTGATTCTACAGTTAATTTTAATTTCCTAGGCGTTATCGTTGTGTTATCTGCGTTTGCATGAGATGAATAATCGATCTGAAATATAAGTAAATGACATTAACAAATTGATAAATTCTACTTGTACAGATGACTCATTATGAAGCAAAAAACACGTATGATTTTTTTTAGAAATATCATTAGTTGCTTCAGAGTGCTCAATTGTTCTTTTAAAGTTTTGTAACATTTAGAAAACACTAAAATGGTGGTTAGAGCCATAAAAAAACAATAAAAACGTACATCATACATCGATGGAAGCAAGCAAGACGGAACATTCCAATATTCGACTTGCACTTGACACTTTTAAGTAGGCTTTGTCCTTTCCCTAGGTGCATGCTATTACCTAGCCAAACTAACATTAACTCTATTTTACTACCTTTAACTTACTAGTTTCACAAGCGTTGCGAAGGCAATTTTTGCAAAATGCTTCAAACATTTTCGTCTAAAATTGGTTGGTTCGCAATTTTGTCGACCTGTTGCATTTATCCACAGTTGGCATACTACAGTTTTATTTTAGGGAATCTGAAACAAAAAATTTAAATAAAAGCTAAATACCACCAAATTTGGGTAAATTACCAACGCCAGAGCTGGCATCCCTGAAAAACTTGTTACCCAGCCAAAATAAAAAGTAATAGAAAATGGCGAACTGGCGTAATTTCCCCTGACAATTCAGTCCTTGTCCTTACTTCTGAATTTAGGCGGTTAATCTATAAAACAATGTATTATAAATTATGTGAGTTCAAGCTGAAATTAATAGTACTGACTAAACTATATGATGTAATTTATTGCATTCTATTCATATTTGCAGAAATCAAGTGAAATAAAAGTCAAACCGACGTACTTACGTATGAAATGTTATATTTTCGATTTTCCGCTAACTGCGGCTATTACAGCCGATAAAACAACAGTACACCATAGTTTTTAGGATATAAAACACTTAAGTTTCAAACAAAAATAATTATTCGAAGTTCACAATAAGTCACTGTTTTGGTGATTTTTCAACGCACTGTTCTGCTTTGTTGGGCACAGTTTTAATTGTGATTTTCAGTGAGGACCTCGTGTTTGTCATCGGAACTACGAAACAGTTTACAAATTTAGTACAAAAATCCACTATAAAGACTAATATAAAGTACAAAAAAAAAACAAAAAAAACAATATAATATGGTATAATATAATAATATGGTTAGTACATTTTAGTTTAGAAATTTGAATTATGTAAGTATTACGGTTTTTTTAATGAAAACTACTGTGGCTATTATATGCTATTATACTATAACAAATTAAAACAAAATTAAACAATAACAACTAAACGCGTCTAGGCTGTATGGACTAAGTCCTTTGCTGCTATTGTGGCAAATAAAAATAAAAAATAAAAAACGTAGACTTACATCATCTTACATATTATTATCTATGACCGACAAATACCTCGGGGTTGCGTTCAAAAACGAGTAACTTTAGTAAAAAATGACGTCATCGGGTTCCTAACTCTACCCTATAGTTTTTGAACGGCTAACCGAGTTACATCTGTCAAGTTTTAATCAATGTTTCCACTTTTAGGAATTTCGCCCTTGTAGGGGCATTTTTTTATTTGAAATACCTTTGTAAGGCCTACGGAACACTAAAATTCAAATAAAGTTTTAGGCTATTTTTTTGACTTTGAGTGAGATTTCCTTCTTGCTTTTTTGAATTAAGTTTTCATAAACTAGGTGGGAACTTGGTGAATTCTTTTGTTTTGATTATACATATATTTTAATAAAACTTACCATTATTATTAAGTATATTATAATACTATTTATTTATCAGTATGTTAACAATGTTTACCTTTTTGAAGTTGTAACGTTGTGTTTGCATTCTAAACACTTGAATCGCGGTTTATTTTATTGTTAGATTTTATGTTGACAAAAAATAAAATGAAAATAGGAATATTTCTAAACAGCTAAAATTTACGGCTAAAATCAATATTTTAAAACTATTTTAAGGCATTTAGGGTTATTCATTAAAGATTCTAAGAAAAAACTGAACCCTAGTAGTGGAGTGGAAATACTTAAAAACTCCAAAACTCCAAATACAAAAGTCATACAAAAATACTTAAATACAAAAACAAACAACAAAATAATTTACTAATTTTCTTAATACTGAAACATTGCTTTGACCATTTTAATCAAATATGGCCGCCTACTCCGACGAACCCGCGTCGAGTACGGTTCACTTGAGCCAACCCTAGGGTAACAACTCTACGCATTTTGAACGGATTAGGGTTGGAACTCAGTTAGTTTATGAACGGTTCGAGTCATAACTCTACTCGACTCAGTCGGTTTTTGAACGGCCCCCGGACATATACTATTATCTGTGTTGTGATCTATGGTTTTTATAGATGCAAAAAATATAAACAGAGTTTTTCGTGCTACTTATTAACAGCTGCCAAATATGAAAGTGAATCCTTTAAGAAAAATAGTTATAACATTGTTTTTTTTTAAGAAAAGTTTATTTCTGCATTATGAACTTTATTATCTACAAAAAAATCAAAATAAAATACTAGAACATATAGAATACATACACAGGACAGTCAAAAAACGACTTTTTTTTCTGAGCTGACTATGCAGCTGACTGTTGCAGCCATTTCTGCTTCACCGGAGTTTTGGGAGACTCTGAAGGAAGCTAAGCCTAAGACTCCGCTTACCATCAGGCGGACCGTGTGCTTGTTTGCCACCTTAGCGGTGTATAGTAACCCGGCAGTTTTGATACCTCGTGTATCCTTTGGTCGCCGACGAACCCGGGGACGTCGGCGTCGTGTTAGGGGAGGTCGTTGAGACTAATCTCGCTATCCGGATAGCGAGATCGTCATCTGGGGCCGTTAGTACGTGCCAAGGCCGCCTAGCAATAGTGTTACGACCGTGCCGAGGTCGGTCGGGGGGATGAAAAAAAACGACGCGAAACGCGTTTCGTGTGAACAATAATAGCGCCGCTGATATTATCGGATACACTTAGACGTAACAGGTAGTTGGTGCTAAAATGAGGTTTTACTATTAAATTCCAACGCGGCTCAAATGGAACGCCCTATATAAATATATAGTATCAGATGGACATCTGCCCTACCGTCTCGTGCTCATCATAAGAGACTATTTGTCGAATCGTAGCTTTCGCTACAAAGTAGAAGGCACTCTCTCTTTCCCCCGTCCCATAAAAGCAGGAGTCCCGCAAGGGTCCGTGCTCGCCCCTATCTTGTACTTCTGTACACTAACGACATCCCTAAAACGATAGGTAACTGAGTCGAATCACTACGAGACTCCAACCCGCTACCACCGCCCTAGGCGCATGGTTTCGGAAATCGAGGTGAATCGCGACAAAAGCTCTGCCGTTCTCTTTACCTCTGGCCGCCCTCCGCGGCCATCTTCCCTCTCACTCTTCGGTCGTACTATTCCCTGGCAAAACAAGACCAAATATCTCGGTGTGTCCCTGGATAGGCGTTTGAACTTCCACGATCACACCAAAACAGTTAGAGACCGAGCCGCTTTTGTCCTCGGTCGTCTTTATCCCATGATAGGCAAGTACAGTAAGATGTCGCTCAGAAATAAGCTAAATCTTTACATAACTTGCATCCGCCCCATACTAGCTTATGCTAGCGTAGTCTTTGCGTTATCCAAGCGCAATCTCCATTGCCTACACAGAGATTTCGAACTCCCTACGATTTCCCAATATTTCAAAAATCACCCGAATCGATTAATTGTGCAATCCACAACATACCATCCCCCCGATCGACCTCGGCATGGTTGTAAAACTATAGTTAGGCGGCCTCAGCACGTACTAACGGCCCCAGATGACGATCTCGCTATCCGGATAGCGAGATTAGTCTCAACGACCTCCCCCAATAGGGCCTCCCTCCAAACACGACGCCGACGTCCCCGGGTTCGTCGGCGCCCAAACGGATACACGAGGTAACAAAGAGTGCCGGGGCGTTTTCGCCCCCACTCAATCGCAACCGCACCCGCGTAACGGGGAACTCCTCACCTTCGGGTTCGAGACTCACGCCGATCGAAGGGATGCCCCCGAGAGCGACAACCCAAGCCGAGGCTCCCCCCGCCCGCCCTTGAGCGTTGCGCGCTATACGGGCTGAGGCTCCTTCAGGGATTTTGGGCAGCTTGTAGCCTAAATTTAGTTTTATTTTAATGTTTGATTTTAGGCTGCTAACGTAATAAAATTAAACGAAAGATTAAAAAATATTTTTACTGTCAAGAAGCATAGGTTAATTATAATAGTAGAAATAGGTATTTCTTATATTATAGAGTAAAGTATGTCTTTTGCAAAAATAATGACAAGAGACAGCTTTTTTGACACTGCTTTCCTTTATTGGTTGCTTCTTACGTATACTGGTTCCATTTGTATAAGTGGTGTTTGAGTTAAAAGGATGTCGATCATTTTCTAGTTGACAAAATATATAACAGAAAACTTTATTATTTTAATTGGTAGTACCTGTTTTTTTATATCGTAAGTATTATATAACTTCATAGACCATCCACCTTTAATTTCAAGCTTCACGTTTATGCTATCAAAATGCCGTTTAAACCCATAACCTATGATGATAAACCAAATGATTTTTAGGGTGCCAACGGGACTATATTTAAGGTTTTCTGTGCCCTTTTGAACCATAGTAATTAACTGAAATCTGCACAGAATATGTATTATGACGAATTATAAAAAGTATGTGTCTTTAGCCTTATACGTACTGACAGTTGGGGCACGGCCTACCCTCACAGAGGGTGAATTTGGACCATAGTCCATTAAGTGGGCCCAGTGCGGGTTGTTCACATACGCCTTTTTTATGTATTGTCCTCACGATTTTTTCCTAAACCGAAAAGCCAGTGGAGAAAATAATCAATCTACTTGAGAAATTAGGACTCATTGTTCCCTCTGGACGCGAGGCGAAATCAAAACCCCTAGGACCACCGACTCAATCGATAAACGTTATGAAAAAAAAAATAATAGTAAAAAGTATTTTCTTCATACAATACATTTTTTTCAATGTTTTTTTTTGTTTTGATCTATATTGTTAAAAACCGCACTAAAAGCCCTTGTAGACGACCGGTGAAGAGCGTGTAATACAATAATATTGGTGGTCAGTCATTTGGCTCATGTACACGCTCTCATTGTAACTAATTCATCACTGCGCGCAATCCACTGATTCCAGCGTGGCGGCGTCCATTGAAGAAACGGACGTCTACAAGGGCTCTAAGGTACCGACACAGAATAGTTATATGGAAAAAAGTTGATAAACGCAGAGTAGTAGCAAAATTTATGAAAGATAGACCCATAGACATCCTTATCATTGGCTATGTCGTACGGTACAAGAAGGAAAACTTTTTTTTAAAAAAATATTTAATTTCCAAGATGACAGAAATTTATATATGTATGTACCAAGTTTCAATTTGATTGGTCTTGTAAATTAGGAGCAAATTGGCTGTTTTGCTGGCACATGTCTTTACTGTTTGCTAACATTTTGGTATGGTACCCTTAAATAAAGTACCCATGTCTTAGTATAGGTACTATCTATATAGTTGGCTATATTTAAAAAATTGAAAATATTATTATTAATGGACTTACCAACATTAAACTACATTTCCATTCTCAAAAGACGAAAAAGTGGAAAACCTGTATGACTTTGTGTCAAACCTAGGTAATGCAATTAACATCAAAATAAACCCCGTAGATATCCGTAACATTTAAAGAGGTCGCTCCAAGGCTTGATTCGAAAAAACCAATAATACTGGATATGGTGTCTATCCTACAAAAAGAAAAAAATATTATCAAGCTATAAATCGTTTAACAAAAATAAAAAAGGGTAACAAGTTAGACACGTCACACATAACTATCTTGGGACCCCCAGTACCAATCTATATGTCAGAATATATATCACCTAAATTAAAAAGGCTTCACTTCTTAACAAAGGACTTTAAGGAAAAAATAATAAACATGCTACTTATTATAATAATTCAATAAATAAACGGAGCAATGTCTAAAATTCAAGAAATACACACACACACAAAAAAATGTATATTTATGTACATTAACATTTATATTTTCATATTTTACTTACTTTCTTAAATAAATAAAACACGAATGTAAATAAACTAATGTATCAATAAAAAATGTTAAAAAGGTTAGCTAATTTATGTCTAAGAGGGGAAGCCAGGAGACCCAGAATTACAGGTCTTACCTAGTTTGGGCTTCTGTCTCCCACTGTAAAATTGTATTTTAAAATAATAGTGCTGTACCTGTAATAGTTGTAAGAAAATTGTACTGTGGGAGAATTGAATAAATTTACTATTTATTTTTATTTATTTCAGCTATATTGAGTTTTTTCGAAACAATATGAATCATCTTCTCCTCACTAGTAAACATTGCCTTTAACAAATCAAATTCCAAAATAATTCAGTCCTTTATAAATAAAATATTGTTGGCACCAAGTAGCTTATATATGGATGTCACTGGAGAGCGTAGTATTTTTTGATTCTCAATTTTTTTACCTTAAAATCGCTTTGAGTGTTTGATAGGGTGACCATGAGAAACTCTTTGAAAATTTGGTAGGTACATAGTTTTTCTATATTTTTAGGGTTCTGGACCATAAGACCATAGTGGGGCAAAAAGTGCCAAAATACATAATGGAGCATCTTTCTAACGCTAACAAATCTGTTATCAATTCAACACTGCACTGCACACATCTGCTATTTCAACACAGTACAAATTTTACGGCACGAAATAAAAATATGATTTGAAAAGGTATTTGAAACGTGGGCTATGCGGATAAATATATTTAATTAAATAAACAGATTTTTTTTACGATAATTAAATTATTTTTGATACACCAAAAAATACTTCAGGAGCTCCCGTTATTATCGTAAGACACACATGGAATTTCAGCGACAACGGACACAAGTTTTAGTCTAATTGCAAGCGGAATGCGAGTTATTATGTGCTGAAATTATGTTCAGTATTGACGATTATAACACTTATTCGTGGGTTAAGACTGATAAATCAACGAAGTGCGATCGATTGATCAGCAGTGTTTTTAAAACTTTGTGCATGAGACCCCTCTCATTCCAAATAGTCTAAGATAAAATATCAAATAGTCAGAATCAAATGAAACAAAACTACTTATTTACAAAAATTATGTGCATGTTCCTCCACGAGAAACTTGATTGAGTATTCTAAGAAATGTTAAGGTGTTTGTTTCATTTATCTGAAGTTGAACTTCGAACGACACTACAAAAATATTCAGTTGTCAAAAAACACGCTTACTTTTAACACTACTTGGCAAAACAGGTATAGGATACGTGCATGCCTGTATCAGATACACTCATTTCTCAGGCATTTTTTGTCATTACTATAATTTTAATGAAAGTCTAAATTGGCGTCTACAGATGAGGCCCTCTTATTTTTTCAGATTTCTTTATTTCCGTCTCAAGTTCTTCTTCAAAAGTCAGCTTACATCTTGTAGCGGTTGGTTCGCTATTTGTATCAAAAGAAACTTCCATAATAGTTTGTTTTTGTGACGGCTCCAGTAAAAACAGGGCTTCATTATATAAGAGGTTTTCAACACGCTTACAATGTTATTGTATTGCATATTTATTCACTTGTTGACTTGGAAAGTGTGTCGTCCTCGAAAGCCAATAGAATCTTTCTGAAGGTAGTGTAGTAACTACTACTGATATTAATAGTCGTCTTTTTTTATTCGGCTTCGCAAATTTATTGCGAGACTTGAGTTAAATTAGTAGTCAAAGTCAAAGTCAAAGTCAAAATGGTTTATTCAAATAAGGATTTTACAATCACTTTTGAATCGTCAAAGTTATAAAATATTATTTTTTGAACCCTCCCACCTTCCCGCCGGTTCACAATGTTGTTGATTTCTACCGAGAAGAATCCGGCAAGAAACTCGATAGTTACACTTTTAAAAACACTTAAATAAACTAAAATACAATTAATGTTTTAAATAAAAGATTTTTAGTCGTACAATTTTAATTTTATAGTAACTAGTTCAAGTTTACTAAACATGAATTTCATTATTCGATATATTTTCTGATAGTAACTACGGCCATTTGCATAACAAAGTAAGCAGAGTAATCAAGTGACTAGCTTCGTACTTGTAACACCAGCTAAGGAATATACTAATGTACAGAGGCCAGGTTGCACAAAGTAAACATTAAAGAACTCTCATCATGAGAGTATTGAGAGTACGCAGGCAAGCGAGACGCAAAATACATAAGCTGTAATGGCATTCTGTTACTCTTTAGTTAGTGAGATAACATTCTATTGCACGCAGAGCTGAGAGCGTGCTGACATAGTTGGTATCTTATTTAAATACAAAATTTGACTGATTCCGCTGTTAAGATATTGATCTAATTGAGATTCCGCTGTTAAGATATTGATCTAATTGAGATTCCGGAGTTACGATATTCTGGGATTTCGATATTCATGTACTGCTTACATGACTAGTCTAGACACAGAGACCGGATTGATTTTTGAGGATGGTTAAAAAGACAAACATAACGAGCGTCTAAAGAGTCAGGTTCGTGAAATAATAAAAAAAAAAACAAAAAAAAATCCTCTATGGTTTAGAATCTGTGGTTGAGAATGACCTTGCTGTATTTGTAAACAATACTTTTTTAATTGAAGGAAAGGCCTTGTTAATTTTTCCTGTTGCACTATTTCCGTGTTTATAGATTGTGATTATAAAAAGGCATCAGGTTACTACACAAAATGAACATTGATTTTGAAACGATGGCTGTATTAGAAGAGGAGTCTCAAAATGTAAGTTCGTCATCTTTGTTAATCTAGAAATTTATGATTTTCTATCCTATAAGCTTTTGTATGCAAAGTGAGCTTTGATACCTTGAGACTTGGGGTCGTCAGAGTAGCTAGCTTATAATTCTATTAGTACTTCTAAAACGGGCTTAAAGCTAAGATGTATCAGCACACAAAATAAACTTTTTTTTTAACTCAGTACATCTTGAAGATAGCATTAGCGTTGTATAAACATACACAAGTAAATCCACCTCTATTCCGAGTATAATAACCCTCAAATGCATTGTTGAGATGCAAAGGCTGCTTCAATCCCAAATTAGTTTTTTGAAAATAAAATTTTAAAATTTTTGTACACTTACACTTAGTATGTATGTAGTAGTACTATGTAGATGCATCCTTAATTTCTGGATGAAGCTGGAATGGTATGAGTATCGAATGACATGTATTGGTTACCTACATACAACGGCCCTATCATGAGGCTAAGTGCGGAAAACATAAGTCCAACTAACTAACTAGTATGTAAGCAATCTGAAATTCTGTAATATATATGAACAATATTTTTGAGCTTGAAAATACACTACTAAACATATATAAAGATATGTTCATATGTTGGTGTTTTGCTACAATTGACTTTAGTTTTTGTTCGGTGTGAACTCCTGTGCTAGTGTAGGCATTGGAATTGGTACTCATGAGTATCAATAACATCCCTGGTACCTATATCCATATAACTGCGAAAATAACTCTGTCTGTTACTCCTTCACACTTAAACCATTGTACTGTTTAAGATGAAATTTGGCATTGAGATCAAGTATGAGTCATTTTTTTTGTAATTGAGGAGTTGCTGTTGAAAATTATTTTTTTACTAAATTAAGAGCGAGTGGAACGTCAGGCAAAAGCTTGTACTTTATAATTTCTCTTTCTCATCTATTTATTTGTTTTACCTATCTAACTAAAAGTAATTCATTCCCATCTCCCTAGCTCGGCCTCCTTTGATAAAAATTAACAGACATCATCTAGGGTCCTTGCTTTGCTCGACTGCTGGCTGGATGCTACAATTGAAATTTTATTGCAAGTTATAGTTTGAGAAGTTTATAGCTCATTGTATTGAAAACAATATGTAAAGTTACATTAGATGTGATCAGTCATATTGTTTAGTGGCACATTTTTCTTGACTCCTCTCTCTATCCCATGTAGCCAGTAGTTTCTCCATGTTTGCCAATTTGCATTGAGCTCGAGCAGTGGAACAGTGGTGTGAGCTTTAAAAGTTTTATATTAGTTGGTACCTACTTTGTAGAATTTTCCTATTCTTTTGACCATATGGAATAAAAAAAAATTAGGGTTCTTTAAATTTTTATGCTGATATCCTAAATATTTGAAGGATTGTATGATAAGAGGATTGTTTTCTAAAACTGCTGAAACAATGTAATAACATTTTTTTTTATATATTTAGCAAGAAAAATTTTTTTTTTTATACCACTAAGGTGGCAAACAAGTTTACGGTCCGCCTGATGGTAAGCGGTCACCGTAGCCTATGGATGCTTGCAACACCAGGGGTATCACTTGCGCCTTACCGACCCTTCAGAAATCTAATAACTTCTTTCTTGAAGAACACCATACTGTAGTCCTTGCAGAAAACCTTGGCACGGGGAGCTCATTCCACAACTTCAGCGTTCGCGGGAGGAAGTTTCTCTGAAACCGCACTGTATGCGACCATTTAGGTTCTAAAGTGTGAGAATGAATTCCCTGCCGATGGCGAGTGGTGCGATGGTAGAAAGTAGCCGTGAGCATCATTTCAAACAATTCCTCAGAACACAACCCATTGTACAAGCAGTAGAACACACACAGTGAGGCAAAGCCTCTCCTCAGACTTAAGGGCTCGATACCGCAAGTGAGTTTGGAATCATCAACAATTCTCACAGCCCGTCGTTGAACCGAGTCAAAAGGGCCAATAAGCCATACACTTTTTTTCTTGAATTTATCTTAAAATATACAATCATCATATGTTTGCTTGCATAAATAACTGTACAAGTAAACCAGAATAAGTATGTTACATAACTTATATGTTCCAGTGATATATATAAGAATGAATGAGTTACAGGTCATTCTTGCAGCAGAGGAGTTACAGAAAATGGTAACGATTATGTATGAGTCAATTAAAAAAAATGGAATTAATGTTAATGTAAATAAAATGAAAGTTATGGTTTTTGAAGGGAATGATACTGTAACAGAATGCAATATTACATATGGTACAGTGATATATATATAAGAATGAATGAGTTACAGGTCATTCTTGCATTGGCAGCTGAGGAGTAACAGGAAATGGTAATGATTATTTATGAGTCACTTAAAAAGAATGGAATTAATGTTAATAAAACGAAAGTTATGGTTTTTGAAAGGAATTATACTGTAACAGAATGCAACATTACGGTAGAAGGGAAGAAAGTAGAACAAGTGCCAGAATTGGTATACTTAGGATCTTTGTTTACTAGAGATAGAAAAAGTGAAGGTGACATTGAAAGAGGAGTAAACATTGGAAATCAGGTAATTAGGGTGATGCACACCTTTATGAGCAGTCAAAAATTGTCAGAAAAGGCACGTTTGGCTGTACATGAGGGTGTGTTGGTTCCAACCCTCATGTACGGAAGTGAATGTTGGGTATGGCAAAAGAAGCATGTAAGTAGAATTAATGCCGTGGAGATGAGAGCATTCAGAAGTATGTGTGGTTTGACTCTAAATAACAGGATAAAAAATAGTGTGAAACGAGAGTGTTGCGGTGTGAAAGAAAGTGTGGTGACAAAGATTGAGAAAGGAATGTTAAGGTGGTTTGGACATGTTGAAAGAATGAACGAAAAAAGATGCACGAAACAGATTTATGAATCTGAAGCAATTGGTAGGGTCGGTAGAGGTAGACCTCAGCAAACGTATGCAGATCAAATTGAGTATGTTCTCAGAAAAGGCCAGGTCAGCAGTACGCGGAACAGTAGGAAATGTATGAAAGCATTGATGCGTATAGATGAGGCAAGAAAGGTATGCCAGGATCGTAGCAAGTGGCAGTCTTTGGTCTCTGCCTACCCCTCTGGGAAAAAGGCGTGATGTTATGTATGTATGTATGTATATGTTCTGGTTAACCTGGCTTGTATAGCTTACATGCTTTGCCCACTTGCACAAATTATTAATAATAATAATAATGATAAAAAAAAAACAAATGAAGCGATCTCTCCCAGATAACCCTTGGGTGAAGGATTTAAAATAAAAACATAATAAAAGATAATGTGTGCATTAAAAATCACCCCTTACAAATTTTGAGAAAAAACGCACGAAATTTTACCGAAGTGCCCGCAGGCCTAACCATTTCGTAGAATTTTATTTTATGCATTCGACATTTTATATTTTAGCGCAAGAAAGAACTGTTTTTGGCGTTTGAATTTATAGGGTTCCGTAGCCAAAACCGAACCTTATGTAGTTTATCCATAGCTTCATCATATCTGCTCGACAGTCTTTTGTCGAGTATAAGGGTTCCGTAGTCGAATGGCAAATTCGGATTCCGTTACGTTCACCCGTTCTTCCATTTGTCAATTTTACTGTAAAAAATGGTAGCCATTTTATAGTTCCGTCATATCTGTGCGTCTGTCTGTCCTTAAGGCTGTAGTCTCTGTATTCGACATTTAATTTGAGAATTTTGTCAATTCAGATTTTATTTTGGCGACGAACCGACTTCAAAAAAGGAGGAGGTTCTGAATTCGGATGTTTGTATTTTTTTTAATGCATGTTTGGGCATAACTCCGTCATATATAGACGGATTTTCAAAATTCTTTTTTTATTTAACTTCCAAAGTGGTCCCATATTAATGTAGTGCTTTTAAAACTTAGACTTTTGTTAAAAAAAAATATTATTGGTGTTAATTTGGAACTAGTGAAACGCCTTGTATGTTGATGACTGTAGAAATTTTTATGAGTATCGAAGTATTTAGTTTTGTTTTTGTCGATAACACACTACACTTTCATGACACCAACTTCAAACTGTAATTTTTGGAAATAATTAATCATTTTTACCTTTTTATTGCATCGTTTTGAAGCCGGTTTTTTTTTTTTTTTTGTTATAAACTTTTTATTAAGAACGCCATACTGTAGTCCTTAGAGAAAACCTCATTCCACAACCTAACCGTTCGCGGGAGGAAGTTTCTATGAAACCGCACTTTTTAGTAGAATTAAAGTAGGATATTCGTTTATTTGTGTAATCTATCGCGAAACATCGTTTTTCGAGACAGTCCGCTAAACGTATAAATAAAAAAAAACATTGCCACATTAAGATATGACGGAGCATCACTTGAGAACGGCTCGATTAAATTCGTAGATTTTTTTATTGTTGTATCCGTAATTATATGGACAAAGTTTGTATGAAAACCCGGTCAAGTGCGAATCAAATTAGCGCAATAGAAATAAAATAAAATAAATTGGTTGCTAGGCACACTTTGGGAACGTTCAGAATTGGTACAACCCTTTGACAATAGGTGACGCGCCTGTCGTTTCAACAAAGCAGAAAAACCCTCGTCGGGTACGGGAAAAGTTAGATTGCGCGGGTAACACATGGAAACTAGCCAGTATCTTTTAATTATAAAGGAATCTAACTGATATATTTTATCTAGTTGTAAAGATTATGTGATGGGTGAGTTAGTGATAGACCAAGAGCTGGCAGCCACACCTCGACCACAGAATAGAGAATCGTCCTCGACTAACGTGTCCACCCCAAGTTGTGTAAGTTTCTTTTAAGTGCCACTTCACTAGCCCTAAATTCAGTTATCGGAGTATTTCATCGGCAACTCCTCAACCGACTCACACTTGGCTTTTCAATTAGCCTATGTCCTTCGCCGGGACTCAACCTATCTCCATTTTAAATTTATTTACAACTAGCTTCTGCCAGCGGCTCCGCCCGCCCTAAATTTCGTTATCGGCGTAGGTTCTTACGGCAACTCCTCAATTATAGAGTAAAACAATCAAATCTTTACTCTTAAATGGCATAATACATTCTTGTCTGTGAAACCATAGAAATTATATATATTTTATTTATATAATAAACATACAAAATTTCAACCAAATGGTCAAACCGTTTAGTAGTTGACATACCGACAGCAGCGCCACCTACCGGGTCCCATTGTATTTTTAAATCATCCAGGAAACAATCGAAATACCCATATAAAATTTCAACTCAATCGGTTCCGTTGTTAAGAAGTGTGAAAAGATAAGTGCCTACGGAAAGATAATTCTTACTATCTGTTGTCCTATCACCCGTTTTTCCGTAGGAATGAAGCATTTTCCCGCGGTAAAAAGTAGCCTATGTTTATTAGGGATAATGTCGGCTTCTAATGGTAAAAGAATTTTTGAAATCGGTCCAGTAGTTTCGGAGCCTATCTAAAACAAACAATCAAATCTTTCCTCTTTATAATATTAGTATAGATATTTATATAGATTCTACGATAAGAATTTTTTTAGTGCACGCACTGTATCACATGAAAACTTGACTGTTTTTAATGGAATTGGACACAGTGATAGTAGTCCGGTCGGGAAATTCATTGTATGGACACCCCGACATTATATTCTCCGTCGCTAAAACTTTGCAGGGTGATAAAGTCAAGTATAAACATCATAGAGACTATAAGCGAAATAAAAAAATATTGGATAATTTGTCATCCATGATGTTTATACTTGACGTTATCACCATGCAAAGTTTCAGCGCCAGATAAATTACTGTCAGGGCCCAACCCCCTCACTGACCGGATTATAGCTCATATCCTTAGACAAAATTAAGAATACTTTTCAATACAAAAAATTTAAAAAAAATTCATTTTTTTTAAATTTAAAAATCACGCTAACGCCAGAGGTACTAGTTGATAATATATAAGTACTTATATATATATATATATACTTACACTAAAAAGCGATAAGTAGCTGTCAGCTAACTACGTAGAATACTACGGCAACGGCCTTACGCTTTACGACCTAGGGCAGTAGCTGCGCAGTTAGCTGAAACGTAGTTTCCCTTCTACGCAACATGAATATGTTCACACCATACTCGTGAATACGCGTACAACAGTGTGTATAATGCACTGGCTGTTACCGAGTGCAGTCAGACGATAAGGTCACTTTGCCCAAGGTGGGGAGTCACAATACGAGCTCTTTCGAAACCACGCACGCAGTCCATGGTTTATTGTATATCTACATACGTTCCGTCCCCAATTTGCTTCTATTCCAGCCTTATGTGGTTTAAAAAGTTTGTTTTTTAAAAAAAGAATTGCGCGATCGTTCGGTCGTGGTTTCGTTTTGCGCAACTCGACCCCCGTCGCAGCCGGCAGTTTGAGTTGAGGCAGTCTCCAAGTCGCACACGACTCGTTACCGCTGATAACCCGTGAGTAACTACGCATTTCTTACACAATTTTTCTGTGGAATCTTGTCTGGTTTTAGATTTTTTTTCCATTTTCGTTTTCTTTTGTGTAGTGTTTTATATTTTAGGGTTAGGTTTTGTAGTTTTTACGTCGCATTAAATGACCGGCATTGAATGAGAACGAACGACGTAGTTCGATAGGTAATCGCTCGTCGCCGGTTTGTTGCTAACCGAGACAAAATCTGCGTATACTATAACTTTATATATATATTTACGAAACAAGCTTGTGACTATGCACTATTTCTGAGATTAAAAGCTTAATAATATAATTTGTTGACTTTATGATAGATTATATCTAAGTAGGTATTTTGTAACAAACAATTTGGTTAATTTATATAATTACGCGCAATATAACAAAATAATGTTGATTGTAATACATTGCTGCGTGTAGATTATAACGCTTTTACGATATGTTTCCCTCAGGGTGTGGTCAGAGATATTCTGAATACCAGGTCAGAGATATTGTGTTGAACAATTAAGTTGGTAGGTACCTACTTTTAACATTGTATTTTTCGTCTCAAAGTAGGTACCTATCTAATAAAGGTTAACGGATTAACCTCATCTTATTAACTTTAGCCTAACCATGTTTAATTCGAGGGTTTATCCTTTCCGTTATATTTCTTTGGCACAAACCATTTTCGAAACAAGTTCGGACAAGTTATTATATATACATATATATATCTATTATTCAAAAATTTAGGTTTTGTCAACAACAATAATTAATTTGTCTATTTAAGTTATAGTTTCAAATTCAATGGGTGTAGAGGATTTACATTTTAAAAAAGCTGTTTTATCTACTAGCCTTATATATTTAATTACTATATGTACTATAACAGAGTAAAGCCATTCTCATCGCACTGATATCGGTCTGTCACTGTTCTGTACTAAAATGCATCTGCTATCTTGTTGCCAATGCTACGCAATTGCGAAATTTGCTATATTAGCGCTTTAAAAACATACCCATAATTATGGCTCAGTAGGTTAGGGTTCGTCCATTAATCACATGAGGTTTTTTCAGCTACTTTTTGATCCCCCCCTACCCCACCTAATGTCACATGTATTTTTTGTTAAAACAAATCTTTGATATTTAACAATTATTATTAACGATATAAAGGGTATTTGTCTATTATATTTCAATTCCCAATCTTAAGCTTTTAAAGAAAGTAAACAGATGTCGTTTATAAGACGTTTTATAGTTCTAAGCAAAAATTACTGCATACGTTAATCTTTATAAAATTAATATACTTATAAACTTTCAATTGCGTTTTTCTCAAAATCAATTTATTAGGACATTCTTCTCTTCTTCGCCTGTACCGTTCATATAAGAGACACATAAAAATTATAACGTATGTATAGAAAAGATTTGTGCTTTAAAATACTATTTACTTAATTGTATGAAAAAAATAGCCTAAATACAGTATTTTGCTTATGCTTCCTTTTGCGTAAATATACCCAGTAAATTTTCTTTTAAGCAAAAGACACAAGTAGGTATGTTTAATATTTTTCGATCTTGTCTCTCTACCGTTTTAGTGCGCTCCTTAATGTGAAAAATACTATTTTACCTTGAAAAATTATGCTGGACACTTCCCTGGCTATTAACTTACTAATGTGACCAAAGGACAGAGATTTTCTGGCAGGTAGGCCACAGGCTATTCACTCTTCTTTTCGACCTGTCACTCGACATCTTCATTTAACTATATCACAAGTAGTATCAGGATTTATAATTTTAACACTATTTTATTGGTTTTTCGCACAGAATTTCTGCACTGCATGCACGTCCTACCTATGAGCAGTCACCTTTCAGGCTAGGGCAAAAAAGCTCCTATTCAGGCCTTCGCGCCTCACGTGATTAACAAGGACCCCTTATCTGTTTTTATAAATTTTTTATGGAAATCAGGTCTTTTTTAGTGTCCAACAAGAACACAGCCTTATGATTCTGTCATATTTCCTTTCTATCAATTCTTATGCAAATGTACAGACAGGGGTCTTATGTTAACGGACGAGGAGGTTTTTTTAGCAAAATTTAGATAAAAAACGTAAGGGCAGTAGCTTTGCATACGTGTATAATGGTACTTTTACACGATGGCAATGACTAGACCTAGTTACTCGATTTAAGGACAAGTCACTGGCTTCGTGTTTGTAAACGTCAAGTTTTAAATCTACATACGTATAATGGGTTCGCAATTTTTGTGCATTTTCCAGTGCTTCAAAATACGGCGATATGTCATTGGCATCAAACAATAAAGCCTGTCCCACACGCAGTTGTAATAAAATATATTTATTTATATATATAATATATAATTTATATTGCAAAATATGTCTATATAGAACTAAAATTTATTTATAACTAAAGAAAATATATCGTAATACGACTTGCTATTATTTATTAATATATTATAGCTCCGTGTGTGATGGGCTTAAGAGTATCGGATTCGCAGCGCGCTCCATACAACAGGATTTTTCTCCTCTGATGAATATCAATCCCTCAAACTCAATGTTTTTTGTTTTAACAAGACCAGACAACTAATATCTAGGTCTGTTGTGTTACAGTTTTACGTTAAATTGTGTAGTTCTAAAATTATTAGAGTGCTTGTAATTTATGGTCAAAACAGCTGCAACTTCGTGCTTATTATACACTATGACAAAAACGTTTCCGAAAATTTTAAAGCACCACAGACCTAGATAATATAATAAATTTTCTGAATAAAAAAACTTTACTGTCATTCTTCCTAAATTAAATGAACAAACACAATAATTAGAAACACAAAAATCATTAGTCAAATTTGCAAAAATCGAATTCTATCATGATGCTGGCTCGCTTGACAAACACGGGGGGCTTGAGACGGGGGAGGCAAGGCGAGGTAGCAGCCAAAATCAGTCGCGGGCCATCCGTGAGCGAATCTTCACTTGTAGTGTGTTTGATGTAAGTAGGTAGGTACCTACGGAAACAATTACGAAAATATCACTGTTGCATGTTTCGTTGAGCAGCAAGTTGATTAGTTTTTTTTGACCTTTAACTAGGTAGGTATTTAGCGTAATCTATATACATAAAAATGAATCGCAACATTTGTTGCTAAGCGCGAAACTCGAAGACGGCTGGACCAATTCGGGTCATTTTTTTTGTTGTGTTTATTAGTGTTAGAGCAAGGTTTTTATGAAAGAAAAAAATAGTCAAGTCCGAGTCGGACTCGCGCACTGTGAGTGAGAGTGTGAGATTTTAATGAAATTTTGTTGTTTTGCACACGCCGGGGAAGGTTTCTAAGAAAGAAAAAGGGTTAAGTGCGAGTCGACCAGGGTCAAGTTCGAGTCGGACTCGCGCACTAAGGAAAACTCGAAGACGGCTGGACCAATTGGTTAATTTTTACGTTGTGTTTGATAGTGTAAGGGCAAGGTTTTTATAAAAGAAAAACGGTCAAGTGCGAGTCGGACTCGCACTTTAAGGGTAAACTGATTTTAATGAAATTTTGGTAAGTTGTTATGCATATGTCGGGGAAGGTTTCTAAATTAGTACAACCCTTTCACAATAGGTTGGTGCGGCAGTTGTTTAAAAGAAAGAAACACGGTTCACCGGGTCAGCTGGTAATACCTATAAAGAGCACTGCATAGAGCGTGCAAAATAATAGTAGGTAATAAAATTAAAAGTGTAACCATTTGATTTGCAATTTATTGACCCTCGATCAGACAGGATCATGAGTAAGTTACACTTATATAATACTAGCTTTTGTCCGCGTTATAAGTGTAGAATTTCAACGACAACTCCTCACTTATAGAAAAAAAAACCGACTTACACTTGACGTTTTCAAGTAGCTTATGTCCTTCTTCGGGACTCAAACTATCTCCATGCCAAATTTGACCCTTCCGCCCTGAATTCGGTTCTAGATATAAGATTTGAATGAAAACTCCTTAATTATAAAAAAAACCGACTCACACTTGACGTTTTCAAGTAGCCTATGTCCTTTCTTGGGAGTCAAACTATCTCCATGCTAAATTTCATCTTAATCAGTACAGATGTTTAAGCGTGAAGAGGTACAAACAGACAGATTTACTTTCGCATTTATGATATTAGTATGGATTTTTATAATAAATACATACCTATTTAAAAATTTGCCGTATGATACCTATTTTTCAAAATAATTGTAGGAACCTACATCTACTGTGAACAATGTGTCACTAAGATTGAAAGTCTTGAAAGAGATTTCCAATTATTCCTAACCTAAGTAAAAATAATAGAACAGTAGGTATTTAATTTTTTTAAATATTAAAAAATAAATTACTATTATATATTAAAAATCGGCAAACAAGCCGACGGTCCGCCTGATGGTAAGCGGTCACCATAGCCTATGTACGCTTGTAACATTTCCATAAAACCTTCTTTTACTCTAATATCGGCCAGTACAGAATGTTCTAAATCGTAAACAAAAGCAGGCATTATTAGTCATTGTTATTTAAAATTGAAAGTTGTATTAAAATAGAAATTATATTAGGTTATATAGGTATTTTCTTATGATTTTTAAGTAAAAACTGAATTTGACGAATAATAAATTAAATATAATAAAATTATTAAAATTTCTATATTATTATTAAAAAATAAATTATTAATGTGGCAACCTGCATTGTGTATTTTAGCAAATAATTATGAACACACTGTTTCACACAGTTACATGAATAGACTTATTTAGTATTTTGAACATCCTATATTTCATCAGAACAGGTAAATGTGGCCGAGCTTAGGTTGTAAGAGTAGCCTAATGTCGGCTGTGTCAGTTCGGCCGCCTCAAAATGTTAGTTATACTTTTATAACAGTGTGTTTATATTTTTTTGCTGTAAAACACAATGCACACATTAAAACTAGTTACCGTTTGGAAATTTCAACTTTTTATTTTATTTATTATTGGTCAATTTTAAAATAATAAGGGAAATAAGAATACATATACAACCTAATACGATTTCTATTTTAAATGTATTATAAAGAGTTAAAGTTATGCATGGTAAAGTTTCAACACAAATAAATAATTTCTATTGATTTATTGCCCTTTTTACGATTCGACGTTAGGCTAGAAGAAGGCCGTAGTTAGGTAAAGGATAGCCGATATTAGGGAAATTTGCCGTACAAAACTTTAAATGCTTATTATTCTTTGTCACGTAATTTAAGTTGTTTATAATCACTATATATACTCAATAACATAAAGTGTAAATGTCAAATAAAAAGTGGATAACTTCAAGGTTCAGGTATGGTTAGGACTGAAAGTTGCGTTTCATATTAAGGGGCCGATATTTGGGTGTTTTACCCTACTCCATTTAAAAAAATACTTACTACGAATATTATTTACGAATTACAACCTTTATAGATTATTTTGGTATTATTAATTATCTATTGACCGCCAATGTTACATTTATGTTACCTTTCATTTCTTTAGTCAATCAGTAGGCAGTGTACACGCTTTTTAAAAGTTACAACTTACTACTTAACTTACTAATTAAGTAGCCAATAAGTACCTATAATGTATAAGTATTAATTTAAAAATGGTAAAAGGTAAGTAAATATTTGTACTTACATTTTACCATTATTAACATTATTATGATTTTAAAGTAAATTTTAAAAACGGTTGATACCGTATGTGTGGGTCAAAATGTTACGAGGTACCGAGTTACCTACCTATTTTATTATCGTCCTTGCTGGTCTCCGTGAAAAGATAAATGAATGTCAGCTCAGAAACCTCCTCCTATTTCAATATTCATTCCTGCCTATAAATAAAGAATTTTTCAACCTTTATGAGTTTGTATAAGTTGGTACCTAGCTATTTTCTCAGAGAACGCGCCGAAAAAGAACGTCTAATACCTTTTCCATTAGAACCAATGACATTCTTTCATGCCTATAACTTTTGCGCAAGTGGTAGCAATAAATTAACATAGTTTTATCGCGATCGGATAAACAATATGGAAGCACATTTAATACTTATTAAATGAAAAAATTAATGATGATTTATTTATACTTCGTTAATGCTCAAAATATAGTATTTTTGGGTGAAAGTCATATCGCTTATCAGAATATTGACGTTCCAGCTATACGACAAAATTATACCAGAATAAGGCGCGCGGCGCGGGGAAAGGGGGTCTAGCGCCCGCATCGTGTTCGATAGGGACAGCAACATTTTAGCAAAAATGTAAAACGCTCGCGGGCGCCGCGAAGTGTATTCTCTTAAGGATAAAATAATAAAATTTTATCGAGACGCCATCTTGTAATTGTATTTAAAATGGAAATTTTGTAATATATAAGGTACTGCGCGTAGTTACTAGCTTATTCTTCCTAATTTACTGTCCTCATGTCTTTGCTATACCTGTGTATAAATACCTTAACAAAAGATCCAACTGCAAGCTTTTTCATTATATAATCAGTTAAGTAGAGCGGCGTTTGTTGAGACAGCTGTGGCTGTGATAGGAAATCATTATTTAGGTACAAGAACGTAGAAAGAAATGTTGATTTGTTCAAATTTTAGAATACTTCAGATGTATATATACAGGCCATGCTGACTGCGCCACATTGTTTTACTCTAAAATCTTAAGGGCTCCGTAACAAACAACCGGATAATAATGTGTTACGATGGTAAAATACAGCATCTAAGGGGCTGTCCATTAATCACTTGATGTTTTTTTAGCATTTTTTAAACACAAAGCATTTTTTCACAAATCAGCCCGGCAGATAGCGCTGCAGTCAGTATCATGCAGGAAAATCCCGAATCCCAATCCCAAACTAAGCAAAGCTGGCTATGGATATCAAACAACGGATACGAATACATTTTTTGTAAATAAATAACATATTAACAAATTAGGTCATTAAAGTCATCGAAACTACTAGAATAGAACATTACTGCCGCGGCCCGCAAATACAGCATAACCAGGTGATCGGAAGGATGCGGGCTACGGCGTAGCCGAGGCATGCAAAACAGAGTCCGGTTATGCTCGGTTGTTTCCAAGACTTGTGTATAAACTGCTACCTTATTTTATTTTGTCTCAGTCGTAATACAAATTTCCCACAGAAATTAAGTGTTATAATTATCAAGTGAATGTTATGCTCTTCAACATATGGTCCTTTGATCCGGGTTTATCAGCGAATAGTGAATAAAACACGGCATAGCGAGAATCCACATTTTAGAGCGAAGTCGACGAGCGACGAAAAAAATGGGATTTAAAGAAAACCAAATACATAGGAATTTGCCGTGATTTATCCGTGAAAAAAAATATTTGCCGCTTTTATATTCCTTGAGTTACAGAGTTTTCTTTTCAACTTTACGCAAAGTTAGCAGAACAGTAACGAAAAAAATGGGATTTAGAGAAAACCAAATACATAGCAATTTACCTCTAATTTGCCGTGATTTATCCGTGAAGAAACATAATTTGCCGCTTTTATATTTCTTGAGTAACTGTGTTTTCTCCTAACTTTACGTAAAGTTAGCCGACAACTAACTAAAAATTTGGTGTTAGAGAAAACCAAATAGATAAGAATTTGCCGTGATTTTGTCGTGAATGAATAAAATTTCCCGCCGTTATATTATTTTACTTACAGAGTTTTCTGCTAACTTTACGTAAAGTAACATACTACGTTAGTAGTAAAAAAACAACCAACGGAAAATTATTTTTTGTTGGAAGCCGATCGCATAGTATTTTGCTAATATGTCGTGAATAAATTAAAGATGTTCTTCGATCTGAGGCCAAGATATAGATAAGATATTGTACATACAAATAATTTTAAATATATTACTTCGTATCTCTATCTTTAATTTTTAAGTATTTTGTCTCGTTTTCGTGTATGAAATAGAATTTTGAATGCTGACATCATTGACACCATAATTCAAATACGTGTTATCTGTGATCAGCTCGGTGGAGCGTTCGAAAAGCAACTTAGTATGGTAGAGTTACCACTTCAACCATTTAAACCGAGTTCCAACCTGTATAGCCGTTCAAAAAGTTGTGTAGTTTTTTTTGTCTAGCTGAGTTTTTGGGGTGCAATGTCAGTCGTGTAAAAAAAACCTTACGAAAAAAAATTATTCATGACAAGCTTTGCTAAGCTTAGAATTAGATGGCGGTGTGTGTAATATTCACTTATGTTTATTAATTATATACATGGCAGATGCATGGCGAGAAGCTTATATATAATATGCTTATATTGCCGAGTCTTTGATAATGGATGGTACTCAATGGCATTTTATAAATGCATGTAGTCCAAATTTTGGTGGCTTGTGTTGTTGTACCGGAACCAGTAATGCCTGATAAAAAAATTCAAATAAATAATCTTTAACGTTGGGAATACACTCAAAACTTTTGGTAGTGGTGGCAGGAAGAGTACCTATCGAGACTCCAGCAAAGATCTAAGTGGATAAAAAGTAAAAAGAGTTTGAACTAGGTGATATATAGTACTAATAAAGGATGATGGTTTAACACCTGGTAAATGGGCCCTAGGAAGAGTTGTGGTCAAACATCCAGGAACTGACGGTGTCACCAGAGTCTACAGCATCTAGTGCGGGAACACTTTTCTTGAAAGATCAATAACAAAGTTGTGCGCACTGCCCATTGATACTGAAAGTAAATGTTAATAATTATTATTGAATTTAATAGCAGTTTAAGTAGCAATTTTTTTTAAAAAAAAAGAACTCGGTCGTCCTTTTGGTGGGGGGCATGTATAAACTGCTACCTTATTTTATTTTGACTCAGTCGTTATATAAATCTTCTGCCGAAAAGAAGTTATCATTTGCAAACTTTCCCCTCAACCAAAAGTCAATCTTATGGTCTTCAACAGCTTGTATAGTGTTTTTCACAAACATTTCTGTAAATTAAAACAATAACATAATAACGTTCATGTTTATTTAAAAAACTAATTATATTGACAACTTTAATGATAATAATAAAAATAGTTTAGGTAATTTTCGGAATTAGCGGAATAATTTCAAATGTCCATTTCATTTTTTATATTAATTTAATGGCGCATCCTTTTTGTTGTGTTAGTCCGAAATTTAAATAAACCTTGATCAGTTATCTTTTTATTTACCAATGTTCTAGTTTAAAAAAGTTTGTTCCATTTTCAAATTACATATTTGACCGCTCGAGCACTCGAATTGGCTTGCGGGCCGCTCCCTGATACTGTACTGCAAGTACGATTTACTCCAAAGACGCTTGTGCAAAATATGATCGCATATCGTAGCATGTTTGGGAAAAAAGAAATAAAAGCTTCTTTAGACTGTGTGTAGTTTTTAATCTGTGAGATAATTTTATCGTGAATTTATCAGTTATTTGTAAAGCTATATGTAAACTAATCGTATTTTAAAAACAAAAATGGGACACTCGATGTCCCCACCTTTGATGAGTCAGCTACAATACAGGGCCACGCGAACTTAGTTATTTTATCTCTATCTAGCATACTCGTAGTTAAGACGTAGGTGTAACCAATGTTATCTTTGTATACTTGTTTTGTTGTCAACGACGTAATTAAGCGTTGCTGTGTGGTCAGACTTGAACCTTACAGAGTTATCTGGGCATTAACATGAAATAACTTTTTCTATTAACTTCAGACTAACCATAAAAAACCGGTCAAGAGCGAATCAAACTCGAGCACTTATGATCCATCCATTTTTCTATATTTTTCGGAATGTGGAGTACTGAGTACCTACCTATATATGAATCCAACTCAACTCATGCTGTGCGCATCCGCTAACAAGTTTTTTTTGGAATTTTCAAAGCAAAATCGATTATGCAGGTATTTGGTCTTATCATCTTAAATATTAGGAAAGACGTTTGGGGGCATTAATTTATCATTATTGATTATCGACCCCCTCCCTTACCCTGTATAAGGCCACATACGATTTCTTAGACCCGCTTCCCCTTCGTCCATTTTTGAAGTGAAAACTTCTTTAGCGGCGCTGTGCACTTTTTTTGTGATGGGTAAAAACTGTTAAACTCGCATCAGGTCACGTGTCCTGATCGAAAATTCGTAAGATTTCACTCGCGTTAGGACACGTGACCTTTATTTACATTAGGTTAGTTTTTATTTTTAGCATATGGCGATTATGGGTAGTACAGGGAGGTTGGATATGGGATTTTAATTCTATGACAGATTGAGCTGTCAAATACACAACGTTAAAAAAGTAAATAAACAAAAGTTATTATTTTTAATAAATAAATATGGGTAAGAAGTGATGGGAAGTAAATAGCGAATATGTTTTCACTTCTGCCGGCACTCCCGGAGTGCAACCCGTTTTTTTTATATCACCAAGGTGGCTAACAAGCTTAGGGTCTGGAAGTTGTCGTTCAAATGATCTCGACACTAAACTTCGATAGAGATATCAACATTAAGTTCCCAAATAATCTTACAGATGGTAAAGGCGTGTTCTCTAGTTGGTAGTCTAGGTGGTGGTGGGATATATTATACATATACCTATACATATTATACATATATCTATACGAATACATACATAAATTATAGTGCTACAGGATGATAATAAATATTGTGCGAAATGTCAGGCGAATCGGGGAAACGATTTGGAAAGAATAAGTGTTAAAGATTGTACTAAATAATTAGAAAGAAAAGTTATGATGAGTATGAAAGGAAGTGTTTACGAACAAGCCGTTTGAAAGAATCGCGTGATGTAAATATTATTCCAATTTTCAATTTATTTATATTTATAATTATAACAAAAATTTATATTTATAAAAAAAAAGTAATAAGTTAGAGGCGGAGCGGAGATGTTTTTTATGAGTATCGGAAAGGAAATGAAAAATGGTTTCAAGATAAATGGGTGTTTTAGGGTCAAAAAGGATAGAGTAAAGGAGACAGAGGCAGAATAAGAATCAAATCAATAAAATTGAAATTGGCATCTAGACAAGACATTGAGACATTGAGTATTGAGTTGACATAGAATGTCGTGTTACCGCAATTTTTGGGAAAACTTCCCATAAAAGGGGTTAAATCGCACGAAAGGTTTTTATTGCAGTTTCACAACTACGATAACGGGAAACTTAAAAGGCTTTAGGAACACCGTGGGGAACCATAAATTATACTGAATATTATTGTCAATATTATATCGTGAATTAAAAATGTATTCGTGCTTCTTTCAACTGCTCACCACCGTTGCGATATGAAAGCTATCAGATCATATTATTTTAGTTTACATTGCAGTTTATCTCAGAAAGCGTAAGTTCGCAATAAAATTGATAAAAATAAATATTAATTGTTATACCTATTAGATTAATAATAAAGAGAACATGAATAAATAAATAACGAATGAGCAATATGTTTTCAATAAGGATGAGAAGTCATTGAACCCGGTTCGTTGTGGTTTAATTCCGCGTGTCTGCCTCGCCTTTCAAGGTTTTTGTCATAGCTCTATTACAAAAAAGGTTACGGATAGATATAAATATGCAAAACAAAACAAAGGGTATAAAAAAAAACAGTATTGAATCAGGTCTTTAGTTTAATTATTATTGGAAGGCTTCGAGTTGTCTGGAGGAATTCTTACTAGAAATGAAATCCCGTTCCGTTATTGCTGTTATAATGTACATTTTTCAATAAGTACCTATGCAGTTGTGGCCACAGTTACTGGACGGTGGCTATTTCGCTTTGGATGATAGATTGCCGTCGTCAAAAACTTATCGACGTCGTGTGCAACCGGCGTTAATTCGATTTTTGTGAAGCTGGTTTTATTTTGCAGGAGTCTGCAGAGGGTGGCGGGGTGTTTGGGTCGCTGGGAGGGGCGAGCGTGGAGGGAGGAGAGCGGCGCGAGGGGGGCAAGCGCGGGCGCCGGCCTGGCAGGAAGGCGCAGCTCGACAAACAGGACATGAAAGCTAAACTGGGTGGGTAGACCCCGTAATCTTTTGTGATATACTAGCACGCCAGTTTGACTTCATCATCGTATCTAACGAAACCCTTAACTGTTCAAAATGAAACATAGCATATATCGATATTTCGAAACAGTAAAAGAAGTATTAAGAGTACAGACAAAAAAAATTCCACTGGAAAAAACCATCGTGTAAATAGTTCCGTTTGACCTTATTTAATTTTCTACTGAATTTCTCATAAATGTTTTAGTGTCTGCTTTTATTTTTCTTGTCAACGTTATATTGCTACGCTTTATTATGGATTCTGATCCGCCACTGAAAATTGTGCTGGTCATTTAAATGTAAAACGGTAATATAGGTTAATTTTACCATTGAATTTAAGTGCACAAACAGTGTCACTCGCCACTAGCTGGGTGTTGTTAGCTATTATCTGACGTGGAAACCCTTTGAAATGGATTTTATTTCATCAGAACGCAGCAGGCAGTCGGCGCGGGAGTGCCGAGCGCGCAAGAAGCTGCGTTACCAGTACTTGGAAGAGCTGGTGGCGGACAGAGAAAGGGCTGTACTTTCGCTCAGGAAGGAACTGGATAAGGTACGGTTGCAACGACTCCTGTGTCCATTTTAACATGATTGTCACCCCTGGCATACTTTGGACACTTCATACAACAATCGCATCGTTTGCGTGTTCTACGTATACGAGCAGTAATAAAATAACAAATAATTAATAATAAAAGAGTGATTTGAAGAGTGAAGAGTTTTATGGAATAAGCAACAGGTCTTTAATTTTACTAATTATTAGTTTAAAGGTGGTTGTAGTAGTTTTATAAAGCCACCTTAGGGGCCATCCATTTCATACGTCATACTTAGACCCATTATCACGCTTTTTACCCAATTTTAATATGAACAATTCGCTTTTGTCACACTTTGCATGACTCTCCCTCCCCCCTAAGCGCGTGACGTATTAAATGGATGACCCCTTATGGTCCTACCGCGACCGCTTTAACGCTCCTTGTTTGCGGCTGACGTTAGGGGGGGACGAGAAATTAATACACATGAGATCGATACTACAGACAAGCTCTAAAGTAATTGGTTACAATATTAAATTGTTTCATCTAATTGTATTTATTAACTTAGTTGATATTAGGTAGGTAAAAATTATTGCTAAAAAGCTATGCTATCGTTTACTTGCGGTAAACTTACTATTAATAGAAATAAAAAAAACAATACATTATATGCATTTCAAATGAGCTAGCGAACTAACCATAAAAAAATGTTTATTGACGGGTTTTAAATATGAAGACCCATTTTTGGGTATTTTATCTTATATGACGGACGCAGCTACTCCGTCCCTGTGTCCCGCCGCTCTTTACTCGCAGGTCGCAGTAGGACTATAGTCTAGATACTTAGTACTAGAAGCAGTGTGGCGGCATATAAGCAGGCGGGAGGTCGCTTTAAGGTATTGACTACTGTAAGCAATCTTTACTAATATTTCCAAAGTTGTGCCTTATAGCTTTTGGACTGTAACGGCCTAACAAAGAATCACAAGCAGCATCTAACATTCTATCTTCCTCTGCCCTTGAAACGTGGTAGTGGGTTCCACGGGGATTCCAATTCCCCTGGTGTTGCCGTGGACAGAGGAATCATCGAACTCCACAAATATGGCCTGGGGAAATGGTTTTTCCATAGAGCAGGCCAATTTAAGCGGCGGACCACACCCATGGCTCAATTAACCAAGCCATGGTTAATGTTAATATTGGGTCTTTGAGTATTATTTGTTAAATAATTGAGGGTAAATAATATTGGTTTCAAGGCTCGAGACTAGGGCACGTCAATGCTTATGAAATTTTCACATAAAGCTTGTAATACTCAATTGGTAACTTAGAGACAAATAGGTTACCAGTGGAGAATTTTTGCATTTGATAGCCCAGTTCTTAAGGAAGGTTATGATCTTCTAGCTATGCCCGTGGTTTCACCCACTACCATTTCAATTCAAAGACATATAATTTTTTAAAATGCTTAAACGGAGGCAAATAAAACCGAATACATAATAAATAAAAAGTGTTATATAATAAATAGTTTCAGAACAGACTTCGGTATAACTCTTCAAGCTCTTTATTTTGATACCAAACATGATGCGGTTGGAGCAAAAAATAAAAAAATATTGAGTGTTGTGCAGTATACTGCCGCCATATTGTTTTTTTTTTTATCATTAATGTTATGTACTCTATAACACTCAGGGGATCTTTTATTTGAGACCTAATTCATTGAAATCGGTCCAGCCGTTTGGCCTCAAGGAGGCAACAAAGAAAAATACATATATACAAACGCGCGAAAAACATTACCCTCGCTTTCGTAGTCGGCTAAAAAGCAGTATATAGAAAGTTCTAAAGTTTAAAATACACAAACAGTTGAAGTTGTGTATTGTTTCTACTGACAGTGAAATGACAAATGATTTTAAAATAATGGTTTTTTATTTTTATCAAAAGAATTAAAACGTTTTATGTAAAATTAACACTAACTTGGTAATCCACACATATATAAATAAAGAGATAAAGTTTGTTTGTTTGGATTTAGGAGGTAACCTTCGAAACTACTCATCCGATTTTAATAATTCTTTTACTAATATTTAAAATAGACTTAGGGTAGACATGGGATGTATTCTGTTTTAAATAACATAAGTGTTTCGTTCAAAATATCCATATTTGTAGGTAAAGTCAGAAGAAAAACTGCACTTATTCTTAACTTTGCAATGAAGCAATGGTATGATCTGATTTTTGGCGTAGGGATCTTATCTTCCAGAAGGGACAAAAAAGAATATAGAATATTTTTTATCCTGAATGGTTCCCATGGGAATAATTTTTCAGTGGGACACTATTCCAAACGTCAGCGGTGTTTTTGATGTTTTGTACGAAAATAGGCTGTAGGGACTGAGGAAAATAAAGCGCGTTTATCTCGGTAGTAAATTCCCACAGAAATAGGTTTTCCCGCGGGCGAAACCGCAGTGATCGTCTATAGTCAACAAAAATATTATTATTTAAACGTAAAAATTCAATACGGCTTAAATATATGCAGAAAAATATACGCAAATAATAAATTATGTGGACAACACGTGATCCACCTGAAACCTAATTACCTCGAAAACGTGACACTATCCCTATGATCTATTTATATATTCTGTCTGCATTGACGTCAACTATTGTCTTACATAAGTTTTATGGATGGGCGCCATTTTGAGATAAAAACACAATAGCTATGAAGTCCTTTGTATCATTGGAGTTGACCCAAAATGGCAAAAGTTTCTTAAAAAAACTTACTTTAATTAAATTTTCTTAATATTCTACTTAAATTATAAATATAAAAATTTTGAATTTCAGTATTACAAATGGAATCTGGAACTAGATCAAGGTCGTATACCAGAAGGGTTAGAAGCGATGCTACAAGAGCTGGGTACGGTCAAGCAGGAGGAAACGCCACGGTTTTAAACATGGTAAATGTACAAGACAGGTTACGGGGTTAACTTGCCTATTTTACATGAAACATTAATTAGTTATTTATTTTTGGTTTGAAATTTTTAGGTTAAAAAAAAAGTTTTAGAATAAACAAATTTAGTTAATTCTTTTAACAAGGTATTGGTTTATTTTGTTAACTTGTAAAGACCATTTCATATCTATTCGCATCTATCTATGCTGCACCAAAAATTGCTACGAATCACATATTGCTATCTTTGTAATTATATCAAACTTTTTTTTTTAAATGGCATTAATATTTTATTTAAGAAACCTATAAAAAACATATTTTTTTATTAATAATTAATGCGGTAAAACTTTTAAGTGTTTTTAATTATTAAAATGGTATTTACCTTAGTAAGGCAAAATAAACAGTTGTGTAATTAGAGTTATTATATTTGAAAACTTGAGGGTCTTGAAATCTTCGTCTTATAAATTTAAACAATATCTCAACGATTTTTGTAATTACTTATGCTGGTTCAAAATTACGAATTTGGGTACATACATATTCCATAAAATTAATTACAAAAGAAACGCTAGTTATTAAGCAAAAGTTAATATTATTAATATAAAAAAATATATTTTTTTAATATTATTTACTGTGAGGAGTCCAAAGGATAAATATATTTTTGTTTTCGATGTTGTGCTGTTGTTTTAATTAGTATGTTTGGTGTGTTTAAAATATAATGACAGATAATGTAATTTAATTACAGATCAATCAAATAATTACAATTGCAAAATGTAGTCGTTGACGCAATTATAATAACTCACATAATGTACTATATATGTATATACCTACCACAAAAATAAATTTAGCCATGATTACAAATCATGTAATTTGTAATCGTGGTTTCGTTATTTTTAATAAGTTGTATGTCCATATAAATTAATTATTGACTGATTATATTTTGCTAACTTAGATTCTGTCTAATATTTTTATTGTTTAAATGTGTTAAGTGTTGCTATTAATAATGTAAGATTTAAAATAAAACTATAATAGCCTCGAGTATAATGTGCTAAAAACAGTTTTATGTTCTTACTTTAATAATAAACTTTAATAATTCATAAGAATTACCTTGTTAAACTGAATATAAATGTAAATGTATTTGTTTTTACAATACATGTCTTATGATAAGAAAAAGGCGCCTATTTTAATATATAAAAACCTTGCAACTCAAACACACTTACGTTTCTTAAACATCAGATTTGCATTTAATATTTGCTTAATACTCATGCATAAAAAACAAGGTATGAAGTGTTTAATTTTGTGGCAATCACTGCGACCGTATAATGTTTGTCTCGTTAATCAAAAATATCAAAAAAAAATATAGAGCTAGGCATTTTTTTTCTTAAATAAGTATATATATATCATTATTTTATTTTGTATATATTTTATTATAGATACGTGTAAAGCAAATAATAAATATTTTTAGAAAATATGATTTATTTGTATTGATAGCTATTGCTTCTTAAGCGGTCACATGGAGTGTTAGGTAAACGCAATTTGAATTGGTATTTATTTGAAAGTGGTACAGTTGATAATTTGTGTGGCCTTTAATTTAGTCATCATTAAGATGCCACTCGTCAACAAAGTGATAAAATCATAGCTTTGTATAAACCGCGCTATTAAATAATGAAGTTGGACCACGTCGTGTAACTTTTTCTGTCTCCTTCATACATACACCTATTTAACTAGCTGTGAAGTAAATAGAGAGTAGTAGAATATAATTTGAGCATTCGCCTTAAAAAGCTGTTAAAATTTTTGTACTAAATTTTAATTGCCATAACGTTGTTAGCAACTATAATAATTTTTTTTTAATTTTAAAAAAAATTACGGTTAGCTAATTATCACATGGATAATAACAAAACAGACATATAAAATTTTGAGTAGCCCTATTAAATTAAATGTGAAATATAAACTATTCTATTATTTCGGTTTTTATCCTGTATTTATGTTGAGTAACGTTGTGTTTGCTAGAAAGAAACAGAAATCGATCCACGGCATCGCTTCAATTTTACTATCTAATGGTACGAGTTTTTAGATGTTAATTTCTTTATTCGTAAGTTTTTTAGTTTAGTTAGTAGTCTGTTTGCACATTATTATGATAACTAAGCGTTGCGTTCATTTATAATTAATTACCTTATTTATAATTATAAGTGTAGTTATAGTTAATAAAAAAACCTTTATGAAAAAGTCTTTTTATGTCAGAAACATATTATATTGACATTTTCAAATTAATTGACTTAATAACAAGAACTATAATTTAATAAAATAAAAAAATTATAAATAAAAAACTGCACATAGATCGACCCTGGAACTATTTTGAAGAAGGGAAGGATGTAGGGTGTCAACACAAGGTAGCATCCCACACCAGCGGCCTCCCACGACTCCAAAAATTAAAGTCAGATCAGATCTCTTGCCATCGTCACGCAATAAAATAAAATCCAAATTAATTTTATTGTATCGTAATCACCTTTTGTGCAGTAGTTTTATATTTATGAATTATTTGCTTATTTTGTTTTTTTTCGTTAGTTAGTAAGTACGTTAGTTAGATTGTATGTATAAGGTGCTTAGACTAAAAAAAATATTTCTTTAAACATTATGTTAATTGATATTTTTATTAGAAGGATATTCCTATAAGTTGTTTTTAAGGCGTTATTTTGAGCTTATTTTCTTAAGTTGCACTTCCTACGTTCAATTATTATAAATGCTATTATTTATTCAATTTTGTTATTTGTTATTTTTAATGTGGCTGAATAGTCGATACCGTAGTGATTATTTTGTTGTAAGCAAACAAGGTTTATTAAAAAAAAAGTTGTTAATAAGGGTTAGGTTATTTAAAAAAATCCTCGTGTAAAAGATATCTTTTTCAATGTACAAACATATACTTTTCTACTCTTAAATAAGTTAGGAATCGTTAGTATGATTCAACATCATAGTTTAGCCGTATTTGATTCCAGTATTTAGTTGATCTAATTTTCATTAATCGCACAATCGATCTTTTTAATCGATTTTAAGTTATAACTGCTATTAAGTATTAAAAACTTTAGTCATGATTAATAACTAATTGTAAACCTTTTTTTTTATTTATTCGACCGTGATACAACATATATAATAAGGGGCTGTTCATTTATTATGTAAAACGATTTTAACCTGTTTCTGACCGTAATGTAAAGACTAGTTTGGGTTCGACCCCCCAAATCGTCTTACGCAATAAATTAACATCCCTAATATTTTAAATAGCCGTGAACATTGATTTCGATTCAACTATTCGATTTAAATCGATTTAATTTTTTTTTTACCTAATAGACCTATCCATCTTATACACAGTGGTATCAATTCTCGGCTAGACTATGACACGATGTCTTAAGGGCCCTATAGCAGCGAACAAGCGCTGCCATCAGATTTTTTTCTTTTCCTTATAAAGGTTATTTCAATAATGTAATATTAAAGTTATAATAATTGTCATAAGCTACATGTACAATTTAGTCTCGATTCTGGAACACGTCTGTCGGCTTTATTTAACTTTAAATGTATTATGTATTTCAGAAACAATACTAAATGTTTTTGAAATAGTTTATGACTAGTGTTTTAACTTCTATGTAGTACATTTTTAAAACAAGCTTTGTGTAAAGAGGTAATAAATGAAAGTTGCTAAAGGTGCCTAAAATGTTTAGTTTTAAATGATTATTTTTTACTTATATGATTTTGTTTATTATATTGTCGGCAAACCGCCTTAAATTAACAATGATTTAGTTATTATTTTACGTTGGAACTTATAAAATAAAAAAAAAAACCATTCTATTATTTTAAGTTTTATTAATATATTTTTTTTGTATTATCTTCTATGAATGTACGTTATTTGTTTAAACTTTTTTGCACATTTTCTTGTTTTATAGCTTAGCTTACTAAGTTTAAAAAGAAAGGCCACTTTTTTACATGTTATTTTATGGTTTTATAAATAAATACTTTCTTTATTCATATGTTTAAACTTAATTGCTACAGTTCTATGGCTTGTATAACGCGATAATTTCTAAGGTGTATATTAGAGAAAATGAAAAAGTGGAATTAGTTTTAAAGTGCGGGCACGCAGTTAGCTTATAGGTATTAGAGATAAAATATATGATATAATATTGTATACTTAAAGAAAAACTATAATTATAAGATTAAATGTAAGTATTATAGTTATTTTTGTATAAAAACACAAAAATCTGAGACGGCGTAGCTGGTCCAAAAACTATTTTCGCAAAAATACACAAACACGCTGGTAACTCTTAATAATTGTAATTTTATACCAACAGTTTCTACTTAAAAAAGTGTAAGTTAGTCAAAATACTATTCAGCTTCTACGTTTATAAACTAATTTTACTCTTCAAATAATATTTGCACTTGTAAAATGCACTGTGTACTTAAGGGGCTACACAACAACTTAAATACCTAATCGCTAGTCATACCATAATTTCCAAAAGCCACCACAAAAAACCGACCACAGAGTAAATAGTTTACCTAAAGGAAAAAGAAATTACAGTATATGCTTTGATTTTTTAGATGTCTGCGTCAAATTAAGTAATTAAATCTTTACAAATAAATACTCTGAAAACAGGACTACCAGAAGTTTTAAAAGCTAAACTTCTACATTATCGTGGACCTTTTCTTATCTGTCGAACGGTGACAACCTAGTGGTTTCGGTGTCCACCTCGCGTCCTGAAAGGCTGAGGTTCGACCTCGGCGTGTAAGTTTTTTTCTTAATTTATCAAGTCTATCGATTATTCACTCCACTGGTTTTTTCAGTACGTCAAAAAGACGTAAGGATTCCAAACAAAAAAAAAAATCTGATGTTTGAAAATATCAACTGTCGAGTGAAGGTAATGAAATCGTGTTTTGGTAGATACTGCCAGATTGTTCATTACATGATCAGAACCCACATATTTTTTTTTTGTGACTGTCTACACAGTTGGCTGTTGCAGCCATTACTGCTTCACCGGGCTTTTTGGGGCGAGACTCTGAAGGAGCCTCAGCCCGTATAGCACCCAACGCTCAAGGGCTCCGAGGGGGGAAGCCTCGGCTTGGGTTGTCGCTCTCGGGGGCATCTCTTCGACCGAACCCACATAATTAAAGATTTAATATGTGGTAAATTTTACAGACTATATAGAAACAATCATCAGGCCCCGTTCTTCTTCGATGTAGCCCCTTAACAAAGTGTAATTGATTCTTTTAGTCATATCGTTTTTACATGGTCTCCATTATTCTTTTTTTTTTTTGTCTTGATGAATCGTATTTTTATAACTCTATTAATATTTAACTCTTTTTTTTAATTTTTACTTGTTTTTTGTCTTAACTAATTAGGAATAAAAATGGAGGTTACAAAAACCGATCTTTGGATCACTATTCTCTAAGATCAATTAGTTTTAACGCCCTGTGTTGAATCTATGCCCGTCTCTTTTCAGTGAAACAGTAAAGGAAGTGACAGGTAGCACAGAACATAGGTATTTAAGTTTAATTGTACTTGGAGAATTTAGACCGTCTCTTATAAAATATCTAAATACTTCATACAACCAAATGGTACGCCACCTCAAATTGAATGTAAGTTCGTAATGTGTAGTACACATTATTAATATTTGAAGGATCATAATTTAGCTTAAGTAATTATAGAAATATTTTTTAAGATAATATTTGGACAGCGCTGTGTCAATAATTAACAAACATTAAATATACCTAATAACTGACTAATTTTATTGTTTATTTTTAAAACAAAATACGGGAGATATTTAATTAATCCGGGTGAAAATATATGCTAAAATTATTTTTATTTATGTACTCAAATAAATAAATCTACTTTTTTAAATCAAGAAAAATTAGTTCCCCTCACCATTAACATATACCGTTTATTAAAATTATAATTCGACCGCAGCTCCACCTATCGGGTTTTGGCAAATTTCTGTTTTGGTTTTAAACCAGTGTGTGTGTCATTTTGATCAATACTTAGAATTCGATCATAACTTGACAGCAGCGCCACCTATTGGATTCTAATGTCACATATTTTCGGCGAAACAAATCACTGTGTGAAAGAGATCTCAATCGGTCAAGTTGATCAGAAGTTACACGTAAACAAACGCAATTTGATGCGTGATAGATTAAATAAATATAAAGTTGTCTGTCGGACAGAATAATCCAAGTTTATGAAATAAAACCGCAAATCCACTGCTGTGTAGGCTCTGCACGTAAGCTGCGTGGGTCCATGTGTATTGGTAACGTCATCAAACCACGCTTTGTTTGTGGGGTGGCCATGCATCGCAGTGGTCATTTTCATACAAAGCAAAATTAATTTACATATCCATAACGTATACGTGTGGAGCAGTGGATCCGTGGCTTACGTGTCAATTTTTGTGCCGCGCTGTCCTCGCATAAAAGTAGATATTATTAAGTGTAACAATGTAACTTAAATAAACAGTAAAAGAGGAGTAAGTCCGGGTACTTTAAGATGTTAAAATCTTAGTGTAGTGTTAGGTATAAAATTAAAAAAAAAAATTTTTTTCGCAGTTAAGTAGGTATTCAGTTTTTTTTTTAATGTAGCTACACTGACGATATAAATATAAAAGGTATTTTTTTAAAAGTTTGTATATTAGATAAATAAATCATTTTTAAATTTATGTATAGTTCAGTTTATTTTTAACTTTTATTTTTTTAACATAAAGAATACATTAACGTGCTGAAATCACTTCAATATTGGTTTTTGGCGATTTCGTAGCTCTGTTGTTGGTACATTTATATTTTAAGCGATTTCACCTGTGTAGTTCTGCGTCCCCAACCCAAACATGACTATTGTGTTACTTACTAAACGGGAAACAATATTACAAAAAAAAATACAATACAATGTAATTGTAATACGTACCTATAAGTGTAAAATATTAGGGTTGGTATATCCATACTTACCGGGGTGAACTTATAGTTATTACGAAAATACTAAACATAATTAGTTGAGTAGGTACCTTAGTGTTTTAAGAATTTGATGTCTTCGAAGATGTTGTCAACACAATCCCAGTGCTAGTTAAGGCCCAGAACCACGTAAAGGCGCTATTTGTCAAAAGATTATTCCGTTTTGTGACACAATTATATATCGGAACTTTGGTAAGGTTACATACTACATGTGTCCATTTTTAGGATTCCGTACCTCAAAAGGAAAATAGGAACTCTTATAGGATCACTTTATTGTCCGTCTGTCTTTCTGTCAAGACCTTTTTTCTCAGAAACGCGTAAAGGTATCAAGTTCAAATTAATATTAAATACTGAGGTCTTCGGTTATTTGAAGCTGTAAAAAACCTAAGCTTCTAAGTCAACGCAATAAAATATACAGTCATTTGTCGCATATTGTGACAAATAATTCAAAACCAATGGGGTAATTCCCGTTGACCTAGAATCATGAAATTTGGCGAAAAGCAATACCATGTAGCACACATAAAGTAAAATCTAAAACCGTAAATTTGTTGTTAAATCACATTTATTTTTTTGTGCGGTCATAAACTTATTTGCTTAGTTAGTAAACAACGCGACCTATGCCGATGTATTGGGACAACAGTTGTTCAACGGCAAAGTTAAGTTTGTCCGTCAATATAGTTTACCTTTTACGGAAACCTAATTACGTGACACTGTGTTAGGACCTTAGTCCTTAGTTGTAAGCTGCAACTATTCAGCGCAATGGACCATTCCGTTTAGGTCAAATCGGGTTGCATAAACTTAAAACGTGGTAGTAATATGTCTTTAACATTTAGTGCATTTACTGTTCGGTTCATAGATTTAAGATGTCTGTACTTTTTTTTTTTCTATCTATTAATATATATATGTACATAGTAGTTGCAGTGTTCTATGTAGCCATAGACAGTGAGATACGCAGGGTTTTTTTTTACATCAATTAATTTTGTATCCATTTTCATTGATCGTATTAAGTAGTAGTAAGTTTATGATTTGCGATGTCGGATTGTATAGTAAAGTTGCCGAGTGTGCTTAGCGTAGGCGAGGAGAGTTAGGTCAAAATATATAGCTAACTATCTAAGGATTGTGCCTTTAGGCTAAAAAAAATTTCTTGTCTGATCTCACTTGCATAAGAATGAAAGGAATAAAGGAAGACCTTTACCGAACAAGCGAAGCAAGCATGTTTTATCTGCAATATATATTTTTTTTTTTTTATACCACTAACGTGGCAAACAAGCACACGGTCCGCCTGATGGTAAGCGGTCACCGTGGCCTATGGACGCTTGCAACACCAGAAGTATCACTCGCGCGTTGCCGACCCTTCAAAAATCCAATAACTTCTTTCTTGAAGAACCCTAATATTAAGTAGTTGGCTATTTACTTCGATGTTCATATGCCCTGTTCGAAATTACTCATTGCTGTAATCAGATACATTTTGGTCTTGCCTTTACCAAATTGGATTCTACCTATATGTATATTGTAATCCGCCATAACGATTCTCTAGCTTATAGTTATGACGTATAAATAAGACGACCTTTTTCTACAGATATCATTGGCAAAGAATACGTGATCTGTGTGTTCTGAGGTTTTAATTTTATTTTGTAGAACTTTTATCTTTGCTCATATAAACCTTATACTTTACAAATGTTAATATATTACATTAGTACTAGATATTTTTTTATTCTTAGAGTAACAGCCAAATTCCCAAAGCATACCTACTAAGGAGATAACTTACGTCATTTTATCCTGTAGCAATTTTAGCTTCTTTCTTTATAATGAACATATAGTATACTACTTGTAATATTAAGAGATCTAAAATTAACAACTTATAATAACTTACTATTATATACTTACTACTTACTAATAACACGTGTATCTACATAAGACGATGTGTAATGAAATGACATAGGTATTGTTTATTTCGCATTAAGTGTTGTCTGACCGGTGGTGTGATTGATAGGCGATGCAACATTGATTGGCAAACCTATGGTTCAAATCCCGCTACTTCCGTTTGGAGTATTTTTGTTAGGAATTACTTTTTTTTTTTGTTTTGACATCTAGTTCTCTCTCAAAAGGACCAGTTGGTATGAGAACTTTTTGTTTTGTTTGCAAGAATTAAAACACATGCAATCTAATAAAAATAGTTTTTATTAAAATTTTATAAATAATGTTTTTGATAAATGTTTTTTTAATGGTGACTTGTATTTTTATTATTATTTATATATATATATATATATATCCCCTATGGTTATAGCTTAAGTATTCGTTTTCGTAATGAAAAGAAAATTGAAACGTAACCATAAGAATAAAAATACAAGTCACCATTCATTTCGTAACGCTGCTAAATTTTGAAAATGAACAAAGTAAAAAAAAATATGTTATGTCTTAAATATATTGAAATGTAAAATAATATCTGTAAGAAAAGTAGTAGTTTATTTTTAGGGTTCCGTGGGTAATTAGCGGAACCCTATTATTAAGACTCCGCTGTCCGTCCGTCCGTCTGTCACCACGCTGTATCTCATGAACCGTGTTAATGTCCGGGTGTTAAGTAATCCAATCCTGCACTATATGTGCTCGACAACATTTTGTTCTGCATAACGGGTTGCAGCTTATAAATTTCCCTCCTCTTGGTTGCGTGAGATCCAACGCTGTACGGTAATCCACTAAAAACCAAGTAGACAGATCAAAATAAAAAAAAATTAAACTACTGAATTATATTTTTTTTTTTTTTTTTTAGATTATAATATTTTGATATAAGAATTATGATATAACATTAACATCAAATAAAATACTTACGGTAAAACCAGTCTCCAATTCAAATTTGAGTTATATTGTAACCCATATTATATAGTTCTATAATACGCATCCTCTCTTGAATATTAATATTGGCCTGCATATTATTTTCAGCAAAAAAAATTAATAAAAACACCAAACAACCTTATCAACACAAGCAGTAAGATCCACAACGACAAACATAAAATGGCTACCTATGTAGTGACCGCATCTAACTTAATAGCTATATAAAAACACCAAACGACCTTGTCAGCACAAGCACCCCCAGAACAAATCGGCAACGACAAAAATAAAATGTCTACCCACGTAGTGTCCGCATCTAACTTAATAGCTATTAGAAAATTGGTCTAAGCTGTTTAACTGAACAAAATTTTCATAATTCGTAAAATGTTACAAAAACAAAAAGAAAGGCATAAGGTGAGATTCGAATCCACAACCTGCATTGTACTGAGTACACGTATTAAGATCTGATACGTCTATCCACTAGGCTACGGATACGATAATTTTCTTAGTGAAATTATTATTTAAAATATTAAATGAAACTAATATTACTTTACTTTTTTAAGTGTGTGAGTGACTACGCATTGCCTGTTTTGATTTGAAATTCTATATGCGGTTTTGCAACTTATATTTTTTGAATAAAAACAGTTTGTTTAAAATTTGGCAACATATGTCTAGAGTTTTTAAAATTAATTGATATTTTGTGTTATGATAAGTTAAATTTTATAAATAAGTAAGTACCGACTTAAATAACTTAGAAAAATAAAATATAAGCTAAGAATAATAGTTTATTATAATTATTGTTTATATAAAACTCTTTTTATTTTCGAACTTTTTTTGTGTAACTGGGCCTTTAATTGTATCATCAGTCGACCGGCCGGAAACCAGCCAGAGAGCAAACTGTAATATATTTATATGTTAAAGGTTGCAATTATAAAATGTAATTTCTAATTCAATTAGACTTAATTGTATTTCAAAAATTAACTTAACTATGATTACATTACAGATTAACAGTAAAACTATGACTGCAGTTAACATAAACCGTAGACATAATTTAATTACTTTTATAATGGTACTAACAATTGTAATTTGTAATCTTAGTATTAAAATTTTCTTTCGTTTTTCTCTATTGTTTTTAATAGATTTATTATATTGAGGCATTTTTTGTTCTACTGTTACCTAAATTTCAATAAACATCACTGGGTCCTTATTTGCAATTTATTTTCGTATTCAGATAGTATAATTTAAGATATATTTGTCTTAACGATTACAATTACAAATTTTAATTGTTAATTTCAGTTACCTATAAATTATTACTGGAGTCGAACCTAATTTGAAATCACATCTTTAAATTGCTTCAATCAATTTGTAAATGCAGTAATAATTGCATTTGCAGATATAATTGTAATCTAATCTAATTAGATTTTTCTTACCATCTTTTTGTAACATATTTCTTAGCATTTAAATAAATGTCATTGATAAACGTGCTTTTAATTTATTTACCTTAAGTTCCCATGTAGGTTGGTATTAATAGACTTATTTTACCACTAAGGTGGCAAACAAGCTAATGGTCTGCCTAATGGTAAGCGGTCACCGCACAGTATGGACGCTTGCAACACCTGGGGCATCACTCGCGCGTTGCCGACCCTTCAAACGTCTAATACCTTCTTTCTTGAAGAATCTCATATTGCAGTCTTCAGAGCAAACCTTGGCAGGACCTCATTCCTACCTAAGCGTTCGGGGGAGGAACTTCCTTTAAAACGGCACTGTACGTTACCGTTTAGGTTCTAAGGTGTGAGGATGAATTCCATGCCGATGGCAAGCGTTGCGATGGTAGAAAGTAGCTTTGCACTCAATTTATTCGCCTTGTCTTGTAAATCATGTCTGAACTGAACATCGCTGGAGATGGTGTTCTAGAATTGTGAGACCTCAGTGAATGTGGTTTACTTAGCAGTTAACGCGCAGACTTGCTTTGTAGGGTTGAATCGGACCAAGTTTTCCCGTCCCCATTTTGGACAGATTGGTCTCGATTTTAGACTCTTTTCCTCTACAACGGAAGGAGGGATGTTTGCAGGGCCCGTGTAGGACCTCATAAGCTCATAAGCAATGTATGTTGTTGATGGATAACATGTCTATACAAATCTATACTAATATTAAAAAGAGGCAAGATTTGATTGTTTGTTTGTATTGAATAGGCTCCGAAACTACTGGACCGATCCCTGATGAACATAGGCTACTTTTTACCGCGGGAAAATGTTTCATTTCTACGGGAAAACGGGTAGTAAGAATTATCCTTCCGTAGGTACTTATCTTTTTGACATAACTTCTTAACGGCTGAACCGATTGAATTGAAATTTTATATGGGTATTTCGATGGTTTCTTGGATGATTTAAATTTTTTGGGACAATTGAACCCGGTAGGTGCCGCTGCTGTCGGTATGTCAACTACTAAACGGCTTGACCGATTGGGTTGAAATTTTGTATGTGTATTTCCATGGTTTCACAGACACGAATGTATAATGCCATTAAGGAGGAAAGATTTAATTGTTTATTTTTCTATAATTGAAGAGTTGCGTTAATAACCTACGCCGATAACGAAATTCAGCGCGGGTGAAGCCGCTGGCAGGAGCTATTCATTTATATGCAGGCCAAACAGCGTAGGAGGCAGCACAGAGCCTTGCAGGACACCAGCGTTGATGTCCTATCTAGGCCTATAGGCTATTAGAGCAACTACCGTCAACTACGGCTCGTATGCGTCTGCCGGACAAAAAGTTAGCCACCCATTTGCATAAACCGTCGGGCACTCCGTAAGATGGCAACTTCGTTAGCCGTTGCCAGCCCCAATCGAACGCCTTCGCTACTCGTATGTCTAGCCTACATGCCAATGCCTCGCCCTTACTCAATGGGTAGTGCACTTTGATGTGTGATATATTCGAAGGTCACCGGTCGAGCCACTGTGCCGAAAGCCATATTAACGGTAGCTGACCAGGTCGTGTTTTTCTAACTCGCACCTTACAAGCTGTGTGATGACCACATGCTCCATCACCTTGGAGAGAGGTAATAACAATTGGCCTGTAATTCGATAGATCTGATATACCGCTCTTTTTGGGCACCAGGTTCACATAAGCAGTCTTCCATGAAGACGGAAATTGTTCCGTCGCTTCAACCGGAAGACATCTACTGCTGAACGTAGGCCTCCCCCATATGTCTCAACAACGGCCGGTCCTGAGCCACCCACGTCCATCGGCTTCCTGCGGCTCTAACCAGGTCGGCTGTCCACATGGTAGGAGGCCGTCCCACGCTGCGTCTTCCGATCCATGGAAGCCACTCCAGAACCTTTCTTCCCCAACGGTTATCAGTTCGACAAGTGATGTGGCCTGCCCTCTGCTACTTCAGCTTGCTAACTTTTTTAGCTATGTCGGTAACTTTGGTTCGTCGGCGAATTTCCTCGTTTCGAATTTGATCGCGCAAAAAAACACCAAGCATGGCTTTTTTCATAGCTTGCTGAGCGACTCTGAGCTTATTTAAGAGGCTAACAGTTAGAGACCACGTTTCTGTACCATAAGTCATCACTAGCGACACACACTGATTGTAGTATTTCGTCTTTAGGGACTGAGGTATTTTCAAAGTGGAAGCGGAAACTGGATTATTCAAAGTTAGACCTGCCTAACTGGACCACTTGCCCTAGGTATGTATATTCGTCAAAAACTTCGAGACTAGCGTTCTTAACAACAACCATGGCGCGACATTGCCATTGAACATTGCCTTCGTTTTATCCATATACATCAGCACAGCATCGTTAGTACCAGGAACCGCCACGGTGACGCACTCAAAGTTTTAATTACTCTCTTGTCTATTTTTAGCAGATTCCTAATGTTTTAAAGTAAGTTTTCTTCCCTTAGAGTAGGCCCTTCCGTAGACAACATAAACACAGACCGACGCCTAGGGTCCTAGTCCCGTCGCGACGCCCTCGACTAACGGCGCTATAAGGTGAGTGATAGAATTACGAACACGGACTGTACAACAAACACCATATAAAGTAGTAGACTTAAATATAAAAAAAATACCATATTAGTACAAACTAAAAAGAAAAACCAAAAAATTCTAGTGCGCGCCGGAAGGCACTCTGTGCATACATTTTGTACAAGATCCGTTGCGGAGTGACGAACAAACAATCCTAATAACTTTCACATTTATAATCATTTTGTAGAATAGAAACAATAGTGCCAGTAACAATAACGTGGCGTCGTTCCTTCTGTCGTGCGTGCGTAGAAGGACTCAGACGTGTGTTGTGGCGGGGCGCACATAATACTATATAATTTGTGCGGGGCGCGGTTAGACACAACTGGCTTGGCGCCGAATCGCCGTCCGGACCTGTACCGGGTTGGCCCGGCGCGCGTGAGAATTTTTGTATCGGACATTGCTCGCACTTTGCGGCTGGCCTTTTCGAAAATTGGCATAGATAATGTAGAGTTTTCCAGTCGACACCCATAATAAATCGTTTTCGATACATAAGCATGACCAATAAATCTACCACTATTGTTTCGAAAATGCTCTTTCTATAGAGATACTGCATGATTTTTTTTATTGCAACTTGTCTTAGGCCCCAGAGGTCTATTCTCTCTATATTATATTCTTATCTTCTATTTTATCTGTATCACAACAATAAAATTCGACAATCTGGTAGATAATATTAGATTAAGGGTATGACTTTTAGGGTTCCGTACCCACAGGGTTAAAAAACGGAATCCTATTACTCCGCTGTCCTTCTGTCCGTCTGTCACCAGGCTGTATCTCATGAAACGTGATAGTAAGACAGTTGAATTTTTTACAGAAGATGTATTTTTGTTGCCGCTATAACAACAAATACTAAAAAACAGAATAAAATAAATATTTAAGGGGGCTCCCATACAACAAACGTGATTTTTTTGCTCGTTTTTGCTCGATATTGATAACAGCAACAGGTAAACGCTTGAAATCTTCACACAAGACTTAGTTATATATTCACTTTAATTAAATAAATAATTAAATAAATTTAATACAAATATTTAAGGGGGGCTTCCATACAACAAACGTGATTTTTTAGCCGTTTTTATAGATATTGGTACGGAACCCTTCATCCCCGAGTCCGTCTTGCATTTGGCCGATTTTTTAGCTATACCATTGCATTGCCTTCGTGCTGGCTCTTACTGTTCAGTGAAAAAACCTGTTTGCTATCTTGCTGTCAGTACACATGATTGCCGGATTTGCGAGAAATGGTGCGTTACAATAACAGCCCCTAAGCCTTCTTTAACGGAATTCTAAAATAAATGTTGGCAATATTACTTTTTTCGTTAAATTTTTTTTGGTTTGTTCGTTCGTTCATCTGTCATTTGCCGCCATCTTTTTTTCTCACAAATTGCTGAGCAGTGAGGTAAGTTCAAAATCTATGCTTTTCTTCTGTAATAAATTATATTATTAATAGTTTTGCTTTAAATGTGTAGTAAATAGTCTTCATGAATGAATTTGATGCTGTAATGTAGTTTATTAAGTGCTCAATTTGAAAGAACAAATAGGCCACATGGCCGGCGGTTACTGACGGAATGGATGATTTTTAAACTGCGCATTATGTTTTTTGTCCATTTAACATTTAAGATTATGGTTTATATATTTGTATCGTTAAAATGAATATTTTTCTTTTTACACTGACAGCAAAGATGTCAATGCCGATATGTTTCGTCAGAAGATTATATATTTTTAAAAGCCGGTATAATACCGTAGTCAGTCAAACGTGGCCTTAACTTTTTTGTACTTTTAGGCATCAAAATGGGTACTGTCGAACGTCCTGGTGATGCTACATCTGAAGTAGAATCCGGGGAGGAAGAAGCAATCATGGGTGGAGGCGAACTGGCCCAACAACTCATGAAAAGGTTGGTATAAACTAGGTTATGTTCATATTTCATTGTTCCAGCAGTACGTACTTCTAATTTCTATGATGTATTGTTCTAAACAATGTTTTATGCGTAGAAGTCAATAAGTGTATTGATAATTCTAACCTTAAAGATACCAATGACCTGTTTCTTTTAACGCGCAAAAGCTCGTAAGTACCTATGGCAAATTTTGCTATCGCGTAGCACTGGCAGCAGGATAGCATATACATAGATTTTTTTTCCACAACAGTAACAGACAGCAAGCCATGTAATGACAATAGCTGAAAAACCGTACCCTTGTAGGGTCTAAACCATCGGTTCCGAACCTGAGGGTAAAACAGCAATTCTGCAGGGGTAATAAGGATGGTTGGTTATAGATGGTAACTTGTGATGTATGTAAGTACATAAGCTCAAAAAACCGTGGTCATTACTGTATTCTATCTGATTAGTTACATGGAAATATGACTAATTTCATGACAAGATAAGGTTCTGTGGTTCAATAAATTGCTGCTGTCTTTGAACTAATATTGTTCAGACTTAGATAATCATCAATCCAACTCTTTGGTGGTTAATAAAAAAACCGCCTTTTTACGGATAATTATATTTTTAAAGCCAAAGCAGAAGAAGAATAAAAATTTTATAGTAAAAAATATAGGTCCGTACATTAGCCGAAAGTAGAAACCATGGGTGCAAACTTTTAGAATGTTATAACCATTTGTTAGATACCACTTATAGATGTAAAAGTGATCTCTTAACTTAAGTAATAGTAAAAACAAAGTCAAGAAACGGCCTCATTGTGAAAAATTACTTTGACAATCTTTAACAATAACAACCAAAGTACCTAGAGCGCAGCGCGGTTGTGTAATAACATTTTGTTTTCAAATTGACATGCGATGTCTAGCTCTTAATGCTGTCAACAAAACTGTAGATTTTCTAGGTCTATTCTAACTTTCACCTGCAAGATTTACTGAAATTGAGTATTTTAACTGAAATTGTTTTAATCTTCTTAACTCTGGGCATGATACAAAAATTATTACATGCATTCAGAAAATATGAAATGATTAAAAAGAAACATTTTCTAATATATTGCTTAATGTATTATATTTAATTCCTGCAGCTCAGTAGTGGTGAGTTTTAGCAAAATGTAGTGGTGAGATATAACAAAATGTAGAGGTGACTTACAGCAAAATAGACAACAACCTTTTCATATACACGGTAAAAAAGAATTAGTTGAGCCAAGAGAATATCGTTTCATATATGCACCAACGAATATTTACTTCATCTAAGATATTATTTCTCTTAAATATTTAAAATAATATGAAGTTATCACAAGATCAAATTTCATTGAACCAGTAAATAAAACTCTATCAATTTGAAACAATATTTAATTCATTGAAGAAAAATATGCTTCTTTATTTGAAACACTTAGTTTTCTTGGGCGTAGAACTTCGTGCTTTATTGCACGGAAGAAATTTCTAGTTCACACAAGAGAATAGTGCTCTTAACTAGACTACATCAGCTCTTAAATTAATAACATTATATTTTAGTTTAAAACAAAAAATGTTTCGGTCCAAAATGACATAGTTAACCGTCAAGATTAAATAAAGTTTTTTTAAAAAGCCCTACGCCTCTTTTCTGGAGGCTTGGCTACCCGCACTGCCTTTATATGGACTTTGTCGAGCTAAGCTATTCTCGCCTTTAGCTGATTATACAGCGTTATGTTTAATTATAATTGTTATGACTATTTAACGATCCTTCTTAAACATGGAATAAAAGCGGTCACCCATCCAAATACTGACCACGGTCGACGTTGCTTAACTTCGCTTATCGTTTCTGATAGACGAATGCGACTGTTTGCTGGATGCTTGTGGTGCGGCGGCAAAGAGGAGATCTCCTGCCAGGCGAGGTGTTATGCCTGGGGACCGCCGTGGTCCACTTATCATTCTGTTCGGTTTTCTATATATACTCATGGACAGAAGAAACTTTGATAGCGCGATGTAGGACGCGTGACGTCAGCCTTGCTTGTAGCGGTATGATATGATCCGCTACAAGCTTTACAATTCTCAGAAAATAATTAACTGTAGGTTTCTCGCATAAACTGATACTAATTTGACGCACAAAACCCTACAATAAACAATTATTTAAAATTAAAAGCCAACACGAAATCCTATGAAGGACAGTGATGAGATTCATTCAATTTTGAAAATGCAAGTATTTACTTAAACGAAAAGAAAATTCGTTCAAAGGGATACTAGTTGATTAATTTCAACGAAAATGTTTAATATTTTAAAGCAGGTATTTTATTTGTTTCGACTAAAACAATAGTTTTAGCATAAAATATCAGATTTTGAGTCAAGAATCTAACAAATTCTGTTAAAATTATTATTTTCTCTAATTCAAAACAATATTATCTTAACTGAACATTTCACTGGCTTTGATTTAAGATACAATTATTTTCATCGAAAAATATAGTTTTTAATAAGTGACGTCGCAGATTTAAGAAAACCATGATTTTGGCGCAAAATAAATTATATTAAAGCAAAATATTTTTTTTTTTCAAACGAAGAAAAATAAAATGTTGCATATAAAAATGTATTTATTTTATACAAGAACATTAACTGTCTTAGGGTAATTAATTTAAGTTTGGTTGATCTAAAACGAACATTTATTTGGTTAAAAAAAAATTTGTTCATACGAAAAGAAGTTTATCAATTTCGATTGATAAAATGATTTTTTTTCTGGGAAATAATATTGCCTTCTGTGAACAAAATATGTCCAAAATAGTTGGATTTCTTGACTGAATGCAAATTACTTTGGTGGAATAGAACTTGGAAACTCTTTTTTTTCCGTGTAGGTTGCCATATGTGTAAAAAAGTTAAGGGGCGTTTTGTTGACAAGCATTACACACATTAAATGCGCCCAAAATGAATGCGCTATGACGTCCCTTCCGGACCTCATTCAACGCATTTGCTGCACATGCTCGAGAGGTAAAGTAGTGGATGCGCTGCCAAATAGTGAACGCCCATATTGTTTGTTTACGTTTTGTGAACAGAACGATTTCAATGCCTATGCGATGTCATAGCTCTTAATTCCGGCAATAGAATGCACCTTAATTAAATAACTACTGCTGACGTAATCATCATCTAGTACATGATTCTAGGACAAAGAGAAGCACTCCATAGGTTTTTGATTTATTTGAGAATAACTGAATCCCTAAATACGCGTCAAAAATGGTTTTTTTTTTTATTGCGTTGACATAGAAGATTGATTTTTTATAGCTTTTAGGGACCTTAGACCTTTGTATTCGATATTAATTTCCACTTGATAACTCTACGCGTTCTTAATTAAAAGGGTCTTGACAGATAGACAAACCTTTTTTTTTAAAATGATTTATGACTACAAATAAACAAATTTTAGAATTTTAGATTTTTTCCTATACCTTACTTTGTTTCAAATTTCATGATTCTAGGTCAACGGAAAGTACCCCATAGGTTTTCAATCATTTGTGAATGCCAAAATATGCCACACAAATGGTCGTATTTCGGCCGTATTTTTTTACGGCTTCAAGGGACCATAGACCTTCGTATTTGACAGGTGTACCCAGAAGATTACTGGTTTAGGGACTTGTTACTTAGTTTAAAACAACTTGGTTTAATTTTTAGACTAATTGTTATTATAGTTTAGACAGTAAATATTTGATTGTGTACAAAAAAGACCAGTTTATTATCACATACGTAAAATTTGCCCAATGGTGCCCACTCTTCCCTGCTTTTATGACAGCCTTTTTAAATTAAGACAAGTGACTGAAGAACTTACATGTGTTGGAAACGTTTAACAAGCAAGCGTCGTGATTCATCATCTGCTAGATGATTTTCATAAGAGTTCTGTAAGCAAATCCTAAAAATAGATCTCCTAAACAGTTTCTTTATGTCCTTCAAAACATAATGATATTTTTTAAAATGTGTTATGTGAACAGCCATAGTATTGTTACGGCATTATGATTTTTATATTTTTTAAATAGCAATATTTACAAACTCATGAAAAATTACTGTTTGCAATAAGTTGTAAATATATTTAATTTTAGTTAGTAAGTACTTTGATGCAGTAAAAGTAGAAAATAAAAAAGTTTACATCTACAAAATTTCAAGCATCTTATAATATAGGTAGCGGTGACCGCTTACCATCAGGCGGACCGTAAACTTGTTTGCCAAGATGATTGAAATAGTACTCTGTTAATACTTTTAATGAATTTTCATTTCGTTTACATTTCGTTTCCTATGGACGCTTGCAACACCAGGGACATTACTCGCGCGTTGCCGACCCTTTAAAAATCAGACTACTTACTGCAGAGATAAATTTAGCATATTCTATTTGTGGCGTTGTATGGTGTTTCGTAGTTTACTGTTTTTTATTGATCCGACTAACCTCGCCACTTAACCCAAAAAAATAGGCTGCGTCATACAATTCCACAAATCTCGCTTTTGGCACCACATTTTGGTTTAATTAATTGCTTACTAACAACCTACATTCCATTCCATGACACCATTCTTGCGAATTGCTCAGTCATATTCATATTGGATTTAATCGTTTTCTATACATGCTAGGTTAATATTTATAGTTTCCGTGGGCAAATGGCTTAAGCGGAACCCTTATTTAATTTCAGTAATAAGAAGTAGATTTTTTATTAATAAAAGTGACCCCCTAAGTGCAAGTACCAACAAAAAAATAAACGAAAAATATTAAAAATAAACACATTAAAACCCACAAAAAGGAACGTACAACCTCAGTAATGGACCTGTCTGCTGAACCGAGGCCGTGAGTTTGATCCCCGCGCAGGACAAACATCCTACTAATATTATAAATTATTATTTAATAAATTAATATTATAATTAATTTATAAATGTGAAAGTATGGATGGATGTTTGTTACTCAATAACGCTTCAGCGACTGGACTTTTTATCCCGAAAAACGAACTATAGCTACAGCTTGATATATCAAACTTCATTAATGTAATTAAGAAGTAAATCACAATATTAATACTGTGATTAAATAAAGGAGGCCCACGCCAATAACCGAATTTAGGGCGGGTGGAGCCGCTGGCAAAGTCTAGTTTATGAATTATGACAAATATAAATTTGAAAGTTTGTTGATATGTAACTACACTAAATAGCAACAAATTCTAATTTTAATGACTTACAATACAACCAAATGCAATATACGGCGTTAACAGTGTTGGAGCAATAGTCACTTCCAAATTCTTATTAGCACCAAGTGAATACAACAAATGCTAATTAACCAAATATAATATATTATTTATGATGACCATTATTTATAAACTGGTCAGAGAACAAATAATGCGCAGTAACGGAGAGTTTTGTAATACAATACAATACAATACAAATATCCTTTATTGCACAAAATGAAAACACAAACTTATTGAAAAAATAATATTAAAAAACATTTACAACAGGCGATCTTATCACCAGATGGCGATTTCTACCAGATAACCTATGTTGGTATTGATATACAAATTTAAAAGATTGGAATGGTAGGATGTGCAAAATAGTACAAAAACTGAAATAAAGATATAAGTAACATAGAATAAGAATAGTATAAATTACCAAATAAATAAATAACTACAGAATACATAATTACCCTTATACATAAATTCCTTACATAAAAATAAACTACACATAAATAAAACAATCATAACTTAAATATTTAAGTGTCTACATCAGAAGAACAGGGTTATGAAAACAATAAGGATATGCGAGATTTAAAAAATGCTTTTTTACTTGTGCTTTGAGGGTTGTAAGTGATTGTGCGTTTCGGATATCTACTGAGAGAGTTCCACAATCGCACTGCTTGTACGGTGAAGGAATCATCGTAAAATTTTGAGTTGTGACTCGGTGTATACTTAATAAATTAGAGGAGGAACGCAAAGATGCATAGTAACCAACACGCTCTTTGAGATAAGAAGGGTAGCTAGGATTGAACAGCACACAGTAAAGAAGTGAAAGAATATGAGCATTCCGGCGAAAGCGAATTGGGAGCCACTTGAGATTCACGCCGAAATTGGAAATATGGTCATATTTGCGTAATCCAAATATAAACCGAATACAGATATTTTGAAGTCGCTCAAGTTTGTTTAATTGGTCTTCAGTTAAATAAGGATAGCTAGCATCGGCTTAATCGAGTATGGGAAGCAAAAGAGAGTGTGCAAGAACAATTTTAGTGTCCGTGGGTAGGAAATTTTGCAGCCTTCTTAGGGAACCTACAGCGGAAAACATTTTCCTACTGACCTCGGCTATCTGTGAAGTCCAAGAAATACTACAATAATACATAAATAAATATATATAATAATACCTAGATTCTTAACCTAGTCATTATAAGGTAGTACATTGTCTACACAAACTTTTGGGAGACTAACCCAGTTTATTCTAGACATAAACTTTGGACTGCCTAGTTTATGGCCTGGGTTTTTGCTCTGTTTATTTTTATGCCAAAGACTTTGCTCCATTCTGAAATTCTGAGGAGATCAGTGTTTATCAAACCTATCGTTTAAAATAAATCATCAAAAGTTGTTTTATTATAGACCTGGAGATCGTCTGCATACATGTGGTGGAGAGAAGAAAGTTGGTGTGTAATTGAATTAATAAAAATCGCAAATAAGAGAGGAGACAAAACGCCACCTTGCGGAACACCGGCAACTATGTGGCACCAATCTGAAAAAATGTTATCGAATTTGATACTTTGTCTACGTCCACGCAAGTAGCTCTGAAACCATGCAACCACCGTTGGAGATATGTTAAGAGAACGCAATAACTCCAACAACACATCAAAATCGACAGTATTAAATGCATTACTAAAATCAAGTAACGTTAATACTGTGAGCTGTTTATTGTCCATTCCCATGTTAATGTCATCCGTGATTTTAACTAGTGCCGTAACAGTACTATGTCCTGCACGAAATGCTGATTGAAGAGGATTTAATAGGTTATTTCGTCTCAGGAACAGGTTTAGTTGTTTTTGGACAAGAAGCTCAAGGACTTTGGAAGATTAGAAATAGGACGAAAATCAGAAAGACAAGGATTCGATTTTTTTGGCAAAGGAATTATGTGAGCGTCCTTCCATGCCATAGGAAATGTAAAAGAGGAAATAGAATGATTAAGGATTTTTGAAATTGTAGGACAGATAATATAAATTATCATGTTACGGCTTATATCGTAGTTACCAACTGCATTGGAAGTAAAAGGAGAGAAATCAGGAGTTGGTAGTGAGGAAAGATTATTTAAAGTATTGGTTTTAGCAACACCATCGAAGATAGAAGAGGAAGTGAAGTGTTGATTTAGGAGATTAACATTGATGTTTGGCGGAAGTAAATTCTGAGATGATTTTCCAACTCCTATTGATTTTAGAAATTTCCATACTTTAGACTGATTTTCATTTTCTACTTATTTGTGAATGTGGCGTCGCTGCGCGTCTCTACACATTGTATTGCAGCGATTCCGTGAAAGTCTATAATTTTCTAGATTGGCATCAGTAGGATATCTTTTATATTTGGATTTAGCATTGTTTTTCTTAGCCATCAGTGCTTTGATTTACTCTGTTAACCAAGGAGCAGGAAGATGTTTTACTCTGACTGGTCGGATAGGTGCATGCACATCATAAAGTTAAGTTAACATAGAGTTTAAAAGCATAACTGAAGGAGATTTATCAATTACAGTCCAGTCTAAGTTGCTAGCATCTTCATGAAGAAATACTATGTATGTGGAGATAAAAAATATTACGCCTAATCTTAACTTAATAAAATTTTAAATATACGATGTTTGCACGTAGTAGATATTTAAGAAAAAATAATATAAGGGGTGTTTATAAAAGAAATAGAATCTAAAACAACCTTTAGAATTTTTGATTGTTTGTCAAGCTGTCTGTAACATAACTGTAATATAATATGAAATATAAGTATAAATAATAACTGTCTGTGTGTGTACGCGCATCAAACAAATCGGATGCGGTTTTCATATTGTTTTGCTGGTGGTCTGCTAGAAGCAACCTAGAAGCCGAGTTATTAATATAACATATATTTGTAAAAGTCTGTTTGTTTATATATTTGTTTTTCCTTAGCGTTGCTATGAAACAATTAATGGAGCTTATTTTTGGTTAAAAGATTATTTAGGAGATAGGAAAACTAAAGTTTTCAAATTAAATTTCACTTGGACTAACTAAAGTTATAGCTTGCTATAGCAAACTTTCTGGCTATAAACAAGACTCGGTATAAAATCCTACGCTGATATCCGAATTTTGGCGGAGAAGGTGGAGACGCGTGCAAAAGCTAGTTACGTTCTAAATTGTTAGTTATGTGTTTTGGGAATAAAAAGTGGTGTTTATTAAGGTGAAACCTATTGAGATTTTTCCCTACAAATTTCACTAAAAACATTTTGCCAGTAAAATGCGTTTTGATCGTATCGCTTTTTACCATAGTCGCAAAAACATATATGTACATTCCTGAAATGCCAATGAATTATTAAAGAACCAGAGTTGTTGAATTTATACATTTATTGAAAACTGTTGAATGTTTAAGAGGGCCCCCAACGCGCATATTACATTTGCTTTATGGGCGTTAAGCTGAAATTGACAATGTTAATCCGAAAAAGAGATCATTTTTCAATGGCAAAAACATACTATTGATATGCGTACAACTAAAAATTGGAAAATAATTAGTTACAGTTACATCTCATAAGATATAAAAATTCTATTACAGTAAATTTCTAGCTTTATAGTTACTTACTTAACATTATTTGAAATATGTTCCCGCTACAAGTTGATAAGGAGTTTAGAATTAAAAATAGAAAAACGAGAGGTTCGGCAGTTATTTTTTTTAAAGCGATGTTTTAACAGATATCTTAAAACAAATACAAAAATTTGCTAGTTAAAGAAAGTGGAAAGCCATGTTATTTTTTTTCCAGGGTTTTTTGACAGTGGAATCGATTTTAAATACCAGTAGAAAACTGCACATTCAAGTAGGGCGCAGCCTTAAAGGTATTTAGTGTAACCGTGTGTGTGAAAAAAATAACGTGAAATTCGCCTTAAAGGATTTAATTATTGTACCGAAGGCTGGTTTAGTAACAAGGCAGGCTTGGCCAAAGTAAGATATGACGATGGTTACAATTTCAATTGAAGACTTTTCATCTAAAAATTAATATATTGTGATGTCCTCATACAGCGGTATCACCCGCACCGAGATGCTAGCCGCCCTCACCAACCGCATCCACGCGGAGACGCTAGCCGCGCTGCCGCCGAACGTGCGACGCCGCATCCGAGCGCTGCGCACACTACAGAAAGACTTCGTCGACATCGAGGCCAAGTTCTACAGCGAAGTTCACGAACTTGAATGCAAGTATGGGAAGCTCTACAAACCGCTGTTCGAAAAGGTTAGACATTTTTTGCTTCAGAGCATTACCCCTGCTAACGAGCGCCGACTTTACTCGTATTTACTCTTCGTAAAAAGAATATTTTTAAAATAATATGCTTACGAAGAGTAAATAATATTTGTACGAAGGGGAAAAAAATTATATCTAATAGCGACGCTAGTTAGCTGCTACATGCGCATTAGTCTCTTAGTTGTAGATGGCATATTGGCTTAAAGTAACTCTGATACAATCAAAAACTTTCTAAAACTAGATTATAACCAGTTATATATTTTTATATATGACATTATAATATATCGGACCAATAATCTGTGACCCAACTGCTTAATCGAGGGGCGTAGGTTCGATTCCCGCACAAGTAACGGTTATATGATAATCAAGATGTTTCCTCTGTCATTTGATTGTGACTGTGATCATTACGTAAAATCTTCAACTTATTCTTCAAAACTCCATTACCTATAAGAATGTCACAAGTTCACTATTACAAAAATCGGCCAATTGCGAGTCGGACCCGCGCACGAACGGTTCCGTACCATTACCTATAAAAACTGCAAAAAAATCACATTTTTTGTATGGGAGCACCCCTTAAATATTTGTTTTACTTTAATTTAATTATGCATTTATTTTTAAAGTGAATATTTTAAGCGTCTACCTGTTGCCGTTATCAATATCGAGCAAAATCGATCAAAATAATCACGTTTGTTGTATGGGTGCTCCCTTAAATATTTATTTTATTCTGTTTTTTAGCATTTGTTGCTATAGCGGCGACAGAAATACTTCTTCTGTGAAAATTTCTACTGACTAACACAGTTCATGAGTTATAGCCTGGTGACAGACAGACAGCGGACTCATAGTAATAGGGTTTCGCTAATTACCCTTTGGGTACGGAACCCTAAAAAAAAAACACTGAAATGATCTGTATTTTCATGTTATATTGATGACTTAACAAAACCACACTAAAACAATAAACACAGTATCTCTCTGCAGCAATAACATGTGATTATAGTGCATGAACCAGTTTAGGTAAAAACTAATCTGGCATAATGTCATATTATGCGTCGTCGTCGTGGAAGTTAATCATTTAAACTTGTCTGGGTTTAGTTTTAAAAAAGGTATACAAAATGATATTCCAAAATGTATAAAAGTAATCACTGTTTTCTCTTACTTGTCTTATTTTGAAAACCGGAAATCAAGAAAACTAGGCTCAATAAAGTCACTTTTTCATTTGAGCCGAAATTAAAAAAAAAATAATCTTATATTTATAATTACAAAATATTTGATGGATGCTATGCTAGATGGACTAGCATACGGGCCTTGGTTGTGGTACAGTTACTGTTTTTTTTTTTCCATGTTTCTGTGGTAATAAATGCTAGGCACTGAAACCTTATTTACCTCGACAACGATCCACAAGCTAACACTTGGTAGAGAAAGCATGCTATGTCAATAGGAAATGAAAAAATCGTATATGTTTGAAGTGTCCTGACAAGTCCAAAATGTATTCCATTGTTTGTGTGTCTGTAATCTTTTTATTTATATGGCCTGTCGACAAGTCTTTAAGCCGTTGTATTTATTGTGTGTGATAATGTTGTCAGCGTGCGGAAATAGTGAACGGTGCGTATGAGCCCAACGATACGGAGTGCCTGAACCCGTGGCGTGATGAGAACGAGGAAGACGAACTGGCGCGCGCCGTCCAGGGAGCCAAGCTCAATGAGGACGAGAAGAAAGCCATCGAGGAGACCAAACCTGCCGAGTGAGTTGGCTATTAACATCTCTTTTTAATATATCTAATTATTAAGTAACAAGGTCTTAAATAAATCCTTGCAGCTTAATTTGTAATGAATATTTCTGAGTGTCCTATATTAGCCCATACTGTAGTCCTTAGAGAAAACCTTGGCATGGAGCTCATTCCACAACTCCAGCTTTCGCGGGAGAAGTAACTTTGAAGTGCCTTTCGTATTATCCGATACACCAAACCCTTCAGACCCAGAATAACTCTGTGAAGGTTTCCTGGTATCTCCTTACGGTTTGTGCCATAAATAACTTTGAATTCATACTCATACTCCAAACACATGGAACATAATGTACTTCATCCGCAACCTGTTTAGTCTGTCTTCTCTCATATAGATGGATTCTTCTTTCCATTCTCATGTTTAATAAGGAGCGATCGACCTCACTTGTAACCTAGAATATTACCAAGTTTCATCAGCCTAATGTGTATATATCTTATATAATAATAAATCGTGAAATATCAAGTGGAGTGGGTTTGATTTCCACACAAGGCAAAAAAATTCGTTTGTCTTAAAATTGTGTTTTCTACGTATAATATGTATTTATTTACATAAAAAGGATATATTTGTATTTCTATCTGCTTTTCGGAAACCAGATATAATACAAGCTTTGCTTAGTTTTTGGACCAGATGGCATCGTGAGTAATGTCCAAAAAAAAAAGAAGTGGTATGTTTCGCCTGGATAACTTCTTAAAATGAGCTATACTATATGTATCAAATGATGACATAATAACACCATGTAACTGAGAATCATGATTGATTTGTAACATGCATCACCAACTGAGTTTTGTTTTTTGCGATATGTCATTAAACATTCTGTAGGCAATGTTTTAATAGGTATTTTGATTGTTTCAGACCCCCAATGGATCCCAACGTTAAGGGCATTCCTGACTTCTGGTATACCATATTTAGAAATGTATCCATGCTCTGTGAAATGATGCAAGAACATGACGAGCCTATACTGAAATGCTTGCAAGACATTAAAGGTAATTGACATAATATTTAATTTCATTTGATGTATTTATTGTATTGATATATATTGTATCTTAGTTAAAATTTTATTTCCTTCTATACTGTTTTAAAACTGTATATATTATACTTTATAATAGGCTATATGCAAGTAATGTTTTTATATTTTGCCAAATTGCCATATAACAATAAAAAAAGACGTGGCGCGTTTTGTGTTAATATAAATGTAACATTTCAGTTTTTGGTGTAAAATTCAGATATTTTAATGAATATATTTATTTACAGTGCAAATGCATGAAGATCCTATTGGTTTTACGCTCGAATTCCACTTTGCACCAAATGAATATTTCACAAATACAGTGCTCACTAAAGAATATTCAATGAAATGTAAACCTGATGATGAAAGCCCATTGGAGTTTGAAGGACCTGAAATTTACTCATGCAAGGTTAGCTTTCTAGAGCCCCTTCTTTCGATGTTTGATTTAAAGTTTTTGTTATGTTAATAAGTGACAGATGTAAGCTTGGCATGAACCAATTTCATAATTTTACTGGTTTTGTGAGCTGGTTAAATCTTAACATGATGACATATTTACACCATTTTCTGAAGACATGATGTTTCATTAACATGCACTACCAACTGAGGTTTTTATTAGATATTAAAAAGAAAAAGCCATGCCAACCTGACAGACCTAATTCTTTGCTTTCTTCCACAGGGCTGTGAAATCAACTGGAAAAAAGGCAAGAACGTAACAGTGAAAACAATAAAAAAGAAGCAAAAGCACAAGTCCCGTGGCTCAGTTCGTACGGTCACCAAGTCTGTCCAAGCCGATTCCTTCTTCAATTTCTTCTCTCCTCCAGCCATGCCTGAAGACCCTAACTCTACCCTCGCTTCTGATATCCAGGTAAGTACTAGTTTTTTTAATATTATGAAAATTAGATTTATTGCTGTCAGTCCATCTGACATGCTTGAGTGTGAATTGTTCTTACCAGCCCTCATACACTACCACTGTTAGCAGTGGCCTACATAGGGTGTATAGGCTAAAGTCTAACATGGTCCCAACACAGATTAGAAGACTTTGTGTCCTTTTCTGTCCAGTCTTGACTTACTCTAATAGTTTGTCAGAAACTGACAACAAGGGGGTTCAAGTCTGTCCTGCTCTTTCAATCTATCACTTATTGCTTTAACGGTGGTGAGTTATGACATGAGACATACAATACCACTTTAATTCAGATATACTGGTAACAGAAATCAGTGTTTTGACGGTCTCGCAAGACTCTAAGATGGTTTGTAAAAAAGAGGCTATTCTCCACATTAGATGTTACCCTATGGGACTCCGACACACATACATCTTTTGAATTTCTTCTGTAAAATATGCCGGTTTCCTTACTACGTTCTCCTTCACCAAAATACCACTTGTATGAACCAGTTATGTACAGAACATAACAAAAAGACTTATGCTAGACGCCGCTCTGGACTTGGGTTATCGGCCAATCGGCAAAGTGTTTTAGTAAAGAAGTTAGTTGCTAAGCTGTAGCTTTAGATTGTCCGTGTGGCATTCGGTTATAGTTCTCCTGCATCTTTCGGGATAAAATAGCTTATCTCCTTCTCCGTCTCTTCAATTATCCATGTTCCAAATTTGTGGTCAATTGGATGCTCCGATGCGATGTGTAGGAAGGACAATCTTACTGCATTTATAATATTAAAATGGATTTACCATCACGTCACTCATGTGCGAAAGGCTGGTTTGAGATATTACGAATGCGATGCTTGTAACATCTGCTATTAAGCGATGGTATCCGACCCAAAAACGTGATGATGGTAAACTTCGTACGAACCAGAGCCGAGACAACGTTACAATTCATAAATTAGCAACAAAATTAGTTGGCCCTACGGGGAATGGAACTCGGAACCTTCAACGTGACATCCCAACGATCTACTACTGCGCCACTCGGTGAAATGATTTATGACTCTAACTATATCATAATTGTTATGGTTATTGCTGAAGTCTTTTTTATGTTTTTAGGCTTTGTTAACTGCCGACTTCGAGATCGGTCACTACATCCGCGAGCGTGTCGTCTCTCGCGCCGTCCTGCTCTACACGGGCGAGGGACTAGACGAGGATGACGATGACTACGAGGAGGAGGTAAGTCGCATCACTATTTGTTGAGTCAAACGCACGGGAGTTCTGGGTTCATCAGACAAAAATATCTGACTAGAATTCTACATGACTGGTATTGATCTATAAAATGTCTATGCATATATGATTTACTATACCAACAGTTTTTATCTGTCTGAAACTATATATACACAGCAGTTTTGGTCATGCAAACCTGCTAGGCCAACAGAACTTTTAAAGATGGCGTTATACTCTCTGATGATCAACCCTTTTAATTCAAACATAATTAATTGTTCATCTAAAAATAGGGGATTGGACATTTTTGTTAAATTATTTTCTTGGTGTAGGTAACAAACTATATTTGCAATATGCACCAGCTTTGAATAATTTTTCGTACTTCAGTAAACAAATAGAATAAAGCTACCATTAATTTATATTTTTTTAGTGCAATAAAAAATGAAAAGCACATATATATATATCATTATACAATGTGTTTTGTAGCTTTGTAACATATTTGGTTACTGTTGAATGTAACTACAGTATCAAGCGATAGTGCTTTTCATCAGTATATTATAGAAGACCATATAAAGTAAAAACTGCATAGTTTTTTAATAGTCTTTGTTTTAAGTTTCATAAGTATACAGTATGTTTGTGGAAATAGTGAATTCTACAGCCATCTAGTTGTATGGAAGCTTGAGTTGTAATTGAGCATGTTAGTAGTAGATGCTGCGCTTTGTAGATTTAGATAGAAAACCTGATAGACGAAGGTACAGTATTGTTAATTGTAAATCCTTTCCTTTTCCCTTTATTAGTATTTACAAATTTCACATTTTACATTTACAATAGTATTCAAAAGTAAAATGTCTACTACAATACACATAGTATACTGAATACTACACAATGTACGTAATATACATTTCAATAGTACAGAATATACGTAGTATACTCAATACTACACAATATATGTTTTATACTATACATTTAAACATAGGTCAGTAGCATTATATTCACATTTGGGATAGCAGAGTTCATCCTCCAAGTCTTACTCCTTATAAATTTTTCTTTGAATATTTCGCGCGTCAATATGTCAAAAAAATATCTTTACCTATACCACCAAAGTGGCCATAAAGCTTACGACCCGCCTGATTAAGCGGTCACCATAGCCTTGTAACAACACAAAGGGCTTTACAAAATAAATACCGTATCTACGTCTGTCAAAGTCAATGTTGCCAACAAACACGTAGTTCAGAACCAAAAGCAATATATTTGGTTTCAGGAGGATTCGTATTCTGAGGAAGACTCCGGTACCGAGGAAGTCTCGGACGCGGAGGATTGATGCACGACCGTTGTCCTACCATCCTCTAGCGTTAAATAGCCCTACGTACCCCACTTGTACTATAGCATATGCCATTTGAGCTGATACAATAGGTCATTGCCCTTCCTCTATGTTACGTGCTATACATATTTCTCAAAACAGCTACTAGCCAAAAAGCACGAATTTTTATATGATCATCACAAGGCGTTGTTGTCGTGGTAAGAGGTGATTGTGAAAAAACCTGAGAGCTAGGTTTTTTTTTCACATATGAGGGTAGTTTAAAAAAGCTTTAGATAGGGCAGCAAGAATGATTTATATATAGTAAATTTGTATAGTATCGCGCTAATAACGTCGTATCGTGCTGATCGGTATGATTAGTGGAAGAGTCCAGTGACCCTTTGTAACTTAAAAGGTAAATACTACAACAAGTGGGGTACTTACAGAAAAGTACAGTGTGCTAAGTCTGTTACTCTAGCATATCCCTTTCTCATACCTAGATATTGAAAATTGTACCAAAAAAAAATATATTTTTTGAAAAAAATCCTTTTCACTAAGCGAATTGAGTGAAAACAAATACTCAAGCGTTGTGGGATATCCCAGCTAAATTGATAGTATTTTTGTTATAGATGTCTAGATTTTCTTATACTGTTCTATGCATGGTTTATCCACAGGGTATGATAAATATGTTTTAGAATTGAATTATTGTTGGAAGTGAGGTATACATGGTGCCTTAATGTTGAAGCATGTCAACTCGGTAATGTTACACTATACTGCATTTCTAGTTTTAGTTATATACAATTTCTCGTTTTTTTATTTATTATTAATAATTATAATGTGTATTTTTGTTTACGGATTTTACGTATATGTTCTCTGTAATATTGAAATTTCATGTGATATTAACGTTTATTGTAAGGCTTTTTTTTTATATATTATGTTTGCAATGAAATTTTTGTGCTAATTGTTTCATTCCATTTAACTGTTCCTTGATGTCGAACTGAAAGGCGGAATCTCTTTATTGGTGCCAAAATGCATTTCGATATCTCTTAAGCATTGCTATCTGTGATTGTCTTTAAAAGAGGTAATATAGTTTAGTAACTTGACAATAAATAGAGCCGAGACGTATAGTTTTATTAATATAACTTTTTATAAAAGTTAGCATATTATTGTCAATGTAGTATCTCGTCAGTTTTTACTTGGTATAATAGCTTTGATGTTTTTGGCATGATGTCGTTATGGTGACATTAAAATTGTATGCTTTGTACTTTAAATGGTTTTATTTTTTTTTATTTCGCTTCACTCCTTATTTGCATGTAAAAGTTTCCGTTGGATTGCGGATGGTTGAAGAATTCACAAATTATAAATTAAATAAAAAGGTAAAAATGTTTACATAATATTCTGATGAAAATTAATAAAATTTACGGCCTTGATACTTGATACCAACTCCCTCTCGTATCTTATCTATCACCCGAAGGGTGTTGAGGGACGGGTATCGGGGGAGGGGAATTTACCTCCCACCATGACCCGGGCAGAAGCTCAGGGGTGGTGAACACCCCTGGTGAAATTATATGGGAGCCTACTTTAGGCCCCCCACCTTGATACTAGTGACAGAAGTGTATTACCAATAGGATGATATACTTACTCATAATATAATATTTGATTTAATGTTACTGATATATAAATGACCGATTTTGTTTAAAGCAATAGTAGTCAAAAATATTTAGTTATTTTTTATCTGATTTTTTTTTCAGATATTTAGATCATATATTCAAAAATTTAGGAGCTGGGTTGCTCAGTTCTAGCTATCCCATTTTTTAAATCAAGAATATATATTTTAGATTAAAATATTGCTGATTTATGCACCAAATTATTTTTACTAACTTTAGTCGGATATGAAATTGAATACGTTTTTTAAATTAGAAAGAGGTATTTGACCCTTTTATATGGTGTTTAACCCCGTAATTAATTAACCTGTGTAATAACCTACATTAGAGAGCTGGTATCGAGGTTATTATCTTTACATACTGTGCCACTGAACATACATTTTAACGTACACCAGGAGGAGGAGGAATGCTCGACAGAAGAAAGCGAAGAGGAGGAAGAACCTAGCCCGAGGAGACGGCTTAAGAGGCAGATCAAACCAGCACCAGAGAATCCGGCTGAGTGCAAGCAGCAGTAGCCCGGACTCTATCCTGACATTCGCAGTTCAGGGATCTTTATAGCTTCCCAGTTATTCACCCAAACCTTGTACATTTACTCTCAGCCACGTCTATAGGTCTGTGTAAAATGTCATTTTTTGTTCCCAATTGTCAGGATTGTGCTATGGATTAAAAACTATCATCGTTAGGTCAAAAATATAGGATAATGAGTAATTTGATATTGAATAGGCGCGGATAATAGTTTTAGCGTTGTATTACAATTATGTTGAAAAAATGCTAAGAAGTCAAGGCTACGCTAAGTAAATTTTTGACTATACGTGGAATTATACTCTGATAAAACAGATTTTGATATAAATCTAAGATATATAAGACTTTAGTCATATAATTGTTTGTTTTCCGCTGATTTTATAACATTTCACTGTTATATGATTTAGTATAGCTTATTTATTTAATTGTAAAATAACATTGTTTTATAGATACATTTTTTATGTTGAGTTGTGACAATGACTTGAAGTAAACTTGAGTTCCTGTCATGTCACTCGCTCAAATACTGAATACTGAAAATACTAATTGTCATGAGAAAAATGTTACGGACTGTATTTGCTTGTATTTTAGGTTCAGACAGTTCTAAAAATTACATATTAAAGCTGAAAATACCAATAGTTTGTGCCTTGAGTATGATGGTGGGCTGTGAGAAGTGGGCTCCTTGTTTAATCTAAAGTTTACTTTTTATGGTGAAATAAGCACAAGGTTTCTTTTTAACAGAAAGTGTCATTGACTGATAAACTACCTACTATAATAGTTTACATTTCAGGCGGCGTTCCAAAACGCAACAAGGAAGTTAAAATAGGTTTTGGAATGTTCACTAACAATTATTTATCTGGATATTTGCGTTATTTACACTGCCATAGATGCCTGTCAGCATAAAAATAAATCAAAACACTTTTTTCAAAATGTTTAGGAAGTCAACTTTGCCAAGCATAATTATTACTCTACGCAGAGTAAAAGTGTTTTGGAACGTAGTCTTATTTACCTTCACATTCCTAAATGTCAACACATAGATAAATAGTCTTACTGCAGCTAATCTAGTATACTGTTATATTGAAAGAAAAAAAAATGGTTATTGTTATAAACTTTTTTAGAGATTCGTTGTAGGTATCGGAAATTAAAATGTGATGTAGTTAATAGTTACATTACCCCCCCAAGTATTAGAAGTTTCTTAATCTTATACCTTCAATACCGCATTGTTTATAAAACGGTGCTTGGCGTAGTTAGGTTATGCGATTTTCGCAATTGTTTGGTACCGAGCTGTTGCGATGTATTCGTTAGGTATATAATGAGTCGGTACCGAAGTGAGGCTGCCGTCAACACCAGCTGTAGGGATTTGTACACTACTATTTTTTAAAATACATAAATTGATATTTTTTTTTATTTTATTTCCTATCTGGTTTGGTAATAAAAGTCAAGGTGTACATCGCAATTATGTACGTCAGCCAAAGTAATAATTATATCGACAGGAAGACTGCCACTGCTGAACACGCGACTTAGCATCGGTCTCCACCTTTTTGTGGATCTTGTTACCCGCTTTTTGCGGTCCCAACGGTCGTGTTGTAGTAGGTACCTATTAACCAGTTGTCCATCAAAGTCTGACAAATTCGTAACAACCCCATCGTCTCCGCAAGGTATATTTGGGATTTTTTTGCCAACCCTACACCCCTAAAGCAGAAGGCTATTTAAAAATCTCATTATTTATTTCTGTACCGCCCGAAAAAAAACAACTTTTGACAAAAACGTTTTGACTGAAGTTAAAACTTGTAATTGCTTGCTTGGCGCGTAGATCATATCTTGAACCACATATGACATTAAAACCCGACGTTGACGCTATTTACGCTTAATTCGATTTAACGTCCACCGCCCCACGTCGGCAACCCAATAGTGCTCTATAAAAAAGCGCCGCGCTTTAAAACCGCCTTCGTGTTACATGGGAACGGTTTTTGCCATTTAAACGGTTCTTTAACGCCCCACAGTGGGGCAAGTTACCTTAAAAACTGGTATCAAATAAACTATGCTTTGTAGTAAGTACTTCTTAAAGTTAGTTTCTGTTTTAAAATAAATACCTAAATTACTCTAATCACAACTTGTCCTATGTTCCAGCTTTTTTAGCCATAAAATCACTGAAGTTATCCTTTCCAGAACACTTTATAATATTAACGAATTCTTGTCTCGTTATAATGTATTAAAATTTTTAATATTCCTGCAATTCATATTTAGGAAATGATTTAAGTTTCAAAAATATCCATAAGCATCCACATAATTAAGTAGCAAAAAGTACCAATAGATAAGTTAATACTTGATATGCTTTGGAACCTAAAGAAAATCACAATTTTTAATAGATTTTATAACTATAACCGAAATTTTTGGTTAACATGTGTGCATAACTAAATTAAAGTCAGTAAAATATTGTTAAGTTCCTAAAGTTAATTACAAATAACACCTCAAAACTGCTTCGAAGCGTTTCAAAAATGCCGCAAAATGCGAGAGTAAATGACGAATATTATAACACACTCTTGTGGAACTAAGAAATAAGTTCCGAAGCATTTACTTTCTGCCAAATCGTAGGTAGGTAAGTGTTATATTGAAAAAGTATAAGTGGGTATTTCTACATAACATTTCGGCTGGATTATGGGTTTCACCAGCCGGTGTAACGTCGGGAAAAAGGTTTTTTTGCCAAATTATGCGTTCAATCCCATTTTATTATTTTTTAATTAGTAGTGGGTAAATTTAAAAACTTATATTGAAGAGGCGATATCAGTGTTTCTGATTTATAATGTACAAATAGATTTTACAAGTTTTTCCATCGCTACTACGCAAAGTTCTGTAATGCTACTTGCGTAAATACAGACAGGAATAAACTCCGCTCCACGTACTCAGGACACCACTGCAATAATACTTTATGTAGGGTAGTGTGAAATAAAAAAAACGGATCAATTTATTAACTTTTAATGATGTAGGTAACAATGTAATTATTCAACTTGTCTTTTAATTACAAATATTCACTAACAGATCAGATCTGGGCTCTACTGAAGACGTATCCACGTCATATCATATCACATTGATTTAATTTGTATGCGCTACGGGGAATACCTTAAAATACATACTTAAGGGGCTACTTTGTGACTCGATACCTATTCGTAAGCCACGCCACGCCTTATTTTACTATCGAAGATTCCTCTTCCCGAGCGCTCACGAATGAAAAAAAAAAAGAAAGCAATAACAATATAGGCACAGCTAATAAACACAACTAGCATGCACGAGTCAACAGCTCAGTAGGCGCAACTGTTATTTCGACTTTTTCGATTTTGTATAGGACGGTCGGGCGATCGTGAATTTTGTTTAGATTAAGCTGGCTCTTTGGCTGTACCTAATATTGGCCACCTCAGATTTTTCTTACTTTAGCGCCGAAATAATTAAACACTTATAAATAATTAACTAAAGCAAAAATCTTAAAATTGGACAACCAGATCTTTTAAATACTCATTATCTTTATTATAAAATATTAAAAAGATGTTGACGTTTTTCTATGTCAACGTACAAAGTAAACAATTAAGAGTTTACTTTGAAAATAAAAACTATTGTTGTAAAGTGATCCAATCGTGTTTTGGTACTACCAGAATGTTCATCACACGATCAAATACATGTAATGAATGATTAAATTTGTGGTTAAAAATCATGTAGGAACAAGACTTAGCTATTTTTCGATTTAGGCCTCTTGTTTTTACAGCAATATAACAACATACTAAGATCATAAGTACCTACACGCGAGCTCGAGGACTTTAGGAGTAAGAACCACTAGTAAGTCTGGTCAGTGACTTACGCGGTACAACATGACCTTCTGTACGTACTTATTTTCGCTATGGAGTCGTGCTACTTTGGTAAATATTCCAATATCGGCTTCTACCAAAGTAAGTACAGATAATAAGTTGCCTTTTGTATCCAGACGTTTAACTTTTAGTGTAGGTATTAAGGCGCAGCGAGACCAACTAGCTAAAAAATGTGTGGTTTAGGTTTATGTAAAGAAATAGATGATTTTTCCGGTCTTAAGATTCGCAATCGGTAGATACGTATTTATTAAATAAATATTGCTGCATTTTTGAAATATCATTACTTGAAAACGGATCGACCTATTTGGCTGATTATATGTTGTGTTACACCGGAAAAGTTGGCAAATGGTATTTTCGTATGAAAATCTTAATAATCGAGCAAAGCTGGATTGATCAGTTAGTATGTACGTACACTCACAAAATACTTAATTTAATTTGTGTGTGTGTGTTGATTATTTATGGCTAAAGCTGTAGAAAACTAAGGATACTATTTTTTAAAGTCAGAGATACTACGAAAGTTATTAATGCTTGTACTATACTGAGTTAGAGAATATTTAGGTACTTCTTGAATCTATATTTACTACAAAATTGAGTCCAGAGTCCCAACCCCGCAAAACCTTACCTTTCAGAATTCTCCCCAAGAGACTAAACGGACAGAATGAGGAAGCTAGCTTGTGAAATATCTCTAAAAATGGAAGATCTGGATTCTTATCGCATTTAAGATTTAAGTAAAAAACGACACTGAAACAACAAACTAGTCGTACCTGAAGTTCAATCAGTTAATTAAGCACCAAGTTGTATAAATTACCTATTTCTTAATATAACGCAGCAAAAGAATTTTCGAGATCGTATCACTAACGGAAAGGGGAAAGACCCGAATACAAATTGTTTACATCTATAAAATGTTTGTATTAAATGTGGACGCTTTTAAAGAATCTCTTGTTTTTTTATAGCGAGCTAGAAAATGTCCACAATTAATGACACTAGTGTACAAATAATAAAACTAGAAAATTTTCTGACGTATTATAGGAAATCTACTATAGCACGGACGCTAAGCAGGAGGAATTTCGTTCAATGACTGGTCACTATTTGTCTCTGTTGCACGCGCATAATTATTGCGCTCCTCTATGACAGCGGTCATCGCATCTGTGTGAGTGCGACGGTAAATAATTATGCGCGTGCAACAGAGACAAATAGTGAACGGTCAATGAACGAAATTATTCCTGCTTCGCGTTTAATTTAGCTCTATAATAGCTTGTTATATCTTACAACTATCCCTTTTATTACCATGTGATTTCGACATGTGATCGCTGTCCATTGTTTCACCAACAATGTTTGGACATGCAAAAACTAATTAACACTATGTAAACTCTGTCCATGAAACCATCATAACTGATCACTTGTTACCAGCATAGCTGCAGTTGCTGCCTTAAGATTCGACACTGCATAAAACTCACGTGACAATGTTACTGTGTGTGTGAGAGAGAGAGAGAGTGTAAACATGCTAGTAGCTTGCACAATGGCATTTTTGGATTAAGAGTTCCCACGATCGATACTATTCGCACTTTTGATATCGCAAGTTTTGCCACCGACACCTATCGTTCGTGTAGCTTTGAAACTAATCAAAATTTATGCATGCAAAACGAACGGTTGACCTACACACTCTACGATAATACCATAAACAAAGAATATGTATAGGCAGTTTGACAGATTAACACAAAAACCCCACCTTCAGATATGGGTCTAAAGTTTCATTTTTCGGTGGCAATCGGAAAAAAATATCGTAATCGAACGCTTGGCAGATCGTTTCAAATGATACTAAAATTAAGATATTTTTTATACCAATGCTAAAAAAACGGATGACAGGTGACAAAAGTAATGAAAATGATTCTGCATCCCAAAACGAACGCGCCCTAGTTACTTCCTCAAGCTGGCGCGTGCATTCACACTTGCCTTTTAGCATGCCCGGCCCCCCTCGCCCGTGCCGCAGTTTTAATATCAAAAAAAAAGTGACAGCTAGATCATGCAAGCAGCTGGCATGCCATTGTACAAGCTACTAGCAAGTGTTTTCTGGGAGCATTCATGAAAGTTTTTAGTTTTACATAACTAACGAATAAAATACATTTTAATGGGTGATGTAAAATTAATAAAGATATTAAAATTAAAACGGTGTATCCCCTTAATTTAAGAAATGATGTATGTAAAAATTAAAGAGAATAAGTATACATTAAGTAAGAAGGGGTACTTACCTATTAGTGATTACACTACTCGGTGTGTACTTACCTATTAGTGATTACAATAAGTTATATTCTCAGATATCAAAGAAAATGGAACATTTCGGTAAACGCCTTAAAATCTTCATGTTTTTTAACAATTGAAAGAAAGTAGTAAATTAAGGATATTAACAGTGAAATAAAAATCATTTTATTTCATCAAAATAAACTTAAGAAAATATATGTAGGTACGACTTTTCAAAAACATTCTCATATATAATATATATTTGTAATTGTAAAGACACAATTTTATCATTTTCACTCTCTGAGCAACATTGCCTGTACCAAAACTTTGACGGTAGAAATAAGTAACGCAAATATCGAATATTTGACACCTACCCTCATGCCACGCTTGTTTAATTTTCATGTGAATCAATTGACTCCCGTTTAAGCGTCCCCTTTTTTAAATGCGTGTCGTAATTTATGGACCCTTTCTTCCTCATACCGGTATTGGGCTAAGATAATTGGAAACAATTCGCGCTACGTCATCTTATTCTAAAAGAAAATCAAAATTCACATTTCCAAATCTGGAAATTGACATATAAACACTAAAAGTCTTTAAAAATAAACCTATTTTATTAAACAATCCATTTTATTTAAATCATAAATAACAAGTCTATTTTGTAAGGAAATTATTTATATTGGTAAAAAATAAATTAATAAAAATCACTGCCATTGATAGGTATAGATACATTTATGCAACCTATTTTATTTGTAGTCTCCATAAGTACAAAATACGCTACGTACATTTGGTCTCTGAAGTTAGCACTTTCAACGATCGTTCACTCGTCCGCACGTACTTCATACCCGTCACGTTCCTAAATTCATTAAGAGCTACTTCAGTCCATGCAAAAAATCTGTATTTTCTGTACGGATTATTAACAGCTGGGAAAACTAAAAAAAAAACAATAAAATTTATAAAACACTGGAGGTTGTGACATATACTACTTTAATACTTTTAGTGCAATCGATTCTGCATTTATTTATCTCACTTCTCAGTTACGCTAATAGCAGCTAACTTCAGAGTCAAAAAATCTGTAGCGCGAACCTGTTGAGAGTCAACCCTGAATTCACGAAACACAACTGCCGCCCTGTCAAAACTATATCTGTCTCTATGCAGAGAGTAAAAAGAGTGACAGCTAGCATTTAATTGAGATATGACATTGGGCTGTAGTTCATTGCAGGCGTTATCTTGACATAAAAAGTTGTAACATCGCATTGTATTGAATCTACGACCCCAACTTGAGATGGTTACACATCAGATTTCATAAATTATTAATTAAAATTTACAGGCTAGAGTTACGAATCTCTACACGTGCAATGAACCGCAGCATTGATTTGGATACCGAGAATTCAGGCGTAGTCTTGAAACTGTCCAAATAAATAAAAAAACATAAAACACATATTCAAAACTTAAGTACATTACGCGTTTGTGAAATATAAAATCAAAATTAAAAACGTGCAATTGTATATTTTTAAATTATACTCACTAACTTAATGTACAGACAATTGAACGAATACCTACTACTAAAATTCATATTAAATTTCGCTATTGCAGCCTAATGCGAACGAAAAAGAGTAAACAGAGGGAGAAATAAGGTACGTCTTAATTTATTCCTACTTACTTTATTCAAGTGGACCTACAATACTTTTTAAGTCTACACTGATAAGGCATACTGTCTCGTTCTAATAATATTTAATCCACGTCTTAAACGCATGCGAGAGAAAATGATAATTGCGTCGCTGCTTTAACAACAGCCCATAGTTTTTCCCTAATCTACTTTACTATTTAAATTCAACACTTAAATCAAAGATTTGAAATTTTGATTTACATTTTTAGTTTCATTTATAAGTTTACAATTTGGCAAAAATATTGCTTCTAAATTTCAAATGGAACAAGTTTTTACGTAAACCGTATTCATGATCTATTTACTCTTTTTCGCTCGGCCGTGATCTCGCTCGATAGAAAAGAACACAACTTTGCGGGAACGATTTGTCACGCGGGCGTTTTGGCCTTTTTCCCGAAAGGCAGATGTAGCCGCCTTCTTCTAGTTTTCGGGCCATCGTCCTCTACGTGGGAAGAGTCCGTGGACTCCTCTTCGGTCGGCGTGCTGTTATTGGGAATGGCTTCTTCGGATACGGTGATTTCGTTCAGGGTTCTTTGTCTTATAAATGGATTCCTGCTGAAGATATAGTTTTATAATTAGGTAATTACACAATGATAGAAGAGAAATCGTATCTACAAATATCTGCGAGTTAAACGGTAATATAAATAGGTAGGCAAGTATTTAACTATTCTGAAAAGTGGAATTAAATAAAATGGCGAATTTGTGTGGAATTAAATTAAACACGCTGATGTCAATTCGGTTTCAAATAATAGAATACATGCATAATCAGCAAACATGAATGAGTAAAGTAAACATTTAAACGAGAACGAAAGATAACGAAATTTGGTAAAATCCCTAAGAACACGCAAAATTAAACTGGGCACAATATTTCCAATTATAACGAAGCTTGGAAGTTAAAAATATTGATTTGGAACGGTCATCTTCTAGCAATTTTTCTACAGCCAAGTTGTTTTTTTTCTGCCTACTACAGTCATAGTTATGTTTAATTATTACAAGCGATTATTTTGGAAAACTTCGGAAAGTTGCTCCAAAATACAATGTCGATGCTACATTGCAATGAGCGACGAAATCAGAAGACATCTTTTAGGAATTTCAAGACAATGACTATTAAACAAAATACAAAAGGAGCTTAATAATTTAAGGCTTGCAATGAACAAGTTAATGAAAAATGGGCAGCACGATCACTTCCATATTTTACTATTACACAAGTCCCTAACAGTATTTCCTTAAGTTGTTTGTTTTTTTTGTAAAAGTTTAAAAATCTTTCTTTCGTCAATTTTAGTAGAATGTAATATATAAAGTCGACATTGCGGAAATCAATAAAATCAGCTCGTTGGGTGAAAAAGTATTTTAGTGGAACATTATTACATGTGCGATACTTTTTTTATACCAGTAAGGTGTCAAAAAACTAGCTTACGGTTCACCTGATAGTAAGCGGTCACTGTAGCCTATAGCCAATTCGATCGCGCGTTGCCAACCCTTCAAAAAACAATAACTTCTTTCTTCAAGAAACCCATACTGTAGTCCTAAGAACCTTGGCAGGGAGCTCATTCCTCACCCCAAGAGTTCGCGGGTGGAAGTTTCTCTGAAACAGCACAATACGCGACCATTTCTCTAAAGTGTAAGGATAAATTCCCTGCCGATGGCGAAAACACACACAGGGGGGCAAAGTCTCTCCTCAGACATAAAGGCTCGATACGGCAAGTGAGTTTGGGATCAAACGAGTCAAAAAGGTCGAGCTAGTATCCGGGTGCACCCACCCAGAGATGGCAGCAATACACCATATGGGGCCGAACTTGCAACTTGTAAAGCAGCAACCTTTGCCCCGACGTGATTAGTGACGTGTTAAGTACACCAAGTATTTTGGACGCCAGCTTCACCTTGTCTTGCAAAAGATCTCGGAACTAACCATCGCTAGAGATGTCAATACCAAGTATCCCAATACTCTTGAAGATGGAGAGGGGAGTGTTCCGGAATTGTGTGACCACAGCGAATGGGGTTTTTTAGCGGTGAACGCGCAGACTCGTGTCTTTGTAGGGTTGAATCGGACCAAGTTTTCCCGTTCCTAGTCAGAGACCTTGGACAGAGTGGTCTTGATTTGATACACAAGCTCTCTACGCTTTTCCTCCATAACGGAACGAGGGATGTATGCACGACCCGTGTAATAAGCGTCTCCAGTACTGTCATCTTTATAGCAATATATATTGTTAATGTCCAACAGGTCATTGATATGCAGTAGAAACAGCGTAGGAGACAACACTGAGCCTTGCGGGACACCAGGATTAATGTCCACGCTATCAGTCACCGTAAAATACGGCTCGTATGCGTGTGCCGGACCAAAAGCTATCCACCCATTTGCACAAACCCCGGGCACTCCGTAAGATGGCAACTTCGTTCGAAGACCCCGGTGCCAGACTCGATAGTACCCATCGGTGAGAGAGATACATTAGAAAGTCATCAGTCGAGCGACGTTGACGGTCGCTGACCCGGTTGTTTTTTTTGTAAGTACCTTAGAAGCTGTGTGTTGATCACACGTTCTATGAACTTGGAGAGGAGATAGGTAATAGTGAAAGGCCTATAATTCGAAGGATCTGATCGGATGCACATTAGCAGTCTTCCATGAAGACGGTAATTGCCTTGTGTGTTTGGAAAGTGATAGTAAATAAAAGATAAAAGGTTTTTGAAGGTATGACGCCGACAAAGTTACCCATATCTTTTTTTTTTAGGAAGGAAGGTACGAAGAAAAGCAACAAGATGTATGAACTTACAAAAAAAAATTGTAGAGATGTAGTGCCATAGCCAAAATGCTCGCGTTTAAGATCTGAACAGAGGTGCAGGGTGGCCAGCACTTTAATATTTTGGCCCAATTATGTATGAAACATGAATTACATACAATTACAAAATTGAAGAAAGGTTGCACGAAGACTATAAAGACTACATATTTATTTAAATAATTCCAAGAATTATGAGCGCGGAATATAGTACAAAGAAACGAAATGTGAGTTAGTTTAATATGAACAAAATGGACTACTAAAATTTTCAATATTAATTTGCCAGATCAATGATTTCATGCACACTCATGTGCTGTCAAACCATTCGACTGCTGACAAGTTGCTAGGAAGCTGATGGAGCTCGGTTGCTGACGGCACCGTTTGCCGGCTGACAGAGAAATTCAGCTGATGGTACCCTTCGAATGTCTTCGGAAACAATCAGTTGTCGATGTACCCTTATGGCAACAATAAGTTTGTGGATAAACTGTTAGATTGAACTATAACTCTACCAAATACAAATATCTGGATGGACTGAATTCTATTAGTCCTTCTTGCAGTTAATAAAGTTTTTACAGGCGCACGGTCCGTTTTGTAGTTATTGCTGTTGATAGCGCAACGTGCTGACTTTGAAATGAAATTGTAGTGCTAATGAAAACTAAATTTCAGATGGCTTTTATCATGGTTTTTTCCATTTTAATTCATTGTAGTAATTTTCCTTAAAATCGATATATTGATTAACATACAAATTTTACAGGAACATCGATTAAACATTGTGCAATATTTTAAAAAATAACAACAAAATTTAAAAAAAATATACTATAAATTTTATAGCTAAAAAAGCTAACTGTAAAAAGTAAGTCAAGTTTATTTAATTTAATATTGTGCTCTAAGTACCACATTCTGTCCGTTTGTAGTAAGTAGTAAATGGCTGAATGTTAGGGTACGTTTGTATATGTTTGTGTGTGCCTATATTAGTACCTCGGCGGCGGTCTCGGCTCGTCCAGTATGACGACGTCGGTGCTCCTCGAGCGCACGATTTGCCCCGACACCGGACGGCGTGGCGGGGGCAGTGGGTTCGTCGAGCTGGCAGCCGCGCCCGCTACGCTGCGCATTGACGCACGCAGTTGTGGCTGGGACTGCGTGTGCATCGACCGGCTTAGATCCTCACCCGTCCAGTTTACACTGCAGCAATATAAAGGCTTGTGTAACAGACGAACGCCAAATATCAACTCCTAGCTATTCAAATTGTCATTGCTATATAAATAAATTAAATTGACACTTTTTTGCTGGTATTTTCTTTCTCTATGTCCATGTGAATTCTGTATTTTTATAGAAAGGGGAATAAAAATATAAGAAAACATGCATATTTATACGTAAAAAAGACGTATGTGAAGTTATTAAACTTCATTGGGCCTGCGTGATAGACTATGGCCCAATCATGAGGGTAGGCCGGTGTCCCAGCAGTGAGGTCGTATGAAGGCTGATAAGGAACGACAACTAACTTGTCTCCCCCGAGCACAAAGTGTACTTGGTCTCTCCGCCGCTCGTCGGGCGGACTCTTCCTGTCACTGTGACTATTTTTCATGTCAGAAGACAGTTTCTTCTCCTCAAGCCGTCGCTCGTCCATCCGCCTTTCCCGCGCCTCTTGAGCTAACCGCTCTTCTAGTTGTAATCTATTAAGAAACAATACGTAATAAGATAAGAAATAAGCAGGCAGTCCTCTTTGCAATCGCAGGCTTTGTATTAATTACCTTTATCATAATTAGTCGAATTTAAATATTTTTAAACATTACAAACAGCGCCTCTGCTCCCAAACAAAGCAAATCTTTTGCTATTAATACCAGACAACTTTTTTTGTAAATATTTATAATATAACCTATACACAGAAAACACCCAGTCACAAGTCAAACACAAATAATAAATGTTTGTCTTGTGCGGGAATCGCACCAACGGCCCTCGATTCAGCAGTCGGGTCATTATCCACTAAGCCATAAAACCGAAAGAGTATTTAAAAACAATACAGCAATTGTCCTCGAAAAAACGGTGTAACACCTACAATTAATACCCTATCTGTACAATAAACTAACTGACATCAACGCAGAACTCAGATCTAAAAACTGGAAATGAAAAAAAAAAAAATGTTGTTTTACTCCTACGTAACAGATCTCTGTATAAACATCATTAATTTTTTAAGCTGTATGTGTGCAAATTGGTTATTATTGTATTTGGCCTTTAGGTTTTTATTTTTTCTGAGTCCAGGCGAACGAAGTCGCGGGCTGATGCTAGTTCTAAAAAATAGCTGTTTACCCTAAAAGCACGGTTGCCCTTTTTTTAACGAACTCATTGAGTTAAAAGGATGCGCCGAGTCGGAAGAAGCCGATTAAGTCATGAGACTGACCAAACCAGGGGCGGATCCAGCGGGGGGCGATCGGGGCGATCGCCCCCCCCCCCCCCTAAGGACGGCCGAGGAATAAATTAATTGTAACTTTTTTTTAAATATATAACTTTCATTACATACATATTACATATAAAAAATAATTGGGGTTACTTTGGTTCGTATATTTAATTATTCAAAAACTGCACGAGCTGGGTCGATTGGGTAACTTAAGTTTGCAGATTTAAAGTTCAAAAAATACCTTCAGATCTTTAATCGCCCCCCCTAAACTCTTGTTCTGGATCCAACCTTGGACCGAACGGAGCCATTCTTGCCTCTGTATACGCATACAAGGGGTAAAAACGGTCCATACTTGAATTCAAACCCAACACTTACCTAGCTTCTGCAAGTCTTAGATCTAGGGGGTAATGGGGAGAGTCGTGTTCCTCACTGCCCGACGAGTCTTCGCGCCAATAGTTGTCACCTGCATTTATACAATTTTATTTAATACAAGAATTCCGGAAACCTCAGGTTAAAACATTCAAAAAGAGTATATAACCGAACAAACCAGCCTCTCTACCCCATCGGTTCTCAGTTCATCAAGTGACGTGCATGGCATGCCCATTGCTACCTCGGCTTGCTTACTGTTAGAGCTATGTCGCTCACTTCCGGAATAATCGCACAAAGAAACCCCAATCGTAGAATCCTCGGTTAACCTCTTTCTCAAAGTTGGACATATCTTATTGGACTACTTGCACTAGGTAGGTATGTGTATTCGTCAACAACTTAAAGGATTATCTTTTAAACTATAACCGATATGGGCGCGAAATAAAATTGAACATTACTTTTTTCACTACACTTCGGACCCCTTGGAGAGACTGTGACACTGCCCATACACGATAGAATTAAAGGCTTTTTCATAGTCCACGAACGCTACGCAAAGAAGCCAATCTCTTTTGTGTAATCAGGCGCAGCGTCTGTATGTGGTCCATGGTACTCAAGTCTTTTCGGGAACCATCATGTTTGGGAGGTTGGAATTCGTTATGACCCAGGTTTTAATGTGACGTCCAGGAAATCTTCGGTCTAATATCGAGTTAATATCACACTTGGATCTTTTGCCGTGATGTTGACAGAATTTCGGGTTGAGGTGTATAACTGTCCAAAGAAACTCCTACGTTTTCTAACGTTGTTCAATAGTCAGATTTCTGATGAAAACGTTTGAACCTCTGTTTCACTTTATAACCTCTTCAACACGTGATGGCTGTGTTAGAGTGGCGTATATCGCGTCATATTGTTTTCGAAAATTGTCCATTGAGCCGCAGATATTCTGTATAGACAATGAAGACTGCAGTTTGATATCGTAATGCGCGCTGCGAGAGGTCAAACCAGTTTGCACTGCCAATATTCTACACTATTTGAAAGCTCGTTCGATTATTTACTCTTAGACGCAAATATAATTTTGACAAACGTTTTAAATGTAAAATGTACTTCGTGATCTTTACAATAAATAAGGAATAAACTGCTAACCGACTGGTATATATATAACATTTTTTTTTATTACATATCTAACGTCCTCTGGTGAAGTTACTTCTCAGACTTTTTTGTTTGTATTTGTACGAAAACTTTTATATGTAATACTAAAGCATGTATGAAACTATTTTATGTATTAATGAAAACCATGCAATTTATGATTGAATGAAGTACTACAAATAATAAAAGAAATATAACTCACCTCGCTCAGCTACTAAAAAAGTAAAAGCAAGTCTTAATTTGGCAAAAAAATAGCAACATTGACGAAGCTAAAAAGGGGAGGGGGGTGTAAAATAAAACAAAAATCACAATCGTCAAAAGCTTTCAAACGTGCCAGGTTAACGTAAATATAATTTTATCAGTAGAGGTTTTATAAAATTACAAAAAGGAATTGAAGTTAATCAAAATTAATTACTATTGGTACTATTGGTAAACGTTTATCGTTACTCGGCCCCAAGCTAGGAAAATCTATAGTATTTTAACCAAAAACAGTTACGGCACAACAACAACAAAAAACATTACATCGAGCCGGGATTTGAACCCACGACCTCCGTTGTTTTAACCACTACACCAACAACACAAAGAAGAAAAAAAAAACAAATAAACTTGTTTAATTTTTTTTGTAAACATGCATTACTTTTATGATGATTTCAATCAAAAATTAAAACACTGACATATAATAACTTAAGACATTTTAAATAGTAAAGGCATGCAAGGGAATCACGATTTGCGTAAGGGAAATGCGTTGCTAATTTGCATACAACTTTTTACCATCAAAAATGTATAAGCGAAAAGCCATGAATACCTACAACAGTCGCATGGACACGTAAAAAAAACATGTAAATATTTAAATTGGCTTTAAAATATTTATTTACTACAGGTGCGTGCGAAAACACTAAGCAAATTTAAATAACATGTATGTAGGTACGCTATGTGGCAGAAAATAAATCATGCAACAAAAATATCTACAAAAATAAATAAAAACCCACACCGACACAATTACTAAATTAGCTTATTTCATACATGCTTTTAAAATTTCAAATTTTAAAACAAAAAAGCCTGAAAGCTTCTTCTCGATTGTGATCAAAATATTTTTCGAATAATTCATTTAATGAATGTAAAAATTAAACACACAAAATATATATATAAAAAAAAAACTAAACGAAATTTTTAAACATCAAAATAAATTAAAAAGTACATGATAAATACTATTCCTAAAGTTATACTTATTTCAACAGATCAGATAGAGGAACTCTTATAAAGTAAACAAAGAATGTTTTATTTCACGAAGGCGGTTTTGATTTGGGGCGTTTTCAGATTTACGCGTTACGGATTTCGTCCACATGCGGCTGCTCCGTTATATAAACTTTGTGTGGCCGCACTATTAGTCCATTTCTGGATAGAGCGGGGCGTAGCCGTTGAAATATACGCCTGCGACAAAATCCGCAACCGCACCCGAAGACAAAAAGCGTCTTTACTTGCGGTTATTGCGTATAGACGCGTGAACCTATGTGCGCGCAAAACCTACGTGCAGTTACGGACACAATCGAAGCAAATCCGTTTTCGTGAGTTAAAACATCTACATATATCATTATTATGAAATTTTCAAGATCTTATCAAGGCCAATAGTAATATATAAATTTATTATATATGTAGTAATAATACGCAACGCCGATATATGAAATTGTTATTGATAATTACTTATTAGTCCATTGAAATGTTACAATTTAAGGACCGAATATTGCATTTGTTAGAGGACGCAATTTTATTTTTGGGCCATGTGTGGGGGGTCAATAGAAGCTTAACCTCAAGTTTGAGGGGTCGCCACCATTGTCATCTGTTCGCCATCTTGGAAAAAGGGGTGAAAACACTTTTTTCGCGATATCGGAAACTATTCGTAAGACATAATTTGTAGCAAAAGCCTACAAATATGTTTATATAACTTTTTGCCCAAAATGAAAAATTAAAGAAGTTATAAGCAAAAAAGTGAGAAATTTTAAAAAATTATAAAAAAAATTTCTTTTTTGCTCTATAACTTTTTTTTTGTAATACATTTTACAAAGATGAGAATGGTGGCGACCCCTCAAACTTGAGGTTAAGCTTCTATTGACCCCCCACACATGTCCCAAAAATAAAATTGCGTCCTCTAACATATGCAAAGCTCATGTAACATTTCAATGGACTATATGTCCAAAGTGAGGTTATAAAACTATTGGACCCTCGCCTTAACGGCTATTGCTACACCGACAGTTTAATTGTTTTAGAACTCTGTTAAAAAGGCAAGTTTCTATCAAACTAAAAAGATTTTTTTTCACAAATTTTTGTTATTTATAGTTAAACACTATTTATTTTTTTATTTTCTGAAACGATTAAAGTTTTAACGAAGAGTCGCTTTACATTACACTTTAAATGACAACAATAACATAAAAATGAAGAATATTTTTTAAAATAACCTTTTGCAATATTTTTTTTATCATAAATTTTATTATGAAATAAAGTTTTTCATGAAATGACATTGTGAAATTTTTAAATTATATATTGCCCTAAAATAGTTTATTCTAGAGACTACGTTTATCAATAAATGACTAAAGAAATAAAAAGCTAAAGCTAATTTTTGCACGCGACATAAATTTTTTTGTATTTAATTTTTACGAAATATATTTAATGCAATTTAGTTATATTTGGTTAATAATACTTTAAATTATAATTGCTATCACCATTTATCCCAATTATGTAATTTTAATAATAAAAATAAATAAGCCAATACCGTTATATAAATTTAAGTACAGAGTAAAGATTCTTAACTTAATATAGATAAGGAAGCTTTGAGCAATATAGCACATCAAGTTATTAAATAACCTTTTTTTTCTAATTCTACTGTAACTTAGCCATTAAAATGTAAAAATTACATTGTTAAGACAAAAATGGTCCCTTATGTTATGGCATTAACCAACATCTCATCTTCACTTCGTTATTATTCTAGGCTTTTAAATATATACTGTACTCAAAATGTATGGCAATAGTACAGTCGAGGAAAAAACATCATGCAATAAAGTACCAAACCGTGAATACAGCGATTAAGTAAGTTACATTGAAATATATAAAATAAGTAAAGGCACGCAATAAGGTTAAATTGGTTTTAATTTTTTTATTTTAAGGTTATAAAGAAAACCTTATGGATAATTTAATTTCCTTCGTACATTTTTAATGACCAAACACAAGTCACAGTTATTAAGAGCCATGTTTACCTCCTATTCAACTTCTCGATATTTAGGGGAGGAGAGTTGGCGTCCAGCGTAACGTGACAATTGCTACGCAGTGTACTGTCACCTCTTATTTCTGAGAGTAAGCTGTCCCAATTGCGTGTATGCTCGGGAATTAATTTCTAATCTAATCTAGTTAATTTATTAATTTGCCTTTTGAATTTCTTGATAAAAGTCACGTGACATAAGGGGAGATTTTCAAAATTTAGCTAAATATGCATCAAGTGATTTATGGATGCCTCCTCAATAGGTATAAAATTTAATTGAACTAGAAAATAAGCCATATTTGTAAAGTTAAACATATTTAAAAAATGATTTCGAGAAAGTCAAAAAATGTAGCGGTACCTTTATTAAACAAGGGACATTCATAGGGATTTTTTCTTCGACTGTACCTACCTAGTAATAAGTTGGTTATATACACAAATAGCTACATAGTTCGCTGCGTCAAACTATTTTTTTTATAACTACAAAGTATAATGTTTAAATTGATTTTGGCCTGGCGAATGACGTGGCCTTTCGACAAATAGTATAAATATGCTGCCAAATATAGTTATTAGGGATGCAGTTCACATGTTTAACGACTTTCGGAAGTAAAATTCAACATTTGGGCTTTCTCACGTTAATTTTAGGAGGCTTACGCAACATAATTTTTTAAGCGACTTCAAAAGGAGTTCTTTGTTATAAATTCAATAATGCATTGAAATTGCTGATTCTAGTGAAATCTACTTAGGATTTTCAAATCTACATTTACTTTTCATAATGAGCAGCAGGTCCAAATTGGCACAGGACAACAGGCACACCAGCGACACCGGATTTATAAGGGCAATCGCGCACTTATCCGCGGCTACCGCATTGCAGGTAAGTGGCTTTCCAAAGTGCCGAAAAGTGCACGATGACCATCAGTGGGAGTCTGATAGCAGGTAATATTTGCAATTTTATGCGCCTGTAAGCGACAGGTATGGGAGATCCTTAAAATTTTTAAAGTGAGAACTTTATTGCGCGCGCTTGGTTGGGGACCTATTTCGTTGAACGTACATCTGTACGTCAGAACAGCGCTCTAGGGGAAACAGCGCGGCGGGGAAGGGGAAGAGGGGCGGATAGGCGCGCGCATATAGCCTCATTCCAAAATATTAGCGTTCGCGGGAAGAAGTTTTTCTGAAACCGCACTGTGACCATTTAAGTTCTAAGGTGTGAGGATGAATTCCCTACCAATGGCGAGCGGTGCGATGGTAAAAAGTAGCCATGGGCATCATTTCGAACAATTATTCAGAATACATCCCATTACACAAGCAGTAGAACACAACAGGGAGGCAAAGTCTCTCCTCCGACTTAAGGGCTTGATGATTAATTGGCTTTGGGATCGTCGACGATTGTTACAGCCCGTCGTTGAACCTAGTCAAAGGGGCCAAGCTGGTATTCGGCTTGGTATAGTTTGGCATGAAGATAGCTTATACCCTAAATTAACATACGTTTCGAAATAATTAAAATGAGATATTCAGAATCCAGGCTCAAAGTTTATATATTGAAAAAGGCAATTTACGTTATAGATTAGCTGCGTCTAAACATTTGACTTAAGTCAAAAAAAGTCTTTGATTTGATTTGAGCTTACAATCGGGAGTGTAAACACAATTGTAAAAAATTGTATGGCACTGAAGTAAAATAGTACAGGTTATTTATGAAATTGTAGTTTATTAGGGTCCCGTATAGAAAAAAATATATATATAAAAATAATAAATAAACTAAATATTACTGTCTTTCTATCCCCGATCTTATTTAAAGATAGCATTAAGGCTATGTTGAAATGCGACGGTTATCACAGCCCAACATTTTAATGAACATTTTTTTTAAGTTACCAAATTTCATAATAGTTATCTTATAATACCCGTAACCTCAAGTTAGATATTTTAAAAGCATATATAGTATAACAATCGTCTTCAGAACTCAAAACAAGAGGGAGAAGATTAGATGCAGTGCAGAAAGTTCGGGTGATTTTGTTTTTATATAGACCAATAAAACGTAATATAAATTTGATAGTTGAAGAATGAAAGTTTTCTGAGATAGTACTTAAAAAAAGGCTACTAGATAAGATCGTTAGGAAAAGAAAATTGATGCCAGATGATAAGTTGTCCCTGATGCACGTACAGAGGTATGTTCAAAATCTACAACCGGGTTATAATAAAGCCAACTAGTCACAAATAATTATATTGAGCTTTCAAATTCATTATCAAGTATCCGACTATTTTTCCAAGAATACCCTACACTATAGCTCATAAATAATTATTTTTAAAAAAATTCACTACAATTTTCTTCAAAATTTAATATGTATAAAAAACTTCTACATGTGTAAATTCGGACCCAATTATGTTTTAAAAAAACTGCTACATGTGTATATTTGGGACGAAATTTGTATAAAAAAACTTTTACATGAGTACAGTCGGGACAAAAATGTATTTAAAAATAATACAGCTTGGGACTAAATATGTAAAAAAAGAACTGCTACATGTGTAAATTTTGGACCAAATATGTATAAGAAAAAATCATCATGGCATACTTTAGACTTTTGAATTTGAAAATTAGGTACAAAATAATAATAGAAAATAATATCGGTGAAGGACAAAATACTATTAGAAAACCGGGAAGAAAATATTTTTTTAAGTATTTGCTGTCAAAAGATGTGTTACTAATTTATAAGTTTGTTATTTAATAATAAAATATATAATAGAATTTTAATTTGATTTGTTAGTAAAAGATTCTAAAATGGTCAAATATCAAGTAATAAGCATTTTATCCCCTGCAAATCTGGCCTTATAGTTATAGACGGTTGAAAAGATCTTTCAATGAATTAATATAGTGAAGACATAAAAAATAAAGAAGCCAAAAACATAAAAAATAAAGAAGCCGAAGACATAAAAAATAAAGAAGCCGAAAACAGTGAGCTTCTTCGAAAACTATTGGCTAACACAAAATTAACGAAAATCAAATTCAAAGATTTGCATTGGTTTGCTGTTTTTTTCTTGTTGAGAGTAGAGGGCCGGTTTCAAGTCTTAGTCCAGGCCTAAGAAATAAATATGGTCAGGTATCATATTATATTATATTTTGCGCCAAATAGTACGCAATATTATCGCAATGAAAAGGTAAAACTGAAATATTCCTTTTGAAATCATCATTCCTGTTATGAAATAGATAAAAAATACAAAAATGTAGTAAGTTTTACTTTACTATAATTCATAATAATGTAAGAAAGCCCAAAAATTATAGTAATAGAGGCTCAGTCTAATAAAAAATACCGTAGTTTTACTCAAGCCAAAGTGTGGACCATTCCGTATCCTTTCCATCTGTTTCTCACTCATAAAACTGTAATACGGGACGAGTTTTCAAAACAGCTCCGCTAATAAATTATGTGCGAATGAGACAGCACAATTTTAGCGGGTAAAATTAGAATGCATACATTGAACTTAAAGTAAAAATATGTGCGTCTTTCGCACAGCCCGTATCTATAGTACGATCTTAAGATTTGTCGCAATTTTTTACACAAATAACGACAGGCATCAATTCATAAAACTTATACCTATTCAACGGGTGGCATTGATAAAACACTTAAAAAAAATTGCCAAACACTTTATATTCAAAATATTGCAGTTAATCCAATACTCAAAATTTTACCAAATTGACAAAATTATTAGTTATTTGTAAAGCAAAATGATCATACTCTTAGGAAGCCAGATCGTCAGTTAAGTTGTTTCTCAAAATAATTAATATTTGAATTGACGATAATTTATTCAAACATAACAAAAAATGAGTTAGATTTACAGTTTTTGGCACACAACGCACATTTTATACTGAGTGAAATAGAATACTAATTTTAATTTATCAAAATTTTCAATTACATCCTTTAAATTGAAGAATACATACGGGCCTAATCTTCAGTAATTTTGTAGTATAAATAAATTTTGATACCAAACTATAGATACGGTCCTAATATTCAGATAATTCATTTAAAATAATTAATAATGATTGTACTGTATTATAATTGAACTAAGATCTATATCTACAGGTGCCTTATTTATTCGATGTGTTCATGGTAAACTTCTTCGAGACTCTTACCTGAGCCGCAGATTGACGCATCATCTCCTACCGACAGGTCGTCTTGACTTACTGTGCGCACTGTAATAAAATACAATCATTTTTTTTAATTAACTACTTTTTTTACATTTTTTCTAAAAAATAAAGTTCAGTATTTGGTCAGTACTTAATATATTTAATTTTGACTAACTTATACGCTGACAACTGACAATAGCAATGGGGTATATAGATAGATATATACTTTATTGCACATCCAAAAATGAATTATAAACAAATTAAAATTTAGAAATAAACTTATAGTATACAATCGGGCAGTCATTTTAAGCGATGTCTACCATACAACCTATGGGTAGATAGAAAAAGAAAAATATACAGAAAAGGTAGGTGATGCATAATTAAATTAATACCTAGGTATTAACATTAACATAGCATATAATATGTTATATATAATAATTAAAATTTTAGATTTTTATCGATTTAAATAAATAATTAGTCGAGTTAAATAAATACATATACAATAAATATAATATCATATTTATTAACACATATTTGCTAAGATACAAAGAGTAAATTTATTGAACAAGATTGCTGTAATATGATTTAATATAACTGTCCCTGTTTTTTTTTTGCGTATTACTGTAAAGCTGGTTATTAACGTCGTATGGGACATATATAAAGACATCTTAGTCCAGATACACTGTAATCAGAAGCTCCAATGCGGCGATGGGCTCACCACCTGTCATGCAGGAATGAAGTGTCAGGTGATAAGAGGCTGTCCAGCACATTGTGTGAGCACGGTGTGTCCAGTCACTGGTTACCATCATCTTCATCAAACCGTGAAGATAGACATATATAAATACATATACAGCTCGTAACATGATAATAGTATTGTATTTTATTATCTTCATATATATATAATTCTACTGTACGTGTGTATGTCACTGTACTCTTCCTAAACGGCTGGACCGATTTCAATTAATTTTTTTGTATGCGTTTGGGTGGCGCCCTTAATGGTTTAAATTCACAAATCAGCCCGGCAGATGGCGCTGCAGTCGGTATCATGCAGGATAACGTCTGCCCGGTCAGCTAATTTAATATAATTATCTTCTCTATCAAAATAATTTCAATTATAATCCACACCAGAAACCGGCTAAACTTTAATTATGATTTGGAATTCATAAGTTGTTTTATGATACAATTTGTACACGAATCAGATCAGCAATTTCTCTTTAACATTTCTCTACATTTACCTGCATACCTAAATACAAACATATTATATTAAGGTGTATCCGAACAAATTTTTTTTTTAACCTAATTGTATGCGACCATATGCTTAATGGCGCATTCTGTATGTTGTGCCAGTTCGAAATAAAAATAAAACTTGATGAGTTATCTCGTTAATTATCAATGTTACGAGTTTAAAATTTTTTTGTTCTATTTTCAAATTACATATTCCACAGCTCGACCGGCAGGCTAAAACATTGCGGGCCGCTCTCTGATACTGTACTGCAAGTACGATTTATCTCAAAGAAGCTAGTGCAAGATATGGTCGCATATCGTAGCATGTTTGAGAAAAAGATATAAAGTGTGACGCAGTTTGGATGAATCGACATTTGAACGCGGCGAATCGGCGGTAAAATTACCTAAACTATTTTTATTATTGTCAATACAGTTGTCAATTAGTTTTTTGAAATAAATATGAACATTATATGTTATTGTTTTAATTTACACGCATGTTTGAAAAAAACACTATACAATCCTCGGCCACAACTGAGCCCGCATACTTACAACCGCTCGGTTTTTTTTTTGAATAATTCAATATGAAATGTAATATAAAATAAAAATAAATCAGTTACCTCTAGCGGGCCGTCCGTTAGCGTTCCTATAAAGTGTGCTTTCGAGGTATTGCAGTCCGTTGTTATTAATTATGTTGAAGCCGCAGAGACGCTCGATTTGTTTCCAGCGATGCATGCGTTCCTTTAAAAATACAAAGAAAACTCAATTTTAATACCTATTTTTTTTTATACTACTAAGGTGGCAAACAACCACATGGTTTGCCTGATGGTAATGTATGATGATAAGGTTATGGATGAACTTACATTTAATAGATGAATATGTTTTTTGTGATTGGTAAATAGTTACATTATAACGCGTTCTGAGTGATTTATAGGTACCTTTCATAATTTAACGGGATAGTAATTTGTATTTAACAAATTCTACATAGGTTTAAATAGCGGCACGTAAGTTGAACCAAAATGGCGGTCATCCGTGCAGGTACAGTTACGGACAATAGTACTAACGAATGTTTCAAGCGTGATCCCTAATTCTTTATACTTTTATGTTATTTACTTATTATGTAACTAAGAAGGTACTTACTGTCTGTCACTGCCCTGCGCCCGCCACACGAGACGACAGTGCATTACGTCTCATATACCCAATTGTCATAAATATTTAATATCGGTTCATCTTTCAAGTTCTTGTAAGTCTTGAACAGTGGAATGGTGAGATTTAACAGTAAAAAAATAAGAATTTCATAAAGCACCAAGGGGTTAAAAGTTGTAAATATATTTTTCATCAGTCACTCATTGGTAACGGCATAACACCTTCTACATAATTTTGATTTGGCGTAGCACCAAAACTTGGGCCAGGAGTTCCGACTTCTAAAACTTAATAAAAACTTAAGTGTGGGATTGTACCCCAGGGCAGGCGTTTTTATGGTTACGCGCTGCCCCTCGCGTCGCACCGCATTCCCCAGCTCAACGGACCCGAAAATGTGTTACAGCGCATGGTTTAACTTATGTGCCGCGACCTATACGATGCATGACACAAACTATATCATAGAGCCACTTTCTACCATCGTACCGCTCGACATCGGCAGGTTAATCCTCCGCACACTTTAGAACCTAAATGGTCACGTACTATGCGGTTTCAGAGAAACTTCCTCCCGCGAACGCTTAGATTGTGGAATGAGCTCCCTGCCAAGATTTTCTCTAAGGACTACAATATGGGATTCTTCAAGAAATAAATTATTAGGTAATTAAAGGGACGACCCCGCGCGAGCGATGTACCTGTTTAGCATAGGCTGCGGTGACCGCTTATATGGTATATAAAAACGATATTTGGTGTAACGTAGTAGTACAAATTTCAGGTCAAAATCACCCACTGTCTGACAGGACTAAAATTATTGGTGAAGAGTCAGGAGAAGAAAAACCGTGAAATCTAATACCTTTAAACGAGCAATTCTTGTAAATACGTATATAATTATAATTTGAATATCGCAAACGGCTCCATCGATTTTCATGAAATTTAGTATGCGGGGCGTTTCGGGGGCGATAAATCGATCTAGCTAGATTTCATTTTTAGATAATGTCGATTTATCCGTGTTTTTAGGCAATGATAAAATGAAAAATATAGCTTTTCCTGACATCTATTGGGTAGTAGTAATACTTTTTTACCGACACAGCAACACTAAAGCTACTTGATAATAGATGGCGTTGTAAAAAAAACCCAGCTAAGCTCGGCCCTCCAAGTACATTTTCACCTGTATTAACTTAACGAAATAAATGTATGTAATGTATAAAAACCTGTAATTCCTGTGTGACTTCGTTGAGAGCAGTGCGCGCCTCGACGATGGACCGGTCCACGTCGTCGATGGATTTCCCGTGGGTCGACACGAACGCGCCCACTAAGCTTGATCGTTTCTTACGTAGCTTTTCGCACTGGAAAATTATATTGGCAGTTTAGTATAAGAGATACCAACGTCAAGAAAAAGAATTTTAGGTCGGTTGTTTTTTTTTTTGATATCCCTTGTTTTGTTTGTCAAATTATGATGACGTTATGCCGTCAGAGGCCTTAAAAAGGGGGTAAAAAAATCTGACAGTCGAGTGGCCACTACATCGGCTAGGCCAGTATAGTGGAATATGGCCTAAGCCTCCTTTTCCAAGGAGAGACCTATGCCCCTGCAGTTGGACGCATAATGCCTGAGGCAAAAAAAAGTGATACGGCACGCTTAGCAACTGGGAGTAGTTGGTTTGTTAAAAATAAAATTATGATTTAAAGTTTAAACCACCACACTTCATATAAACTATAAAATAAAAGGGAAGAAAACAGTTAACTAAATGTTTCTTTATTTATGAATTTATATTTTAGTTTTAGTATATTTCCTTTTCTTTTTATCAAACCCGCCCTTCGGGACTCATAATATAAAATATAACCGACAGACACAATACTGAAGACAGCCGTTGCTTCCTCGGACCGGAAGTTAAGCAACGTCAGGCGGGGTTAGTGCTTAGATAGGTGACCGGCAGTGTTCCTACCGTGTGACATGTTTTTCGTTACGTGGTGGTAGTGGTGAGTGACATACCGCTTCTCTCGCCTGTTGCAGCTGCGAGTCCGCCTGCTGCTTCTTGCGCAGATACGATCTGTTCTCGACCTCGTGCGTCAGCTGCAGCCACTGCTGGAGACCAGATGGCGGCGCCCAGCAACGGTCCTCCAACTCACCCTCCGCGCGACGCAGCTCCGATCGCAGCATCTGGAGTGGAAAAATAAGATATGGTTCATATCAGTAAAAGATTTCAAACAAATCAGTAACTATGAAATATATAGAAATAAATACATATGTACACACTAATTACATTTGGCTCATCTGTTAGGAAGTCCAAAGGTCGAATTAATAACCTCTTTTTTAATGTCGGTATAAAAAGATAACGTAGTGAAACAATATAAAATTAAGAAGAATTTGATAAAACCAAAATTAAAATGTGTACCTCAATTTCAGCTTTGAGCTGTGAGACCTCGAGGTCGGAGGAAGTGGAGTTCAGGAGCGGAGTATCTCCAGCTTCTCTTAGCTTCTTTTCTAAGTTTCTCTTTTCTGTCGTTACATTCTCCTGTAAAAGATCGGTGTTTACATTGCATTGATGTGTTACAAAATAATTTTCTAGAGAACCCGTTACGTTAAGTACGTTACTTAAACATTAAAAACCGGTTGCGATTTGGACTCGCGCAACTGAGGGTTCCGTATCTACCACCATTTACGTACAAATTACGTTACAAACACAAAATAAAAATGTGTGCCGCTAAGCTGTCACCCATCCAAGCCCGACGTTGCGTAACTCTGAATATCGTTTCCAACAAACAAATGAGTTACTGTTTCTCTTAATGATAAGCCAGATGGCGCTGTACCGGTAATTTAAAATAGTAATGGCTTGGGCCCGTCTCACACTTAGCCGGTTTTTATTATTTGTTGTTTTATTTTAGAGCTCACTCTATTTTCACTGCAAGTTTGAAGTTTGTCTTTCTGTTTTTACGATAGAGCAAAAACAACGAAAAAGTGTTTCTTGTACAGGGACCCCCTTAAATTTTATCTTTTTAACTTTTTTTTATTTGGCAGATAGTCCCCCATTTTAATACATATTCTGTGAAAAATTATGGCTGTTACCTATTTCGGTCCAAAAGATAGAGCCTATTATTGGTCGGACAGACGGACAGACAGACTGACAGCGTAGTCTTAGGAATACGGCTCCCTCTGGGTACGGAACCCTAAAAACGTGAAATGTAAGAGTACGGTACGGTAATTCTCTTTCACAAAGATAAGTCCACTTCTACTTAAATGTACTTCTTCACCAGGATCTTCCGCATATAACGGAACACAATATCGGCACTGTGCACTATACCGCAAGATTCTGCATTTTCATCTGAGACCTTGGTCCCTAATTTTGATGGCTGCTTCACTACACTCTACAATGCAAAATAGGCTGTTCTTCTCTCTAAGCACCATCTCAGATATTTAATGCAATATTTAATGAAGACCAAAATTATTTTAAAGCAGCTATAACGTAATAACTGAAAGACTTTACCAAATTTCAATAATACAATAGTATTTCTGCCACGACTCACTAAAAAAATTTTAAATTTTAAATCTTTTTATTTAAATGGGTTCTAAGAACACTTATTAATAGTCAAGAGAAATAAAAAAGAATTTGCTTTACAATCGAATTACAATACTGGTTTTACCTGTTCGAGTCTGGCCTGCTCTAGTTCCTTTTGCATGTCGTTGAGTGCCATCTCTGCTTTCCGCAGCTGTTCCATGTCCCGCAACATCCGCTGCACTTGCGTGCGCGACGCGCGACCCGCACGTAGCGCCGCCCAACCCCCTAAAGCTGCGCCCAGCATCAAGGAAGCCAGAAGCCAGTCTTTCCATCTCGAACCTTCTGTTGACAATAACGAACTGCAATAACTTATATCAATAAACGACCACACTAAATTACATACACTCTTAACCGTCAAGCAGTCGCGCAGATTCGAATAGACCGTGGCTAACATATTTTCAGTTATAAATTCATAAATTCTCATCACACATGTTTGCTATTTCTAGTAGCCTCTCATAGGTTTAATGTGAACTCAAAACAGAAGACCCCCCCTTACTGTGCGCGTTCCATAATCTCAAATATATCTTTTGTTGTGGATGCTACGTAGGTTTCGGAAAGTAAACGCGCTCCTGAAGTCGGACAAGATTCGTGAAAGTGTTTTTCTATGGATTTTTGTAGTTTTTATGCTTTGAAAACGTTTTATTAGATCTAAATGTAATATGTTTAAGTAAATTATTATTTGAAAAAAATTAATGATTGGTTTTTTAAATTCTTAAAGATACCGTTTCAAATGACTACGCGCCATTCAAATAACAATAATTTTGAAAATTAAATTCACTTTTAGTTATGCGCCTCAATTTTTTTTAATTTAAGTGACTGCTAAGAAGAAAAAGATTTATAAAAGGAATAAGCAATTAAAAAAAAACTATACTACCCAGGTGGCAATTGAATTACGGCCTGCCTAATGTTTAAACAGTTACTAGCCTATGGATACTTGCAACACCTGGGGACCGTTTAAAATATAACAACTTCCTTCCTGCGGAACTCCATGTTTGTAGTCCCTAGAGAAACCCTAAGCGTTTGCGGGAGGAAGTTTCTCCGAAACCGCACTCTAGCAGGTTCTAAGGTGTAAGGAGGACTTCCATGCCGATATACATTTGATGATTAGACCCTTGCTTCCCATTGTAATACGAATTGATCAATTACATAAAAAGTGTGGCATTGACATTCCCCTCACTGCGGCCGAACCAATGAACTTGAACCACGCCGACAATGCAAATACAAGTTAAATTTGAAGGTGGCAGATAGAGAAACTAGCTATCAGCATATACTAAATCAATTGACCGAATATACAGTGGCGCTATAGGTCACGCTATGAACTTAATCAATTTTAGTATAGATCAAAGTTAAATATTGATGGATATTAAACTTCTAAAAATTTATTAAAACTTACATACATTATATATAATTTTTTGTGCTATAATTTTACACGTACTCAGTCTTTTCTAAGTAATTTCGGCTTCAAATTTTCCTGATAAATACAGTGTTACTCAATTCGGAGTTAAAAATGAATATATTTTATGATTATGTCAATTTATAAACCACAATTAAGTTACAGTACATAATAATTCAATCCCCATACCAGCCTAAGTTAGGTAACCTTGCATTTTTACGACTTAAGTAAATAGAAATCTTTTTTAAAACCATTTGTATGAAAAACTAGAATTCCGTATAACTTTCGAACTATAAAATTTTATAGAAAACTGGCACACTGCAGACCTAGATATTTATTACTAGAACATGTCTTCAACATTTTGTGGTGTTTAATCAGCAAGTGCCAAAAATAAGTAAGAAATTCGTTTGTATGAAGCACGCTGAGAGACGCTTCGAATCGTATTCTCTTAATGGAAGTAGTACCTAATGCTTATCTTGCTACCTTTAAGGGTAAAAGGTAAGAAGCTACTGTAATGTTAAGAGTTTTTCTGGCGTCCACTGGCATCGCCGATGAAATTTTTTGATTTTCTATTTAAACAAAGCGAATTTTTAAAGCACTAGCATTTGCCAGCGACTCCACTCGCCCTAATTTTTTGGTTATCAGCGTTTTTACGTTAACTTCTTAATTATACTAATAAAGTTTCCTATAGCAAGCTATAGTTGTAGCTATAGTTCGTTTAAGCTCGGTTATAGTTATTCGCGCGGGAACTTTTGATTTTTTCGGGATAAAAACGATGTCCTTTCTGGGACTCAAACTATCTCCATACTAAATTTAATTTAAATCGGTTAAGCTATTTAAGCGAGAAGCGGTAACAGACACACAGACAGACAGACTTAGTTACGCATTTATAATATTAGTATGGATTCACCTTGTTCTGCCAGACAGATCTCGTATGAAAGTGGAATAAGCAAACTATCTCATGGTCATTTCCGGAATGGCAAGTATTTGTTGATTTTATCTCGAAGACCAAATATATAATACCTGATCTTTTTTTTATATATCCTTGTAAGATATACAAAATACACATAAGATATATATTTTAAACTAGCCGTGTGCCGGATGGTATTTTGCATCGGCAAAGTCTCAGAAACTATCGGGCTTTTTTCTTGGTAACCTCTCTGCCCGTGCTTTTTTTTATCAGAGCAGAAGTCTAAACATCAAATTCCATAATTCCAACTTTATAAATGACGATCATCAAAGACATGCGAGAGACGTTATGGGCAACTTAAAAACTCTGACAGTTGAGTGACCACTAGATTGACTAACGTTCGTCGATTCGCTCTGGACCATCGCAGTGGACTATGACCTAAACCTCCGTCTCCTATGAGAGGTCTGTCCTTGCAATCGGTGCATAATGGCTGAGGCAATCAACGGGAACCAAATAAAAGCTTCCAATACACCAAACTGTAATTCCCTATTTAACTGCTACCTTTAATATACCTACGTTCACCTACGTTTTATATAAAGCTCCTGTGCAAAATCTACACCTACTGATTAAGGCTGTACATTGTCTGTCACACACTTAGTCATAAGTTTAATTAAGAAGAATAATCAAACTTAAATATACCAATCAACAGCTGTTGTAACGACATGTGTTTTAACCTACCTCAACAAAAGGAGGAGGTTCTCAATTCGGTACTAATTTTTTTTAGGAGTGTTTAATTTTACATTACGTAAAAACCGGTCAAGTTCAAATTGTTAAAGTACAAAAATATGGTTGTATAAAGATTATGATTATACATAGGTATGCTATAAGTATGTTCCTCGCCTCCATGACGTCAAATCGAAGTTGTCCTACGATTTGCAAAGGCTGTGGTGCATTTAGGGTATGCAGATCCGGTTTTCAAATACCCAGTTCTTATTAAAAACCGAACTAGGTCTCCTTTGTAAGCCAACCTGGTTTACACAGCCCATATTTTAATAAAAATAAGTACTCAACAGTTGTTTTAATACAAATAAAAAACTTTATATTTTTTTTTAAACAATAATAAATATGAGTATTTTAATCTGTCTTCAACTCTCAACTAACCATTACAGTATTATAAGTATTCTTATGCAATTGCCTTTTTTTGGGTTCTATACCCAACGGGTAAAAAAGGGGACCCTATTACTAATACTTCGCTGTCCGTCCGTCTGTGCGTGTGTCACCAGGCTGTATCTCATGAAATTTTCACAGAAGATGTATTTCTGTTGCCGCTATAACAACAAATACTTAAAAACAGAATAATAAATAATAATAATAAAATAAATATTTAAGGGGGTTCCGATACAACAAACGTGATTTTTTTGCTCGGTATTTATTATAAATTATATATTCACTTTAAAAATAAATAATTAAATTTAAATAAAAGAAATATATAAGGGGTCTCCCATACATATTTTTTTTCCAACATAATAAGACCTTTGTTAAACTTATTTTGTCTAAACTTCAATAACGGCAAAGTAATAACTATGATAACTTACTCACATACGAAGTCAATTCTAATAATTTAAAAAAAAAAAAAAAAAACCATGACATTGTCTTATTTGCTGATGACACCTCTTTGCTTTTTAAAGTTAACAGACGACAGACATATTATAATGAATTAAATAATGCCCTTTCTAAAATTGAAAATTGGTTTAACGCTAATAATTTGTTACTTAATGAAAAAAAAAACCAAATGTGTTAAATTTACATTACCAAATGTTAGTCAGAGACAGACATGTATTAATATTAATGGCGAGCAATTAGAACTTGTTAATTCAACAGTCTTTCTTGGCATAAGGCTGGACTCCAAACTTCCTAGCCAAAAAACTTAGCCCTGCTGTGTATGCGATCAAGAAAATAAGACAATTGACCGATGTCGACACTGCAAAAATAGTATATTTTAGCTATTTCCATAGTTTAATGACATATGGTATCCTATTGTGGGGTAGCGCTGCTGATGTAAATACAATATTTTTGTTACAAAAAAGGGCAATTCGTGCTATTTATAAATTAGGATCTAGGATATCTCTGAGGGATAGGTTTAGGAAAGTAAAAATTTTAACTTTAGTGTCGCAGTACATATATGAAAATCTTTTATATGTACATAAAAATATCAATAGTTTCAGCAAGAAAAGTGACGTTAACAAAGTAAATACTAGAAGTAAAAATAAGCTGTTGGTGCATGATACACGTCTACACAAAATAAGTAACTCTTTTATGGGGCAATGTATACACTTTTACAACAAAGTTCCCAATAAAATTCAAAATCTATCAATAAGTAGATTTAAATCTTTTATCAAGCAGGTTCTTTGTAAAAAGGCATACTACAATATTTCAGACTATGTAAATGATAAAAATCCTTGGGACTGATGATGCTCAATTACAGGATGCATAGGTAAACCAACTTAAAATGGAAATAACATAAAATTGTACGACTAAATTTTTTTTATTTTAAACATTAATTGTATTTTAGTTTATTTGTATTATTGATAGTGTTTTTAAAAGAGTAACTATCGAGTTTTTTGCCGGATTCTTCTCGGTAGAAATCAACAACATTGTGAACCGGCGGGAAGGTGGGAGGGTTCAAAAAATAATATTTTATAACTTTGACGATTCAAAAGTGATTGTAAAATCCTTATTTGAATAAACCATTTTGACTTTGACTTTGAATGGACTGACCATTTATGCTATTATTTTAAATGTTCTGCTAACGTTTGAAGTCGTCGCTCTATTTTTTTATATTTGAAGAGAACCGGGTACTTATACGTAAATTTAGAACCGGTGCCAACCTTAGAAGTATTTCTCTTCACCAGAAAAATATGAATTGAAATTCATGTGAAATTAATATGGCAACCAAATCGAAAAAACGGTGTTCGATTTTCGGTTAAAACATAAAAAGTTATAATTTGGGTAAAAATGTCTCTTGTATGGTTCGTGACTGATGAATAGGCGATAGGCTCACACCCTATCACGTTGGGACAGAATACTAACAGTAAAAAGTGAGTAGCATCGAGTACATGTTCGCCGTAACAGCTGATGTCATAATATTTGTGACATCGGGAATAACTGTCATAAAATCATAAGTTGTTAGCCAAATTAAAGTATAACGTTGTTAGAAATAAAGCATTTGAACTTATAGAATCATTACTTACTTAAGTAATAAAATTGTGTGGTTATAAATGGAGCTAAATCTCAGGGATCTCTAGTAAAATTAGATGTACCACAAGGGTCAATATTAGGAAATTTCTTTTTTTACCATATATATATGACTGACCCTTTAACAGAGATAGTATTACATGCGCATGACACTAAATTATTGTTTAAAGTAAACGGTAAAAGGGACAATTCGAACGATGTTAATACCTTAAAAAAGTTAACCGCTTAATATAGTCCAAATTAATACAAATCTGGCATAAATTAGAATTAGTTGATAAAATGGTCCTTTTAGGTATTACCTACTCTTGACTAAAAATTGCAATGGGCTAGGTTACATTAATTACAGTTCTTGCGGGTAAACTTAGTTCTGCAAACAAAACCAAAAAAAGCCAAAAACAGGCAACGTAACCACAGCGAGACTTGTTTACTTGGCTTATTTCCAGAGTGTAATGTCATTTGGTATTTTGCTGCTGATATTGAAACCATATTTATTATAAAAAGGGCTGTACAAATCATTAAAAAGCTAAGTAGCCGAGATTTTTTTAAAGGTTTTTTTTTTAAGAAAAAAATATTCTAACTGTACCTTGTCAATCTATGAAAAAATTATACGAGTATATGTCCGTAAAAATACATCCCAATTTACGAGGAACAGTGAGCTCAACTTAAATACTAGGAATAAACATAAACGGGCTATGCTAAAGTTTAGACCTATAAAGCCAACAAATCATTTATGGTTAGCGGTGTAATTTTTTCAATAAAAATTTGTAGAAATTCCCAATTAAGGTAATAAACAGATTTAATATTATATTGAACATCAGCTAAGTAAGAAAGCATATTATAATGTAGATAAATATTAAAATGACAAAAATTACGTAATTTTATTATTTTATGACTTTGTCGTAAACGTTATAATGGTCAGCGTGCGAGCGACCAGGTGATGCACCACGTGCAATGATCCGTCTCTGGTTGGTAGAATTTTGGATGTGTGGGGGTGTGAAGCGCTGATACGAGCTGGGTCACTTCCAGGTCTACGGTGTCAGTCTGAATGTGTGTGTGTCTGTGTAATGTACTATCGCGTTAGGAGCCCAGCATTCAAAAGCGTCCCTGGAAACCATTTAAATAAAAAGATTTTGAATTTAAAATTGGAATACTTATTTTTTGAGAGAGAAATGAGCGAGCCATTTTACCTGCAGAAGTGACCAAACAAGGAGTAATCTCTTTTATAAATCACTAGGCCGATGGACCCCATAGATCAACCGACTCAACGCGATACAGCACAAATACATAGTCCTATATCAAATACTTATAAAGCTCAAATTGTGCTAAAAAACATTCTAATTCAAATAGTTTTAGAGAAGGACTTTTGTGTCCGTAATATGTCCATTCGACTGTCAAAAGGTGTTTTTGTTATACGTACAAAGTAAAAATTTAACATCATAAACCATGTAAGACATACCGTACCGTAAGTATACCGCTTGGTCTTTTTGACTGGGTTTAGCGATGGGACGGCGCCCTTAAGACTGAGGAGAGACTTTGCCTTCCTGTGGGTGTTCTGCCGCTTGTACAATGGGTTATGTTCTGAGGAATTGTTCGAAATGATGCCTACGTCTGCTTTCTACCATCGCACCGCTCGCCATCGGCAGGGAATTCGTTCTCACACTTTAGAACCGAAATGGTCGCGTACAGTGTGGTTAGAGAGAAATTTCCCCCCGTGAACGCTGGGTTTGTGGAATGAGCTCCCGCCAAGGTTTTCTCTAAGGACTACTGTATGGGGTTCTTCAAGAAAGAAGTTATTAGATTTCTGAAGGATCGGCAACGCGCGAGTGATACCCCTGGTGTTGCAAGCGTCCATAGGCTACGGTGACCGTTTACCATCTGACAGACCGTAAGCTTAGTTGCCAACTTAGTAGTATTAAAAAAAAAAAAAAGTATACAAGTCAGCCACAAAGCGAGGTCGGGCCATAAGAATAATCCGTTTAATTTATTATTAACATGGTTGGGCTTAAAGTTAGTATAGTAAATATTCCGAAACATTTTAACTTTGCACGCGGCTCCGACGGCGCTAATTTCTACGGAAATACGTCTTTTTTTGACGTATGCAGGCTTGCTCACGATGTTTTAGTTAACAGAAAGCGAAAGCTATAGGAATGTATTATATAAATTCGGGGTATAAACCTATTTCCATATAAAATTTTAGCCAAATAAGCTTAGTAGTAATGGAGAGAAGGAGTTAAATATAATAATATACAGACTCCTTAAAAAAAATATAATGTTTGATTGTGGCCTAGGGGTTTCTATTTTAAAAAAAAAAAGTATGTGAAGGATTTGCGCTGGGCCTGCATGTTGAACATGGCCCAACTCGTCCTCGGTGAGGATAGGGATGTATGAGGCTTATAAAGAAAATGCTACCGGCTGTTTGTAATTGTAAAAATTACGACCTAACCATATATTATTGTAATAAAAATTGCTAATAATTATCACCTATTTAAACCGGCTTATTAATATTAATGTAAACTTGTTTTTCCTCATGTAAGTGACCTTTTGTCTTAATGGTAAATAAAGATCTATAAACCAAATATATGCTCTCTAACTTTTGAATTAATTTTATTAGTAGAATTTTTAAAATTAAGGGAAAATAAACCAACACACGAACTACTTATGTCCTCATAACCAAGTTCAAAATAATAAGGTAATTACAACCAAGTATGTTTATACCATCATCCGTTAACTCCAAGTATCTTCCGCTGTAAACCAAATAGAAACTGTAACATGCTCCTAAACCGCACCAAGTCTCCAAAACCATTTATAACATAATCACCACACTTCAGTATGCCCACGGGACATTCCCGAAATCACATTTAATAACACTATCAACAAAAACAATCGGATAAACGAAAACATCACAATCAGTCATGAGGAAAACTGATGTTTGAGTGAAGCAGAATTAATACTCATGTAGTGCTACGTAACTGTAGTGATACCACGCTTTGCTCAATTCGCGAGACACGAATGAATTAGTATTTATTAGACAATGTCTACTAAACTAACAGAACACTTCCTTTAAAATAACTGCGCTAAATATGTCAACTTTCTTGATATGTCGCTGCTGAATTGATATACAAAGTGTAAGATAAAAAACCCAAAACCAAGGCAACATTTGAATCAGGTCATGGTTGAACTTTTACTGAAATATATAATTAAGATAACATTAGGTTTAAAGTTGCTTAGATGGATAGGCAAACTAGCAGAGTACGCGGCTCTGCCCACGTAATTTTCGTATAAAATAAAATTAATGTAAAAAAAATATATTTATTTGCTACTTTTACTATAGTGCATTAAAAGATAATATCCTATTTAAAGCGACGACTAATGCTAATATACGCCGTCATGCGATATTTTTTTGAGAGCTAACGGCCGTTTTTAGCATAAATGGAAAACTTACAGACATATATTCTACAAAAATACGAAATATTAAAAGAAAAATAACTCATGGCTTTGTACGAAGAGAAAATTAAATCATCTAATGGCGGCCCTAGTTAGCATTAGTCGTCGCCTTAAGCGGCATCATCATTGCGAAAAAACCACAAGAAAACATGTATTAAGTTGGTTTAAGGTGGTTTTGATTATATTAATTTTTCAATTAATTAATCAAATGGACCGGTAGTCAAAATTTGACATTGACAGCTGACGTTCAACTACGAAATAAAATACCTTTCCTTACCATAACCTGTGGTTATTTGTAGCTAGTTTGTTGCAATTGGTTGCTTTTCCGTGGTTGTGACGTCATTTGATCATCCGTATTCAAAATTGTCATTTGTTTATGACAAGTGGACCGCTCTACATATGTAAAATATTATGTTAATATAAGTTCTGCCATAAATCACTTTAAATAGACTTTAATATCATATATACCGCATATCATAGAGCAAATGTGACATTCGGCTACTAATATTCAATGCTAGTAAAATTTCACCTGTCAAAAAAAAGGAAATAATAATGTAATTTGCCTTGAACAGAGTTTTTTTTTCTATTTTACTTAACTTTATATTAATGGGAAAAAATTAAAATAAACTAGCCAACTAATCACGAATAAGTTTTCGTTGACAGATGAAACGGTCAAATGAATACGCTGCGTCCGCTGATATCTATAACATATTTCTTACAATATCTATTATTTCGTGTCTGGAAAATGAAAAATGTAGCCATTTTTACTTTTCGACAAAATAATAAGTCTGCCTGGACCTATAGAAATACGTATGACACTATAAAATAGACAATCTTACCATCGATAATGGTGACCCTATAGTAGGCGACATCACGACACGACTCGTGTCTAATAAAGCCATACCACGGCCATAAAACGTTCCATAATAACTAAACTTAATGGATGTTCAAGTACTATCCATTGAGGTTTTTTGTGCAGTTTCATTTGTCATTGAATGTATTAATTTATGTATGTTTAACTTAGCGAAGTTGTGATTCGAAGTAGACTTGACGACGCTGTTGCTGGTACATATTTTTTGTACATTGAAGTACTGCTACATGGAATAAGTACATTTATGAATGTAAAAGTATTACTGCAAATATTTATGCAAGCATTTTGAACACAAGATTGCATTTTTTTGCAAAAAACGAGTATGTAAGCAAGAGTATTAGAATGATTAATTACAAGCAGATTGAATCCGATATTTTGATCGAATTGAAAGATTTATTAATTTAGCAAACGAATCAAATCATATTAATATTATAAATGTGAAAGTTTGGATGTTTGTTACTCAATCACGTTTTTTTTTTCTAACTGACTATAAAGAAGTCTCAGCCCATATAGCGCTCAAACGTTAAGGGCTTCCCGCCGGGGGAGCCTCGGCTTGGGTTGTCGCTCTTGGGGTCGTCCCTTCGACCAGCGTGAGCCTCGAACAGAATCACGCTTTAACCACTGGACGAATCGGGATGAAAATTAGCACACATATAGGTTAGGTACTAGGATAGTATAATCAAGGAGTTGCCGTATGAATCTTACGACGAAAACCAAATTTAGGCAAAAGCTAGTTTAAAAATACTTAATCAAGTAGGTTTCTGACAATACTTTTGAATCATCAATACAATTTATTTAACAAATGTTAATTTCTGCCAATAAGAGCCGGCAAGAAACTCAACTATTAAAAGTAATAGTACAATACTTTCTTAATCAACTAACAATTATACATTCTGTATTAAAACACTTGGTAATATAAATAAGTAAGTAAAGCTGCTAAAAACAAAGTTGTGATACACACACATGTCAATTGTTATTTTATTTTTTTATGAAGCATAGAGAGCGCACCACGTGAAGCGTCAAATATCGTCAATCATGTGAAGGAATTCAGATATTTTTTTTTTATACCACTAAGGTGGCAAACAAGCCTACGGTCCGCCTGACGGTAAGCGGTCACCGTAGCCTATGGACGCTTGCAACACCAGGGGCATCACTCGCGCGTTGCCGACCCTTCAGAAATCTAATAACTTCTTTTTTGAAGAACCCCATACTGTAGTCCTTAGAGAAAACCTTGGCGGGGAGCTCATTCCACAACCCAAGGGTTCGCGGGAGGAAGTTTCTCTGAAACCGCACTGTTCGCAACCATTTTGGTTCCAAAGTGTGAGAATGAATTCCCTGTCGATGGCGAGCGGTGCGATGGTAGAAAGTAGCCGTGGGCATCATTTCGAACAATTCCTCAGAACACAATCCATTGTACAAGCGGTAGAACACACACAGGGAGGCAAAGTCTCTCCTCAGACTTAAGGGCTCAATACCGCAAGTGAGTTTGGGATCGTCGACAATTCTCACAGCCCGTCGTTGAACCGAGTCAAAAGGGCCAAGCTGGTATCCGGGTGCACCCGCCCAGAGATGGCAGCAGTACTCCATATGGGGCCGGACTTGCGACTTGTAAAGTAGCAACCTTTGCCCCGACGTGAAGTACTGCTTCGCTCTGTTGAGTACACCAAGTTTTTTGGACGCCAGCTTTACCTTGTCTAGCAAATGATCTCGGAACTGAACATCGCTGGAGATGTCAACGCCAAGGATCCCAATGCTCTTAGAGATGGAGAGGGGAGTGTTCTGGAATTGTGGGACTACAGTGAATGGGGTTTTCTTAGCGGTGAACGCGCAGACTTGTGTCTTTGAAGGGTTGAATCGGACCAAGTTTTCCCGCCCCCAGTCAGAGATCTTGGACAGACCGATCTCGATTTGAGACACAAGTTCTTCACGCTTTTCCTCCACAACGGAACGTGGGATGCTTCGAGGCCCGTGTAATAAGCGTCTCCAGTATATATTTATGAGTATTCCGATATTATATAGTATAGTATCCGATATGATTTAGTACTATTGTGATTATAATATTCTTGCACACTCAACATAATGTATGTATATATACGTCCATCAAAACCTAGATCCTAGGTTAACCTAGTCCATGATATCTAATAAATTTACCGGCGGCGTTTGTCTGAAACCATCTTCAGGCCAGATCGTCGTAGACACTTTAAACCGGATGCTATGTGGCTATTAACACAAAAAACGAATCTTGTGTTTATATGTGAAAAGGTATGCGTATTCTACGCGAACGGTCACAGGGGGGCCAATTCTAGAGAGCGGCAGATAGTAACTAGTCATACAGTATGTTTTCTCACCAGCCTTCATACGACCAGCGATCACCCAATTTTAGCCATTATGTGGGCCCAGTGCGGCTTTTAGACTTCACATAGGTACGTCTTTTCAACATATGCAGGTTTCCTCATGATGATGACCGAAAACCCAAGGTTAGACCCAATCATGAAAAATTTAGAAAACGACTCATATTATACATACCGGGCTCGAACTTCTACCCTTGAGAATACCACCACACCGAAACCACAGAATATATCAGAATGCTCACTCCACACTAAGCGCTTTAAACTCTTCCCTCGCGCATGCGTCGTGTACATTCGAGTTCAAGGTGCCGAATCTACTAGACCAATACAGATTACCGACATACTTTTAGTTACTCTAGTGCTAATTATTCTGTGCTATCATCTATGTACTTGTAAGCACAAATTATTCAACAGACATATTATGGCCGTTCTTAACAATGGTCTCCACCATTGAGTGATTGTGGGGCAGACGACGCCGGATGGCAGCGGTTTTTTATAACAATCCATTGATTTAATGATAGCTGCGACCTTGCTATGCGAGCGCGCACAGATTAAGGGAATCGATTCGTTTGTATTCAGCCGTAGCGTTTGATTGTATGGCGAATTAAAAAAAAAACTGCCTTCTAATTCGTTTTGTAAAAAATGTTTCCCCCTTTTTTAAACGACTTCAAAAAAGGTGGTTCTTTTTTTATTATATATAAAATTGAAAGATTGACTTGTTTTCTTTCTCAAATAAAACATTATATGACATTCGAAAACAATTTTCAAACTTAAACTAATTAAAACAAATTAGTTTTCTATTCATCATTGTCTTGATATGTTTTGGATCATTCGAAAATTATATAGACAAACGGGTGACAATATGAAATAAGGTAATTTCAGTCCAAAAAAAAATTATTTTTCTACATAGTCTCCTAGCAAGTCAATATATTCAGTCCATGTTTTTCTAAACCCATAATTCCGTTCGAAAAAAAATCTTGACCCTCTAAAAACGCCTCTACATCAATCATCACCTCTCTATCGTCGTCAAATTTTTTGCCTCGGAAATGTTCCTTGAGCCGAGGAAAGAGGTAAAAATCACTGGAAGCCAGGTCTGGTGTATAGGGTGGGTATTCGAGCCTTTCGAATCCCGTTTCTCGAATGGCAGACATCGCGACGGCGGCTTTGTGAGCCGGTGCGTTTTCTTGGTGAAACAACACTTCAGCTCGCAGTTTGCCTCGTCTTTTTTCCTTGATGGCCTTGATCTTCTTAATTGGTATCTGCATAGTAAGAACCCGTTATAGTGGCTCCCTTTTCAGAATATTCCACCATAATAATTCCTTCAGCGTGCCAAAAAACGGATGCCATCACCTTTCCTGCCGAACTTGACACCTTGAATTTCTTCGGCGTCGGGAAACAGGCTCGTTGCCAAGTCATTGACTGCTGTTTGGTTGCTGGATCAAAATGGCGGATCAAGGTCTCTTCCATGGTCACGAAACAAGACAAAAATTTTTCCTGATCCACTGGGAACTTTTCGAGATTTACCCTCGAAATATCGACTTGTTTTTTTTCTTTTGCTCGTCGGTTAACATTCTCGGCGCCCAGCGTGCAGAGACCTTTTTCATATGCAGTTCGTTCGCAAAGATTCTTTGAACACTGCATTTTTCTCAAAGAGAAGTACTTGATGACAGCTCTATTTTCTTTTTTCAACATTTTGATGTTTTCTCTCCGACTGTTCGTATTCAAATGAATGTCCCTCCCGGGAATCGTGGCCTATTTTTAAATGATTTTTTGTGCTGACCTAATATATATATACAATATATTTATTTATATAATTTTTTTTTCATATTTTTATGTGCTTTACAAATATTCGATTCACCCCTCGTATATTGACGTTGTAAAGAGAAATCCTGTCCAACCCTGACTTACTTTCTAATATATTTTTTTTTACTAATAGCCCGTATTATATTCTTCTTATATGTTTTTTCCTAAATTTAAAATTATCTTCGCTTTAGCTTTATATAATAACTGGATTTTGCTAGCTGCTCTGCCCACCCTCAATGCGGTTATTAGCGTGGAACTCCTTGATTATACTAACGAAGTTTGCTATAGCAAGTTATAGTTTGTTTAAGCGTTTTACCTTTTATCCCGATCCGTTGTAGTGGTTGAAGCGTGATTGGGTAACAAACATACAGTCATCCATCCAGACATACTTTCACATTTATAATATAAGTAGGATGAGGTATTGATTATTAATATGTTAACGAAGTAGTAATATCGCAACTGATTTTTCAATTTCTTTCTTAAAACGCTCAAATGGTTTTCTCTTTTGTTCGTAGATTTTATATTTTTATATAGTTAATTTGTTTTTGACTACCTAGTTTGTTCTTTTAAGACTATCTAGTTTTAAATTTTAAGTATTCATCGCTACATTAAATTAAATTAAAAATATGCAGGTGTTTATACAATACAAAGTTCATACTCTTGACGTCTATGTACAAATAAACAATTTTAAAACAATAGTATTAACATAACTACCGCAATTGTAGGATTTAATCTCGGTAATTCTTATCTGATAAAAAAATAAAGTAGGTAGTATTTTAATTTCATACTCGACTCTGCATACTCCTGTCTACCATAACCATTATAAATGCCTTTATTTAAGTAAATACCAATTCGATACAAAATAAACTTTGTTGCACTCAATAACTATAAATATTTCACTAATAAAAATGCATTATAAAATGTTAAGTCATGTTTCATTATTTACCAGTGTCGCAAACAATGTAAATAGATGAAATGCTATCAAATTATCAATCGATAGTTTTTGTTGAATTAATCTATTCAATCAATTAAAAAATATAAATAAAATAAAAAATATCTTCGGACATTACATACAGACCCGGGACCAGACGGTCCTAAACTAAGCAAAGCTTGGGTTATGGATAAAAGACAACGGATACTAATACATATATTTACTTATTTTTGTAAATACATACATATAATACATAGAAAACACCCAGTCTCAAGATAAACACAAATAAAATAAGTGTTTGTCTTATGCGGGGAGCGAACCCACGTTCCTCGATTCAGCAGTCGGGTTATTACCCACGGAGCTGACAACATGCTTTGCGACTATGATATATAGCGATCAGCGAAATCATTATGACTGATATGCGTAACAAATGTACCACAGAGTTAAAAAAAGTGTTAGTTATTAAACTGTTTTCAATCATATGTAAAATCAAACAAAAATAAAACTGACGCCGTTTAAAATGAGAGAAGTAATAAAAATATATTTCTTACATTTGTCCCCAAGGAAAACAATGAAATCCCCAAAGATTACTTATACGTCTAGATACCGTGTCCCAAACACAGCAAACGGAGCACTGCGAGCCATTTTCGTAGCCATGTGTGTGTAAATCAGCTAGTACGACTATCATTTTTACATCTGTGTGTGTAATTTCGGTGTTACCAACCCTAAAGTGATTATCCCAAATTGGGGAAATTTTACCTTTATTCGGTACTAGCGGCTCGTCCCGGCTTTGCAAAGGTGAACTTTTATTTTTTAAACATTTTGGGATAAAAGAAGAGTAATTTTATCCCGGATTAATTATTTACGAACGGATGACAGGTGACAAAGTAATGAAAATAATGATTCTGCATCCCAAAACGAACGCGCCCCGTTCGTTTACCATTGGTATAAAAATATCAAAATTTTAGTATCATCTGTGACAAACTGTCATGATTTCGTTTACGATATATTTGTTATTTTTGTCACTTTTGCCAACAAAAATGAAACTTTGGACCCATGTCTGGAGGTGGGGTTTTTGTGTTAACCTGTCAAACTGCCTGTACATATTCATTGTTTATGGTAGTGTGTGTGTGTTTTATCGTAGTGTGTGTACGTCAACCGTTAGTTTTGCAAATTTTGTAAACAAAAATTTTGTTAGTAACGTTTCAAAGCTACACGAACGGTAGTGTGGGTGGCAAAACTGGCGTTATCAAAAGTGTGAAAAGTATTATTCGCGGGAACTCTTAATCCCAGAACGAACACGCCCTTAATGCACCCGTGTAACCTGCTATTTGTGCACTTTTGATCTGCCGCGCCGGCCGACTAGATAGGTAGGACGCTGGCGCCACGCGGCGGAAGCGTGACGTGACGTGACAATGAGACAGCCTTATTATTTTACACACCCAATTGCGCGTGGTCATAACTGGTCATATGCCGTCTTGCTAATGTAGTAGTAGTAGTAGGTAATTAAATTTAAAATTTTATACAAAGAGTTCAAGGTGTGACGTTACCTTTCGTTGTGAAGACAAGAGATTTTTATTGAACTACTAATGTGTATTAAGAAATGATGATAAATTAATTTAGTTACGTAGTCCATTAAATACATTAGACATACTATGTTTTCCATTGTGTCCATTCCATCCAACTGTTATGTTTGTGTTAAAGTAAAATTTTAAAAATTGCATTAGTGCTTACGTTCTATGAACACAATGTGTCACAGGGGTCATCATTACAGAAATACTTTATCAACCTGAAATAATGTACGTAGGTATGTGAAGTTAGGTAAAAAGAATATATTTTCGTTTTAATGTTCACCTTACTGAACTTGGGAATTTAAGGTACAGACTTCTGACTTGGCAACATAGACAGAAAAATATTTGTTGCTACTCTGGCGAATAATAATTTTGAAAAATTCGTTCGTAACTCAACAAAAATAAATAATAGCAGATAAGTGTTGTGAAAAGTGATTTATTTTTCATCAAGTGTTTTTTGCCAATAGTTTCTACACAATTTTACTGCACAAACTGCCATTTTTATAACTTTTCGCGGGAGCACAGTTCGCGTCGGCGCACAGATTACGTATGATGTAGTGTTGACAGCAAGTACATGAAAAATCAGTTACTCGGATTGGCTCGTTTTGTGTGCCTGAACACGCTATGAAATCCCTTTTATTTCTACCAAATCGAGTATTTGTCCATTACAACCTCAAAATAAATCTAGCAACCCACGCTCATCTTGAACATGGGCGATTAGAGCTATAGTTCATCGCGCGGGCCGATTGAGGTTTGAAGACTTAAGTCTTTCTAAAGTAGGCAGTATTTTTCACAATCTGGGACCTAATTCTCACTTCATCCGACATAATCTCGTATTAGAGATTATCTGTAAGACACCATCTCGACTGTAAAATTTCGATCGTAGACATTATTTTCTCGTTTGCTGTATTCACACTATCAATCGGAACAACCTTCGAACAAAATATCGTTCGAAGCGGAGAAATGTTGCCATTGTGAACCGGTTACGCTAAAAGGTACGTTCCGTTGCACAGTTTTCGAGCGTTTTTAAAACCGCCTACTCTAATATGCCTCTTTTGATATACTAAAAAAGGTTTTAGTAACTATAAAATGTTTGAAGCATTATTTTACTTGTGTTTCATCATTATTTATTCGGAAATAATAAGTATAACTAAGTTTGTAAACTAAACCCCTATTTCGAGAGATTGCTATTATCTTAAAACGGAACGTATTTGGACATAAATAAAAAAAACTCTGTTTTTGTTGAGTGTTTTATTTGGTTATTTGGTTGAGAATTTTAAGTTATTCTTATTTTTCAAAGGTGTTATTGTTTATTAAATTTTTCTCACATGAAATTACCACCTAGTATTATCAAAATACTACGCAGCACTGAAGATGGCGGCGCCAGACCTCAAACATTTTTGTCAGTGTATGTGATGTAACCTAGTGTTAGTTACGATGGAAATCAATAGAAATAGAAGAATATTATTGTCATGGGCGACTTTGATAATTGCGGAAATCATAATTACCATACATCAAAACTTAAAAAAGACACGTGATATCTCTTAGAAATAACAAGATTCTATAGAATTATTGACCGAGCGAGAGGCTTAGGCAAAAATGCTTTCGTATGTCTGTCCGGATGTTCTACTCTAGGTCGCATTTCTCAACCGATTCTCGTGAAATTTTGTGAGCAGGTTCTTTTTATGTCGATTCAGTTTTTGTGAGTTTTTCAAAATGGTGTAAAAACGTATTTCAGCCAATTTAAAAGTTTTTCAAAAAAGTCACAAAACTTTTTTGTTTCCCTTATTAGGACGCAACTTTATATTCGATTAACCGGATAAAATAATGTTACCAAAAAGCAAATATCAGATATTTACTTTGTTACTTTTAGTTTAGTTTAATGATATGCAAAGACTCTCACGAGGGCTACAGCTCACAGAGTAACTAGTGCATCCATACTAATATTATAAATGCGAAAGTTACTCTGACTGCCTGGCTGTCTGTCACCTCTTCACGCTTAAGCCGCTGTACCGATTAAGATAAAATTTGGCACAGAGATAGTTTGAGTCCTGAAAAAGGACACAGGCTACTTAAAACGTCAAGTATGAGTCGGTTTTTATTCTGATATCCTACACCGATAACCGAATTTAGGGCGGGTGGAACCGCGGTCAAACGCTAGTATATTATACATCCATAAATTATCATGAAATGACACGTACCTTTCGGTGGTCCAAAGAGCACGACGTCCATGGCTTTAAGCGCCAACTTTTGCTTGTGAATAGGATCCTTGATCCCAAGCACGTTGCTTAAGTACTGCATGTTGTTCACCGCTAACCTGACCAAACAAACCTTATTACACCTCGATGCAAACTTTTTAGCGGCCAGCCATTTACTTTCAAGCCACATTGAATTGGATTGAATTCTACAATGTAAACAAGACTTGAGATTGGCTGTAGTAAAATTTGCTGGTTAACCAATCAGATTACATCAAACGAAAAATGTTCAAAGACAACACTATCTTATCCCGCACAAAAATGTCATAAGCGGGTCACGCGTATAGGACGCGTGAGGGATTAAATTCGCTTTGTAAAAGAACGTTTAACGGATATGTGAACTTATTAAAAGGTAATAAGGTTGCCTAAATGGACAAATGGAGACTCAATTCAAAGGAATCGTAAGTTAATAGCCAGCCGCCTTAAAGTTTGCATCGAGGTATACATACATTTTTATAATACATTTATCCGGAATTAAGAACTAGTGGCTAGGACCTAGCCGCTAGGTGGTAAAGAAGCATATAGCCCGCATGAGGTTGGACGGCTGTAGTACCTCCTTGACGCCTATAAGACTAGAAATATTACTCGAAGGTTGCGAACCCTTTCGAAATCTGATCCCACCCATCTTGAATGGTGTCCATTCTGAAGCCACTAGGTAAGACCTTTTGATTCCATCCTACCTATACTCTGAGAGACAGCGCATTCGTAGTGCACACTAAGGTATGTTAAAGGGACTTGTGTTGCTAATATAAGACTATATTGTATTATTTTTAATTTAAAATTGAAAAAATATAGTAGATTAACTACCGAGTTTGATTTGTTCCTACGACTATTTGTCGAAGTGTCTGCTTATATAATAGTTGTGTTTGGAAAACTTATTTGAGGTGATGCCTAAGGTTGCTTTCTATCATCGCACCGAGCGCCATCTGCAGGAAGCTCATCTTCACGTCCCTAAAACCATGATAGGTTCCTTCATCGAATTTTTATTTGAAGGAATTGATGAAATTCTTAACGGGTTGGTAACTTGCAGGGGTGCAAGTTTTCGGTTTTGCAAGCATTCGTCCTTAAGCTACGGTACTCAACATCAGGCGAGCTTTATTTTTGTTTGCTACCTTACTTTGTAGTAGTTTGAATAAAAAAAACATGCCACAAACAGCTCACGAGGTCGGACATTAAAACAAAATAAAAATTATGTATATAAATATGTTGTGATAATTAGCTTATAATAATTTAATCAAGTAGTCCAAATTGGTTTTGTCTTTTGACTTTGTTTCCAGCCTAAAAGGTTCAAAACAGAACGTACTCGTCTATTTAATGATGGACTCTATAATCATTATGCGAAATTGTAGCACTATAAACTCCAGTCGAGAAAAGTCTTACTAATTTAACACTCAATCATCTCACCTAGGTAATGAAGCACCAGTGACTTTGTGTTGCAGGAACAGAGTTCTGTACTGCGGGAGGTCAACTGACTGCGTCAACCATTCCACCGTTTGCTCCACCGTCCAATTATGGACCTGCCGAAAAATAAAGACATTAGGACATATTGTATGTACCATATCTATTGCTCACATTCTTGTTAACAACATAACATAATAGACTCAGTAGAGTATCAACTTTGATCATATCAGAATAAACCTAGTTGCAACCACAGAGCTGCATGACAGTTAGTGAGTCCATCGCTGCCACACATTTCTGATACAGTAACATACACGTACATTGTATATTAAGGGTGATAAGCAGAAAATTCAGGTTGAAGGCCAAACAAAGCTTTAATGACTCGAGTTTGTATTTTCCGTACCGCCCGTATTACACACCATGGTTTTTATCACATTTGCGAGTAAATAAACGAAAATATTAGGTGAATAAATAAATAAATTCATCAAAACACAATTGAAATGGCAAAAATAGAAGTAAAGAAAACAACGCCCCCGCCAGATATAATTACATGCTTGCAGTGTGCGCGCAGTTCATATTTTTTACAGGCAGCATATTAGGTATACTTGATAAAATAGGCGCGTCATTACTGCCCGTAAATTCTGTGAACGCGCCATTTGCTTTAAAAAAAGTATAATTTGCAAAGAAAAAGCCCGTGGGGGCAATCAAGATTTTAACGCTCGCTTTGCATGCACGTAATGACAGTGTTAACGAGTAAGTATGATGAAAATTTCTTTTTCTTTCTAAATTATACATACATTCAAAGAGTAGACTGTATTCTACCTAGGAGACAATCAGAAATCATTTTTAAATATAGGCGAATATAACATTGAAAATCATAGATTTTAATTATTGCTTTCTGCCTAAACTAAATGGTTTTTTTTAATAAAAAAAAGCCACAGGTCTCTACTCTATATGATTGTACATAAATGATTCTACACACACAGCAACCAGAGCCAATTTTTATATTTGAAATAAAAATTAAATAAATAAAAAAAACAAATTTCCTGTACGAATTGTGTCATTGCATGCAATAGCCGTTTCAGTGAACAGAGCGCTTCCAGCCGGTGACGTCACTCGGCGCTTACGGCGCATACGCGTTAGACTGGTCGCGCTACACTTATGCCTGTAACATCAGTTCAGCTTACGCTGGCCGATAAACGAGACAAATGCCGAAAAAAATAAACACAAGAAACTCAAAAATTCTATACGTTTTCAAGAAATATTATGCCGAAAAAATAAAATAAAAATTACTCAACAGTTTACAGTTTATTACAGTTGCTCTTAAATTCTATGCGTTCTAATGAAATATTAACAAAGATAGTTTGTTGTAAACATGCACTAAGCCATATGTTTACTTATTAAATTAATGTATAGTTACTAAAGTAATACAACAAGATAATACCATTACTTTTATTGAACACATCAAACAAAAACATTAAAAACGATGTCATCACACATCAAAAGATAATTACAAAACATATATTTAATTAGAAGATAATTTTAAAAGTATGTGACATCCGAAACCAAAGATGTGCTACTTACTTTAAAAATAAACAGTATTGCTCTAAAATAAAAACTTAATTCATTAACCACCGGGAGCACTATATTCCAGGAAAATCGATCCCATTGAACAAAGAGAAAAAACGTATTGTTGCATAATTGTGTCTCATTTCACTGTGAAGAACCTATTAGACAGACACGGAACCCAACCTAAAGGTAAAAGCAAACCTTATATCCATTGCATAAGATTGATTTTACTTACCTACCAATGTCAACAAAAGGTTTGATAACTCAAACGGTAAACGTTCTACATTTTCAACCGAGTCCAAAAATAATCTTAATTTTTTTAGTGTACATCTTTTAATTTGTCACTCAAAAGTAAGAAAAAATAACTTTTTAACAAAAAAAAACAACCGGCAAAAAATCTAATCTGAATTACAGTTTGAAGTAGGTGTCATGCAAGTGAAGTGCGTTAGTTACATAGACACCAACTTAATCAATCAGTCCACTGCTGAACATTGGCCTGTCTCAATGAATTCCTCCGCCTTTTTAATCCAGTCACTTTCGGCTTTCTTCTACCAGGTCATTGGTCGACCTGGGTGGAGGGCAACCCACGCTGCACCTACTTGGTCTCCATTCTTAAAGTCTACGAACTACCATGACAATTACATTAAGAGAATAAGATAATTTGTTTATATGATGATAAAGTAATGAGTCACGGCAGTGAACCAGCTGATTAAGAGCGAGTCGAGAGCGCTAGACAATGTTTGGATCGATGCCAGAGTTCGATGCCAATGAAAAGCTCACTGGAGCATGATTACGCTTGTCAAACTATGATTAAACAAAGTTCATTATAACTAAGCTTTCACTAAATTTAACGATAAAATATATATATAAAAACATGCAAAATAATGTACATATTTATACAACAGATTTTTCGAAACTTCCTTTAAATATTGTAATTGACATCATGGATAACAGATTTTTAGGGTTAAGAAATCGATATGGCAGGTTTCTATCTTTTTTAACAGTGTATCATATTTGATCAAAGCGATTCTGTCGACTTTTTTTCAAAATTGAGAGTTACATATACTATAAGCTTAAGGTATGATAAATACTAACTTATTTAGAGTTTCTATTTATTTTTTTAAAATTACTATATAGCATGATCAAAGTAGGGTCCTGATGGGATTTGAAGAGGGAAACTTTAGTAAAGACTGACTGAAGTTTATGTAGTAAAAGTCAATTCATTTCTTTAATAATTCGTTAAATATGTGTATTTCGTGTTAATTATATTGGGGATCATGCGGGTTGTAGCTTTGCTGAGCTAAGAAACATTCCGGTTAATGGTTAATACAATTTTGGTCCTTCGAGCCAATGGAAAGGCCCATATACACTTTATTTCGTTTTGTAGTGTTAATAACCATCATGAATCACGCGCTTTTTCTATAAAGTGGCCTCGGTATGATAGTACTAATAAACGGAGAGCTCACCTAAAATAATCGAGACTATACATACATATATATAAACAGGATTTCAAATGTTACTATATAAAAAACCGGCCAAATGCATGTTATACACGCATTAGGAATTAATGCGGACAACAAGGTTAATAGACTTATATAATTTATACCGGTTTTACACAACTAACAACTTCGTTTAAATGACTTTAATGGAATTTAAAAATTTGTACATCTCCAATAATTGCATTCTCTAAGTTGGTCAACTATTACTCGTTAACTTGTGAACCCTGTAGCTGTCATAGTTTTCTTATTAAAGTATTTATATATACTACAATTTTTTTTTTTATATCCAAAAACAATCATTTAGCTGAGGATAACAGAAGGCTCTATAAAGCCTAATATTTCGCAAATGGATCACGATGAGACTATGGGATAGACGAGATAAGAAAATTATCCTAACTTTACGCGTAGGGTAGCTACTATAAAATCATTTTTTACCAAGATTTAATTTAAGCACTTCGCCGTGTTGTGATTAATGTGTATACCCATGATAAATGACAACTTTGCAGCACTAAGTTTCTCTGACCCAAGCCGAGGACAGACGGACGGACATACCGAAACAATAAAGGGCTCCTTGTTGACTACGGAACCCAAAAAAGGTTATATTTTTTTTTGCTTAATGGATATTATTCAGCAATATACCTTCATTCTCTTTCTCTCCTTCAATTATTTAGAACCAGATCAATATTTAAGTAATACGTTTATAATTTGTGAATTTGTGTGTGTGTTTTCTAACAAATAACAAATCGTCACCTCTGATCGAAGCCAGGCCTCCCAGAGCTCTTTTACAGAGATGTGCATGTCGTCGTTGTGGTGAAAGGCACGCTGACGCTTCTCGTACCCACTGTCATACTGCAACTCTTCCCGCAGGAACTGGAATACAGACATTACATTGTCAATTTTTGTACGGAAACTTCCTTAACAGAATACCTAAAAAATAATTAATCTGGCAGATTTTATTCTGACCCTGAGAAGATGATGCGCTGCAGCGCTATCTAGTGACGGGTTTTAACAGCAAAGGGGACAGCATAAAAACCTTTATGAAAACACTAAGATGTGCCAACTTTCATGGTAATTGGACAAACGGTGTCGGAGCTTATCAATGTCGGATTAGCCATTTTTATGTGCTCCAGAGATGTGTTCTAAAGGACTTGGACGAAATAACAACAACCTTACAACTAAAGAATTCGTTAAAATTCCATTGGAAGCGATTGCCGTAGGATGCCATGAACAAACTCCTCGATTATATGACAAATAGTTGCCAACATTTCAAAGTCTTTTCAATGATAAAAAAAAAACGGTACAAAACGAGAACTACTGCCGACAAACTGTTGTACAGTTTGGCAGATTGTCTGTCTAAATCTATTTATTTGTAACAGTAAATAAAATAAAAAAAAACGGCCAAGTGCGGTCGGACTCGCGCACGAAGGGTTCCGTACCATTTAGTATAAAAACGAGCAAAAAAAAAATCACGTTTGTTGTATGGGAGCCTCCTTAAATATTTATTTCATTCTGTTTTTCAGTATTTGTTGTTATAGCGGCAACAGAAATACATCTTATGTAAAAATTTCAACTGTCTATCTCGGTTCATGAGATACAGCCTGGTGACAGACGGACGGACAGCGGAGTCTAACAAATAGGATTCCGCTAATACCCGCTACCTTACCGCTAGTACCCTATGGGTACGGAACCCTAAAAACTGTATAAAACGAGAACTACAGCCGACAAACTGTTGTACAGTTTGGGCAGATTGTCTGTCAAATCTATTTATTTATTACAGTAAATGAATTTAAAAAACAAGCAACAGAGGAGCAAACTACACTTTTAATTGAAATAATTCAATTATTTTACAATAAATTATCGTAATTTAATTTTGTCTTACAAAAAAAGTTTACTTAATTTATTCTACCTATATGATGTACTCATTTGTTAGTTATTGTATTTAAAACGACACTGAAAAAGATTTTTTTGTTTTACATCAAACACAAATCTTTTTAGATATGTGTAAATTATGTACTTACATCGTCACTCTCGCTAAGGTCGACATTCCCGTTTGCATCATCGTCTAGCTGTCTGTGGAGATGCGTTATAGCTTCCAACCCCGCGTGGTCTTGGAGACACGACGGGTCGTTGTGACAAGCCTCAACCAGGACTGAAATAAAAAAAAAAAAAGATTATTAGACATTTAATAAAGGTGGCAACACTCAAAACAGTAATCAGTGATGAAATCTAACTTTTTCTTATGCTAAAAGTGATAATGCAGCAAGTACTTTCATAGTGTTAAGTTGTTTTATCTTTTTTGCTTCACAGATAGGTATGGAATGTGGATTCCAGTGTTAATTGTGTATGGAAAAGACCTATAACAGTAACTAAACGGTCACACCATATGAATAAAAATTTGATAATTAAAACTTGTTACGTTTTAATTTCTGTTTAGTTCTTAATGTTTTTTGCAGTCGAGTTTTTGTATAATATTTCTTTCATTCAAAGTTCCATAGAAATCGCGCGCTGATGACCTATATTTTGCGCGAGCGAAGTCACGGATAAATGCTAGTTTATTTAAGTGTTTTTTTCGAAATTATCACGTGACACTCGGGATGAAAAAATGACACTTAGGATGACATAAGGATTTTAACTTATATTGTTTTTGAGTGGCATACGACCCTGGGGTTATAAATATTGAAGTCTATTTATTTTTAAGGCAAGGTGATTTTTGATTTTTAAAAAATAAATAAATGATATGGGTGCCGTAATAGCCACCCTTTGGGGATTTTTAAAGACAGAGCCTAACCAATGTCATCCGGGGCAATGTAAGGATTCTAACGATAAACTTTTATATCAGTTAAGCCGTTTTAAAGTTATGAACTGTAACAGGTCGGGGATACCTGATAAGTATTTTGGGGAAGTGGAATTTATACAATCTTATTGTTATTAAGGAGCGGTATAGCGCTTGAATTAGATGCATCTCATCTATCGCCCTTTTCGGCACCAGGTGCAAATTCGCAGTTTTTCACGAAGACAGAAGTTGCCTAGTGTAGTAGGAAAGCGCAAAAAGGTGCATACAACACAGGAGAACACTGTTTAAGCACCACTGCGGGTATACCATCAGGCCCACTCGACTTAAGAACGTCTAGAGAAAGAAACGCCCGCGGGCCCCTTGCTGTGTTGCCTTGCTATTTCGGAGGCCAAGAAGGACGTGATAAGTCTATGTACTAAAGTAATTATACCTCTTGTAACGCATCCGTGGTACTATTCTCTACCTACTAGCAAAACTACAGTAGATGAAGAAGTCGAACCAGATGTTACTAACGGAGAATGTTTCGATAAATTTCTTTTATAATTTTTAGTAATTTCAAGCACACAAAGATTTCAACTTAAACTTATATCGGCACAAAAGGCTGTACTGAGACCTTATTGGGAACAGTTTGGGGCTATTCAGAATCTGGGATTCCAGAGAAAATGTTGACAAATAAATTCAGACTTCCATACATTATTGTCTCGAATTACAGAGACAGAATAGCTCGAAACTGTTCCCACCAAAAATAGTTAGCCACGACGTGTTTCAGGAAAGCAATAACTAGCTAAATCGCATTCGGAAGCAGTTATTTGCAATTGCTCTCTGTACGGACGGACGGACAGAGAAGTCCGTAAGAAGTAATAGGGTTTCGCTAATTACCCTTTGGGTACGGAACCCTAAAAACTAGGAAAAAGATTTTATACATGCTTAAATAAACCTATTTTGCACACTGGAATGAGTGAAAACTCACTAAAAGATAATTATTTATTTTTTACTACGGTAAATTTTGTCAAATTTAACAAAATCATATTCGTATATTCACTAAAACGACTTAGTTAGTTTTCGCTTTGCTGCATTTGTTTTAAGTTTGGGTTTTTGTGTCACTAAAATCATGTAGTGAATTTTCTTTACGAGTGCAGTAGCGATTTTAATTAAATATTTCGGAGTAAAACTAGTTAAGTACGCTTAGACAATTTAAATATCATCTGTTAAAAAAATAATAATCAATAAATCCATTACGTTATTTTGTCCTTTTATGTGTAGGGTATAATCGTTGCATTTGGTGAGTTTTGACATTTTTTATCGCAGTCATACGAAGAACTAGAGCCATGGTGATAAGATAGAAAAATAAAGAAAAAAAATGTGAACCGAGTGACATTCATAACACATTTTTGTTAAAAGTGTCACTTAGTTAGTTTTCGCTCTACGGGGACGATATAAACGTTGAAAAAATTGCACTGTTTTTTTCGGGCAGTCTTGTAATAAAGACGCTGTCAGTAATGCTGGCCAGCTTTCTCACAGTCTTACATTACAGTCAAACCTTTGCTGCTTTCCTGAACCTTCTTCAACTTCTTGGATTCGGTACCAGGATTTAATAACCGGGTAAAGGCGTAATTAGATTCACCATCTTCTCGCACTCACTTATCGCACGTTGTTACGGTTTTACCGTAAACGAGACAGACACGGCGCGAGGTCCATTCGGTTTTTTCACGTATGCGGTCTTCCCGTATAGGTGGCCGCCGTTGACACAGCATCTATTCGATACGCTTTGCCAGCCGCTACACCGCCAGTCGTTTAGAGCACGCCATTTTTTTTATAGTTGTCTAATGATTTATCCCATAATAACTCGATCGTAATCGGCAATCCGTCCTCCATCATGACCTTCGGCAACGACATCACAAACACAATTGCCTGCTGCCTGCTCCCGCGTGCGTCTCGTATACGAGAAACCAGATTGTCCGTGTGAACGAATCAACGTAAACATAAGTGCCACTGAGCATCACATTCGATAAAATCGTTTCGCGTTTTTTTTTTGATCTGACTATGCAGTTGGCTGATGCAGCCATTACTGCTTCACCGGACTTTTGGGGCGAGAATCTGAAGGAGTCTTGGCTTGGGTCGTCGCTCTCGGGGTTGTCCCTTCGACCAGCGTGAGCCTCGAACCCGAAGGTAAGTCAGCGCCAGGAGGGGAGTTCCCCGTTGCGCGGTTGTGATTGCGATTGAGTGGGGGGCGAGAAGCGAGGGCACTCTTTGATACTTCGTATATGAGGTATGTCCGTGCGTTCGTCGTGTGAGGGGGGAGGCCCTATTAGGGGAGGTCGTTGAGACTAGCATCGTTTCGAGAATCTCGCATCTTCGGTAGCCTACGGTATACGGTAAAAAATATGTCTCGAATACGAGATTTTGCTCGCATAGACGCCGTGTGATCCATTTTCAGAGTTGCCATACAAATTTTTTTGTCACTACGATATTCGATAAAATCCCGTATACGGTATACGACAAAAATTGCGTCGTGAGAACCTAGCATAAGAGTATGCGTACGGGGCGCGTGCTTGTGTGATGCTTTGTATAAAGATCACTTTACTTACTATTCTTCATTATGCTATGCTATAATGAAAATGTCCGATTGTAGCATCGAATTCGAATATCTCAGGCTTGCGCTTCTAGCACACGTATTCTTTTAGATGAAGCAGCAATGGAAAATAATATTCTACCTAAAATGGCAAGCGTTCGAACATAAATATCTCATTTTAATCTGCCAGCTTTTAGACCTTCAGACAAACAAAAAAAGCAATCCAAATTTTAAACTCACAAGCGTTTGGAAAAACAAATAAGTTTTCGAGCGAATAAATTTCCATCTAATTGATCTGTTTACACTGTTAGAATTATTTTTTGCTGCAATGTTCGTTTATTTCGTATTTTTTTGATAAATTTTACTGATGATATGTGATCAAAGTTGTATGGTCTTTATGTTAAGTGCAATATACATTTCTTTAGAACACTTAGACTTTCGATGCCTATTTTACCATACAAGTTTTTGATCGATACTAATATTATAAATGCGACAGTAACCAACTCGTAAACAGTGTCATTACGTGAAGGTAAAGTGGGTGCTAAAACATAAGGCGGTCAAAACTTAATACATTTCGTTTTATATGCATTGAGCACAAGATTATTTACAGTAAACCAGTTTGAGACTTTTGTAAGATGCTTTTTTATCGTTTGAATCGCGATATTTTATCAAGTATGTTACAGAGCCAAAAATATTTTTTACAATTTGGGTTATAAAGTCCAAATGCTGCATAAAATTTATACAATATTGGTGTTTTCTTAATATAATAATAACATTTGTTTCTTATTTGTTAAGTGCCTATTGAGTTAAAATCGAGTAAGTAGCTAACGTACTTATGTAATTTTGTTTGTTAAGTGCCTATTGCGTTAAAACCGAGTAAGTAGCTAACGTACTTAAGTAATTTTGTTTGTTAAGTGCCTATTGCGTTAAAACCGAGTAAATAGCGAACGTACTTTTGTAATTTTGTTTGTTAAGTGCCTATTGCGTTAAAACCGAGTAAGTAGCTAACGTACTTTTGTAATTTTGTTTGTTAAGTGCCTATTGCGTTAAAACCGAGTAAATAGCGAACGTACTTATGTGGGCGTTTCTCTGCTATTTGGAAATTCATCTATGCAAGACTGTCCTAAGCAAATTTTTATTAAATGTTGAGAATATTAGTTGATATAATGAAGGGCATTTATAAATTAAATATATATCTTCAAAAAGCTTACACATTTTCGTCTCAGTTTTTGAGTTATTGAAGGTTTTATGGAAAATCGTGACAGGGGACTGTTGTAATCAACCAGGGGAATGTTTTTAAGAACAAAAACAAATATTTTTGTTTATTAAAGTAATGAAAGTCTTTATTTTTAATGTCTTCCTTAAATTAGGTATTTTTCAGAATATTTCAACAATATTAAAACAAATTTTACTTATTCAAATCACTTTTCTTAAGGCTAATAACATTTGTGTTAAACTTAATAAAATCAACTTCTTAGTTTAACTGTATTTTAAGGCTCCAATTGACACTAAAATCAGTCTTTATTATTATAAAAAAAAATGTAAACAAAGGAATATTATACTTCTGTTAAATAATTATCACAACCAATATTTTAGTTTGACATAATACTTTGAATCATTTGTACTTTTAAAGTAACTAAAATATTTTTTTAACATTAATTCTACAACATTTTACAAAAAAATAATCAGTCTTAACATTGCACGTCACGAAAATATCCTTAAAATAACTTATTTTTCAAAGACTGGTACAGGTATTGGAAAATAATAAAATAATCTTCTCCCTTTTGGAGTTAGATTTGGATCTGGTAACTTATCTAATATTTGATTAAAATTGACATCAGAAACATCATCTTCGTCCATTCTGAACTTGTGGCCTTCATCATCACAAATTTTCATAAAGGTTACAGTTAGTTCGCCTTCCTCGTTGTCTACTTGATTAACAACAGCAGCATAACGATATTCCGTTTTTCTGACGTTAAACTTGACTAAAACGTAATCACCACTGTTGTATTGCTGTTGACTGATATTACTAGGCCCTGCAGTATTATGAAAATTTGTAGTGAAATTGTCACACAGTTCTGAAAGTTCGGTTTCTGAAATAATGTTAGTATCCGGCGAGTTCTGGGATAGCCTGATATCGTCTTCGGATTCTGAGTCTGTGTAAACGTCCTCGACGTGAAGTTTCGTCAGAGGGTAGTTCATAACCCCTAGATTAAAATGCTGACACTCTTCTTCACAAAAGCAGCTTAAACTCTTCATTATTAGCTTCTCGGTACCTTGCGGCAAACCCAAAGAGCTTTGTGACATTTTACCCTTAATCTGATGTATTTTGAGAGTACCATTGAAACTTTTGAAATCCTTGGCGTTTTTCTGAATGTCGTTAGTCATATTAATGATTGCATTATCGTCAATCGTAAACATTGTAATTGCAGGACATCTCTCTTGCACAGAAGCAACAAAAGATTCCAAACTGTCAATGTCACCTCCTCTAGCAACAATGGTATCTGCAGTTCTCTTACATGTAGCGCCAACACCATCTGCAGCACTCTTACCATGGCCACACTCTGAAAAGTTCCAAGAAAACTTTTGTATATTCGGAACCTCTTGATGAAGCCTTGAAGCCAATATATAGAACATAGTCTTGTTCCGATACTGTGTAACGGGTCCGTCGCTCATGAAATGGATGCAGGTAATATACGGCGATAAAGTTTTGAATATTGGCTTCAAGTGTTCCCATATAGCAGCTGGTGAGTGTGCAGTGTTTTGGGAAACAGTACAATAGGATTTTGTAGAATCTTTCGTGTAAACCACAACAGTGTGAAGACTCAGCTGAAGTCTAGATCCTCCAAAATGATAGGCTTGTATTTCTTCACTGTACTTGGTGCTGTAATTCTCTGAAAAGCCCATAAGGATTGCAACTTCGTTATCATTAAGATTTTCTTTTAACACCTTAAAGGCTTTGTACTGGTGCAAAATGTTTTTTTCGTGGTTATAATACCAATCCAAGTCCTCGTGCAGTTCTTGTATCAGTTCACGCGGACGAACCGTTAGACTTCTTTTTATATATTTTGTTATTAATCGTACTTTATTCAACTTGGGATCCTTGTAATCTTGTTTATCAGCTATCCATTTTTTAAACGATATAAGCTTCATATCATCAAACTCTTTGTAATCGGGATTCTTGTTGACACAACGCTGGCATTCCCGAGATAAACATTGTTCGTCATAACGATCGCAGCAAGTGTTTTCAAGCAATTTATTGTGATTATCGTAACGCAGAATTTTTTGACAGTGCAATGCAGATAATTTCAAATCAATATTTGCATGTTTGATGCAAAGACATGTATTTCGTTCGTTTATCTTAGGTGTTACCACCCAGAAAGGCCGTAAACGGCAGAACGTCTGGTAACTGATTAGTCCAGAGTTATTGCTCTTAAATTTCTTGTATAAATTAGACAATGTGTCTAGTAAATATCTTTTTTGTTTTTTGACTCCGTTTCTGGTCACACATTCCCGTTTTCCTGCACCAATTCGACTATTATCATCATTTTCAAAAAAAATTTGCACTGTCTTCATATGTTCGGATGAAATGAGCGCTAGACGAGTGCGGTTCGTTGGTAACAGAGATTGTGTTTTGGATTTCTGAAGTCTCTTATATGATATAGCACTGTCTTGAGTCCTCCATAATTTATAATTTTTTACTATTGCACCAGATACAACTCTCCCAAAAATGGCTTTCTCTTTTTGCGTTTTTAAACCTGCATAGTTCTGTTTTAATTGTTCATTCAATACTTCCCCGAAAAGTGCCTTTTTAACAACATCTTTGCGAGTTGCTGGAGTATCACACATTCTTGTTAGTTTTGTGTTAGGTGTCTCATCATTTTTATTTTCATTATTTACTTTTTTTTCTAACCGCTGTAATCTCTTTTTATATTTTTCCATTCTCTGTTTGTATTCCTGAATCTTAAGGTCTTTTTCTTTGAGTATCTTTTGGCGTTTCTTTTTCACTTCTTTCTTTCTTGCTGTAACTAATGCACTTTCTGGTGATCTTAAAGGTGCTGGACGGTCTACTGCAGAATCCTCTGAATTAGGTGTATTTTCCCTTATAAAAGTATTTGTTATGTCTTTCATGACTGTTTTCTTTGCACGATACGTAGAACAATGCTCTTTCCAAGCGTTTTTAACAGCTTTATGCTCACGACGACTCATATCTTTAACTAATTTTCTTATCCCTTTTTCTTTTTTCTTTTGATATTTTTGCCTTTCTTTTTCTTTCATTTCTTCTTTTTTTTGAGGGTCATTTTTGAGTCGTTGATATCTCAAACGTTCAGATATACGCTTTTGTTCTAGTATTTCTTCTCTTGTTTTAGGTGGTTTGTTTTTCGGTGGCATTTTGTGAAGTACTACCTACGAAAGAGACAATACTGTTAATATGTACCTATTGTCATAAATGCCTTGTCTGACATCTCAGACTTGAAAAACCCAAGACGCGGACTAAACAGACGAGAGCGCTCCACACATTGTGCCTTTTCTGCCTGGCCCGCGCCTTAGTAAACAGTCCCCTGTGATAGGAACAGTCCCCTGTGCTATGAAATGACAGGGGACTGTTAACCAGGGGACTGTCATTTTTACATAAAAGCTTTATGAAACAAATTCAGTTAAAGATATCAAATTAACGAAACAGATGTGGCTACATACTAGTTAGATAAATATTTTAAACAAATTATCGTTATTAAAACTCTTAAAATAGTAAAAAAAAGGCTTACCAGTGGACTGTTCGCACTAACAACCGAGAAGCGTGGTTCATCCAAAGATGCCAACGTAGCACTAAAGAAAATGGCGGCTGCTCGCTTGGCTCCACAACCGAACGAACTTCACGACAATTGCGTTCCGTTTCACTGTCTAAATATTTCGCGCCAATAACAAATTTGACTTCAGCGCGGTTTTCACATTTAAACAGGGGACTGTTTTAATAATTTGAGGACAGCATTCACAAATGGGTATTTTGATTAATTTTTATTGTAAAAATAGAATTCTGATGTATAAAGATGCTTACTGTTTTCTTTTATGTATTTGGATATTATTTTTTGAGTTATCAATGGCAAAAAAATAAATATTGGTAACAAGATTAGTAATACTGGAAAAGGGACATACCAGGGGACTGTGTTTTGAGGTGTTTGAAGAAAGTTTATTCAAATATGAAATGATTAAATTGCTAAATAAGATGTGGCGTGCCAAGAATATCTAATACTATGTCATTATAAAAGCAACAAACTGAGATATATTAAGATTTATTACACAAAATTTGTTTGGGACAGTAATTTTCCATTTAGTGGAGAAATGCCCATGTAATTTTGTTTGTTAAGTGCCTATTGCGTTAAAACCGAGTAAGTAGCTAACGTACTTATGTAATTTTGTTTGTTAAGTGCCTATTGCTTTAAAACCGAGTAAGTAGCTAACGTACTTATGTAATTTTGTTTGTTAAGTGCCTATTGCGTTAAAATCGAGTAAGTAGCTAACGTACTTATGTAATTTTGTTTGTTAAGTGCCTATTGCGTTAAAACCGAGTAAGTAGCTAACGTACTTATGTAATTTTGTTTGTTAAGTGCCTATTGCGTTAAAACCGAGTAAGTAGCTAACGTACTTATGTAATTTTGTTTGTTAAGTGCCTATTGCGTTAAAACCGAGTAAGTAGCTAACGTACTTATGTAATTTTGTTTGTTAAGTGCCTATTGCGTTAAAACCGAGTAAGTAGCTAACGTACTTATGTAATTTTGTTTGTTAAGTGCCTATTGCGTTAAAACCGAGTAAGTAGCTAACGTACTTATGTAATTTTGTTTGTTAAGTGCCTATTGAGTTAAAACCGAGTAAGTAGCTAACGTACTTATGTAATTTTGTTTGTTAAGCGCCTATTGCGTTAAAACCGAGTAAGTAGCTAACGTACTTATGTAATTTTGTTTGTTAAGTGCCTATTGCGTTAAAACCGAGTAAGTAGCTAACGTACTTAAGTAATTTTGTTTGTTAAGTGCCTATTGAGTTAAAACCGAGTTAGTAGCTAACGTACTTATGTAATTTTGTTTGCTAAGTGCCTATTGCGTTAAAACCGAGTAAGTAGCTAACGTACTTATGTAATTTTGTTTGTTAAGTGCCTATTGCGTTAAAACCGAGTAAGTAGCTAACGTACTTATGTAATTTTGTTTGTTAAGTGCCTATTGAGTTAAAACCGAGTAAGTAGCTAACGTACTTATGTAATTTTGTTTGTTAAGCGCCTATTGCGTTAAAACCGAGTAAGTAGCTAACGTACTTATGTAATTTTGTTTGTTAAGTGCCTATTGCGTTAAAACCGAGTAAGTAGCTAACGTACTTAAGTAATTTTGTTTGTTAAGTGCCTATTGAGTTAAAACCGAGTTAGTAGCTAACGTACTTATGTAATTTTGTTTGCTAAGTGCCTATTGCGTTAAAACCGAGTAAGTAGCTATCGTACTTATGTAATTTTGTTTGTTAAGTGCCTATTGCGTTAAAACCGAGTAAGTAGCTAACGTACTTATGTAATTTTGTTTGTTAAGTGCCTATTGCGTTAAAACCGAGTAAGTAGCTAACGTACTTATGTAATTTTGTTTGTTAAGTGCCTATTGAGTTAAAACCGAGTAAGTAGCTAACGTACTTATGTAATTTTGTTTGTTAAGCGCCTATTGCGTTAAAACCGAGTAAGTAGCTAACGTACTTATGTAATTTTGTTTGTTAAGTGCCTATTGCGTTAAAACCGAGTAAGTAGCTAACGTACTTAAGTAATTTTGTTTGTTAAGTGCCTATTGAGTTAAAACCGAGTTAGTAGCTAACGTACTTATGTAATTTTGTTTGCTTAGTGCCTATTGCGTTAAAACCAAGTAGCTAACGTACTTATGTAATTTTGTTTGTTAAGTGCCTATTGCGTTAAAACCGAGTAAGTAGCTAACGTACTTATGTAATTTTGTTTGTTAAGTGCCTATTGCGTTAAAACCGAGTAAGTAGCTAACGTACTTATGTAATTTTGTTTGTTAAGTGCCTATTGCGTTAAAACCGAGTAAGTAGCCAACGTACTTATGTAATTTTGTTTGTTAAGTGCCTATTGCATTAAAACCGAGTGGGTAGCTAACGTACTTATGTAATTTCACGATCGAATGGAAATTAATAAGTTATTTATTACAAACAAATAACAAACTGTGACTTAAGCTTCATTATACACAGTTTTTAGCTTGGTTAAATTGTTTTTTAATAAATATATTGTATTAAAATATATTAAGTACATTTTCAGAATTCAAATGATTTATTGTATACAATCAGATAATTAATTATTAAATTCGATAGGCTTTATTTGCCGCCATCGCTATTTTTTCCTGAGAATAATTTAACTGCAGCATAAAGTGCTATTTATTATACTGTGACTACACAGGCTACCTGTGCTGCAGAAATAAAGGAGAATGACCGCTTTTGGCCAAGCGTTACTCAAACTTGATAGACTTAAAAAAATGTACGTTCTTAAAAATCCTACAAAATACATTCTTTTACTGTAGAATTCGAGAATAGTATAAAGAAATAAAGTTGAGTTTTCCTTTTTTTTTTTTTTTCTAGTATCATACTTAAGTCTGCATAGGAGCGTGAATTCGAGTGTAGGATGGTATTGCCGCATTTTAATGTGTTTGTAACTGTGAACATAATTAGGCGCACAGTTTTATAACACAAAAATTAGCTAGCGAAAACCAAAAACATATTTTTTTTTGGAAAAAATGACTAACTGAAAGACCAACTTTTTTACACACCGACTTATTTGTCAATCACTTAAAAAATAATTTATTATCATGTACATAACATGTTTTCCCAAGTGACTACTTGTCGCTTTAATGACTGGACGTTCATTTCATGCATTCCCTTTTAACTATTAAAAGTCACAGCCGTTTAATTTGCTAGAGAAGACCTAAAACTTAATTTTTTTAAAAACAAAAAATAAAAAAAGCTACAAAAATGGTATTGGTAATTTAGTGTTATGAAAGAAATATAAAGAAATTATTTGGTCATAACGCCAACTCTGGCCTTTGCTTCGGAGTTGATATCTGAAAGGTCATTGGAATTACTTCACTACTAAACGAAATCGACACACATTAGAGTAAGCATTCTCAAAGACATCTGAAATCATCGTATTTTACAAACGTATACGTACGACAAAATACCCAAATACCCAACATATATACCCAAATAGTACCGGGAACAGTTAGATCACGAGATATGTATATAGTGCTTCTAGTCCCAGTCTGTGGGACAAAAAAGTGAATTTCCTCTACAAATGGTAGATAAATGTTTGTGATCTTTATTACTTAGTTATTGGGATCTTATACATTTTTTTAATAAATTATTTTTTCTCGCGCTCATATACTTTTGCCTATAAAAAACAATCCAGAATAAATTTGTTGATTTGAAAGTTTTCTTATTTAACTATACCTGATATAGTTGATATGGGACGTGAACGGGCAGGCTACAGCTTGAGCTATTAATTATTATTTATTTATTCAGTTGATTTTTTTGGGGTGACTGACACGTAAATAGACCTTCACTAACACGAATCTCATTTGTCTCATTTGGAATCATTTTTATGCAAAAAAATTGCTACGAAGATCTATAAATACCCACACATCGCTGGTTGTTAATTCTAAGGGTATGTAACAGCCATTCTATTCAGAGCCTACAAAGGCTCCAAGTCGAAAGACTTAGTTACAGACAATTCCCGCTTCAAAAATACGTATTAACATTAACTTAAATAAAAATAAAGATTAGAAGTGCCTCTCAAACACGTGAAGAAAATTTTGTCGCGTTACATCAATATAAATTTCTATATTTTCACTCTTATATTAATGGTTTGAGCGATATGGGTATAGTTGCGCTGGCAGCCAGTAAAGCAAGAGCTCGTAAAAAGTCAAGGCGATATTGCAATAACACCGTTTAGCTGTTCGCAAAGACGCGTTCGTTTTGGGATGCAGAATCATTATTTTCGTTTACTTTGTCATGTCATCCGTTCCTTTCGCACTGGTGTCAAAAATATGAAAATTTAAGTGTCATCTGTAACTGTCATGCGTTCGTTTATGATATTTCTGTTATTTCTGTCACTTTTGCCACCGAAAAATGAAACTTTAGACCCATGGCTCTAGGTGGGGTTTTTCGTTAATCTGTCGAAGTGCCTGTAAACATTCATTCTTTATGGCGGTGTGTGTGTGTGTGTGTGTGTGTTGTATCATAGTATGTGTGTGCAACCAAATTTTTTTTAATAACATTTCAAAGCTACACGAACGATAGGTGTCACGAACGGTGGCAAAACTGGCGTTATCAAAAGTGTGAAAAGTATCAATCGTGGGAACTCTTAATCTCAAAACAAACGCGCCCTAAGGTATAAATACAGATAACCTAGACTAATAAGAAACTAGTGTGTACATCATGCAGACACCGTGTCGCTATTCGCTAGGGAAATGACCTTCCGCATACGCTATCAGAATATTTCTCAGGTCATTTGCCCGGGGCTTTATTTATTTAGTTCCGCCGTTCACCCACGTATATTTTACTGGAGAACACAAGTGAAGTCATCTTGATTTATAAAGTCTACTTATAAATCTATAGATCTTAAAATAGCATATGAAACTAAAAATAAAACAAAACCTAATGAACACTTTAAGTTTAAAAAAAAATATTCATTAGGAACTAAATGAATTGTACATACGTTTCTTCATTTGTCATATTGGTGTGACAATAAGTCAGGAACAGCGGCCCGATTCCGTAAAATGACAGCTAACAATTCTCGTTTGAAATCCATAGAAATAAGATGTACATTTTGCATTTGAAGTTACGTATGACATTCATTGATTGTCGCGAAACCGCAATGTATATCTTGTTTCTTTCAAAAAGGTTAGCAATCTTTTTACGGAATCGACCCGCGGTTTCTTCAGTACCTATTCAAATTTATTCCTTTAAAATCTCGCGAGAAGATACCTTAAGAAACTATGTCAAATATAATTGTATTGTGAATGTGAAGATCAAAACTTATCGGTGCTAGCAAGAACAAAACTTAAGGTTACTTAAACATCCACCTTTCTATAAAAAATTTTGAAAGTTGAAAGGTAACCTTTCGTGAAATTAATAAACGACGAAAGCAATAATGCCAACATCAACATATACATGAGCGAAATTTAAAATCCCCTCTTTGTTAAAACCCTCCATTATATACATATATTAATCGGCTATAATGTAATATTGAAAAAAACCACACCAATAATTTCAGTGAGACCCCGAAACTCCCCCATCAGTATAAGCTGTTAAGTAGCAATGGGTAGCTCATATTTGCCGCAGAACAGATGACTGTTGGGGCAGAAGAGTCAAAGTGGAGACCACGGTAAGCGCGGCTTGGGTGCCCATCTAGCCAGGTGCACCGATGACTGTAAAAGTGCCATGAGAAAGGCTAAGGCCTACATAAAACAGTAGACTGATTGAAATAAGTATTTATTTATATGTAAGTAAAAGTACACAAATATCGCTGGTGGTCCAGGGATTTCGATTTCACCTTGGGTCCTGAGTGGCGGAGGTTCAAGCCCCACGTTGGGCGCCATTTATCACGCCGCGGTCGGACTCCTCGTCTCACGAATCCACGACATCTTGTGATATATTTAATAAAATACTCTTGTAGGAGCACTTGTAATTTTATTGCTTAATAAAGATAAGGTTGAAGAGGTCAAAAATGGACCTACAAAAATAGAATCTAAACAATGATGTTAGTTCTCAAAAATCGTTAAACTGACTAACTTAAATCAAACAAGAGTCAAGTATCCTATTGAAAAATAATTTTGAATTTGAAAATTAGGCCAAAATACAAGTAAAAATTAAATGTAAAGAATTGTAGAGGTCGGCTCCCACCTCTACAAAGGTTTTATGCTACAAGCCTGACAAGGTACACAAAAATGAAATAGTTACCTACTTTAAGAGCACCTCGTATGTCAACCGACTGGTAATTGACTCCTTCATTGAGATCAACTATCATACTATACACAAACCTATTGCGGCATGCAATCATGTTCAATGACCCAAAGTAGAATTGCGCAATGTTTTGATTCTCATCAATGTGCCTCATCATCATGGTGTACATCTAGCGTGTGTCAAATAAAATCAACCAATCTTGAATAGAAAAGGACGACGCACGAGATAAGTGTATTGTCTAGAGTTCCGTAATAAAATGGTGAATATACGGGACGAAGTAAATAAGCCAGCGCTGACTGACTATCCTAAATAAGGCTACAAATTTATTAATAATGATTAAAGCTTTCAACCTACTAATTACTACAATTTAACTTAGAATTTGGGTTATTTGGGAAACATCTGTCATATGGTGCCTTGGGGCGTTCTATTTTCCTGGCTTGAACTTTATGCATAACTACCTATCTTTTTCCATTATTTTTGGTTTACTCGTATGTTTAATTAAGACAATAATATAGGCAATTGATATTTATTAAAATTTTTACATAAGCACTGATAAATACGTACCTATATATGTAATATATTCACAGATTTTATCCAATATATTCATACTGTGGTGGCCTGATTTATTTAATGGAGTAACTTAAGTCTCTTCTTATTTTTGAACCGTTATTCGGCTTCACAAAATATGTCATTTCTTATTTGAAGTCGGTTAACAAAGGACTGCCCATACCTACAAGTTTTTGCCTTATCGTAAAACGGTAAAAAATTAAGAGGTCGTATACTTAGGTATGCAAGGAATTTTTACGTATTTTTCTGAGAAAAACATATAATAAAATAGAACCTGTAGTTGGTATACGCAGCCCAAAACATGATTGCTTTAATACTTGTATCATACACAAATCTCCGAAATACATGAAAAATACACGTACATAGAAATATGTTAGTCACGTAACAAACGAAAAATAATTTCTTAGCCTTTGTAAGAAAAACATCTTAAACAGAACGTAAAATCGGAAGCATAAAACATAACAACTTCCTTTAATTAAAACAAAACAGTAAAACTAATACTATTTATGGTTAATCTCAGATAAAACATGTATTTATGACCATTACAGTAGGAAAGTACCCACCAGGGAAACATAATCAGGGTCGAAGGTCGCCTTATCATAAAATGATGTGAGTCATATACATATATGTACATATAGAATAAATTAAAAATGTTATAACACATTAAAACATCATCAAAATATTATTAGTACACATGTATGTATAATTATACCCGTAAATTAATTAAAATCGAATTCATAAAATTCTGGACCAGAGTTTATTATAACACTAGCGGCCCGTCCCGGCTTCGCACAGGTGCCCTTTTTTATCCATAAACCTATTTTGACCCTCAAAATTTTTTTACCCGAAAAAAGTCAAAATGTTCAATGTCGGTTGCGTCCGCTGCATAGGGAGCCGCGCAGCATGGTATCTCGCAGAGATAACTGGGGCCACCGTCCTTCCCTCGCGCGCAGTACTTGATCATTATTTTGCTGCGATGTTATTTTAAAACTGCGATATCTCCTAAGATATTGATTGAAATCAAATGATGTAAAGGGCATTTTGTATTCATTTTGTATGTATTTATTTGAATAAGAATATAATATCATGTTTATAAAAAACCCCTTCGCAAATAATGCATTATTTAGAACAAATTTTGTTGGCATAAAAAAGTTTATAGTATAGTATAGTAGCCAACCTTAAAAGATAGTCATATGCTGTCACAGGATATTTGTTAGAACTTTTTAAAGGGGAACAATTCTGTCATACATGATTTTTGCGGAACTTTAACCGTTTACGCAGCGCACGCAGCAGAAACTCTCAAAAGGTAAAAAAAAACCCGATTTTGAAACATTCTACATTGGTGCTCCGCTCCTATTGGTTTTATTTTGATTATCCAGCCTATAGCCTTCCTCGTATAATGGGCTGTCTAACACTGAAATTATTATTAAATCGAACCAGTAGTTCCTGAGATAAGCACGTTCAAGCATACAAACAAACAAGCTCTTCAGCTTTATAATATTAGTATAGATTCATTGCTTAGGGTGGAATAAAATATTATAAGCAGCAATCAATTCACATAAGGCAGGCGATTTTGTAACTCCAATGGTAATCGTTTCAAGTCAATTTTGTCGATGACATTTGAGGTGAATCTTAATATGCTAAATATGCTTTTGCGACTCTAGTAAAAAGCAATCTACATTTTGATTGGCGACAACTCATAACTCATAAAGTTTTATGACAAAATGTTGTTCGAATTCACCTTAAGGCAATTCCTATTCTATCATAAATGAGTCAGTCTGCCAGCTAGACGAGGCAACTGTTGCAACAAGGATATACAGACAGACCACCTAGGAAGCAATCGGTCGTCAACGTGGCCTTTTAAGGACTAGCCAGCGGTACGTGCATTGTATATATATCAGTATAGGCGTAAACGTTGTTTGATCTTAACATCTGTTGCACTCATTTAGAGCACGGAGGACAATCTTTACACACTTGTGATATGAGTAGGGTACCGTTTATTGTGATTATCTAACTAAGACTACGCTCCAAAATGCAACGTGACATTTAAAACAGTGGTTTTGCAACGTCCGGCTCAGGGTAATTTTTCGACTGTCAATTTGAATTAATTACCCTTCAAAAGATACGGTTTGTTTGACAAACTTCTGTTTCGAAACGGGTGGAAAATCAATTTTACTGGGCGGGCGATCAGACAGCACAGAGTAAAAGTAAATTGAAGCGTAGCCTAAAAGAGTTAACTGACACATCCACAGAATAGGTAAAATGGCACAGTTAACTGACTGACTGTTATACCAACTCACATCCACAGGATAGGTAAAATGTCACAGTTAACTGACTGACTGTTATACCAACTCACATCCACAGGATAGGTATAATGGCACAGTTAACGGACTGACTGTTATACCAACGCACAAACACAGGATAGGTAAAATGGCATAGCTACTATACCTAAAGATTTGAAATTTAGCACAAAAGTTCCTGTAACGTAGGCGAGCATTAAGAGAGGATTTTGCTAAACTAATTTCCTAAAGGGGTAAAATGGGGGTAAGGATGAAGCTTAATGCATAAATATTGGTATTTACCCTTAGGTTTAAAATTAAGATCGACGTTTTTAATTTTTTTTAGAAAATTATCCCTTAGAGGTCAAAACTGGGGTGAAAAATAAGAATTCCGATCCTTTTGTGTGTAGACTTGAAATTGAGACATTGCACAGATGTTTGGATACACTAAGGATTTCGCAAAATTTATCCCCAAAGAGGGTAAAATGGGATTTGATGTTTGTATGGTAATTATTTTTGAAACGAAATGCATAAAAGTTAGTAGGTATTTGACCTCTAGGTAAGTTAAAGGTAGGTTAAAGATTTAGACGTTTTTCACCGTTTTTTAAGAAAATAGACGATCGATCGATACTAATATTATTATATCAGCAAAAGTAAGATTATTGTTTGTAAACCAACCATAAACCTAGCAAATCACAATAATAGTTTAGCACCTACAAAGTAAATATATGTGCATAGGGGATGCCCCCTCTTAATTAATTGTAGTACAAAAAAAATATTAGGGTAACAATTTGTTAAAAAACGGTAGCATGGTAGTGACCTCCTCGACGGAAATAAATAGTAAAAAAATCTAACTTTTTTATAAACATCTTGTAATAAAAAAAATGGCAAACACAAAAATTTATAAACATTGTAATAACTATATCAATTTCAGATCTGTAAGTCAGTTCGTTTTCGAGCTAGACTCATGACATTCTCGGACGGACTGACGGACAGACAGACAGGCAAACAGACATCAGAATGATAGCGACAGCGTTTTATCGCCTCTGGCTATATAGCTCTGGCCGTCGGTGATGGCCTAAAGTTTATTCGGTGGTGGCCTAGTGGTTTGGGTATTTGCTTCTCATTCTGTGGGGCGTAGGTGTACCTTAACTTCTCAAGTAACTAAATTGTTTGTCTGTCTGTCTGTTGTACATCACTTGCTTTTCAGTGAAGGAAAATATCGTGAGGAAATTTGCATAAGTCAGAAAAAAACATACGTCTTGAATTCCGCCATCACACTCGCACAATGGACTACCTATATATGGCCTCAATCACCCTCGGCTTATATACATAGTCTTCAGGCTGAGAAAGATCATCCTTAAGAGGCAGTACTACGAGGCCTGGGTTGTGGAATGAGCTCCCTGCCAAGGTTTTCTATAAGGACTTAGAGTATGAAGTTCTTCAAGAAAAAAGTTTTTGGGTTTTTTTAAAACCCCTGGTGTTACAAGCGTCCATAGACCACGGTGACACAGGCGAACCGTGTGCTTGTTAGCCACCTTAGTGGTATAATAATTCAAAAAAAAAGAGGCAGAAAACTTGAGTAAAAACAAGGATGACACGATATTTAAATTCAGCTACATCTCAACTCATTGTCATTTTCATTGATATGCATGAAATAAATTAAAATTTTATTAAACATAATTTTTATTAAAAACTGCGTTTTCTCAGGGTTAAAGAACTATCACGGCTATAAACTAATAGCACTTAGCACTTAGATTTGTTTGCCAAAACTTTTAAGAAAAGAGTGAAAAGGGGTCAGTTTAGGATTTATTTTATCGAACAAAAGTTCATTAATAATGTTTTTACGTTTTTCAGGGTTTAAACCATTTCCCGAAGAACACAGTCATTACATTTACTCGGATCTGGTAAGAGGATGCGAAGAAACCTTAGACAAAAAAAAAATTAAATTAAGGAACTTCTAAAATATCACTTAAATCGCTCGGAATTCACACAAACACATATCAGGTGCAATTACGTCATAAAATAAATATTGTGTTTTGTCAGAAATGATGAACTCCGAAGATCAAAAATTTGTTGATTCGCCCCTCAGACGCGTCATTTTAATTAATTACTTTACGCCATTGCTACACCGGTATTTGAGACCATTTTTGCACAAATACAATGCAATTTCAATCAATTTTTAATTTTATTTTTTTCATTTGTATAGCAACGTTGATTAGATGAGCCGGATGTGAATATACATATCGTCGTCCGATATAGTTGAATCCGCCATCCAACTAAATGCCTAGGCAGGTCGTTCAGTATAGAGCAGAAATTGCACTGTATTAGTAATAGCCCCCTATTACTAATATAGTGCGATTTAGGGTGGGTTTAGGTTTTCAGGTGCCGACGTAGACCGAATCTGGTTTCATATAATCTTGCTCAGTTTTATCATAATTTTTCTTTTCCATACTAAACGAACGCTAAGGTTATGGAATAAGCTCCTTGCCAAGGTTTTCTCTAAGGACTACAATATGGGGTTCTTCAAGAAAAAGGTATTACATTTTTGAAGGGCCGGCAACGCGCGTGTGATGCCCCAGGTGTTGCAAGCGTCCGTAGGTTGCAGTGACCACTTCAGCACCATCAGGCAAACCGTAAGCTAGTTTGCCACCGTAGTCGTATTAATAATAAAAAAAACGATCTTCCTAGGAATTTAATTGAACAGCAGATTAAAATATCGGGCTACGACATATGTATATGTTATATTTATATATTATATCTTTGTTGTTTAAGGAGCTCATGACCCAATCCAGATCGTCTATCAGACGCAATATTCGAAGTTAAGCAACGTCGGACGTGGTCACACATTGAATGGGTGACGGCTAGTGGCCAAATTTTTCTGAGTTCCTCTGTGCATCGAAAGGTACGTTAAACTGTCGGTCAAGGTAAGGTGAGGGTACCAGACAACTATGGCATTACTTGCATATTGCCAACACTCTAAAAATCTAATCACTTCCTATTTAAAGGCTTTTTTGAATATTGTAGTCCCTAGAAAAAAACCTTGGTAGGCAGCTTATTCCACGACCGATACATTTGCGGGCAATACATTTCGTTACTAAGGAGTGATGAAGAATTCCATGCCGATGGTAGAGTAAATTGATTAGGTATTACTACGCACTGATGGCGAGCGGTGCAGCGCTGCAATACAAGCAAATATTCTTTTTATATTTATTCTGTTTTCAAGTAGTATGCAGACAATTCAGCCAAAACATCTGCTAAATAAAAAAAAACTACAACATGCTACTGGCAGTAATAAAAAGCTTAACAACCGAGAACATGCGGTAAAACATCGAAACCAAGCATTCATGGCCTTGGGTACCGCGACCATCAATTGTTGATTGGACAAGGCGTGTGGCTCATTAGCATGTACGTCTGGATTCAATAGAAAAATCATTGCTTTTACAAGTACCATTATAAATTATATATGATCAGTTTTTGCATACTCAAATGTTAGCAATATTTTCCTATGTTGGTTTAGCATGCTGGGGCTAGGGCCGTAACCAGAGAGTTTATTTAAAGGATATAGTAAGATAAGAGATTCGACGAAAAATCAAGTCACCGACATAGCCCATGGATTAAGCCAGCTAAAGTGGCAATGGGCCAGTAATACTTATCGCAGAAGAGATGGCCAGTAGGGCAGACGAGTCTAGAGACGTATTGTTAAGCGGAGCGTGGGTCATCCTCCAACCAGGTGGACCAATGAGCTGAAAAAGGTAGCCGTTAGTTGCTGGATGAGAAAGGTAGAGGCCCGGGTGTGATGGCGATCATTAGGAAAGCCTATATCCAACCTTGACTTTTAGGGCGGTATTCAATTATTATGAAGATTGTCCATCCTTATGCGAGATAGTGAAATTATTGAAACAAAAGACAAAATATACACATTTTAGAACATATGTAGGTATTAGGTATAATAAACCAGAGTGAACTAAAAACAAAACAATAATGAATAGTAAAATATTTATCTTTTAAACGTGTTTTTCCAGAAATAAAGGTAGGTACATACTGTAAACGAATTCATTTAAATTATAATGGTCAAAGAAATATTTTTTACATTTCGTAATTAGAAATTATTTTTAAACATATTTATATATTTAATATACCTATGTAGTATAAACATTTATTGGATGGAGCACGTGTTTATAACAAGGAATATGACACTAATAATATGAATAATTATGATAAGCGATGAATAATGAATCACTTACAACACCTGCCTGTTAGTCCTTTATATACTGTACAAGTTGCGCATAGAAGTCGGAATTATCGTCCAATGAATTCATTTCATTCATTTCATTCTATGTAGGTGCGTGCGTATGAATGTGATAAAACACGCAGTGTTTGGCGGTCAAACTTGTATTGGTTATAAAAAACAAACACGCGAGAGCGGTCCTACTGTTTGTCACATACACCTTATTACGTTATCCTTTAGGTTAGAAAATTCGGTTTGATTTTTTCTGTTTCTTTCTTTCGAATTTTTCTATTTCGAACACAAAACTCCATCCGTAAACTTTGAAATACCTATACCGATGCTCAATCGACATAGGACCTCCTACGTAACCGACATGGACCAAATTGTATAGGACAAACATTTTAATTAAGAATTATTTCAAAGTATGATAAAAACTAAAATATACTATACGATACACTACAATATTGATTGACATCTATCCGCGCCATAAGTGAATTAATACTTTTTAGTAGTTTTTTTTTTTTTCAAAACTAAAGCAAAGGACAGATTAAAACAACATACCTATACAATGTGTATCAAAATTATTATATTTGGTGCATTTGCCCGAAATTATTTCATGTGTAAACTGACCTCGGAAGTAGTTTTGCTAGACTTTACCAAGTTCTAGCTAAATGTTATGATCATTAAAGTTAAATATTTCCACTAAAGCGCACGGCAAAAATCTTAAACTACCTTATCCGGAACTAAACGCTCAACACGACGTTGAAAAACGCTCCAAAATAAGTCTGGTCTTGAGTATAAATGTAAAGAGATGTGTATGAAATTATGTACTCAGTATTAACACAATGCATGGCGGCAGTACAGATTTAGCCATGGAATTAATCAGCGATCGCAGCACGCGAGCCAAGCGCGCCAGCTTGCGCGCGTGACAAATGACCGGCGATACCATTACGTCGCTTCCACTTCCTTAAACGTGCTTTCTTGATTAGTCACTTATTGCACAAAATCAATAAGTACAGGAGTTCGCCCGTATGCTGCTATGCCTGCGAGGGGGGTTAAGTGCACTTAATAGTTAGTAGGTACGTAGTAGCCCTTCTGTACCTATTTATGGTAAATATTTTGATCACACTATACATAATCACAAAATAAGTAAAATCTGGCTTATAATATTCGATATTAACATTGCCCGTTCCGTGACTTCTTTCGAAACTCCCCGAGCTCGTCTATCTATACGTACGTGAGTAGGATTAGTACATAGAGGTCCTTCTGCGCCTACTTATTTCGTGATATAATCTACCAATGAATGAATGCTTATCCCCAGACTGAGACTATATAAAAGGAAGGTGAATTAATGTTAATCGGTTACGTCTGATACCGCAATCGGTCGGTCAATATTCTTTCTGTTTCATGAAATTAGCATGTTCAATAATTACCGATTGAATAAGTGACACAACAACAATTGTTTACATGTTGTATATGTTGCAGCCATCTGGTTAAATTAGCCAGTTAATTGTACGCCTAGGCATATCGTCAACTGTCCTATTGCAAATAACATGGCTTTTTACATTCTTTAACTAGTTAATTACTGTATTTGTTTTAAGATATCTGTTTAAACATCGTTTTAAAATAATAACGGCCGAACCTCTTGTTTTTCTATTTTTAATTCATAACTCCTTATCAACTAGTAGCGAGAACATAATTTATTTTGTGAAATGTTAGGTAACTATAAAGCTAGAAAATTACTGTAATAGAATTTTTATATCTTATGTGATATAATTGTAATTAATTATTTTCCACTTTTTACGCTTAGCTGTTTGCCTATCTATAATATATTTTTACCACAGAAAATTTCAGCTTAACGCCCATAAAGCAAATGCATATGCACGTTGGGAGCCCTCTTAAATAGTCACGCACTGAGTGGTTTTATAGGCACTTCTTTCCACCTTCTTGCCAAGGTTTTTTCTAAGGGCTACATTATAGGGTTCTATAAATGGGTGATTAGATTTTTAAAGGGTCAGTAACACTATTTGTCTACGGCATCGTAGCGACCAGGCTTATGAACCTAATTCAGTGCGTTTTTTAAAGTGAAAACTTCTTTAGCGGCGTTGTGAACTTCTTTTGTGATGAGCAAAAATGTGTAACTCGCGTCAGGTCACGTGACCTGGTCGAAAATTCGTAAGACGGAACTCGCGTCAGGACACGTGACCTGATTGAAAATGTAGTACAGGTAGGTTGGATATGGGATTTTAATTCTATCACAGATTGAGATGTCAAATATACTTCGTCAAAAAAGTAAATAAACAAACATTATTATTTATAGTAAATAAATAGTATACGTAGTGATGGGAAGTAAATAGCTAGTATAGAAAAAATAAATAGTTAATATTCAAGTTTACACTTCTGCCGGCACTCTCGGAGTGCAACCCGTTTTTTTTTTTCGTTTGAATGCTGGTCTTATCATAGTCTTCGAGTTCTGTACTCTGTCCTATGGACTACGGAATAGCCCACAGACCTAGGATTTTTTCGCTACACTATCTATGGAATAGCCTCACAAAATTGACCACACTTTAGAAAGAGACAACACAAACCTGTAGTCTCTTTTCTTATGTCTATCAACGTACGCCATTATGTTTATTAAAAGAAGTTAGACAGAGAAAAACGACATCATGCTTCGTTTCTGTCACACTTCTGCAGAAGCAGCCTTCTTTTTTTTACATCTGGCTAGGAAATGCGCAATCCAATTCTCTATGTCTGTAGGTCTCGAATCGATATAACAGATTTTTTTGGCAGAAATCAATTCAGCGTTTTCTAAGATAGTCATCCCTGTTTTTTCTAGTGGATCCTAGATCTATAGATATCAGCCATTAATAATAGATATTAATTTCACTTCCACTCGTCCAATTGACTGAAAATTTAATACACAACATAAATGCGATGACACTTAATATTGTTATGACAACCCTAAATTAATGCTTCAACCTATTCAGTTTGCAAATTACCCTTTTATAGTAGAGCTGATACCGCGTTCGAGCTCCAAAGTGCGAAGTGAGCCTTCTGTATTTATCTATTTTCTGGTTAGACAACCGAAGAATTTTAAAGAAAAGCATCATATAAATATCAAAGCTCCAATAGTAGTTAACGGCGGTCCTCAATTTATTACTTTTTACGATAGCGTTTATACATGTCGGGAGTTATTTTATTTTATTTCACTTGTTAAGAATTTAAAATTCTTTGATGTAACGTGTCATTGATAAGTACACAATTGTATTCCCAAGATCTACCGCACACTTTCTACGCCAAAACTATTAGAAACGTAGGTCGTTAGTGCAGATCAAAAAACTGCTCAACCACATGAAAAATACAAACAAAAGACTAAAGAAAAATTGAAAAATGAAATAGTCTTCTCAAAATAGAATATTGTGTCGGTGCCAAGTTCTGCAATGCATGAATATAATAAAAAAAAATCTATATAACATTCTTCTGATAAAAATGCCTCGTATAGGATTATTTTTTACAGCGTACGAGCTGCCACAATCCGATAAACACACTTGCATTTGTGTTAATTGTTGTGTAAAGAAACTATGCCAACCTTTCTCGAATATTTTTATAACGAATTACGTATGATCATTCTGCTAAGTTACGACAAATTTGCATATGTAGGTATTGTCATATCACGGTCTAAATATTCCATCTACGAACTTTTCCAAGCGCTTAAGTTACCTACACTCTAAGATCTAGTCTAGCAGGGCGAATTCGCCTAAAATGCCACGCGTGCATTGTACTCGACGCAACCTTGGCCGCCTCTCGCTAGCAGGGTTTTTCTTTGATATTTATTATACTTGACCATATATATAATATGATTTACACTCTCACACGGGTATATTTAATTGTATATTAAATATTAGATACAATTAAACTAAAATACTGCTATATATACGGTTGCGGTGTGTGTTAGTCGAGACACTACAGCGGCCAAGGTTGCGACCAGTACAACGCGTATGTGGAATTTTGGCGAATTCGCCTTACTGGACACGCTTTGTAATGTACCACCGCAGCCGTCAATGTCAAGGTTGAAAATTCTATAATACATCTGAATATCTAAAAATATCATAATTCTACCTAACATGTCGGCCATGTATCAATGTTGCTATGTGCTATTGTGAGAATAAGATATATGGCACACAGGACAAGAGATGAGCGATGATGAGAAAGCGATTAAATATACATTTAAGTTTGAATCGACTTGTTAATACGTACATGTACACAGCGCATGTACATTGTATATTATATTATAAGCTGGCTTGACTGCGTTGTTACCCGCGCTATTTGACTTTTTTGTTTCCCACCCTTTGAAGTGTATTTCCTGTTCTAACATATTATTTTATGCGTTTATTTGCAAAAATAACCGGGTCCCATACAAAGTTCGATCCCCTATTTTAATCCCTAACCCTATGTTAATGTCAAACGTTTGGTCGTATGAAATTAGAGTTTGAACACCGGTTACCATTTAGATATCATCATTATTTTGTCACCAAGATTTCAAACGCAACCCTGCGAATAAATTTCAGAAAAATACTGACCTACGTCACAAAAGTTTTTCATCAAGCCAGTCAGTAATTGACAAATCTTTAAGTGTTTGTATAAATGAAATAAATAAAATAATAACTCACGTACTTATAATTAACTTTCCTCATCTAGCCTATATAGCTACAAGGGCAAATACTTTGTAATTACAGTGTTATTACTTGTGCCTTAGACTCCAACATTCAATACTTTGATGAGTCATTCACCGCGGTGTCTGCAGTCGTGCCGTGTCGGTCGTTCGAAGTCTAGCCGGTCGAGTCAAGTGTTAGCAGACCGGTCCATTCTTTATATGTAATTCACATGCTATTTTAGCTCAATGTCTTTTAATTTTATAGAAAATCAATTGAGCAAGGTATTTGGTCTGGACTCCGAAGTAACAAGACAACTTGAGAGCATACAGCCAGGGCGCTTCGTAAAGTGCTTCATACAAACGCAGTTTGACCCTATTTTTTGACATTTACTAATCCAACACTATGAAAACTTGTAGACATGATTTAAAGATGTATTAGAGTCGTTTAAAATCAAAAACAAGACTTTCAACATATACATTTCAAAGAAAATTTAATTGCAGACTTTCCTAGATCATAACTTCGTTTGCTTGGAGCACGCTATGGGGCATCGCTGAGTAAATTCTCTTCGCCCCTTAACAATCAAAGTCTACTTGCAACCAGTTTGTGTTGCCTTTGATTACTCATTTGGTCTCTCACTGTTGGCCTTGTAAATAACCTCAAAAGTCGCTCGGCAAGCTATGAAGAGAGCAATTACAAAATCACGTTTTTTTTTAAATAAACAAAAATGTAGTCACATATTAGAGGAATGTTGATTCGATGGCGATTCATTGATAAGAAAATTACAGACTTAGCTATACAATATTTTTAAATGACCTTGGACAACTACTTCAAATTCAAATAACACCGCCATGTATGTACTTTTGACAAATAAAATAATTTCCTTATCCATCTGTGAAATCTTCCAATTACTTTTTAGTAGCTGATACTTTATACTTTTTTGCAAGATTTATGACAGCACTCTGCTTGCCTGGCAACCTTCTATGTGTTGTGTAACTCTCTCTCTGTTTTATTTGCACCACTATAGGCACCAGATGCGACGATGTCGGTTGTTGGTTTTTTTTTATCAAATCACAAACTTAAATGGAAGAAAAGAAAACAACATGTACAAAATCAAGTAAAAAATGTCAAAATTATATCCTTTTAAGGGTTTCTTACCCAGAGAATGCCAATCGAGCCCTATTACTAAGCCTACGCTGTCTGTGACCGAAATAGATGAAAGCCTGATTTTTTCACAGGATATGTATATAATGGGGTATTATCTAACGAATAGTAAAAAGTTAAAATTTAAGGGGGGTTTAGAACACATTTTCGTTGTTTTTGTTTTATCGTAAAAATAGTAATACATACAAGCTTCAAACTTGCAGTGAAAAATAGTGTGAACTTTAAAGTATAACAAATAATAAAAAAATCGGCCAGGTGTGAGACGGGCTTGAGTCATCTACTATTTTTAAATTACCGGTACAGCGCCATCTAGCTTATAATTAGGAGAAACAGTAACAATTGTTTGTTGGAAACGATATTCAAAGTTATGCAACGTTATCCGTGTAAGTCGAATTCGCGTAAGTCGGGGTACAATTTTGCACATAAAGACATACAAAGTGTGTTTATTTGGGACCGGAGACTAAATAAAACAATAATTAAGGAAATAAATGTGTAACTAATTGTAGATAATATGACAAATCTGAATCCGAATAAACACAATCTGAAGTTATTTTGATGTAGAAGGTTTCTGACGAGTCAATAATTTATAATAATAATGTTCAGTTTACACTTCAAAGATAATGTTTTTCTATTCTTGTTTGAAGCAAAAGAGTCAGTTCTTCGTTTGGATGCCATAGTACTTAACACATATCTTGGGTCATCGCACAACACACAAAATCGTTATTTTCTTGTACCTACGCGTCGATTCCACGCTACACGTCAGAGCCTGAAAAATCGCGTAACTCCGAATTCGCGTATGTCGAGGTAGTGTAAGTCGGGGTATTACTGTACTTGGATGGGTGACAGCTTAGCGGCACACACTTTATTTGTTGGGGTTTGTAAATTACTTAAATGGTGGTAGGTAGGGAACCCCGGTGCGCGAGTCCAACTCGCACTTGGCCGGTTTTTATTTCTCTCACCTGACTAGTCTATAAGGAAGATCCAGAAGTAGGCATTGCAATCTCGCAGCTCATTTAATCCCGCGGGATTAATATGCGGGATTACTCAATCCCGCGCGGAACCACGTGGGATTTTTTTTTTTTTTTTTATACCACTAAGGTGGCAAACAAGCCTACGGTCCGCCTGATGGTAAGCGGTCACCGTAGCCTATGGACGCTTGCAACACCAGGGGCATCACTCATCTTTAAAATTATGTTATAAAATCAAATTAAAACGGCAGGTTTTTGTGTAAAAATCAACTTTTATTATATATTTAATACATTAAGTAATAGAAATTATTTATTTTCTATTAATATAGTATAAGCAATTAGTAATCTGTTTTCTTAGAATCATCCCTAAATGTTGGGCATAGTTAATTAGTTTTGTTTAATTTTGCCCTTACTCCTAACAATAGTTTTATATTATTAATTCAGTCTTATTCATATAACGACTAATAATCAAAGCACAACTTTTTCTTAGATGCTATTACTATGATATCAACCTATGGTGATAACTTTTTAAAATACGCTCTTAAGAAGCAATGACATTTATTGTATCGCATTGACTGAAACGTCGCACTCGTGCTACTCTTAATTTACGCGAATGTTTTAGCTCCAAATTTTTAAATTGCGGGATTCGCGGATTCGCGCTTTGAAGGTGCAGGATCCAGCAGATTAATAAAAGCAGTGGGATTCCAGAATGCGGGATTGCAATCCCAATCCACAAGGTATCTCGAAGCATTTGGGATGTAGTTATACCACAGCATATATTATACACACAGCACACATAATATAACAATCGAAATGGCGAAATACGTTCCGTTTTGCGATAATTATCACAGATTACGTTCGTGACTACAAAAAAAATAATTCTAAACTCATACAAGTTTGCGTTATGTTTAATGTACATATAAAATATTGTAACCAAAACTATGTATCTCTGCAGGGTGGGGGTTGTATTTTTAGAAAGATAACATCAAACCCTACATAATTCAACCCCTAGCAATACATAAATCCTGTGCCCTAATTGTAAATCCAACCCTTAGACTCAGACCACACCTTACCTCAATCAGTGTCGAATTGTTCTTTAGCTAGACCTTGAAGTGTAATGAAAAAGTTTGAAAGTAATTAAGTAAAGAAGCATTTCAGCCAATCTGAAGTTTATCTGAAGTTTAGCCCAATAGTCAACACATTCATTAACCACAATATCACTGTGACTTGGAATCCATGTAAGAACTATATCAAAACCTTGAGAGTAACACTGTAATAAAGATCTTAATCTTCAAAATCATAGGAGATAGGTAGATTTATGTTTTTTTGTCAACTTTTGGAATCTTACAGAATAATAGATTTGTTAGGATGATGTGTGAAATACATATAAAATGGCTTCAAGAAGAGCTATGGCTTCACCAGTAAAAATGGAAGACTGAGGACATTTAAAGCTGAAAACTTGGTATACTTAACAGAGTGAAGCTGTACTTCACGTCTGGGCAAAGATTGCTGCTTTACAAGTCGCTCCCATATGGAGTACTGCTGCCATCTCTGGATGGGTGCACCCAGATACCAGCTTGGGCCTTTATAGAGAGCCGTTCTATTTAAATCATAAATACAACCTGAAAGTGCAAGCTTCATTCCAGAATTTTTGCTATTCTATAATTTTTTTCCCCAGAGCATCATAAATGAGGGTGTTAAATTTTTTAAAGGAGTATTCATTTTTTTTTTTATATTATGTAAATTTCTATTAGACAATTAGTTTCTGCTTTAATACAGCCTTGAAACAGGTGCATAAATTTAATATGTAAACTCAAACCTCTTTTCTTGAAGGGTAATAAACAATAAGGACATGTGCAAATAATCTTGAGATGACATTTATAATTCATGTAAATATTGGTTACATATCTGTTTTTAACCGGTTTTTAATTAGGATGATTTATAAATCGACAGTGCATCAGCTCCTAGTAGTTGTGTGTTTATAACGGTCATAATGAGCATATTTAAAAAAAATAACTTATAGTAGTACTCATTTAAAAATATTTTGAATAAATTTGAAACTTACTAAACTTAAAATCTATTGCAATTAAATCTGATTAAACTTTTAAAGGTAAAATGAGAATGGCGCAATAATTTCATGACAGTGACCAACTGTCAATTCCTTTTGTGTTAAATATTGTATTTTCAATCTCTATGTAATTTTTGCTTTTCTTAGATAATCTATTAATTTATTTTTATTTATTTTTTTATGTATTTATTTATTTCATAGTGATAAAAATAATACAGATAATTTCACCTGCTTATGAGATACAGGATAGCATACGATTAATGACAGTTTTGTGGTGTTATATTTGGCAGCCCAATTAGACCTAGATCTGTGCAAAGGCTAACTATAAATACTTATGTATGTTGTGACGATCAAAGTAAACATTTTTTTATGTTCTTTTTTATAATGTTATCTCACATCTAGTAAAAGATTTAGTTAAAAAGTTTTTTTTTTTTTATATAACTGTAATATACTATTAATTTACCTACTTATATTATTAATTATGTTATTTGTTATAAGGGATATATATATTTATAATACACAAATATACTACATAAGATTAAATAATACAAACGATAAAAACAGTAAGTACATAAATAATACATGAATACTCATATTTAGTTATTGGATACATGCTTCCCATATTTCCCAAAAATATCCCATATTTTTTAGTATGTTTTTTGACGACATTGGTTTTATTTTTTATGTTTGTTCCTTCATCTATAATTTTAGTTACTGACTCTGGTAACAAGTGATATAAGCAAAGGAGCTATATTTAAGATATGTCTCCGACTAAAAGTAGTCACACTATCTGTCATCTACTCTTATTTCATTTTTAAAAATATCATGGAGATGAGCAAGAGTAGGATGTCGGAGTGCCACCCCTGAATATTGTTAGTTCTCCTGACTTAACTTTACTGCAGCAGCAAATTCATTTTGATTAAAAAACTAGTGTCGAAAAGAGACATGTAGATTGAGGAGGAAATCAATTCTATGATACAATTTCTAACACAAAAGAAAATTACAGTTGGACACTGTCATGAAATTATTGCGCCGTTCTTTTGTTGCCTTTAAAAGTTTATATATAAAAAGTTCATATTATTTTTTGTATCAGTTTTATTTAGAATAGATTTTAAGTTTTGTAAGTTTCAAATGCATTTCTTATTCAGATTTTTTTTTAAAAAAGTACTACTTATTTTTTTTTTAATTTAAAATGGACCATCTTTCATTTATTATTGAGGACTCTCGAATTTTTGATATAGTTTCGAAACAGGATAGTTTTGTCTTAATTGGTAACTGGTTTCGAAAAAAGAAGTAATGTTCTTATTTGGAAACTGGGTTTCGGTAGAAGAAATATTTTTCTTTATTAGAAAGTGATATCAAAACTTGGTTTTGACTTATTTGTTGCATGAGTGTGATAAGGAAACAAAAGTTAGGTATTTAAACATTTTTTTCAGCCTAACATACACACATGCTTTACATTTCTTTATGTTCTTTATTTACTGTTATTTGGCCAGTTAAGACTGTAATACATGTCAGTGACCTTGCTTGAGTAGGAATCAACGAAGCTATATCATTCAAAGCATGCTGTCACAAGGTTTAACTTTACTCAACACTTTTTGTGTTGAGAAGAAGAACAAATAGAAAAAAAATAAGAACTAGTACAACAAATTCCTACAAAAACCTATACAATTCCAAATTTGAGCCAATAGAAAATTACAACTCAAAAATAAGTAATAATACACCTATAAAACCATTTGAACCCAAAGAAGTAAGAAAGGTAATGCTAAGTCTTAAAAAAAAGGAAACACCCCAGAACCAGATAAATTAAAAAACGCAACGCTACTGCTTTGTAAAGATGTTCTAATAGTAGTACCAATAAACCAAATCTTACATAAAATATTGCAAGAAAAATCTATAACTAAATAGTGGCCAGAAGCTCAGATATCATTAATTCATAAAAAAGGAGACCCAGAGGATTTAGGAAATTACAGACCAATAAGTCTGATGTCAAATATATATAAACTATTCTCATTGACACTATTAACCCATTACGCATCCTAGGTTCCACAGTGGGACCTAAGCGACTTGTGTCGCGGGGAAATTTTTTCAGGACGACTTTTATCAGACAGGCTAATTGTAAGTATTCAGTAGTGAAGCCAATGGCCTGTCCTACGTTCTAGTAATATTTTGTGCATTTAATATTTTTTTATCAGAAATTGTTTTGGTAATATGATCGGGCTGCCATTTTGTGTTGCGCCGTTTTGAGTTGGATTTTGGATTTCATTTACAGTAGCATAGTGTTCATTTTGACCCCGTGTAATGTGCTATATATAAAAAACTATACCTTTTTTTACATATTTCATGGAACATAATAAATAATGAAACTGGTAAAGTTAGGAATTCTTGTATATGATGCTAGTTTTAAAACAAATTCTGATGTAGCAGTTCCCTTTAAACATTTTTTAAGGAATATTCCATTCAAAACAACTGAACATCTAAACTCAAGTCCAATCTTAGCAGAAAAGTTATTAAAAACTAGTGTTCCTAAATGTAACATTCCTTTTGTATTTAAAAACATTAGTCCTACAGATATCATTAATACATTTAAAACATTAGAAATTAAAAACACCACAGACCTTTGGGGACTTTCTGTAAAAACTATAAATTCAATTATTCATGTTATAGCACAACCCTTAGCCATTATTTTTAATAGTTATGTTAATAGTGGTGTGTTTCCTGATGAGATGAAACTTAGCAAAGTTATACCTCTTTTTAAATCAGGTAGTTCAACAGATCCTAATAATTTTCGGCCTATTTCAATACTACCTATAATCAGTAAAGTTTTTGAAAAAATCATACTTTGTCAAATGTTAAGCTATTTCTGTATTAATTAGCTACTTAGTAGTAAACAGTTTGGCTTTATGAAAGGCTGTTCCACAACCGATGCGGAGTGGCACTATTAAAAAATATATATAACGCCTGGGAGGATTCGCATGACGCCCTTGGAGTGTTTTGTGATTTATCTAAGGCATTTGACTGTGTTCAACATGAAAATCTCATCAGGAAGCTACATCACTATGGTATTAGAGGCAAAGCTCTCGACCTTTTGACATCCTATATGAGTAGGAGAGTACTGAAAATAGATGTCCACGGTGAATCTCTATATTTAGATAGATATATATATAGATAGATCTCCGGGATCAGCAGTCACTATGGGAGTCCTTCAGGGCTCAATTTTAGGTCCTTTTCTATTTCTTATTTACATTAATGATCTCCCATATCATGTAAAAAACCATGACACTGTCTTATTTGCTGATGTCACCTCTTTGCTTTTTAAAGTTAAGAGACGACAGACATATGATAATGAATTAAAAAACGCCCTTTCTAAAATTGTAAATTGGTTTAACGCTAATAATTTGTTATTTAATGAAAAAAAAACCAAATGTGTTAAATTTATTTTACCAAATGTTAGTCAGAGACAGACATGTATTAATATTAATGGCGAGCAATTAGAACTTCGATGGGGTCCTCATATTACGATCAAGAAAATAAGACAATTGACCAATGTCGACACTGCAAAAATAGTATATTTTAGCTATTTCCATAGTTTAATGATAAAGTATTTCTATATAATGAATATCTACTACCATTATACATAGGATTTGTGAATTTGTAAATTACCTATACATCTAGGAATGTAGACTTAAAGCCTTTGACTCAATTTCACTTACTCTATTTGGCGAGCATTAACAGAACAGGAAATTCACCATGCTTATATTACAATAATATAAACAATTTATAAAAACAGCACAGCTTGGGTCAAAACAAAGACTCTGGGAGACAATTTCAACATCTGCTGTGGTGTGTGCCAAGGAGATGCAATGTCACCAAAGCTTTTCTTAGCTGTGTTACAATCAATTTTTAAAAAACTGGATTGGAATAATAGAAAGAAAGGAATCTCAGTAGGAGGAGAATACCCATCAAACTTGAAATTTGCCGATGACCTAGTTTATTTTAGTACCAAGAGTTTCAGAATTATCTAACCTTTTGCATTAACTAAACACACAGTCGGTGGTGGCCGAGGGGTTTAAATTTCACTTCATGTCCCAAGTGGCGGAGGTTTGAACCCCAGGTTGGCGTGTACCAATGAGTCTTTTCTTAATTTCTCAAGTACACTGATTAATTTATTCACACCATTGGCTTTTCGGTGAAGCAAAACATTGTGAGGAAACCTGCATACAACAAGAAAAAAATAAATATTGTATGTGAAATCCGCAAACCGCACTGGGCCCGTGTGTAGACCATTGGCCCAATCACCCTCGATTATGAGGATAGGCCGTGCCCCAGCAGTGGGGACATATAAAGGCTGGCAAGCAAACACACAGCCTAAAAGTTGGTCTACAAATGAATGAGAAAAAACCAAGGTTATGACAAATTGTATTGAAAACCTAGTCCAAATTGAAGATGCAACCCTTGAATATGTCAATGAATATATCTACCTTGGAAAATTAGTATCTTTTAAAGATTGCACAGATTAAGAAATCAAGAGAAGTACTGGACAGTGAAGAACATATTTAAGAGAAACATACCAATAAAACTGAAGAAAAAGGCTTTCAATAACAGCATTATCCCTTGTCTGACATATGGGTATTAAACATGGTCAATAACAAAAAATGTAACAGGATTTCAGTCTGTTAAAACGCCATGGAAAGAAGCATTCTGAACATAAAACTTAAAGACAGAGTCAGAGCTACTGAAATAAGGCAATGGACAAAAGTAATTTAAATTTAAATTTATCTTAAAATTGAAAATTCAATGGGCTAACCACATTGCTAGAATGGACAAAAAAGATCACAATGTAAAACCTGGGACAGTGAAAAAGGCAAGTAGGAAAACCTTAATGAAGATGGGCAGATGACATAATTGATGTAGTAGGAAGGAAATGGATGGATATAGCAAGGGACAAAAAGAAGTGGAAACAAGAGTAAAATAAATAAATAAAATATTGAGATTGGAAGAGGCCCAAGGTCATCAGACCTCCCACAATACATAAAAACTTTTTTTTATTATTGTTTAATTATGTATTTAGCTGTAAATGTAAATTAGTAGTATAAAGGCTTATATTATATTATTAACATTTTTTGAAAGTTTGTGTTGCTTTTACTTAGCACACCTTTTTTATGTTTTAATTTATTTGAATCAACAAGTCTTTATATTGCTAAAACATATTTTTGGATGCCATAGTATTGTCATGACACAGGCTGTACTGACATTATTTTATGTTAACAGCAGGTTTAGTAAATAATACAATGAAGGAGTATACTGTTGTCTATTTACAGAGATATTAAAAGTATTTTGACTATCTGGCAATTCTTAATAGTAATACAAGCACTGTTTAAATACATAGCTAATTGCATGTGCTTGCATTTTCTATGTGCTTAGATTTAGATGCGACACACTTTCTTTAGTAGGTTGTTCATAAGGCCATGTATTCTATACTTATTCTACTTCTTACAGTTTGTTCAAATGGAATTTGCAGTTATACCTGCAAGAATTTTACATTTTATTTTTATTATTTAGAAATTAAGGTTTGATATATATCGCAACTAGAGGGCCATTTGCCTGATCTGGTCTTTTGTTGCTAGTGCTGTATTGTTTACTGTGTTTTAATACTTTAATATGGTTATTGTAGTTTCATTTTACACCACAGAGTTAGAAATGTTTGTTATATGATAATTCGCCAAGAAATCATAAAAGTTTTTCATGTTTGTTTTAGTAATTTTTATTACTAAAGTAAATACTATAAAATATTTGTGTTTTATAATGTTCTCAAAAGTGTCAACTTTGATTAAGTATTAGTATTATTCAATAATATATATTGCATTAATCAGAAAATAATATGATATCTTAAGATTTGTTAAAAAGAATGTCAGAAGGAATAAAAAATCTTATTAAATAAATCTGTACTTATCAACGTACAGCCTATAGAACTGACATTAAGATTATATCTGCTCACAAAGGGTAAATTATATGAAATTAAATTTGTATGTAACAGAGAAAAATGTATTAAAAAACATTGTTTGAATTGGTAATGGAAAATCATTCATTGGAGTAACCAATTGACATATTTCAGTCTGTCAGATCTGATAGACGGCTATCTAGTTTAAAGGTTCTGAACTGAGCCCATATAAATATTTCATCACAAATTAGTAGGAAATAACATAAGGAGGAAAAACTAAAACCTCTAAACAATCGTGTGTCACAACAGCAGCGTAAGTTACACGACCAGCAATCTTAAGCAGGGTTCATATTAATGAAATGACAGGCACAAATGCAGTTTATATTTATAAAATCATAATTTATTGCAATTACTAATAGTGTGGTATTGGAACACAAAGTTATCAAATGCAAAATCTCTTTTTAGTTACTCAGTTAAAACGCAGGTCTGGTTCCGATGTTTCGACTGATCAGTGCTTCCAGGTTTAAGTAAAACATACGAGGTTGTTATAATATTTAGAAATAACCAAAACCTACTAATAGGTTATGGAAATTTTTGCAATATTCCGTATCAAAAAACAAGAAAGCTCAGGATAATATGTGCTAGACTTACTTTGCTCATTCGAGGCCGCAGTAGCCGAATCAGCAACATACGAGTTGCTCCGAGAGACAGGTCCCCACTGTGACCTTCGTGTACCTTCCTTAGACTCAGTCCTCTCTAAATCTTCCGCTTTGCATAGGTGGAAAGCAAACACGCACCAATATAATATAAAACCGATACGCATCTTGAACTTTCAATGACACTAATACACTAACCACACAGGACACCAAACCACTTTAAAACTATACACTATACGCATTCTAAATTTAATTTAGTATACTAAAATTTTATAATGTCTAAGGCCACATAGTATATACGTCACAATATAGTTAAAAATTATAGTTTTTCGTATAATTTTCAAACACTGGAGAAAGACGAAGGAAATTTCGAATGACGTTACATGAATCTTGACATTTTTTGTTTCTTTGTTTTTGACGTTTGTTTTTTTCTATTACCGGTTGGCAGCATTGGTATTTGTCTATAGGTAGGTGATTTCCTTATCTATGTTCCTTCCTTCTTCATTTTTACAGATAATAGACGTTTAATGGCAAATTATTTGCTACGTTTAGATTAATAGACTAAATGGAGAACCATTTTGCTCACATGGAGGTATAAAATATTAATTTCAATAAATTTGAGAAAACAAGTGTGGCTTACAAGTGCCGAAGCCCTGTAAGGAATTATGTATCTAAGACAAAAGGGGATGAATTGAAAACAATAAGCAAGTAAGAATATAAAGATGAAACTTACATATATTTTTATTCAATTCCTTTTTCCCTACATTGTTACAATTTCTTGATAATTCACCCCTGTCGTTGCGCGTATCTCCTACTTATCAGCGTAGAGGGAATACTTGAATACTATTTATTTTTCCTTAAACTAGATTTCTTCTGTTTTAAATCCAGGAACCTCGTAATCAGATATTTCGGCAAAAGCTAAAATAATCTAAGGACAACGGTTCAAAAGCACGCGGCAAGGTATACATCTCGTAAAACGAAGATCCAAGTGCTAAACTGAAGCGCCACTTCATTGAGGACGACCACCAAAGCAAGATTAGTGACTCTGAAACAGCTTAGAACAACAAAGTTCGGGCGATAACAGCGTTACGACGACTGAGCTTCTAAAAGTTTGTGGAGCTGTAATTACTTTAAAAGCTAGAAAAGCTCTTTAATGTCGTCATCTGTAAATGCAGTTCCATTGGAAATTTGGTACCAAAGTGAGGTGGTATTATTCTTCAAAAAGTGAGTCTAAACCCTTCTTTAGTACTATCGTAACCGACAGATATCACTCCTAAGGGAGAGAGGGACTTCATATTCCCGAATCGGCCGAAAGAAACTTCAAGGAAAAAGCCGTAGGAGGATGCAGTTAGTCAAGGCATTTGGCAAGCTTTGTCAAGTCATTTCGTCACCTGCAGCAGAGTCTGGAGACGAAGATCTTTGACCAGAGCAAGGCTAGTCACATGCTCAAAATTACTAAGTCGAATCCAAAATGAGGAATTTTGGAAGGGAACTAAAGTTATCGACATAGTTCACAGAATCAACGAGCAGTAGTGGCAGTAATCGAACGACGAATCTTAGAAATACTTATTGGTTTATTGGCGTTTTTACCTCAAACGTATATTTAATAAGCAGATAATTCATATCTCGTACAAATTGTTATACTATTGCGATTCTTATAAAAATTGTAATGAACAATGGCTGGAGAGTTTCTTTAACCGTTTCTTCTCTTCTGAACGCCACCATAATTCCGAAACGATAAGAGATTTTTTTTTCTGTTAATATAATTATTTTAAAACTTACTTCAGACTTTTGTTTATTTTATAGATAAGATATCCTCAAAATACCTACCTTCATTGTCATATCTATATACCGTAGGAGCTACGTAGCGTACGTGCGTTCCGTAGCTTAATGACAAAAACTAAACCCTTATAAATTTGTCATGTGCGTTCGGCCGTATGTCACAGTCTTCTAATTCCACTGCCTTTGGGTAGATCCTAATAAAATTTTACTGAAATGTGTCTTTTGCAAACCGCCATACAGACATGTTATGATAATTAAAAAATATTTTTTAAGGGTAGCTCCATACATTGAACCGAGTTTTGAAAACTTTAGTTTCACACACCTCATCGTCTGGGGTATCATTGGATAGGGCATTAAAAATGCTTTTGAGACTGCTGAAACACTTTTTTAAAGATTTATAATCTGCGAGTGCCCCTCTAACTTTTAAACCGCATCATCTAAAAGTCTGAAAAAAATCATGGTAATAGTACCGTGATAGATATTCGCAATAATTTTTATTCTACAAAACTCTAACTTTATACGTCACGCACTTGGCCTAGTCTAGCGTTAGATCTGAAGCAATACACACAAGACTGGTGCTTACCAACATGAATCCAACTTTGCAATACAGCTATTAAAAATATTTCAGTTCTTGTATTCCCCTCAAATGGTAAAACATTAATTTAATATAAATGCCTATGTATTTTGTTTACTTGGGAACATTCCTTCAACATTTTCAATGATTGCAGCTAACCGTAACAGGCATAAATATAGCGATAATGCACAATGTCGATAGTGTACGCAAAACTATTCTCAACCCACACAAAGACAGTTACTAATACTAACACTTACGCAATTTTTTTGTTTTGGTAACTAAACTGACATTGTGTATCTTTTATAATTTATATCTATGGTATCATTACTAAACTGACATTGTGTATCTTTTACATTTTATATCTATGGATAAAAAAGACACAGTAAATAACAATAAAATTGTATAAGATGCCACTACTTTCCATACAACTACAGTGCGGCCGGGCAAAGAATGCGTTCCTGACATCTGTCAATTCGTCATGACTAGTGATGTACAATAAATAACATTAATAATATTTAGTAACGATATTTATTAAATTCATTATGCATATTTATTCAATTTAATTTATATGTTGTTAGTTTTTATAGGAATTATATTTCAATTTTTTCAATAAATATTCACAATGTAAATAAATTCTTAATGAATCAATTAATTGAATTGAATCCTAATTTCTGAATGTAACGAAGGGAAAAAAATAAAAATGCTTTATTTATTGGAAAATTTATATTATGAAATACATAGTTTTAAGGCCTTAAACAATGAGGACTATGTCAAACAATTTAATCTTCCAATTCGCTTGAGGAGTCGCTGTCAGTTTTTTCAACAACCTTCATCCAGTCATCTCTTGTGACTTTTTCGCATGCTTCTTTTAAAAGCATCTTCATCTTTTTATGCCATACGGTGGAGTATTATGACGGGCTGCATAACCTTTAATTTGAGCCCAAATTAGCTCAATGGCATTGTACTGGCAGTGGTACAGGGGAATTTGGAGAACGCGATGACCGTACACCAGAGCCAACTCATCTATTTCATATCGAACATTTGTCCGCTTATGGTCATTGTCCAATTTCATCAGCTCTGCTTTTAGCATTGATATATTTGCGTCAAAAAAGTGTTTTTGCAGCCAAGCCACCAATTCCTCTTTTCTATTAGCTTGGGTAAGTGCTTTATTTTTTGCACCGAATGATAAGGGGCGTTATCCATTAATATAACTGAAGGCTCTGGCAAGCCTGGTAGCAACACATCCTGGAACCACTCCTTAAATGAAGCCGCATTCATTTCTTCGTGGTAGTCAGTAGTGGTTTTTGACTAAAATGCCAATAAACCGTTTTCCACGAAACCATACTTCGCGCAACCAGCGTGGCATATTATAAGCCGTGATCCTTTACCCATTGGCACTTTCGACGTTGACGCTTGAGTGTCATCTGTCCAAGAACGAGAAAGCGTGTGATTGGCGTTCAGCCATGTCTCGTCGATGAAAACGACATTGTCCCAATTATTGGTTTTTGTTGCTTCTCTTAAAAAAGTAATTCTTTTTAAAATTATGTCATTTCTTTCTAAAAGAATTTTCCTTTTGTCTGTTTTTTTATATTGAAATCCAATATCTGCCAAAATTTTAGATAAAGCAGTTTTGCCTCCCCTAAATAAATCAGCTGCTTTCCATAATGCCAGAATAATCGACCTATTCTCATACTTATTCCTGGAATAATAACCATATATATGATTCCTTATTGCATCAGCGTCAAAGCTATCAATGTCTGTTATAGGTTTAGTTCTGCGTTTCGTTTTTGGTGTTCTTAAATATTTTCTTCAATGCCAGATGAGCCGAACTTTTCTTTATTAATATTTGTTATCGTCCGTTTGCTCACTCCAAGTGCCTGGGAGATGCGTTCTTGGACCTGGTCGACAGGAATTAAAGGCCCGCCATTTTGTCTTTCACGCTCAAAGTAATCTCGTAGCTTGATAATTAGTTCACGAGTTTCAATTTTCAACGTTTGACCGCGTTTTGGCATTGTAATTATGCACCAAAAGTCCAGATTAGCGCAGAGGTCAGTATATCAAGAAGAACAGTCAAAATAACAACAATAACAGTCACGAGAAAATACACAACGAGAAACATTGCAGAACGTAGTCTATGCATGCGAGACGACAAGAGACGACTGCATAGAGGAAACAAATACTGCGTAAGAGTTCGTAAATGTCACAAAATAGCAGTTCCCACAACGCTATTTTGGGTTGCCATTTTTACCAGAAACATAAAGTAGGTACTACGTAGTACTAAATAATTTTATTTCCAATGTTTTTTTTCATTCACTGATATCATGACACTAATTTTTCTTAAGTTTTGTTTGGGCGTACCTTTATTATATTATTAACTGTATTAAATACTAAGTACATTATATATTATAAAATTATAACGTTTTTTTATATTATACCGACAGATTATATTAAGATTACAAAAATATTCGATTACAATTGCCTCGTTATTTTGTCACATCACTGTAAAAACCAACAGTGGACATAACCTTGAAACAGCGCCGTTTGACGTGGTTTTTTATACGTCCATGGTTAAAAGGTATTGTTTTTATATTTGTTAATTAAGTAATTGTAATAATTTTAGCTCAAAATTAATACATTTATTGTAAGTTGGCATATCGTTCATAAGGTAAATTAAAGATATTTAAAATTTTGCCGTAAATTGTACGCCAGTTCAAAGTTACATCGCCCAGCCGGACTGTAGGTCTGGAGTTTTAAGCACAAATTATATATATTATATCCTGTTTTAAGCAATGTTGCTACTTTGTAGCTAGATTTAGAAATTTTTTGTAGTCAGGCAGCTACAATTAACTGAAATTTGTAGCCAATTTTTTTAGCTATTTTATCTAGCAACCATTACCTTACAATGGCTTCTTGTCACTGAGAAGATTTAAAAGGCCGGTAAAGAACTGGCACCGCCTGGTTTAGGCGGGACATTTACCACTGATTAAAAAAGTAGTTTCTTTTACATTTTGTGTATCTATTGCGACCTCTTGCGCAGCTTACTGTTGAGATACTTGCATTGTTATTTTGTTGGTAAAATAAAATTCATTTTTCCAGAAAATATGGTTTGATAATTATGTCAGTTTTTTTATAATCTTGTATTTTATTTAAAAACAACGGTGGTTCTTATAGTTATTTGCAATTTTGTCATTTACCTACTTAGGAACACCTCACTGACATCCAATGTATATGGTATGTCTACGGGCTGTCCGAACACTTAGCTACTTTTAGCTACTTTTTTGGGTAACAAAATATGGAAATCTGGCTAGCTACTAGGTAAAGGTGGCAGTTAGCAACAATACTATTAAGTGTGCTCCCTAGGTTCCGATTTTAACGACGGAAATGTATTTTTGCTTGTTTATTTAGTTTAGGTTTCGTCGACAAATTTCAGCATTTCTTACGAAGATCTGTGAAGAATTATGCATTGAAGATTTAAAGAGGATAAAATGAAAACAGTAAGCAAGGAACGGCGAGCAAAAAATATAACAGGGGTTAATAATACTCTTTAAATGTTTCAGATGCAAGCGGAAATGTGTTTGCCAGTTCCACGATGACAACAACTGCTGAGGTAGTTGAATTTTTCAATGAATTCTTCTACAGCGTGAATGGATTCCCAGGAAGACGCACCAGAAGAAAATAAAGAAGTAACTTCCAGACACCATGCATTCTGGATAGCAGTGATAAAAATATAAAAAACTATTAAATTTATATTTGACACCAGTAAGGGGTCCAAAACTGCTTAACAGTGTTAACATTGATAAGTTGTAGATATATTGTTAATTTTCTTTTAATTAATAATTATGAGTTACCCTCTTCCTACTCTCGGTAAAATACTTAAAATACTGTAAATAAAACATTACTGCCAAAAACAGGTGACTAGAGTGTAGTGAGGTGCTGTGGTGGGAAAGGGGATCCTTCTCTTGATATAGCATACAAACCCTAGTTAACCTAACCACGGTTAACATATAGATTATGTCACTAATTGGTAGATTGCCTACATAAATGTTTTTGACAGTTATTTTGTTCTGTTATCATAATATCAAGACAACAAAACAACAGTTGCCCGTATGAAAGAATACTTCTTGGGTGGTGCATGCTCATAGTACTTTGCCCTCGGTTTATCAATAAGGATCATCTAGAAAATTTCTTTAGCTGCATTAGTGCTCTTGATTAATATAAATACTTACTGTTATACTTTAAAAATTTTGAGTTTTTTATGTTAACTAATATTTTGGGCCCTCATTCCAAACGTTTATATTATAAATAATATGATGCTGATACTTTATTGCACCTTAATTTTTGTATTTAAAAAGTCTTCAAGATAATATCGAGAGAGCCCTGATTTTTAGAGAAAGAAAATTTGCTATTTTAAACTTCTTAATAGGTACCTAGCTTGTGATTTATTGTCAAAGAAGGTATCCAATCCTAAATAAGAAATAACAAATTAGGTTTTGCTAGTGTAAATATCCAAAAATGCTTATATACCACAAAGGAAATAGTTTATATAAACTACAAATTGGTACAACTTTTGTCATTATTAGCACCATTTTTTGGTGTATATATCAAAAACATTATCCGATGTTTGTATTTTTCTTTTTATATAACTTTGCTACCAGGAAATAAATAAAATAGCTTACATGTTCTTAAAAAAATGAAATATTGCATTTTATTTAAAGAAATAAACACACAAAGTTGCAACACCTATGCTTTGAATAGTTATTAAAACATGGAATTGTCTTGTTTTATTTGTGCAACACTGACTATGTAGGTACCTATTGAATAATAAAAAAAAAAATCTTAATAATTGGGCCACGTCAAATCTATATATGAGGGAAATTCACTATTATATCGACAGGATATTTATCAATACATTTTCATGACTAATTGAGGAAGTTGAAGAGCTTATGTAATCTGTGACAGCCTGGCGATCACAACACCAAAACGGGGAATGCGGAACTAACACGGAGAAATGAATTGTCTCAAGCGTTGTCAACTTAGTGCTTTCACCCATAGACATAGGATTTTTTCACTACGTTCAAAAGACCAATAAAGCGTGGAAGGGCGAAATCCAAATTAAGTACATAGTGCCCATGAGAAAATGAGATAGAAAATGTCAATAATTACATCGATGTGTGATATGAGCGGGTCTATTTTATAGCAATCGAAATTTTCTGTTTTTCTCTTGAATCCTTGATTTATATTTTAGAATATTTAAATTGTAAATTTTACAATTTAACGTAGAATCAATTTGAATTGTAGTTTACATAGTATTCTCTAGATTTAATACCATATTTTATTGCTAAATCAAGATTTGGGAAATATTTTGTGTAAAATATGTTATCATTTAGTTACGATAAAGATTGACTTAGCAATGATGTCATGCGTATCGATATCTATACTAATATTATAAAGAGGAAAGATTTGATTGTTTGTTTGTATTAAATAGGGTCCGAAACTAATGGACTGATTTAAAAAATTCTTTTACCATTAGAAGCCGACATTATCCCTGATGAACATAGGCTTCATTCCTACGGGAAAACGGGTAATAGGACAACGGGTAGTAAGAATTATCCTTCCGTACTTATCTTTTTCATATTACTTCTAAATGGCTGATCCAATTGGGTTGAAATTTAATGTGGGTATTTTATGGTTTCCTGAAAGATTTAAAAATACAATTGGACTCGGTAGGTGGCGCTGCTGTCGGTGTGTCAACTAAACTGCTTGACCGATTGGGTTGAAATTTTGTATGTGTATTTCCATGGTTTCACAGACACGAATTTATTATGTCTTTAAAGAGGAAAGATTTGATTGTTTGTTTTTTTCTATAATGGAGGAGTTGCCTAAGAACCTACGCCGATAACGAAATTTAGGGCGGGCGAAGTCGCTGGCAGAAGCTAGTTGATAATAAAGTTTATTAGGAGTTATTTTGGCGGCAAAGATTATATGTACGTTTAACGGCTCAGTGGCTCTGTTGGTAGTGAAGACTATCTACGGAAACGAAGGGTGCAGGTTCGATCTCCGCACAAAAAAAAAAGACCAAAGCGTGAAATCCAAATTAAGTGCACAGAGCCCGAGACAAAATAAGACAGAAGAGAACAGGTGCCTATGTCAATGTCTCCCGCGATAAGATCCGGTAAGGTCATCATTTGTTTACTGCGACTGGAATTTTCTTTTTTTTTCTGTAATCTAAAAAATAATCTAAAAAAAAATATTTTTTTTTAAATAAATATTTAAAATATTTTTTAGATAAAAAAGCTGTCTTCTGGTGTCAGCCAATGTTTATTTACAAGACGAAATAATCAGAATTAATACATGTTAAACAGGTAATTTGCACTTTTTTTACTGCATTATTGATTGAATATTTTATCGAATACAGCTGAAAAATCAACGAAAAAAATCATTTGAATCGTAGTTTACATGTTTTTTCTATAGACTTGATACCATATTTCGTTTTTAAATCAAGATTTGTAGAATATTTAGTGTAAAATATGTAATCGTGATACAGATTGACATAGCGCTGACGTTATGCGTATATATAATAAGGTCTATGAGAAGCTCTTACTGCGGCATAAATAGAAACAAGTTCATTAAAATTATTATAAAAAAGAGTATAAAATTATATGATCACTAGTAAAAGGCCATAGCGTTGCTCTTAAGGCGAATGGATTTTTAGATAATCCTGGATTAACATACAAACTATTAATTTTGTACGTAACTATGGTGACTTGATCTGTGAGTAAATGTGAAGTCACAAGAGATAATAATCCAAATAAGTACACATTTTACAGGTATATTACTGTGACAATCCTCACTGGCATGGAATGTTACATTCGTAACCCTCGAGTAGCTGCCGATGTCAAAAAAAGACCGTGGTTTAATAGGTCTTGTAAAGAAGCTAAAATTCTCAAGCAAACTGCACATGAGGCTTGGACCATTGTTCCAACAATTAGGATCCGAATACGTCTGAGTTAAAATGCAAATTAAATGCTGCCTCGAGGTTAAGTAAGAAAGTAACTGCCATAGCTAAGTTCCAATTCGTCGGCAAAGTAGGTAGGCGACTTGTAAGCTATCCCTCTGAGAGTCGTGCTTTCTGGTCGCTTGTTAAGCTGCCAAGGGAAACTTTTGTCAGTGGTCGTTACCGCCAAGTTTTTTCGTTGCCTCAAACTCGAATATCAATAACGAAGGCGCTGTACGACCTACTTTACCGTGGTGCGGTGCCAGAAATCACACACAAGTCTGGGCATTCACCGCTAAGAAAACCCCATTTACTGTAGTCTCACAATTCCAGAACATAGCACTTACCATCTTCAAGAGTATTGGGATTTTTGGTGTTGACATCTCCAGCTATATCCAGTTTCGCAATCATTTGGATGACAAGGTGAAGCTGGCGTCCAAGGAACCAGGAGTACTCAACAGAGCGAAGCGATACTTTACCTCAGGGTAAAGGTTGTTGCTTTAAAAATCACAAGTCCGGCTCCATATGGAGTACTGCTGCCATCTCTAGGCGGGTGCACCTGGATACCAGCTTAGCCCTTTTGATTCGGTTCAACGACGTGCAGTAAGAATCGTCAACGATCCTAAACTCACAAGTATCGAACCATTAAGTCTGAGGACAGATTTTGCTTCCCTGTGTGTGTTATACCGCTTGCATAATGTGTTCTGTGTTTAGAGGATATATTTAGTTTCACCAGCGCGCTAGTTTACAAGAATTTTGTGCAGGTAAAATTATCCATAGTGTTGTTTGACAACACTATTCCACTCACAAATTTGTAATTTTTTTTCTGTTTCGTTTTTCATTTGGCATTGTTGATTTTGTACATTCTATATTCATGGTTTCACCACTAGATCTGGTTGTTTGGGACCCCTGCTGGTGGGAAAATTTGTATCTGGTGGCTAGTGGATTTTTTAGTGGGCAATTTTTAGATGGATTTTTTTCAAAAATTAAGAGAAAAGGGAACGAAAAAAACAAAACCAAAGTTTTGGTATGAAGTGATCGGTTTCAAGAAGTTGCATATTTTTAAATTTCTTTGTTAATTTTCCTCATTCTTACGCGGATATAGAACGGGATTTCTGTTTTATGAACCGAGTAAAATCTAAATTAAGAAATCGCATGAAATTGCCGCTGATGTCATCAATTTTAAGTGCAGGATTGACAATCGCAGAAAAATGTAACGACAACACTTTTCCAATTTTTTTAAAGCACTGTTTCATGCTTAAAAAAATTGTGCTTATGAAACTTAGATGCCTGCGACTGAAAACGATAGCGATACGTCATCTTCTGAATAATATATCTCATGCTGCACGTGAAGTATTATTCAGAAGAGGACTCTTAAGTACATAATTTATAATTTTGTACAACATTTTATTAGAAACCCAGCCAACGTTGTTTCTCTTTTTTAAAACAACTGCCGCGCCACCTATTCTGAAAGGGTTGTACTTATTCAGGAACTTTCCCCGGCATGTGCATTACAATTTACCGAAATTTCATTACAATCGGTTTACCTTTAGTGCGCGAGTTCGACTTGCACTTGACCCTTTTTTTATTACATATAAATCTTGCTCTAACAGTAACGAACACAACAAAAAAAGAATTATCCAAATCGGTATACCCGTTCTCAAGTTTTTGTGAGACTAACAAACGTCATCGTTTTTATATATATATAGATAATTTATTTTTTCATAATTACTTTTGTTTTTTTGATTTTACAAAATTTACTATCATTGAATAATGACTCAATATAAGGAATATCTACTTTTCATACAAATTTATTGTTTGGTGGATTTTCTAATGTTTTCAAATTATACCATGTCAATATTCTCGGGTACATTATATGATGTAGATTTCAAACTAAATACGTAGTTGCCATGGTTCTAGTGAAGACAGAGCTTATCGCGGTCGAGCTGTAAGACAACTGCTATGCAGTATGCTTAGAGATGTGATTTTCACACACGCCGCTAATGGCGCTAGTGTGGCAAGTCCTTAAGTAGCAACTCTATCTCCGTATATATATATAATATATATACGGAGATAGACTTCTCTTCTGACTTAATTAAAGCCACAAAAAAAAAAAAAATATAAATATAAAGTACTCTGTGATGCTTGCTACTAATCTGTGCTCCTCTGTTTGTCATAATTGTCATTGCTGTGTTTATTTTTGTATTTTAAGTTGGTTTTTATTTTGCCTTTAAAATGGAATTGTAGAATAACATAAATACTAATTATTCATAATGCCACCAACGGTGCAAACAAATGAGTCGGATCGTGATAAGCGACCTCTACGGGCAGGAGAGAGAAGGTTAGCTTTTTATTGTTGGCTTCAGAGTCCTATGGCAATTCACTAAATGTACTAACTTCTAACATTACAATTTACAGGTCGGAGCTTGTAACTCGAGTAAAGTATTGCAACACTCTCCCTGACATACCTTTTGATTTGAAATTTATCACCTACCCATTTCCCTCAAGTCGGTTTATACAATACAATCCAACTTCTTTGGAAAAAAGCTATCGGTATGAAGTCCTCACGGAGCATGACCTTGGAGTGCACATAGATTTGATTAACCGTGATATATATCAAGGCGATGGTAATGCACAGTTAGACCCAGCTGACGAGAAATTGCTGGAAGATGACATTCTTACACCACAAGACTCAAAGAGGTCTCGTCATCATGCAAAAAGTGTATCATGGCTACGTCGTTCAGAGTATATTTCAACGGAACAGACAAGGTTCCAGCCGCAGACAATGGAAAAGGTTGGTTTTGCATGTTTTCTGATACAAATCATCAATTTGATAAAGTAGTTAATCTTATTGGAATTGGGCAGTTAGTGATAGATATTACTTTATTAATTTAACTATGGACAAGTTGCAATTTGCTGAAGTGTACAGTCTTAATAAGTAAGGCATATTAGACTTTGCTATGCCCGCTCTAAATTTGGCATTGAACTTAAGAACTCCCTAATTATACTAATGAAGTTTGCTATAGTTATAAAGTATCAGAATAAAAGTAGCCTGTTTTATTCCAGGACCTAACCTATATGTGTGCCAAGTTTTATCTCGATCCCTCCAATGGTTGAAGCATAATTGAGTAACAAACATCCATCCATCTAGACATACTTTCACATTTACAATATCAGCAGGAAGGATGTATATTATAATTATTTTTTTTCTGTTACTTCAATTTATTAATATAACTATGAACAAGTAGCAACTTGCTGAAGTGTACAGTCTTAATATTAGGCATATTAGACTTTGCCAGGGGCTCCACCCCACCTCAATTCGGTTATTAGTGTGGAACCTTTTAATTAACTACTTAGTTATACTAATGAAGATTGCTATAGCTATATAGTTGGTTAAAGCTTGGTTATAGTTATTCCCATGGGAACTTTAGGGTTTTTCAGGATAAAAATAGGCTATGTCTTATTCCAGGACCTGACTTATATGTGTGCTAATTTTCATCTCAATCCAATTAATGGTTGAAGCGTGATTGAGTAACAAACATCCATCCATCTAGACATAGTTTCATATTTATAATATTAGTAGGAAGGATGTATATTTCAAATATTTTTTTATAGTTACTTTAATTTATTAATTTAACTATGTACAAGTAGCAATTTGCTGATGTGTACAGTAGGTTGGAGCGAAAAAGGCATGTTTTTGAAAATTGCTTTGTAATAGTTACCAAACCTATTCATTTAACATAAAAAAAAGCATGCGGAAGCTGATTCCTGACATATGAGTTTTTAAACTCTAACCTGACAGAATTAGCTGTTTTTTGGTTTTTTTTTTGGAATTTTTCTTCTTTATGCTATTTTATACACACATTCTAATTTTTTTTATATGATAGAAATTGGAAAGGATCTATTACAAATATTATAGTCTAATTATAATATCCGTTACCAAGTTATTTTTTAATTTAAAAGTTAATTTAAAATTCTGTGTGAGGAACAAAAACAGTTTTTTCTTTGTTTTTTACATATTTACTTTTTATTTATTAACCAATGGTTGGTAAAATTGTACTTTAGGCACTTTTTGTCAAAAATGGGATTTTTTTTTTTACATTAAATAGCTATTTTGAGGCCTACAAATTAATTAAATAAACCTTTTTTTTTTTAATTGGGATTTTTAAAAAAAAATAACCATGAAGGCTAAGGCTGGAGCTTGCTTCGCTTCGCCCCTTTGTTAGTAAAAAATAGCAATAAACACCGCCACAAACTCAGAAGTCTTGTTAGGGCACCCCAACACAGCCAGGTTAGGTTAGAAGGTTAAGGTTAGCCTTAGTTAGTTAGTTAGTTGGACTTATGTTTTCCGCACTTAGCCTCATGATAGGGCCATTGTTGTAGGTACCGGTTCATTTCATTGGTTACTCATACCATCCCAGCTCCGTCCAGAAATCAAGGAGGCATCTGATGTTATTCGGCGCCTCTCTCATGGTTTGTGGATTCTTGAGGAGCCTTGTCCGTTGGTCGCTTACGCTTTTGCAATGTAGAACCACGTGAGAAGGCGTCTCCTCGGCTTTCATGCAGCCCCTGCATAGAGGACTGTTGGTAACGCCGATATTGAAAAAGTGTTTGTTTAGCGGGCAGTGACCTGTTATTATGCCAACTATGTAGGGCAGGGTTTTTCCTACTAAGTTGTAACAGCTTGTGTGACAGATTAGCGTTCAAGGATGTAAAAACATTCTTGGTTTGTCTGCAGTCTGTTTGCTCTGCCCACTGTTTGTTGTGTAGTTCTGTCACGTAACCACGTTTTGAGTTGTGTAAAAGGTATTGGTACAATTGGTTTGGGTCCCAAAATTTTGATCCGATCCTCTCTTTGCCAACTGATCTGCCGCATCATTGCCTAGAGACTCACTTTGACCACGTATCCATTGAAAAGTAACCCAATTCTTCAATGCAATTTTCTGCAGTTCACAGTAACACTCCAGGATTAGTCCACTGTTGATGCCGTTGTTATTGAGATCTTGTAGCACGGCGGCACTATCGGAGGTGATGCGTATCGATGCATCGCTTATGTCTCTAGACAGGACCGCTGTTGCAGCTCGGGTAATTCCGATACATTCTGCCTGGAAGATGGTGTTGAGTGCACCCAAGGTCATTGATATGTTGATGTTCAGGTCATGGGAGAACACTCCCGCGCCCGTTCCAGACTCTGTTTTAGAGCCATCAGTGTAGATCCTAACTTCATGCATGCCAAAGCTATCCTTTTCTTCCTCATTAAGTTGGATGCGGTATTCTTTGTCGAAGACAAAGGTTTTTGGTATGATGTCACATGTCGCCTCCAACATTGGAAGCTTGTTGCCTACTGTCTCCTTGAGACGTGCATGAGTGATTCTGTTGTCCCGTTTCCAGAGCCCTACTTTCCAAGTCGTATGGCTGCAGCAGCAGCTTCTTGTTGTATAACAAGATGAAGGGGTCTGAGATTAAGAATGACCTCTAGTGCCTGTGGTTGCCAAGCACGCAAGGCGTTGCAGGCTTGTAGTTTGTTTTTTACAGTGCTTAACTGAGTTTGGGGCCACCAAACTACTGCACCATACCTTAACATCGGTCATAAGGTTATGGATGGCTAAAGGCCCCATTTCTTGCCTATTAGTCTTCTGCATTGTCAGAAGGTTGTGCATGCCTTGGTTATTTTTGTGCTTAGATGCTTACTCTAATTCAGCTTGTTGTCTAAAATTACCCCAAGGTATTTGACTTCGCTCGAGAGGGTAAGCTCAATGTCAAATAGTTTTGGCATGGTAGTCATTTGAATTTTCCTTTTGTTTGTGAAAAGGACTAATTCTGTCTTGTTGGGGTTTACCGTCAGCTCATGGTGGTTACACCATTCTTCCATGACTCCGAGGGCTAGTTGCATGCGAGTGCAGATAATATTTTCTGAGCTGCCTTTGATCAAAATGGTGATGTCGTCTGCGTAACCAACTGTATAGTAGCATCTGTCGTTAAGACGTTTCAACAGGTCATCCACCACAATGTTCCACAGCAGTGGAGAGAGCACTCCTCCTTGTGGGCAGCCTTTGGCTACAATGCCTCTTGTAGTGGTGTTAACTGTGAATTGTACTGCTCTTAGCTTCAGAACTTGATCAATCCATCCACTGATGGTTTCTTCAATTCCAAATCAACTAAGAGAGCGGCTGATGCTGTTGAATTGCGTTTTGTCGAACACTCTTTCTATGTCGATGAAAGCGCCTAGTGTCATTAACTTATTAGAGAGGGCAGCTTCTATAGCTCCTACCACAGCGTGTAGGGCTGATTCTGTTGATCTGCCTTTTCTATAAGCATGTTGTTGGCGGTGCAATGGCATGCGCGTAAGTGCACCCTTCCTTAGATACCTATCAGTTAGCCTGTATAAAGTCTTCAGCATGAAGGAGGTCAGACTAATTGGCCAGTATGATTTCGCCTGTTTGTAGTCAGATTTACCAGGTTTTGGTAAGAATATAACCTTGACTTCTCTCCACTGGCGAGGTATGTAGTTATGAGCTATGGAAGCTCTATATATATCTACTAGATGTGGCACAAGTGTTGTTTGTCCCCATTTCAAAAGTGCTGGGAATATGTTGTCCAGGCCAGCAGATTTGAAGGGTTGAAAGCTTTCAATTGCCCACACAACTCAGTCTGCAGTGACCATGGATTCGGCTATATTCCAGCCTGTAGGGGTTGGTTCTTTGTGTTCTATATTTTCCCAGTTTGGGTTGTCAGTAACAACACATCCTGGAAAGTGTGTTTCGATAAGCACTTCACTTATTTCGCTATCAGAGGTCGCATATGTACCATCCTATTTTTTTATTGAGCCCAGAGTTCTGTTCTTATCCTGTGATAGTATCTTTTTCAGTCTAGTTGCTTCATTGGTGGCATTGATGTTGTCACAGAACCGCCGCCAGGATTCAGCTTTGCGATATCTTATGCGCTTCTTGTAATGATACTGGGCTTGTTTGTAACGTTCCCAGTCTTCTTCAGCTCTAGTGTTTTTGGCTTAATTAAAGAGTCTTTTCAGATTGAGTTTAAGTCCCTCTAGTTCTGGCCCCCACCAGTGAGACTTTACCTTGATTGGTGTTGTAGGGGTGCAGGCCTGTTGGTAGCTGTGTTAGATACACTTGGTTAGTGTGTCTATGTTGTGTTCTATGTTGTCAGTGCTGTTGGTCATATCTTTAAAGGTGATTATATCTACCTCATGTTGAAGAAGGGTCATGTACCTCGCAACGTCCGTCTTACGAGGGTTACGTTTTGGTTCCTGTTCCTTCTCATGCACTTGTATGGTGTAGCAGATTCTCCTGTGGTCCGCAAAGGATGGCTCAGCCGAGACGTACCAATTTGACACAAACTCCGCTGCTCCGTCGGTTACATCTACTATGGTCTGGTATCTGGAATTAACAAAGGTGGGCTCCAAGCCCTTGTTAATTATAGATAGGTTAGTTGAGAATATATACTCTGTTAAAGACTCACCTCTTTGGTTCGGTGTTGGACTCCCCCATAGAGGGTGGTGTGCATTTGCGTCAGCTGATATTATGATGTGTCAGCCGTGGTCTTCGCAGTGTTGTACTAGTTCAGCCAGCTCCTTTGACGGAAGTTCCTCATCTCCGGGCATGTACACCGAGGCTAGTACTAGCGTTTGTTTGTTTGTAACTGTTTCAAGCCTTACAGCAGTAACGTCTCTGGAACAGAAATTGGTTAGTAGCAAAGCTCATATTGATCTGGGTATGTATATGCATGTTATCGGTTGACGAGCTGAGATTTTGTGTAGCAACTTACCTTCGATGTTGTTAAGACCACATATATTGTCTCCTCTAATCCACGGCTCCTGGATTAGGGCTATGGTCTTCTGGTCAACCTTCAGCAGTTTGCGTAGGGTAGCCGTTGCAATTTGTTTGTGCTGGAGGTTGGTTTGGATTACGTTAATCTGATAGGGTCCCGAGAATTTTACTATCCAAGGATTCCCCATCAGACGACGTGTGGTCGCCGGCATCTATGTCAGGTATGGAGTCCGTGTTTAGGTCAATAGGTGCCAGTTTTGAAGAAGCTAAGCCTAAGGTACTTGGGCCGGCAGATGGTGGTGCCTGGCCGGTGACTTTAGCTTCGTTTTTGTTGGGTTCAGCTGGGGATTCTGTGTCCGCCGAGTCACTCCCACCCCCAGCAGTGCCAAACCTAATATAGACACTGCCAGAGATGAAGGCAACACGGCGTTCTCTTTCTAGAATCGTTGCCACCTCCGATTTCGGAATGCGCAGGGTCAAAAATATTCCCTTCTCCTGCATGGTCGCGCAGTTCAACTGCCAGGATTTGACATTGTACCAAGGGTTTTGCGCGGCCAGCAGGCGATGGGTTCTTCTTATGTCTACTCCGATCGATTTCGGCAACCAAAGCGAGGCACGGACTCGTTTCGCTATGTCTGACTGTCGCATAACAGTCAGTTTGGTTCCCGAAATTGGTGACTTTAGAGTAGCTACAGTAGTTTTAAGGCAGGTTAGTGAGTAATCATTCTCACACCACATTTTCAGAACGCCTTCTGCGACGATAGGCTTCCCTCTAAATGCGGGTGCGAATGGTGGCTCGTTGTTTGTTGGTGAGGCAAGCGCAGCTTCGATGATTCTTTCCTCAAGGGAGAGTTCGAGCTGCTGTGCTTGTTCTACCGTCAGGTCAGTGGCAGGTGTGGCAGCAATGGCTATAAGCAAGTGCGTTTTGCTCGCATCGGCATAGCTGGTTGTTGCCTTCCTTGGTGTAGGATCCAGCCTGGCGCGTTTCGGCCCGTCCCTTGGCGACAAGGTGTCATCATGGCGCTTGTTGGATCCGCGTTTGCGTTTCTTCTTCGAAACTGTTGTGGTTGCAATCGATTAGGTTGGCCTTGTGGTGTCTCCAGCTCGCTCCAGGAGTTCACTTTGGGGAGCCTCAGTCGTCACCCCGTCCAGTGCTTCGTGCTGCTCAGCTAGGATCGTGTCAGCCGCCATATTAGACCCGCTTGCCGACTGTGTGGTTCCCGCACGCCCGTTGTGGCTGCGTTCCCCACTGAGCACGTCGCAACTGGTCGAAGGCAACGACCGAGTCAACCCCGCGGCGGCTCCGGTCATAACTGGGACCTCTTTTTTGGTCTCCCCTTCAGTCGCGTTTTTTCTCCGTACATCTAGATCAGCGTGTGCCTTGGCAGGCTCGCAATTTCCCAGTTGTGCGGTGGTGTTTTCTGAGCGCCGTCCACGGTGATGGCGTCGCCCGTTGCGTTTAATGACTCCAGGGACTGCAGGCTTCGTGGAGTTGACATTAGCATTACTGCGTCCGTCTGCTCGACGCGGTGCAAGCTGCCAGGCGTTAGATGTGATTCGAGTGCTAGGCATAGCATCAGCTAGCTCGCGCAGGTTCAGAGCGTAGGTCTGTGAAACTTTGCTCCCCGCCAGAATATGTGGAGCAGCCTGAGACCCCGAGCCTGAGCCCCCCTGAGCGGTCGCTGGTACCCTCCTGGGGCAGTTTTCTTTCAAGATTCACTTCCATGTTTCTTTTTTCTTCTGCCGGTTTGGGTGTGTGTTTTGTGTGTGTGATGAGTAGTGTAGGTGTGAGAGAAGATGTTAGATCATGTTTGTGTGTATGTTTATGTATGTGTGTTAGATCAAGTGTGTGTGTGGGTTAGGGGACTGCATTTCCAAGTATGCCCGCTTTTCAGCCCATAGGCTCCTTGAAAAATGTAGGCCAGGGCCCTCCCCATTTATCCGGACTTGGGACCGGCACCGTCCAGCGTATACAGCACAAGTGCGTACACCTCTGCACGGGGTTGGGTTAAAAAAGGTTAGCCTTTGTAGTTATTTTTTTTATTTCTACCCAGAAGTCTTGTTACTTGTTACTTGGGCACCCCCAAAATAGCTATTTATTGTAAAAAAAAATGTCCCCCCATTTTTGATGAAAGTGCCTGAAGTGCAACTTTACTCAATTGTTGAAGTGTGATTGAGTAGCAAACATCCATCCATCTAGACATACTTTCACATTTATAATATTAGTAAGAAGGATGAATATTTCAAATTTTTTTATATTGTTACTTTAAATTTTTAATTTAACTATGCACAAGTAGCAATTTGCTGATGTATACAGTCTTTTTTGCTTCTTCTTTCTTGGTTGCACTAAGCTTGGTCATCCATCCTTTACTCCAATCATAAAGTCTGTTTAGATTTGTTTACTGTTGTCTGAATTATTGATTTGATTATTTATTTATTTACAGCCATATTTCAGATTTTACAGTAAATTTAATATTATTTTTTTGTTACTATTATTTTGTGAATTTAAATCTGTGTGCCTAGTGGCAAAGGCCTCCTCCAACCTTTTCCAATGTTCTCTGTCTTTACCCAGTCTAGTCCAGGTTTTTCCTGCTACTGCAGCAATCTCGTCAGCCCACCTTTTTAGCTGTCGTCCCCTCCTTCTTTTCATTCTATAGGGAACCAAAAGCTTATAGTTTTGCTCCATTTCTCAGCGCCTCGGATTGTGTGGCCAGCCCATCTACATTTTGGAAGTTTAGTTTTTAGTACCACATCATGTGTTTTAGTTGCTCTCCTAATAATATTGTGTTGTATTTTATCTGTTTGACGTTTGCCCATCATACTCCTCTCCATACTTCTCTCCATACTTCTTTGACAAATTTGCAACTTAGATAGTTGAGCTTTCGAGAGCGCCTATGTTTGGCATCCATATGTCAGTATGGGGAGAATGCAGGTATTAAACCAAAATGTTTATTTTGGTGTCCTTCATTATCTCTTTGGTTGTCTGAATTATTGGCTACCAAAGCCTACCTTTCATCATCTGCAAGGAAGCAAGAGTCACATTCAATTAGTGCTATTAAATCTGTGGTGAATATGTTAAATAAATATATAATGAAAAAAAAAACCAGGGGAGGGCATGGATGCTTGGGATATTTAATTATTCCTTACACTTAGGATATTTTATGGTTCAAATATTGAGCTACCGACTCTAAATACTACTAACTACCACACAGTTTTTGTTTCAAATAGTCCAGTTGTTATGTAGTCATTTCTGTTAGTCTCTTCACTATGTATGTGTTGTCAAGGATCTGATTTGCCCTGAATGGTATTTGTATCTTATTGTTCTCTATCATAAAAGTAGATTGATACACAAGAGATAAGGTGTAAAATAGTTCAGGCATTAAGTAAGATCAATGTTAATTGACATGTGCAAATGTGTCTGTGTCATATGCAAGCGATTACAGGATTGTCGCAGAGTGGCGAAGAAGGGCTGACTGCATGAAGTGTTATTATTTATACTGTGATTCTAATGAAATTCATCACTACCTAAAAATTTGTTATTTTGTGGATATGAGGTCTTTTCTTTCTCTAAATAATATTTCTAGACTGACAATATCCTCTATCTGGACCGCAAATGGATTGTAATGAAAGATGGTATATAAAAGTATTAACAATTAATAATATGTAATTTATTTTTATTCAGGTTGAAGCTAAAGTTGGTTACAACGTCAAAAAGATATTTAGTGAGGAGACATTGTACATGGACAGAGACAGCCAGATTATAGCAATAGAAAAGACATTTGAAGATAATAAGATACCTATAGAGAAGCACTACAGTAAACCTGGTGTGACTCCAGTAGAAATCATGCCTGTCTTCCCAGATTTTGATACCTGGAAGTATCCATGTGCCCAAGTAATCTTTGATACAGATCCAGCTCCTGCGGACAAGAATATTGCAGGACAGATTGAAGCCATGTCACAGGCTATGATTCGGTCAGTTTTTTTGTATTTCATATTGATGTCGATGTTGACTGATAGGACAGTCTAAATCTACAAAATCCTCATTCAATAGGTTATACTTTTTGCATAACATAATTTTAATAGTTATTTAAAGAAAAAAAGTCGTGACTAAATCATATACATAGTTGCCTTTATTATTGTGCCGTTTGTAATGACTATCTATCTCCTTGATGTCACTAAGCAGATTTCTAAACAATCCAAATGGTTATAACTAAAAGGTAAATTTTGTATACTTTATGAGTTTATTTTCATCCATGAGGGTGTGGATAAGACATAGTTGCATTTTCTTTCAAAGTCAATTTCCACTGTTCTAATTCCCTTGCCTTCCCCTTCCATGGAAGAATCTGGAGGAAGCCTATGTCTCAGGACAATCTGACTGCATGTAAGCCTGCTAACAGCAGCACTAACTCAATATCAGTTTATGATACAAAGATATAGTATTAGTTCAGACAATAAAGGCTTTATTTATTTATTTATAATTCCCTTTCCAATCCCTTTTCAATAATTTTAGGTTAAGAGCCATGTCAAAGGCCATGAGCTCCTATTACTTGCTGATCTGCTGGAATTTTTCAGTTTTAAAATTCAGTGTTGACATAATTTGATTCCAGAGGTGTGATGGACGAAAGTGGAGAGCAGTTTGTGGCCTACTGTTTGCCAACAGAAGATACTATTCAGAAACGGCGTCGTGATGTAACTGAAAATGTTCCATACATGGATGGGGACACATACGAATATAAAATGGCAAGAGAGTACAACTGGAACGTCAAAAGTAAAGCGTCTAAGGGTTACGAAGAGACTTACTTCTTGGTGAGTATTATGTTTAATCTTCCATAGTGGGTGCATGATCAAGTCAGAAAATATGTATTTGAGTAGATTTTTGAAAACACTTGAGTTATCAAAACTATATGGTATTCTTTCACACACCTACAGCATTGTATTAAAAAAATTGAATTATAATGTACATGGACTTCAAGAAAAACTTTACACTGCTAAGTATTTGTGCTTTGAAACATATTTGGTTACAGAAATGAATCAGTCAAATTTCTTGTTTTTAGATCTTGCCATTTTCACTACAAGTGCCTACAATTGATACTGAAACATAACCTATCTTTAAACTTTAAAGTTAAACAGTTTAAAAAGTTATAGTGACCTTTAGTGGTAACACCTTCCGTGAAATCTAACTACCTTTGGCCTGAGACAACTATGTGGATATCATATTCAGATAAATATTTTTAAAGACAGGTGAAATAATTTTGGGATTGAATCATAATAAAGACCTACAGCTATGTAATCTACTTGCTAGACACATCAAACAGCAAAAACTGTATGTTATCGATTATAATGTCTCTGTCCAACCCTTCGGAGATTAGTATCTTCATGGTATATGTTTTTGTTATTGTATTACTAATCATTTTTGTTTGTTAACAGGTTGTCCGTAACCACTGCGTGTACTACAACGAGCTGGAGACCCGCGTGCGTCTGTCCAAGCGCCGAGCGCGAGCGGGGGTGGCGGCGCAGGCTCTCACCAGGCTAGTGGTCACTCATCGACCGCTCACCGCGGCCGAGCACCACGTGCTGCGCCTTAGGGAGAAGCAGCTAGAGCCGCCACAGGTCAGTTCATTATAAGTAGAACATCTTTGCGAAAAACAGGTGACAACAGTGTAGTGCGGCAGATTTATACCACTATGGTGACAAACAAGCTTACGGTCCGCTTGATGGTAAGCGGACACAGTAGTCTATGGACGCTTGCAACTCACTCGCGCGTTGCCGACCCTTCAAAAATCTAATAACTTCTATCTTGAAGAACCCCATAACAGTGACGTGGGGATGGGAACGCTTCCCTAGATGTTGTACATCACGTATTATCAGCGAAGTTAACCATGGGTAACATATTGATTGTCACTGGTTATCCACAATGCAGCAAAATTTTCTAAAACGGTAGTCAAAAATCAAAACTACAGTCGCCACATTGAAATGTTGTGAACTTACAACGACACTAGCGACCAAACGCCCAACGTCAGAAGGTTAGAAAAGCTTGTTACACTTGTACACGTTTTTGACAGTTACTTTTACGAAATAACTACATTCTTAAAATATGGTTAAGGTATTTTGAGTTTAAATTTTGTGAACAGTCGCTTGAATGTAGGATGATATACTTAGCGGGCGGGGGGCGCTCTAATGACTTAGGTTTGCTTAGTTTTTGAAAAAGCTGTTTGTGACATTTTAGTTGCTATGGATAGTAGTCTTATAGGTCTATTGTAGCGACAAAAGAAGGTGTCCACATGATGCAAATTGTGATATGTCTATGTTATATTATCAATGTAAATACATATTTGACAAAGACCCATTAACCCTTAGGTTATGGACTTGAACCTGCAAAAAACCATACAATCCATTTAATACTAATAAACACATAAAGTAATAACAATCCTAGTAGTTGTAATTATGTCCATGTTATAGTAATAAATTGTAATTTCAATGTATAATTATTACAGGAAGATGACGAAGAAGAGGAGGAAGAAGAAGACGATGATGAAGAAGAGGAAAAACAGGAAGAGAATGGAGAAAAGGAAAGGTAGACTTATTTGACATTTAGTTATATATATTTTGTCATAATATGATTTACAAATAAGTTTTCTCAAATTGTTTATAATCATACATTTTAATTACTTTTGTTAAGCAAATTGTTTAGTGTCGTGTTTAATTATGTCTAAAAAATAGTTACCAAATTCACTAAATCTGGTTGAAAGTTAACTTTACCTTGACGCAAGTAGTGATAAGATTATTAAGGGGTGGCAACACGCAAATAAAGCGCTTGGTGTTCAAGGAGTTTATAAAGTATGGTAATCGCCTAACATCAAACGTGCCGTATGCTTGTGTGCCACCTTAGTAGTATATAAAAAAATTACAACCAAATGCGCTGATTGAATTATCACGATCAAAACTACACAATTTAAACAGGTCAAGGTCGGGCTCTAGGGAGAGGTCGGGGTCGCGGCAGAGATCAAGGTCAAAGTCGAGATCCAAGTCGAGATCCAAGTCGAGATCCAAGTCAAGATCAAAGTCGAGAAGTCAGTCGAGATCCAGATCTGGGTCACGGAAATCCAGGTCTCGATCTGGATCTGCACATTCAGGATCTGCCAGGTATTCACAATTATTTAATCTATATTTTTTTAAAACAATATGTAGTAAGTATATGCTAATAATAATCAAGTGAAAATAAGTAAAACCCTTCTTCACAATGACCGTAGTGTTGACTCCATAAGCTAGAGTTTTATAAACCTGTTGCACCCTATCTGTGTGCACTTAATGTGTAGTGTTATTGTTATTGTTTTTGCGCAACTGTGTTGAAAAACGTCGTACGAAACGCGTAAGCTGTGGTATCATTGCTACTTATTATAGTGAAATTATGCCTCGACTTCACTAACCTATTACAACCTATTTATTTTTCAGATGTTAAAACAGTGACAAAGTATATTCCAGATCATTGTTATATACAATATGTAACGGAATACCCACAAATCTCTTAAAGGGGTTATAGGTCATCTGGTACACAAGCATTTAGTAATGGACCCAAGGGTGAAATCATTAACCTGGAGCATCCGCAGCTTTCAGAAATTTAGTGAACTTTTTGAAAAGAACTTCTCCTTAAACTCAGCTGTGTGGGGGTCGATAACCGGTCATTTTGTCAAAATTTGTGATGAAATATCTGAATCATTTTTTTCTATTTTTACCTACAGGTGATGTCTCTGTGAGGCTAATTTAATAAACAAAAAAGTAGTTAAAGACCTTTTGCCTTAACTTTTTTTTTTAAATTTATGAGTGAAATGACAAGAAAATTATTTACAAACATTAAAATTATTTATACATCGTAAAATGTTTTTTATCGCTAATAAAGATACATGTTTCGTTATTTTAATTTATTAATATGCATGTTCAATTTAGAATATTAGTGCAGACCGGTCTAGTAATAGTAATAATAGTCTACTAGCCACGTAACATGCAACATGTTAAAATTGTGTAATCATAAATTTTAATTGCAATAAAAACTTAGTCAATGTCGCTACTGCGATCTGTTGTTCTTTGAAGAACCCGGATATCAGAAATTTTGCAGAGTGAGAGGGAAGATTTTTCTCTTTTCTGCACATATTTTATCTAAAGGGTTCTTCATAAATAATTACATGTTTTTCGTAATTAACGAAAAATTAGTTTAAATCTTACAATAGTGAAAAGATTCCATCAGATTATTTTTACAGAATATAAATTAAATAAAAAATAATAAAAATAAATTAATTAAAAATTTTATAAAAAATTATCAGAAGGCTCAGCTCTTTATATAACGTTTTGAGTGAAATAATAAAATAATTTCTACTAGATCATATCTCATAATTTTGTACCCATTACACCGCTATTAGGGCAATTGAGGTCATTAAAATTGTCATAACAGTCGTTTTTAATGTGAGCTTCTAAATTCCATGTACCAGGATTTCATAGAACACTGTTAGCATTTCGGACAAAGTTGATAAAAGAACAAAACGGTACCCCAATTTTCGGAATGAAGGATTCGCGCTAATAATTTGTTCTACGACGATTGGTCAATTATGGTCAACGCCCACCTGGAGCCTGGGTTGTTTGGGAATTCTCGGCAAAACTACCATAAAATTTTCATGGTCAAGTCAGAAAGGTTCCACAGAAATAAGTAACGGAATTCCTCGTTGACGTAACTATAGCTACAGATATTGTTGTGCAGGTCTGGTTCTGCACGGTCTCGTTCCGGGTCCCGTGCGTCATCTCGGGCCAGTTCTAAGAGCGGAAAGGGTTCCCGCGCCAGTTCTGCGAGCGGACGCGGCTCTAGAGCTAGTTCTAAAGGCAGCAATAAGGTAATTAATATATTAATATATTTCAATGGGTCAATATATTTTCCATTACACCTACTCGTAAACAGGTACTAAAACCTTAATTACTTCCACGGGCTTTTCTGTGTAAATTTTACTTTCCTCAAAGCAAAGCAGGCGTTTATAATAGAACCCACAGGCGATAATGACACCTGCCCTGTGCGCACCGCGCGTGCTCTACGTAAAGTTTTATCTTTTCTATCAAGTATGTATTTAAGCGCCATCTGTGGTTCAAGATATGAACTACGTGCCAAGCAAGAAACTACAAATTTTAACTTCAGCCAAAACTTTTTAATTCATAAATTCTCTCAATATCTAGTAGTGGCGTTGTCTATACTTCTATTACCGCCGTTTCAATTGTGTTTTGGTGAGTTTATTTATTTTTTCATCTTATATTATTTACTCGTATATGTGATGAAAAACATCGTGTGTAACACGGGCGGTACAACAATTACAAACTCGAGTTAATAAAGCTTTCGGCCTTAGGCTTCTAAATAGCCTCTCGTTGGTATTTTTATTACCAGTCTTAATACACAATTTACTATGTTTACTTTGTCGGCTCCGTGGCTCAGTGAATAAAGACCCCAACTGCTGAATCGAGGGGCGTGGGTTCGATTCCCACACAAGACAAACATTTATAGGATAAATATTTGTGTTTGCCTTGACACTGGGTGTGTTCTATGTATAATGTATTGATAAAAAAAGAAAAATGTATTTGTATCCGTTGTCTGGTATCCATAGTAGAAGCTTTGCTTAGTTTGGGACTAAATGGCGCTGTGTCTTATGTCCAAAAATGTTTATTATTATTATTAGTCACTAAGAAATAACTCGTAGACTGATATGCTAATAAGCTTGCAATTTACAATTTGTCCCATAGACACTCTTTGAGAGATCAATTTAAGGATATTAATGTATTAACCTTATCATCTTAGTTCATTTTAGGTGAATTTTATTAAATTTCATAAGAATATTGATAGTTTTAAAAAGAATAGCAATATTTTTTTTAATTAAAATATTCGAAATAGACACAAAATTGCTCTGCGGGTCGATTCCGTAAAAAGATTGCTAACGTTTTTTGAAAGAAATAAGATATACATTGCGGTTTCGCGACAATCGATGAATTTCATACGTAATTACAAATGAGCAATGTACATCTTATTTCTATGGATTTCAAACGAGCATTGTTAGCTGTCATTTTACGGAATCGAGCCGCTGATCCACACAAGGCTGAAGAAAATAATTTAAACGAAAATGTGTCTGTTGTTAGTAGTCTTTCGAGTTATGCAATCTGTATTATGGACTGCGCAATAGCCTCACTAAATTAACTATCCAGAAAAGCGAACCTCTGGCCTATTTTCTCTTACTATAAAAGAAAGCCAGAGGCTCGCTTTTTGTTTGTTTATGTTTAATAAAACAAGTAAGAAAAAGACAAGCAACCGTAGGTTAGCTATTACACTTCTACCACTTATTTTTTTTTATAGCTAGCAAGGAAATTCGCTGTCCAGTTCTATATGTCTATGGTTGTTACAATAAAATCCCTGCAGAAGTATGTTAAGGGGCGTTTTGTTGACAAGCATTATCATAAGCATATATCATAGCATAAGCATTATACGCATTGAATGCGCTCAATGCTGTCTATGCGCCTATAAGATTGTTCTGTTGACCAAATATGAACGCGCTATGACGTCATTTCCGGACCGCATTCAACGCATTGGCTACACATGCTCGGGAGGGAGAGTAGTGGGCATATTGTTTGTTTACATTTGGTGAACAGAGCGATTTCAAAGCATTATGCGATGTCATAGCTGTCAATGTCGTCAATAGAACGCACATTAAATTAAATTTGAGAAAGAATAATCATTTTGTAAAACAGAAACTTGTTAAAAAAGGCTTATTATACAGTTAAAAACTTGATGATAAAAATGCATAGGATTAAATAAATTGTTGTTAATATAATTTGCTTGATAATTGTAATAGTAAATAAAATTGAGGTTATTTTTCGCTGTTTCTTCTCATCAGAATGCCATTTTTATTCCGAAACACTTTTAAAATCAGCCCGTATTGTACCGGTTTTCAAAGGTGGCGACAAATCTAATGTCGAAGATTATCGCGCAATATCCATACTATCCGCTCTGGCAAAGACTTTCGAAAGTTTAGTTCACAACAGTATGTACCCATCAATTCATAATGTTATAATTGAACAACAACATGGATTCGTAAAAAGGAGATCCACTTATACCAATTTATTAATATATACATCACACTTATTTGAGAACATAGATGAAAACAAACAGACAGATTGTATTTATACTGATTTTCGAAAGGCATTTGACAGAGTGGATCATTAAATATTATTGGAAAAATTAGCGTTTAACGGAATTCGCGGTAACTTGTGGCACTGCTTTAAATCTTATATCACCAACCGTACACAGAAAGTAGTGTTAAATGGGTATGAGTCAGATTTTATGCCAATCAGTTCGGGAGTGCCGCAAGGTTCAATTTTGGGTCCTCTTCTATTTATTATTTTTATTAATGATGTTCACACTTGTTTTAAAGTTAGCAAGTTCTTACTGTATGATGATGACTTAAAAATTTGTCATAAAATCGAACATGAAGAAGACTACCTAAGATTACAAATGGACGTTGATCGTTTTACAAACTACTGTGTTACGAATAAACTTACACTCAGTATCAATAAATGTAAGTCCAGTACATTTACAAAAAAGAAAAACTATAGTAACTACAACTATAGTTTATGCGGTATGAAACTTGAGAAAGTAGACTCAATAAGAGATCTAGGAGTTATATTAGACAGTAAACTACATCTAGATTTGCACATTGACACAATAATTAACAAATCATATAGAATGTATGGTTTTATTATGCGCTCCAGTACAAGTTTTACTCAACCATCTACCTACCTTTATCTATATAAAGCCCTAGTTCGCTCTCAGCTTGAGTATGCTGTGCCCGTCTGTTTACAGTAAATATGTAAATGCCCTTGAAGCAGTTCAAAATAAATTTTGCGCTGTATGAATTACAAGTGTTGTAGTAAATGCTCATATGAAGAGCTCCTTGCAAAATTCAAATATATGAAGTTAGAACATAGACGTACATATTTACAAGCAATGTTGCTGTATGACCTATGTAATAATAAATATGATTGTATTCAGCTCACAAATAAGCTCTGTTATAGGATTCCTTTAAGAACAGAAAGCCGCATCTTATGCTCAATTTTTGCTACTGCTCGATGTCGTACTAATGCAGGAAAACGATCACCTTTGTATCGATTAGTTGACTCTTACAATAATAATTTCAATAATATAGATATTATGTCAATACGCCCAAGTATCTTTAAAAAACTGTTACTTAATAATTTATAACAATACTTAATAGTATTTTAGTGGTAGTATTAGTATTGTAGTTTTTATAATAGTACTTATTTTCCCTATTACATTGTGATGTGATTAGTTCTCTCAACATAAGAAGAAACCCGTTTCGATAAAATATTATTGATTCATTATGTGGTAAATGATGCTGATGTCGCAATTATTGAAAACTGTTATATTTAAGATTTATTTTAATATTATATATTGTGTCATTGTTTTTTTACCTTAATAAATTAAAAAAAAAAAAAAGAAACACTAGTAACTTATATTGACATTGTATATTGACTTCTAAAAAGTGATATATTCTATTTTTGAGAAATATAGCTTTTTTTTTTTTTTTATCTAGGGTTCGAAAGCGAGTTCGAGAGCAAGCTCGCGAGCATCTCGGACCAGCAAACGTTCGTCTCGAGCTTCATCAAGAGCCTCGTCCAAGGGGTCAGGGTCGAAGGCGTCTTCTAGAGCCAGCAGCAAAAGGTCGCGGTCTGGAAGTGGCTCTGCGAAGTCGAGGAGTAGATCCGCTAGTGGGTCCAGACAGGTAACCAGTTCATTATGTTTTTTTTTTAACGGTACTTGCTTCCAAATGGTCAGGTCATGTTTAGTGTTTCGTTTGTCCGAATGAAAAAACGGATCTTATTTTGTAACTCTGTCCATCTGTCTGTAACAGCTAATTTTCCCCAAAGAAACGACTAATTAAGTTGAAATTTGGTACACTTGTGTGTAAAGTGTAACGTAAATAAATTAATTTTAAATATAGGATCACTTCTGAAGGGCAAACTAGAAAAATTAAAAAAAAAACAACTGTTTTGCAGCAAGACTTGTTTACATTCCACAGTGTAATGTCTTATGGTATTTTGCTATAGGGTTCTATTACTAAAATTAAAACGATATTTTTTTTACAAAAAAGGGCTGTACGAAGCATTTATAAGCTAGGTAGCCGAGATTCTCTCAGGGATGTTATTAAAGAAATAAATATTCTAACGGTACCTTCTCAATATATCTATGAAAATATTATGTATGTCTGTAACAGTATATCCAAATTTACGAGGACAACAGTAGTATTCGATATACTAGCATTGCATAGCATTTCACTAAAACCATTCCGTATACTCCGTTATTAGATGATGCCATTCGTTTGTTCAGCATCAGTAACATAATTATCAAAATTTTAGTATTTTTTGTAACGAACTGTCAGCGTTTTTGCTATTTTTATTTTTGTCATCAAAAAATGAAGCTATTCCCATATCTGGAGGTGGGGTTTTGGTGTAAATATGTCAAACTGCCTATACGTATTTGACGATAGTGTGTGTACGTCAACGGTTCGTTTTGCAAGTTTTGCAACCAATAACGATTCAAAGCTACACGAACAGGTGTCGCTGGCAAAACTGGCGTTATCAAAACTGAAAATTTCAAACGTGGGAACTCTATTGCCAAACGAAGACTCATAATTTTTAAGAGAATATATGTAAATTGACCATAAAATACTCTAAAATTAGCTATGGATTAGTAGTTAGTTGTATAAATTTTAAATAACAATAAAGCAAAAAGCCATATTTCCTTAATATAATAAGAGTTGAAGTTAAATTCTACAATTCGTTTTAAAATCAGAGATTTTTCTATTCGTTGGATAGCTTATTTAACAGTTTTTATTTAAATATTTTTTATGTAAATACAATATTTGTGTTTTTTTACAGGGCTCTAGAAGTGGTTCGGCGTCTAGTGCGTCCTCAAAACACAGCGGCTCCGATTAAACTGATTAAATATAAATTAAATAAACTCTCTTACATGTTCAAGTTTTTCTTTAATAATATGCAGCCTCCTAATGTCTTACACAAATTGCGTCACACATTTAGGGGGTCGTCTTTACACAACGTTTGCGTGCTCATTGTAAAGTTGTCCTTCTGTACCTATTTATTTCGCTCTAAGGGCGCTAAATGTTTTTTGTCAGTTTTGTCCTCTCATACATTGTTCATTTCAAATCGCCCTCGGTGAGGGTAGGCCGTGCCCCAACAGTAGGGACGTATGAGGCTATTCATTGGCTAAACCCGTGTAAACAGGTTTTTCCACTAGCTGCTGTCGTCTAATCTGAAAGACGTCTACCGCTGAACGTAGGTGGTCGCCACTCGAGGACCTTTTCATAGGTTATATTATCGGTTCAAAAAGCCATGTGGTCTGCCTATTGCTAACTTCTGAGCTGTCAGTGACTAGAAAGTCAAATTTAGACAAATATTTTTTCATTGTTTCATTATAAACTAAGATTTTATAAAAATGAACATTTTCTAAATCTAATCAAAAAGAGCCCCAACCCTCAAATCTCCACTTGTCTGTGTTGTCTACAAAATATAAATTGGTAAAAAATAAAAGAAAAATTTTTTGTTTAAATATTTTATTAGCAAATAATATATCACCAAATTGATTTCATAGTTTTACAGTTTCTTTTTAAAATAAATTTATCCTTTTTTTATTAAAACAATCCATTGTTCATTGTACTAATATAGTGTTTTTGATAAACGAGGAGTACTTTAGTTAATACATTAATTTCATTTACGAAAACGAGATAATGAAAACTCAATCGGCCATCAGTGGAAACTATGTTTATTTATAAATAGGGTTGCCCGGTGTCGGCACTTAGCCGGACATGACCGGCTTTTCACGATCGTGTCCGGCTAAATATAGTCCTGATTTTGTTTGCTTTGTGTTTGGGACGGGCATTGTGTTGCTATCATTGTTAGGCAATTTATTTTAATTGAAGGCTGAACCATCGTTTCATATCGATGGGCTGAACATAGATTGTTTTTAGCATAAAAATTAACTATACTCCGTTTCACATAGCATGGTGCGAGTGAAACGAGAGTTTTACTAAATTGCAGCCCCTGGTTAACGCATGAAGAGTGTAAATAAAAAAAAATATAATCATTATATAAAATTTATATTATATATTAAATACAATTATATTTAATTTTCAGAAAAACAATCATACTACGCTACACACCATGCTTTGTGTAATGGAATATAATAGATAATTAATAGACAATTAAGTTCTTTATAAATATGAGGCCGAATCGCGCTGTTTCATTTTTGAACTTGGGAAGCCTACTCATGAAATCCATTTTAATAGCAAATTCTTTGTGGCGATCGAAAAGCACAAAGCAAAACAGCGCTCTAACAGGTATTTTTGTATTACACACACCGTTACAAAAGCATTTAATTCACTCGTAGTTTCATTTAATTTCTAAAATTAAATTCATTGGCCAGCTGCCTTACATTATTTATAAATAAATATTATACAACTATAAATAACTAAATAAGCTATATTGTAAAAAAACTGCACAGATATTGCATTTCAAACACGTTTGTTAAGGCCAAGTTTTCCGAGCAAAGATACTATCTCTGTTATCACCAATTTAACAAATGCGAAATTACGTACAGCGGTGATATAACTTCCGTGATAAAAGAAAATAATAACATAATTTCATATTTTTCACACATGAGTGCAATGATTGCAAAATAAAAGTTTAACGAGTAAAGCCTGAAGAGGGGGTATAAAGGAATAAGTTAAATTGCCTTCAAGTTCATTGAATAAAAGTAAAATGTCGCTTATGCCTAAAACCATTGTGAATTTCATAAAGTTTTTGCGCTTAGTATATTAGCTAAACCTGGGCCACGTTCAGTTTCAACGCCGTGTGATCACCCGTCGATATACTTGCCGTTCAATAACTCGGAGTGACTCACACGGCGAACGCACCGTATCGTTCAATAAGCTGGTAAATTTCGTCGGGCGATTGCACTAATCACACCGTCAAATAGGAGGGTGAAAGTCTCACTTTAACAGCTAACGAACTTAATTTTTAGATTCAATATTACTAAAAAGACTTTAGGTGATAAAAGAGTAGTTTTTGTTGCCTGACTAATGAGGAAGAATGATAAGAGGAGACAATAACACAATACTTGATAAATAGAATCTTTTTAAGACCTCTGTTGATTTCGACTGTTTTGCAAGTTAGCGGTAATTTTCAAACCCCTGCTGTTGTCAAAGCCGTTCAGTTTCCAAAGTTACGTAAATCAACCCAAAGTCCGACGATCCCCGGGCGAAAAACAAACGGCGATAATCACACCCAAAGTGAACGTGGCCCTGTGGTACTCACATCTTTTAAATTAAAAGGATCTTACTACGATACGTTTTGTTTTGTTTCAGATATTTCGGCACTGTTTCAAAACAAAACGTATCGTAGTAAGGACCCTTTTAACAATAATGTTGTACGACCACAAAAAAATAGTTAAAGAGGGTAAGTAAAAACAGCCTTAACTAATATGGTTAGGATTCTAACCTATGTGACTTTTATTTGATACCTTCTTTATTATGTTTTAGCAGATTAAATATAAGGTTACTTATTGACGTGACAACGTCTTATAAATTGGTTTGCCGGGTGACACTTCAAGAAACTGCGTTACGCTCCGCTCACGTTATGCGCTCACAATGAGAGCGAGTGAGAGGCACGCGCCCGCCTAAGAGCGAGAGAGACAGACATAAAATCATTGTCACGTAAAACTTTCGCCCGTATACCGACTTTACAGGCAACCAGTTTTTTTTTGTTAAGTTTATTTATAAGTTAACAAAATAAAAATTTATTCAAACATTATCACATTTGTTAAGTCAAAATTTGTATTAAAACCACATTTTTTTTTAAATTTTCTAAACATTTTAACTTATTTTGAAATATCTTATATTTTCAAAATTCAATTACATATACATTGATTAGAAAAATACGATTACCTAAAAATATTTTGAGTAAGTTTTATTTCGGCGATTAAAATAACTACTCCGGCTTCACATGTTGGCCCCAACGTTCGCGCAAGCGTTGGGAGTTGGCTGACAAGTACAGTGTCCTAATGTGTTGATGGCAAGCATAATAAGGGCCAACGTTTGCTCCAGGGTTACGTATAATATACATTTATTGGGTCTTACTTAACTCTTCTGCAACTTTATCTATATAGTACTGTGTGAACACGGCTTTATTGTGCATCACATACCGCAACAATGTCCCTGAAATAGAAGTGAGTTCCTGTGACATCGCTGATAGACCGATAGGGATTTGTTGTGAGCCCCCACCGCATACTAAGATGGTTTTCAGGAACTCTAAGACTCGTTGACCTGCGAAAAATATCATAAATAGATAAATATAGCTGGACATTACACACTGTAAGTGCCGTCTAGTCCCAAACGAAGCAAAGCATGTATTATGAGCACCAGACAACAAGATATTAATACTTAAACTGGACTCAGAATCTGTTTGCAATTCGTGTAAACAAAAATAACCTTGACACGCGTCTTTCGCTTTGTTAGTCTATGCAACATATACATAAATACGTATAATATTTCTCATTGTAAATTTGAAATTTTGTAGATTTTAGGTTTAATCAGTGTCGTGATTTGAAAACCAGTTAAAGAATGTGACAATAAAGGTAATCATGTTAGTATTTTAATGATTAATGATTAAATTTCCAGAAAAACTTAACATTAAGTAAAGTTAGGTTATGTTTACAAGATTTGCATAGAGATTTTGAGTCAGGCTTTACATAGTTTTTTTTGTTAATACATACAACTCTAAAACAAATGTTCATTACATATTAATTCCAATAAAAAATAAAAAGAAGATAAATATAAGACGTTAGTAGCCTAGGGGTTTCGATTTCACTGTGCGTCCTGAGTGGCGTAGGTTCGAAACCTGCGTGTACCAATGAGTCTTTTTCTCCATTTCTCAAGCACATTAATTATTCACACCGCTGGCTTTTGCGAAGGAAAACATCGTAATAAGTCCACAATCCGCACTGGGCCCGCGTGTGGACTTTGGCCCAAATTACCCGTGGTGAGGGTAGGCCGAGCCCCAACAATGGGAACGTAAAAGGCTGATAAAGTGTTCCCCGCGTAATCTCACTTCTGTAAATATTATATACCAAAGAAAACTTGCCTTATATATCCTACTAATATTATAAATGTGAAAGTTTGTATGTATGGATGGATGTTTGTTACTTAATCACGCTTTAACCAATGGACGGATCGGGATGAAACTTGGCATTCATATAAGTTAGGTCCTAGAATAGCATAAAGGCTACTTTTTATCCCGAAAAATTCAAAAGTTCCAGCGGGAATAACTATAACAGGGTTAAACGAACTATAGCTGCACCTATAGCTTGCTATAGCAAACTACATTAATAACCGAATTTTAGTAACAGTAAACTGACTGAGATGTTAAATATGTCCATATTCTACAGCAACAGCTTAATAGTAAGTAGGCGGTATGCTTATTTGCCATCTCAGAAATTTAAAAAAAAAATTACTTTGTTCGTTCACTATGAAACAAATAACTTACGGACAATCTGCCTGACTTTATGTTCTGGGTCTCGAAGCGATATAATTTGTGTTCTGATCAGCTCCTTGGTGTCAGCCGGTAACGGTGGTTGATCGGCGTTCTCCAAAAACTGTTCAGTCACTGATATCACTTCCTCCGCTACAGATGGTAGAACTGATTTTAGTTCTCTGTAAAAATTAAATATTGTGTGTAGTACTATTTTTTCTTTATAGAGGTCATTTAGCCTTATCATTTTTTATGAAAATTTGTTGAATAGTTTCCTCTGAATGTTTTCTATGTGAACATTATGATTTATGAATCAACTTATACCTAACTAAATATAGTATCCTTACTGATTTTTTTTTCTTTAAAATTTATTGATTTGTATTGTGGTTTTTCCCTTTTAACTTTTATATATGTGTTTGATTAAACTTGTGATGTCTAATAACGTATATTTAGATATGTTATCACATAAAAGACTCACGTATTATTAGATGTGTCATCTAATAAAAGACTCACGTATCATTAGAAGTGTTATCAAATTAAAGACTCACATATCATTAGAGGTGTTATCGAATTAATGACTGATGTATCATTAGAAGTGTTATCTAATTAAATAGAAACGTAAACTAACGTATAATTAGAAGTGTTATCGAATTAAAGACTAACGTATCATTGGAAGTGTTATGGAATTAAAGACTGACGCATCATTAGAAGTGTTATCGCATGAAAGACTGACGTAGGTAACATTAGAAGTGTTATGAAATTAAAGACTGACGTATCATTAATAGTGTAATCGAATTGAAGAATATCGTATCATTAGAAGTGTTATCGAATTAAAGACTCACGTATCATTAGAAGTGCTATCAATGATGATAAATATTTTGTCTTTAAGTTGTTGCTTGTGTTTGGACGCGGATGTGGGGTCTCCGCAGGAGGGACTCAGCAGCACTAGTGAGGCCACGCAGATCAGACGGTACACCTGTGTGCTCAGCTCTGAGAAACGAGGTGCGTCTAGAGTTACAGTCTGAAAATAATAAAATATTACCATCAAGACACATTTCCCTGTAAGTGTGGAGATATTTGTTAGTAGTAGCAAAGAGTTAATAATGCTTGTAATTACTTGGTAAATAAGATCAGACATAACTTTTGCAAACTACAAATTGCGAAAATTTGTTGTTGGAATCGAACCAAAGACCTATGACGCGGTAGTACAACACTAACATTGCGCCACTAGTTTGGGTTTCTAAAAAAAATATATTTTAATTATATAAACTTCACCACGAAAATCTAACTAAACACCTCGTAGCAAAATCTCTAAATATAATGCCATTTTGTCGTTAGATTCTATCTAACAACTGAAGAATATATAAAATTAGTTTACAGTTACATAAGGTCTCTAAGAAGTATCATCTGCAGGCTGATATGATAAATAAATCAATATTTTTGGACATTACTCCCAGCGCCATCTAGTCCCAAACTAAATAAAACATGTACTATGGATGGATACTAGACAACTAATACAATTTACATGTACATATATAACGCCCTGACTCAATGCAAACACAAATTTTCATCACATAAATGTTTGCCCTGTGCGAGGATCGAACCCACGCCTCTTAAAGTGATGATGATGACTAAATTACATGATATAATGTAGCGATATTAGTGTATTTCGTTGTATTTTCATACATTTTCGAAACAAAAATCTAGAATTTAAATTAACAAAATGGCGTTGTCTGCAATTGTAGAAAGAAGTATATATTACCTATAAATTTATTTATTAGTAATTATATAGAAACCTGAACATTGAATCTATACCTCAGGGTACTCATTAGATTCGTCCCACTGCAAGAGCTCCAGGTAAGCCTTGGCGAGAGTCTGCGCGGTGACATTCCTCACTATATTAGTGTCTGTGACGGGCAAACTCAAGCCAGTTTTGTCGATGTGGCGTCTAAGCCACTCCTTTGTGTGTTGTAAACCATCTGTAATATACTTACATTCGTAAACGACACACTGGTAATGTCAAATAATAGTGCAGCATTGGATATTAAAAACAGGCTTAGAGCATTTTGTACACAAATTAACTTAGTGTTCTATAGTATGAGATGAATTATTGCGTATAACTGAAAATCTTGTAAATCAATTAAGTATTTACAAACCTCTTTTGTTTAAAATATTTTTGGTTAAAAGTATTTTCGTTTTGTTTTAGATTTTTGGATCACATGGTTAGAAAATTATAGGGGGTGGAGGGCACAAAATGAACTACTTTAGAAACTAACAACCCGCAGAATATATTATCTCAGAGAAAAGACCTAACCAAATAAAATACAACCACATCCCAATGATGAAATAGTACATTGTGTATTAAGTGTGGTAAGGAGAAAATTATTACCAACGACAGGCTATTTAGAAGCCAAAGGCCGAACTTATGACTTTATGGGACATATATAGAGCCAAATTTGTTAAAATCAGTGGAGTGACAATGGGCACACCACCTGTCATGCAAAGCTTGGTTGGTGACAAAAGGCTGTCTCTCCTGTTACAATGAGAGTGCGTATCCAGCCACTGGTAACTCTCTTTTGAAGATTAAAACCATATGCATAGAAGTATTTTTAAATCTAAAATGTTACCTTCAGTGACCTTAAGCATCTCTTCAAACTTGGTCCTTTCATACTGCACACTCTCTTTCTGGACGTAAGGACGAATCATACTGATCAGAGTGTTGGCCAAGTCCAGTTTGAGTACTTCTAGTGTCTCTAATATAGCTCGGAACACATCTACCTGGGCAATTTTGAGGTAAAAATATGACATTAAGTTTACAAGCAGTTAACATTGAGGAAGAGGAGGAAAAGTCAATTTACTCACAAGTCACTCTGACTTTTATTAAATTAGAGGAGCTTGTGAACCAGTAACATTTGTGTTACGTAAACAATATGTTAAGTAACATCAGGTCAGTACCTAGATGGATGATCCTTTTCTGGCACATTTTTTCCTTCCTCCATGGTTAAGAGGGCACGTTAAGCTGTCGGTCCTGGCCGCTGTCATATGACAACAGTTGTTTAGCCAAGTCAGTGAACTTAGACGGCTAGAAAACTCAACACCTGCCAATCCACATTGGAATATGGCCTAAGCCTCCTTTCTTGCCTGTTCATCTGTGTGGTTGAGACGTAGAATGGTTGAGGCAATAACATGGTCTCAATAAATTTATGATTGCAATATCGCATTAAGAGGAAATGTCTCGCAGTTTTTTCCATACAAACGTATTCCCCTGTATCCTCCCTGACTTTGGCATTAGAGCTGTTATTTTCTTATGTATAAAAGATATACACAATCATTATGTCCGTATTTTTTGCTTTTTAACTAACCTCAAAAAAGGAGGTGGTTCTATGTTCGATGGGTTTTTTCTTTATGTATGTCCACCTCTTTCTCCGTCAATTGTGAACCGATTTCAAAAAAATTTTTATTCGAAAGAGTATACTCCTGAGGTGGTTCCATATTAATGAAGTGGATTTAAAACTGAAACTTTCGGAGAAAGAAAAGAATTGATTGTATAAAATTTTGTTACAATTATGGATGTTTTTAGTGTAAAAGTGTAAGAGAAAAAACATGTCGTCACTCAAAAGCAAAAAATAAAAACTTTTTAACACAAACAAAAATCAGTCAGCTTCAAAGAGATGCACTAAAAAGGTAAAAATAACTACTTATTGCCAAAAATCTAATCTGAATTAACGTTTGAAGTTGGGGTCATCCAGGTGAATTGTGTTATAAACAGTTAGGTACATAGACACTAACTCAGATCAGATTTTTGGCAATAAGTAATTATTTTTACCTCTTTAGTCGGTTTCAGTGGAGCCGGTTGTTTTTTTTTTGTTAAAAAGTTTTTATTTTGTTATGCCATTCCTATAAAAAATTGGTCTGCAAAAGTCTCAAAAAATGCCTCTTTTTTATGACAACTTTAAACGTGTGCTATACAAATAAAAAAACTAAGAAAATTAAGAAAACAAAACATAAACCTGACTCAGAATCTTTTTGCAAATCTTGTAAACATAACCTAACTTCACTTTTTCTGGTAATTTAATCATAAATCATTAAAATACTTACATGATTACCTTTATTGTCACATTCTTTACCTGGTTTTCAAATCACGACACTGATTAAACCTAAAATCTACAAAATTCAAAATTTACGATGAGAAATATTATACGTATTTATGTATATGTTGCATAGACTAACAAAGCGAAAGCCGCGCGTCAAGGTAATTTTTGTTTATATGAATTGCAAATAGATTGCGAGTCCGGTTTACAGACACGGAATAATTCATTACCTTTAAGGTAAAGTAATTTTTATTAAATTTGGTTGAGATTTGAAAGAGGAAAGTGGGGAACACGTTACCCCGATTTTGATGATTACGACTACGAAAAACTGCCCGAAGCGTAGTTGTTCCTATAGCACATCCGTATCTTGTCCGGGTCCTAGCGCGACAACAAATGGTTTTTCAAATACCTACTTCTCCATTCGCTAGGTTGTGATGTTTCCTCTTAATGTACACTTGATCGGGGTCAGTCATACTTGCAAAAGAGATATATACTCATATATTTGCATGTGACCATATTGGTATAATTTGTGACAAAACTTACAGTATCCGTTAGTTTAGTAATGGCCTGTATCTGTTCGTCTCTAGCTGGTGCAGCTAGCTTCGCCATTAGATCAATGACAAAGCTTGCATATTTTGGGAAGTCTAAACTGTTATTCTCTGCCTGTTGCTTGATGAAGTCTGAATCAAGGACCTCTTCAATCATCTCTCTGATGCGTGTGTGCCGTGGTAACAGGATTGAAAATAGTCCCTACAAATATAACATTTGTTAACGATAACCAAGTTTTAAAATTGTGTGGTTAAAATTTTCTTATGGGAAAATTAACATTAATAGCGTAAATGAGTTATCGTAACTTATTTTACAATGCTTGGTTCTAATAAAATGGGTTTTTTTACCAATGAAAAATAAGTACCTTTAGTTTTTTTTCATACCACTAAGGTGGCAAACAAGCCGTCACCGTCACAGCCTATGGATGCTTGCAACACCTGGGTCATCACTCGCACATTTCCGACCATTAAAAAATCTTAACTTCTTGAAGAATCCTATATTGTAGTCCTTAGAGCAGTGTTTCTTAACCTTTTTAGGTCCGTTGCCCTTATAATCTAACTAGGGTCACTGGTTTTACCTCTCCTCCCAACAACACACTTATTCAATATGTGTAATACAAATACATAGACTTTATTAAACATAAAAACAACTGCATATGAAATTTTGAGATACTTTTACTCTAAATTTAATTTATAAGCTAGGTTTAACTCAAAAAATATATAATAACTAAAAATAAAATAACTTAGGAGTGATTTTAAAATTGTCAGTTAAAAGTTTAAGGCAAACAATGTATGATGAATGCTTGTGTTTGGGTGTTATTTATCTGCACAATCTGCTCAGTATCCATAACACAAGCTTTGGCTAGACATGCTTTGCTGACTTGTTATTTTGAAATTTGGAGTTCGAGACAACAACCAGCTCATTTTTACCCCCGCGAAATACAAGTTTTACCCCTGCGGGGATAATTTCCCCAGGTTAGTAACCGAGGCATTAGAGAAAACCTTAGCAGGGAGCTCAATCCACAACTTTTTCCTTTTAATTATCGGCATGAATCATTAGATATGCAGAAGTGATATTTGTTTCATCTATGATTAATAATAATGAATAAAATTTTAAATTAAATATTAAATTTTTTTTCATTTAAATTACGTTTTACAAATACTTTTGAATCATCAAAGTTTTTAAATACTATTACTATTTTTAATATTATTTTTATTAACAACATAGGTAACTAGCACATATTGTCATAAAAAAAATCACAAATACAATCATCAATAATTTCAAAAAAAAATTCTAGCCATACAGTCACAGATATGGCCACTTACCGCTGCACCACGGTAAATATCTGCACCATCAACTATAAAACAAATTGATATAAACATACTTGTTTGACATCGTTCAGTAGTATAAGAGCCTGCTTGTACTCAGGTGGATCAGACTTAAGCTGCTCCCTCAATATGTCAAAGTATGCTTTGTGCATTGTTTCTTTTACCAGCTTCTGGTAACTAAAATAAAAGTTATTTGATACATTGACACCTCAGTCAAACTAAAAATAATAACAGGAGATGTAAAACTATTAATGACTTGACAAAACATTATTTTGCCGAAAGCAAAGGATAACTATACATTTTAAAGAAATCACCTTAATCAGATCAGTGGTTCTAAAGTATTAGAGATACTTACAGACAGGTAGAGAGATGTAACAATTAACAATATTTAAAGACAGATAAGAAACATTATTCAGTCATGATCCTGAGACCAAGCCCAGTGGGGGAATCAGGAGGAGGCCTATGTCTCAAGACAACCTGACTGCATAATTTTAGGGACTTAATTTTAGTATAAGCTACATAGATAATAAGTAACTCTAAGGTCAGAGAAAAAAGGCTATTTTATTTTATTTACTTTTATTTTAAGAAACATTATTTTACACAAAATCATAAAATCATGTAGAAAACACACTGACCAGTGAAATTTCTACAATTATATTTAAAAAATATTGCAAAAGTGACAAAGATAGAACTTAGACATATATTGCACTTCAAGATAATACAAGTAAAAATAAGGGTATTTAACAGAAACAAAAAACACAATTATTTTTATTTTACTAATCTGAACTTAAAATAAAGACAAACATTAAATAAATCAGCTACTGAAATCATAACAAAGTGTAATTAGGAAGATTAATATTCTTTATTGAAAGAAGTTTAAAAAGTATCATATTCTTTAACTGTGACAGTTAAATTGTAATTAACTGTCACAATTAATTTGTAATTAACCCACCTGTTGACTGGAGCTTCGAAAGGCTCCAGCTTAAAGTCCTGATCAACAGCTATTTCATGTGCTAATGCCATGTTTTGCATCCCATGAGCTGCTTTCATGATATCCTCGAGGGTAACAAACTGCGGCGGTGAAGCCCCTGTTATAGTGGACCCTCTCACTCTGAATTGGATTGGTTCACTAGCATAATAACTGCGACCACTGTAAGTGTATAATTAGAAAATAAAAATTATAAAACACTTCATATTAAGCATTGGTGCTGTGTTCATATGTATCACACCTTCATGCAAGTATAATGCCATTTTTCAAATGTTATATTTTTTGTGAATAATAGATGATAGCTTGCGCAGGACCTTCAATTTTGTTACAAAATTTTTTTGTCAATACTGGTCATTAGGGTTACAAAAATCTTCTTCTCCGATACACAAATGTTACTAGACCATGAGTTCCTTACTCACATTACTTGCAACAAATTTGATCAGAACTAAGGGCTTATTCTTTTGTTAGATATAATTGTTGAACTAGTTTGCCCATAGTTCCACCCACCCTAAATTTGGTTATTGGTGTAGGGTTTTAATGGCAACTTCTCAATTATAGAAAAAGAAACCGACCTTTACGTTTACAAAGAGCCTATTTCCTTCCCTGGGACTCAAACTATTTTTATGCCAAATATTATCTTAATTGGTACAGCAGTTAAAGCATGATGAGGTAACAGACAGACAGACTGAGTAAGTTTTGCATTTATAATATTTATATGGATATATAAAGAATAAGAATGGAAGATGGATTTCAAGGAAGGAAACTGAGGGCTGAACTGATCAATTAGGGCGGTGTTCCAAAATACAATATTGAAGCTGAAAATGTCGTTCTGAAACACTTATCTCACGATAATTATTTGAATGGCAAATTATTAGTATATATATATAATTTTTGAAAACCACTTCTGTCAGGGAAAAATTGATTGTCAAATAGTAGTTCTACAACTTGAAAATTAACTATACGGGCAATAATCACCGTAAAAGTGAATTGGAATGTAGCCTAGTTGAACAATGATATTAAAAAGTATTTATACTTTACTTTACAGCTGAGCTGAGCGTCTAGAAAATAATCAAAACATTTTTAAAAGGATTTTTAATTTAAGAAGAGAAAGTAATTTGTCTAAGGGGTGTTACTCTAGTTACTCCGACTAGGGTATTGACATAGTATAAAAGTGCACAGGTTAAAAAAGTCACATAGTTAGCTCAGAGACTAATAATAAGTTCCGAAAGTAATACGAAAAAATAGATGAAAATAATGAAAATCGATTGTACCTGGATCCAGTAGACATAGGCTGGGAAGAATTCCTTGAATCTTTGTCTCCTTTGTTTGGTCCTTGCGACCCTGAGCCACTTGCTTCTTCACGTTCACTCATTGTATAAAATCGAGCTCGACTGATCTCACAATAACTTCTTAACCCGTATAAGGCAAGACTAAAAAGGCACGACGTTAAAAAACTCGATATCCTCACAAAACATAATAACTTGACTCATAAAGAACATAACCTAACTTCTGCAATATAGTGCAATGGAAATAAATCAGAAATGTGTCTTATAAGACACGTAATGAATTGAAACAATTCTGTAGTTGTTTTGGATATTGTAATTTTAATTTGAGGTTTCAAAGTACCATAAAATTTATTGTTTTGATTCACTACTTGACAATTTAATTTTTTTTAATTGATAATTTTTGGTCTATCTCATTCCTTCCTTCCTTCTTCGATGTGGAGACCAGATTTCGTTTTATAGCATATCATTTCTCCAGAGTCATGTGTAAATATAGTCACGTGCTATCTAAGTTTGGCAAAGCGCCATATACAAGTTTTATCTCATAGGGCAGAAGATTTGATGTGCATCCTTCAGAATTTGCGCATCTTGTCCTGCTTATTTCTTCATAATTCGCTATTCATGAGCGTTTGCTGCACAATTTTTAACAAGTGTCCGTTAAACACTGCTAAAATATAGACATCGAAGCACACTAAATGAATTTAGAAAAAATAAACAGAAGAAAACACCACTCCTTCTTAAGATGCGCGCCAAAAACTCTGGTCTATCTATTACCATTTTTGTGGGCGTGTTTTTTTTAAGCTTGCAATTTCTCGCCAATTATCAAATTTGGCAATCGTGTCACACTGACAGCAGGATAGCAAATAGATTTTTTAACTAAACTGTAAGAGACAGCACGAAAGCATAGCAACCGCAAAAGCTGAAAAATCATGCCCGTAGCTTTGATGGCTAGCGATTGCTCGCAAATGACAATTGTTTATTCGTTCGTGATTGCAAGAAGCAAACAATACATTTGACAGCTGCTGTCATTAAAAATAGAAACTGTTCTGTTGAAAATGGGGAACCGAAAATAAGGCAAATGTTTATATTTGGAATATACTTAAAAGTAGTATGACCTGCCATTCATTAAGAACTCGTTTGTTGAATTTTACATAAATCACAGACTATGAGCGTAACCTCCAAATCCAAATAGGTATTAAGCTTTAGTACTATAGACCAAACAAATATACTAGAAAAGTATAATTGACCTATCCGCATTAGGTGGCAAAAAAACATACGGGCCGCCTGATGGTAAGCGGTCACCGTACGCCTGTAACAGAAATCCAATAACTTCTTTGAAGAACCCCATACTGTAGTCCTTAGAGGAAACTTAGGCAGGGAGCTCATTCCACAACCCAAGCGTTCACAGGAAGAAGTTTTTCTGAAACCGCACTCTACGCGACCATAATCGGTTCTAAAGTGTGAGAATGAATTCACTGCCGATGGCGACCGGTGCGATGGTAGAAAGTTGCCGTGTTTAATTTCTCAGAACAAATCCCATTGTACAAGCAGTAAAAAACACAGGGAGGCAAAATCTCTCCTCAGACTTAAGGGTTCGATACGGCAAGTGAGTTTGGGATCGTCGATAAGTCTCACAGCCCGTCGTTGAACCGAGTCAAAAGGGTCAAGCTAGTATCCGGGTGCACTCGCCCAGAGATGGCAGCAGTACTCCATATGGGGCCGATCTTGCGACTTGTAAAGCATTAACCTTTGCTTCGACTTGAAGTACTGCCTCGCTCTGTTGAGTACACCTAGTTTTTTTGGACGCCAGCTTCACCTTGTCTTGCAATCTCTTGTCTTGATGACCAAGGATCCCAATGCTCTTGGAGATGGAGAGGGGATTGTTCTGAAATTGTGGCACTACAGTGGGGTTTTCTTAGCAGTGAACGCACAGACTTGTGTGTCTTTGTAAGGTTGAATCGTACCTAGCTTTTCCGTCCCCAGTCAGAGACCTTGGACAGTGTGGACTCGATTTGAGACACAAGTTCTCCGCGGAATAAAAGGGGACTTGTGAACGGAATTGGATACATTGCAATCCCTTTTTGGAGTATTAGATGAGAGATTCACCACGAGAAAAGAATATCAAGACAATTCAGTCAAACGAAAATCATATATTAACTTTATACAAAAACCACACATCAATAATTAAAGGCGAGTACAACTTGCTCAAACGAAACGAAGAAGTGATGAACAATCAGTCATGATATTAAATCATTGAAAAACATCCTGCGAAAAGTGAAGAACGCGTAACAATCAACCGTACCACCGATATGTACATCGTGCCACCGCGCTAGCCATAAACTTAAAAATTTCAAACATACGTAGAAGCTTATTGGATTTAGTTACTGACGTACGAGATGGGAAAATGGACACACATCGCGTATCAAACCTGACCAATTCGGAGATCAACTTGCATTATTTCCGGGCAGCTCTCAAAGGAGTTATCACTATCTCGCATAAGCAAACGTGACTGCACGCGAGAAATGTACAAGTAGTCGCGAGTGCATGTGCGTTTCTTATATTTCAAGTCAAACTGCCACTCATAAACAGCGAAGTGTATGAACTTAACCAAATCATACTTATACAATTCACCGGACAGTCAATGAAAACAATAACACCCACGTCAGAATATCTCACCGTTAATCTAAAAAGGGATATGATCGTGGCATAAAACAACAAAGATTTGTCATCGTCTTTACACCCGACAGAGTATAAGCTTTTATGCATGACTAATCAACCTATCTACAATATAAAGGTCGCCGAATGATGTGAGGCCCAAATAATAAACAATGGATTATTATTAGCGTGTCGTACAAGTGTATCGGATTGCACCGACCGATGGGTACGGTTATACAATTGCGGCGCGTGGCTATTCTCGTGCTGCGAGGAATGCACTATGCGCATTTTCTGCACAGTTGGTGTGACAACACAACACCTGTTTGGTGCTGGCACTATAGTATTTGACCTAGGATGTAGCAGAGAGTTTAAGCATTCACGCACAAAATGACTATCACAGCAGGCTGGATATAAATGATGAGGAAATATACATGAGGGAGTCTATTATAAACCATGTACTGCCCGACTGCAACTACTCCTTTGTACCTGAAAGCCACGATGAAATCTTTCAAACAAACCAAACCTACAAACCAAAATTGAAACGGTGAAGAAACAGCAACAATCTCTAGGTCTACAATCAATTACACATGAGGCACACAACTACATTGCATTCCATATCGGGAATTATCATAATGGTACTTATTGGTTGGGGCACAATGTTACTAAGAATAAAACACCGAAGCTGCAGCCTGAAGCTCCCAGCACTACAGCCAAACCTGCCCTGGGACGGACGTTGACAGCATCATAAGCGAAGTGATCGTAACTGCTGCCCGTAAACTAGATAAACCCGTAAATATCGCCGAGAACAACTATCTGGTTCTCGGCGAACGGCCTCGTCCTCAACCTAACCAAGTCAGCCACCAGTTCAGTTCAGTTTCAGTCCGATGCCAATTTGCCAGTGACGTAGGTTTCTCGTGTTTACCCTAGATGCCAGACTTAACTGGAAACGCCATGTGTCTACGCTCTGTGTAAAGCTAAGTAGAACAGTATTCGCACTACCAAAGTGCATATTTCACTCTCTTTTCTCATCCGGCGTTATCCTATGGGGCAGACTCCAATCGAGTGTTCATTATTCAAAAGAGAGCTCTTCGCACACTGGCGGGCGTAAATCCTCGTCATTCATGTAGACGACTGTCTAAAAAATATGGCATAATGACTCTTTATTCTCAGTATGTGTTTGACCTCATAATATACACTCGACGCAACATAAACACCTGCAAACGCATTGGCGTCCCTGGCAGAGTGACTCGCCAAACTGGGCGCCTGCAACCTATGCCACGAATGTTGGCACTGCTTGATGAAAACCCGCGAATCGTTGGTTCCGCTTACTATAAGCATTTGCCCGTCGAACTAAAGAAAGAACCCTCGGATCCGATACTTATAAATATCCGGAAGCGTTTGAAACCCAGCTTGGGTATATTTTGATTGGAAAAGCTCCTATTCAAATCCCGCCTCGTTTACGCAGTCTTATGCTTTATTCACTCTTACTAATCTTCCATTGGATGGACTTCTGCGCAATTTTTGGGAAGTGGAGGAAGTTTCCAGTCCCTCCACTTCATACCTAAGCAGTGAAGAATAAAAATGTAAAGACATTTATAATGCGACGACTGCGCGTTCCTTCGTCTGGTCATTATTCAGTAGCTTTACCGTTTTGTTCCGATCTAGAAATTCTAGGTGCATCCAAGGGTGTAGCCAGGTACGGGCATGGGTTGGAATATTTACGGGATATTTAGTAATTAATAATGTACCTAATTAATAATCAGAGATGCAGTTGATTTATTTGACAACGCAAGTTCGGGCCGTGGTGGCCTATTTGCCTTTAATTCAAGCCGAACTTGTAAAGTCTTTTCGTACTGTCTGATAAACAAAACATTATATTTAGCCATATTACACAACTTTTTTTGTATTAACTTATTTAATTTGTTAATTAGAAATTCGCGCGCACGAACGAAAACTATTGTTGTGATAACAGTAGCAACAGCACGCCGGCATCGCCGGCTAGAGGAGTTCGCAACATGCATATTACGTAGGTAACCTAGCCCAGGAGCGGCGCGCCACATTATGCTAATATGTCATACAAAATCTTCTGTTTCACGTGTGGAACTATATCGAACTTTCTCTTTCACACTCGTTGATTTTAGCATTAAGCGTCTGTACTGAAATTGGTTTCATAGGAGCGCAACCGCCAACGCTCCACCTGACTCCGTGCAATAAGATAAATACTACCAAATCTTGAAATGTGTGTCACTAACTATGTATGTACGGAATGTTTCTGGTGAGAAGCTATGTCAACATAAATGGTACCTTAACGAATCATCATTATTTATGGGAGTGCGCCGCACCAGCGCTCCTTAGGACAAGCCGCCTCTGATGCAGAGGCAGTTCGTAAGTGTTTTGATGTTATGTCGGGTTGGCGCGCTATTGCTTCAGTAGCGATTTTGTACGGTCACCACTACAGGATCAGGTCTAAAGGTGCGTACAGATTATTTGGAACACAACGTGCAATGCAAAATTTCCCATACATTTTAATGTTTTCGCGAACGCATTAAAATCAACTGCGCGCACGCTACGTGCATTCGCTAGGCTCGCGTTGATTCCCGCCTATTGTCAGTAATCTGGACGGGTATATCGCGGCGGACCTGCCTACTGCCAGCGATATTTAAATTGTCAATTCTAAAAAATGGACGGAGATGACGACTAAGACTTTTTTTATGCTCTGGTGCAATAAAATTATTGAAACATCAATATGGACATGTATAGTTCTAAATTAAACGGCTACATAGCGTGTGCGCTGAACACTGCCAGGAATGGTAGTTGTTAAGGCGCGCAGACCATCCACATACATTCGTGTTGCATTGCATCTTGTGTTGAAAATAATCTGCACCCACCTTAACATTCAACTGTTCGTCCAACCTTTAACGAGTAGAGAAGTAGTTCCTTAGTATTTGATGGTGTAAGGCCGTGTTGACACGCGATCGCTTTATTTATTATCTACTAGCTTTTACCCGCGGTTCCGCCCGCCCAAAATTCGGTTATCGGTGTAGGATTTCAACGGCATCTTCTTAATAATAGAAAAAATCCGACTCACGCTTAACGTTTTCAAGTAACATATGTCCTTCCCGCGGACTCAAACTATCTCCATGCAAAAATTTTCCTGCAGTTCTAACCACCCTAAATTCGATTATCAGTGTGGTTATGTTTAGTTTCGAGATCATTTGCAAGACAAGGTGAAGCTGGCGTCCAAAAAACTACGTGTACTAAACAGAGCTAGGCAGTACTTCACGTCGGGGCAGAGGTTGCTGCCTTACAAGTCGCAAGTTCGGCCCCATATGGAGTACTGTTGCCATTTTTGGGCGGGTGCACCCGGATATCAGCTTGGCCCTTTTGATTCGGTTCAACGATGGGCTGTGAGAATTGTTGACGATCCCAAACTCACTTACGTCTGAGGAGAGACTTTTCGTCCCTGTGTGTGTTCTACCACTTGTACAATGGGCTGTGTTTTGAGGAGTTATTCGAAATGATGCCCACGGCAACTTTCTACCATCGCACCGCTCGCCATCGGCAGGGAATTCATTCTCACACTTTAGAACTAAAATGGTCGCGCACAGTGCGGTTTCAGAGAAAATTCCTCCCGCGAACACTTGGGTTGTGGAATGAGCTCCCTGCCAAGGTTTTCTGTAAGGAGCTTCAAGAAAGAAGTTATTGGATTTTTGAAGGGTCGGCAACGCCCGAGTGATACACCTGTTGTAACAAGCGTCCATAGGCTACGGTGACCGCTTACCATCAGACGGACCGTAAGCTTGTTTGCCACCTTAGTGGTATAAAAAAAAAAAAGTGTTTGGATGTGCTGTGGTTGGTTGGAAATCGTTCAAGAAAGGCAAGAAGATTTCCAATCTGTTAACTTCCGTTTTGAAAAATAGTTTCAAAATGTCATGTATCAAAATCAAGAGCAGAAGTAGCTCCACGCCTATGGAGTTTTGCCATATGAATAATAATGAAGTAAAGTGCCTACAATGCCATTTTTGCCGTAGGAAAACAACATTTTATACCAAGTATACCCCCCCAGCCCAAAAGCTGGCTACGCCATTGGGTGCATCGCTTCCCATGGCCCAAAAAAGGTTTCAATCGTTAGAGCGTAAGCTACAGTGTTACAGTGTGTACAGTGTACAGTGTTCCGACAAGCTTATGATAAAATCGTGGAAGAATACTTGGCCAATGGATACATTTTTCCCGTCGCAGCAGACGATCAGGCATCAGGATACACTATTCTTCATCACGGTGTCGTGCGTTCAGATAAAGTTACGACCAAAGTTTGTACTTGACGTTAGTGCACCAACTGACAGTGGAGTTTCCTTGAACCAATTGTTATTCACTGAGCCAAATCTCCAGTCAGACTTGTTTATAATACTTTTAAGCTTCCGATTATTTCCAATTTATTTTTGCGCAGATGTAAAACAGATGTACCTTAAAATCAAAGTTTACCCGCATATCAGCTTATATTAGTCCAATACTGGACATAAGTCTCCTATATGGCACGCCATTTCTCCCGTTCCTCTGCCTTCCGGATCCAGCCACCACCAGCTTTTTAAGGTCGCCGGTCCACCGTGCAGGAGGGGGCCCCACGCTTCGCCTTCCCATATGCGGTCTCCACTCTAGGACACGTCTGCTCCATCGGCCATCGTTCCTCCGACAGACGTGGCCAGCCCACTGTCACTTCAGCTTGCTAATTCTGCGAGCTATGTCGGTAACTTTGGTTCTCTTCCGGATGTCCTCAATTTACATTCGATCATTCGATCTCTTAGAGACACTCCGGGCATAGCTTGCTCCATTGCGCGCTGTGCGACCTTGAACTTGTGGACCAGTCGTGCTGTAACTGTCCACGTTTCGGCGGCGTAAGTCATGACTGGTAGGACGCACTGGTTAAAGACTTTCGTCTTTAAACTTTGCGGTATAGGCATCGTGAAGACTTGACAAAGTTTACCAAATCGCTCAGTTCCTCCAATGACTCTGCCATAATAACGAGTCGTCGGCAAACCTTAGGTGTGCGATGTATTCGCTGTTTATGTTTATGCCCCGCCCAGCCCAGTCTAAGGTTTTGAAGACATCTTCTAGCGCATTGGTGAACAGTTTCGGGGATTTAACGTCCCCCTATCTTACACCTCTACGCAGCGGGATGGCACTTGTCCTATGGTCCTGGAACTGGACGGTCATCGTAGCAGCGTTGTAAAGACATCATAGCACCTCAATATGTCGCCAGTCTATACGACATCGAGAGAGAATCTAGCACAGCCCAGGTCTCGATGGAGTCAAAGACTTTCTCGTAGTCCACAAACGCCATACACGGTGGCTGATTATACTCTTGAATTTTTTTGTATAATCTGCCGTACAGTCTGAATGTGATCTACGGTACTGATGCCTCTCCAAAACCCAGCCTGTTCTAGTGGCTGAAACTCGTTAAGTCTTCCAGCGAGACGATTCGTGACGACTCTAGAGAACAGCTTATATACGCGGCTTAGAAGTGATATCGGTCGGTAGTTCTTAAGTAGAGTTTTATCTCCCTTTTTTTCACCCTGAGTACCAGAAATACTAACAAATTTCTTATTCGCTGATTTACTTAACTGTTGAGTTTCTTGCCGGTTCTTTGCTATAGTAAATCTTATCCAGCCGGTGGTAATTTTTTTATTAATAATAAAATGACGATTCAAAAGTGCTGTTTAAAAGTCTATTTGAATAAAAACGTTTGAATTTGAGTTTGAGTTTATAAAGGAATAACGTTTGTTAAAAATTGATTGGTATACCACCAAAATTTATTACAGACTGGTGGATCAAATTACAAAACGAATTAAATTTTTTAAGTGATAATAAAGTTCCTCGTCACGAAGGTGTGACAAATTTGGCATTTTGCTAGTGAGAAGGCTTACGGAGCAGTAATTTATCTACAAGTAAAATCTCAAGTACAAGTAAAGTCGCGCCTGTGAAAACAATTTCGCTAGCTCGCCTTGAGCTTTGTGCCGCAGTTTTATTATCAAAGCTAGTGCATGCTGTCCTAACACGATACTCTTACCACTGTAAGGTAAATCGTGTATTTGCGTTTTCAGACTCATCAGTCGCTTTGAGTTAGATACACACCAGCCCGCATAGACTTAAAACTTTTGTCGCCAATCAGGCGACCAAAAATCAGATTTTTTTTCGCTAGATGGCGTCGCCGGTAGATGGCGTCTATGTCTTAACAATTATTATTAGTTAACATGGAGATTTCGAACGCAGCCATAAAAATCTGCTACATACGCATTTTCAACAATATTAAGGAAGACGTAGTCATGCATTCTTCAAGAAGCCTGTTTCAGCATGGGAAGCTTAAATGTAGTTAAAATTTACGAACAAATTCTTAATTTTAAAATTTATTACTTTACGATTTTGTATCATAAACTAAAAACTTTATAGACAGCGAAATGGCTCACGAAGCGACATTAAATTAAAACTTTGTGGAACTTTTAAATGTCCGTTGACTTTTAAAAGATGTTGAAGCAGACGCCAAACTTTCGTTAGTGTGGCCCCTAGAGATCGTTTTTAGTATTCAAAACACATCCGATACATAAAATAGTGTACTGAACAAAATAGTTCACGACTAAACTCATAACGTAAGTAATAAAAAGTCAAGTGCGTGACGGGAAACACGCTTAGTTTACTGGTGCGATTCTGTAAGAGCGAGCGCAGAAAATTATTTCAAATGTAGTTTCGATACTAACAGAGAAATGTTTACGGTCTAAGACATTTATTTCTCAAAACAGAATACAGTTCACTTATATACTTGAGAAATACAATTTACTTACATGAATATCATACTTTTTTATTTATTTCTGAGTGGGAATGCAAGTAGTTGTAAATGAATTTCTTTTGTTTAATTTTTAGCAAAATTCATATTCCTTCTTCAGAACATTTATATAAAATAAAAAAGTAGGTAGTTTGGAAGAATGCATAGATAAAAATTGTGAGTTCAGGTTCGGCTGATTTCGCTTCGGCGCAGAGCTGTGTGAGAGACTTATTACATATTATAATATAGTCAATGACAATAGCTATAAGTAGTTGCTATCATTTTCATGTAATTTTTCTTTTCTTTTCGATAATTTGTATAATCGGAGATAATATTACTAATAAGATATTAATAAAAAGAGATCTTTCAAGACATGACTTTTTTGTATATGTAAAGAGAATGAATATCATTAATATCGTAAGGCACCTTCAAATAGTATATTTTTTACACCATAGTTAGTTCGCGGTGCACGTAAACAAAGTTGGTTTGCACGCATGGTTACTCTCTTTTGGATCTGACTGTTTTTAACAAAAGAAAGCTGTGTGTGTATTCGATTGTTTAAGATTTTTTTTTATGAAAATGTGGTTAGTGTTTAGGTGCTCAAAAAAGAAAGGTTTGCAAAATATATATTATAAAACGGCTGACCGCTCGCCGCCCGCAGGTTAGACGGGTTACCGAACCCAGCGATTACTTAATCTCCGACCTGTGATGCCGACCAGCTAACCGGTGTAAAGTCTCTGAAGTCGTAGTCGTGGCGGAGAAGGAGACCGGGGTGGACCCGGCTACTACAACAGAGAGGGATCAGGGGCCCTTCGGCCCGCCGTGCCAGCAACCGTATTATCTGTGCTGAGCTTTAACAGTTCTAGTATCGCACCTTTTTGTCCTCTGTCTAGCTGTCTGTGCAGTGCATAGTGAATCCACATATAATGTGGATTTTTGCAACATAAGGGGTATTCACGCAAATAGATATTGAAACTGTGCTACAATCTAATTGAGCCACGCGATTAATTATTTTTATTATTTAACATAATCAAGTACGCCTGAAAATAATAAATGAAGCTTTAGAAAAAGGACACCAAAACTGAAAACTGCTATAAAAAACTGAAATGTAAGTGTTGAAAGGCCGGCGCAAGACCGAATAAACAATGATTTCATCCATTCATTATCTACTAAATAATTAGAAACGCCTAAAAAGGTAACGGAGATTATGGGAAGAGGACAAGAAAAACGAAAAACTGCCAATTAAGGATCTTTAAGAAAAAAAACCCAAACGTTGGAATTCTGCTTTAAAAGAATGAAACTACTATCTCAGTCTATGTACTGCTTAGGTATACCTAAGAACAGTAAAGTTAGAAAACAACACTGAAACCAAACAGCGCGAATAGTTTGAAAAAAAAGCAATTTTTGGTATACCCTTTTTTTATGAAGGGGGCAATCCAGCTAACAGTCCGCCTAATGGTAAGCAGGTACAGAAGAAAGAAATCACTACATTCAATTATTAAATTGAAGCTAATAAAAACCCAGACAATGACTTACTTCGGTACGCATGAGAAAAGTACCTATGTTCACTAATATTTTCTATATAAATGTATAAATCCCCTACACCCGACTACCGACCGTACGTAATAACCGACATATTTAAACGGTGCTTTACCTGACTATGTGACCCTACTGAAGACACCTTCAATGGAAAGGCGAAATCAAGCCATCCGAGCAAGGACGTGTCACCACCGACGAGCCTTTCGTGCCGAGGACAGAAAAACCAATTCCGCTCATCCACCGCTACTGCAACCGGGTACAATCTCCTACGAATCTTCGACACTTCTGCGGAGTCAATCTATTATTTACGCCTATCGACACTTTTTGGACACAACCTAACTAAAATAGGAGAACAGATAAAGGAAAGCATAAACCGCAAACAAAAAATCAAAAAACGAAATTATTAGGTCTCTGCTGAAGTAAAGAAAACAAAAGATGGAAACCACTTTTTGCATTGGCTATGTCCATTCACGTACTACAAGTACTTAGGTAGGTATGTTTAAGAATAGTAACCGAAGCCTAGGGAACCATACCCTGAAAATAAACACTGACACTGGGGGAAAATAAAACACAAGTGTTGGAACACTGCTACAGAAAAACATTCATTCATTGAATATTCAAATTTATGCCTAACCTACTGATAAACGGAACAAATCGAAAATGCATTATTAACGACGCAAACTGAATACCATTACAAGACAACAAAATGCACAAGTTGGAACGCCAGTCAAGCAACAAAGGAACAAGAGTTGTAATGCTAATTGGAAGCTACTAAAGCTACACAGATATAAACCAAACAAGCTGGTGCAAATGAATATCATCAAAGGAGAATCAGAACACAGAAGAGTTTTAGGAGCCAGCACGCAAACCACAAACGGCAAAGCAGTCATTTTTCCCTTCTTGTATATATTAACAATTGTATATATTTATCATCCTGCTGGCTAAAGGGTGCTGGTACCGGTCGGCTCTATCCCTCCCACTCCACATCCTAGACTGCGAAGTCCTACACTACCTGCCCTAGCTACTCAGTCTTACTGGTGTCTTGGGCAGAGGTAATAGGCACACATAGGAATGCCATGAGATGGACGGGATACTACTAGAATCACTCACTAATACGGACTGAAAACGCCGCATACCTTCCAGTGGTTGAGGACCATCCGTTTCTTCAATTACCACCTTATTGAACATTTGCGCTGTTCCAGCCCGCAGTTTTGAGCACTCTACAGAACCCTCTCATCAACTGTTCTTCTCCTATGTGACCCGTTCCTTGAGTCCTTGCAGTGGAACGCTGGCTGGTAAGCCGCTGGAACGGAACGGAACGGATAAGGGGTATTCACGCAAATCGTAACACAGTCCACCACCATCTCGAGACTGCGCAGCCGACCATTCTTTTTCTAACGGAGACGCAAATATCCTACCCGGCCGACACATCGTACTTTCATTATCCCGGCTAAAAACTAGTGCCAGTGTATGTATTTTTGTCCGGGAATCCTCCCGGATCTACTGTTTTTTGTAATTTTTTTTTGTATTTTAATAAAAAAATGTTTATTTTTCATACACAATTTTAACACACAAATAACAATTACAATTATAAATCAATTCTATTTTTACATATTTGAGCATAAAGGTCAGAAGCACAAACAAGGTAAGTTCGGGCTCCTGTTTTAAGGGTCTCCTAACATAAATTACCTATACTTACACCAAAAATATAAATGTAATAATAAATATCAAAAATTTTTACGTCAGTCTGATGAAATAAGTTACCCTTTTATTTAACCTCATTAATTAAAGTAGTCTATAAATATCCAATATTTACGTAAAAGAAAAGTAATTCAGACATTCATGTTTATTTTTTAGATTTGTAACTTCAAGTTATTATACCTACGGTTATTTTAGGGTTTTGTGTTCAAAAACATTAACCTTTTGTTATGTACAAATAAAGTCGTTATTGAAAAAGATAAGTAACCGCTTAACATCACTTGGGCCATTTATTGCTACCTTTTATTTTTAGCATCTTTTATTTTTTAACTTCGACTACTGTAATCAAGTATGCGTCAATACCCTTGTTGATTACTAAAACTAGGCCGTACGTATGCCCTAAGGAAAATTACACCGTACAGTAAATTACTTAGACTTACCGGTTTTGGCGTTATATGTTATTGATAAACTTGTGTATAAAATGTGGTGTAGTGTTTATGAATATGAGCGTTTGTGTTTCTCTGTGTGTCACTGTCTATAATCCATTTAAAGAAATATTAGCTCACAAAATCACAACATCTTTTCAGAACAACCTTCGTCAGCAAGAATAAATAAAAATATTTGGTATAGCCGCGAATTCTCTAACTTTTTTACTGTAATACAAATTATAGATAAGTGAATTCAATACTTATATATACTGAAACTTTATATATACTGATACAAATTGTGATGAAAATGAACGTGACCATTTATTTAAGAATGTCACCAAGTAAAAATAAAGATCGAACTACTTTACAAATACAAACAATACGGATTAATTTTTAATATGTATTCAAAATTGTTCTTACTATTAATTTTTCATAAAATATACCGGTTTTATTATTTTTTACCTATTTATTTTATTTTCACGCTCTTGAAGTGAAAAACAGTGTCTGTGTGTATACTGTATTGAATATCTCGCGACTTAAACCCATTCATACTCGATTCTGTAGGATCCCTTGCTCTCGCGTTTTATGTTAATAAAATAAGACAAGTAAAAAAGTGTATATATTTATTTGTTGCTGTCTAAAGTTAGCCCTTAGTATTTATACTGAATACATATATGAACAGAAAAAGACATAATACACTGACAAACAACTATAATTGCCGTTGGAAACATTCACAATATTTCTGTTTTCTTATATATTTTAAACAACTTTATTACGGCAGTCTCAGTATGTCATATGATTGTGTCTATAAGTACTATTTTTGTTAGTTTAATAACAATTTCATTGTTAGCTTTAAATCCTGAAGCAAAGTCACGTTACAGGTAAAAGTCTAAACTTGAGAACTTCAGCTAAAGATTTTCTTCGCTAAGCTGCTTGCAACGCGAAAGTTCGAGTTCAGCTGGTTTTCATCAGACGACACGATGACAAGTGTATGAAAATGAGTCATCGTCGTGTCGGTGTTTTTGTCGTTCCATTGAAAAACGTGGCATATATTTTAGTACACTTTTGTTTCTGCCGGTGTCTTCGTCATTGTCTTTGTCGTCGTCGTGTCGTATAATGGAAAATCAGCTTTCAAAAGCTGTAAGAAAAATACCTTTTAAATCAATATTCAACGTTTTCTTGAGCTGCCCATAAGTTTTTTCACTTGAAGTGTACACAACACATACTGTTCCAAACTATTCTTAACTGTAAACTTTCTGATATTTACTCTTGATTATATCAACTAAATGTATTCTATGATTTTGCGATGCGCCCGTGAAGTTGCGATTTCACATTGCCTCCTGAGTGGTGAAGGTTCGAGACCAGCGTGTACCAATAAGTCTCTTAATTTCTCAAGTACATTGATATTCACACCACTGGCTTTTCAGTGAAGGAATACATCCTGCGGAAACCTGCATACGTCAAAAATAAATAGACGTATGTATGTGAAGTCCGTAATCTGGATTCTGGACTGGGCCCGCGGGCGGACTAAGGCTCAAATCATCCTCGGTGTGGGTAGGCCGAGTCCCAGCAGTGGGGACGTATAAGGCTGATAAGGAAGGATAAGACACAAAGAGCAATACAGGCAAAACCGTGGCATGTGAGGTGTCTTGTCTAAAACTTATTGCGTAGGGTTGCATTTAATTTCAATCAAACATGGGAGATTATTTGAGCAATGATTGGTCGGCAACTGCTACAGGAGGTAGTGGAGCAATTTTTTTATTGCTCCATATTGCTCGGTATTGATTAATCTAACTAACTGTTCCTTTTTGTATTTAGGTTTTTTATACTACTATAAGTTTTCATACCTTGTACAATGAAACAGAGCAATTTTGAAAATATTGTTTACATAGTTGGTCTTGTTTCCTACTTTTTAGTTTTTTGGGAGTTGCGGTTTTTTAATTAACATCGGTAGTCTAAATATTTGCATATAGCAAATTAATAATTACATTATAATTACCTACATATTTAATAAGTACGAAATTTAATAAGTGTCCTTAGCCTGTAAACCATTTATTTTGCAAACACCATGTTATCTGTAGATAGGTATACGAAGACGAGGAAAAGGTTTTTCAATGCCTATATTGGAGTAAATATTCCGTCTCCAAACAAGTTGTCTTCTCATTAATAAGGTACTCCGCCGTGCCTCGGCCAAGCGCAGGCCGAGGTTTAAATTGCAAATCAGTTCCGCTCTGACTCGGTTTCACGCGCCAAAACTCTGGTTTTGTTTTAGAGTAAAGGTGTTTAATTAATTTTTAAACGAGTTTCTAAAAACAGGACTGTATTGTTTATTATATTTCACCATAGCTTTAAAATGCCTTAGCTGAATTTGATACATCCTATGTGTACATGTACATAATATTGGAATCCGTCCATTATTCCGGGTGATATGATGGACGTCACAAATACCTATATAAGCTTCTTGTAATAGTAAAGTACTTTCGGCTAGGTGATGTCATATAAATAAATAAACCAATGCTAGTAAGCCGTTTTTTTGTACAATTCAATGTACCTCATGTATTCATAGGTACATGAAAAACTATCACTAATTAGCTTGTCTCTATAATCATTATAGTAAAAAATTAAGAGTAGAGAGACTAAAAATTCTACAATGATTGCACAACAGTAGTAAATTCTTATGCATGCATACAATTTGATTGTATTTGTATTGTTTAATTTCTATATCTCGACATATATTCAAATACAAGCGAAGCCGTCTGCAGAATGACCGATCAAACTGGTGCCGCCTCTAGCGCTGGACACACTTAATGACTACCTATCTCTTTATCAAACTATCTATCTTCATCTATTTATTGCCAACTTACTATGCCAACATCTTTTGTATACAAAGAATTATCAATATTTTCAGAATTGTCAAAGTAAAAGAATAGTCAAAATAAATTTAAGCAACCACTAGTAACAAAATTTTGATTTTTGAGATTGAGAACAAAGATTTGAGGCAGACGACGAACAGACGTTTCTCGTATTGCATTGTCACGTGAAACCAAAGTGCTTGCAGAATTGCAGCACAATCCGATAACGCGAAGGTGTTCAAAAATAAGTTTAACGAACAAGGAGAAACAATCAACAAAGACTTTTACCCATCCACTTGTCGCCTGAGACAACTTATACTTACTGTCCTAAAAAATATTTATTAGCTCTTAGTTGTATCAATATTACAATACTTCTGAGTACATCAGAGTACTATTTATTAATTTGGGGTAAAAAGTCGAAACACAAGTAGTTTTTGGCAAGGGGCGTTTCTACAATAAGCGGTTTTAAAAATTCTATTTTGATTCGTATTGCCCAAAAATCTTTTGCAATATCTAATAATGAAGTAAGTTTAATCAACTGGTGTTATAAGCGTCCATAGGTCACGGTGACCGCTTACTATCAGGCGGACTGTGTGCTTCTTTGCCTGCTTATAAAAAAAAATGAATATAAATTACCGAGTCGTGAAAACTGACTTAAACTGATGAATAAAGTCACACAGTATAAGACAGTGGAGACAAACTAGAGCAATATTGACTAATGGTCAAGTCCTTTGTAGCATAGGTATTTAGGTAACATTTTGTTTTGGTTAAAATATCTTATTGTACCTATTATATTTCAAAGTTAACGTTTATCCCCCCTGATAACATTCAACTCATTAATTAGGTTCTTCGGCAAAAAGTAAGTCGAGGTTTGGGTTATAAATCGGCTAAGCTTGACTCGATTTCACGCACTATGTAACACAGTACACACTCGTACGATCATATTCTGTAGTGAAGTCAATGAACGCATTGTCCTATGTTCTGGGTAAGTTCCAGAACATATTGCAAAAAAAATTTGTTGTGGTTTTAAAAGTTTTGTGGCAGTAAAGATTTTTAGTACGATATATTGTTGTAAAGATATAAGTATCTGACGTTATATTGTTGTAAAGATATAAGTAAGTATCTGACGACTACACACGTCATAAGTCGTGCACATGCTCTAAAAATATGGTGTTGTGTTGTGTTTGTAGAATTAAGACAATTAATCGACCATTTTGTAGATTTTCAAATTCTTAATGAATGTTAAACAACTCAGATGCAAATGAAGTCAGTGTACCTCTGCAACGATTTAGTTTAAATAATTCTCACTTTACGTATAGAGCTCTTCTAAAGTTTAAGATAGATTTTAATTCAAGGAATAGGTTTGAATTGCAAATCAGCTTCGCTCTGTCTCGGCTTTGCGCGCCGCCAGATCTAGATGAAGGTGTTTAATTTCATTTTAATTTACTTCCGCAATTTATTCTCATTTTATTAAGAACAGACCAGAATGAATATTTTTTTATAGTGACACAAAAGGATCTTCTACATTGAAAGTGATTCTGAAATTCTAAAACAAATTAAACGGCCAAGGTCGTGGCGGACAGTGCATAGAGGTTAGGGTTCTATACTTCAATTCAATTGAATCTCCTTAGTAATCCTTCCTTATAGTTTTATAATTTATATGTTAATTTGTCTCGTAAATTTTTTTTTTAGAACTATTTTTACACAGCTATATATATACTAGCTTTTTCGCCCTTTATTTGGTTATCGGTCTAGGATCTTAGAGGCAACTCCACAATTATTAAAAAAAACCGACTCACACTTGACGTTTTCAATTAGCCTGCGGCCTTCTACGAGACTCAAACTATTTCCATGCCAAATTTCATCTTAATCGGTAATGCGGTTTAAGCTTGAAGAGGTAACATAGAGACAGATAGACAGACAGATAGACCGACGGAGTTAATTTCGCATTTATAAAATTAGCATGGATATATACAGGATATTTCGCAGTTTCGTGGCTCAGTGGAAACCTGCCTGCTGAATTGGGGGCGTAGTTTCAATTCTCTCCAAAGATAAACATTTAAGTGATAAACATTCGTGTTTGTCTTGAGTGTCTTGAGTTTATAATACTCCTATTGTATTTGCCTATTTTTTTGACGTGAAACGTCTCTAAGGTCGCACCGAAACTTACCGAAACATACCCGGATAGAAATGTGAATCATAACAAAATCATCTATATCGTCTTTCCTTAATAAATCCCAAACTATGAGTCTTAAAGGCAAAAATGCGAAGGCATCATTTAACTTATATAATCAGCTCGCTGATACGACAAGAATTTCGTACAGGTTGGCGAGGAATTGAACAAACCGACGCTCTACGTCCTTTGAACTAAGTACAGTCGTGTCTAAAGCATTAAATAGTCAGTTATCTATGTTATATGTGTATAGTCAGGTCTATCAGTTATCATGGACAGGAAAAAAATTTACTAATCACGTCTCAATTCTGGAATTCCGTAAATTTAATGATGGAAAATATATAGATACAAGAATTAGTTTCATTATTTTAAAAACCAGTAACTACTTAGAAGTTTTTTTCGAATTATTTTAATCAGCGCATTTAAAGTTTTTTTACAAAAACACAAACATAGTTTATAACTTTCAACTAAACATGATTAATGTTAATGTCAAAATCCAATTTACATATTATTATATGTATAGGTCACTTAATCAATCTATGTACATATATAGGTATCAATCTATGTATATACATATGTGCTTCATCCTTTTTGGAAAATCTTTTCCTAGAGGTAAAAAAAAGGATGAAAATTTGTTGGAGAATTAGGAACTTTGTAGGAGGACATAGTGGTGAATTGGCTCTTTATATCAGATTTAATAAATTAATAACATTTTTACCATATACTATTTGTTGCTGTTTTTACTGATACGTACCTTATTAAAAATATACTAATTGTAACTCAATATATATATTTCAAGCTTACAATAAAACTGCAAAGGCAAATTACAATGCATATGTCGGGCCATGCATGTCTGTTTAAAAAAAAATACGAAAAGTTTTATAGCTTTCATGAACTGTTAGATTAGAAAAATTCATAGTGCGATTCAATTTGTATGAAGAGTTGGAAGCGATAATCCAACGCAGTTTTGAGCCGCCATGATTAAAAAGTTGTGAAAGGTGTCAGTAAGACGCAGGTGTGCTCTGACGAGATACTAGTGTGCTCCTACAATCTCAAATTAAGTTTTAAAATGTGGTTGCAGATAATGATCACTGATATTGGTCCAAACTATTTGTTTATACTTATTGTACAGCATTTGTTAAAATTCATAATATCTGATTTCTATGGATCAGTATATTTGTTTATAAGTTAGGCCTACTACTTCTCTCGCCAATACAAAAAAAATTACAGTGTTAACACTCTTAGATTGTCACGTATATAGATACAGATACACATACACACATACTCACACACATTATTATACGTAATCTATTAGATTTATTAATTTATTTTATTTGAATTCATACTTAAATATTCAATACGAATATAAAGCAATTACGCATATCAATATCCATTGCTCGCACTAAATTGATATTTTTTTTAAATCACCAAGGTGGCAAACAATCTGCCTAATGGTAAGCGGTCACCTTAGCCTATGGGCGCTTGCAACACTATAAAGCGTTCGAGTTCCAAACACTTCCAAAGCTTGTTCTCATCAAGATTGGATTCACCGAACATCGAAACATTGAAACAACAACGTTCAGCCATCAAAGGGAAAGTCACAAGAAATAGCAAATTTCGTCCAAAGTTATATGCCGAGAAGAATACGCCTGCGGAAGTAAATTGCGATTACAAGAATTAAATCTAATTGTGCAGTGTTACGAGGAAATACAATTACTCATCGAAAATCTAGACAGTGATGAAGGTCGAGAAAATATTCACGAACAAGAACGTCGAATCACAGAAAGTAGATATTATTATGGGCGTAGCCAGCTTTTGGGCTAGGGGGTGGGGGCAGACTAGTTATAAAATGTTTTTTTTTATTTCATGTACACAATTATAGGATACTTACAACATATACAATACAAAAATAACAATGTACATAGGTCAAGCTTATCTCTTACAGCTGTCCCAAGAAAGTGAGAGCTGTACGAAGTGAGCGGGTAATACATGTGCACTGCGATTACAAAATAGATATATAAATTATGTATACTTAAATATAGTCTCATCCTAATACATAATAATTACTTATATACCTACTTTAAATAATGCTTATAACACAAATAATATTACTTATAAATACATATAACAATACAATGTTCAACTAAAATAGTAGTAATAATAAAAAGTAAAATAACAGTGTTTAAGGAAGTGAAAGGTAGAAAGTAGTCTTTCAGTTTCTTTTTAAAAATACCAATAGATTGATTGTCTCTTTTAGTACGAGGCAGTAAGTTCCAAAGCCTAATAGCATGAACAGTAAAAGAGTTACCGTAAAAAGAGGTGTTGTGAGAAGGAGGTTGTTAATAAGATGAGATCTGGCTGGTTTATCTTTTGAGAAAAGAAAAATAAAATGTTCACGTAAATAGCTTGGGGTTAAGGGATTGCAAAGAAGATTATAGAGTAAAGACAGGACATGCAAACTGTCATACAAAGGCAGGACATCTGTCTACCGCAATTTAAAAATGAATCGGATGCTTAAATTTTGGAGTCGCTCAAGTTTGTTTAAAACCTCCTATGTGGCATCAATGTAACAAATGTCAGCATAATCAAGAAGGGGAAGAAGGAGAGATTGCGTTAAACTGATCTTAGCAGTTATGGGTAAAAAAATCTGAAGGCATTAAGACTGTAAAAAGCAAAATGTGTGCGTTTGCTAACTTCATTGACTTGTGCATCCCAGGATAGATTGTGATCTATCAGGATTCCTAAATTTTTGGCACAATTTGTGTATTGCAGAAGTGTCCCATTATATATTATTGGTTGAGGAGATGATGTTACTAAGCTACGCATGTATCTGTTGCCTATAATTAACGCTTGTGATTTTTTGGGATTAACAAGAAGCCTAAATGATTTTGCCCATTCACTGATGTGACATAAATTCTCATTGAAATTATTAATCGCGTTAATTATGCTATTAGGTTCGAAGTGGCAGTACAATTGAAGGTCGTCAGCGTACAGATGAAAGGAAGAGGTAATAAGTTTGGTGAGGGAGCTAATAAAAATATAGAAAAGAAGAGGAGAAAGTACGCTACCTTGATGTTATTTTCATACAGCAAAAAATGGCATTGCAGACACTTTACTTCATTATTATTCATATGGTAAAACTCCAGAGGCGTGGAGCTACTTCTGCTCTTCATCCCCCCGACCGACCTGGGCACGGTCGAAAAACTATTGTTAGGCGGGCTCGGCACGTACTAACGGCCCTAGACGACGATCTCGCTATCTGGATAGCGAGATTAGTCTCAACGACCTCCCGTAATAAGGCATCCCCCCCTTACATGATGCCGACGTCCCCAGGTTCGTCGGCGAACGAACGGATACACGAGGTATCAAAGAGTGCCGGGGCGCTTCTCGCCCCCACTCTCTCGCAATCGCAACCGCGCAACGGGAACTCCCCTCCTGGCGCTGACTCACACTGGTCGAAAGGACTACCCCAAGAGCGACAACCCAAGCCGGGGCTCCCTCCGCGGGGGGCCTTTGAGCGTTGGGCCCTATATAGGCTGAGACTCCTTCAGAGTCTCGCCCCAAAAGCTCGGTGGAGCAGTTATGGCGGCATCAGCCAACTGCATAGTCAGTCAGAAAAAAAAAAAATACTTCTGCTCTTGATTTTGATACATGACATTTTGAACCTATTTTTCAATACGAAAGATAACACCCAGCTAAAAATTATTTCCAGAACTTGACATATTTCGAGGGTTTATAAGCTATTTCGAGAGTCATTATCACAAATAGATTGGAAATATTCTTGCCTTTATTGAACGATTTTCAACCACCTGCATATTGGGGGTATGGGGGTTACGGCACTATAGCACATTCAAACAGTGAGGCAGACTATACAAAAGACGTCCTCGGACATCAGCCCATGTGTCAAGCCTCTGTGGACTCTGAGAATGTTGACTGGCAATGCGTCGAGGTGTTTGAGATGTTTGAGTGATTTGACAACGAAATCAGTTCTACAAAACAGTCAAACATGACCTATCCAGCTACAAAAGGAGTGAACCCGTTTATCATGTCCTCGAAACTGTTTACTGTTTGGGCTACTTGAAAACGTCAAGTGTGAGTCGTTTTTGTTTCTATAATTGAGACCTACACCGATAATCGAATTCAGGGCGGGTAGAACCGCGGAAAAATTTGGTATGGAGATAGTTTGAGTCCATGGGAAGCACATAGGTTACTTGAAAACGTCAAGCGTGAGTCAGATTTTTCTGTAATTAAGAAGATGCCGTTGAAATCGGAAACACCGATAACCGAATTACAGGCGAGCGAAACTGCGGGCAAAAGCTAGTAGATAAAAATAAAATGATCGTGAGTCAACACAGCCTTACATCATCAAATACTGAGGAACTACTTCTCTAGTCGTGAAAGGTTGGACGAACAGTTGACTGTTAAGCTGGGTACAGATTATTTGAAACACAAGATGCAATACAACAAGAATATATGTGCACGGTCCCGCACTGCGCGCCTCAACAACGGCCATTCCTGACAGGGTTCAGCGCGCACGCCATGGAGCCGTTTAATTTTGAAGTGTACATGACTATATTCTTGTTCCAATTATTTTATAACACCAGTGTATAAAAAAAGTCCTAGTCGTCATCTCCATCTATTTTTACAATCGTCAATTCAAATATGGCGGGCAGTAGGCAGGTCCGCCGCGAATTAGACGTCCAGATTACACTGCGCGCACTGAAAGCGTTAGTCGAAAAACGCCGACAATAGACAGGAACCAACGCGCGCCCTGCGAATGCACGTAGCGTGGGTGCAGTTGATTTTTGAACACATTAAAATATACGGGACATGTTGCATTGCATGTTGTGTTCCTCCTGTAGTGGCGACCGTACAAAATCGCTACTGAAGGAATGGCGCGCCAACACAACTTAACATCAAAACACTTACGAACTGCCTTTACATGTGGAAGGTTGAACGAACGACTGTTGAAAGACGGTGCAGTGTAGTAGCAGTAAAAAATGCCGGTGATCCGAATAGGTACGTTTTATATGGCTAAATTATCCCAAAATTATGCCAACCCATGTCCAGCTAGGGGGGGGGGCAGCTGCCCGGTTCTGGCTACGCCCATGGATATTATAGTACAAAAGCATAAATGGAATCGCTACTGGGTGGTTCAGCGACTTCGACTTTGACTACGTATCACAGAATTCACGGAAATAGCGAGCTCTTTAACTCGACATCGCATGAATGTTCTAATCTCAGAAAACCAAAAGTGAAACTACCACAGCTTGAGCTACCGATATTCAGCGGAGACATTCGTGAGTGGCCGACTTTCAAGAACATATTTGACGCATCTGTGCACGACGCCGACATTCCCACCGTCAAGTGCAATACCTGAAGTCCGCTCTTAAAGGAGAAGCTAAAGAATTGATCTCTTCACTTCTCATCACAGAAGAAAACTATGCTGAAGCACTGAAATATAAAAGGTATGAAAATCAAATATTAATTGTAAATTTCCATTTAAATCTATTATTAATACTGGTGTCATTTCCAAATTTAACCTTAAAGAATATTTAGTAACCTTACAACAAAGTCTAGACTCTCTGAAAGCCATCAAACTAGATGTTGACAAATGGGATGTAATTTTAGTGTTTTTGATATCTCAAAAATTCGATAATTCCTTGAATGGGAAATCAATCGAAAAGGAAATTTTATCGCTAAATTGTCTGAATTACTAGAATTTCTAAATCAAAGAAGGACAGCCTTTAAATTGTTGAATGAAAGACAGTATGATAAGCCATAATATGTCAAATTGTCTCATGTGTCATCTGTTAAACAAGAAAACAGTTGCACATTATGCCATCAGATTCACAAATTACATAAATGTCCTAATTATTTACAGATAAGTGTACCTAAACGTATTGAATATGTTAAGTCTAAAACTCTTTGTTTTAACTGCTTACTGCCATACGAAGTGAAACACAAATGTTCAAAATACTGTTGCTTTACCTGCCGCCGCAAACATCATATAAGATTACATATGGAAAGCCCTAATCTAAAATGTCTGATGAGTACTAAGTCATTAAGCTCGCAGCATCCTAACGCTATTGCCTCACTGACTTCTGCCATACATAACTCACAACCAAACACATCACAACATTACAAAACTACTCAAGCTGAACACAGCACACAAAACATTCAAAATCACTCAATCAAGCTACCGAAGCTACCCAAAATAACACAAAATGTACTGTGTTGTTATCTAATGCCAGTAAACAACAAATATTGCTTTCTACAGCAGTCATAAACATTCAAGATGTCAACGGTATTTTTAGATTCAGGAAGCGAAGTAAACATAATTACTAATGAAGTAGCAGTCGCTTTAAATCTTTCTTTTGAACAGAATGCCTGTAACATACAAGGCATCGGTAATACAAATAATATTTCTCAATATTATTACCAATCCAATCTCACATTGCTAGTAATGGATAATGGATAAAATCACAGTACCTTTACCACATACATACATACCGACATCTACATGGAATATACCACACATACAAGCATCAAAGCTAGCTGAACCGACATTCTTCGTCTCAGGTACCGTGGACCTACTGTTAGGTGCAGAAATTTTCTATTTCCTCTTATTAACAGGGCGCATACAATTAGGTCCCAATCTGTCTATCATGGTTAATACAGTTTTTGGATGGGTAGTCTCAGGCTCATACATCTCTGATAATGTTACAGCACCTGTAAGTTTGTTTGTATCCACACAATCAACAGATCAACTTCTCCAATTCTTTTGGGAGTAAGAAGAAATTATTTCTGAGAAGTTACAGTTTCCAGAAGATAGTTACTGTGAAAAAACTATACCAATCTACTACCACTGTTAATGATAATATGATGATGTGTATCCACACAGTTAATTTACCAGTGCAAAATGAAAAAATACAAGATATTGGTAATTCCTTTCAAGCGGCCTATCGTTGCTTATTATATCTGATTAAGATTTAAAAAAGATTATTCATTGTTCACTCAGTACAAAGCATTCGATTTAGAGCTGAAACATGTAGTCAGCAAATGTCAAGTCTCCCATCTGCTTTAAAGAGAGCATTTCTTCATGTAGGTGTTAATTTCAGTGGTGCAATAGCAATTAAGAATGCTATGACTCACAATTGTAAATATTCTAAGGGCTGTTTGTATGCCTGGCAACTAGAGCGATTTATCTTGAGCTGGTAAGCGATCTTAGCTGCCAAGCGTTTATTTGTAGTTTAAAATGATTTATATCCCGAAGAGGTGTTCCATTATGATTGTACGCTGATAACGCTACTAACTTCAAAGGTTCAAAAAATAAACATCATGATCTTTATAAAATGTTTAAAGCTGATATAACATATAGTAAAATCATAGATTTTTGTACTAAAAATTCTATAGAATATAAGTTTACCATCCCACTTCCCCACTTGCTAGTAAAATCATTATTAAAAAGATATTTATTTTCAACAAAATTAACTTATGAATTTTTGTACACAATTTTAGTTCAGATAGAAGGCATACTTAATTCTAGACCACTGTGTCCCATAAACGATATCCCAGATGATGTGACATGTTTAACACCAGCTCATTTTATTATTGGTACTTCTATTAAAGACTTACCGGAACCAAGCTTGCTAAATTGTAATAACAATAGATTAAATATGTATCAAAAAATTATACTGTATAAACAAAGATTTTGGAAACAGTTTTATCTAAATTATTTATCAGAACTACAGACTAGAGACAAATGGTTTGATATTAAAGCTAACTTAAAAATAGGAGATATAGCTATTGTTAAAGATGAATGTACACTGCCCACTTTTTGGCCTCTGGTTAGAGTAATTTTCTTTTCTCATTCATTCACAGTTCAGGCTATACAACTCTGGAACGGCCTCCCCAAAGATATCCGCAGTGCACTCAGAATAAATACACCTTTAAATGTAAGCTTAAAGAATATTATTTAAAGCAGACACAAGTTTGAAAATATGGTTCTATAATTGAAGATTTAACATTGCGTCATGTATTTTATGTTTGTTTGTATGTATGAGCATAGTATTATGTAAATTTATTATTATATATATTAGTATATAGTATTCTATGTATTTATATATTATATGTATTAATCAGTTTATTATTACAATCTAGTATAGTATAGGTTTACTAATATACTTTAAAATATTTTTGTATATTTGTTAATTTTTTCTTTTACTGCACCGCCGACAATTTATCATATTAAGTATGGCTGGCTGGTAGCGAATGCCTCATAGCATTAAGCTCGCCATTGTACACATTTTTTTTGTGCATAAAGATTAAATAAAATAAATAATTTCTACAAATATAAATAAATCAGATGGTTTAATTAGATCTGTAACTATTCGAACTTCTAAAGGCAATTTGACACGGCCAATAAATAAATTGGTTTTATTACCTGCTAGGGAAAACTAATATAATAATAAAAGCTATAATTAGTAAATTAATATTCTAAGCAATCAAAAAACTTACTGTTCGTTATTAAAGAAAATGTTTATAATTTAATAAACCTAAAGATTACCTAACTATAATATACTTTGTGTAGTTACTTATATAAATAAGAATAATATTGTTAAGTTAAGAATAATGGTGTTAAGTTGTTAATTAAAATTAACCTAACTAACTTAAATAAACTGTAGTTATACTTGTTAAGCTTTGAAAACATATGTTATTCTATATCATCTAGAGTGATATGAAAAATATTGTTAAAAATGTATCTCATAACATATAATAACTTTTTGTACTTATTTAGAGGGGCGAATATATTTAGTATTCGAACATACTAAATTGTGTATCTCTTTCTAATGTATACTTGTCTCTTTCTGTTTAAAAATAACTTCAATACGCGAATGCTGTGCTTGTCGAATTGTATTAAAATTAAAGTAAATCTATCAGTTAAAGTGTATTAGAATAGCGTATTTTATCAACAATAAATATCTTAAACTCAAAGTGTAGTGTTTTGTTGAATGGACCTGGGAACTATCATAAAACCTAACACCCCCTATGCTACATAAACACAAAAAAATAATAATTGACATGTTTGACTTTGTTTTTAGTAGCTTACTAACTTATTTTTATTACCTCATAAGTGTTTCGATACATATAGTATACTCTAGCTAGCTAGCTAATATCAAAGTATTGCATTATAACTTTAAATGGAACTTCTTGCCAGCTCTTTTTGGCAGAAATTAACATTGTTTACATTGTATTGACGATTCAAAAGTGTTTTTGGAATCCTATTTGAATAAAGTTTGATTTGATTTGCCTTATTTCTAAGGGGGGGCAGATTCAAAAAATTATTTTATATGAACAAATCTATGTGATGCAAGCAAAATAACGACACAGGTAGACATAGCTAACTGTCAAAAGTCTATTTAAAGTTCAAATAAGGCATAACTACAGCTTCTGTAAAAAACTGTGTGTACCTCTCCAGTTTTCAAATGAATAGTTTATTTTTATTCTTCTAAAATAAAGTACTTAATAACCTGACACATTCTTCATCGAGCTGCTGGATGTAGCACGTAGCCACACCATCTTCAATAAGCGACAACACCCACAGAGCACTAAGTAAGAAATCCTTTTCCCACTATACAGCTATTGCAAATATTCGTTACTTTTTCTTTTTTTGTTTCTATTTGTCTAACCTTTTTTCCCTTTCAGCTACACCTTACAAGAATCGCAGTCGCCCCCAACTGTATTCCCGATTTTTCTTTTACGCGTTTATATTTGTTTTGCTTTAAATACAATTATTATATTAAGTACATTTAAGTTCAATTGCACGAGCTTAGCTAAAGTTTATTAAATATTAATTCCTTTCTTTTGCTAAAAAGAGTTTCGGCGGACTCACTAGGGGCCCGTAGATTATTGTAAAATAAAATTAAAATTTAATTTTGTAAAATAATATGTAACTTCATATATCATCATATTAACGCTCCATAATACTAATAAGGAGAATGGTCATTCCAGTTGCTTAAGCATCCCCTGCCTGACTGCGATGCCCGATGCCTGCTTCGTCAATATGAAGCCACTTGGAGCCCGGACTAAAAAAAACCATATTATGTTGAGCAGATACACAATGTACTGTTTATGCCACTATTAATGCGTGGCCGCTATTTTGAGAAATGTTGAACAAAGCATAAGCTAAAATCTTCAAAGTACTATTGAATATTATAGCTTTTTTATTCATAACAAGTGATGAGAGTTAGTTATTGAAGAAGTTTTATTAAAGATGAACTTACGTCATGACCCAATAAGTTTTGACAACTCAGTCGTGGTCTCTTAAACATATTAAAAAGGGATTATTTTTCTCTTCTTTTTTATTATGTAATTTTATCTATTGGATTATAGTTTTTCTTGTAGAAACTATTTATTTTCGGGATAAAAAACTCTTTATTAAGAATTTTAAAAAAACCTATTCTTAGATTGGGGCGGCTACAGATATACTAAGGGTCCCATACCAAAATGTTACCAAACACTATAGACATGTGACCCGTCCCTGACCATTAACGATGATGCATGCATGATGGTCACCAGCATAGGGCATATGACTATAGATAAAAAAAAAAGTATGATTTATTCATTTATTACATTTTTAAACTTGTATTAAATCACAAAAGGCGCAGGCCAGACAGAAACGACATAAGGCGAGGACGACGGGGCGAAACTATTGCAAAACACGAGGCGCACACGAGGCGTGGATGGGACACAGACGTAGAAGGGGGTGCGGATAGGTCGCGGGGTCAGAAATTCAAATGTTGGCGTCAGCTACACAATCCACGTCCACGTTGTTGCTCTCACCACAATAAAATGTCGTATTAAGAGGGTTCCTGACGTCCACTAGCGCTGCCAATTGATATTTTTATTTTCCTTTTTGTGCAAAGCGAATTCCAAAAATGTGCTTCTAGAGAAATATGCAGCCAGGTATAAACTATTTTATGAACGTTTGGTACTGTTTCTAGGATAAAACTGCGAGTTGTAGATAGCATATCTGCTAAAAACGACCAGTTTTAGCAGCAGTGCTATCTACAACTCACAGTTTTATCCTAGAAACATAACAATACATTCTTAAAATAGCTTATGACTGGTTACATATTTCTCTAGACGCACATTTTTCAAATTTGCTTTGAATAAAACGGAAAATAAAAATATCAAATGCCGGCGGTAGTTAGCAGGGGTAACTCTCTTAAATGCGTAACCATTTTCCCAACCATGACCCCGCGTTTCGTCTTTTCTATATAATTTGTAAAGTTGTATCCGCACCCTGTCCGTGTCTTTGCCTCGTCCACACCCTTCGTTTTTTATGTGTGGCTTGCGCCTAAGATTTTCGTAACTTTTTCGAACACAAAGCAACATCAGGAATGCCAATCTGAACAATACAAGTACGTTAATCAAATTATACCTCAGGAATTCGATATTCTGCAACAACACAATACCTGGAAACTGAAATGTATACAATAAACTCAGCCATGATCAGTTCAAATGGAGTGCCCAGAAAATGATGACGGTTAATTTGAAAACAGTTACAAGATTTAATATGAAGGCTTCGTTCATTATTTGCGTCACTTTCGGAGGTCTCATATACTATAGCAGTGAAAACCCAAAGACTGTACCTCTAAAATCAAAGAAATTCTGGTTACCTCACGTTAAACTGTGGGAAATCTACAACAAAATAAACAGATCGACAGAAAATTTAAGGTATGTATTAATGTGGCCGGAACAAGACCAGGTATGGCAGTGTCTGGATGAAGAACAACATACGTTTGTAGAAAAGAAATGCTCAGAAAATGACTGTTACGTTACAAGTGGTCGAAATTTTCTCATAGATAAGGCAAGAAATATTTCAGTTATAAAAATAGAAGGCAAAATGGCTGCTATTAGGAAAAACAGAATTTTATCAAACATGTACGACCGTCAGTGGTATAATGTATTTGTTGGAAAACAGTATGATGGAGTCAATCTAGAATGTGAAACGTATGTCCATTTGTTTGATTTTATCTGGACACATTTGTTACACATAGATGCAGTTTGGAGATACGTTAGTATTGATTTGGAAAACCATTTAACAGTAAAAGGAGAAATTGATTGGAGTATTTTATCACATTATAAGTCAAGAAATAAGAGTTTAGGTGAATATTTTCAATCTGAAAACAACTCAGCGTGGTTAGTTTTCAAGTGTTATATGAAAGCTAGGAAGAGGCATGTTGTAGAAGTTACAAAAAACGGACCTGCAAAGTATCAATTAAATATTAAAGTTAAAGAAAATTGTGGATATAGAGTTTGTCCTGCAGCAAAGACAGGTAATTAAATTATGATTTTAAAATAATGGGAAACATTATTCTATAACTTAAATAGTTTTGGACATTACACACAGCGCAGTCTGGTCTCAAAGTAAGAAAAGCTTGTGTAATGGATACCAGACAACGGATACAGATACATACCTATATATTACTTTTTTTTTGTAAATACATACATACTATACATAAATACACCCAGACTCGAGACAAACACAAATGTTTTTTATCACATAAATGTTTGTCCAGTACAGGAATCGAACCCACACACTCTGCACAGCAGTCGGCTACACTACCAACTAGAAACTTAGAAATATCTCAACGAAAATGTGAAACTAAAAGTAAGGAGAACACAGCAGAATTTGTGTAAAATATTGCTCTTTTATTGGAGTTTTAATAAAAGTTTTTACACTACTGTACTTTAATTTCAAATTAAGATATCAAAACTAGTATCGTCTTTTCAACAGCTCGTTGCATAAAGTATGTGCTTGGAACATCAAGCTCGAACAACGAGTAAACCTTACTGAAAAAAGGCGCGACACGCACACAATCTGATGGTCCATAAGAATCTGCCTTATTAAGAACTTAATAGATTTACAACTTATGAAACATGTTTTATTAGTTGTGCTATAAAAGAATAGCTGTTCTATCAAGTAACTTGCCCGCGGCGATTATCGGTACAAATCAGCATTTTATTTGAAATGAACACTTTCTTGACGTCAGGATTTTTTAATTAAGTTTGTTTACATAAAATCTAGCACTTTAAATTTTTGTATAAATGTATTAATAACAAATTGTTTTATTTTCAGAAATCTGTTTCCTCATCGTCATGTAAAAAAATCTCTAATCAAGAAGCGCTTTATATTATATACAAATCACGTGGCACATAGTATTTTCCTTTATTAACGTTTTGTTTTACGTAGTAATTTGATATTTTTACCCAATTAATATAAAAATGTGTTAAAATTTTAATGTTGGATAAAATTATTTCCAAAAAAACCGATTTTATCGCTCCTTATTAACTTTTAACATAGTAGAAATAATTATTATCAAGGAGGAATCCTGTGATTATTCCTTCTTCAGCGAGGATACCCGCAAGGTGTTACCGACAGCAACAGTCTTTGTTTTGAACCCCCTCAATATTGACTCGAGCAGACACAAAAACAGAAAGCAAGTTAATGGTATAACAGACAGTTACGTTGTCTTTCGATATATGTACATGTCCTAAGAGTGTTTACATAGGTGATCTTTACCTATTGTTAAAATGTTCAGAAACCTGCGCTTATTTCAAAATTTGAAGATGTTTTTTTTAATGATGGATCAAATGTCTATACCTCTACGGTGGCAAACAAGCTTACGGTCCACCTTCTGGTAAGCGGTAACCGTAGCCTATGGACGCTTACAACGCCAGGGTATCACTTACGCATTGCAGACCCTTCAAAAATCTAATAGCTCATGAAGCACTTTCGGGATCAAAAATCAGTATTTCGATATCCTGCATGGTTTCAGTGAGATCACTCAGCGTTTCCATCCTTTATAAGCTCCGTGAGCTGTAGATCTCGCGAGATTCTTTGCAAAATTAGACCCTTAAACTGAATAAATGTTCACCGCGCACCTTGAAACTAAAAATAACGAAGTAAATTTCTGAAATTTGCGTTTTTTTCATTATTTTCCATCCCTTTACAACTTGAACCCTTGAAATTTATCGAATAAAAAAGTTGCGTCTTAATAAGGTTAACAAAACAGTTTTGTGTCATTTTTGCATAATGGCTGAAATATGATAACCTTAAATATTCTCGACTATGGTCTTGTGTTATAATTGTTAATACATTTAATTTCTTTAAGAAATTTAGTTAATAACTTCACGACATTTCATACCTAACGGATATCCAGTGATATTACAAGACGGTTACTTATGTACCTAGATTAACTAGTATAACATGATAGCGAGTTGCCATGTACAATTATCATTTAGTACTTCACGGTTTGTTACTACAGCAAGGTAGCTAGGGATATTATTGATATTTTATAACTCATATACCCTTGATTATAGTCTTGTATAGTTATTAGATTTAGTTCCTTTTATAAACATAGTTTATAATACATTTAAGGGGTAGCCAGCGATATTACTAGTCGATTACTTATGTACCTGGTCTAGCCAGTATAACATCATAGGGAGTTGTCATGTACAGTTATTGTTTAGTACTTCACGGTTTATAACAATAAGGGGGTAGGTAAGAATATAAATGGTGTTTATTAATCTTAAATACCTTCGACTATAGTCTTGTGTTAGGATAATTAATAGATTTAATTCTTTTAGAAACTTAGTTTATAACTTCACGACATTCCAAACCTATCTATTTATAATAAGCGGTTTTCCATATTCTTCAAGCTCCACTGCTAAACTAAATAGGCATATATTTGACATGAATGTACATCTGTACAACTTGACTCATCGTCATAGCAATGCAATTTTATATTTTGACATAAATAAATTTATTTATAATTTTAGACTGACACCGGCTGGTATGTCCATGCCTATGAAATGTAAACGAGAAATGGCTACGTTGTTAGCTTTTAATATACATGATTAAAATTTAAGTAGTATTAAGGAGTCTATTGTCCTCTTTAGCGTTAGTGCTATGTCTAATAGTGCTGATGTTATTAGCTGCACCCAGTCAGTTCCTATTTTAGATCATACTTTAAACTGAGTTCTTTGACAACAGACAATGCCTATTTTTTTAACATTGTTCAACAAAATATACAAGGCATTTCTGGCAAGGAATTGGAAATAGAATTATTTTTAAAAAGTCATAATATACATATGTTGTGTGTAACTGAGCATTGGCTGAGTAAACATGAATTAATGTTTAGTTTCCCCAATAATTATTTGTCCAGTGCCTTTATTCGAAAAAATGCTATTCGAGGGGGTTCATTAATAATTGTTAATAATAATATACAGTGTAAAGACCGAAAGGATATAGTTAGCCTCTCACTTGAACGCATAATAGAATTGTCTTGTATAGAACTTAAGAATTATGTTATACTTTGTGTGTATCTTCTGCAAATTATAAGTCTTTTGAGCCTGTAATGGAACAAGTTCTAAAAAAAATTTGTCGTTTTAAAAAGTCAGTTATTGTTTGTGGTGACTTTAATATTGATCTTTTAGAGAGTTCCCAAACAAGAGATAGATTTATTAACTAATTTACAAGTTTTGACTTAAATTATTTGTTTCTGGAACCAACTAGAATTACATCGACTTCAGCTACATGTTTAGATAATATTTTCTGTAACGTTGAAGTAAAAGATAAATCTATTATTAACAATTTGCCGTCCGATCACTGTGGTCAAATAATAAAAATTCTACACAACTATAAAAAAAATCTCAACTAGTAACTTGTAGACCCGTGACCACTGCTCGATTAAACAATTTTAAAGTTAATATTGAACAGAAAATTCCATTTTTACATTTCATGCATGATAATGCTAATAATCTTTATAATATTTTTTTTGATTTCTTAAGTAATGAGTTCGAGCAAATGTTTAAAGAAAAAACTTTTAGGCCAAATAATAAAATGAAATTCAAGGACTGAGCTACTGTAGGAATACACCGAAGTCGAACTAGGTTGTATGAGTTGTATGAAATGAAACAATATAACCACAGTCCCACATTAACCAACTATGTCAAAATGTATTTAAAAATATTTAAAAAAGTATGCAGGGTTGCAAAATCAATACATTTAACATTTAAGTAATAAAATTAAAAATTCTAAAAATAAAATAAGGCCACATGGAATGTAATAAATAGTGAAACAGGAAAAATTAAACCGCGTGACAATCATTATTCACTTACTGTAAATTCAAAAATAATTGATTCAGATCTTGATGTCGCTAACTCTTTTGAGAAATATTTTACTGAAATGCCTACAATTAAAACTAATGCATTAAATTCCTCTCCATTAGAATCAGAGTTACTTTTAAAATGTAATGTAAATAAATGCAAGGCTATATTTAAATTTGAGCATGTTACCTCTGAAGACATCACAAAGACATTTAAATTACTAACTCAGAAAAAACTTGTGACCTATGGGGTATATCAGTCAAAGTCCTTAGCGGAATTATTGATATTATAGCACCAATCTTAGCCATAATATTTAATAAGTGTGTTGACGAAGGGATATTCCCAGACTTAATGAAAAATAGTAAAATAATACCACTTTTTAAAAGTGGAAGTAAAGATGATCCTAATAATTTTAGACCTATCTCTATACTGCCTGCCTTAAGCAAAATTTTCAATCAGATGCTTAAACATTTTAACTTAAATGGATTACTTCATCCTCAACAGTTTGGTTTTACAAAAGGGCGTTTCACAACTGACGCAGGTGTTGCCCTTAGACAGTATATATTTGCTGCTTGGGAACAGTCACAAAATGCTATTGGTATCTTCTGTGATCTATCAAAGGCATTCAACTGCGTGCAACATGAAACTCTTATACGGAAACTGAGTCATTATGGTATTGCAGATTTGGCTCTTGAGCTTATCCGCTCATATTTGAGTAGTAGAATGCAGAAGGTTCAAATCAATGAAGTAAAATCCAATGGCTCTGAAGTAAAATTAGGAGTTCCTCAAGGTTCTATTTTAGGTCCTTTTCTCCTCTTTTATTTAAAGTTGACAGAAATAAAACTCATTTTGACGACGTAAGTAATGCACTCTCTCAGGTTCTTCAGTGGTTTAAGGCGAATAACTTACTTCTTAATGCCAAAAAGACTAAGTGTTTAAAATTTATGATGCCAAATGTCAGAAACATAAGTACAAAATTATCCTTAAACGGAGAAGAAATAGAACTATTAGACTCAAAAGTGTTTCTAGGTATTACATTAGACAATAGGCTGCAGTGGAACCCTCACATCTCAGTTCTTGCAGAAAGACTTAGTTCAGGTGCCTATGCAGTAAGGAAATTTAGGCAGCTTACAGATGTTGTCACTGCTCGCTTGCACTTTAGCTATTTCCATTCCGTCATGCCTTATGGCATTTTGCTTTGGGATAAGGCAGCAGGAATTGATACAGTCTTTATTTTGCAAAAGAGAGCAGTACGGTCGAAGCCACTATATCTTCGCTTGTATAATGTATGTACGCAAAAATTGTCACTTATTTGCTAAAAATAGTGACCTACACAGTGTTAATACAAGGAATAAGAATAAATTGGTAGTTCCAAAATGTCGTGTTCAGAAGGTCAGGTCACGTAAAAAATATCTTAAAGCATACTTTCAAAAGGTGCTAATGTTTTAAAGAATAATTAGTATCCGAATCCGGGCACGTCAGCGTCGTGTTAGGCAGGAGGCCCTATTAGGGGAGGTCGTTGAGACTAATCTCCAGTCATCCCAGCCACTCATCTGTGGCCGTTAGTACATGCCGAGGCCGCCTTACATAGTTTTACGACTGTGCCGAGGTCGGTCGGGGGAATGAGCCGCTGTGACGCGCCGTGATCGGATTATAAGTGCTGTAGGCTCCCTCCGCAGCGAACGCAACCGACATTCAATATTTTGACTTTTTCCAATTGGATTGGATTAAAATATAAATTGTAATTAGAAAACTAAAAAACCTCTTATGTCATGCATAAAGATACATTTACTCTACGTTTATCCCAAAATGTTTAAAAATAAAAGTCCACCTGTGCGAAGCCGGGACGGGCCTCTAGCAGTCTTAATAAAAACTTAAGAAAGTAAAAATGTAAGGAATGGAAAAGAAACTTAAGAAATGGAAGGAAGGAGTAACCCATACAAGAAACACATTTTCGTTGTTTTAGCTCTATCGTATAAACAGTAATACATACGAATTTCAAACTTGCAGTGAAAAATAGTGTGAACTCTAAAGTATCACAACAAAAAATAAAAAACCGGCCAAAAGTGAGACGGGCCCGAGCTTTATGCTCTATCGTTACAAACAGTAACACATACTAGATTCAATTTTTTCTAAATTATAGCAAATAATAAAATCCGGCTCAGTGTGAAACGGGTCCGAGCCATATACTTATTATTTAGAGAAACGGTAACTCTCTTGTTTGTTGGAAACGATATTCAAAGTTAAGCAACGTCGGGCTTGGTCAAAACTTGACCACATTTGATGGGTTACCAATTATGCGGACTTATCCAGTAATAGGCGGACCGTGTGCTTGTTTGCCACCTTAGTGGTATATAGAAAAAAAAAACTTAGCGGCAAACAGTTTTTTATGTTCTAAATTCGGTTATCGACGTGGAATTTCTAGGGCGACTACTTGATTTTAGAAAAAAACGACTCACACTTGACGTTTTTGAAGTAATGTTCGTTATGTTAGTTGTAATAGTTACACCATTAGTTATGTTAACAGAGTTTAGACGTAAGAGGGTGACAAACAAACAATTTCATTTTCCTATTTATACACCTTTTAACACCATTGTTATTAAATTTTTATTTAAAATTTTTGGACTACAATATGGGAATGATTTCCAAACCAGGAAGTTTTTATAGTTTTTGGTAGAGATAACAACTTAAAACGTATTATTATTTGTGTAAATCTTAACTTTTCCTCATACCATTTTTATCTTTTAAATGGATAACAAGCAACTTTTATTACTACAATAATTTCTTCAAAGTCTCCTAGGATGTGCTGCACCTGAACCCGTGACAGGCTGTTGTCATAGAACTAAAGTCGTTTAGTCAAGGTCTTATGGGCGACGGTTTGAAAATTCGCAAAGTCGAGTTACTAGCTCGACAATATTCGAGTATCCTTATTAAGTTAGCAGTGTGGTGAAGTGTCTGGTCTTATTAGGCTGCCTTAATTTTTTTTTAAAGAAACGCTAATGCACCGGCAGTAAAGAATTACAACGGGCAGGGCAACAAATCAGAATGTACAATAGTTTATTTATGAAAGAAATAAAAATATGAACTTACAGATTAAATTTTTTTGAGGTTTCATGCAAACCTCCAAACGAAGGAGCTGAAGGTGGGTTGAGCCACCATGTTTTGTGCTGATTAGCGATTGGAATCGGATTTGTATGCAATTTTTTCATTATTGGATGCAAGGAAATTTTGAATGTCTATGAGCTAATTCCTAGCACCTACATAATTTGTCCCGCAATCTGAGCGAATAAGATTTTCCCATTTCTCATTTCTTTGCAATCCCGGGTACTAGTTTAGCGGTTACATAGTAACGAATCTTTTAATTTAAAGCCCACAGATGAAGGTATGGTTACAAAAATTATCAGCAGAACACTAATTCTTAATCCATCCAAATATAAATACATGATAATTGGATCAAAATGGCAGATAGACTATATAAGCAGGAAAAGTACTAATATAAAAATCCTTGGTATACAGGTTGATCGTGTTACAGAGGTCAATAATCTGGGTGTGCTGTTGTTGAGATTGCACGCAACTGCTTTTCCAGGCTTAAAGTCCTATATCGATTACGAGATTTCTTGAGTAGGGAACTACGCACGTTGCTGTATGACTCACTTATCCTGCCAAAGCTGATCTATGCAAATGTAGTGTATGGTCCCAGACTGCTGGCAAATCGATAGGCCGGGTAAATCGATTGACACTTGTGCAAAGACAGGTTGTGGGCTGACTCTGTCTGTGTGTCTGCCATAAACGGGGCCTTCAGTTGAGGGCGATTCATACACTTGTAAACTGTGTCTAAAAAATTTGACGAGCTGATAGAATCCGGAATTGCTGGCGTAAAATGGCGTGTAATGTGTCAAAGCCTGCATGGCAGTGTATTTTGGGATAGTAGTCAATTATCCACTAGAGGGCTAAGGCTGGGTAAAAAAGAGGGTACTGAGCTTTGTATCTAAGAGCCGAGTTGGCTAAGCGACCACCTACTCTGAGCAGATCATCCTTTAACGAGGGTGAGACGCGTTGTAGTCGCACAGTACAAGTTTTATTGGGGCGCACACGGTGGATGTCTTCGGCGAACATGTTGAGCTGAACAGAACGCACCCAGTGCAAGAGCGCTTCTTTGCGTTCGCTGACAGTAATAAGACCCATGAGGCGAGCGTCACAATTTTCCTGGGTTTGAGTTCTGGGAGCAGATGGTGACCTAGAACTAAAGGCATAGTAAGCCACGTATCTGGTGGGGTTTTAAGCCATTCAGGTGACCACCAAAGATGATGTTTTAGAATGTCTTGAGCAGACATACCTCTGCTCGCACTGTCGCTAAGGTTTAAAGGAGAAGTTACGTGACTCCAAATGGGATTGCATGTAGTGGCCTCAATCGCAGAGACCCGGTTGGCCTCAAATACTTGAAGTGATTGAGGAGGAGTATTCAGCCTAGGAAGTTGTAGAGCAGAAAGTCGAGGTAAGTCATCGAAAATGTGCTGAAACTGAAGAGTGAGCTCGGTAGGAGTCCGTTCATCACAATCCAGTTTTAAACTCCAGTGATGCTGGATTAATAATTTTGCGCAGAAGATGACAGGACTAATCCATTCATTTGCATCAAACAGTCGGGCTTAAGTGCCGAGGCTGGATCTTTTTGTAAATTTCTCCAAGACCGGGATTGAGATGTTGTAGGTAAACGTATCAGTCTGTGGTATCCATTGAATACCAAGTACCTTGATGGCATTGAAGTCTGGGCTGAGTTCAAAGTCCTAAGGCATGTCACACTAGTCTTCTGGAAAACGGTCTAGAAGCTCTTGAGTGGAATGGACCTCTGTCTATTTTCGCAAATTGAATCCTCCTAGAGCTAATATCTTGATGAGTTCGGTCTGCAGTGCCTGAGCATTTGCGACTAAGTGATGCCCTGTCAGGATGTCATCCACAAAAATGGAACGGGTAAGAACATGTGCGGCCAGGGGGAAGCGATGCCCCTCATCGGAGACCAGCTGGAGGATAGAACGGTTTGCAAGAAATGGGCTGGGCCGAAGATCATAGGCAACCGTAGACAAGGCATGTGAGTAGGGGCTGATCAGGAGCAGAGCGCCATAGAATGAGCTGAAATTGTCTTTGGTCTGGGTGAATAAGTATGTTCCTGAACATCATCTGGATGTCTGTACTGAATACCACCTGTTGTGCGGAAGTGGAGGATGATGTCAGTGATGTCTCGCTGAAGAGGTGGGCCGGTGTGCAGACAGTCATTGAGACTAATTTGTTAAGACTCCTTTGTTAGTCTCTGTTTTGTCTGTGCCAGTGTTTGGTTACCAAGACAACATTCAGTTTCAAGACATTTCAGTTATTTTAATGAAAGATAGTCAATGTATTGTAAAATACTGATATAGTCGTTTTATTATACAATGAGATGCTAAATATGTTTTATCTATACTCAACTCTATAAATCCACGTATGGTATACTTTAATATGGTAGCAGAGCGTTAAAAGGTAGAGCTTACTAAAAGTTTTTTTCTATTGAAATACAATTATTTCTAAGCAAGACTTGTTGCCGTGGTCATAAAATTATCTTGGATAAGGTGATAGCGATTGCCTCAAAGGTACAGGTAATGCACCTTAATGGAATAAATTATAAGCATTGGAGGTATAGAACCGAAACAGTATGCAGGGCGATACCCAGTGCTGAGGATATCTTAGAGGGTAAATTTCATAAACCTCAAGAACTAGCAGCAACTGCTAATGCCGCTGCTCAAGCAAAATTTGAAAAAGACCTTATACAATTTCGGTACGTTGATAGTGCAGTGCTGACGCTGATGACAACTTATATGACGGACGAAATACTAGATCAAGTCGTACGTTGCCTGAAAAATACTTTGCTTTCAAATCAAGTTGTCTCCTGATTACAAAGAAAGATTGTAGAATAGAGAACTTAACTTCACAACTAAGTGCATATGAGAAAGCTTTAAGCATTAAAGAAGATGTAGACCATGTTGAAGAAGTATTAACCGTAAGTACACAAAAGAAAAAAGTTTACAAATGCAATTAATGTGAAGAAATTGGACACGTAGTACGTAAATGTAAAAAATGGATAAACGATGGACACCCACGAAAACCGTCGACCAGTAGTCAGAATTCAAATGTTAACCTAACAGCACTAGCGTTGGATGATGCAATGCCTATAGATAAGGATAATTGGTATGTCGATAACGGTGTGACTAGCCATTTTACTAACAGAGTTGATTTCTTCGAGAGCTTCGAGCACTTTAAAGGTTTACATACAGTGACTACGGCGAATGGACAAACTATCGAAGCCATTGGGATGGGCAATATTCGAGCTGAATCCAACATAAACGCAAAAGTTGAGCAGCTATTACTTAAAGATGTCTGGTATGTTCCCAAAATTAAGATTATTTTTAATACTTTCTGTGCACGATAATTGTTCAACGTACTTAACGTTCGAGTCTACACCAGTACAGTGCTTACTTAAAGTGATTAAAGACATCAAAGTTATTTGGACCAGAGAAATCAAAGGTGGACTATTTAAGTTAAAAATTAACTGTGTAGCACCCAGAAATACAGAAGTCAATCAAATATTGTTAAACCCACTACAAGTATACCACGAAAGGCTAGCACACCAAAACAAGAGACATGTCCGACAGGTGATCGAACATGAACTCGGACTGAAAGTGGAGAACACACAATCAGACATATGCGAAGGCTGTGTACATGGAAAGGCTCATAAGCTTCCTTTTGTTACAAGGATTAGAGCCAATAAGCCTGGAGAGCTTATCCACACTGACTTATGCGGACCCTTTCCATATTCAATAGGCTGTAAGTTAAAATACTATATCATGTTCAAAGACGACACACGTTACTGCCACATCTATTTTCTGCATGAAAAGTCTGAAGCAGCTTCAAAACTAAAAGTTTTTCTAAAACAAGCTGAAGTAACAGGACATACAGTAAAAGAAATACTTAGCGATAATGGGGGAGAGTTCGTCAGTGAAGAATTTAAAAGTATCTTAACGGAATCCGGCATTAACCAAAGATTTACGATGCCCCACACACCAGTACAAGCAAGTTGCGTAGAGCGCGAAAACAGAACTGTGGTAGAAGCAGCTCCTGCCATCATGCACGCACATGATAAAATTCCTGATGGTCTATGGGCAGAGATAATGGATGCTACTGTTTACGTGTTAAATCGTATTGAACCGTCAAATGTTCCACACAAATCTCCTTATGAGCTGTGGCATGGTAAAAAACCAGCGATAAAACATCTAAGAATTATAGGTTGCACGTGTTATGCCCAGATTCCTAAAGCTAATCGCAAGAGGCTACAAAGCAAAGCCAAGAAAGGGATACTTATTGGCTACGAAGGAGACGAAGGCTACAGAATTTGGGATAAAGAAGCATCTAAACTGATTAGATCCAGAGATGTAACATTTCAGGATATCTCCTGTTACTAATATACTAATTACTGGGTAAATCTAAAGAGAATACACCCGAAAAACAGAAGACTGATTTCCAGAAGAACTTAACGTTTCGAAATCGCGATAAGGAAGTCGAAGTTAATGAAAGAGATATTAAGGAGAGAGACCAGATAAGATAATGTGTTGAAGACAAGAGCATTAGCATCTGCCTGCAACTAGGCAGATTAACAACATGCTGACAAAACCTTTACATGGGCCCGGAACAGAAATGCTAAAGAAGATGGCTGGCATTACAAACGGAGGTGGATGTTAAGACTCCTTTGTTAGTCTCTGTTTTGTCTGTGCCAGTGTTGCGTTACCAAGACAACTATTCAGTTATTTTAATGAAAGATAGTCAATGTATTGTAAAATACTGATATAGTCATTTTATTATACAATGAGATGCTAAATGTGTTTTATCTATACTCAACTCTTTAAATCCACGTATGGTATACTTTAATATAATTATGACGTGGGTGTGTTTTCATCCACTGTTTAACCCTTTTGGGGAATAAAAGCAGTGTCGTTATAACTAGGTACACTACATATGTATATTTATAATAATAAGTATAATTATAAGTATTTGTATCAGTTCTCTGGTATCAATCTATAGTAAAAGTCTTGCTCAGTATGGGACAAGATGGCGCTGTGTATAATGCGCAGCTATTTTTATTTGTATTTGTACTCGACAAAAGGAACCCTATTACTAAATTATACCATTATTTATGCTCATACTATTTATTAGGTATTGTGTTTTGTGGTTCTTTTAGTTATTGACGACAGCAGATATAAATATATATTATAAGTATACACATACACTAGTTTTTGTTTGTGACTTAGGTTGCATGAATATCCAAATACGAGTTGATATGTACGAAAACATAATAAAACTTACCACAATACTATTTTTGTGCGCGTGTCTATGTATTGTGTAGCATTTAATACCTATATGCGCGTTGATTAAAACGCACGGATTGGCAAAATATTACGTGTACCAGCTATATATAAAATAAACCCGTAAGTTAAGACTGGGGTATACGCCAACGACCTAGCTCGTTTGAGCGAAGCTAGTAAAAATGCACCCCGCGTGTCCCATTAACCTATTTACGCAGTCGAACTTAGACTAGTCGGGCCGGCGTGCAGTAAGATATTTCAAACGCAGCGTATAAGAATAGGGCCCGCATACGTTGCAAAAATTTAGGACAAGTAAAGTAAATATTAAATATGATTTTAATTAGGCAGTGTGATTTAAAGTTATTAAAGAATCCATACTATTATTATAAATAAAAATGTGTGTCAGTACGTTCGTTGGTTTGCTCTTTCACAACAGCGTGAGAGCTAGGAAACGACAAGATTTTTTTGCACAAAATATATAGGCTACTTTTTATCCTGACTGAGAGGAACATGCAGACAGATATTAAGATACTTTTAAATTCTTCACTGACGAACTCTTCCCCATTATCGCTTAATATTTCGTTTACTATATGTCCTGTTACTTCAGCTTGTTTTAGAAAAACTTTTAGTTTCAGACTTTTCATGCAGAAAATAGATGTGGCGGTAACGTGTGTAGTCGTCTTTGAACATGATATAGTATTTAAACTTAGAGAAAACCTTGGTAGGAAGCTCATTCCACAACCCAAGCGTTCGTGGGAGGGAGACGCGACCATCGTACCAAGTTTACCCGTCCCTAGTCAGAGACCTTGGACAGACTGATTTCGATTTGAGACACAAGTTCTTTACGTTTTTCCTCCACAACGAAGGAACTTGCACGGTCCTTGTAATAAGCGTCTCCAGTACTGTCATCTGCATAGCAATGTACGTTGTTAATGTCCAACATATCATTGATGTGCAATAGAAACAGCGTAGGAGACAGCACAGAGCCTTGCGGGAAACCAGCATTAATGTCCATGCTATCAGGGCACCTACCGTCAACTACGGCTCGTATGCGTCGGGTGGACAAAAAGCTAAATATCCATTTGCACAAACCCTCGGGCCCTCCGTAAGATGGCAACTTCGATAGAAAACCCCGGTGCCAGACCCGATCGAACGCCTTCACCATGTCTAGGCTACATGCCAATGCCTACTCCTGACTCTCAATGGCTAGTGCCCATCGGTGTGTGAGATACTATAGAAGGTCACCAGACGAGCGACCGTGGCGAAAGCCATATTGATTACCACAATATAGCTACAAATTAACGATTTTCGGATTTTCACCTTAACTCGTGCTGGTCTTAAAAACCATTTAGCTTTTTAGATAAGCTGATATTTTAAAAGGAAACTCGAAATAACAAGATTCCAAACCTTTCTGTTGTAAATTACAAAATAAAGGTGTCTCAAGTTTTTAGCAAGAAAGTATAAATCGCGCCACTTAAGTTGAACCTGCGCAGTAACACATTTTTGGTTCGTTAGTACATTCGTCCGTACTGCACCTGCGCAGACGGCCGCCATTTTAGTTCAACTTACGTGGCGCGGATTATAACAGCCAGGCTAAATTCGAATTCATTTGCAGATTTAGTACGAAACTTGGAAGCTACTCTCTCTTTTTGGTCGCAGCCGCTAGCTAACGCAAACTTTCACCAGTTTCGTCTTTACCACTTCAACAACAAAGAAAACTTAGTTCATAGCACTAAGAAGAAAGCCGATCTACTCGAGGGTTTCTCTCTTTGCCTCGAAATTGACTTTGAATGACGAAGACCATACCGGAAATCTCCATAACAGCGAGTGAGGCAGCCGGAAATCCAGCAGGGTAGCTTAAATATTATGAAATTGAGATATCTTTTCATTTTATTACCACAATATGCAATTTCCTTCTCAATGCAAGTCTGCCCTGCATACTTCCAGTGCCCTAAAAAGCAGTTTAATAGTAAGAACATAAGCATTTTTATAAACATAAAAATCTGTCTCAGGTACTATATTGCTTTTTTGTAATGTTTTGCGTGTATTTTGCATGAAAGAACAATTTAACCAAAAATAATTACAATAAAAAAAATGGGTTGCCACAGCGAAGATGAAAAAATAATAAAACAACGAACCTGCAACCTGCAAATAAAAAACAAATATAAATTTGTCATCATAGCCAAAAGACTTTCTACAGTCCACTACTGAGCTCACCCACACTTCAACTCCCGACTCCTGAACCGTAGTCACCACTTTTTATTCTCCATCGGTTATCGGTTTGATCGACAAGAAATATGGTCTGCCGAGTTAACCGACTATTTAAGCTATGTTTGTGGGTAACTATAATTATTTGGCGAAATTATATTTTCTGAATATAACTGTACACAACAACATTTAGCATCACGCTTGCCTTGCCGTGTTATTGACCCCGTAAATGAATTTTAAAGAATTAAATGAGATCATCAAAATTGTAAAAAATTCAAAACCTTACTGACTCTGCTACTAGTACATTTTACTTACTCTGCTACTAGTGTATTTTACTTACTTACTTCACTAAGAGATATATATATTATTGCCATTAATACGAACAACTAACACGTTTAACTAACACGTCACGCCAAACCCAGTATATGTCGCTGGTAACTTACTTACTTAAGGTGGTCCAGGATTATGTCTACCTGGACAGTATTGAAAATTGGCCGGAACAACTTTAAGGAGGAAGCTGACAGGAGGGTCCAGCCAGTAAAGCCTTTTCGTCGCCTATATCGCAGAGTCTGTGGACGAAGGTCACTAATCGGTGCATCCTTCCTCTGTCAGGATTTACGCTGCCAAAACATGGACACTTACTGCGGGGCTAGTTCACAAGCTCAAAGTTGCCCAGCGCGCTGTGGAACAAGCTATGCTAAATTTCTCTGAGAGATCAGAAATGAGGACATCCGAAAGAGAACTTAATTCACCGACATAGCTCGTAGAATCAGCTAGCTAAAGTAGCAGTAGACTGGCCATATCTGACAATGGATCGCATCCGTTTATCCTAGAGTGTAGATAGCGTATGGAAAAGCAAATCGTGGGACGCCTCCCAGCTCGATAGACCGATGACCTTAAGAGGGTGGCTGGTAATAGTTGGATGCGGACGGTAGAGGTTCGAGACTCGTGCGAAGTGGCGTGCCATGGAGGAAGATCATGTCCAGCCATGGAGCTCATAAGCTATATTATGCTGTAAATATTGTTTGTTTTGGAAGAAATATTAAACATACATTTATAAAGTATATATTTATGCAAGTTAGTTGGACTTATGTTTTCACACTAAGGCTCATGATAGGGAATTTATGCGAACTATAGATGTATTATCTATAGTTCGCATTTATTTGAAAGACCATATGTAGTCTGAAGCTGGATAACGATACACAATTAAATTATTGAACACCATACAAGATAAGAAGTAAATAACTTATATATCTTTTATTTTATATTAAACTTTTGGCATGAAAACTTTATACAGCGTTACATTAAAGCAATATAAATGCAAATTATATTAAAGTTGAATGACGCATTCGTGGCAACGCATATCGTAGGCGCTCCCAGAAGCGTGGGTCCTCGCGTCGTAAATAAGTGTTAGTGTGAAGGTAGGCTTTTAGGTCCGGGTCGAGGTTTGCGCTATGCAGCACGTTGTCGTCCAGCAACACGACGACGACGCGTACGCGGCCCTCTCGCAGCGCGCTGGCGTGCGCCGCACGAAACTCGTGTCGCGTCCACTCCGACTTCAGGAAGTGCTCCGACAGTAACACGACCGTACGCCGTGACTGTCGCACGCTGCGCTCCACCTCCGTCGTAATCCACTCGCCCGCCACCCAGTCGCGGTAGTGCAAACACAGGCACAGGCGCAGTGCCCGCTCACCGCTCTCTAACTGAGGCACCAGCTCGTCCACCACAAATGATGCATCATTGTGGGAGAATGTCACGAACGCATCGTATACCTTGTCTCTGTCGAGTTCATCTTCTGTAACCCACCAGAGGCACCAGTTTCGAGCGTAAAGATATACTTTCAGTTCAGTATTATACCGATAATATAGCACTAACATCAAAGATGTGAGCAAAGCTAATGACGTCAGTGTTATCAAAATTACTGTGATAATGTTGATACTGCACACGAGGTTAACAACACTCAAAATAGTCTCACCATGCACACAATGCAGACTGTCAAAGTCACTGACTCGATCTCGATACGACATCAATTTTACAATCTCGTCAATATATTCACATTTACATATGAACGGGTTTTTAGAAAGACGAGTAGTTATGTTATCCATTTCTATTATACCTAAAGGCACGCATGAAAAGCTATTATTGGATAGATCTATCATGGAAAGTCCAAACGATGAGGGTAAGTGTGGTGCTTTTGTTAATTTTAATCCTGAAAGTCGCAGCTCCTTTACTTCATGCGGTAGTACAATTGAGGAGTCAGGCGCTTTTAAAAGTTGCAACATAATGGACTTGTTTCTGAACTGGTCATATTGATGAAGTTCTAGTACCTTCTTACAATATAGCTCGAAAGATATATTACTGGCGGGTCGTAGAGTGCACGTGCAATTATCGGGACATTCATGGGGCGGCACGTTGCAAGTTAGTTCAACTGGGTTTATTTTACGAAGAAACCTCCCTCTGAGTGACATAGGTGAAGCGCATTTACTATTACCAAGTATATATTTTTGAGATTCTTGAAAATAATGAGCATTTACATGCGTTATAAATTTGTACATTTCGCAATCGCAAACGAATGGATTCCCTTCTAGCAGAACTTTTTTTAAAATATTAGTTTGTATTGCATCTGAGTTGTTACCCGAATCGATAATGCCGTCAATTTTTCTGATATTGTTGTTTCGGAAATCAATAAGTCCATTTATATTCCACAATCGAATGCATGTGTCCTAAAAAAATAAAAAAAACATGAAATTATCACAAAACTCGATTATTTTACATTTGATCGACTTAGATAGAAATGATCTTAAAAATGAAATCATTCATGTTGAAATAAAAAATTACGCCCAACGGAAAAAATGTGTCCCTTGTGTGCAAAACATCATCATCTCGTGCTAATAGAGATAATCTCGAATTCAAGATATGCTTAATTGATAATCGCTCGTTAATCGCGGTAACTGTTTTTGTCGATAGATTGACTACTTTAAACTAGATATTTCCAAAAAACATGGTGGATATTGTTTGCAATTAGTTTTTTGTAATCATCTTAGAACCTGTCTTTAGGCCTATGTCGTACTCTAGCGGTCGACATGCATCGAATGGTCGGTAGCAGTAGAGATGAGATGTTGCACGGAAAGTAGAATAAAAAGGAGTCAGAATTTGTGATATTAGTTGACTGCTGAATATTTTTGATTTGGGGGTTGCAGGGCGACTACAATGATAAAGATATGGTACCTTCATATTGCTCGAAATCTAAATTTGATCCGCTGTTACCTACACTAGGTTTTAACAACGAATGCAATAGATAATACGAAACATGTGAAACAGAAGGAGCTATCTCTTATATTTAGAATTGTGTATATTTAGAAAGTGACATGTGACTAAATCAAATTACGACAATTGTATTTATTTCATTGCCTCATTTTTGCGACCTACTACAATATCTACTTCTTTTAATATATACACTATCACGAAATTTGTCACTGAAATTGACACGACCGTGTTTGAATTTTGCAAACCAGCTATGAATAGTCGACTTGCATGATGCTTCATGTGCTTTGCTGTCAAATTAAAGAAAATCATGCTACGAAAATGTTCACTGGTTAAATACACGGTGATGTAGACACGCAATTTCTAAAATGACGCAACAATGTTTAAACAAGTGACAGTTAGTTGAAACACACTGTATTCTACAGCCAAAGAGTTCCATATTCAAATGTTGTAATTACTTTAAAAATATTGTTTATGTAAGTGGCCAGTTCCGGAAACATATAGTGCGCCCCATGTATAATCTACTACTGCCACTTCAGCTCGCTGATTCTGCGGGCTATGTCGATAACTTTATTAGTTCCCTTCCGAATGTCCTCATTCCGAATTCGGCTCAGTAACTTTGAGTAACTGGACTAGCCCTGCTCTGGTCAAAGACATTCGTATTCAGACTTTGCTGTAGGCGACGAGAAGACTTAACAAAGCTTGCGAAATGCCTTGACTAACTGGATCTTCCTACGGCTTTCTTCTCAAAGTTTCTTCCGGCCGATTCGAGCATATGAAGATTTTCTCGCTTAGGAGTCATATTAGTCGTTTTTAATAGTTCTAAAGAAAGGTTTAGTCTCCTTTTTTAAAGAATATTACCACCACACTTTCGTTTCAAATCTCCAGTGGTACTGTACTTACAGATGACAACATTGAAGAGCTTTGCTAACTTATTGTTATTAATAAATTGGCGCCCAGCGCCTTTTAGAAGCCCAGTCGTCGTTATGTTGTCGTCGCCTGGATTTTGTTGTTTTAAGCTGTTCCAGAACCCTAATCTTGCTTTGCTCATCGTCCTCAATGAAGTGGCGCTTTAGTTTAACACTTGGATCTTCGTTCCATGAGATGTATACCTTGCCGCGTATAACTGGAACCGTTGTCCTTAGATTATTTAAGTTTTGCCGAGATATCTGATTACGAGGTTCTTGGATTTGAAACAGAAGAAATCTGGTTTGGGGAAAAATAAATTACTATTCAAGTACCTCCTCTACGCTATAAATTGATGACCCGCGCAACAATAGCAGTGAAGTGTCATCCAATAGTATGTAACAATTTTGTAGGGGAAAAATAAATTAATAAAAATAAATGTATGTTTCATCTTTACATTCAGTCAAGGTTTTTGAAAGGAAGAAAACTGTCAGAATTATAAGTTAAGGAGGTCGTATAAAATCTTGTGAATAGCGCGTTGCATACCTTTGATAGTATGATGTTATTTGATAATGCACATTCAGGTATTCATATTTTATGGGGTATGTTGGTTTCATTGCTGATGATGGGAAGAAGATGAGAGTAGAATTAATGCTGTGAAAATAAGAGCATTGAGAAGTGCAGGTGGGCGCGTTACACTAAATGACAGGATAGTACACAATGTAATTCAAGAGAGCTGCGGATTGAGAAAAGATGTAGATTGTGGAAAGGTCGATACTGACCTATTTGAACTTACCTCAATATAGTAGAGTATTCTTAGAAAAGGTAAGGTTAAGATTACGTTACAATCGACAAACAGTTTAAGAACACTGGTGAAATTAATAAAGTAGAAGAAGTGTGCTAGGATCGTCGCAAGTGGAAGTATGCCGTAACTGACTAGCCTTCCGGAAAACAAACATGCTGTGATGTATGTTTTACTAGTGAAGTTGCCATAGATCGCTACTTGAACTTAGGTGACCCCCCCCCCCAAAACTAAGGCCGTGATCGCGCCTGGGTGACATACTCAAGGAAGGACATTTGCATGCTGTACTAGCACTAGAAGAAGGTGCGTGAACTTTAATAATTTATTGGTGGTTGAAGGTTGGATTTCATGGCGAAGGCAATATTATCATAAAATATTATTACCTTGCAAATCCGCTGAAAGCAATTCAGTAGCAGTCACGTACAAAAGTACACCATCCACATGTGTAGGTGTGCACCTCCCTCCTCATTATAATATTTTATCATAATAATGAATTTCCGCAAAGTAACGCATAATTCTGTCAATAACGAAGGCAATATCTTGAGTATTTTTTACATTTTGTGTAAGATGGTTACTAGATAGCCAGTTAGTTACAATTCATTAACTGTCTTCGGCGTTTTTACGGACTTGGTCCCAAGTTTTTCCACAAAAAATAAACTCGGTGTCATCGCCATATGTAAATATCCATTTCAAGTGGTTGTTTGCACAAGATATTTATGCAAATTAAGAATAGACAGCCCTTGACTCCATTGAAACCTATGCCGTTTTAAATTCTCTGCAGATATGTCGTATAGACTGGCGCTCAGCCAAAACACCTTCCCAAAAGGAACTCGATAGGAGAGTACAGCAAGTGTAGAGAGCGTTTATGAACTTGAGTCTTCTCGTTGCCTATATTGCAGAGTCTGAAGATGAACCAAAGCGTTCTACCTGTCATGACCTATGCTGTAGACACAAAACATGAGGACATGAGGAAGAAAACGAAAGTCACTGACATAGCTTGCAGACATAGCTCGCAGAAGTGGCCATGTCTGTAGAAGTAGCGACAGTTGATGTAGCAGACGTGTCCTAGAGTGAACACCGCTTATCGAAAAGTTAGGTATAGGACACTCTCCAGCACGATTAACTGCATTATTGTCTCAACTTGTGTGCATTATAAACATGAACATGGAATACATATAGTACATAAATTGTTTTTCGTATGTTACGTGTTAAATTTTACTTACGTTTATTGTAGTGAAACGATTGTATGCAACATTTAAGGTTGCAAAGTTTGTGTGAGATTGGAATAGTTCGTCACAATTCAGAAGCAATGCATCCGTAAAGTTGTTACGGCTAAGGTCGAGCCGGCGCAGATCGACTAGTTTTTCTAGGGCCAGATCACTTAATTCATTACCAGCAACAGACAGGTATTCGATGCTCATAGGAGATGCCGACATATTAATGTGCTGCAGGTGATTATCGTTTATGGATAAAATCTTAATATTCACGAGTCCATAAAAAACTTCCGGTCTAAAAATAGAAAAAACATGATTATTTTACATAAATAACACAAATCTAAAAAAGATTGTGAATATGATCAATTGCTTACTTGTAGTACCAACTGCCCTGTCAATTACAATACAATTTTTAACCGACTTAAAAAAAGGGTTAGAAGGTTCTCAATTCGTCGGTATGTGTTTTTTGTATGTGTCTCACGCGATATCTTTGCTGGTTAGAAAAGACTGTAAAGATTTTTTCATATATTAACCTTAACCCGCGGATTGGATCCATTTAAATTTGGCAAAGATCGGCCCTAAAAAATCAGAGATAAAGTATTTGCGTGAAAATATACCATTGAATTATTGGTCCGCATTTCTCTACGTGAATAGTTATATGGAGCGTACTCTAGTTGACGATGCAACATTTTAAGTTGGCTAACACACGACATTGCACCGATTTAAGACTAACAGAACCTTGTCGTAGTCCGTCAGATCTCAGGCCGTAAGAAGTCATCATAACAAATGCAATTATAATTTCAACATTTTGTGCATTTCGCCACCTTCGATCTTTAAACATTGAAAAATAGTGTAAGCTCCATAGTACAACGACAAATAATAAAAACTAACTAAGTGTGAAACGGGCCCGAGCCATTACCATCATAAATTAAGTAAGAGAAACAGTAAAACATTTGTTTGTTGGAAACGATATTCAAAGTTAAGCAACGTCAGGCTTGGTCAGTAATTGAATGTGTAAAGACAGGTACAGGACTGTATGGTCGTTATTATAAGAAGACAGCAGGTGAGTAAATAAAACAATGAAAGTTGTATATTTCTAGGGATGTTTACTGTATTTTGGTTTTATAAGACTTTTAATATTAATACATTTACTGGTTAAATACATATTCATCGTACGTGCTCAAATTTATTATTTCCTTGTTACCTGTTACGATTTATGTAGATGCGATGCAATTTCTTATGTAGGTTGTCCATTAGGCCTTGGATTCTTCTGATTTTCTTATTCTACTTCCTACAGCAATCTCTCTTTTAATTTTATTTTTCTTAAATCTTAAATACAGATATTTACTATCGCTTAATCTGTAATAATATTCTTTGAAGTATATTTTACTCGTCAGTTGTCTAGTCAGCTTGTGGTTCCAACTGAATAGCTGATGTCAAACTATATGCGGTCGATTTATGGGCGACAATTCGTTTACTTCGCATTTTCATATATTACGCGCGTTGTAAACGATATGTATACCTTACTTATAATTATATTATTTCCTATTATTGAAAAAATACATGAGTTAAGTTATAAGCTATTGTCTGTGAACCGTTATTTACGTGAAAACTAGACTAATTAAAGTTTACTTATTTCTTATTCTATTTGCTATATAGATTGTTAAATAATTATCGCCTATTAAAAAATTTGTTTTAAATATTATTTAATAAAACCTTTCGAAAATGCTTCTAAGTGCTTTGTATGTTCCGTTTTTTTGTTACTAGCTATTATGACGTCATCTAAATAACAAAAATAGACGTCATAGTTGGGGTTTTCATCTTCTTTATTATATTTCCAACACAGTCACTAGAGTGATTTATTCCTCTAAAACAAAGACGTAATAACAGACCTTTTATCACTATGAACGACAGTTCAGGATAAGATACTTAATTAGATTCTGAAGTAGTTACTAAGAAGGTAAAAACCAGAAAACGGTTAAGTAGACCAGAATCATGAAAATGTAACATAAGACGTAAAAATGCAATCTTAGGCAAATTACATACAACTCACAAAGGAAATATAGTTTCTGCTAAAGCTATGAAGACCCCTTGTTCTTGCAAAAAAGGATGCAGTGATAAAATTAATGACGAAAAATAAATATTTAAAAAGTTTTGAAGCGAAGAAAAGGCATGGGATATGAAGCGACGATTTATTTTGACATGTGTTCGGCAAAAAGAGAAACCACACTTTTGTGTATAGATTTCTAATAGATCAAAAAGAAATCATTGTTTGTAAGACATTTTTTTAAGACACTCTGGGTATATCAGGAACGGTGGCCCGAAATACGATTAAAAAATCTAACTATGGAATTATAGAAGAATATAGAATAGGAAAAAAGGAACCGCTAAGTAAGACAAAGATTGAAATCATAGAAATAAATAAAGAACACATAGATATAAGACTGGACGTAAATATTTATGTGCAAATTAAGATTTAAAATAATGTTTAAATTATATGTAGGAAAAGGCACAAGAGTTAATATTGACAAAAAAAAGATAGCAAAAATTTAGGATTCAAACTCCCAGAAACGGACACGTGTGACAATTGTGATCGTTATGTAATTCAAAAACGTGGTTCTGAAAAAAAGACAGCCACAATTTTCTATAATGACCCCTTGGGATTGGCAGCAACTGATTCGGTCTTGTTAATCTTCTCATCCAAAAGAAAAAATCTTAACAAAGACAAACTTTTAATAGAGTTCGACAACTTAAAGAAACAATAAAAATTGCACCAACAAACACTGAGTTCAAAGTTGAACCAGCGAAATCACTGCAAACTATGGTGATACTCAAGGTTATCCATAATGACAACCCTAATCAGAGCTCATATCTTTAATTAAGAGCGGAATCACTTAAATCACATAAGTATAAAAATATAATATTGCTGTCCTAGAAATAATCAACCTCAACCACCAGAAGGTCCACGTGAAACAATTCTTCCTAGTAAGGCAGTGTTATAGCTGTCTTCAGTTCGGACACCACTCTACCAAAACCTGCTGCCACTGCGCATCTAACACACTTCAATACCAGGACTGCCCAACCAGACGCGACCAAACTACCACCTACTGTTATAATTGTTCCTTTAGGAGCAATCAGTATCAAAAAATCATTGACACTAACTGACCTTAAACCGCTACTTAAGATACATTACAGGGTTACAAATCTTAGCCAGGAAAATCCATTATGAATAGACCTCACAACAAATCTATCACAGTTGCCCAGGCAAACCTAGGCAGATGTTACACAGCACAACATGAATTCTTTCATCACATGACGACTCACAATGTTGACATGGAACTCATCACTTACACCGGAAAAAATGACACTGACGAAGACCTACAACTATGCTGTCTTCCAATTCCCGAATGACAACAACACCTTTAAGGCGTGCATTATAATTAAAAAAAAGACCTTAGTACTTTAGGCATAACCGGATTATCAACGACTAAATTACCATTGTCCAAATAATTCTCCACTAAAAAACCCCGTCCTCGCATCCGTTTACCTAGTACCGCATTAGACTAACAACCTATGACAGAAGTACTTAAACCCTAGCAAAGCCACTCTAGAGTCTAGACAAACACAACCTCATACAAAGCAACCCGGCAACTATTAACCTCAACAAAATACCAACATTTTACACCATCAGTTACAAAACCGCAACTTTAATATCGACTTGACAATAATTTCTGCACAACACAGAGAATATATAAAGGCACCTGAAAGAAGACTCGTCCGACCAAAACGGAATTACTCACAGTATCGACCTAAATAATAAGAAACCTAAAAAAAATCCTCTACATTTAAATATCAACACACAACATCCTACTAATATTATAAATTTGAAAGTTTGTTTGTATGTCTGGATGGATGTTTGTTACTCAATTACGCTTCAACTACTGGACGGATAAAACTTGGCAAACATATAAGTTAGGTCTTAGAATAGCATATTGGCTACTTTTTATCCCTAAAAATTCAAAAGTTCCTTCGGAAATAACTATAACAGAGTTAAACGAACTGTTGCTGCACCTATAGCATGCTAAAGCAATTCATTAGTATAACTAACCAATTAATCGATTGGTGTTAATTAAAGAGTTTCACGACGATAACCGAATTTAGAGCGGGCGGAGCCGCTGGCAAAAGCTTATAAATTAACTAATTAACTTATTAATTTTACAAATGCAAAAGTTTGGATGTTTGTTACTCAGTCACGCTTTAACCACTCGACAGATCGGGATGAAGCTTGGCTCACATATTAGGACATAGGCTACTCTTTATCCCGTAAAATTTACAAGTTTCCTCAGGAGTAACTAATTGAACAAACTAAAGCTGCAGCTGTAGCTTTAGTATAAGAAGTTGCCGGAAGAATCTAATGCCGATAACCAAATTTAGGGCGGGCAAAGTCTAGTACATAAATAAAGAAACAACAGAACAGAAATTTTAAGAAGACCTAGTACATCATCACGTACACAAACAAAACGATAAATGTGCCGCCAAGCGGTTACCCATCCAACCACTGACCAAGCCTGAGGTTGCTTAACTTTGAATATCGTTCCCAATAATCAAATGTGCAACTATTTCTCGTAATAATATAGTTGCTCTCTCTATCTTAAAAACAGTAATTCATGCAGTAATCTTCAATCTAGCAGCAATTATAGTGTGAGCTCAAAAGTATAATAGCAATTCATAAAAATCGGGCAAGTAGACATTAATAATGAAAATTTATAAAAATAAAGATTTTACACCCGACTGTACTTAGTCCTAATCAGAATATAGCTTGAGACGAACTTGAGCTGCATAAAATATGTAAGTTACCTAAACAATGTCTTTTTAAAGATGACTAACATAAACAATGCCGATTCTTTGTTACAAGCCAGTACACACTTAGTTAATAATAGACCTTCTCATCTTGAAAAATATACTAGTCATTATCTTTCTGCGATCTAATACTTACGATACTATGTATTTAAATGTTAATATTTATTTTGTATAAAAAGTTATATCGAAAACAATGCTCATCTTGTTTCAATTTTTAATCAATGTTACTTGAAAAGATATTTAATAATTTTGTATTTCGTCATTTTATATTCTTTTGTTTAAACTAATAAAAATAATTTTTATTTTTTAGTTTAAGTTATACACATATAGGCAAAATTTTAATTACTTTTAAGCATATAAATATTATATACGGACACGTCATTAAAAGTTTTTTTTAATTATATGTTTAGATTCTTGTTATAATTTTAAAATATTAAAGTAATTAAAAAAAAATATGGGGTACGTACAATGGCTAAGGCAACGAATAGGAACGTCCAAAAAAAGAATTTAGATCATGAACTTACGGATAAAATTCTTTCAGGTGGTTACTGTCCAGATATAGCCCCTTCAACTTATTTAATATTGTAAAGGCCTTCTTTTTAACTTCTGTGATATTATTATTGCTAAAATCTAGGTTTGTCAAGGAAACAAGACCCTGTAACATGTCAGCCGCCACACTAGATATACTATTGTATGCTAAAGTCAATGAAAGCAACCCGGACAATGGTTTAAACAAACCAGGCAGAACATTGTAGATCATATTGTGGCTAAGGTTTAGAGTTTTAAGCTTTTGCTGGTCTCGAAAAAGGTCGGTCGGCAAATGTGTCAAGAGGTTATTAGCTAATGACAATAAGCGGATGTTGTATGTACCGACTAGCAAGCCTTCAGGTACAGACTCTATTTTACAATTAGTTAGATAAACAGCCATAAGGTACTGCAGGTTCGAAAAACAATAATTTTTCAATTGAAGTGGAATAAAATTATCACTGATGTAGACAAGTCTGATATTAGTTGGGCCAGAGAACAAAAGTGTTGGAAGTTCTTGTAGATAATTTTTAGATATTGTGATATATTCGAGAATCAAATTTGCCCTAAAGGCATTTTCAGAAACTATTCTCAAACTGTTTTGATTCAAATAAATGAAACTTAGGTCGCTGAATCCTTCAAAAAATGATTTTTCTATTTCTGTAATGTTTGTATTTTTAATTGTCAGTTCTGTTACACCAAGAGGCAAGCCTTCCAGTGGGTTCCGATTATCGGCGGGTGAAAACATGTCCATCAACTTAAACTTAAGCGGTCTCCGGCTCAGTGCTTTAAACACACAATCCAGTAAGTCCATAGGTAGTTGACAGTATCGCACAGATAATATCAATAAAGTTTCTGATGTCAGACTAAAGTTGGCACGCAAGCGTGAAAATTCATGACAGCTAAAGGTGGCATTTCGGCACAGCAATTCAACGTTATCGTACGATGTTCTCGTCAGTGTAAAATCACTAAAGTTGTACATTTGCCCATCGCTTATTGACGCCATTGCGATCACAAAAAACAACAGAAGTTCACTTTTTCCTCTCACATTTAAAGCTGAAAGATGATAAAATGTATGAAATTTATTTGGGTAAGACATAATTTCGATCATAAGTACCCTTTATTTATTAGTATCCTATATGAGGTTGTTTACGCGTATAAGTAAAATTAGCACTAATAACACATTATTCACTGTGACAAGCTCCTTATCTTGTTTTTATCCTGTTACTGTGTATTCATTTTTCCTTAATTTTAATTGCTTATTACAAGTTTCCATTATATTTTATTTTTAAAAATATATATAACTAGCTATTACCCGCGGCTCGGCTTAAAATCTTTACACGACTGCCTGTAAAAAAAAGTGTTATGTTTTCAGCTTTCACTTTTGTATGTGTGTATATATATTTGTGTGTTTCTTTATTTCATCATAACTTTTAAAGGCCTGAACAAATTTAGAAATGTGTGGTATCGTTAGAATGCTTATATTTCCCCGGGTAATACAGCCTATGTCTTCACAAATCCCGTGGGGCAGCCATGTTACCCGTGTGTTGAAAATATTTTTTTATAAAATATCTCATGAATTACCTTGAATATATAGTGATCATGCTAAGAGTTAATTCTCTAAAAATATATAACTCTAAAGTCCTATTTTGTGTAGTATACTGGAAATACTTATTTAAAACAGTCTTTAAATAATATAAAAATAAAAATAATAATAAAACGGGATTAAACGCGTCATTTGGCAAAATACCTTTTTCCCGACGTTTCGGCTGGGTTACACAAGCCACGGGTAGATTAAATAATATAAAGGAACGAAGACATTTTGGATCTCAACAATAAATCAAATTAATTTTAGGATTCTACAGTCGAATCCATCAGCCTTTATATTTTCCCCAAGTTCATCTGTCCGTCCGGCCGTATGTTAAACATAACCAATTTAGAATTTATGCTAGGAATTGTTAAAACACTCATGTCATCCCAAGGTTATCTACTTAACTGTTAAAATCTAATAAAACACAATCCAGGTTGCTAAATATTTACTTTTGGGTCAGAAATATAAGTCATTAGCATTTATACGTGCAAAATATAGACACCAGAGCAAGTGTACAACGCGATCACCATAAAAAGTTATAAATATAAAATAATATATAATATAAAGTATATTTTCTACGTTATTCTATGTCTTTTTCCTATTCTTAATCTAAAATCAGCTTACCATGTTGCTAGGGCCCCGCAGTTTTTAACCGCGGAAAGATTTTTGCTATTTTTAACTCTTTATGGCATAAAAAGGTATCTTTTCCATCCTCACAATAGGTCCAAAAGAATAGTTCACGTCGCCTTATTTATTTACTATATGATGTAAACGAATCGCGGTATCATCCGCCGAAATATCTTTTCCCGAGCAATCGTGCGTTACTGTAATTTGGAGCTATCGTGTCTCCTGTAGTCTTTACAACTGCGCCAAAAAATAGTGTCCCGAGGTATGACTACTTAAAACAATTCCACAACCGGTATGCAGGAATGGCACTATTAAAAAATATATTTAACGCCTGGGAGGATTCGCATGATGCTCTTGGAGTGTTTTGTGATTTATCTAAGGTATTTGACTGTGTTCGACATGAAAATCTCATCATGAAACTACATCACTATGGCATTAGAGGCAAAGCTCTCGACCTTTTGACCTCCTATATGAACAGGAGAGTACAGAAAAAAGATGTCAACGGTGAAAGATCTTCGGGATTAGCAGTCACTATGGGAGTCCCTCAGGGCTCAATTTTAGGTCCTTTTCTATTTCTTTTTTACATTAATTATCTCCCATATCATGTTAAAAACCATAACATTGTCTTATTTGCTGATGACACCTCTTTGCTTCTTAAAATTAAGAGACGACAGACATGTTATGATGAATTAAATAATGCCCTTTCTAAAACTGTAAATTCGTTTAACGCTAATAATTTGTTACTTAATGAAAAAAAAAAAACCAAACGTGTTAAATTTACATTACCAAATGTTATTCAGATACAAAAGTGTATTAATATTAATGGCGAGCAATTAGAACTTGTTAATTCAACAGTCTATTCTTGGCATAACCCTGGACTCCAAACTTCAATATTCATAACCTAGCCAAAAAACTTAGCTCTGCTGTGTATGCGATCAAGAAAATAAGACAATTGACCGATGTAGACACTGCAAAAATAGTATATTCACTCTTTTATGGGGCAATGTATACACTTTTACAACAAAGTTCCCAATAATATTTAAAAGCTATCAACAAGTAAATTTAAATCTTTTATCAAACAAGCACTTTGTAAAAAAGCATATTACAATATATCAGGCTATGTAAATGATAAAAATCCTTGGGACTGAAGATGCTCAATTACAGGATGCATAGGTAAACCAAATTAAAATGGAAATAATATAAAATTGTACAGCTTAAATTTTTTATTTAAGACATTGATTGTATTTTTAGTTTTTATGATGTTTTTTAGAAGAGTAACTATCGAGTTTCTTGCCGGATTCTTCTCGGTAGAAATCAACAACATTGTGAACCGGGTTTTTAAAAATAGTATTTCATAACTTTGACGATTCAAAAGTGATTGTAAAATCCTAATTTGAATCAACCATTTTGACTTTGACTTTGAATGTATTTCTATAAGAAAATCAGAATAAAATAAACATAGTTCTATACCCTTCTCCGTCCCTTCAACAATAACCGTACCAAAAATCAGGTCTTTTGATTGCTCCGTTGCGACGCCAAGCAATTATGAAAAAACCAACAGATTGACAGACTTTTAAATTTATTTTAGAGTTTATGAAACTTTCAATAAAAAAAATAATCTATACGTATTATAAAACTCGATCTCTGTCAGTTATGTTCTTTACAAGGCTAAATAACTGAATACATTTTGATGAAATTTTTCCTTATGAAGCGTGCACCTTTGGATAGGACATAGGCTACTTAAAATAATAAAAGTGAAAATGGAGGATAACTACAGCAAACTTCCTTACCATAATCAAGGAATTGCCGTGGGAATCACACGTCAATCACCGATTTAAGCGCGGGCAGAACCGCGGGTTATAGCTAGTATAGAATGAAAGAAGGATCAAATAAGCATACACTAGCAAAAAGTACTCTGGATCAGTGATGCATTAATGTTGAATATGATAATTAAAGTATTTCATCAATATTCTGTATTATCGACCAAATTGCTGGTTAACCATTTAAGAAAGAATTTCGTCGTTCATATTCGAGTTGGAGGCGAGTTCGAGTCTACTGACCAGTAGATCGGCTTTCTCATTTTCACTATGGGCCAAGTTACCATCGGTCTTTCGCAGTGGTGGTAATGACGACTGGCAGAAGTTCCCCTCGGCAGCTTTAGCAAGTGGCCAGAAACCACGACTCCCAGGAGGATAACTCACAAGTCGCCCACCTATTTTGCCGATGAATTGGAATTTTGCTCTGGCAGTTGCTTTCTTACTGAATCTCGAGGCAGCATTTAATTTACGTTTTAACTCAGAAGAATTCGGATCCTTATTGTTACGAGCCGTGGTCCAAGCCTCATACGCAGTTTGCTAAAAATTTTAGCTTCTCTTCAAGACCTATTCAACCACGGTCGTTTTTTGACGCCGGCAGCTACTCGCGGGTTAGGAATGAAACATTCCATACCAGCGAGGATTGTCTCAGTGACTGCGGCTGCGCAGCCGTCAGGATCATCTGAGCTAAAGCAGAGCTGCCTCCACGGGTATGATGCATAATATTCTCACAATCCATCCCAGTCTGCCGACTTATAGTGCCACACACGACGCCAATTAGTTGGCCCAGAAGGATCGGGTTGTGTGCATGACATTTGAGTCCGAACAAGACAGTGGTCCGAGGAGCCAAGAGGCGCATCCACTGAGACGGAGTATCCGTTCGGACGTGTAGTCAGCAGAAGGTCCAGTAAGGAGCTCGTATGGTCCTCTATATCTGGTATTCTCGTTGGAAAAGTACTACCTGAGAGAATCCATAGGTCAGAGCAAATTCATGAGCAGATATCCCTGCATAGTTATTGGTTCTAGAACTGAGCCACTCACGATGGTGGGCGTTGAAGTCTCCCAAAATTACTAGATCTGCTGTGGGATATTGCCCTAGAACTATGTCAGTCGTCAAACTCAGGTGCATGAAGAGTCGAGTTACGTCCGTGTAACCGCTATGAGACCTGAATAGGCACGCATAGATATAAAGAGTGTGGCTGCCGCAATCTACGCGCACCCACAATATTGACAGGTCCCTGTCTTTAAGGCTATGAAGGCGACGACAGCAGATATCCTCCCGGAAGAACATACATACACCGGCACGACTCATAAAATTGTTCTCGAGTTTGTAGCCGGGATAGTGAAGGTATGATGTGTCGGCCGGGCAGGATATCTGAGTTTCCGTAAGAAAAATAATGGTCGGCTGCGCAGTCTCGAGATGGTGGTGGACTGCGTTAAGATTTACGTGAATACCCCTTATGTTGCAAAAATCTACATTATATGCGATACTAGAACTGTTAAATCACAGCACAGATAATACGGTTGCTAGCACGGTGGGCCGAAGGGCCCCTAACCCCTCTCTGTTGTAGTAGCCGGTTTCACCCCGGTCTCCTTCTCCGCCACGACTTCACGCAGGTTGGCTGTTCGGCATCCTAGTTCGGAGATTAAAAATCGCTGGGTTCGGGAATCCGTCTAACCTGCCAGGTGGCCAGCTGTGAGCCGTTTCATCCGGTTTCCCTGACCGCCGTAACAGCACGCCGCGTCTACGCCGAGCAATGACAGCAACAAGCACCGGCGGTCGCCCACTGTCCGCGCAGCGGATCCTCAAAGACAGCTCTGGCAACCTTACTCACCGCCAGGAACACAACAATACTCAATGTTAGTGTTATGGTGGCGGCGGTTTTCTGTAAGGTAGAGGTACTTCCCCAGTTCGGGCCGCTCATTCGAGCAAGTGGTCGCTATTGGCCGCTTTATTTGTTCGGGCAGCTTATTCGAGCGAGCACTTGCAGTGCCCTACCTCTCTTAAAATAGGGTCCCATTTTTACCCTTATATATATATAATTTAAAATAAAAACAATAAATATCTTTTGGCTCTAAAAATTGAATCAACTTATTGTTTTATAGTAATGCAATACTCATGTGCATTGCAAATATCTTTTTTTTTTTTTTTTATTAATTTGTGACACTTTTTGAATAACAGCATCAGGTTTAGATCTGAAATAAAAAAATAAATGAAAAATATTGCTTAAATGGTTCAAATCGACTAAAAAAAAACGACCAAGTGCGAGTCTGACTCGCGCACCGAGGGTTCCGTACAAGCCCCGCTTAGATATTTATTCTATTTTAATTAATTTAATCATTTTTAAATTGAATATACAACTGAATATTCAAATATTCTGTGAATATATCAAGCGTCTACCTGTTGCCTTTATTAATATTAAGCAAAAAACGGCAAAAAGACCACGTTTGTTGTATATTTTATTCTGATTTTAGTATTAATTGTTATAGCGACAACAATTTCAACTGTCTAGCTATCACGGTTAATGAGATACAGCCTGGTGACAGACAGAAAGACGGACATCGGAGTCTTAGTAATAGGGTCCCGTTTTTACCCTTTATATTTTCGTGGCAACTCTTTGGAATAAAAAGGGTTTTTATATCTTATGCTTTTCTTTCTAACGACTTGATATTATTTTTTTTTTATTTTTAAATCAAAACTTGGTCAAATTAAAACATTGATCAACAATTGATATAGCCTATGTTACTATGGAATGGTGTAAGTTTCTAATGTGAAATAATTTTAACAATCGATTCAATAGGTGGCAGACCAGAGTCCTCCGTAGTCCGCAGTACGTGGACCCATGATACGTGCCAACAAACAAATTTTACCTCTTTATAATATTATATTAGACTAGCGGCCCGTCCCGGCTTCACGCAGGTAGGCCTTTTTTTATTCATAAATTAACTTTTTTCCTTAAAAATGGCAAAATATTCAAAACTCCCGATTTTGAACATTGTTCATTGGTGTTCCGCTCCTATTGGTCTTAGCGTGATGATATATAGCCTATAGCCTTCCTCGATAAATGGGCTATCTAACACTGATAGAAGTTTTCAAATCGGACCGGTAGTTCCTGAAAGAATTTTTCAAATCGGATCGGTAGTTCCTGAGATTAGCGCGTTCAAACAAACAAACTCTTCAGCCCTATAATATAAGTATAGATTAAATATTTAGGTATCATTAAAATTTACTAAACATTTCACAAAACTGCAAGTAGGTACCTATCTTGAGATGGTTGGTATTATCGGAATTATCTGTACTACCAGTGACAATATCAATAGGTAAATTCTATATAGGCGAGTTTTTGTACCTTTATTTTTGTTCTAGAGTTTTGAACTTTGTTTAAAAAAAAGAATAGGTAGTAAAAGTTTCTGAGGTTCTATTTTAATATAGACCTAAAACCTTTATCTGTCGGCTAGTACCTAAACTATGCGGATCAGCAAAGTGCTGTAAATCCGTACCTATACCTACATTTATGTTAAAAATGGGAAAATACAAATCAATAAATAGGTTACTAGGCCATTATGTTTTTTAGTCTTCTTTTGCATATTTTTCGTAAAAAAATCTTGTTTGTTACCCATTGTTATTATTATACTAAACTTAATAAAAATAAATAAAAAACTTACGACTAAATTCGTGTCCAATTGATGTTTGTAATAAACACTTTACACAAATAATAATATATAACTAGTAGATACGAGTAAAAAGTTAAAAGTATTCATTTTAGACGTCCTAAAAACTTAAAGTGTCCTCTCACAGTAAGCCGCAGTTGCACCAAATACCTAAAAGCAAAAAAAAAACTGTTCCTAGCACGACGTAAAGCAAAACATACGCATCACTGCAGTGAGAGATCGAGCGTCCGGAACACAACTTCTAACTACCTTACGCAGTATTTGTTGCCGCAGGCCGTAGTTTCCAGTATACATATATTAATCTATGGGCCATAGACTTAGGAAAAAAGCAAGCTAGAATCAGTTCACGCGTACTCACATAAGGTTGAATTTTGCAAATCAAGCCTGTATTACTTTTATATTGCATGGAATAATTTTGCTCGTATTTACGTTTTTATTTTATTAAAAAAAAAGTAGACACTGTATAAAAATTCTGTTCGATTCTATGTTCAAAATATAAAAATAACTTTCCAGTGCATAAAAAAAAAATATGATACCCTTACAAATTATCGAGATCTACGACAAGTAAACTTATTTTAAAGCCTTTTTACGATTTTTTTCTTAAATTCTGATGTCCTTTTTCAAAATACTGTTCGATTGTCTGTTTAGATTATGTTTTTCCCTAGCCTATGTATTTTTTCAGCTTTGTAATTAGTTGCCACTTCTTCAATCTGGAATATGTAAAATAGACCTTTTTTGAGAATTCCGCGTATATAACGTCTTAAGTTACCTACGTAACAAACAACAATAAATCCGTGTTTGACAGATTTTTTGTACGTCTTCGACATAATTATGTCTACATATATATCGCTGCGGTAGCTCATACATAGTCAATTAATATAATATGTAAAACAAAACCTACATATAAAAGTATTTTTTACATTTCCAGTTTCAGTATATGTCAAATGCAAATCGGCTATTTAGAAATGGCAATGACCGCGACTGTGCGGGCATTATACTAAAAGTAAGGTCAGTAATAGAATTACTGTATTCATTCCGCATAGCATGGTGCGTAGCAGCAGTTATCTTAAGTGTCATTACCCACGTTTATTATCGTTTTAACCCGCAGTTAAACTATAGGTATAAATCGCGCCACGTAAGTTGAACCTGCGCAGTAACACATTTTTGGTTAGGTAGTACATTTGTCTATACTGTACCTGCGCAGAAGACCGCCATTTTAGTTCAACTTACATGGCGCGACCTATATGTGCCTATGCTTGAAGACGCTAGTGATTAAAAAAAAAAACGAGTTGCACTCCGGGAGTGCCGGCAGAAGTGAAAACCTTTACACACGATTCGCGCTTAACATTCAAATATGTTACAAGACAACTCATACGTCATATCTAGACACGCGGCAGCGTGTCAAGCCAAGTTCAAGTAACAGAACTGGCGTGCAGCACCGTGTGTTACACGAACCATTTGGGATTTTGACCCCCTCATAACTCAAAAACTATTTTACATAAACGTGTCAAATTTGGTTGATATATTGAGACTTGCGAGATACATATATACTCCAAATTTCATAAGCACATCTCAAACGGTTATTTAGATTTTAACGTTTTTTTTTTTTTTATACCACTTAGGTGGCAAACAAGCCTACGGTCCGCCTGATGGTAAGCGGTCACCGTAGCCTATGGACGCTTGCAACACCAGGGGCATCACTCGCACGTTGCCGACCCTTCAGAAATCTAATAACTTCTTTTTTGAAGAACCCCATACTGTAGTCCTTAGAGAAAACCTTGGCAGGGAGCTCATTCCACAACCCAAGCGTTCGCGGGAGGAAGTTTCTCTGAAACCGCACTGTACGCGACCATTTCGGTTCCATAGTGTAAAAATAAATTTCCTGTCGATGGCGAGCGGTGCGATGGTAGAACGTACAAAAATCGTCTTTTTTATCACTGACTGACCTATAGATCAAAACTCTTAGCCAGTTCCAGATGACCTACAAAGTTCAAATTTGGCATGCAGATAGATAATTAGGTGAATACAAAGGAATAAATCAGAAAGTGGTAAATTTGATGAATTTGAGAAACTAGCCAAGTCAGACCTTAGGCTACAATATATTATCCTAGGTTATGAGAAGAAATGATCTTTTATGTTGTTATAAATAAATTTCTGGACTCACCATTGAACTTGGCACCCATTTAGATCTCACTTCTTTTGTCGTCAACATCCAAGGCATATATCATAATATTGAACTTGGCTCTCATCTCACATTTATGTTTTTGATGGGATTTCATAACTTTTTGTTCATAAATTATTAGTAGGTAGGTACTTATTTATATCAAAATTAATACCAAATGGTTTTTGTTAAACTAATGTATTTTTCACGTTTACGGATAATTGTCTTTTTTGTGTTACCCTACTAATATTATAAATGTGAAAGTTTTATGTCTGGATGGATAGGTTAGGTCCTGAAATAGCATATAGGCTACTTTTTATCCCTAAAAATTTAAAAGTTTCTGCGGGAATAACTATAACAGAGCTAAACGCACTATTGCCGACTCTTTCTTCGCTGAACAAACCTAGTAGAACACCATCCTGATGATATACTTCGATCTTAATATTATACAAATTTACTGTAGCCTTTAATTCAGCAGCAGCTCCATAAGCTGTCGAACAGAGCATGCTTGCTGGATACTCTTCTTCAGAGCAGTAATGATCCCCGTTTGGAGCGCTAGTGTACATACTTAAATCATCCCAGTTAAGACACACCTACTCTACTATAGTATCACGCAACCTATTTGTTTGTGGTATTTTATTATACTCAAACAAAGAATATGCAATCGAATGGAATAGGTAGCTTCCATCGGGAGGCATTGGAATAATTCGGTGTTAGGTAAGTGTGTTACCCACCCGTTATTCTATTGTACGACTTATTGTACAATATACGTAATAAAAAGATAATTATTTAAGACGATTACGTAACAAATTACCTGTTATCTATGGAATTCTCAAGATAAACATTTTGTTACCAATTAGTTCTCATTCTTAAACTCATTCAGAGTTAAGTACTTATACATACCAACTTATAACTCTTATAACTATACTAAAATTATTATTAATTTTTGATTTAATTATTGCCTAGTAGAGTATGTATGCCGTAAACGTAGGAAAATACAGTAGTTTAACAAAAACTATTTGGTATTAATTTTGATATAAATAAGTACCTACCTACTAATAATTTATGAACAAAAAGTTATGAAATCCCATCAAAAACATAAATGTGAGATGAGAGCCAAGTTCAATATTATGATATATGCCTTGGATGTTGACTTCAATGACAAAAGAAGTGAGATCTAAATGGGTGCCAAGTTCAATGGTCAGTCCAGAAATTTATTTATAACAACATAAAATATCATTTCTTCTTATAACTTAGGATAATATATTGTAGCCTAAGATCTGACTCGGCTAGTTTCTCATATACGAATTATATTACAGCCTTCGCAAGTTCTAAACCTGTTACTTGTCGGCTCTATTTTTATTCTGCGATTAATTATTTTTTTTTATTTATTATTCCGAAAATTTGGCTTGCTGGTAGAAACTAGCCACTAGAACTAGCCAAGTCAGACCTTAGGTTACAATATATTATCTTAAGTTATAAGAAGAAATGATACTGACGCCAGTTTATCATTTTTTACCCATCACAAAAACTAACCTAATGTAAAAAAATCCTACGCGAGTTCCGTCTTACGAATTTTATATGAATTTTCGATCAGGAGACGTATCTGACGCGAGTTTAACATTTTTTACCCATACCAAAAAAAGTGCACAACGCCGCTAAAGAAGTTTTCACTTCAAAAAACACTTGGTCAGATGTAATCATTTACCGTCATCGCATGAACGTCATGTTAAACCATCGTATTAGCCCGCGGTTAAGTTTTAGGTAAATAGGTAAGCATAGAAACGTTAATGACGAAATCTCTTTTGGTCGGAAACACTTTTGTTAAGTTAACCTGGTTAATTTTAGGGTGTCATGCTTGACTATCGTGCTTATACATGCTTCAAAAAAGGGAAACCCTGTAAAAAAACGCAAAAAACTGAGTCTGACTCGCGCACTGAGAGTTTCCTAGCATATATAGTAAGTCTTTGACCATGAGATCCTGTACAGAATTGAGCTTTTATGTAGATAGTATTTTTTAAGTTAATCGTTAAATCGGATAAAATAACAAACTTAACTTTGTAGTTGCAAACATGTTGTTCCAAACATCGATAAAGGTCACGGTTAATTCTCCAACTGTAAATTTAAGTTTGTAATCGCAAAACAAATTATGTGCTACATATTACCACAATATAGCTACAAATTAACGATTTTCGGATTTTCACCTTAACTCGTGCTGGTCTTAAAAACCATTTAGCTTTTTAGATAAGCTGATATTTAAAAACGAAACTCGAAATAACAAGATTCCAAACCTTTCTGTTGTAAATTACAAAATAAAGGTGTCTCAAGTTTTTAGCAAGAAAGTATAAATCGCGCCACGTAAGTTGAACCTGCGCAGTAACACATTTTTGGTTCGTTAGTACATTCGTCCGTACTGCACCTGCGCAGACGGCCGCCATTTTAGTTCAACTTACGTGGCGCGGATTATAACAGCCAGGCTAAATTCGAATTCATTTGCAGATTTAGTACGAAACTTGGAAGCTACTCTCTCTTTTTGGTCGCAGCCGCTAGCTAACGCAAACTTTCACCAGTTTCGTCTTTACCACTTCAACAACAAAGAAAACTTAGTTCATAGCACTAAGAAGAAAGCCGATCTACTCGAGGGTTTCTCTCTTTGCCTCGAAATTGACTTTGAATGACGAAGACCATACCGGAAATCTCCATAACAGCGAGTGAGGCAGCCGGAAATCCAGCAGGGTAGCTTAAATATTATGAAATTGAGATATCTTTTCATTTTATTACCACAATATGCAATTTCCTTCTCAATGCAAGTCTGCCCTGCATACTTCCAGTGCCCTAAAAAGCAGTTTAATAGTAAGAACATAAGCATTTTTATAAACATAAAAATCTGTCTCAGGTACTATATTGCTTTTTTGTAATGTTTTGCGTGTATTTTGCATGAAAGAACAATTTAACCAAAAATAATTACAATAAAAAAAATGGGTTGCCACAGCGAAGATGAAAAAATAATAAAACAACGAACCTGCAACCTGCAAATAAAAAACAAATATAAATTTGTCATCATAGCCAAAAGACTTTCTACAGTCCACTACTGAGCTCACCCACACTTCAACTCCCGACTCCTGAACCGTAGTCACCACTTTTTATTCTCCATCGGTTATCGGTTTGATCGACAAGAAATATGGTCTGCCGAGTTAACCGACTATTTAAGCTATGTTTGTGGGTAACTATAATTATTTGGCGAAATTATATTTTCTGAATATAACTGTACACAACAACATTTAGCATCACGCTTGCCTTGCCGTGTTATTGACCCCGTAAATGAATTTTAAAGAATTAAATGAGATCATCAAAATTGTAAAAAATTCAAAACCTTACTGACTCTGCTACTAGTACATTTTACTTACTCTGCTACTAGTGTATTTTACTTACTTACTTCACTAAGAGATATATATATTATTGCCATTAATACGAACAACTAACACGTTTAACTAACACGTCACGCCAAACCCAGTATATGTCGCTGGTAACTTACTTACTTAAGGTGGTCCAGGATTATGTCTACCTGGACAGTATTGAAAATTGGCCGGAACAACTTTAAGGAGGAAGCTGACAGGAGGGTCCAGCCAGTAAAGCCTTTTCGTCGCCTATATCGCAGAGTCTGTGGACGAAGGTCACTAATCGGTGCATCCTTCCTCTGTCAGGATTTACGCTGCCAAAACATGGACACTTACTGCGGGGCTAGTTCACAAGCTCAAAGTTGCCCAGCGCGCTGTGGAACAAGCTATGCTAAATTTCTCTGAGAGATCAGAAATGAGGACATCCGAAAGAGAACTTAATTCACCGACATAGCTCGTAGAATCAGCTAGCTAAAGTAGCAGTAGACTGGCCATATCTGACAATGGATCGCATCCGTTTATCCTAGAGTGTAGATAGCGTATGGAAAAGCAAATCGTGGGACGCCTCCCAGCTCGATAGACCGATGACCTTAAGAGGGTGGCTGGTAATAGTTGGATGCGGACGGTAGAGGTTCGAGACTCGTGCGAAGTGGCGTGCCATGGAGGAAGATCATGTCCAGCCATGGAGCTCATAAGCTATATTATGCTGTAAATATTGTTTGTTTTGGAAGAAATATTAAACATACATTTATAAAGTATATATTTATGCAAGTTAGTTGGACTTATGTTTTCACACTAAGGCTCATGATAGGGAATTTATGCGAACTATAGATGTATTATCTATAGTTCGCATTTATTTGAAAGACCATATGTAGTCTGAAGCTGGATAACGATACACAATTAAATTATTGAACACCATACAAGATAAGAAGTAAATAACTTATATATCTTTTATTTTATATTAAACTTTTGGCATGAAAACTTTATACAGCGTTACATTAAAGCAATATAAATGCAAATTATATTAAAGTTGAATGACGCATTCGTGGCAACGCATATCGTAGGCGCTCCCAGAAGCGTGGGTCCTCGCGTCGTAAATAAGTGTTAGTGTGAAGGTAGGCTTTTAGGTCCGGGTCGAGGTTTGCGCTATGCAGCACGTTGTCGTCCAGCAACACGACGACGACGCGTACGCGGCCCTCTCGCAGCGCGCTGGCGTGCGCCGCACGAAACTCGTGTCGCGTCCACTCCGACTTCAGGAAGTGCTCCGACAGTAACACGACCGTACGCCGTGACTGTCGCACGCTGCGCTCCACCTCCGTCGTAATCCACTCGCCCGCCACCCAGTCGCGGTAGTGCAAACACAGGCACAGGCGCAGTGCCCGCTCACCGCTCTCTAACTGAGGCACCAGCTCGTCCACCACAAATGATGCATCATTGTGGGAGAATGTCACGAACGCATCGTATACCTTGTCTCTGTCGAGTTCATCTTCTGTAACCCACCAGAGGCACCAGTTTCGAGCGTAAAGATATACTTTCAGTTCAGTATTATACCGATAATATAGCACTAACATCAAAGATGTGAGCAAAGCTAATGACGTCAGTGTTATCAAAATTACTGTGATAATGTTGATACTGCACACGAGGTTAACAACACTCAAAATAGTCTCACCATGCACACAATGCAGACTGTCAAAGTCACTGACTCGATCTCGATACGACATCAATTTTACAATCTCGTCAATATATTCACATTTACATATGAACGGGTTTTTAGAAAGACGAGTAGTTATGTTATCCATTTCTATTATACCTAAAGGCACGCATGAAAAGCTATTATTGGATAGATCTATCATGGAAAGTCCAAACGATGAGGGTAAGTGTGGTGCTTTTGTTAATTTTAATCCTGAAAGTCGCAGCTCCTTTACTTCATGCGGTAGTACAATTGAGGAGTCAGGCGCTTTTAAAAGTTGCAACATAATGGACTTGTTTCTGAACTGGTCATATTGATGAAGTTCTAGTACCTTCTTACAATATAGCTCGAAAGATATATTACTGGCGGGTCGTAGAGTGCACGTGCAATTATCGGGACATTCATGGGGCGGCACGTTGCAAGTTAGTTCAACTGGGTTTATTTTACGAAGAAACCTCCCTCTGAGTGACATAGGTGAAGCGCATTTACTATTACCAAGTATATATTTTTGAGATTCTTGAAAATAATGAGCATTTACATGCGTTATAAATTTGTACATTTCGCAATCGCAAACGAATGGATTCCCTTCTAGCAGAACTTTTTTTAAAATATTAGTTTGTATTGCATCTGAGTTGTTACCCGAATCGATAATGCCGTCAATTTTTCTGATATTGTTGTTTCGGAAATCAATAAGTCCATTTATATTCCACAATCGAATGCATGTGTCCTAAAAAAATAAAAAAAACATGAAATTATCACAAAACTCGATTATTTTACATTTGATCGACTTAGATAGAAATGATCTTAAAAATGAAATCATTCATGTTGAAATAAAAAATTACGCCCAACGGAAAAAATGTGTCCCTTGTGTGCAAAACATCATCATCTCGTGCTAATAGAGATAATCTCGAATTCAAGATATGCTTAATTGATAATCGCTCGTTAATCGCGGTAACTGTTTTTGTCGATAGATTGACTACTTTAAACTAGATATTTCCAAAAAACATGGTGGATATTGTTTGCAATTAGTTTTTTGTAATCATCTTAGAACCTGTCTTTAGGCCTATGTCGTACTCTAGCGGTCGACATGCATCGAATGGTCGGTAGCAGTAGAGATGAGATGTTGCACGGAAAGTAGAATAAAAAGGAGTCAGAATTTGTGATATTAGTTGACTGCTGAATATTTTTGATTTGGGGGTTGCAGGGCGACTACAATGATAAAGATATGGTACCTTCATATTGCTCGAAATCTAAATTTGATCCGCTGTTACCTACACTAGGTTTTAACAACGAATGCAATAGATAATACGAAACATGTGAAACAGAAGGAGCTATCTCTTATATTTAGAATTGTGTATATTTAGAAAGTGACATGTGACTAAATCAAATTACGACAATTGTATTTATTTCATTGCCTCATTTTTGCGACCTACTACAATATCTACTTCTTTTAATATATACACTATCACGAAATTTGTCACTGAAATTGACACGACCGTGTTTGAATTTTGCAAACCAGCTATGAATAGTCGACTTGCATGATGCTTCATGTGCTTTGCTGTCAAATTAAAGAAAATCATGCTACGAAAATGTTCACTGGTTAAATACACGGTGATGTAGACACGCAATTTCTAAAATGACGCAACAATGTTTAAACAAGTGACAGTTAGTTGAAACACACTGTATTCTACAGCCAAAGAGTTCCATATTCAAATGTTGTAATTACTTTAAAAATATTGTTTATGTAAGTGGCCAGTTCCGGAAACATATAGTGCGCCCCATGTATAATCTACTACTGCCACTTCAGCTCGCTGATTCTGCGGGCTATGTCGATAACTTTATTAGTTCCCTTCCGAATGTCCTCATTCCGAATTCGGCTCAGTAACTTTGAGTAACTGGACTAGCCCTGCTCTGGTCAAAGACATTCGTATTCAGACTTTGCTGTAGGCGACGAGAAGACTTAACAAAGCTTGCGAAATGCCTTGACTAACTGGATCTTCCTACGGCTTTCTTCTCAAAGTTTCTTCCGGCCGATTCGAGCATATGAAGATTTTCTCGCTTAGGAGTCATATTAGTCGTTTTTAATAGTTCTAAAGAAAGGTTTAGTCTCCTTTTTTAAAGAATATTACCACCACACTTTCGTTTCAAATCTCCAGTGGTACTGTACTTACAGATGACAACATTGAAGAGCTTTGCTAACTTATTGTTATTAATAAATTGGCGCCCAGCGCCTTTTAGAAGCCCAGTCGTCGTTATGTTGTCGTCGCCTGGATTTTGTTGTTTTAAGCTGTTCCAGAACCCTAATCTTGCTTTGCTCATCGTCCTCAATGAAGTGGCGCTTTAGTTTAACACTTGGATCTTCGTTCCATGAGATGTATACCTTGCCGCGTATAACTGGAACCGTTGTCCTTAGATTATTTAAGTTTTGCCGAGATATCTGATTACGAGGTTCTTGGATTTGAAACAGAAGAAATCTGGTTTGGGGAAAAATAAATTACTATTCAAGTACCTCCTCTACGCTATAAATTGATGACCCGCGCAACAATAGCAGTGAAGTGTCATCCAATAGTATGTAACAATTTTGTAGGGGAAAAATAAATTAATAAAAATAAATGTATGTTTCATCTTTACATTCAGTCAAGGTTTTTGAAAGGAAGAAAACTGTCAGAATTATAAGTTAAGGAGGTCGTATAAAATCTTGTGAATAGCGCGTTGCATACCTTTGATAGTATGATGTTATTTGATAATGCACATTCAGGTATTCATATTTTATGGGGTATGTTGGTTTCATTGCTGATGATGGGAAGAAGATGAGAGTAGAATTAATGCTGTGAAAATAAGAGCATTGAGAAGTGCAGGTGGGCGCGTTACACTAAATGACAGGATAGTACACAATGTAATTCAAGAGAGCTGCGGATTGAGAAAAGATGTAGATTGTGGAAAGGTCGATACTGACCTATTTGAACTTACCTCAATATAGTAGAGTATTCTTAGAAAAGGTAAGGTTAAGATTACGTTACAATCGACAAACAGTTTAAGAACACTGGTGAAATTAATAAAGTAGAAGAAGTGTGCTAGGATCGTCGCAAGTGGAAGTATGCCGTAACTGACTAGCCTTCCGGAAAACAAACATGCTGTGATGTATGTTTTACTAGTGAAGTTGCCATAGATCGCTACTTGAACTTAGGTGACCCCCCCCCCCAAAACTAAGGCCGTGATCGCGCCTGGGTGACATACTCAAGGAAGGACATTTGCATGCTGTACTAGCACTAGAAGAAGGTGCGTGAACTTTAATAATTTATTGGTGGTTGAAGGTTGGATTTCATGGCGAAGGCAATATTATCATAAAATATTATTACCTTGCAAATCCGCTGAAAGCAATTCAGTAGCAGTCACGTACAAAAGTACACCATCCACATGTGTAGGTGTGCACCTCCCTCCTCATTATAATATTTTATCATAATAATGAATTTCCGCAAAGTAACGCATAATTCTGTCAATAACGAAGGCAATATCTTGAGTATTTTTTACATTTTGTGTAAGATGGTTACTAGATAGCCAGTTAGTTACAATTCATTAACTGTCTTCGGCGTTTTTACGGACTTGGTCCCAAGTTTTTCCACAAAAAATAAACTCGGTGTCATCGCCATATGTAAATATCCATTTCAAGTGGTTGTTTGCACAAGATATTTATGCAAATTAAGAATAGACAGCCCTTGACTCCATTGAAACCTATGCCGTTTTAAATTCTCTGCAGATATGTCGTATAGACTGGCGCTCAGCCAAAACACCTTCCCAAAAGGAACTCGATAGGAGAGTACAGCAAGTGTAGAGAGCGTTTATGAACTTGAGTCTTCTCGTTGCCTATATTGCAGAGTCTGAAGATGAACCAAAGCGTTCTACCTGTCATGACCTATGCTGTAGACACAAAACATGAGGACATGAGGAAGAAAACGAAAGTCACTGACATAGCTTGCAGACATAGCTCGCAGAAGTGGCCATGTCTGTAGAAGTAGCGACAGTTGATGTAGCAGACGTGTCCTAGAGTGAACACCGCTTATCGAAAAGTTAGGTATAGGACACTCTCCAGCACGATTAACTGCATTATTGTCTCAACTTGTGTGCATTATAAACATGAACATGGAATACATATAGTACATAAATTGTTTTTCGTATGTTACGTGTTAAATTTTACTTACGTTTATTGTAGTGAAACGATTGTATGCAACATTTAAGGTTGCAAAGTTTGTGTGAGATTGGAATAGTTCGTCACAATTCAGAAGCAATGCATCCGTAAAGTTGTTACGGCTAAGGTCGAGCCGGCGCAGATCGACTAGTTTTTCTAGGGCCAGATCACTTAATTCATTACCAGCAACAGACAGGTATTCGATGCTCATAGGAGATGCCGACATATTAATGTGCTGCAGGTGATTATCGTTTATGGATAAAATCTTAATATTCACGAGTCCATAAAAAACTTCCGGTCTAAAAATAGAAAAAACATGATTATTTTACATAAATAACACAAATCTAAAAAAGATTGTGAATATGATCAATTGCTTACTTGTAGTACCAACTGCCCTGTCAATTACAATACAATTTTTAACCGACTTAAAAAAAGGGTTAGAAGGTTCTCAATTCGTCGGTATGTGTTTTTTGTATGTGTCTCACGCGATATCTTTGCTGGTTAGAAAAGACTGTAAAGATTTTTTCATATATTAACCTTAACCCGCGGATTGGATCCATTTAAATTTGGCAAAGATCGGCCCTAAAAAATCAGAGATAAAGTATTTGCGTGAAAATATACCATTGAATTATTGGTCCGCATTTCTCTACGTGAATAGTTATATGGAGCGTACTCTAGTTGACGATGCAACATTTTAAGTTGGCTAACACACGACATTGCACCGATTTAAGACTAACAGAACCTTGTCGTAGTCCGTCAGATCTCAGGCCGTAAGAAGTCATCATAACAAATGCAATTATAATTTCAACATTTTGTGCATTTCGCCACCTTCGATCTTTAAACATTGAAAAATAGTGTAAGCTCCATAGTACAACGACAAATAATAAAAACTAACTAAGTGTGAAACGGGCCCGAGCCATTACCATCATAAATTAAGTAAGAGAAACAGTAAAACATTTGTTTGTTGGAAACGATATTCAAAGTTAAGCAACGTCAGGCTTGGTCAGTAATTGAATGTGTAAAGACAGGTACAGGACTGTATGGTCGTTATTATAAGAAGACAGCAGGTGAGTAAATAAAACAATGAAAGTTGTATATTTCTAGGGATGTTTACTGTATTTTGGTTTTATAAGACTTTTAATATTAATACATTTACTGGTTAAATACATATTCATCGTACGTGCTCAAATTTATTATTTCCTTGTTACCTGTTACGATTTATGTAGATGCGATGCAATTTCTTATGTAGGTTGTCCATTAGGCCTTGGATTCTTCTGATTTTCTTATTCTACTTCCTACAGCAATCTCTCTTTTAATTTTATTTTTCTTAAATCTTAAATACAGATATTTACTATCGCTTAATCTGTAATAATATTCTTTGAAGTATATTTTACTCGTCAGTTGTCTAGTCAGCTTGTGGTTCCAACTGAATAGCTGATGTCAAACTATATGCGGTCGATTTATGGGCGACAATTCGTTTACTTCGCATTTTCATATATTACGCGCGTTGTAAACGATATGTATACCTTACTTATAATTATATTATTTCCTATTATTGAAAAAATACATGAGTTAAGTTATAAGCTATTGTCTGTGAACCGTTATTTACGTGAAAACTAGACTAATTAAAGTTTACTTATTTCTTATTCTATTTGCTATATAGATTGTTAAATAATTATCGCCTATTAAAAAATTTGTTTTAAATATTATTTAATAAAACCTTTCGAAAATGCTTCTAAGTGCTTTGTATGTTCCGTTTTTTTGTTACTAGCTATTATGACGTCATCTAAATAACAAAAATAGACGTCATAGTTGGGGTTTTCATCTTCTTTATTATATTTCCAACACAGTCACTAGAGTGATTTATTCCTCTAAAACAAAGACGTAATAACAGACCTTTTATCACTATGAACGACAGTTCAGGATAAGATACTTAATTAGATTCTGAAGTAGTTACTAAGAAGGTAAAAACCAGAAAACGGTTAAGTAGACCAGAATCATGAAAATGTAACATAAGACGTAAAAATGCAATCTTAGGCAAATTACATACAACTCACAAAGGAAATATAGTTTCTGCTAAAGCTATGAAGACCCCTTGTTCTTGCAAAAAAGGATGCAGTGATAAAATTAATGACGAAAAATAAATATTTAAAAAGTTTTGAAGCGAAGAAAAGGCATGGGATATGAAGCGACGATTTATTTTGACATGTGTTCGGCAAAAAGAGAAACCACACTTTTGTGTATAGATTTCTAATAGATCAAAAAGAAATCATTGTTTGTAAGACATTTTTTTAAGACACTCTGGGTATATCAGGAACGGTGGCCCGAAATACGATTAAAAAATCTAACTATGGAATTATAGAAGAATATAGAATAGGAAAAAAGGAACCGCTAAGTAAGACAAAGATTGAAATCATAGAAATAAATAAAGAACACATAGATATAAGACTGGACGTAAATATTTATGTGCAAATTAAGATTTAAAATAATGTTTAAATTATATGTAGGAAAAGGCACAAGAGTTAATATTGACAAAAAAAAGATAGCAAAAATTTAGGATTCAAACTCCCAGAAACGGACACGTGTGACAATTGTGATCGTTATGTAATTCAAAAACGTGGTTCTGAAAAAAAGACAGCCACAATTTTCTATAATGACCCCTTGGGATTGGCAGCAACTGATTCGGTCTTGTTAATCTTCTCATCCAAAAGAAAAAATCTTAACAAAGACAAACTTTTAATAGAGTTCGACAACTTAAAGAAACAATAAAAATTGCACCAACAAACACTGAGTTCAAAGTTGAACCAGCGAAATCACTGCAAACTATGGTGATACTCAAGGTTATCCATAATGACAACCCTAATCAGAGCTCATATCTTTAATTAAGAGCGGAATCACTTAAATCACATAAGTATAAAAATATAATATTGCTGTCCTAGAAATAATCAACCTCAACCACCAGAAGGTCCACGTGAAACAATTCTTCCTAGTAAGGCAGTGTTATAGCTGTCTTCAGTTCGGACACCACTCTACCAAAACCTGCTGCCACTGCGCATCTAACACACTTCAATACCAGGACTGCCCAACCAGACGCGACCAAACTACCACCTACTGTTATAATTGTTCCTTTAGGAGCAATCAGTATCAAAAAATCATTGACACTAACTGACCTTAAACCGCTACTTAAGATACATTACAGGGTTACAAATCTTAGCCAGGAAAATCCATTATGAATAGACCTCACAACAAATCTATCACAGTTGCCCAGGCAAACCTAGGCAGATGTTACACAGCACAACATGAATTCTTTCATCACATGACGACTCACAATGTTGACATGGAACTCATCACTTACACCGGAAAAAATGACACTGACGAAGACCTACAACTATGCTGTCTTCCAATTCCCGAATGACAACAACACCTTTAAGGCGTGCATTATAATTAAAAAAAAGACCTTAGTACTTTAGGCATAACCGGATTATCAACGACTAAATTACCATTGTCCAAATAATTCTCCACTAAAAAACCCCGTCCTCGCATCCGTTTACCTAGTACCGCATTAGACTAACAACCTATGACAGAAGTACTTAAACCCTAGCAAAGCCACTCTAGAGTCTAGACAAACACAACCTCATACAAAGCAACCCGGCAACTATTAACCTCAACAAAATACCAACATTTTACACCATCAGTTACAAAACCGCAACTTTAATATCGACTTGACAATAATTTCTGCACAACACAGAGAATATATAAAGGCACCTGAAAGAAGACTCGTCCGACCAAAACGGAATTACTCACAGTATCGACCTAAATAATAAGAAACCTAAAAAAATCCTCTACATTTAAATATGACACAACATCCTACTAATATTATAAATGTGAAAGTTTGTTTGTATGTCTGGATGGATGTTTGTTACTCAATTACGCTTCAACTACTGGACGGATAAAACTTGGCAAACATATAAGTTAGGTCTTAGAATAGCATATTGGCTACTTTTTATCCCTAAAAATTCAAAAGTTCCTTCGGAAATAACTATAACAGAGTTAAACGAACTGTTGCTGCACCTATAGCATGCTAAAGCAATTCATTAGTATAACTAACCAATTAATCGATTGGTGTTAATTAAAGAGTTTCACGACGATAACCGAATTTAGAGCGGGCGGAGCCGCTGGCAAAAGCTTATAAATTAACTAATTAACTTATTAATTTTACAAATGCAAAAGTTTGGATGTTTGTTACTCAGTCACGCTTTAACCACTCGACAGATCGGGATGAAGCTTGGCTCACATATTAGGACATAGGCTACTCTTTATCCCGTAAAATTTACAAGTTTCCTCAGGAGTAACTAATTGAACAAACTAAAGCTGCAGCTGTAGCTTTAGTATAAGAAGTTGCCGGAAGAATCTAATGCCGATAACCAAATTTAGGGCGGGCAAAGTCTAGTACATAAATAAAGAAACAACAGAACAGAAATTTTAAGAAGACCTAGTACATCATCACGTACACAAACAAAACGATAAATGTGCCGCCAAGCGGTTACCCATCCAACCACTGACCAAGCCTGAGGTTGCTTAACTTTGAATATCGTTCCCAATAATCAAATGTGCAACTATTTCTCGTAATAATATAGTTGCTCTCTCTATCTTAAAAACAGTAATTCATGCAGTAATCTTCAATCTAGCAGCAATTATAGTGTGAGCTCAAAAGTATAATAGCAATTCATAAAAATCGGGCAAGTAGACATTAATAATGAAAATTTATAAAAATAAAGATTTTACACCCGACTGTACTTAGTCCTAATCAGAATATAGCTTGAGACGAACTTGAGCTGCATAAAATATGTAAGTTACCTAAACAATGTCTTTTTAAAGATGACTAACATAAACAATGCCGATTCTTTGTTACAAGCCAGTACACACTTAGTTAATAATAGACCTTCTCATCTTGAAAAATATACTAGTCATTATCTTTCTGCGATCTAATACTTACGATACTATGTATTTAAATGTTAATATTTATTTTGTATAAAAAGTTATATCGAAAACAATGCTCATCTTGTTTCAATTTTTAATCAATGTTACTTGAAAAGATATTTAATAATTTTGTATTTCGTCATTTTATATTCTTTTGTTTAAACTAATAAAAATAATTTTTATTTTTTAGTTTAAGTTATACACATATAGGCAAAATTTTAATTACTTTTAAGCATATAAATATTATATACGGACACGTCATTAAAAGTTTTTTTTAATTATATGTTTAGATTCTTGTTATAATTTTAAAATATTAAAGTAATTAAAAAAAAATATGGGGTACGTACAATGGCTAAGGCAACGAATAGGAACGTCCAAAAAAAGAATTTAGATCATGAACTTACGGATAAAATTCTTTCAGGTGGTTACTGTCCAGATATAGCCCCTTCAACTTATTTAATATTGTAAAGGCCTTCTTTTTAACTTCTGTGATATTATTATTGCTAAAATCTAGGTTTGTCAAGGAAACAAGACCCTGTAACATGTCAGCCGCCACACTAGATATACTATTGTATGCTAAAGTCAATGAAAGCAACCCGGACAATGGTTTAAACAAACCAGGCAGAACATTGTAGATCATATTGTGGCTAAGGTTTAGAGTTTTAAGCTTTTGCTGGTCTCGAAAAAGGTCGGTCGGCAAATGTGTCAAGAGGTTATTAGCTAATGACAATAAGCGGATGTTGTATGTACCGACTAGCAAGCCTTCAGGTACAGACTCTATTTTACAATTAGTTAGATAAACAGCCATAAGGTACTGCAGGTTCGAAAAACAATAATTTTTCAATTGAAGTGGAATAAAATTATCACTGATGTAGACAAGTCTGATATTAGTTGGGCCAGAGAACAAAAGTGTTGGAAGTTCTTGTAGATAATTTTTAGATATTGTGATATATTCGAGAATCAAATTTGCCCTAAAGGCATTTTCAGAAACTATTCTCAAACTGTTTTGATTCAAATAAATGAAACTTAGGTCGCTGAATCCTTCAAAAAATGATTTTTCTATTTCTGTAATGTTTGTATTTTTAATTGTCAGTTCTGTTACACCAAGAGGCAAGCCTTCCAGTGGGTTCCGATTATCGGCGGGTGAAAACATGTCCATCAACTTAAACTTAAGCGGTCTCCGGCTCAGTGCTTTAAACACACAATCCAGTAAGTCTATAGGTAGTTGACAGTATCGCACAGATAATATCAATAAAGTTTCTGATGTCAGACTAAAGTTGGCACGCAAGCGTGAAAATTCATGACAGCTAAAGGTGGCATTTCGGCACAGCAATTCAACGTTATCGTACGATGTTCTCGTCAGTGTAAAATCACTAAAGTTGTACATTTGCCCATCGCTTATTGACGCCATTGCGATCACAAAAAACAACAGAAGTTCACTTTTTCCTCTCACATTTAAAGCTGAAAGATGATAAAATGTATGAAATTTATTTGGGTAAGACATAATTTCGATCATAAGTACCCTTTATTTATTAGTATCCTATATGAGGTTGTTTACGCGTATAAGTAAAATTAGCACTAATAACACATTATTCACTGTGACAAGCTCCTTATCTTGTTTTTATCCTGTTACTGTGTATTCATTTTTCCTTAATTTTAATTGCTTATTACAAGTTTCCATTATATTTTATTTTTAAAAATATATATAACTAGCTATTACCCGCGGCTCGGCTTAAAATCTTTACACGACTGCCTGTAAAAAAAAGTGTTATGTTTTCAGCTTTCACTTTTGTATGTGTGTATATATATTTGTGTGTTTCTTTATTTCATCATAACTTTTAAAGGCCTGAACAAATTTAGAAATGTGTGGTATCGTTAGAATGCTTATATTTCCCCGGGTAATACAGCCTATGTCTTCACAAATCCCGTGGGGCAGCCATGTTACCCGTGTGTTGAAAATATTTTTTTATAAAATATCTCATGAATTACCTTGAATATATAGTGATCATGCTAAGAGTTAATTCTCTAAAAATATATAACTCTAAAGTCCTATTTTGTGTAGTATACTGGAAATACTTATTTAAAACAGTCTTTAAATAATATAAAAATAAAAATAATAATAAAACGGGATTAAACGCGTCATTTGGCAAAATACCTTTTTCCCGACGTTTCGGCTGGGTTACACAAGCCACGGGTAGATTAAATAATATAAAGGAACGAAGACATTTTGGATCTCAACAATAAATCAAATTAATTTTAGGATTCTACAGTCGAATCCATCAGCCTTTATATTTTCCCCAAGTTCATCTGTCCGTCCGGCCGTATGTTAAACATAACCAATTTAGAATTTATGCTAGGAATTGTTAAAACACTCATGTCATCCCAAGGTTATCTACTTAACTGTTAAAATCTAATAAAACACAATCCAGGTTGCTAAATATTTACTTTTGGGTCAGAAATATAAGTCATTAGCATTTATACGTGCAAAATATAGACACCAGAGCAAGTGTACAACGCGATCACCATAAAAAGTTATAAATATAAAATAATATATAATATAAAGTATATTTTCTACGTTATTCTATGTCTTTTTCCTATTCTTAATCTAAAATCAGCTTACCATGTTGCTAGGGCCCCGCAGTTTTTAACCGCGGAAAGATTTTTGCTATTTTTAACTCTTTATGGCATAAAAAGGTATCTTTTCCATCCTCACAATAGGTCCAAAAGAATAGTTCACGTCGCCTTATTTATTTACTATATGATGTAAACGAATCGCGGTATCATCCGCCGAAATATCTTTTCCCGAGCAATCGTGCGTTACTGTAATTTGGAGCTATCGTGTCTCCTGTAGTCTTTACAACTGCGCCAAAAAATAGTGTCCCGAGGTATGACTACTTAAAACAATTCCACAACCGGTATGCAGGAATGGCACTATTAAAAAATATATTTAACGCCTGGGAGGATTCGCATGATGCTCTTGGAGTGTTTTGTGATTTATCTAAGGTATTTGACTGTGTTCGACATGAAAATCTCATCATGAAACTACATCACTATGGCATTAGAGGCAAAGCTCTCGACCTTTTGACCTCCTATATGAACAGGAGAGTACAGAAAAAAGATGTCAACGGTGAAAGATCTTCGGGATTAGCAGTCACTATGGGAGTCCCTCAGGGCTCAATTTTAGGTCCTTTTCTATTTCTTTTTTACATTAATTATCTCCCATATCATGTTAAAAACCATAACATTGTCTTATTTGCTGATGACACCTCTTTGCTTCTTAAAATTAAGAGACGACAGACATGTTATGATGAATTAAATAATGCCCTTTCTAAAACTGTAAATTCGTTTAACGCTAATAATTTGTTACTTAATGAAAAAAAAAAAACCAAACGTGTTAAATTTACATTACCAAATGTTATTCAGATACAAAAGTGTATTAATATTAATGGCGAGCAATTAGAACTTGTTAATTCAACAGTCTATTCTTGGCATAACCCTGGACTCCAAACTTCAATATTCATAACCTAGCCAAAAAACTTAGCTCTGCTGTGTATGCGATCAAGAAAATAAGACAATTGACCGATGTAGACACTGCAAAAATAGTATATTCACTCTTTTATGGGGCAATGTATACACTTTTACAACAAAGTTCCCAATAATATTTAAAAGCTATCAACAAGTAAATTTAAATCTTTTATCAAACAAGCACTTTGTAAAAAAGCATATTACAATATATCAGGCTATGTAAATGATAAAAATCCTTGGGACTGAAGATGCTCAATTACAGGATGCATAGGTAAACCAAATTAAAATGGAAATAATATAAAATTGTACAGCTTAAATTTTTTATTTAAGACATTGATTGTATTTTTAGTTTTTATGATGTTTTTTAGAAGAGTAACTATCGAGTTTCTTGCCGGATTCTTCTCGGTAGAAATCAACAACATTGTGAACCGGGTTTTTAAAAATAGTATTTCATAACTTTGACGATTCAAAAGTGATTGTAAAATCCTAATTTGAATCAACCATTTTGACTTTGACTTTGAATGTATTTCTATAAGAAAATCAGAATAAAATAAACATAGTTCTATACCCTTCTCCGTCCCTTCAACAATAACCGTACCAAAAATCAGGTCTTTTGATTGCTCCGTTGCGACGCCAAGCAATTATGAAAAAACCAACAGATTGACAGACTTTTAAATTTATTTTAGAGTTTATGAAACTTTCAATAAAAAAAATAATCTATACGTATTATAAAACTCGATCTCTGTCAGTTATGTTCTTTACAAGGCTAAATAACTGAATACATTTTGATGAAATTTTTCCTTATGAAGCGTGCACCTTTGGATAGGACATAGGCTACTTAAAATAATAAAAGTGAAAATGGAGGATAACTACAGCAAACTTCCTTACCATAATCAAGGAATTGCCGTGGGAATCACACGTCAATCACCGATTTAAGCGCGGGCAGAACCGCGGGTTATAGCTAGTATAGAATGAAAGAAGGATCAAATAAGCATACACTAGCAAAAAGTACTCTGGATCAGTGATGCATTAATGTTGAATATGATAATTAAAGTATTTCATCAATATTCTGTATTATCGACCAAATTGCTGGTTAACCATTTAAGAAAGAATTTCGTCGTTCATATTCGAGTTGGAGGCGAGTTCGAGTCTACTGACCAGTAGATCGGCTTTCTCATTTTCACTATGGGCCAAGTTACCATCGGTCTTTCGCAGTGGTGGTAATGACGACTGGCAGAAGTTCCCCTCGGCAGCTTTAGCAAGTGGCCAGAAACCACGACTCCCAGGAGGATAACTCACAAGTCGCCCACCTATTTTGCCGATGAATTGGAATTTTGCTCTGGCAGTTGCTTTCTTACTGAATCTCGAGGCAGCATTTAATTTACGTTTTAACTCAGAAGAATTCGGATCCTTATTGTTACGAGCCGTGGTCCAAGCCTCATACGCAGTTTGCTAAAAATTTTAGCTTCTCTTCAAGACCTATTCAACCACGGTCGTTTTTTGACGCCGGCAGCTACTCGCGGGTTAGGAATGAAACATTCCATACCAGCGAGGATTGTCTCAGTGACTGCGGCTGCGCAGCCGTCAGGATCATCTGAGCTAAAGCAGAGCTGCCTCCACGGGTATGATGCATAATATTCTCACAATCCATCCCAGTCTGCCGACTTATAGTGCCACACACGACGCCAATTAGTTGGCCCAGAAGGATCGGGTTGTGTGCATGACATTTGAGTCCGAACAAGACAGTGGTCCGAGGAGCCAAGAGGCGCATCCACTGAGACGGAGTATCCGTTCGGACGTGTAGTCAGCAGAAGGTCCAGTAAGGAGCTCGTATGGTCCTCTATATCTGGTATTCTCGTTGGAAAAGTACTACCTGAGAGAATCCATAGGTCAGAGCAAATTCATGAGCAGATATCCCTGCATAGTTATTGGTTCTAGAACTGAGCCACTCACGATGGTGGGCGTTGAAGTCTCCCAAAATTACTAGATCTGCTGTGGGATATTGCCCTAGAACTATGTCAGTCGTCAAACTCAGGTGCATGAAGAGTCGAGTTACGTCCGTGTAACCGCTATGAGACCTGAATAGGCACGCATAGATATAAAGAGTGTGGCTGCCGCAATCTACGCGCACCCACAATATTGACAGGTCCCTGTCTTTAAGGCTATGAAGGCGACGACAGCAGATATCCTCCCGGAAGAACATACATACACCGGCACGACTCATAAAATTGTTCTCGAGTTTGTAGCCGGGATAGTGAAGGTATGATGTGTCGGCCGGGCAGGATATCTGAGTTTCCGTAAGAAAAATAATGGTCGGCTGCGCAGTCTCGAGATGGTGGTGGACTGCGTTAAGATTTACGTGAATACCCCTTATGTTGCAAAAATCTACATTATATGCGATACTAGAACTGTTAAATCACAGCACAGATAATACGGTTGCTAGCACGGTGGGCCGAAGGGCCCCTAACCCCTCTCTGTTGTAGTAGCCGGTTTCACCCCGGTCTCCTTCTCCGCCACGACTTCACGCAGGTTGGCTGTTCGGCATCCTAGTTCGGAGATTAAAAATCGCTGGGTTCGGGAATCCGTCTAACCTGCCAGGTGGCCAGCTGTGAGCCGTTTCATCCGGTTTCCCTGACCGCCGTAACAGCACGCCGCGTCTACGCCGAGCAATGACAGCAACAAGCACCGGCGGTCGCCCACTGTCCGCGCAGCGGATCCTCAAAGACAGCTCTGGCAACCTTACTCACCGCCAGGAACACAACAATACTCAATGTTAGTGTTATGGTGGCGGCGGTTTTCTGTAAGGTAGAGGTACTTCCCCAGTTCGGGCCGCTCATTCGAGCAAGTGGTCGCTATTGGCCGCTTTATTTGTTCGGGCAGCTTATTCGAGCGAGCACTTGCAGTGCCCTACCTCTCTTAAAATAGGGTCCCATTTTTACCCTTATATATATATAATTTAAAATAAAAACAATAAATATCTTTTGGCTCTAAAAATTGAATCAACTTATTGTTTTATAGTAATGCAATACTCATGTGCATTGCAAATATCTTTTTTTTTTTTTTTTATTAATTTGTGACACTTTTTGAATAACAGCATCAGGTTTAGATCTGAAATAAAAAAATAAATGAAAAATATTGCTTAAATGGTTCAAATCGACTAAAAAAAAACGACCAAGTGCGAGTCTGACTCGCGCACCGAGGGTTCCGTACAAGCCCCGCTTAGATATTTATTCTATTTTAATTAATTTAATCATTTTTAAATTGAATATACAACTGAATATTCAAATATTCTGTGAATATATCAAGCGTCTACCTGTTGCCTTTATTAATATTAAGCAAAAAACGGCAAAAAGACCACGTTTGTTGTATATTTTATTCTGATTTTAGTATTAATTGTTATAGCGACAACAATTTCAACTGTCTAGCTATCACGGTTAATGAGATACAGCCTGGTGACAGACAGAAAGACGGACATCGGAGTCTTAGTAATAGGGTCCCGTTTTTACCCTTTATATTTTCGTGGCAACTCTTTGGAATAAAAAGGGTTTTTATATCTTATGCTTTTCTTTCTAACGACTTGATATTATTTTTTTTTTATTTTTAAATCAAAACTTGGTCAAATTAAAACATTGATCAACAATTGATATAGCCTATGTTACTATGGAATGGTGTAAGTTTCTAATGTGAAATAATTTTAACAATCGATTCAATAGGTGGCAGACCAGAGTCCTCCGTAGTCCGCAGTACGTGGACCCATGATACGTGCCAACAAACAAATTTTACCTCTTTATAATATTATATTAGACTAGCGGCCCGTCCCGGCTTCACGCAGGTAGGCCTTTTTTTATTCATAAATTAACTTTTTTCCTTAAAAATGGCAAAATATTCAAAACTCCCGATTTTGAACATTGTTCATTGGTGTTCCGCTCCTATTGGTCTTAGCGTGATGATATATAGCCTATAGCCTTCCTCGATAAATGGGCTATCTAACACTGATAGAAGTTTTCAAATCGGACCGGTAGTTCCTGAAAGAATTTTTCAAATCGGATCGGTAGTTCCTGAGATTAGCGCGTTCAAACAAACAAACTCTTCAGCCCTATAATATAAGTATAGATTAAATATTTAGGTATCATTAAAATTTACTAAACATTTCACAAAACTGCAAGTAGGTACCTATCTTGAGATGGTTGGTATTATCGGAATTATCTGTACTACCAGTGACAATATCAATAGGTAAATTCTATATAGGCGAGTTTTTGTACCTTTATTTTTGTTCTAGAGTTTTGAACTTTGTTTAAAAAAAAGAATAGGTAGTAAAAGTTTCTGAGGTTCTATTTTAATATAGACCTAAAACCTTTATCTGTCGGCTAGTACCTAAACTATGCGGATCAGCAAAGTGCTGTAAATCCGTACCTATACCTACATTTATGTTAAAAATGGGAAAATACAAATCAATAAATAGGTTACTAGGCCATTATGTTTTTTAGTCTTCTTTTGCATATTTTTCGTAAAAAAATCTTGTTTGTTACCCATTGTTATTATTATACTAAACTTAATAAAAATAAATAAAAAACTTACGACTAAATTCGTGTCCAATTGATGTTTGTAATAAACACTTTACACAAATAATAATATATAACTAGTAGATACGAGTAAAAAGTTAAAAGTATTCATTTTAGACGTCCTAAAAACTTAAAGTGTCCTCTCACAGTAAGCCGCAGTTGCACCAAATACCTAAAAGCAAAAAAAAAACTGTTCCTAGCACGACGTAAAGCAAAACATACGCATCACTGCAGTGAGAGATCGAGCGTCCGGAACACAACTTCTAACTACCTTACGCAGTATTTGTTGCCGCAGGCCGTAGTTTCCAGTATACATATATTAATCTATGGGCCATAGACTTAGGAAAAAAGCAAGCTAGAATCAGTTCACGCGTACTCACATAAGGTTGAATTTTGCAAATCAAGCCTGTATTACTTTTATATTGCATGGAATAATTTTGCTCGTATTTACGTTTTTATTTTATTAAAAAAAAAGTAGACACTGTATAAAAATTCTGTTCGATTCTATGTTCAAAATATAAAAATAACTTTCCAGTGCATAAAAAAAAAATATGATACCCTTACAAATTATCGAGATCTACGACAAGTAAACTTATTTTAAAGCCTTTTTACGATTTTTTTCTTAAATTCTGATGTCCTTTTTCAAAATACTGTTCGATTGTCTGTTTAGATTATGTTTTTCCCTAGCCTATGTATTTTTTCAGCTTTGTAATTAGTTGCCACTTCTTCAATCTGGAATATGTAAAATAGACCTTTTTTGAGAATTCCGCGTATATAACGTCTTAAGTTACCTACGTAACAAACAACAATAAATCCGTGTTTGACAGATTTTTTGTACGTCTTCGACATAATTATGTCTACATATATATCGCTGCGGTAGCTCATACATAGTCAATTAATATAATATGTAAAACAAAACCTACATATAAAAGTATTTTTTACATTTCCAGTTTCAGTATATGTCAAATGCAAATCGGCTATTTAGAAATGGCAATGACCGCGACTGTGCGGGCATTATACTAAAAGTAAGGTCAGTAATAGAATTACTGTATTCATTCCGCATAGCATGGTGCGTAGCAGCAGTTATCTTAAGTGTCATTACCCACGTTTATTATCGTTTTAACCCGCAGTTAAACTATAGGTATAAATCGCGCCACGTAAGTTGAACCTGCGCAGTAACACATTTTTGGTTAGGTAGTACATTTGTCTATACTGTACCTGCGCAGAAGACCGCCATTTTAGTTCAACTTACATGGCGCGACCTATATGTGCCTATGCTTGAAGACGCTAGTGATTAAAAAAAAAAACGAGTTGCACTCCGGGAGTGCCGGCAGAAGTGAAAACCTTTACACACGATTCGCGCTTAACATTCAAATATGTTACAAGACAACTCATACGTCATATCTAGACACGCGGCAGCGTGTCAAGCCAAGTTCAAGTAACAGAACTGGCGTGCAGCACCGTGTGTTACACGAACCATTTGGGATTTTGACCCCCTCATAACTCAAAAACTATTTTACATAAACGTGTCAAATTTGGTTGATATATTGAGACTTGCGAGATACATATATACTCCAAATTTCATAAGCACATCTCAAACGGTTATTTAGATTTTAACGTTTTTTTTTTTTTTTATACCACTTAGGTGGCAAACAAGCCTACGGTCCGCCTGATGGTAAGCGGTCACCGTAGCCTATGGACGCTTGCAACACCAGGGGCATCACTCGCACGTTGCCGACCCTTCAGAAATCTAATAACTTCTTTTTTGAAGAACCCCATACTGTAGTCCTTAGAGAAAACCTTGGCAGGGAGCTCATTCCACAACCCAAGCGTTCGCGGGAGGAAGTTTCTCTGAAACCGCACTGTACGCGACCATTTCGGTTCCATAGTGTAAAAATAAATTTCCTGTCGATGGCGAGCGGTGCGATGGTAGAACGTACAAAAATCGTCTTTTTTATCACTGACTGACCTATAGATCAAAACTCTTAGCCAGTTCCAGATGACCTACAAAGTTCAAATTTGGCATGCAGATAGATAATTAGGTGAATACAAAGGAATAAATCAGAAAGTGGTAAATTTGATGAATTTGAGAAACTAGCCAAGTCAGACCTTAGGCTACAATATATTATCCTAGGTTATGAGAAGAAATGATCTTTTATGTTGTTATAAATAAATTTCTGGACTCACCATTGAACTTGGCACCCATTTAGATCTCACTTCTTTTGTCGTCAACATCCAAGGCATATATCATAATATTGAACTTGGCTCTCATCTCACATTTATGTTTTTGATGGGATTTCATAACTTTTTGTTCATAAATTATTAGTAGGTAGGTACTTATTTATATCAAAATTAATACCAAATGGTTTTTGTTAAACTAATGTATTTTTCACGTTTACGGATAATTGTCTTTTTTGTGTTACCCTACTAATATTATAAATGTGAAAGTTTTATGTCTGGATGGATAGGTTAGGTCCTGAAATAGCATATAGGCTACTTTTTATCCCTAAAAATTTAAAAGTTTCTGCGGGAATAACTATAACAGAGCTAAACGCACTATTGCCGACTCTTTCTTCGCTGAACAAACCTAGTAGAACACCATCCTGATGATATACTTCGATCTTAATATTATACAAATTTACTGTAGCCTTTAATTCAGCAGCAGCTCCATAAGCTGTCGAACAGAGCATGCTTGCTGGATACTCTTCTTCAGAGCAGTAATGATCCCCGTTTGGAGCGCTAGTGTACATACTTAAATCATCCCAGTTAAGACACACCTACTCTACTATAGTCTCACGCAACCTATTTGTTTGTGGTATTTTATTATACTCAAACAAAGAATATGCAATCGAATGGAATAGGTAGCTTCCATCGGGAGGCATTGGAATAATTCGGTGTTAGGTAAGTGTGTTACCCACCCGTTATTCTATTGTACGACTTATTGTACAATATACGTAATAAAAAGATAATTATTTAAGACGATTACGTAACAAATTACCTGTTATCTATGGAATTCTCAAGATAAACATTTTGTTACCAATTAGTTCTCATTCTTAAACTCATTCAGAGTTAAGTACTTATACATACCAACTTATAACTCTTATAACTATACTAAAATTATTATTAATTTTTGATTTAATTATTGCCTAGTAGAGTATGTATGCCGTAAACGTAGGAAAATACAGTAGTTTAACAAAAACTATTTGGTATTAATTTTGATATAAATAAGTACCTACCTACTAATAATTTATGAACAAAAAGTTATGAAATCCCATCAAAAACATAAATGTGAGATGAGAGCCAAGTTCAATATTATGATATATGCCTTGGATGTTGACTTCAATGACAAAAGAAGTGAGATCTAAATGGGTGCCAAGTTCAATGGTCAGTCCAGAAATTTATTTATAACAACATAAAATATCATTTCTTCTTATAACTTAGGATAATATATTGTAGCCTAAGATCTGACTCGGCTAGTTTCTCATATACGAATTATATTACAGCCTTCGCAAGTTCTAAACCTGTTACTTGTCGGCTCTATTTTTATTCTGCGATTAATTATTTTTTTTTATTTATTATTCCGAAAATTTGGCTTGCTGGTAGAAACTAGCCACTAGAACTAGCCAAGTCAGACCTTAGGTTACAATATATTATCTTAAGTTATAAGAAGAAATGATACTGACGCCAGTTTATCATTTTTTACCCATCACAAAAACTAACCTAATGTAAAAAAATCCTACGCGAGTTCCGTCTTACGAATTTTATATGAATTTTCGATCAGGAGACGTATCTGACGCGAGTTTAACATTTTTTACCCATACCAAAAAAAGTGCACAACGCCGCTAAAGAAGTTTTCACTTCAAAAAACACTTGGTCAGATGTAATCATTTACCGTCATCGCTTGAACGTCATGTTAAACCATCGTATTAGCCCGCGGTTAAGTTTTAGGTAAATAGGTAAGCATAGAAACGTTAATGACGAAATCTCTTTTGGTCGGAAACACTTTTGTTAAGTTAACCTGGTTAATTTTAGGGTGTCATGCTTGACTATCGTGCTTATACATGCTTCAAAAAAGGGAAACCCTGTAAAAAAACGCAAAAAACTGAGTCTGACTCGCGCACTGAGAGTTTCCTAGCATATATAGTAAGTCTTTGACCATGAGATCCTGTACAGAATTGAGCTTTTATGTAGATAGTATTTTTTAAGTTAATCGTTAAATCGGATAAAATAACAAACTTAACTTTGTAGTTGCAAACATGTTGTTCCAAACATCGATAAAGGTCACGGTTAATTCTCCAACTGTAAATTTAAGTTTGTAATCGCAAAACAAATTATGTGCTACATATTACCACAATATAGCTACAAATTAACGATTTTCGGATTTTCACCTTAACTCGTGCTGGTCTTAAAAACCATTTAGCTTTTTAGATAAGCTGATATTTAAAAACGAAACTCGAAATAACAAGATTCCAAACCTTTCTGTTGTAAATTACAAAATAAAGGTGTCTCAAGTTTTTAGCAAGAAAGTATAAATCGCGCCACGTAAGTTGAACCTGCGCAGTAACACATTTTTGGTTCGTTAGTACATTCGTCCGTACTGCACCTGCGCAGACGGCCGCCATTTTAGTTCAACTTACGTGGCGCGGATTATAACAGCCAGGCTAAATTCGAATTCATTTGCAGATTTAGTACGAAACTTGGAAGCTACTCTCTCTTTTTGGTCGCAGCCGCTAGCTAACGCAAACTTTCACCAGTTTCGTCTTTACCACTTCAACAACAAAGAAAACTTAGTTCATAGCACTAAGAAGAAAGCCGATCTACTCGAGGGTTTCTCTCTTTGCCTCGAAATTGACTTTGAATGACGAAGACCATACCGGAAATCTCCATAACAGCGAGTGAGGCAGCCGGAAATCCAGCAGGGTAGCTTAAATATTATGAAATTGAGATATCTTTTCATTTTATTACCACAATATGCAATTTCCTTCTCAATGCAAGTCTGCCCTGCATACTTCCAGTGCCCTAAAAAGCAGTTTAATAGTAAGAACATAAGCATTTTTATAAACATAAAAATCTGTCTCAGGTACTATATTGCTTTTTTGTAATGTTTTGCGTGTATTTTGCATGAAAGAACAATTTAACCAAAAATAATTACAATAAAAAAAATGGGTTGCCACAGCGAAGATGAAAAAATAATAAAACAACGAACCTGCAACCTGCAAATAAAAAACAAATATAAATTTGTCATCATAGCCAAAAGACTTTCTACAGTCCACTACTGAGCTCACCCACACTTCAACTCCCGACTCCTGAACCGTAGTCACCACTTTTTATTCTCCATCGGTTATCGGTTTGATCGACAAGAAATATGGTCTGCCGAGTTAACCGACTATTTAAGCTATGTTTGTGGGTAACTATAATTATTTGGCGAAATTATATTTTCTGAATATAACTGTACACAACAACATTTAGCATCACGCTTGCCTTGCCGTGTTATTGACCCCGTAAATGAATTTTAAAGAATTAAATGAGATCATCAAAATTGTAAAAAATTCAAAACCTTACTGACTCTGCTACTAGTACATTTTACTTACTCTGCTACTAGTGTATTTTACTTACTTACTTCACTAAGAGATATATATATTATTGCCATTAATACGAACAACTAACACGTTTAACTAACACGTCACGCCAAACCCAGTATATGTCGCTGGTAACTTACTTACTTAAGGTGGTCCAGGATTATGTCTACCTGGACAGTATTGAAAATTGGCCGGAACAACTTTAAGGAGGAAGCTGACAGGAGGGTCCAGCCAGTAAAGCCTTTTCGTCGCCTATATCGCAGAGTCTGTGGACGAAGGTCACTAATCGGTGCATCCTTCCTCTGTCAGGATTTACGCTGCCAAAACATGGACACTTACTGCGGGGCTAGTTCACAAGCTCAAAGTTGCCCAGCGCGCTGTGGAACAAGCTATGCTAAATTTCTCTGAGAGATCAGAAATGAGGACATCCGAAAGAGAACTTAATTCACCGACATAGCTCGTAGAATCAGCTAGCTAAAGTAGCAGTAGACTGGCCATATCTGACAATGGATCGCATCCGTTTATCCTAGAGTGTAGATAGCGTATGGAAAAGCAAATCGTGGGACGCCTCCCAGCTCGATAGACCGATGACCTTAAGAGGGTGGCTGGTAATAGTTGGATGCGGACGGTAGAGGTTCGAGACTCGTGCGAAGTGGCGTGCCATGGAGGAAGATCATGTCCAGCCATGGAGCTCATAAGCTATATTATGCTGTAAATATTGTTTGTTTTGGAAGAAATATTAAACATACATTTATAAAGTATATATTTATGCAAGTTAGTTGGACTTATGTTTTCACACTAAGGCTCATGATAGGGAATTTATGCGAACTATAGATGTATTATCTATAGTTCGCATTTATTTGAAAGACCATATGTAGTCTGAAGCTGGATAACGATACACAATTAAATTATTGAACACCATACAAGATAAGAAGTAAATAACTTATATATCTTTTATTTTATATTAAACTTTTGGCATGAAAACTTTATACAGCGTTACATTAAAGCAATATAAATGCAAATTATATTAAAGTTGAATGACGCATTCGTGGCAACGCATATCGTAGGCGCTCCCAGAAGCGTGGGTCCTCGCGTCGTAAATAAGTGTTCGTGTGAAGGTAGGCTTTTAGGTCCGGGTCGAGGTTTGCGCTATGCAGCACGTTGTCGTCCAGCAACACGACGACGACGCGTACGCGGCCCTCTCGCAGCGCGCTGGCGTGCGCCGCACGAAACTCGTGTCGCGTCCACTCCGACTTCAGGAAGTGCTCCGACAGTAACACGACCGTACGCCGTGACTGTCGCACGCTGCGCTCCACCTCCGTCGTAATCCACTCGCCCGCCACCCAGTCGCGGTAGTGCAAACACAGGCACAGGCGCAGTGCCCGCTCACCGCTCTCTAACTGAGGCACCAGCTCGTCCACCACAAATGATGCATCATTGTGGGAGAATGTCACGAACGCATCGTATACCTTGTCTCTGTCGAGTTCATCTTCTGTAACCCACCAGAGGCACCAGTTTCGAGCGTAAAGATATACTTTCAGTTCAGTATTATACCGATAATATAGCACTAACATCAAAGATGTGAGCAAAGCTAATGACGTCAGTGTTATCAAAATTACTGTGATAATGTTGATACTGCACACGAGGTTAACAACACTCAAAATAGTCTCACCATGCACACAATGCAGACTGTCAAAGTCACTGACTCGATCTCGATACGACATCAATTTTACAATCTCGTCAATATATTCACATTTACATATGAACGGGTTTTTAGAAAGACGAGTAGTTATGTTATCCATTTCTATTATACCTAAAGGCACGCATGAAAAGCTATTATTGGATAGATCTATCATGGAAAGTCCAAACGATGAGGGTAAGTGTGGTGCTTTTGTTAATTTTAATCCTGAAAGTCGCAGCTCCTTTACTTCATGCGGTAGTACAATTGAGGAGTCAGGCGCTTTTAAAAGTTGCAACATAATGGACTTGTTTCTGAACTGGTCATATTGATGAAGTTCTAGTACCTTCTTACAATATAGCTCGAAAGATATATTACTGGCGGGTCGTAGAGTGCACGTGCAATTATCGGGACATTCATGGGGCGGCACGTTGCAAGTTAGTTCAACTGGGTTTATTTTACGAAGAAACCTCCCTCTGAGTGACATAGGTGAAGCGCATTTACTATTACCAAGTATATATTTTTGAGATTCTTGAAAATAATGAGCATTTACATGCGTTATAAATTTGTACATTTCGCAATCGCAAACGAATGGATTCCCTTCTAGCAGAACTTTTTTTAAAATATTAGTTTGTATTGCATCTGAGTTGTTACCCGAATCGATAATGCCGTCAATTTTTCTGATATTGTTGTTTCGGAAATCAATAAGTCCATTTATATTCCACAATCGAATGCATGTGTCCTAAAAAAATAAAAAAAACATGAAATTATCACAAAACTCGATTATTTTACATTTGATCGACTTAGATAGAAATGATCTTAAAAATGAAATCATTCATGTTGAAATAAAAAATTACGCCCAACGGAAAAAATGTGTCCCTTGTGTGCAAAACATCATCATCTCGTGCTAATAGAGATAATCTCGAATTCAAGATATGCTTAATTGATAATCGCTCGTTAATCGCGGTAACTGTTTTTGTCGATAGATTGACTACTTTAAACTAGATATTTCCAAAAAACATGGTGGATATTGTTTGCAATTAGTTTTTTGTAATCATCTTAGAACCTGTCTTTAGGCCTATGTCGTACTCTAGCGGTCGACATGCATCGAATGGTCGGTAGCAGTAGAGATGAGATGTTGCACGGAAAGTAGAATAAAAAGGAGTCAGAATTTGTGATATTAGTTGACTGCTGAATATTTTTGATTTGGGGGTTGCAGGGCGACTACAATGATAAAGATATGGTACCTTCATATTGCTCGAAATCTAAATTTGATCCGCTGTTACCTACACTAGGTTTTAACAACGAATGCAATAGATAATACGAAACATGTGAAACAGAAGGAGCTATCTCTTATATTTAGAATTGTGTATATTTAGAAAGTGACATGTGACTAAATCAAATTACGACAATTGTATTTATTTCATTGCCTCATTTTTGCGACCTACTACAATATCTACTTCTTTTAATATATACACTATCACGAAATTTGTCACTGAAATTGACACGACCGTGTTTGAATTTTGCAAACCAGCTATGAATAGTCGACTTGCATGATGCTTCATGTGCTTTGCTGTCAAATTAAAGAAAATCATGCTACGAAAATGTTCACTGGTTAAATACACGGTGATGTAGACACGCAATTTCTAAAATGACGCAACAATGTTTAAACAAGTGACAGTTAGTTGAAACACACTGTATTCTACAGCCAAAGAGTTCCATATTCAAATGTTGTAATTACTTTAAAAATATTGTTTATGTAAGTGGCCAGTTCCGGAAACATATAGTGCGCCCCATGTATAATCTACTACTGCCACTTCAGCTCGCTGATTCTGCGGGCTATGTCGATAACTTTATTAGTTCCCTTCCGAATGTCCTCATTCCGAATTCGGCTCAGTAACTTTGAGTAACTGGACTAGCCCTGCTCTGGTCAAAGACATTCGTATTCAGACTTTGCTGTAGGCGACGAGAAGACTTAACAAAGCTTGCGAAATGCCTTGACTAACTGGATCTTCCTACGGCTTTCTTCTCAAAGTTTCTTCCGGCCGATTCGAGCATATGAAGATTTTCTCGCTTAGGAGTCATATTAGTCGTTTTTAATAGTTCTAAAGAAAGGTTTAGTCTCCTTTTTTAAAGAATATTACCACCACACTTTCGTTTCAAATCTCCAGTGGTACTGTACTTACAGATGACAACATTGAAGAGCTTTGCTAACTTATTGTTATTAATAAATTGGCGCCCAGCGCCTTTTAGAAGCCCAGTCGTCGTTATGTTGTCGTCGCCTGGATTTTGTTGTTTTAAGCTGTTCCAGAACCCTAATCTTGCTTTGCTCATCGTCCTCAATGAAGTGGCGCTTTAGTTTAACACTTGGATCTTCGTTCCATGAGATGTATACCTTGCCGCGTATAACTGGAACCGTTGTCCTTAGATTATTTAAGTTTTGCCGAGATATCTGATTACGAGGTTCTTGGATTTGAAACAGAAGAAATCTGGTTTGGGGAAAAATAAATTACTATTCAAGTACCTCCTCTACGCTATAAATTGATGACCCGCGCAACAATAGCAGTGAAGTGTCATCCAATAGTATGTAACAATTTTGTAGGGGAAAAATAAATTAATAAAAATAAATGTATGTTTCATCTTTACATTCAGTCAAGGTTTTTGAAAGGAAGAAAACTGTCAGAATTATAAGTTAAGGAGGTCGTATAAAATCTTGTGAATAGCGCGTTGCATACCTTTGATAGTATGATGTTATTTGATAATGCACATTCAGGTATTCATATTTTATGGGGTATGTTGGTTTCATTGCTGATGATGGGAAGAAGATGAGAGTAGAATTAATGCTGTGAAAATAAGAGCATTGAGAAGTGCAGGTGGGCGCGTTACACTAAATGACAGGATAGTACACAATGTAATTCAAGAGAGCTGCGGATTGAGAAAAGATGTAGATTGTGGAAAGGTCGATACTGACCTATTTGAACTTACCTCAATATAGTAGAGTATTCTTAGAAAAGGTAAGGTTAAGATTACGTTACAATCGACAAACAGTTTAAGAACACTGGTGAAATTAATAAAGTAGAAGAAGTGTGCTAGGATCGTCGCAAGTGGAAGTATGCCGTAACTGACTAGCCTTCCGGAAAACAAACATGCTGTGATGTATGTTTTACTAGTGAAGTTGCCATAGATCGCTACTTGAACTTAGGTGACCCCCCCCCCCAAAACTAAGGCCGTGATCGCGCCTGGGTGACATACTCAAGGAAGGACATTTGCATGCTGTACTAGCACTAGAAGAAGGTGCGTGAACTTTAATAATTTATTGGTGGTTGAAGGTTGGATTTCATGGCGAAGGCAATATTATCATAAAATATTATTACCTTGCAAATCCGCTGAAAGCAATTCAGTAGCAGTCACGTACAAAAGTACACCATCCACATGTGTAGGTGTGCACCTCCCTCCTCATTATAATATTTTATCATAATAATGAATTTCCGCAAAGTAACGCATAATTCTGTCAATAACGAAGGCAATATCTTGAGTATTTTTTACATTTTGTGTAAGATGGTTACTAGATAGCCAGTTAGTTACAATTCATTAACTGTCTTCGGCGTTTTTACGGACTTGGTCCCAAGTTTTTCCACAAAAAATAAACTCGGTGTCATCGCCATATGTAAATATCCATTTCAAGTGGTTGTTTGCACAAGATATTTATGCAAATTAAGAATAGACAGCCCTTGACTCCATTGAAACCTATGCCGTTTTAAATTCTCTGCAGATATGTCGTATAGACTGGCGCTCAGCCAAAACACCTTCCCAAAAGGAACTCGATAGGAGAGTACAGCAAGTGTAGAGAGCGTTTATGAACTTGAGTCTTCTCGTTGCCTATATTGCAGAGTCTGAAGATGAACCAAAGCGTTCTACCTGTCATGACCTATGCTGTAGACACAAAACATGAGGACATGAGGAAGAAAACGAAAGTCACTGACATAGCTTGCAGACATAGCTCGCAGAAGTGGCCATGTCTGTAGAAGTAGCGACAGTTGATGTAGCAGACGTGTCCTAGAGTGAACACCGCTTATCGAAAAGTTAGGTATAGGACACTCTCCAGCACGATTAACTGCATTATTGTCTCAACTTGTGTGCATTATAAACATGAACATGGAATACATATAGTACATAAATTGTTTTTCGTATGTTACGTGTTAAATTTTACTTACGTTTATTGTAGTGAAACGATTGTATGCAACATTTAAGGTTGCAAAGTTTGTGTGAGATTGGAATAGTTCGTCACAATTCAGAAGCAATGCATCCGTAAAGTTGTTACGGCTAAGGTCGAGCCGGCGCAGATCGACTAGTTTTTCTAGGGCCAGATCACTTAATTCATTACCAGCAACAGACAGGTATTCGATGCTCATAGGAGATGCCGACATATTAATGTGCTGCAGGTGATTATCGTTTATGGATAAAATCTTAATATTCACGAGTCCATAAAAAACTTCCGGTCTAAAAATAGAAAAAACATGATTATTTTACATAAATAACACAAATCTAAAAAAGATTGTGAATATGATCAATTGCTTACTTGTAGTACCAACTGCCCTGTCAATTACAATACAATTTTTAACCGACTTAAAAAAAGGGTTAGAAGGTTCTCAATTCGTCGGTATGTGTTTTTTGTATGTGTCTCACGCGATATCTTTGCTGGTTAGAAAAGACTGTAAAGATTTTTTCATATATTAACCTTAACCCGCGGATTGGATCCATTTAAATTTGGCAAAGATCGGCCCTAAAAAATCAGAGATAAAGTATTTGCGTGAAAATATACCATTGAATTATTGGTCCGCATTTCTCTACGTGAATAGTTATATGGAGCGTACTCTAGTTGACGATGCAACATTTTAAGTTGGCTAACACACGACATTGCACCGATTTAAGACTAACAGAACCTTGTCGTAGTCCGTCAGATCTCAGGCCGTAAGAAGTCATCATAACAAATGCAATTATAATTTCAACATTTTGTGCATTTCGCCACCTTCGATCTTTAAACATTGAAAAATAGTGTAAGCTCCATAGTACAACGACAAATAATAAAAACTAACTAAGTGTGAAACGGGCCCGAGCCATTACCATCATAAATTAAGTAAGAGAAACAGTAAAACATTTGTTTGTTGGAAACGATATTCAAAGTTAAGCAACGTCAGGCTTGGTCAGTAATTGAATGTGTAAAGACAGGTACAGGACTGTATGGTCGTTATTATAAGAAGACAGCAGGTGAGTAAATAAAACAATGAAAGTTGTATATTTCTAGGGATGTTTACTGTATTTTGGTTTTATAAGACTTTTAATATTAATACATTTACTGGTTAAATACATATTCATCGTACGTGCTCAAATTTATTATTTCCTTGTTACCTGTTACGATTTATGTAGATGCGATGCAATTTCTTATGTAGGTTGTCCATTAGGCCTTGGATTCTTCTGATTTTCTTATTCTACTTCCTACAGCAATCTCTCTTTTAATTTTATTTTTCTTAAATCTTAAATACAGATATTTACTATCGCTTAATCTGTAATAATATTCTTTGAAGTATATTTTACTCGTCAGTTGTCTAGTCAGCTTGTGGTTCCAACTGAATAGCTGATGTCAAACTATATGCGGTCGATTTATGGGCGACAATTCGTTTACTTCGCATTTTCATATATTACGCGCGTTGTAAACGATATGTATACCTTACTTATAATTATATTATTTCCTATTATTGAAAAAATACATGAGTTAAGTTATAAGCTATTGTCTGTGAACCGTTATTTACGTGAAAACTAGACTAATTAAAGTTTACTTATTTCTTATTCTATTTGCTATATAGATTGTTAAATAATTATCGCCTATTAAAAAATTTGTTTTAAATATTATTTAATAAAACCTTTCGAAAATGCTTCTAAGTGCTTTGTATGTTCCGTTTTTTTGTTACTAGCTATTATGACGTCATCTAAATAACAAAAATAGACGTCATAGTTGGGGTTTTCATCTTCTTTATTATATTTCCAACACAGTCACTAGAGTGATTTATTCCTCTAAAACAAAGACGTAATAACAGACCTTTTATCACTATGAACGACAGTTCAGGATAAGATACTTAATTAGATTCTGAAGTAGTTACTAAGAAGGTAAAAACCAGAAAACGGTTAAGTAGACCAGAATCATGAAAATGTAACATAAGACGTAAAAATGCAATCTTAGGCAAATTACATACAACTCACAAAGGAAATATAGTTTCTGCTAAAGCTATGAAGACCCCTTGTTCTTGCAAAAAAGGATGCAGTGATAAAATTAATGACGAAAAATAAATATTTAAAAAGTTTTGAAGCGAAGAAAAGGCATGGGATATGAAGCGACGATTTATTTTGACATGTGTTCGGCAAAAAGAGAAACCACACTTTTGTGTATAGATTTCTAATAGATCAAAAAGAAATCATTGTTTGTAAGACATTTTTTTAAGACACTCTGGGTATATCAGGAACGGTGGCCCGAAATACGATTAAAAAATCTAACTATGGAATTATAGAAGAATATAGAATAGGAAAAAAGGAACCGCTAAGTAAGACAAAGATTGAAATCATAGAAATAAATAAAGAACACATAGATATAAGACTGGACGTAAATATTTATGTGCAAATTAAGATTTAAAATAATGTTTAAATTATATGTAGGAAAAGGCACAAGAGTTAATATTGACAAAAAAAAGATAGCAAAAATTTAGGATTCAAACTCCCAGAAACGGACACGTGTGACAATTGTGATCGTTATGTAATTCAAAAACGTGGTTCTGAAAAAAAGACAGCCACAATTTTCTATAATGACCCCTTGGGATTGGCAGCAACTGATTCGGTCTTGTTAATCTTCTCATCCAAAAGAAAAAATCTTAACAAAGACAAACTTTTAATAGAGTTCGACAACTTAAAGAAACAATAAAAATTGCACCAACAAACACTGAGTTCAAAGTTGAACCAGCGAAATCACTGCAAACTATGGTGATACTCAAGGTTATCCATAATGACAACCCTAATCAGAGCTCATATCTTTAATTAAGAGCGGAATCACTTAAATCACATAAGTATAAAAATATAATATTGCTGTCCTAGAAATAATCAACCTCAACCACCAGAAGGTCCACGTGAAACAATTCTTCCTAGTAAGGCAGTGTTATAGCTGTCTTCAGTTCGGACACCACTCTACCAAAACCTGCTGCCACTGCGCATCTAACACACTTCAATACCAGGACTGCCCAACCAGACGCGACCAAACTACCACCTACTGTTATAATTGTTCCTTTAGGAGCAATCAGTATCAAAAAATCATTGACACTAACTGACCTTAAACCGCTACTTAAGATACATTACAGGGTTACAAATCTTAGCCAGGAAAATCCATTATGAATAGACCTCACAACAAATCTATCACAGTTGCCCAGGCAAACCTAGGCAGATGTTACACAGCACAACATGAATTCTTTCATCACATGACGACTCACAATGTTGACATGGAACTCATCACTTACACCGGAAAAAATGACACTGACGAAGACCTACAACTATGCTGTCTTCCAATTCCCGAATGACAACAACACCTTTAAGGCGTGCATTATAATTAAAAAAAAGACCTTAGTACTTTAGGCATAACCGGATTATCAACGACTAAATTACCATTGTCCAAATAATTCTCCACTAAAAAACCCCGTCCTCGCATCCGTTTACCTAGTACCGCATTAGACTAACAACCTATGACAGAAGTACTTAAACCCTAGCAAAGCCACTCTAGAGTCTAGACAAACACAACCTCATACAAAGCAACCCGGCAACTATTAACCTCAACAAAATACCAACATTTTACACCATCAGTTACAAAACCGCAACTTTAATATCGACTTGACAATAATTTCTGCACAACACAGAGAATATATAAAGGCACCTGAAAGAAGACTCGTCCGACCAAAACGGAATTACTCACAGTATCGACCTAAATAATAAGAAACCTAAAAAAATCCTCTACATTTAAATATGACACAACATCCTACTAATATTATAAATGTGAAAGTTTGTTTGTATGTCTGGATGGATGTTTGTTACTCAATTACGCTTCAACTACTGGACGGATAAAACTTGGCAAACATATAAGTTAGGTCTTAGAATAGCATATTGGCTACTTTTTATCCCTAAAAATTCAAAAGTTCCTTCGGAAATAACTATAACAGAGTTAAACGAACTGTTGCTGCACCTATAGCATGCTAAAGCAATTCATTAGTATAACTAACCAATTAATCGATTGGTGTTAATTAAAGAGTTTCACGACGATAACCGAATTTAGAGCGGGCGGAGCCGCTGGCAAAAGCTTATAAATTAACTAATTAACTTATTAATTTTACAAATGCAAAAGTTTGGATGTTTGTAACTCAGTCACGCTTTAACCACTCGACAGATCGGGATGAAGCTTGGCTCACATATTAGGACATAGGCTACTCTTTATCCCGTAAAATTTACAAGTTTCCTCAGGAGTAACTAATTGAACAAACTAAAGCTGCAGCTGTAGCTTTAGTATAAGAAGTTGCCGGAAGAATCTAATGCCGATAACCAAATTTAGGGCGGGCAAAGTCTAGTACATAAATAAAGAAACAACAGAACAGAAATTTTAAGAAGACCTAGTACATCATCACGTACACAAACAAAACGATAAATGTGCCGCCAAGCGGTTACCCATCCAACCACTGACCAAGCCTGAGGTTGCTTAACTTTGAATATCGTTCCCAATAATCAAATGTGCAACTATTTCTCGTAATAATATAGTTGCTCTCTCTATCTTAAAAACAGTAATTCATGCAGTAATCTTCAATCTAGCAGCAATTATAGTGTGAGCTCAAAAGTATAATAGCAATTCATAAAAATCGGGCAAGTAGACATTAATAATGAAAATTTATAAAAATAAAGATTTTACACCCGACTGTACTTAGTCCTAATCAGAATATAGCTTGAGACGAACTTGAGCTGCATAAAATATGTAAGTTACCTAAACAATGTCTTTTTAAAGATGACTAACATAAACAATGCCGATTCTTTGTTACAAGCCAGTACACACTTAGTTAATAATAGACCTTCTCATCTTGAAAAATATACTAGTCATTATCTTTCTGCGATCTAATACTTACGATACTATGTATTTAAATGTTAATATTTATTTTGTATAAAAAGTTATATCGAAAACAATGCTCATCTTGTTTCAATTTTTAATCAATGTTACTTGAAAAGATATTTAATAATTTTGTATTTCGTCATTTTATATTCTTTTGTTTAAACTAATAAAAATAATTTTTATTTTTTAGTTTAAGTTATACACATATAGGCAAAATTTTAATTACTTTTAAGCATATAAATATTATATACGGACACGTCATTAAAAGTTTTTTTTAATTATATGTTTAGATTCTTGTTATAATTTTAAAATATTAAAGTAATTAAAAAAAAATATGGGGTACGTACAATGGCTAAGGCAACGAATAGGAACGTCCAAAAAAAGAATTTAGATCATGAACTTACGGATAAAATTCTTTCAGGTGGTTACTGTCCAGATATAGCCCCTTCAACTTATTTAATATTGTAAAGGCCTTCTTTTTAACTTCTGTGATATTATTATTGCTAAAATCTAGGTTTGTCAAGGAAACAAGACCCTGTAACATGTCAGCCGCCACACTAGATATACTATTGTATGCTAAAGTCAATGAAAGCAACCCGGACAATGGTTTAAACAAACCAGGCAGAACATTGTAGATCATATTGTGGCTAAGGTTTAGAGTTTTAAGCTTTTGCTGGTCTCGAAAAAGGTCGGTCGGCAAATGTGTCAAGAGGTTATTAGCTAATGACAATAAGCGGATGTTGTATGTACCGACTAGCAAGCCTTCAGGTACAGACTCTATTTTACAATTAGTTAGATAAACAGCCATAAGGTACTGCAGGTTCGAAAAACAATAATTTTTCAATTGAAGTGGAATAAAATTATCACTGATGTAGACAAGTCTGATATTAGTTGGGCCAGAGAACAAAAGTGTTGGAAGTTCTTGTAGATAATTTTTAGATATTGTGATATATTCGAGAATCAAATTTGCCCTAAAGGCATTTTCAGAAACTATTCTCAAACTGTTTTGATTCAAATAAATGAAACTTAGGTCGCTGAATCCTTCAAAAAATGATTTTTCTATTTCTGTAATGTTTGTATTTTTAATTGTCAGTTCTGTTACACCAAGAGGCAAGCCTTCCAGTGGGTTCCGATTATCGGCGGGTGAAAACATGTCCATCAACTTAAACTTAAGCGGTCTCCGGCTCAGTGCTTTAAACACACAATCCAGTAAGTCCATAGGTAGTTGACAGTATCGCACAGATAATATCAATAAAGTTTCTGATGTCAGACTAAAGTTGGCACGCAAGCGTGAAAATTCATGACAGCTAAAGGTGGCATTTCGGCACAGCAATTCAACGTTATCGTACGATGTTCTCGTCAGTGTAAAATCACTAAAGTTGTACATTTGCCCATCGCTTATTGACGCCATTGCGATCACAAAAAACAACAGAAGTTCACTTTTTCCTCTCACATTTAAAGCTGAAAGATGATAAAATGTATGAAATTTATTTGGGTAAGACATAATTTCGATCATAAGTACCCTTTATTTATTAGTATCCTATATGAGGTTGTTTACGCGTATAAGTAAAATTAGCACTAATAACACATTATTCACTGTGACAAGCTCCTTATCTTGTTTTTATCCTGTTACTGTGTATTCATTTTTCCTTAATTTTAATTGCTTATTACAAGTTTCCATTATATTTTATTTTTAAAAATATATATAACTAGCTATTACCCGCGGCTCGGCTTAAAATCTTTACACGACTGCCTGTAAAAAAAAGTGTTATGTTTTCAGCTTTCACTTTTGTATGTGTGTATATATATTTGTGTGTTTCTTTATTTCATCATAACTTTTAAAGGCCTGAACAAATTTAGAAATGTGTGGTATCGTTAGAATGCTTATATTTCTCCGGGTAATACAGCCTATGTCTTCACAAATCCCGTGGGGCAGCCATGTTACCCGTGTGTTGAAAATATTTTTTTATAAAATATCTCATGAATTACCTTGAATATATAGTGATCATGCTAAGAGTTAATTCTCTAAAAATATATAACTCTAAAGTCCTATTTTGTGTAGTATACTGGAAATACTTATTTAAAACAGTCTTTAAATAATATAAAAATAAAAATAATAATAAAACGGGATTAAACGCGTCATTTGGCAAAATACCTTTTTCCCGACGTTTCGGCTGGGTTACACAAGCCACGGGTAGATTAAATAATATAAAGGAACGAAGACATTTTGGATCTCAACAATAAATCAAATTAATTTTAGGATTCTACAGTCGAATCCATCAGCCTTTATATTTTCCCCAAGTTCATCTGTCCGTCCGGCCGTATGTTAAACATAACCAATTTAGAATTTATGCTAGGAATTGTTAAAACACTCATGTCATCCCAAGGTTATCTACTTAACTGTTAAAATCTAATAAAACACAATCCAGGTTGCTAAATATTTACTTTTGGGTCAGAAATATAAGTCATTAGCATTTATACGTGCAAAATATAGACACCAGAGCAAGTGTACAACGCGATCACCATAAAAAGTTATAAATATAAAATAATATATAATATAAAGTATATTTTCTACGTTATTCTATGTCTTTTTCCTATTCTTAATCTAAAATCAGCTTACCATGTTGCTAGGGCCCCGCAGTTTTTAACCGCGGAAAGATTTTTGCTATTTTTAACTCTTTATGGCATAAAAAGGTATCTTTTCCATCCTCACAATAGGTCCAAAAGAATAGTTCACGTCGCCTTATTTATTTACTATATGATGTAAACGAATCGCGGTATCATCCGCCGAAATATCTTTTCCCGAGCAATCGTGCGTTACTGTAATTTGGAGCTATCGTGTCTCCTGTAGTCTTTACAACTGCGCCAAAAAATAGTGTCCCGAGGTATGACTACTTAAAACAATTCCACAACCGGTATGCAGGAATGGCACTATTAAAAAATATATTTAACGCCTGGGAGGATTCGCATGATGCTCTTGGAGTGTTTTGTGATTTATCTAAGGTATTTGACTGTGTTCGACATGAAAATCTCATCATGAAACTACATCACTATGGCATTAGAGGCAAAGCTCTCGACCTTTTGACCTCCTATATGAACAGGAGAGTACAGAAAAAAGATGTCAACGGTGAAAGATCTTCGGGATTAGCAGTCACTATGGGAGTCCCTCAGGGCTCAATTTTAGGTCCTTTTCTATTTCTTTTTTACATTAATTATCTCCCATATCATGTTAAAAACCATAACATTGTCTTATTTGCTGATGACACCTCTTTGCTTCTTAAAATTAAGAGACGACAGACATGTTATGATGAATTAAATAATGCCCTTTCTAAAACTGTAAATTCGTTTAACGCTAATAATTTGTTACTTAATGAAAAAAAAAAAACCAAACGTGTTAAATTTACATTACCAAATGTTATTCAGATACAAAAGTGTATTAATATTAATGGCGAGCAATTAGAACTTGTTAATTCAACAGTCTATTCTTGGCATAACCCTGGACTCCAAACTTCAATATTCATAACCTAGCCAAAAAACTTAGCTCTGCTGTGTATGCGATCAAGAAAATAAGACAATTGACCGATGTAGACACTGCAAAAATAGTATATTCACTCTTTTATGGGGCAATGTATACACTTTTACAACAAAGTTCCCAATAATATTTAAAAGCTATCAACAAGTAAATTTAAATCTTTTATCAAACAAGCACTTTGTAAAAAAGCATATTACAATATATCAGGCTATGTAAATGATAAAAATCCTTGGGACTGAAGATGCTCAATTACAGGATGCATAGGTAAACCAAATTAAAATGGAAATAATATAAAATTGTACAGCTTAAATTTTTTATTTAAGACATTGATTGTATTTTTAGTTTTTATGATGTTTTTTAGAAGAGTAACTATCGAGTTTCTTGCCGGATTCTTCTCGGTAGAAATCAACAACATTGTGAACCGGGTTTTTAAAAATAGTATTTCATAACTTTGACGATTCAAAAGTGATTGTAAAATCCTAATTTGAATCAACCATTTTGACTTTGACTTTGAATGTATTTCTATAAGAAAATCAGAATAAAATAAACATAGTTCTATACCCTTCTCCGTCCCTTCAACAATAACCGTACCAAAAATCAGGTCTTTTGATTGCTCCGTTGCGACGCCAAGCAATTATGAAAAAACCAACAGATTGACAGACTTTTAAATTTATTTTAGAGTTTATGAAACTTTCAATAAAAAAAATAATCTATACGTATTATAAAACTCGATCTCTGTCAGTTATGTTCTTTACAAGGCTAAATAACTGAATACATTTTGATGAAATTTTTCCTTATGAAGCGTGCACCTTTGGATAGGACATAGGCTACTTAAAATAATAAAAGTGAAAATGGAGGATAACTACAGCAAACTTCCTTACCATAATCAAGGAATTGCCGTGGGAATCACACGTCAATCACCGATTTAAGCGCGGGCAGAACCGCGGGTTATAGCTAGTATAGAATGAAAGAAGGATCAAATAAGCATACACTAGCAAAAAGTACTCTGGATCAGTGATGCATTAATGTTGAATATGATAATTAAAGTATTTCATCAATATTCTGTATTATCGACCAAATTGCTGGTTAACCATTTAAGAAAGAATTTCGTCGTTCATATTCGAGTTGGAGGCGAGTTCGAGTCTACTGACCAGTAGATCGGCTTTCTCATTTTCACTATGGGCCAAGTTACCATCGGTCTTTCGCAGTGGTGGTAATGACGACTGGCAGAAGTTCCCCTCGGCAGCTTTAGCAAGTGGCCAGAAACCACGACTCCCAGGAGGATAACTCACAAGTCGCCCACCTATTTTGCCGATGAATTGGAATTTTGCTCTGGCAGTTGCTTTCTTACTGAATCTCGAGGCAGCATTTAATTTACGTTTTAACTCAGAAGAATTCGGATCCTTATTGTTACGAGCCGTGGTCCAAGCCTCATACGCAGTTTGCTAAAAATTTTAGCTTCTCTTCAAGACCTATTCAACCACGGTCGTTTTTTGACGCCGGCAGCTACTCGCGGGTTAGGAATGAAACATTCCATACCAGCGAGGATTGTCTCAGTGACTGCGGCTGCGCAGCCGTCAGGATCATCTGAGCTAAAGCAGAGCTGCCTCCACGGGTATGATGCATAATATTCTCACAATCCATCCCAGTCTGCCGACTTATAGTGCCACACACGACGCCAATTAGTTGGCCCAGAAGGATCGGGTTGTGTGCATGACATTTGAGTCCGAACAAGACAGTGGTCCGAGGAGCCAAGAGGCGCATCCACTGAGACGGAGTATCCGTTCGGACGTGTAGTCAGCAGAAGGTCCAGTAAGGAGCTCGTATGGTCCTCTATATCTGGTATTCTCGTTGGAAAAGTACTACCTGAGAGAATCCATAGGTCAGAGCAAATTCATGAGCAGATATCCCTGCATAGTTATTGGTTCTAGAACTGAGCCACTCACGATGGTGGGCGTTGAAGTCTCCCAAAATTACTAGATCTGCTGTGGGATATTGCCCTAGAACTATGTCAGTCGTCAAACTCAGGTGCATGAAGAGTCGAGTTACGTCCGTGTAACCGCTATGAGACCTGAATAGGCACGCATAGATATAAAGAGTGTGGCTGCCGCAATCTACGCGCACCCACAATATTGACAGGTCCCTGTCTTTAAGGCTATGAAGGCGACGACAGCAGATATCCTCCCGGAAGAACATACATACACCGGCACGACTCATAAAATTGTTCTCGAGTTTGTAGCCGGGATAGTGAAGGTATGATGTGTCGGCCGGGCAGGATATCTGAGTTTCCGTAAGAAAAATAATGGTCGGCTGCGCAGTCTCGAGATGGTGGTGGACTGCGTTAAGATTTACGTGAATACCCCTTATGTTGCAAAAATCTACATTATATGCGATACTAGAACTGTTAAATCACAGCACAGATAATACGGTTGCTAGCACGGTGGGCCGAAGGGCCCCTAACCCCTCTCTGTTGTAGTAGCCGGTTTCACCCCGGTCTCCTTCTCCGCCACGACTTCACGCAGGTTGGCTGTTCGGCATCCTAGTTCGGAGATTAAAAATCGCTGGGTTCGGGAATCCGTCTAACCTGCCAGGTGGCCAGCTGTGAGCCGTTTCATCCGGTTTCCCTGACCGCCGTAACAGCACGCCGCGTCTACGCCGAGCAATGACAGCAACAAGCACCGGCGGTCGCCCACTGTCCGCGCAGCGGATCCTCAAAGACAGCTCTGGCAACCTTACTCACCGCCAGGAACACAACAATACTCAATGTTAGTGTTATGGTGGCGGCGGTTTTCTGTAAGGTAGAGGTACTTCCCCAGTTCGGGCCGCTCATTCGAGCAAGTGGTCGCTATTGGCCGCTTTATTTGTTCGGGCAGCTTATTCGAGCGAGCACTTGCAGTGCCCTACCTCTCTTAAAATAGGGTCCCATTTTTACCCTTATATATATATAATTTAAAATAAAAACAATAAATATCTTTTGGCTCTAAAAATTGAATCAACTTATTGTTTTATAGTAATGCAATACTCATGTGCATTGCAAATATCTTTTTTTTTTTTTTTTATTAATTTGTGACACTTTTTGAATAACAGCATCAGGTTTAGATCTGAAATAAAAAAATAAATGAAAAATATTGCTTAAATGGTTCAAATCGACTAAAAAAAAACGACCAAGTGCGAGTCTGACTCGCGCACCGAGGGTTCCGTACAAGCCCCGCTTAGATATTTATTCTATTTTAATTAATTTAATCATTTTTAAATTGAATATACAACTGAATATTCAAATATTCTGTGAATATATCAAGCGTCTACCTGTTGCCTTTATTAATATTAAGCAAAAAACGGCAAAAAGACCACGTTTGTTGTATATTTTATTCTGATTTTAGTATTAATTGTTATAGCGACAACAATTTCAACTGTCTAGCTATCACGGTTAATGAGATACAGCCTGGTGACAGACAGAAAGACGGACATCGGAGTCTTAGTAATAGGGTCCCGTTTTTACCCTTTATATTTTCGTGGCAACTCTTTGGAATAAAAAGGGTTTTTATATCTTATGCTTTTCTTTCTAACGACTTGATATTATTTTTTTTTTATTTTTAAATCAAAACTTGGTCAAATTAAAACATTGATCAACAATTGATATAGCCTATGTTACTATGGAATGGTGTAAGTTTCTAATGTGAAATAATTTTAACAATCGATTCAATAGGTGGCAGACCAGAGTCCTCCGTAGTCCGCAGTACGTGGACCCATGATACGTGCCAACAAACAAATTTTACCTCTTTATAATATTATATTAGACTAGCGGCCCGTCCCGGCTTCACGCAGGTAGGCCTTTTTTTATTCATAAATTAACTTTTTTCCTTAAAAATGGCAAAATATTCAAAACTCCCGATTTTGAACATTGTTCATTGGTGTTCCGCTCCTATTGGTCTTAGCGTGATGATATATAGCCTATAGCCTTCCTCGATAAATGGGCTATCTAACACTGATAGAAGTTTTCAAATCGGACCGGTAGTTCCTGAAAGAATTTTTCAAATCGGATCGGTAGTTCCTGAGATTAGCGCGTTCAAACAAACAAACTCTTCAGCCCTATAATATAAGTATAGATTAAATATTTAGGTATCATTAAAATTTACTAAACATTTCACAAAACTGCAAGTAGGTACCTATCTTGAGATGGTTGGTATTATCGGAATTATCTGTACTACCAGTGACAATATCAATAGGTAAATTCTATATAGGCGAGTTTTTGTACCTTTATTTTTGTTCTAGAGTTTTGAACTTTGTTTAAAAAAAAGAATAGGTAGTAAAAGTTTCTGAGGTTCTATTTTAATATAGACCTAAAACCTTTATCTGTCGGCTAGTACCTAAACTATGCGGATCAGCAAAGTGCTGTAAATCCGTACCTATACCTACATTTATGTTAAAAATGGGAAAATACAAATCAATAAATAGGTTACTAGGCCATTATGTTTTTTAGTCTTCTTTTGCATATTTTTCGTAAAAAAATCTTGTTTGTTACCCATTGTTATTATTATACTAAACTTAATAAAAATAAATAAAAAACTTACGACTAAATTCGTGTCCAATTGATGTTTGTAATAAACACTTTACACAAATAATAATATATAACTAGTAGATACGAGTAAAAAGTTAAAAGTATTCATTTTAGACGTCCTAAAAACTTAAAGTGTCCTCTCACAGTAAGCCGCAGTTGCACCAAATACCTAAAAGCAAAAAAAAAACTGTTCCTAGCACGACGTAAAGCAAAACATACGCATCACTGCAGTGAGAGATCGAGCGTCCGGAACACAACTTCTAACTACCTTACGCAGTATTTGTTGCCGCAGGCCGTAGTTTCCAGTATACATATATTAATCTATGGGCCATAGACTTAGGAAAAAAGCAAGCTAGAATCAGTTCACGCGTACTCACATAAGGTTGAATTTTGCAAATCAAGCCTGTATTACTTTTATATTGCATGGAATAATTTTGCTCGTATTTACGTTTTTATTTTATTAAAAAAAAAGTAGACACTGTATAAAAATTCTGTTCGATTCTATGTTCAAAATATAAAAATAACTTTCCAGTGCATAAAAAAAAAATATGATACCCTTACAAATTATCGAGATCTACGACAAGTAAACTTATTTTAAAGCCTTTTTACGATTTTTTTCTTAAATTCTGATGTCCTTTTTCAAAATACTGTTCGATTGTCTGTTTAGATTATGTTTTTCCCTAGCCTATGTATTTTTTCAGCTTTGTAATTAGTTGCCACTTCTTCAATCTGGAATATGTAAAATAGACCTTTTTTGAGAATTCCGCGTATATAACGTCTTAAGTTACCTACGTAACAAACAACAATAAATCCGTGTTTGACAGAATTTTTGTACGTCTTCGACATAATTATGTCTACATATATATCGCTGCGGTAGCTCATACATAGTCAATTAATATAATATGTAAAACAAAACCTACATATAAAAGTATTTTTTACATTTCCAGTTTCAGTATATGTCAAATGCAAATCGGCTATTTAGAAATGGCAATGACCGCGACTGTGCGGGCATTATACTAAAAGTAAGGTCAGTAATAGAATTACTGTATTCATTCCGCATAGCATGGTGCGTAGCAGCAGTTATCTTAAGTGTCATTACCCACGTTTATTATCGTTTTAACCCGCAGTTAAACTATAGGTATAAATCGCGCCACGTAAGTTGAACCTGCGCAGTAACACATTTTTGGTTAGGTAGTACATTTGTCTATACTGTACCTGCGCAGAAGACCGCCATTTTAGTTCAACTTACATGGCGCGACCTATATGTGCCTATGCTTGAAGACGCTAGTGATTAAAAAAAAAAACGAGTTGCACTCCGGGAGTGCCGGCAGAAGTGAAAACCTTTACACACGATTCGCGCTTAACATTCAAATATGTTACAAGACAACTCATACGTCATATCTAGACACGCGGCAGCGTGTCAAGCCAAGTTCAAGTAACAGAACTGGCGTGCAGCACCGTGTGTTACACGAACCATTTGGGATTTTGACCCCCTCATAACTCAAAAACTATTTTACATAAACGTGTCAAATTTGGTTGATATATTGAGACTTGCGAGATACATATATACTCCAAATTTCATAAGCACATCTCAAACGGTTATTTAGATTTTAACGTTTTTTTTTTTTTTTATACCACTTAGGTGGCAAACAAGCCTACGGTCCGCCTGATGGTAAGCGGTCACCGTAGCCTATGGACGCTTGCAACACCAGGGGCATCACTCGCACGTTGCCGACCCTTCAGAAATCTAATAACTTCTTTTTTGAAGAACCCCATACTGTAGTCCTTAGAGAAAACCTTGGCAGGGAGCTCATTCCACAACCCAAGCGTTCGCGGGAGGAAGTTTCTCTGAAACCGCACTGTACGCGACCATTTCGGTTCCATAGTGTAAAAATAAATTTCCTGTCGATGGCGAGCGGTGCGATGGTAGAACGTACAAAAATCGTCTTTTTTATCACTGACTGACCTATAGATCAAAACTCTTAGCCAGTTCCAGATGACCTACAAAGTTCAAATTTGGCATGCAGATAGATAATTAGGTGAATACAAAGGAATAAATCAGAAAGTGGTAAATTTGATGAATTTGAGAAACTAGCCAAGTCAGACCTTAGGCTACAATATATTATCCTAGGTTATGAGAAGAAATGATCTTTTATGTTGTTATAAATAAATTTCTGGACTCACCATTGAACTTGGCACCCATTTAGATCTCACTTCTTTTGTCGTCAACATCCAAGGCATATATCATAATATTGAACTTGGCTCTCATCTCACATTTATGTTTTTGATGGGATTTCATAACTTTTTGTTCATAAATTATTAGTAGGTAGGTACTTATTTATATCAAAATTAATACCAAATGGTTTTTGTTAAACTAATGTATTTTTCACGTTTACGGATAATTGTCTTTTTTGTGTTACCCTACTAATATTATAAATGTGAAAGTTTTATGTCTGGATGGATAGGTTAGGTCCTGAAATAGCATATAGGCTACTTTTTATCCCTAAAAATTTAAAAGTTTCTGCGGGAATAACTATAACAGAGCTAAACGCACTATTGCCGACTCTTTCTTCGCTGAACAAACCTAGTAGAACACCATCCTGATGATATACTTCGATCTTAATATTATACAAATTTACTGTAGCCTTTAATTCAGCAGCAGCTCCATAAGCTGTCGAACAGAGCATGCTTGCTGGATACTCTTCTTCAGAGCAGTAATGATCCCCGTTTGGAGCGCTAGTGTACATACTTAAATCATCCCAGTTAAGACACACCTACTCTACTATAGTCTCACGCAACCTATTTGTTTGTGGTATTTTATTATACTCAAACAAAGAATATGCAATCGAATGGAATAGGTAGCTTCCATCGGGAGGCATTGGAATAATTCGGTGTTAGGTAAGTGTGTTACCCACCCGTTATTCTATTGTACGACTTATTGTACAATATACGTAATAAAAAGATAATTATTTAAGACGATTACGTAACAAATTACCTGTTATCTATGGAATTCTCAAGATAAACATTTTGTTACCAATTAGTTCTCATTCTTAAACTCATTCAGAGTTAAGTACTTATACATACCAACTTATAACTCTTATAACTATACTAAAATTATTATTAATTTTTGATTTAATTATTGCCTAGTAGAGTATGTATGCCGTAAACGTAGGAAAATACAGTAGTTTAACAAAAACTATTTGGTATTAATTTTGATATAAATAAGTACCTACCTACTAATAATTTATGAACAAAAAGTTATGAAATCCCATCAAAAACATAAATGTGAGATGAGAGCCAAGTTCAATATTATGATATATGCCTTGGATGTTGACTTCAATGACAAAAGAAGTGAGATCTAAATGGGTGCCAAGTTCAATGGTCAGTCCAGAAATTTATTTATAACAACATAAAATATCATTTCTTCTTATAACTTAGGATAATATATTGTAGCCTAAGATCTGACTCGGCTAGTTTCTCATATACGAATTATATTACAGCCTTCGCAAGTTCTAAACCTGTTACTTGTCGGCTCTATTTTTATTCTGCGATTAATTATTTTTTTTTATTTATTATTCCGAAAATTTGGCTTGCTGGTAGAAACTAGCCACTAGAACTAGCCAAGTCAGACCTTAGGTTACAATATATTATCTTAAGTTATAAGAAGAAATGATACTGACGCCAGTTTATCATTTTTTACCCATCACAAAAACTAACCTAATGTAAAAAAATCCTACGCGAGTTCCGTCTTACGAATTTTATATGAATTTTCGATCAGGAGACGTATCTGACGCGAGTTTAACATTTTTTACCCATACCAAAAAAAGTGCACAACGCCGCTAAAGAAGTTTTCACTTCAAAAAACACTTGGTCAGATGTAATCATTTACCGTCATCGCTTGAACGTCATGTTAAACCATCGTATTAGCCCGCGGTTAAGTTTTAGGTAAATAGGTAAGCATAGAAACGTTAATGACGAAATCTCTTTTGGTCGGAAACACTTTTGTTAAGTTAACCTGGTTAATTTTAGGGTGTCATGCTTGACTATCGTGCTTATACATGCTTCAAAAAAGGGAAACCCTGTAAAAAAACGCAAAAAACTGAGTCTGACTCGCGCACTGAGAGTTTCCTAGCATATATAGTAAGTCTTTGACCATGAGATCCTGTACAGAATTGAGCTTTTATGTAGATAGTATTTTTTAAGTTAATCGTTAAATCGGATAAAATAACAAACTTAACTTTGTAGTTGCAAACATGTTGTTCCAAACATCGATAAAGGTCACGGTTAATTCTCCAACTGTAAATTTAAGTTTGTAATCGCAAAACAAATTATGTGCTACATATTACCACAATATAGCTACAAATTAACGATTTTCGGATTTTCACCTTAACTCGTGCTGGTCTTAAAAACCATTTAGCTTTTTAGATAAGCTGATATTTAAAAACGAAACTCGAAATAACAAGATTCCAAACCTTTCTGTTGTAAATTACAAAATAAAGGTGTCTCAAGTTTTTAGCAAGAAAGTATAAATCGCGCCACGTAAGTTGAACCTGCGCAGTAACACATTTTTGGTTCGTTAGTACATTCGTCCGTACTGCACCTGCGCAGACGGCCGCCATTTTAGTTCAACTTACGTGGCGCGGATTATAACAGCCAGGCTAAATTCGAATTCATTTGCAGAATTAGTACGAAACTTGGAAGCTACTCTCTCTTTTTGGTCGCAGCCGCTAGCTAACGCAAACTTTCACCAGTTTCGTCTTTACCACTACAACAACAAAGAAAACTGAGTTCATAGCACTAAGAAGAAAGCCGATCTTCTCGAGGGTTTCTCTCTTTGCCTCGAAATTGACTTTGAATGACGAAGACCATACCGGAAATCTCCATAACAGCGAGTGAGGCAGCCGGAAATCCAGCAGGGTAGCTTAAATATTATGAAATTGAGATATAATTTCATTTTATTACCACAATATGCAATTTCCTTCTTAATGCAAGTCTGCCCTGCATATTTCCAGTGCCCTAAAAAGCAGTTTAATAGTAAGAACATAAGCATTTTTATAAACATAAAAATCTGTCTCAGGTACTATATTGCTTTTTTGTAATGTTTTGCGTGTATTTTGCATGAAAGAACAATTTAACCAAAAATAATTACAATAAAAAAAATGGGTTGCCACAGCGAAGGTGAAAAAATAATAAAACAACGAACCTACAACCTGCAAATAAAAAACAAATATAAATTTGTCATCATAGCCAAAAGACTTTCTACAGTCCACTACTGATCTCAGGTTATATGTCTCCAGAACTATCGGTCTTGAGCCGCCTGAGCTCACCCACACTTCATCTCCCGACTCCTGAACCGTGGTCACCACTCAAGACTCTTTATTCTCCATCGGTTATCGGTTCGATCGACAAGAAATATGGTCTGCCGAGTTAACCGACTATTTAAGCTATGTTTGTGGGTAACTTTAATTATTTGGCGAAATTATTTTTTCTGAATTTAACTGTACACAACAACATTTAGCATCACTTTTACCTTGCCGTGTTATTGACCCCGTAAATGAATTTTAAAGAATTAAATGAGATCATCAAAATTGTAAAAAATTCGAAACCTTACTGACTCTGCTACAAGTACATTTTACTTACTCTGCTACTAGTGTATTTTACTTACTTACTACACTAAGAGATATATATATTATTGCCATTAATTCGAACAAGACAAAAGTCATGTTTAACACGTCACCCAGTATATATGTCCAGCCATGGAGCTCATAAGCTATATTATGCTGTAAATATTGTTTTTTTGGAAGAAATATTAAACATAAATTTATAAAGTATATATTTATGCAAGTTAGTTGGACTTATGTTTTCACACTAAGGCTCATGATAGGGAATTTATGCAAGTAGAACGATAGACTGATATTTTTTTTTTTTTTTTATTCGAAAGACCATATAGACCATATGTAGTCTGAAGCTGGATAACAATACACAATTAAATTATTGAACACCATACAAGATAAGAAGTAAATAACTTATATATCTTTTATTTTATATTAAACCTTATACAGCATTACATTAAAGCAATATAAATGCAAATTATATTAAAGTTGAATGACGCATTCGTGGCAACGCATATCGTAGGCGCTCCCAGAAGCGTGGGTCCTCGCGTCGTAGATAAGTGTTAGTGTGAAGGTAGGCTTTTAGTTCCGGGTCGAGGTTTGCGCTATGCAGCACGTTGTCGTCCAGCAACACGACGACGACGCGTACGCGGCCCTCTCGCAGCGCGCTGGCGTGCGCCGCACGAAACTCGTGTCGCGTCCACTCCGACTTCAGGAAGTGCTCCGACAGTAACACGACCGTACGCCGTGACTGTCGCACGCTGCGCTCCACCTCCGTCGTAATCCACTCGCCCGCCATCCAGTCGCGGTAGTGCAAACACAGGCACAGGCGCAGTGCCCGCTCACCGCTCTCTAACTGAGGCACCAGCTCGTCCACCACGAATGATGCATCATTGTGGGAGAATGTCACGAACGCATCGTATACCTTGTCTCGGTCGAGTTCATCTTCTGTAACCCACCAGAGGCACCAGTTTCGAGCGTAAAGATATACTTTCAGTTCAGTATTATACCGATAATATAGCACTAACATCAAAGATGTGAGCAAAGCTAATGACGTCAGTGTTATCAAAATTACTGTGATAATGTTGATACTGCACACGAGGTTAACAGCACTCAAAATAGTCTCACCATGCACACAATGCAGACTGTCAAAGTCACTGACTCGATCTCGATACGACATCAATTTTACAATCTCGTCAATATATTCACATTTACAGATGAACGGGTTTTTAGAAAGACGAGTAGTTATGTTATCCATTTCTATTATACCTAAAGGCACGCATGAAAAGCTATTATTGGATAGATCTATCATGGAAAGTCCAAACGATGAGGGTAAGTGTGGTGCTTTTGTTAATTTTAACCCTGAAAGTCGCAGCTCCTTTACTTCATGCGGTAGTACAATTGAGGAGTCAGGCGCTTTTAAAAGTTGCAACATAATGGACTTGTTTCTGAACTGGTCATATTGATGAAGTTCTAGTACTTTCTTACAATATAGCTCGAAAGATATATTACTGGCGGGTCGTAGAGTGCACGTGCAATTATCGGGACATTCATGGGGCGGCACGTTGCAAGTTAGTTCAACTGGGTTTATTTTACGAAGAAACCTCCCTCTGAGTGACATAGGTGAAGCGCATTTACTATCACCATATATATATATATGAGATTCTTGAAAATAATGAGCATTTACATGCGTTATAAATCTGTACATTTCGCAATCGCAAACGAATGGATTCCCTTCTAGCAGAACTGTTTTTAATATATTAGTTTGTATTGCATCTGAGTTACCCGAATCGATAATGCCGTAAATTTTTCTGATCTTGTTGTTTCGGAAATCAATAAGTCCATTTATATTCCACGATCGAATGCATGTGTCCTAAAAAAATAAAAAAAAACATGAAATTATCACAAAACTCGTTTATTGTTACATTTGATCGACTTAGATAGAAATGATCTTAAAAATGAAATCATTCATGTTGAAATAAAAAATTGTGTAGAGAGCGTTTATGAACTTGAGTCTTCTTGTTGCCTATATTGCAGAGTCTGGAGATGAACCAGAGCGTTCTACCTGTCATGACCTATGCTGTAGAAACAAAACATGAGGGCATGAGGAAGAAAACGAAAGTCACTGACATAGCTTGCAGACATAGCTCGCAGAAGTGGCCATGTCTGTAGAAGTAGCGACAGTTGATGTAGCAGACGTGTCCTAGAGTGGACACCGCTTATCGAAAAGTTAGGTATAGGACACCCTCCAGCACGATTAACTGCATTATTGTCTCAACTTGCGTGCATTATAAACATGAACATGGAATACATATAGTACATAAATTGTTTTGTATGAATGTTGAATTGTAGAAGGCTCTATAGTACAACGACAAATAATAAAAACTAACTAAGTGTGAAACGGGCCCGAGCCATTACCATCATAAATTAAGTTAGAGAAACAGTAAAACATTTGTTTGTTGGAAACGATATTCAAAGTTAAGCAACGTCAGGCTTGGTCAGTAATTGAATGTGTAACGACAGGTACAGGACTGTATGGTCGTTACTATAAGAAGACAGCAGGTGAGTAAATAAAACAATGAAAGTTGTATATTTCTAGGGATGTTTACTGTTATTTGGTTTTATAAGACTTTTAATATTAATACATTTACTGATTAAATACATATTTATCGTACGTGCTCAAATTTATTATTTCTTTGTTACGTGTTACGATTTATGTAGATGCGATGCAATTTCTTATGTAGGTTGTCCATTAGGCCTTGGATTCTTCTAATTTTCTTATTCTACACTCTACAGCAATCTCTCCTTTAATTTTTTTTTCTTAAATCTTTAATACAGATATTTACTATCGCTTAATCTGTAATAATATTCTTTGAAGTATATTTTACTCGTTAGTTGTCTAGTCAGCTTGTGGTTCCAACTGAATAGCTGATGTCAAACTATATGCGGTCGATTTATGGGCGACAATTCGTTTACTTCGCATTTTCATGTATTACGCGCGTTGTAAAGGATATGTATACCTTACCTATAATTATATTATTTCCTATTATTAAAAAAATACATGAGTTAAGTTATAAGCTATTGTCTGTGAACCGTTATTTACTTGAAAACTAGACTAATTAAAGTTTACTTATTACTTATTCTATTTGCTATATAGATTGTTAAATAATTATCGCCTATTAAAAAAATTGTTTTAAATATTATTTAATAAAACCTTTCGAAAACGCTTCTAAGTTCTTTGTATGTTCCGTTTTTTTGTTACTAGCTATTATGACGTCATCTAAATAACAAAAATAGACGTCGTAGTTGGAGTTTTCATCTTCTTCTTTATCAGCATGTAAATCTTGTCCTTCCTGCTCCTCTATCAAGCCTTGTAGTACTGTATTGGTCATGAATCTTTAAAATGTTTGGCCCCATTTCGTAATCCAAATCCCAGTTTTAGGAATTCGTATAATCCAAATGGGGCTCCTCAACGCCTTGTGTCCTTAAGCTTAATTATGTTTTCCTCAATAAGACATTGAATATAGTCACTTACTAGGGAAGTAACAAATAAAAAAAATAAGTAATAATCACGTTTTAGTCATAAATAATGTCCCAAAATCTATTAGTAATTAAGTTTCAGTAATATGCTGTTTTAGTTTATGTTTAAATTTAAATATGTTAAGTGAAGTAACATTTTTTATATAAGACGATAGTTTGTTATAAAGCTGTGCTCCTTTAAAACTAACTGTGAGTTAGTTATACGATAATCCAAATGGAGTTATTTTGGTCTCCCTAATGCCTTGTGTCCTGAAAATTAATTAATTAATTCTCAAAAAGTCATTTAATACAGTAAATTTATATATTGGCGTCTACTCAATCATCACAATCTGAATATCACACTAAGAAACCAGGCGTACAAACTAATGCTTTTAGTGATAATTTCTCGACAGACAATAATGATTATATTTCCAACACAGTCACTAGAGTGATTCTTTTCCTCTAAAACAAAGACGTTATAACATACCTTTTATCACTATAAACGACAGTTCAGGATAAGATACTTAATTAGATTCTGAAGTAGTTGCTGAAAAGGTAAAAACCAGAAAACGGTTACGTAGACCAGAATCATGAAAATGTAACATAAGACGTAAAAAAGCAATCTTAGGCAAATTACATACAACTCACAAAGGAAATATAGTTTCTGCTAAAGCTATGAAGACCCCTTGTTCTTGCAAAAAAGGATGCAGTGATAAAATTAATGACGAAAAATAAATATTTAAAAAGTTTTGAAGCGAAGAAAAGGCATGGGATATGAAGCGACGATTTATTTTGACATGTGTTCGGCAAAAAGAGAAATCACACTTTTGTGTATAGATTTCTAATAGATCAAAAAGAAATCATTGTTTGTAAGACATTTTTTTAAGAAACTCTGTGTATATCGGGAACGGTGGCCCGAAATACGATTAAAAAATCTAACTATGGAATTATAGAAGAATATAGAATAGGAAAAAAGGAACCGCTAAGTAAGACAAAGACTGAAATCATAGAAATGATTAAAGAACACATAGATATAAGACTGGACGTGAATATTTAGGTGCAAATTTAGATTTAAAATAATGTTTAAATTATATGTAGGAAAAGGCACAAGAATTAATATTGACAAAAAAAAAAAAAGCAAAAATTTAGGATTCAAACTACCAGAAACGGACACGTGTGACAATTGTGATCGTTATGTAATTCAAAAACGTGGTTCTGAAAAAAAGACAGCCACAATTTTCTATAATGACCCCTTGGAATTGGCAGCAACTGATTCGGTCTTGTTAATCTTCTCATCCAAAGAAAAAATTCTTAACAAAGACAAACTTTTAGTAGAGTTCGACAACTTAAAGAAACAATAAAAATTGCACCAACAAACACTGAGTTCAAAGTTGAACCAGCGAAATCACTGCAAACTATGGTGATACTCAAGGTTATCCATAATGACAACCCTAATCAGAGCTCATATCTTTAATTAAGAGCCGAAACACTCAAATCAAATAAATATAAAAATATAATATTGCTGTCCTAGAAATAATCAACCTCAACCACCAGAAGGTCCACGTGAAACAATTCTTCCTAGTAAGGCAGTGTTATAGCTGTCTTCAGTTCGGACACCTGAAAAAAAACTGCACTAACTCTACCAAAACCTGCTGCCACACTTCAATACCAGGACTGACCAACCAAACGCGACCAAACTACCACCTACTGTTATAATTGTTCCTTTAGGAGCAATCAGTATCAAAAAATAATTGCCACTAACTGACCTTAAACCGCTACTTAAGATACATTACAGCGTTACAAAACTTAGCCAGGAAAATCCAATATGAATAGACCTCACAAGAAATCCATCACAGTTGCCTAGGCCAACCTAGGCAGATGTTACACAGCACAACATGAATTCTTTCATCACATGACGACTCACAATGTTGACATAGAACTCATCACTTACACCAGAAAAAAATGACACTAACGAAGACCTACAACTATGCTGTCTTCCAATTCCCGAATGACAACAACACCTTCAAGGCGTGCATTATAATTAAAAAAAGACCTTAGTACTTTAGGCATAACCGGATTATCAACGACTAAATTACCACTGTCCAAATAATTCTCCACCAAAAAACCCCGTCCTCGCATCCGTTTACCTGGTACCGCATTAGACTAACAAACTATGATAGAAGTACTTAAACCCTAGCAAAGCCACTCTAGAGTCTAGACAAACTACAAAACCTCATACAAAGCAACCCGGCAACTATTAACCTCAACAAAATACCAACATTTTACACCATCAGTTACAAAACCGCAACTTTAATATCGACTTGACAATAATTTCTGCACAACACAGAGAATATATAAAGGCACCTGAAAGAAGACTCGTCCGACCAAAACGGAATTACTCACAGTATCGACCTAAATAATAAGAAACCTAAAAAAAATCCTCTACATTTAAATATCAACACACAACATCCTACTAATATTATAAATTTGAAAGTTTGTTTGTATGTCTGGATGGATGTTTGTTACTCAATTACGCTTCAACTACTGGACGGATAAAACTTGGCATACATATAGGTTAGGTCTTAGAATAGCATATCACCCAGAGATTCAGCGAAGCAGCATTTCATTAAATTAAAAATACTGACCCTGACTTCAATATTTATTCTACAAATAGCGACATTTGTCCACAATAATAAAGATAAGTTTAAATTCCTAGGTGAAAATCACCACTATAAAACCAGAAATAAACAAAAACTCCAGGCAGCAACCCACAAATTTAAAAAAACAGAAATGTCACCCTATATTTTAGGACCGGTCGTGTACAACCGGCTACCTAGGGAAATAACAAGTGCAACTTCCATTACGGTTTTCAAAAACATGCTTAAAAGATGGCTAGAAAGCAAAGCGTTCTACTCGCTTAAAGAGTTTCTTAAAGAAAAAGTGTGACGAATTATAAATGTATCTACAGACATAAGTATACGTATATACTTTTATTGTTCATTTTGTATATATCATATTGTTTTTCTTATTTAATTGTAAAATGTATATTGTTATGTATAAAGAAATGTATAATGACCTGTAAATTCAACAAATTTACCAATAAATATATCATATCATATCATATTGACTACTTTTTATCCCTAAACATTCAAAAGTTCCTTCGGAAATAACTATAGCAGAGTTAAACGAACTGTTGCTGCACCTATAGCATGCTATAGCAATTCATTAGTATAACTAAATAATTAATCAATTGGAGTTAATTAAAGAGTTCCACGACGATAACCGAATTTAGAGCGGGCAGAGCCGCTGGCAAAAGCTTATAAATTAACTAATTAACTTATTAATTTTACAAATGCAAAAGTTTGGATGTTTGTAACTCAGTCACGCTTTAACCACTCGACAGATCGGGATGAAGCTTGGCTCACATATTAGGACATAGGCTACTCTTTATCCCGTAAAATTCACAAGTTTCCTCAGGAGTAAGTAATTGAACAAACTAAAGCTGCAGCTGTAGCTTTAGTATAAGAAGTTGCCGGAAGAATCTAATGCCGATAACCAAATTTAGGGCGGGCAAAGTCTAGTACATAAATAAAGAAACAACAGAACAGAAATTTAAAGAAGACCTAGTACATCATCACGTACACAAACAAAACGATAAATGTACCGCCAAACGGTTACCCATCCAACCACTGACCAAGCCTGACGTTGCTTAACTTTGAATGTCGTTTCCAATAAACAAATGTGCAACTATTTCTCGTAATAATATAGTTGCTCTATCTTAAAAACAGTAATTCATGCAGTAATCTTTAATCTAGCAGCAATTATAGTGTGAGCTCAAAAGTACAATAGCAATTCATAAAAATCGGGCAAGTGTGAGACAGGCACGAGTTACTTACCATGCAAAACCAGCATAAGAGCAATAGTAAAAAGATTTTCTCAATATCTTATTTAGTTACAGATAAAAAGTCAAAACTATCAAAACGCGGACTCATTAATGCCGGTGGTTCAGTAATAAAAAACATTTTTCGGCACACTGGCTTCTGATGTCACAGTCCAGAGTACTGATGCCATTTCATAGGTAAAGTCGGATGAAAAACGTAGCAGACGTATCGTAAAAGAAAAATTTAATGTAATTGAATCAACGACTTTTTTTTGTTAATGTTTCTATGTCCAAAACAAACGAAAATGGAAAACATTCGAGTCATAATTTAGATATTATTTAAAAAGCATTTGAAAAAAGCATGTGATCCTAATGATAAGCTGAAGATCAGTCAGGCCAACCTATTGCTAAATTCCATAGAAAGTATAATTATTTCCATGACTTTTGACATTAATAATGAAATTTTATAAAAATAAAGATTTTACACCCGACTGTACTTAGTCCTAATCAGAATATAGCTTGAGACGAACTTGAGCTGCATAAAATATGTAATTTACCTAAACAATGTCTTTTTAAAGATGACTAACATAAACAATGCCGATTCTTTGTTACAAGCCAGTACACACTGAAGCGAATCCGAAAAACTACTGAAATAATTACTAATAGAACCTTCTCATCTTGAAAAATATACTAGTCATTATCTTTCTGCGATCTAATACTACGATACTATGTATTTAAATGTTAGTATTTATTGTGTATAAAAAGTTATATCGAAAACAATGCTCATCTTGTTTCAATTTTTAATCAATGTTACTTCAAAAGATATTTAATAATTTTGTATTTCGTCATTTAATATTCTTTTGTTTAAACTAATAAGCATATAAATTTTAAGCATATAAATATTATATACGGACACGTCATTAACAGTTTTTTTTAATTATATGTATAGATTCTTCTTATAATTTTAAAATATTAAAGTAATTAAAAAAAAACATGGGGTACGTACAATGGCTAAGGCAACGAATAGGAACGTCCAAAAAAAGAATTTAGATCATGAACTTACGGATAAAATTCTTTCAGGTGGTTACTGTCCAGATATAGCCTCTTCAACTGCTGTGACATTGTAAAGGCCTTCTTTTTAACTTCTGTGATATTATTATTGCTAAAATCTAGGTTTGTCAAGGAATCAAGACCCTGTAACATGTCAGCCGCCACACTAGATATACTATTGTATGCTAAACACAAAGAAAGCAACCCGGACAATGGTTTAAACAAACCAGGCAGACCATTGTAGATCATATTGTGGCTAAGGTCTAGAATATTAAGGTTTTGTTGGTCTCGAAAAAGGTCGGTCGGCAAATGTGTCAAGAGGTTATTAGCTAATGACAATTCGTAGATGTTGTATGAACCGACTAGCAAGCCTTCAGGTACAGACTCTATTTTACAATTAGTTAGATGAACAGCAAAAAGTTGCTTCAGGTTCGAAAAACAATAATTTTTCAATTGAAGTGGAATAAAATTATCACTGATGTAGACAAGTCTGATATTAGTTGGGCCAGAGAACAAAAGTGTTGGAAGTTCTTGTAGATCATTTTTAGATATTGTGATATATTCGAGAATCAAATTTGCCCTAAAGGCATTTTCAGAAACTATTCTCAAACTGTTTTGATTCAAATAAATGAAACTTAGGTCGCTGAATCCTTCAAAAAATGATTTTTCTATTTCTGTAATGTTTGTATTTTTAATTGTCAGTTCTGTTACACCAAGAGGCAAGCCTTCCAGTGGGTTCCGATTATCGGCGGGTGAAAACATGTCCATCAACTTAAACTTAAGCGGTCTCCGGCTCAGTGATTTAAACACACAATCCAGTAAGTCCATAGGTAGTTGACAGTATCGCACAGATAATATCAATAAAGTTTCTGATGTCAGACTAAAGTTGGCACGCAAGCGTGAAAATTCATGACAGCTAAAAGTGGCATTTCGGCACAGCAATTCAACATTTTCGTACGATATTCTCGTCAGTGTAAAATCACTAAAGTTGTACATTTGCCCATCGCTTATTGACGCCATTGCGATCACAAAAAACAACAGAAGTTCACCTTTTCCTCTCACATTTAAAGCTGAAAGATGATAAAATGTATGAAATTTATTTGGGTAAGACATAATTTCGATCATAAGTACCCTTTATTTATTAGTATACTATATGAGGTTGTTTACGCGTCTAATTAAAATTAGCACTAATAACACATTATTCACTGTGATAAGCTCCTTATCTTGTTTTTGCCCTGCTACTGTGTACTCATTTTTCCTTAATTTTAATTGCTAATTACAAGTTTCCATTATATTTTATTTTTCAAAATATATGTAACTAGCTATTACCCGTGGCTCGGCTAAAAATCTTTACACGAGTGCCTGTAAATAAAAAGTGTTATGTTTTCAGCTTTCACTTTTGTATGTATATTTGTGTGTTTCTTTATTTCATCATAACTTTTAAAGGCCTGAACAAATTTAGAAATGTGTGGTATCGTTAGAATGCTTATATTTCCCCAGGTAATACAGCCTATGTCTTCGCAAATCCCGTGGGGCAGCCATGTTACCCGTGTATTGAAATTTTTTTTTTTTAAATATCTCATGAATTACCTTGAATATATAGTGATTATGCTAAGAGTTAATTCTCTAAAAATATATAACTCTAAAGTCCTATTTTGTGTAGTATACTGGAAATACTTATTTAAAACAGTCTTTAAATAATTTAAAAATAAAAATAATAATAAAACGGGATTAAACGCGTCATTTGGCAAAATACCTTTTTCCCGACGTTTCGGCTGGGTTACACTAGCCTTGGGCACGGGTAGATTAAATAATATAAAGGAACGAAGACATTTTGGATCTCAACAATAAATCAAATTAATTTTAGGATTCTACAGTCGAATCCATCAGCCTTTATATTTTCCCCAAGTTCATCTGTCCGTCCGGCCGTATGTTAAACATAACCAATTTAGAATTTATGCTAGGAATTGTTAAAACACTCATGTCATCCCAAGGTTATCTACTTAACTGTTAAAATCTAATAAAACACAATCCAGGTTGCTAAATATTTTCTTTTGGGTCACAAATATAAGTCATTAGCATTTATACGTGCAAAATATAGACACCAGAGCAAGTGTACAACGCGATAACCATAAATAGTTATAAATATAAAATAATATATAATATAAAGTATATTTTCTGCGTTATTCTATGTCTCTTTCCTATCAGCTTACCATGTTGCTAGGGCCCCGCAGTTTTTAACCGCGGAAAGATTTTTGCTATTTTTAACTCTTTATAGCATAAAAAGGTATCTTTTCTATCCTCACTGTAGGTCCAAAAAAATAGTTCACGTCGCCTGATTTATTTAATATATGATGTAAACAAATCGCGGTATCATCCGCCGAAATATCTTTTCCTGAGCAATCGCGCGTTACTGTAATTTGGAGCTATCGTGTCTCCTGTAGTCTTTACAACTGCGCCAAAAAAAATGTGCCCCGAGGTATGACTACTTAAAACAATTCCACAACCGATGCAGGAGTGGCACTATTAAAAAATATATTTAACACCTGGGAGGATTCGCATGATGCTCTTGGAGTGTTTTGTGATTTATCTAAGGCATTTGACTGTATTCGACTTGAAAATCTCATCAGGAAGCTACATCACTATGGCATTAGAGGCAAAGCTCTCGACCTTTTGACCTCCTATATGAACAGGAGAGTACAGAAAATAGATGTCAACGGTGAAAGATCTCCGGGATCAGCAGTCACTATGGGAGTCCCTCAGGGCTCAATTTTAGGTCCTTTTCTATTTCTTTTTTACATTAATTATCTCCCATATCATGTTAAAAACCATAACATTGTCTTATTTGCTGATGACACCTCTTTGCTTTTTAAAATTAAGAGACGACAGACATGTTATGATGAATTAAATAATGCCCTTTCTAAAACTGTAAATTGGTTTAACGCTAATAATTTGTTACTTAATGAAAAAAAAACCAAACGTGTTAAATTTACATTACCAAAAGTTAGTCAGATACAGACATGTATTAATATTAATGGCGAGCAATTAGAATTTGTTAATTCAACAGTCTTTCTTGGCATAACCCTGGACTCCAAACTTCAATATTCATAACCTAGCCAAAAAACTTAGCTCTGCTGTGTATGCGATCAAGAAAATAAGACAATTGACCGATGTAGACACTGCAAAAATAGTATATTCACTCTTTTATGGTGCAATGTATACACTTTTACAACAAAGTTCCCAATAATATTTAAAAGCTATCAACAAGTAAATTTAAATCTTTTATCAAACAAGCACTTTGTAAAAAAGCATATTACAATATATCAGGCTATGTAAATGATAAAAATCCTTGGAACTGAAGATGCTCAATTACAGGATGCATAGGTAAACCAAATTAAAATGGAAATAATATAAAATTGTACAGCTTAAATTTTTTATTTAAGACATTGATTGTATTTTTAGTTTTTATGATGTTTTTTAGAAGAGTAACTATCGAGTTTCTTGCCGGATTCTTCTCGGTAGAAATCAACAACATTGTGAACCGGATTTTAAAAAATAGTATTTCATAACTTTGACGATTCAAAAGTGATTGTAAAATCCTAATTTGAATAAACCATTTTGACTTTGACTTTGAATGTATTTCTATAAGAAAATCAGAATAAAATATACATAGTTCTATACCCTTCTCCGTCCCTTCAACAATATCCGTACCAAAAATCAGGTCTTTTGATTGCTCCGTTGCGACGCCAAGCAAATATGAAAAAACCAACAGATTGAAAGACTTTTACATTTATTTTGGAGTTTATGAAACTTTCGATAAAAAAAATAATCTATACGTATTATAAAACTCGATCTCTGTCAGTTATGTTCTTTACAAGGCTAAATAACTGAATACATTTTGATGAAATTTGTCCTTGTGAAGCGTGCACCTTTGGATAGGACATAGGCTACTTAAAATAATAAAAGTGAAAATGGAGGATAACTACAGCAAACTTCCTTACCATAATCAAGGAATTACCGTGGGAATCACACGTCACATTTTAGCGCGGGCAGAACCGCGGGTTATAGCTAGTATCGAATGAAAGAAGGATTAAATAAGCATACTCTAGCAAAAAGAACTCTGGATCAGTGATGCATTAATGTTGAATATGATAATTAAAGTATTTCTTCAATATTCTGTACTATCGACCAAATTGCCGGTTAACCATTTAAGAAAATATATCTTTGCACCTGACACCGGTGCGTGCGCCACGCTCAAATTTTTTTTTTACTAGTTTTATAATAAAGGAAACAACGTCATTCTGCCGTTTGAATGACATTTCACTTAGTAGCAATTTGCAATTTGTTTGTTGTCGACGTACACGTTTTTTACTTTTTCTCAAATTAGTAATTTTGCCGCGCGCTCTAACTGGACTGTTTTAATTGCCTTTGACTTTATTAAGGAAAAAAACTTTGAGAATAAAAATAGGTTTATGAGTAAAAATATAAATTGTATGTTGAAAAAAATAACTAGTTATGTCATGCATTTACTCTACGTTTATTTAAAATGTTTAAAAAATAAAAGTCCACCTGTGCGAAGCCGGGACGGGCCGCTAGTCGGTTAGACATGGCACAATATTGACTTCAATTACTGCCTGCATATTTCTTTTTTTTTCTTATTTTTACATCCTTGACTATACTTTCTATTCATCTTGGTTTATAAGCCCCAAACGTGTAAACCTGTAGGATAGATTTCTTCTTTAGTTTTAGCTTCAATTTATCTGCCACTCTTTTGGTTAGATAACTTCTCTGGATTACAGTATCTAATAAAGCTCGTATTCCAATATAACTGTCACCATTAATCGATAAAACATTAATAACAGCTGTTTGCAGTATTGTTGCAGATGATTTAACACTAAATACTTAAGTTTGACTTTTTAAATTATATTTGTTTAATTGAAAATTTGAAAATTCTGTATTTTTCTGAGGACAAACTGCTCGATTATGGCCTTGTTTTTGCCATGTACACATATTTTTGAACTTCTACATCTTTTTTACAATGGCCTTTCCTAAAGCACCTACAGAATCCTTCTATCAATTTTGCCTTTCTATCTGCTTTTGATTTCATCGTAAGGCGTCGTTTATTGTCGCTATAATGTGGAACATTGCAAAAAATGCAGGAAAGCTCATTTTTAAATATTCCAGTTTTGCCAAATTGTTATTTCTCTCAAATACTTTTCTTTTTTTAAAGTTGCCTTTGTCGTTATCAAATTTTTGATTTCATTGTACATGTAAAGCCTCCGTCGTAAAAGTTTTCGGTAATGACGGAACATCTGCGTTTTCTCGCGCTGAAATTATGTTTTTCAGGTATTTTCTTAAAGTAAGGATAAAAATCTCTTCCATTTCAGATTTCGTTCGTAGCTCCTTAATAATTTCAAAAGGGAATTTTGAACAATAACCATCCTTATATGAGCACCTTCAATATTTTCTCCTAATTTAAATCTTGCAAGTGTCTTTAATTTTTTTTAAATATAGACAATCAGCATAGCTCATGGTAATGGGCATCTATAACAAACATCCTTTTTCTAAATCTATTTATTTATTCTTTTTGCACAAACAAAAGCGTACAGTGGCGAGCTTAATGCCAAACGGCATTCTCTACCAGCTAACCACAAGCTTAATATGTAATTTTAAATGGTGGTGCAATAAAACTAGGCTTAAGTAACTAGCAGATAAGTAAAACACAAACAAAAAAGAACAAATAGTTAAAATTAAACCTATGCTAATACTAATACTATGATATTTGTACTGATAATTTGGGATATTTATATAAACACATACATAGACATACATATACATAAACACATACATAGACATACATATACATATAATATATAGATGTGCTTACATGTATATTAGATAAATGTACTATATTAAATAAATATTTTAAAAATATACAGATATGTATTTATATACAGAATAATATCACTAGAAGCCCGAAACTGTAGACAGAAACATTTAATTTTGTATCTGTTTAAGATAATGATCTTTTAACTTCTGTTTGAAGACAAGTGTAGATTTAGCACAGCGGATGTCCTTGGGAAGTGCGTTCCAGAGCCCTATAGCATGGATAGTAAAAGAATTTAAAACAAACCTAGAGCGGTGACGAGGCGTGGCAAGGAGGAGGCTGACAGAAGAACGAAGTGATCGGTCGTGCGAAGAACCAAGATATTGAAACCTAGATTTTAAATAAGCTGGAGAGTTCTGATCATTTACAATAGAGTATAGAGTACATAAAGTCCTTGCGTCTCTGCGTTGACGAATCGGGAGCCATTTTAAACGATTGCGAAAAGTGGAGATATGGTCGTATTTTCGTAGACCGAAACTATATCGAATACAATTGTTAATAACGCGGTCTAATTTATTAAGGAGATCTGAGTTTAAGTCTGGATAACAAACATCACAATAATCAATGAGCGGTAATATAAATGCCTGTACCAGTAGAAGTTTTGGTTTGGTTGGGAGAAAATTGCGGTATCTTTAAAGACAACGTAGAACATTGGTAACTTTCCGATCTATTTCATTGACTTGAACTATCCAACTGAATGAGTTATTCAAATGTAAGCCAAGGTTCTTTACATTGGCAGAGTATAGGGCAGTAGTGTTGTTGTATACAATTGGTACTGCTGACAAATTAACTTTAGGCATTTGTCGAAAACTATCTACAATTATACTCTGGCATTTATTAGAGTTTACTGACACTCCAAAGCGTGTAGACCACTCAAAGATATTATTCAACTCAATGTTGATCTTATGTATAGCACCGTTGAGGTCTTCAACTCTACTTTGCATATAGAGCTGCAAGTCGTCCGCATACAAATGGGAACAGCCAAGACGAGGACAAATGAAATTGATGAATATGGAGAACAAGATAGGAGAGAGTATACCACCTTGAGGTACACCAGAGGTAAGTTTACACCAATCCGAGACTAGACTGTCAATCTGGACAACTTGTTGGCGACCTCGCAGATATGTAGAAAACCAATTTAAAGCTGAATGGGAGATCTTGTTATATTTTAGTATGGCCAGTAGAATGTCATGGTCGACAGTATTGAAGGCATTGGAAAAGTCAATCAAGACCACAACCGACACCAAGGCTTCTTCCATTCCGTCACGTATGTCCTTTGTGATTTTCAGCAGGGCAGTGCTAGTACTATGTCCCGAACGAAAACCCGACTGATAAGAACTTAGTAGATTGTTGTTTTGAACGTGTTTAGATAACTGTATTCGCACCACTGCTTCTAAAATTTTAGATAAAAATGGTAATATTGATATGGGTCTAAAGTCATTAAGAGATAGAGGCTGTGGAATTTTAGGTAGGGGAATAACAAAAGCCTGACGACATGTGTGTTAACGTATTCGAGTCAGGGAGGGAATAAATTGAAGAACTAAGTTCAGAAGCGGAATAAAAAGAGTTGTCATCAGGTTGATCAAGTGACATTACTGTTAAGATTTATTCAAATATTAATAAAATAAAAATATATAAATTAGTATATAATATTTTAATACCTACGTATTTTTTAATACTATTTTATAAATTTAACTGCTTAACCTACCGGTTGATATTATTCAATAATAGATATATAAAGCATACACAAGAAAAAGGATATTTATTGCTATAATATTATAATATTGATATAATATCTTGCAGAGTATTTATTGCAATGCCATAATTACTGTCAGTTGTCTCCAATCCATCAATGGTTTCCTTTGCTACATCTTCTAGACAGGATTGTAAATATTTCACCTTATCAACATTCCTCACAGGTTTGCAATATACGCTTGAAGCAAACCTGTCCCAAAACGCATGCCATCGTAAGGTTACCCTCCAAAACCCCTTATTCAGAGCAGCCTCCAAAGCCCCCTGGTTTGTCTGGAATGCGGACCTACACATGGACTTCGATTCGATTCTCCAATATCTTAAAGACCTGGCAGTCCGCTTTTTCACTTTGGCACACAAAATCATCCGAACAACCAATTATCCCCCGACTGACCTCGGCACGGTCGAAAAACTATTGTTACGCGGCCTCGGCACGTATTAACGGCCCCAGACGACGATCTCGCTATCCGGTTAGCGAGATGAGTCTCAACGACCGCCCCTAATAAGGCGTACCCCCTAACACAACATTGACATCTCCGCCGTCGGCGAACGCACGGATACACGAGGTATCAAAGAGTGCCGGGGCGCTTCTTGCCCCCACTCACTCGCAATCGCAACCGCGTAACGGGGAACACCCCTTCTGGCGCTGACTCACCTTCGGGTTCGAAGCTCACGCTGCATAAGCTAACATAAGAAATAAGGTTTGGTTATTATTTTCCTATAAAATCAACTATCGATGCGTCCTACACTCTCATCTATACTCATTCGTGTTTCTACTATTCAATGTAACGTAGACTACGCTCCACAATTGCTTTTATCTCAAATTCTAGTCCACAACTATTTAACTTTACTCACCAACTAGCTATACAACTCGGTTATGACATTTGCATATGTATAATCCGCATCCTTAAGTCTTTCCTTCAATCAAAAGTATTTGTCAAATAAACTAGCAGTTTTCAAAATATAGACTGTCAAAAATGTGCACCAAAAATATGTACCAAAAATGTGTACCATGCACTCACTAGGAAATAACACGAACGTGGAAATTGAATGTGTAGGTTTGAGAATCATTTTTTAGGGTTCCGTAGCAAAAATGGCAAAAACGGAACCCTTATAAATTCATCATGTCCGTCCGTCCGTATGTCTCAGCGCTATAATCCGTCGTCTTTGCATTGCTTCTAATGAAATTTTACATGGAGGTGTCTTTTGAAAACTGTCATACAGACAAGTTATAAAATATGAGAAAAAAATGTTTAGGGGTAGCTCTCCAGACAGTGGACCGAGGGATGAAAAATTTTTTTACGTGCATCTCATTGTGTGAGGTATAGTTGGGTAGGTAGAGCTTTTAAAATGCATTTGAGGTAATAAAGCAGGTATTTTGCTAGAATGTATATTTAACGAGTTAATGGCGATCAAAGCCCTCCCTTCCCGAAGATGTACTGCCAAATATTTTTTTTCTTAATTTGATGACAAATTGGTAATTTTTTTTTTGAAGTCGGTTAAAAAGGTTTTTTTTAGTTTTCAATTTTTAGGTCCATTTGATTTTTTGTATATACCTATATATTTCTACTGTTTTTTGACAAACAAGTTCTTCTTCCATGCATTTCATACTTTCATGTTATTCCGTAGTTTTTTTCGAATGCCACCGTTTATGTAAGGATAGCCCTTTCTGGTGATTGTTATTCTGAACTTGCGTATCTACACACTGGAAAAAACCACCGTACCGCGAACTTTGATACATTCCTATCTGAAAAAGCTACCGTACCGAGGACTTGCTCACACTTTTTATGGAAAATCTACTATACCGAGCACTTATGTGTTAACTTTAACACATTAGTCCTGGCAAAGCTCTAACAACAAGACTGGAGTGTAAAGTGATGTGTGTATAAATAAACAGTGACGCCAGCTGGGGAATACACACTTCCACACTTCGACATGAAAAATCAACTCCAAACCGAGGACAAAATCAGATCGCCTTATCAAAACTATGATAGAATTCAAAATACAATAAAATGGTTAGGTCAATCCGAGGACACAACAAAAAGTCCTCGAATGTGCTTTGTGTATTCATGCCTACATCCTCGCATGGTACAACAACAAAAAAATATAAACATCTGAATTGAGAACCTCCTCCTTTTTTGGAATCAGTTATAAAAGTAAAATTAAATACTTATTTCCAAAAATCTGTACTGAATTACAGTTTGAAGTTGGTTTCATGCATGCAACTTTGTGTTTTAAACTGTTAGGTAGGTACCTTTTTAACCGATTCCAAAAAAGGAGGAGGTTCTCAATTCGGATGTTTATATTTTTTTGTTTGTTTTTTTTTTATGTATAATACACAGGCATAACTCCGTCATATATACACGGATTTTAAGAAATATTTTTTTATTTAAAGGTCCCAAGGTGGTCCTATATTATGTAGTGAATTTAATACCTAAACTTTTGATGAAAAAAATAAGTGGTGTTAATTTGGAATTAGTGAAAAGCCTTTTATGTTGGTGATTGTATTCATTTTTGTTACGAGTATGGATGTTTTTAGTGTACGAAGAAAGCGATTTGTCACAAAATTGTAAAAAAGATGCACTAATTAAATAAACTAATAAAGGAACAAAATCTTATTTTATTAGTAATTAGTTTATTAAATAATTAATCCATTAGTTTAGATTGAGTAAAAGCCACTTCTTGTGAGGAGGCTTGAGTCCAATTACTTCATTATAATAAGAAAGGATATTCATAATATAAGAATTACTCTAATAAATATCAACTTCTTCGTAATCAGATCATAAGGACATACATGTCAAGTGAAAATCTACTAACTCAATGTAAATAAGATGCTTTGGAACGAATTTAATTAAACAAGCATTAATAAACTAAACAAAATTTCAAAGCCACTTTCTAGACTTCCTATATAATTTTCAACTTTTTTCGACAACTTTCTAATTGATGAAAGAAAGTTGCTTTTTTAATTGAAGATGTTCGCTGAAAACACGCCCCTGAAGCTAATTTCAGTAAGACATGGTTAGTTTATTTCTTTGAACACACTCAATACCGCCTCTGTGAACCTCCCAAACAAACAACCGAGAACTTTGAAAACAATTTTATTCGTGAGCTAAAATTGACCTTTTTGTGTTACATTAAATTTCATTTTACGTTCATAATGTAATATTTGCTTATGCCCTTTTGTAATTGTAACTAAAAGCTTTCAATTCATTTCATGAAAGTGAAGAAAGGCAGACGGGAAATTCAGTTGACCGCGAGATTTCCCGTGAGAGGACGTTTGTAGGTGTGTTACGTTATCAGTACTTAAAAAAATACGTAAAAGTTTTGGCAACTTTTGTATGTGAAAATATTATCAGTCTAAAAATCGGAGACTACATCGATTTCAATTAACAAGTGAATAAATGGTTTTATCTACTCTCATATCGGAAAATTCGAATAATAAAGTTTAAAACAAGTCTATATTGACAGACTTTACAAATACATTACCAAAATTTAAAAATAGAATCATATTATAACACAATTTCTCTAAAAAAATAATGTTATAATACAATCAATACGATACAAGACTAAAATCCAATCATTCGTATACCATAATTGTTTTTATGGGCGCGTGTAAAACGCATGCGCGGTTATGTGCAGGGTTTTGGCGCCAATCATACTTTTTGTTGTGCTGAATTTCGTAGGTTTTTTTTTTATTTTTGCTAAAAAAGGGCCGATATTATTGGATGTGTAGAAAATTGGACTCCGCCCGATATTTTAGATTTTAGAGGCGACAGAAATGACACATAATCTATTTATTACCAGAAAAGTCGAAAAACATAAATGATAAATGCTATCACGACTTTATGGCATGGAAAATGCATCACAGTTTGAAGCTGGTTTCATGCATGTCAAGTGTGTTATAAACTGTTAGGTACATAGAAACCAAATTTAAACTGTAGTTTTTTTAGAACAGATTTTTGGAAATAGGTAATTTTTCAACTTTTTAAAGCTGGTTGTTTTTTTTTTCGTTAAAAAGTTAATTATTTAATAAACTAATTACTAATAAAATAAGATTTTGTTCCTTTATTAGTTTATTTAATTAGTTTTATTTATGCTAGTTGTAATGTAAATATTTTTGTACATAAATAAAAAATAAATCTATAAAATGAACAAAGAAATCCATTTTTATATATCTTTTTTTTTTTCAATTCGTACCTTATTTATGTCATTGGGAAAAACAGCACATTGTGCGCACGACATTTCTATTGATTTATTATGCAATCTTAATAAAAACAAAGACAAGGGACTACGGAGTAAAAAGTAAAGTTGTTTTATACGTTGATGACTATAGTTAGCCATCCGTAGCCGTCGCATCCCTAGGCCGGCCTGCAGGCTGTCGTCAATCGCATGGCATCAGATTGCGGTGTCAGCATAGGAAGCAACGCAACCTTCTAATATTGTTTGATAATTAGTCAGTCTTGTCATAGCTGTTAGCAAATAAACTTATTCTCCAATTTATTCGCCGTATCGTAAGTGGCGCAGTCGGTCTTGGTCGCGGCGTGTTGAAGTCTTCAAACTTAGATTCCACCGTAATCGATTTCGATCGGTAATTCGCGACCCTCGAATCTACTCGCGGCGACAGTCAACATATCTGCGGAGACTTCTTGAACATTGGAAGACTCGTGGCGTGACAGGGCTCATCCCGATTGAAGATGCAGAGAACATTGTGGTAAGTACTTGCTCACTACCAAGTCACCTTGCTATATCCTCGGTTGTTCCTTTTGCACTTTGTGTAATTTTTCTCTTTTTGTTTCATTTATCCTATAGAGTTGTGTGTTCTCTCAAAGGCACATAACGTAAAGATATAGTTCACCATTATATAATTCTTTTTAACATAAAATAGATACTTGCTACGGAATATAGCGAGTACTATCGTTTTACGTCACTGCTGGATCGGACGACAAGTTTTTGTCGTAGTCTATCCATAGGTAGTGATAATACTTAAGCACTTTTTATATCTGTAAAGAATATTTTTTTTTACGTTGCTTGTACTATTACACTGTACAGTACAGTACAGTGCTTGTAGACGTATTCTAGTTCGTGCATAATAGCATAGTCGGATTATACAACAGTCTGAGTTAAGGAACTTACTTCATAGCCATTAGACCAACTGTACAATTTTTTATTTTTTATTTTTTCGGAATAAAATATAAATTATAGTATAAGAGTTAATATTAAGTAGGTAAATCTTTCACTCACAAAATGGACTTCAAAATTATAGCAGACCTCATGCCTCGTTGTGATGGCAATCGTCGCACTTTGAACTACTATATAACGGAAGTGGAATCACTAATTACTCGTATCGAACATAGCACAACCCTACTAACACTTATTAAAAGTAGGCTAAGCGGTGAGGCTATCGATGCTGTCGCCTTTGAAAGTAGTTTAGACTCATGGGAATCTATAAATAATGCTTAATGCTTAAGGAGGTTAGGGGAGCTAAGAGATGAACTCCAAATAATGCAAGAACTAACACGCACGCGTCGCGAAAAAATGGAAGATGCTGATACTTTCGGAAACCGTCTTCGCGAAATCCTAGGCACCCTTTATTCAACTGGTAAACATACCGACAAGACATACTACGAAAAAATGGTTATAGACCAGTTCATTAACCAGCTGAGCTTTAATGTGTCCATAGGCGTACTAATTGCACGTCCCGATACTTTAGAATCAGCCATCACGGCGGCACGTCAGGAGGAATCAAGGCTCGCGTATAACAGAAACTCGTCATATAGCCTACCATCAACTTCTACGCAAAAACCGAAAGAAATATCGTATAGACCCAATATGAACCAGTTTCGCCCATCATCTAGACCTTTTATTAATCAACACTTAGCAACTCCCAACTTTGTTCCTCAACAAAATAACATGACACAAGAACAAAGAAAGCAATGGGCACAGTCCATACTCCCATGGAAAAATAGGACACACAGTAGTAATCTCAGGCCTACCGGCTCAGACAACTATAGGAATCAAAGTAATTTTAGAACACAGCCCAATGTATCCCAACATCTAATTTAAATAGATACTTATTTAATAGATTCTGGTGCATCTAGATCCATGATCTCACCAGACTCTATCAAGGGAACAGTATTCGAACAATTGGTGGAATACGAACCATTCGAAGTATAATCTGCCCACGCAGTCACACGTCAGAACCACGTGGTATACCTACCACTACCACCAGCTTTCCACAGTGACACTATTCATAAATTTCTGCTTTTTGACTTCGACCCAAAATACAAGGGTTTAGGGTTTAGGGCTCGATCTACTTAGAGGTCTTTCCAGTAAAATCGACTTTAAAAATAAATTACTGCACACAACAAACGCAGATATCCTTATACGTTTCGATTATCCCGTAAAAAAGGTCAGTATAGACCCGAAATGTCAACAAATGATAAAAATAAAATCCAACTACATGGATGGTCAATATCTTCATGACACATATCACTGGGACAGAGGCCTAACCTCACCAGCTGCCATAGTGTTTGTTAAGGATGGAAAGTTTACCACCTCTATCATTAACACAGATAGCGAAAAAAGAATTGTGACCAACACCACAAAAATAGAGTTAGAGCCTTTCTATGACACAACTGGACAAGCACACGTGAACACATTTGAAGTAAAGCCTGACATAGACGACATATTACGTAATAACTTGACAAAAATTAAGACCGATCACATGAATGAGGAAGAAAAACGAGAAATTACTAAAATTTGCTTTCAGTATAGAGATCTTTTCTACTCAGAAAATATCCCACTCACTTTTACCCATACTATTAAGCATCAGCTGAGACTCACTGACGAAACACCCATATTTGTTAGGAACTACCGACAGCCACCACAACAACGCAAAGAGATACAAAACCAAGTCGACTCTTTGCTTAAACAAGGAATTATAAGAGAAAGTATTTCCCCTTGGTCTTGCCCTGTGCACATCGTGCCAAAAAAACCAGACGCTGCCGGTAACGTTAAATGGCGTTTAATAATAGATTACAGACGACTAAATGACCGACTTATAGAAGACAAATACCCTTTGCCAAACATTTATGACATTTTAGACAGACAAATTCGAGCCAAATATTTCACGACCCTGGATTTAGCTAGTGGCTACCACCAGGTAGAAATGGATCCTGACGATGTAGAGAAAACAACTTTCTCGACCGAACGCGGGCACTATGAGTACCTTCGTATGCCATTCAGGCTCAAAAAATCACCAAGTACGTTTCAGAGATTGATGGATCACATCTTAAGAGGTCTAGACAACGTATTTACGTACCTCGATGACGTAATAATAGCCAGTACGTCATTAAAGGACCACATTACAAAATCAAAAAAAGTCTTTGACAGATTCAAAACACATAATCTAAGAATACAACTTGAAAAATCGCAATTCCTATAGAAATAAGTTATTTTTCTCGGACATGAACTGACTGATGAAGGCATTAGACCAAACAAAGACAAGATAAAAGCTGTCCTAAACTTTTCCCTTCCTGAAAACCAAACAGAGATAAAAGCTTTCCTAGGCTTAGTGGGTTACTATCGAAAATTCATTAAAGACTTCGCTAAACTGACAAAACCAATGACTTTATGCCTTAAAAAGAATAACAAAGTTACCCACTCTCCTGAGTTCTTAGACGCTTTCGAAAAATGCAAAGAAATTTGACAAACTCCCCAATATTACAATACCCAGACTTTAGTAAAACCTTCATACTGACCACAGATGCATCTGATATAGCACAGGGAGCAGTACTGTCCCGAGGCCAAGTAGGATCTGACAAACCAGTCGCATTTGCATCTAGGACATTACAGGACACAGAAACCCGGTACTCGACTATCGAAAAAGAACTTTAAGCCATAGTTTGGGCTGTCAAATACTTTAGGTCATATCTTTACGGAAGAAAGTTCATCATCTACACAGACCACCGACCTCTAACCTGGCTTATATCACTTAAAGACGCAAACTCAAAACTGATTCGTTGGCGACTAAAACTAGCTGAGTACGACTATAACATCGTATACAAGAAAGGATGACAAAACACAAACGCAGACGCCCTATCCCGCGCAAAAATATTTCACAATAGTATCGAATCCCTCGCAGTAAACTTTGACGACAACGAAGACGACCACGTGATCGACAGAATATTTGAAAACGTCCGTAGAAGTACTGAAAACGAAAATAGACCAAACAGACCAACCACTGACGACCAGCAAACCCAGAACGATACCAGGCCTGAAGACATTCCGATGTCAATAGTTACTGAGTCCGATAGCATGAGCATAATAATCAACGAACCTGACCAGTTAGTCTCAACAAACCACACACAGCCAGATAACGAAAACCCTGGTATTCCCATAGTGGCAGATGCTATAGACAGACAGCTTAAGCTTCAAATCAGGTCAACCCCCGGTTCCACCTACAGAGTTGAAGCTAGGTCAACCAACTCAAGAACGGTAATCTAAGACGGGTTTATTCCAATTAACAAGACTGAAAAGGAAATAACTAGAGTCTTGAAAGAGCACACCATCGCAGGTCGCGTTTTCCATTGCTACTTTCATAACGAAGAACTGTATCAAGCATTTTCACGGGTATATACAACAATTTTTAATGACAGAGGTCCTAAGCTCTATAAATGTACTTCACGAGTTACACTAGTCGAAAACAAAACAGAACAATTAGAACTTATTAAAAAATATCACGAATGAAAAACAGTACATAGAGGTATCCAGGAAACCTATTAACAACTCCACAGGAACTACCATTGGCCTCACATGCTCTTAACCATCCAACGCGTTATTAATCAATGCGAAAGTTGCCTTAAAGCTAAGTACGAACGAAATCCACTAAAAACCACACTGGCTCTTACTGAAACACCCACCAAACCCTTACAACATCTTTTCATGGATCTTTATTCTACTGGAGGGGCAACCTTCCTTACAATAATTGATAATTACGCCCAGGCTATACCACTGTCTGCATGTAGCAGCGTACATGTATCAGAAGCACTGCTACAAGTATTCTCAGTACTGGGACTGCCCCAAAAGATAACCACAGATTCCGATACAAAATTTGACAATGAAGTTATCCAAGAAATATGTGCTTTGCATGATATAAATATCCACTTCACAACCTCATACAACCCAAATTCAAACTCCCCAATAGAAAAATTCCACTCAACCATTGGTGAGATTATTAGAATACAAAGACTGACTAACAAAGACGACCCCATTCAAGTTATAATGAAATACGCCATCATAGCATATAATAATGCAATCCATTCTACTACTGACTACACACCCCATGAACTTCTATTTGGTCATAAAGCATCCAGAAACCCTCTTGAGCTATATTTCCCCAAGGAGTTCTATTAGGATTATGTCATCAAACACCGTATGAACACAGAAGCAGTACAGGAATGCGTGGTGACTAACGTAACAAAGAATAAAGAACATGTAATCACTAAACGGAACCAAGAATCAGAGAATGTAACATTTAAGATTGGCGATATTGTTTACAAACAAGTAGCCAAACCCGCGCGAAACGATAAAACAAAACCAGTCTTTAAAGGCCCATATAAAGTCATCAACCTCCATCCAAACAGTGTAGCCGAAATAATAGGCAGTCACCCGAATTCTAAATCTATTACAGTTTATTATAAACTCCTACGTAGACCTCATCTTGTTCCAGGATGCTCATCGCAGGAGCCTTCAACCTCTACACAAGCGCCGACATGATCCTTAGCCCTATAGAAAATAACAATGGTATCCTTCTTCTTAAGCAAGGACTAATCCTTAAAAAAATTGATTCTTTTAATTTAGCTTGTATTTATAATATAACAGAACTTCAATTAACTTCAATTAAACTTACAGCGCTATATGCTTGTACAAAAAACGCTGAGACCAACCTACACTCAGATGACCTACATAAAACATATAGAGACCAGATAGAGCATAGTTTAAACCTAATCGATAAAAAGATAGCATTTATTTTTCCTCGCCCTAATCGGGTTAGACGTGGTCTTATAAACGGCCAAAGCAATAACCGGTAACCTTGACCACGATGACGCAATCAAATTTGAAAGCAACATAGTAGACATACGCAAACAAATAAAAAATATCAAAGGCACCCAGAAAAACTCCTTAATTTTGGCAGAAAATACGATTAAAGAATTTAGTAGTCAAGAACAACCATTTAGCTGGCAGTAGAGGGAGACACTGGGCTTTAACAAAAGTAATACAAAAAATAAAAATAAAATCGCTTTCGCAAATGGTTTTCACACACCTATAACATTTTTGAACGAGCTATCCAATGTCCACACTATGGGGTAGACGAGACAAAATATTCATCCCCAATTTACATGAAGGGCAGGTACCCTAAAAAAATATTTTTTTTAAATTTTATTTTACGACTTTGTCGGCCTAATTAATATGTATATCCATGCCAAATTACAGCTTTCTAGTACTAATGGTCTCTGAACTAAGCCGCGGACAGACAGACAGACGGACATGATGAAACTATATGGGTTCCTTGTTGACTATGGAACCCTAAATAGTTTAAAATTATTTGTATCCTGTGTATTGTTTGGGATCAGGTGGCACTCATTTACAAAATGTCCAGAAATATTAAATGACTGTTAGTATATTCACGTGTATATTTTACTAAATTACAAAATTTAATCATTGATCTGACTGGCCCTCTAAAAGGAAAAGTGTATAAATAACTCAGTATTATGGTTTGCGGTTACGAAAACCACAGTGAGCAACGGGCATTAGTTATAAGGTCGTATATCATTTGATATTTACTACACACTGGCTTTTGTCTGCGACTTTGTTTACGTGCTCTGGAAATTTATTGTTTTTTTTTCTATTTTTGTGTGAAAATCTTAATGCGGTTCACAGAATACATCTACTTACCAAGTTTCAACAGTATAGTTCTTATAGTTTTGGTAAAAAGTGGCTGTGATATACGGATGGACAGACAGACAGACATGACGAATCCATAAGGGTTCCGTTTGTTGCCAATTGGCTACTGAACCCTAAAAATGTACTGGGAATAAAACTTAACATTAATTTAGATGAAATTCGTGGTCTCAAGAATATTTTACGGTGACATAGGTATCAGAAGAAATTCTAATATTGCTCTACCAGGTTACTTTTCCAGGTGTATAGCACATTATGACCTGTGTAAGAAAATTTTAAACCTACCCTCACCAAGTATTGGTTTTGCTGTGTAAGCTCAGGAAGCCTAGGTGTCTCTCTGCTCTTTTAAAAGTGTTGCCAAGGAATCAAATGCAACTTTTAAAAGTGTTGCCAAGGAATCAAATGCAAAAAAATCAAACTCAAAACCTCCTCATGCAAATGGGTTTCTAAGAACACTTTCGAATCGTTAAGTGAATTAACTACAACTAACTTTACAAACTAATTACAATACTGTTTTATTGCGTGCGTCCAAAAAGTACGCTTTTTAAAATCACAAACGAAACATAATATTATAGTGAATCAACTAATAAATACATGTTTTTATATTGAATCAATTTTTGAAAAATTCAGATTACATGCATTGCACCATGTGATAGGTTAAAAGTCTTAAAAAAAAAAACTTTGGGATCCTCCGTTAGTGCACTGGTAACATAGAATTTATAGTGAAAATTTATCTTGTGACCGCGACATCGCACGTCTTCTAGGTGTCCCTACTAAAAAAAATTTCGGCACTTTACTGAGTGCTGGGAATTTGCGGGTTTCTGTTTCAATCGATGTTGGAGCACCGGTATGCGTTCCGCACTAATGTTCATATGGTAATAATGTGCAAATTTCCATGCGGCGGTTCTTTGAACGACATTATCAGGCGAACTCTTTCTAGCAATATTCCCTCTATGCTGAAACCCAATGAAATATCTGATTTTTTTCTCTGTTCCGATATATATTGGATTGACTCCAGGGGAAGTCTCGGTAATCACGGAGTGACGGTACAGAAAGCTGTTCTTTATGCTGATAACGAAAAGCGGCTTTAATATAAGTTTCTTATTAGACTATGTATTTGTGCCGTTTGCAGTTGAAACTTTGGGTCCGGACTCCAAGGACTTAACGATCAGCGAAAGATTTTTATAGGATATTTCTTTAAGATTGTTCGTTGCCACTGGTGACAATCTAGTTTTTCTTTCCTTTTTTGAAAAAAATTTTTTTTATTTTATTCTATTTCAAGTATAACTTAAAATCTTTGTCACGTCCAATGACGACCGCAAACTGGTATCATAAACACTTTACAAAACATCAATCAAAACGATTTCCACGTACAAACAGCAATCGCGTGCTTTCAAAAAACCCGGACCGTTCCTTAACGGCCACGGATATGGTATTTATGATAATTCAGGGAGTCTTAAGAGGTTACACTTCGCAGCGCCTCGCAGCGTGCTTCATACAAACGAATTAATCATTTGTTTTTGACATTTAATGATCAATCACTATGAAACTACTTCGTCTCTGGTTTTTCCAAAATCTTGTAAAACGTTCTATTAACTAGAAATCTTTTTTAAAACCATTTCTATGAAAAACTAGAATCCTGTATAACTTTTGAACTATTAAATTTTAAAGAAAACTGGCACACTGTAAACCTAGATATTTATTACTAGAACATTTCTTCAAAATTTCGTGGTTTTTGATCAACAAGTGTCCAAAATAAGTGAAAAATTCGTTTGTATGAAACCCGCTGCGGAGCGTTGCGAAGTGTATCCTCTTAAGAAAGAAATAATAATAATAATAATATACTTTATTGCGCATATAGAAAACAAAACAATTAAACAATAAAAGTAATAACAAATTGGCGGTCTTATCGCTAATGAGCGATCTCTTCCAGACAACCTTTGGGTAGAGGAGACTTTATAAAATTATTGAGTAGAATGTGCTAACTGAAACTTTACAATATAAGTATACATTTATAGCAATAGCTAAATTTATATACATATGAATAATAAATAATACTAATACGTACAAAAAATAAATATACATATATATATCAAATACATAACAAAAAAATAAAAATAAATACACAAACTACATACATCTTAAATAATATAGATGAATAAACAGTGTTGATGAGACAGCTTAAATTTTTAAGTAATGTGTGATTACGAGATTTTTAAATATTCTTAAAGTTTGTGCTTTTTTGACATCAAAGGGTAAACTATTCCATAGCCTTATGGCTGTGACAGTGAATGAGTCATTATATGCTTGCGAATAATGTGTTGGGGTTTTCAGCATCATGTTTGTAGTGGCGCGATGAGCTGTAGACCCTATAAAATTGAAACGCTCTTTCAAGTATAACGGAGTAGACGGATTGAACAGTACGTTGTAAAGAAGAAACAGAAAATGAGTATTCCGGCGAAGGCGAATTGGGAGCCACTTGAGTTTTAATCGAAATTCGGATATATGATCATACTTACGTAAACCAAATATGTATCTAATACATAGGTTCTGGAGTCGCTCAAGCTTATTTAATTGCTCCTCAGTAAGGTCAAGATAGCTAGCATCCGCATAATCAAGGACAGGTAGCAGTAGTGATTTAGCCAGTGCAATTTTAGTGGCAATGGGCAAGAAGTTACGCAATCTGCTAATGGATTTAGCAGTAGCAAATATTTTTCTGCTAACTTCTTTTAATTGTGGTTCCCACGAAAATGTCTGGTCTATGATGATGCCCAAGTTTTTTACAGCCTCGCTATATGGAATGACTGTTCCATTAATACTCACTTTAGGAAGATTTTGTAAATTAATCTTAGATATCATTCTTGAAGTACCCACAATGATAAGTTGCGTTTTATTTGGATTTACGTTTAGACCGTAAGAGGTACTCCAATCCATAATGCGAGCAAGATCGTTATTTATAATCGCAACTGCACTTCTTAGTTCACTAACTGGAGCCTGAGTATATATTTGAAGATCGTCTGCATATAGATGGTAGAGAGAAGATAAATTAGATGTTATATTATTAATGAAAATAGCAAAGAGAAGTGGAGACAACACGCCACCTTGCGGGACACCAGCATTGGTGTAGCACCAAGTGGAGAAGGAATCATCAACCTTGATCCGCTGCCGGCGCCCACGCAAGTAACTTTGAAACCAGTCGATTGCTGTTGGAGATATGTTAAGAGAACTTAAAAGTGAAAGTAGTATATCAAAGTCAACAGTGTTAAAGGCGTTGCTAAAATCTAATAGTGTTAGCACTGTGACTTTTCTGTTTTCTATACCGAGACGAATGTCATCAGAGATTTTGACAAGTGCAGTAACCGTACTATGTCCAGGACGAAAACCAGATTGAAGGGGATTTAGTAAGTTATTTTTAGTGAGGAAATGACACAGCTGTTCATGAACAAGACGTTCAAGAACTTTAGAAAGGAATGGTAAGATGGATATGGGACGATAATCGGAATAACAGACAGGATTTGCTTTTTTCGGCAAGGGAATAATTAATGAATCTTTCCAGGAACCTGGAAATTCGCCAGAGGCAATAGAGTGATTAAGGATATTTGTGATGATAGGAATAATAATGTCAAGGATAGGAAGGATCATGTTACGGCTAATGCAATCACTCCCCACAGCGTTAGAAGATATAGCGATAATGCTCTTCTTAACATCACAATCAGAAAATCGACTTAGTAAAAACGGAGGAAAGTCAGGAGTTGGTTTTAAGGAAAGTGAGTTTAGCGTATTTATTTTTTTGTTGCCTTCAATAGCAACATTGGAAGAAAAGTGTTGATTAAGAAGATTGACATCAATATCATGTGAAAGGGGAATACTATTAGTCTTACCAACTCCTAATGACTTAAGAAATTTCCAGATTTTTGCTGGATCACCGTTTTCAACGGATTTATGGATATAGCGTCGTTGTGCATCTCTACACATTCTATTGCAGCGATTTCTCAGGAGTTTATACTTAGCAAGGTTGCTTTCACAAGGGTTGGTTTTAAATTTAACTTTAGCACGATTTCTTTTAACCATCATCTGTTTGATTTCATCGGTAAGCCACTGTGCGGGTAGATGTTTTTTTTTAATCATTCGAATTGGGGCATGGGTGTCATAAAGGTCAGTAATGACTTTGTTAAGTAATAAAATTTTTTCATCAACTGAAGATGCTTTGATAACAGCGTCCCAATTTAACTTACTAGCGTCATCGCACAGACGGTTCACATCCATTCCACTAAAATTGCGTTGCTGAAGTATTCTTGACTTAGCTTTAGGAGGACGTAATTTGTAGGATAGATAAATCAAATCGTGGTAAGAAAAGGCATCAGCAGCGCACTGACCATGTTTGTACACATGTGTTGGGGAGGAAACTATAATTAAATCTAAAAGGGAGGGTGTACAATTAGGAAAGAAATGTGTAGCTTTAAGGGGTAATATTTGTAGGTTGCATCCCTCTACAATACTGTTGAGCAGATGAGAACGTCTATCTTTTTTTAACAAACAAGTGTTAAAGTCACCCATAACAATTGTGTGGTCGTAGAGGGGTGTTAAATTTTCTAAAAGGCTTTCAAAAGAAGAAAAGTAATTAATATGTAAATTGGGACTATAGAAAACTCCAAGAAGAATTTTGCAGCTTGCAAGTTTTACCTCAATAAAAATATGTTCAGAGGTATTAGAGGAAATTTGATCAGAAATGTTAATAATAGAGAAGGAAAAGTTAGACCTAAGATATATAGCCACACCACCACCACCTCTATCTTTACGGTCGTTTCGAACTAACTGAAAGCCTGGCAATGAAAAAGATGTAGAAGGTAAGCAAGGTTTTAACCAAGACTCCGAAACAAGGACGGCGTGAATGTTTTTGTTATCAAAAGATGCTAGCATATCGGAGTAATGAGCTGGAATACTCTGTGCATTTATATGTACGATATTGAAATGTTTCAGTGAGTCTGAAAAAGTGGATGTTAAAGTAGCGCTGAGTGAAGGAGAAGCATTAAAAGAACTGTCGTCACTGTTCAATCCATCTGAAGAACAAGGGAAAGAATTATTACTGTCGCTGTCACTATTCATATATTACAATAAAATATTTATGTATATATACGTATAATATAATATAAAGACTATTAATATGTTTGATATACAATAAAATAGAAATATATAAGTATATGTGCTCTACCTGCCAGCAGTCTGGTTTAGAAAAAATACAAATTACATACAATCGAAAACATAAACAACAAAAAAAAAAAAGTATTACTGAAACAAAAAAAAAAAGAATTATTTAGGTATATGTTACACGGAAAATTACAGCTACATTCTGGTAAAATAAATACAATAGTTATTATCATTATCATTTAAAACATGAAACATTAAAAAAAAACAACAAATTAAAGTTGTCCTAATATGCTTTTACCACAGCCGTACAAATTAAAGTACCTAAAACGTAGTTTCTAGAGCCGTAAAATTCTTAAAAAAAAAAAAACTAAATAAAAATATTTTTGAAGGTAAAGTGATAAACGGTGATAAATAAAATAACGAAATGTGATTATACTTAACTCAAGTGGTTAAAAGAGAAAATTGAAGCTAGAGAAAAAAAAAAAAAATTCCAAGATAACAGGAGAGGGCAAGACTGCATAACGGCTTTCAATCGTTCGTAAACATTTGAACTTGAATGTCACCTATTTCTTCGCTGCTGTTCTCTTGGGTCGGCCAGTTTTAGCTTCTATAGAGGAATTTTCAGTACCACTGTCAATAGAAGAAACTGCCACGGCATTTGCAGTCGTGTTTGGGGCAGCATTAAGCTCACTACGGCTAACAATCTTATGCCTTTTGCCATCAATGCCAATTGCAATTATCGATCCTCCTTGCGTCCAGCACTTGGAGATTCCAAATTTTTGCCGTGCTGCCATGAATAACTCGTGCCTAGACTTCGTGAGGAATTCAGAAAGCGTGATTCCAGAATTTTTAAGCCCAGTTTTGGCAGACCACACTTTATCTCTAAGGGTCACATCAGAAAACTTAAGAACTATTGGTCTGGATTTGTCTTTCAATAGATGGCCTAATCGATAACTGTGACGTATTTGCTCTGACGAAAAACTTGAGATTTTTAATCTTTCTGTCACAATTTTAAAAATAGTGTCCTTGATATCTTCAGTCTTGCTTTCTGGGACTCCATGAACTAAAAGCATTTTGCGTCGACTGCACATCTCAAGACGATCATGCTCTTTTGTCAAATGCTCCACTTGTGATTGAAGACATTTTAGAGACAACAAAACAAAGGATTTGAAGCTGGCAAAGTCCGCTGCAAGGCTTGAGGAATGTGCAGTTTTGTCTCTCTCACCTATTTCACTTTGGAATTCAGCCATTCTTTTGTTGAATACCTCAGTCATCTCAGACATTGACTGTTTTAAGGACTCCATTTTGTGCAGTGATAACAAAGTAGAACAGTTTCAATCTTGTCAAATTGTAATTTGTGTAAAGTAGATATGAACTAGGATAATGATAGCTGGTAAGTAGTGCACTTTAATCTTGCATATTATGTTAAAATAATTGCTATTAAACAATTACTGCAATAATATTTTTAATTTTAAAATAGAACACAGTGTTCACAGCACACCTACCCACACTTAAGTTATTAATATTTCTATTTATAATGTATTTTTTAATTCTGTGAATATTTGTGTATATGTAAGATTGGTGTACTAGAACTGCATAAGTCACTAGGAGTTGTTTTATATATTTAGAAAGCAGATTTTGTAAGTTTATATGAGTGAGGTATCTCCAGAACCACAACATTACAGAACACAAATTCTTTAATTTTTCAAAGGTATATTTTTCCAGATGGTCATAGGCAAATACAAGGCGCGATAACTTGCTTATTTGTTACTTGCACCAAGCGGAAAAAGGCAGGGAGTGTCTCATTTGAAAAACAAAATAATGAAAGTTAGTTACCTATGTAGTCAGGTCGCGCCATGCATTGGACCAACGAGCAGCACGCGTTTGCTGTCTGTGCTACTTTTTGACTGGCCGTTGCATTATCGCCACTCAACGAGCGTTCCGCACTCGTTTCAATGTTCGTCCTGCAGATCCAGTTTCAGCAATTGTTTTGTGGGTGGGCACATTCAATGTGAAGAAAAGGGTGTCAAGAGGTCGGCGGACTGTCACTACACCCGAAAACATCGAGAATGTAAGGCAGTCATTTTTACGCACTCTACAGCGTAAACGTGCTTCTGCTTTGGGAATTACGGATTTGGCTTCTTGTGACTTTCTTATGGGGTTATCTAAAATTAATTGTATGCAAACTATAGTAATTTGTTATAACTACAAATTAACGAATTTCGGATCTTTTGCTATATTTGTGATTTAAGACTGCTTCGTGTCAAATTTCGTGATTCTAGGACAACGGGAAGTACCCCATAGTTTTTTACAAAAATAGCTGAATGTCGGCTGTATTCTTTTATTTTGTTGACCTAAAAGCTAGATTTTTTACAATGTAGACCTTATATGATATTATCAGATTTGATATTAATGTGATCCTATTAGAGTTTCTTTTTTCCCATAGAGGTACGGAACCCTAAAAAGAGTAAATTGACTACCTGACTGATTAATATTTTAACGCATAAAAATTAGTATTTGGGCTTCGAATTAAAAAAACAAGCTATACATATTTTACTGTTTTGAAAATCATCTCCTAAGGGGCAAAAATTGATTGGAAATTCGTATGAGAATTTCAATATTTTTCTGTCTGAAGACTTGATATTTTTCTTTGAGGTTCCTGGAGATTTTTTTTTGCAAACTTTACATAGCTAATGCATTGCAAAAACGATAACCTAATTCTTGCAAAGTTATTTTAAAATTTTATTGTAGTTTTTTTGTTATACACGACAATCTAATATACAAACAGGATACATAAGATGACCAATTATACACATTTTGTATCTAATTATACGATCTGGCAGCCGTGTGAGAATATTCAGCAAAATAAGCATCTACAAATAAAGCAAATAGAAGACTACTCAACAAATATTATTATTTACCGCATATATTGTAAATTGACTTTTTGCTGGCATTCTTGTAAAGAAGTCATTAAATTACAAGCTTTATAAACATATAGCTTAAAAGTTCGGAAAAAAATCATTGCTTCTAGAATTGCTTTTACATTTTAAATTAAACAATTTTCTCTGCGAACTTAAGTTGCAAGTTAAGTTCGGGTTGCCGATCACGAAGTCCTAATCTTACTTAACTTAACCTCGAAGCCCGAATAATCTTTTATGGATTGCAATAGTATATAATTATTTGATGCTTTTAAGAAACTAGCCCATTCAAAGGCGAAAATCGAATTAAAACTTCAATAATTAAACATTTTTTATTTGGTGTGTGTTATACATGATATGTTTGTCCTTCCATCAGGTCATAACGGAGCGTCCAAGACCTGAAGACCGAAAAAGGAAATAGGTATATCCCGGAAAATTCAAAATTAATCGCAGAAATAGCTTCTATAACCGAATTCCTATGCTATGGCAAACTTTTTTACTGTAGTCAAGAAGTTTCTGTAGTTGTAGTAATCCCACGCCGATAACCGAATTTCGTTCGTAATAATTTAGGCAACCTAGAAATATCTGTCTTGCACGTTGGTTTGTGTGTTTTCATAAGCTCCCCGGTGTTTAGTTTACAATTCAGTTCTAACATAATGGTCCTGCCGCGTGCCGTTATGTTTGGGAGCCATTAATCCTGTAATCCTGACACACAGAGGTAATAATAATTCAAAAGACAATAGTTGGTCTACGTCAAGGCATATATCGGCTTTGTTATGGTCAGCGATACTATCGCTAGATAAATCGGCTTTGCGATTTTAATACCACCCATGGGCGTAGCCAGCTTTTGGATTAGGGGGGGGGCAGACCTGATAGAAAATGACATTTTTATATAATAAACATGTTAATTTTGAGCCAATTCCCTCAGGTTATGGGCACCTAGGGGGGGCTGCCCCCCCTGCCTGTACCTCGCTACGCCCATGATACCACCTGTATCTATGTACAACTAGTGGCGCCATTTTTGATTTCATGTTAATTTAAATTATTGCGGATTTCTAAAAATGTTCTGAACAAATTTTGTTTTAAACAACTCTAGTTAAGGGTTTTGTAAATTTCTATTACTGTGATTATTTTTAAGTTTTATCATACACATAACGGGGCTCAAAATTTTTTTTAAACTTTAAATTCCAATGAATCGCAAAATATACATAACAGAGAAAAAAAAATACTATATAACTTCTTTTGGCATTTTAAAAACTCATCTATCGACACTCCACACATAAAGGCAAAAATAAAAATATTTGTTTATATTCATAATTAGAATAAAATTTCAAGGGGTAATGGAAGTTACTTTTGAATTACTAGAATAAAATTCAAAGGGATAATGCAGATTACTTTTGGATCATTTGATCATTTGGTCGAAAGACTAGTTAAATACTTTTTTCTAATATATTACTAAATAATTACGAATAGGGTTTTTATATCTTAATATAATAATTATTGCTGAAAGGTGAAAAGAGAGAAAAGAGAAAAAGAAAAGAATTCTCATATTTTATGAAAGTAAAATGGAATGAAAGATGGAAAACTCCACGAAAACAATTAAAGCGTTTTCCTAAAAGTTTTAGTCATAATTGTTCTAAATGTTTATAATTTTTTTTTGCAATTTTGTAGATATAATCCCAAATTCGAATTGTCTTCTAAAAAACTTTCTACTATAACGTCACTCCTCAGGCACAAGGCGATTCCTTTTTGTGTGTGAATCTCAAATTCATAATGGTATCTAAAACAATAAAAAAAAAACATTATGTTCTATAAATACTTAAGTAATTTAAAATGATTTTGTACAAAATGTCGATGATGTCTGTAGAAATGTTTATGAACTTCTAACTGAACTTCTTTTATTTATGATCAAGAGAAAGTAAAAAATCCATAACTAATAGAACGTATTTAAAGTTTTTGAAACGTTTTAAAGTGAATTTATATAAAATGTGTTTAAAAAACCTACTGTCCTGGTTGAAAAGCAAAGAATTGGATTTTTTTTAAAATTATTAATCCTTAAGTCTTTGATAACATGTACACAAAAGGTAATATTAATGTTAAACGTCTTCTCTTACATACCGAGCATCTTTACTTGTTTTTGTTATAATAATTTCTAATTTTATACCTTTTTGATTGAGTTTGTATGTACGATGTAATCTCCGAAACTATTCATTTCATTTTAAAAATTCTTGCTACAATATTCTTTTCATTGGAAAAACAGACAAAGGCTATATTTTGTTTTGAATTCCAAAGTTTCTGTTACAAAAAATCCATATTTGTAAGTCGAAAGAAAAATCCACTTTGCCATAACGTTACAACGAAGCAGCGGTATGCTCTTATATTTTGGCGGAGGGATAGCTAGAAGGACAGAAAAGTATATAGAATACTTATTGTCCTGATCAAGAATTTCCTTGAGAATATATTTTTTCGTCTGAACACTATTATAACGACGTAACGGTGCTCGAACTTGATTTTGACACAAAGATAGAAAAGATACAGTTGAAGGGACAGAGAAAAACAAAGACTTCTTTTATCCTGATCGAGAATTTCAGCAGTAATAGGTTTTTCAGTGAGTGAATCCGCGGGGTTCGTCTAGTACGATTCAAAGAAGGAACATATTGAAAGATTTCTTATAATATTCTTAGCCTTCTGTTCTAGAAATTTGTACTAGTTGGCTGATAAACGGTTTTAATATGCTAGTTCATTATGATAAGTAAACAATACTTACAGGGTTGGCAGTACAGTTACTACTGAACAATACTTACAGGGTTGGCAGCACAGTTACTACTGAACAATACTTACAGGGTTGGCAGTACAATTACTACTAAACTTAAAGTTTAATTCCTTAAATGAATACAAGATCAAAGGATTCTTACAATTTATATTTTTGATATTGTATACTAAATTCCTCTTTGGATCAACTTTTCTGTAAGTTCTGTTGTTGAACTGAAAATAAATATAAGTATTGAAGTTAGCTTAGCTTTTATTTAATTAAGAAATATAAATATTATTTAGCAACTCTTAAGCGATTGTTAAAGATAATTAAACAAGGGCGTAGGCAGCTTTTGGGCTAGAGGGGGAAGACTTGGTATAAAATGTTGTTTTCATAGGGCAAAAAGGGCATAGTAGGCGTTTAACTCCATAATTATTCACATGGTAACACTCTATAGGCGTGGAGCTACTTCTTCTCTTGATTTTGATATATGACATTTTGATCCTTTTTTTCAATACGGGAGATAACATCCAGCTAAAAGATGAATGCCAGATCTGGCCTCGTTTATATCGAGGGTTATTTAACACGAATAGATTGGAAATCTTCTTGCCTTTCTTAAACTATTTCCAGCCACCTGAATAGCGGGGTAACGGCAACATAGCACATCCAAACAGTGAGGCAGACTATACAGAAGACGTTCTCGGACATCAGCCCATGTGTCACGCCTCTGTGGACTATGAGAAAGTTGACTGGCAATACGTCGAGGTGTTTGAGATGTATGTGTGATTAGACAACGAAATCAGTTCTACAAAACAGTCAAACATATCTATCCAGCTACAAAAATGAGTAAAACGGGGGATGTCATGTCCTCAAAGCTGTTTACAATCGCATTGATGTCTTTAAGTCTTGATAACTGGAAAGGACAAGGCATAAGTAAATGTAAACAGCGAGTAAATCTCACACCTACAATTTTCTGACGATGATATTATAGTGCAGTTGGGTAAACATAATTTCGAAAAAGAAGTCGATAAGCAGGGTCCATTAGGTTGGGCAGAATTTAGGAAGTCACGTCTTTACGTCGTCCATACTGCAGTGCTCTTACCTGCTCTTTCTGGCACAAGTAGTCCACACTATTATCATAAATGCGAAAGTTACTCTGTCTGCCTGTCTACTTGTCTGACATAGGCTACTTGAAAACGTCAAGCGTGAGTCGGACTTTTCTATAATTGAGAAGATGCCGTTGAAATTCTACACCGATAACCGAATTTTGGGCGGGCGGAACCGCAGGCAAAAGCTAGTAGATAATAAATAAAGCGATCGCGTGTCAACACGGCCTTACATCATCAAATACTGAGTAACTACTTCTCAACTCGTGAAAGGTTGGACGAACAGTTAACTGTTAAGGTGGGTACAGATTATTTGCAACAGAAGATGCAATGCAACACGAATGTATGTCGACGGTCCGCACGCACGCTGCGCGCCTCAACAACGGCCATTTCTGGCAACGTTCAGCGTACACGCCATTGAGCCGTTTGATTTTGAAGTGTATATAACTATATAAGTTTTTAAATTTACGCGTTCCATTACTAATTTAAAAATAGTAAAACGGGATTAAACGCGTCATTTGGCAAAATACCTTTTTCCCGACGTTTCGGCTGGGTTACACCAGCCTTGGTCACGGGTAGACTAGACTGGGTATTTTGACAAAAAGGTATTTTGCCAAATGACGCGTTTAATCCCGTTTTATTATTTGTATATAACTATATTGGTGTTTCAATTATTAACAGCAGTGTATGAAAAAAATCCCACTCGTCCACTCCATCTATTTTTACAATCGACAATACAAATATCGCGGGCAGAAGGCGAATTAGCGAAAAAACCGACAATAGGCGGCAACCAACGCGCGCCTTGCGAATGCACGTAGTGTGCGCGCAGTTGATTTTAGTGCGTTCGCGAACACATTAAAATGTATGGGAAATGTGGCAATGTATGTTATGTTGCAAATAATCTGTACGCACCTTTAGAAGATCCTGTAGTGGCGACTGTACAAAATCGCTACTAAAGCAATTTGCTCGTTTAAAGGTATTACGTTTTTACGGAATAAAAGTCTAGCCCACGTCCTTCTCCGTCTCTTTAATTATCCCTGTGCGAACTTTTTAGCTCAATTGGATGCTCGTTTGTGCCGTGATGCAGGGATAAACGGACAGACATAGTGTCGCATTTATAATATGCTAGCTACTACTTGACGTTTTCAAGAAGTTTATGTCCTTTCCCGGGATTCAAACTATCTCCATGCCAAGTTTCATCTTGATCGGTACAGCGAGCGTGAAGAGGTAACAGACAGAGTTACTTTCGCATTTATAATATTTCTATTAGTTTTAGGTATATGTAAGTATATGTATGTATGCATATGATTGGGCAAGAATGTAATTATGATGGCGCTAATGCCACTATTACTATAGAACATCGGAATAGGTACTCTTAAATATCTGAATTCCTTCACACGATTGACGATATTTGACGATGAGATTTGACTTAGTATTTCAATACATGTTGTAAACTTGTTAGCTGATTATTATCAAAGTATTGTATTATTATTTTAATGAGAACTTGATCAATGTGTATATCCCTGCCAAATTGCAGCTTTCTCGTATTAGTATTTTTTTAACTAAGCCGCCGATAGACGGACGGACGGACATGGCGAAAGTATAAGGGTTCCTTGTTGACTATGGAACCCTAAAAAGAGATGTACGAAGCATTTAGAAGCTGAGATTCTGTCAGGGATGTTTATAAATAAATAAAATATTCTACTAACGGTACCGTGTATATTTTGTTTATCTCTAAAAATTTATCGAAATTTCCGAGGAACATAAACTTCCTATGCCAAAGTTTAGGCTTACTAAAGCCAACAAATCATTTATGGGACGCGGTGTAAAATTTTATAATAAATTATCTGTAGAAATTTTCAACTTAGGTGACAAACAGTTTCAATTTTTATATTCAACATATCTTTCTGCTATGTAAGAAAGCATATTATAATGTAGATGAATATTTAAATGACAAAATTGTATGGCCTGGTATCACACAAAATTAATGTTAGATTTTCCATCCAAACTAAAATAATTTACGTTTGATAAGTTAAAGGAGAACTCTAAAGGCCAAGCTAAGTAGTAATGTTATGACTTAGTTGTAAACTTTATAGTGGTTGGTGGCAAGCTACCAGGGGATGCACCATGTGCAATCCGCCTTTGGTTGTTTGGTTTTGGTGGGGTTTTGGTTGTATGGGGGTGCGGCGCACGAGTACGTAAGTGTATGTGTGTATATACATATTTGGGTAGATGTTGTGTACTTGATGGCTTGGTTCCTACATGACTGATAGGATGATAACATGTACATCCGGGAGTTTCTTGTCACTTCTTCTTCCCTTAGGCTAGTATCCAAAGTGATGGTAGTGCAAAAGATGTGCAATTGATGCCAGGCTGTTGTGTAGTAGCTGGGCCACTTTCGGGTGTGCGATGTCTGTTTGAATGTGTGTGTGCATATATGTTTATGTGCGTATTTGTGTGATGCACCCACTCGCGTTCGGACCCTGCCGCTTTCGGGCGGTCAAACGAGGATTTCATCAGATAGGACCTATCTAAGTTAATTTACGTATAGTTTTATTTTATATATGTATTTGTATATATTTATGTATTTATTTATGTCTGTGTATATATGAATATGTGCATGTTTGTGTATATTATTATATCTTTAATATGTATATATGAATACCTATTTATTTACATTTTTGTAAAATGTAAATATGTATGTCTGTTTATGAATATGTAATCGGTCACCCATCTAATTACTGACCAAGCCCAACGTTGCTTAACTTTGAATATCGTTTTCAACAAACAAATGTGTTACTATTTCACTTAATAATTGCTAGGTGGCGCTTAACGGTAATTTAGGATGGTAAATGGCTCGGGCCCGTCTCAAACTTGGCCGGTTTTTATTATTTGTTGTTATACTTTAGAACTCACACACACTATTATCACTGCAAGATCGAAGCTTGTGTGTGTAACTGTTCTTACAATAGAACCACTAGATTATTAAGTTACCCTGTACCGCTAAGAGTCGCGCCCGAATTCGAACGTATTGTTATTAATTTACTAAACTTTTAAGTTAGTCGACTATTACTCAATAAGTTGTAAAGCTTAATTTCTGTATATATGCCAATTCCATGGTTTCTTTCACACACACTCAAGAACAGCCATTTGGCTAGGGGACGTGACTTTGGGCTCTAACAAAAATTTGCATTTAGGAGCTTAATATTTCGCAAACGCATCGCTGAATTGAAAAATAGTTTATACACATCCTTAATATTTTTGAACGGACTATCCAACGACACAGTATGGGGTAGACGAAAAAAAAATCATCCTCACTTTACGTGTAGCCTAAAAATAATAATTTACCACTTTGTGGCCTAATCAATACGTATACCCATGCCAAATTACAGCTTTCTAGTAGTAATGTACTCTGAGCCAAGCCGTGGATAGACAGACAGACGAACATGGCGAAACTATGAGAGCTCCTTGTTGACTAAAGAACCCTAAAAATGCACAAAGAATTTAAAACCAGGTTTCAAGTAGGTATTAAAAAAAATATTAATATCTGGATATTTTTCAACGCCTTTTAATGTGGATTTTGACAAAGTCCTGCTGTGTTGTTGACCTTCACTACCCAAAGCTTGTTATTTTTAAAAAACTTCAAATTTCTAATGTTATTCTGGTCTGCAGTGAAAAGAGTTGGCCCTCCCTTGCTCTAAAACTATAAAAATAATAATGAAAAAAACATGAAAAATTATTACTGTATTGTGAATTATTCACTTTCTAATAAAAAATCATGTGCTTATTAAATTTTTTAACTTGTTTCACATCTTTCTGTAACGTTTAGTTACTTAGAGCGAAGTAAGTTACTCTGATTGGCAAAGTTTTCTTCGTGTCTGTAATTATTCTTTCCTTGTTCTTCCCTGAGATAACTTTCACGTCGTGGGGCCACATACCCTCACCGAACCATTTTTCTTTTGGAATGTCACAGTTTTCTATCGACAGTAAAAGAAAGAAACCAAGAGCTCCGTATAGTTTAAAAAATCGGCCAAGTGCGAATCAGACTCACGCACGAAGAGTTCCGTACAATTATCTATAAAAAAAAACGAGTTGCACTCCGGGAGTGCCGGCAGAAGTGAAAACCTTTACACACGATTCGCGCTTAACACTCAAATATGTCACAAGACATGCCTTTGACATTGTCAAGAAATAATAATGTTTGTTTATTTACTTTTTTGACGTAGTATATTTGACATCGCAATCTGTCATAGAATTAAAATTCCATATCTAACCTCCCTGTACTACTCATAATCGCGAATACTAAAAATAAAAATTATAATAGGCGTGGCATTACGGTTTCCGTATTTTACAAAGACCAAGATGCACTTTGTTCAATTTCCATATTTTAAACACTTCATATACACGATTTTTATACGAATACCCAGCAGTATGGCCACTACACAGACGGTCGAGCCATCAGCTGTCACCATCCATGGATGCGCGTAGCACGCTGTAACATAAACACACACGACCATTCGCGCAAGCGCCCTGCGCCGCCTAAACGAAACAGCAGGCGCAGGCATACATTTTCGCCGCGCCGTAGAAAGAGAGGGGGATACTCCCTCTCCTACGCCGCGCCAGCTGTCTACTCTCCATCCGTCTTACGAATTTTCACGATCAGGACACGTGACCTGACGCGAGTTTAACATTTTTTTACCCATACCAAAAAAAGTGCACAACGCCGCTAAAGAAGTTTTCACTTCAAAAACGGCAAAAAAAATTTCGTATGTTGTATGGGAGCCCCCCTTAAATATTTGTTTTATTTTAATTTAATGACTTGTTTTTAAAGTGAATATATAACTAAATATTCTGTGAATATTACAAGCGTCTACCTGATGCCGTTATCAATATCAAGCAAAAACGAGCAAAAAAATCAAGTTTGTTGTATGGGAGCCCCCTTAAATATTTATTTTATTCTGTTTTTTTTTGTTATAGCGGCAACAGGAATACACATACAAATTTCAACGGTCTAACTATCACGGTTCATGAGATACAGCCTGGCCACAGAAGGATGGACGGACGGACGAACGGACGGATGGATGGACAGCGAAGTCACAGTAATAGGGTCCAGTTTTTTACCCTTTGGATACGGAACCCTAAAAATTACACTACAACATAACTAATAACGTTCGTCTTAACATCGTAATTTAACTATGATATTTTCATTTAACCACTGGCTTTTGTGTTACGGACATTTACCTAGGCCTTCTTCTTAACAAGGGAAGCTATAAAAGAGAGCGCCTCCAATGACCAGCGGCCATCTTAGGATGTTTTACGCACAGTTCAGTCGGGAGCACAATACATGGACGGCTGATCTAAGACGCTTTTCATGTATGTATTAAGTGGATTATTAGATAATATATAGTCAGATATAAACAGTGAAGTTTGTTCGACTATTGTGAATTTGGAGTATCATCTCTCCGCCTGCATTGGATCAAAAGAAGCTGTCATCTGTCTGCCTGCGGTAGATCACTGGATGCTGTGATGTCTCCACTGCGTCAGACACCAGGACCAGGAACCTGATTACGGTAGAATACATACCTAACCTTTTCATTACGGGTTAAATAAACCTGCATTGGGAGCAGCACTTGCACACCTTTATGCAGGTTTTGGTGTCAACAGTATTTTGTTTATAAATAGAACTAAAACCAACAGAATTCATCTCAAAAGAACCCTTAGTACAAAGACGAAAAGACGAGAATGAAATCGCGTAGGTGTTTCCCAGCTAGCGTTCGGAAGGTTTTTGCGGTTGAACTTTTTGACTTTTTTAAACAGGTGTGATCTACCGATGGCATAATAGGATGCAAGGCATCGTTAAAAATTATGAAAGTAGCCGTCAAAGGCTCTCGTGACTCGTGTGTAATCGTCAGAACAGTCGAAGACAGTGAGTTGGTTTATAGAAAATAGGAAGGAGGTAGGTATTGTTGATACCTAGCCAAGTCTCGTGTGGGTTTAAGATTGCATCGAGGCGATCTTTATTTACAGTGCGTAACTAAGGTATCCCTATCCTTAGTTTAATATCTACAAGTACATAAAAGTTGAGTATGTGCCTAATCTTGTTTGGACTATATCTTGTCGTTTCTTCAGTTATAAGCTAATGACAGAAAAACTTTGATCATTATTTATGAGATTCATCTATAATCTCTGGATTTAATTTAGGAGAACCTCATTCTACGAATTGTCTAGTAGGTATTTCCTATGATTTGCTTAGGCCTTAAGCTTGATTCGGGGGCGCGTTCTCGAAGAGACTTACCAGTGGACAATCTAGACAATAAGATCTAGTCTAAGTTCTAGAAAAGTTAGAGTGCACTTTGCTGTACATAAGAACGGCCATGTCTATACCTCCTGAATTTGTTCCTTAATGAGAGTCTGAAAGTCAGAGCGTCTTTTTCCGAAAAAAGTGGTAATCGATTGGAGTAAGGTCCGGGGAGTATGGTGTATATTCCAATCCTAGCTCCTCTAGTTTCGCCACCGTCTGTTTTGCAGTGTGTGGTCTAGCGTTGTCCTGAAGCAGCAGTGGGCTAGAGCGGTTGACCAATCTCGGCTGTTTAACGACTAGCTTGTCCATCATAGTTTCCAATTTTCAGCAATACAGATGTGCCGTTATCGTCTGACCAGATCTTAGGAAGCTGTAGTGGATGACACCAACGCTGGTCCACCAAACACTAACCAGTACCTTTTTGTGAGTCAACTTTCGCTTGGGGCAGGATTTAGCCGGTTCTCCTGGATTTGACCGCTGTGATGAGTGTTTTCAATAATCGTATAGGATCCATATTTCATCACAAGTAATGATACGATTCAAAATCCCCTCTTTATTGTGTTTGTTGGTTTGCTTCACTTAGTTCATGCGAAACCCATTTTGCAAGCTTTTTCACTTTTCCAAATTGTTTCAAATGATTCAAAATGGTTTTATTATTCACACAGAAGCCTGCAGCTAACTCTGTCATGGTTTGAGATGGATCCGATTCCACGATTACTGTCAAATCCTGTCAAAAAAAACGTACTGTGTTTTCTTTTACAGTGGCTTCTCCGTACACCTCATTAATCCTTCGAGCTGTTTCTGCAGCCCTAGTGCCACAATGGATTTCGTATTCAAAAATAATGAGATATTTTATGTTTTCCATATTGAGCACAGAACGATGTCCAAGGAAATTAAATGACGCGAAAATAAATGAATTAATAAATTCGAAACACAAATAGACAAGCTTAAAATTGAAATAAATTTGAAATTGGAATTCTTAACCAACCGCGGGCTTTTTGAGAACAAAGTGGCCAATTCTATAAAACATCAATTTCATAGTTAAGGACCTAATATATAAACGATAGTTATACTATATTTATGACATCTATTTATTACTTAGTCTGAGCTCCTTGACTTAAAAACAGACACAGAAAGTACTAGTCTTATATCAGGTTGTAAATTATTCTACAAGATTGCTGTTTTAACTGCAAAAGAATTTCCACCTCAAAATCAATTAAATATATCTCGAATTCGAGATTATCTCTATCAGCACGAGAATCAGGCAAACTGCAACCCTAAGATTCCGTCTTAGTGCTATTACATTGTGCTTCGAAGTACATTCTGGCAGGTCAAAATCCCCACTACATACTTGCTTTGAAAATACGCTTGTTAATGACTTAAAATATCTTAGTACACAAATCTCAGATTTTAGTCTTAGTACTCTACTACCGAGCTATCGCTTTATCGCCTGTTTCTGTTCACTCGTTACGCACGCCCTTACGATAGGTGTTATCGAAGACAAACACATATATAGCCATTTTTTTGCCTAAATTATAAACACAAACAATTTTTTTTTGGCCTTTTGTGTGACGTGTTGTTAGGTAAGTCTTTAAAAATGCAATTGAAGTATTATTTTATTTTACAATGTCTATTTTGCGAGCTATTTTAGGATTCTAAAGCCAAAAACTATTTAGAATATATATATGTGTATTCTAAAAATCTAAAAAAAATCACAATAATTGAACTTTACAAAATTTCAACTAGATTTATTTTTAAACAAAATTGGTTTATATGTTTAGGATATCCGCAATAATTTTAATTGACATGAAATAAGAAATGGCAATACTTATTGTACAGATACAGGTAGTATTAGAATCTCAAAGCTGATTTATCTAGCAATACGTACCCATTTAGCCCTGACCATAACAAAGCCGATACACGCTTTGTGGCAGACCAACCATTGTCTTCTGATTTATTGCCTCAGTGTGTCAGAATTAATGGCTCACAAACATAACAGCAGGAGACCATTATGTTAGAACCGAACTTTAAACCAATCACCGAGCAGCATATAAAAACACACAAACCAACGTGCAGACAGAGACTTCTTGATTATAGTTAGAAAGTTTGCTATAGCAAGATATGGCTTTAGCTATATTTCGTCCAGGAAATCGGTGACAGTAGCTATTTCTTCTTCGTCTCTTTTAATCTCTCTGTGCCAAGTTTCGGCTCAATTGGACGCTCCACTGCATCGTGATGGAAGGACAAACATTTTATGTATGGGACCCCTTATAACAAAATAGTTTAATAGAATGTATAATTCAATATTCCGTTTTGGATAAGTTTTTTAAAAGCATCAACTATTTACTATCGCATATACAATCCATAAAGATAAATGAAGCTTTGAAGTTAAGTAAAAAGTCAGGTCAGGACTACGTGATCTTATTTGCAGCGCAACTTAAATTCGAAGAGAAAATTGTTTCATTTAAAATTTATCGGCATTTCCAGATGCATTCGTTTTTTTTTAAACTTTTAAGCCACATACACACACCAATATCTATTTGTAAAATTTGTAATTTAGTGACTGCTGTACGAGAATGTAAGCAATTAGGACACAGTGATTATGAGACAGTACTTTTACACAAAATTGGCTGAGTGGCTGGTGGAGTAGAGTAAGGCGGTTTCTGTCTCACCGTAGGGTTTAAATTTTTTTATAACCCTGAAAGATATTTTTCATTCATTGTGTTGAATTCTTCTTCTTTGAATTCTTTCTCTTCGTACGACGTACTGCGCGTCGGCTTGCACACCGGGTGCAAATTAGTTCTGGATAGGACTACGCATACACCCGCGTATTGCGTTCTTAGTGGTTTGCTCGATTTTGAATTTTCGGAATACTTCGTAAAAGTCGGTTCGGTTCGTTTGTGTCGATGCGAGTTTGTTATTAACAGGCAAGAGTACCACTGACATTTCGACGGGTGATTTCGTTGGAAAGTGAGCTAGCGTCGCGGCGCCCATGTAACACTACACCTCTTCCTCCGCGCACAGTAACAGGAACCGGGAAGATGACATACTCAAGGTTTTTTTAATACTCAACCCTACTTGTCTATTTGTAGCAGATTCCTAATATTTTAAAGTAAGTTTCCTTCCCTTAGAATAGGCCCCTTCGTAGATAACATAAGCACAGATTAACGCCTAGTTTACTACCATAGTTCCGCTACGACGCGCCCTACCCACTGCGCTACAAGGTGAATAATATATTTACACGGATTGTTAAACTGTCCCAAATAATATTATTATTTACAAAACCTACTTAACCTAATTTTAAAGTTTAGTTTAAACTCGACAATTTGGTTTTTTGCAAGAATTTTTGCGAACTAATTACGACATGATCTTCAAGAAAAAACTGGCCTGAGTCGTCAATATTATTATAATTTTGGCCTTTATGGAATATAAACTTTTAAAATTACACGAACTCGGTGTTTAAACTGCACGTACCGTATGTCGGGGTGTATCCATAAATTGTAAGGACATCTTAGCTCCATAAAGCAATTAGTACAAGATGGTGCCAACCGAAAAGCGCTTGTGAAAGCAGTATGCAAAAAGAAACCAGGATTTTTTATCCCTACGTAACTGCTGGCCAGGGCTGTAGTTAGAGTTGAATCTAAGGTAGGGCAACGGTGGTTTCATGAACGGGTACGGCGCAAGTAATTTTTCTATCATTCATTATTTTACCTGCTTGTGAGCGTGAGTAATGAAGGTAGAAGGTAATTGGGTGAGATCGCGGGAAAACACGAGTAAAATGGTATTAATTTACAGTATGGGAAAACAATTTATATATATTATACCTTAGTTTATGGTACTTTTAAGGTAGGGAATTAGTATTTCAAGGTAGGGCATTGCCCTACAATGCCCCCTCTTAGCTACGGCCCTGCTGCTGGCATGTTTACTTTTAATTGTTTTTTTGGTTGTTTTCATAATGTTATAATAAAAAAAAACTGATATTATTATTGAGTTTAATGAAATCATTCCAAATATTGCTCTTTCTGATAGGCACCTTTTCTTTCTTGGAGTTACTTTGTTGGACATTAATATTTTGAAAATTACATTTGGAGAGAAACATAAGAAAATTTACAGATGCTTCTAGTGACTAAGAAAACATTGTCTACTTTAATGCAAAAATTTAACGCACACACACACGACAGTCCTCTTTACGTTCACAGTTCTAAGGTAATCTACTTCTATTTTATTCTTTAATTGTATTCTATTAATAAAATATATGACATACGTACTGTCGTCTATAATAAGTTAATATATTTGGGTTGATATGTCCAATATTCTGACCCTAAACTAACAAAGCCTTGTACTACGGGCACCAGACAATACATATATTATACCTTCTAGTAAACACCCGGACTCAAGTAAAGCAGAAATGCTTATCACAATAATGTTTTTCGAGTGCGGGGATGGAAAACATACTCATTAGTTCAGGCGGAATCATCATTGCCAACGAACCACCAGGGCAGCGCATTCTGTCGCCAGCCTTCATATGTCCCCACTGTTGGGGCATGGCCTACCCTCATTAGCGAGGGTGATTTCAGCCAAAGTCCACACGCAGTAATTTTGCAAGTGATAAAGAAATTACTACACTGTTATAAAATTAAAATTCACTTAATCCTGCAAGTTTCAGTTATCGGCGTGGAATTCCTACAGCAACTTTTTGATTATACTAAGAAAGTTTGTTAAAGTTCATCCACGTGAAACTCGAATATAATTCTGCGGGAACCTTCAAATTTTCTGGTATAAAATTACTTCTGAATTGAATTCTTTGCTGTGGCGTAGAGAAAACATAATAAAAAAATTCACTTTCGCATTTATAATATGTATAAGTATTAAAAAGAAAACATTAATTGTGTGCGCCAAAGAGTTGTGGAATATAATCAGCATTGTTATTACTTCTTACTCGTGAAAAATGAAGAGAAAGTAGTAAGTGAAACAATGGTGCCTTCATTACATTGTATTTTTTATGGGCTGTGTGTGGGACATATGTAAAGCCACCTTAGTCTAGTCCAAAGACACTGCATCAGAAGCAGTGTCGTGGCAATGTGCTCACCACATGTCACGCAGTACCAAAGTGATTGGTAAAAAGAGGTTATGTGCCCTCTCTCCCCACATTATGATGTCCAGGCACTAGTCACCCCCTTCGGAGGATTATAGGCTTGAAGATAAATTTAAAAAATAAATGAATAAATATTTTAAGTAAGCAAAGCTTGTGTTATGGATACCAGACAACGAATACAAATACATATTTTTTTTTTTTGTAAATACAAACATATCATACATAAACATACATAGTAGTACATAGTATCATACATAAATATAAATACACATAGTCAATCATGGTTGGCGTATGGCGGGCGACGCACACGTCTCTTGAAACCGATTTTTGCATTAAAATTTTGTGATCTGATGTTTTTATTGATTGTTGATTTACTTATTGGCCGCGCGCGCTACACGTACTTTGCTTTAACTACTTATAATCGCGGAACATAGGGGAGATTCTGTGACCTTCAATATATATAGGAGTCTCTATTTCACCTTAGTGAAAGTTCAGTTCTAGCTGTCATCCGAATCGGACGGACCCGTGTCATTATTTTTGCCAAACATCTAACCTTACTAAATTCTAAATATCTCATTGGTTTATATATAATTATTTAAATTCTCTTTTACTCGTTTAGTGTTTAAATAGTGTTGCTCCGCCTAGTGGGCTGTCCTAGAAAGGGAAAGTTGGATAGTGCTGTGACTGACTTCAACGGACAACTGGAAAGTGTGGTGGTGAAGCGTGGTCTCGAACCCAAGAGTATCAGTCGTCGTTAACTAGACGCACTCAACGCTGCGCTACGATGCCTATGACGTCAGCTGAATAAACAGTGTATGACTATTTGCTGTCGACATTACTGCCTTTCACTTTGCAAACACGGGTTCATAGTGCTACGAACAGTCGTAGTAATCGCTACGAGAAGCTACGGCCCAGCCGGCTGCTACGCGCTGCAGCCAAAGTACGACACACACAGGCTATCACTGTATGCCACACAACATGCCACGAGTGGAGCGTTCACCTCAAAAAGCATCAGCTCCAGAAAAACCATTATTAACTTCATCGCCCGATCTATCTAATCTGGAGAACGAATCCGAATCTACAAACACGACGTCACGAAATAAACGTTTTTAACCTGATTTCTCCCCTGACACACAGAGCAACGCACTTAAAGCCTTCGAGGATAAAATTATGAATTTTCAATGACAGTTTTCAAATTATGAATGACAGATCCTAATACTGCAGCTGAAATGTTAGTGGCTGGCTTATTGGCTCAAAAATAGAAAATAATTCCAGAACAGTAAGAATACCATGCAAGAACCGAATCTCTAAACCTAGGATAACTGAGGGATTACTTCGCTGTATTCGTAATTGAGATTCTATGTGACAAAATAAGTCACTCTTTTATGGGGCAATGTATACACTTTTACAACAAAGTTCCCAATAAAATTTAAAATCTGTCAATAAGTTAATTTAAATCTTTTATCAAGCAGGTACTTTGTAAAAAGGCATACTAAAATATTTCAGACTATGTAAATGATAAAAATCCTTGGGACTGATGATGCTTAATTACAGAATGCATAGGTAAACCAAATTAAAATGGAAATAACATAAAATTGTACGACTAAAAATTTTTTATTTAAAACATTAATTGTATTTTAGTTTATTTGTATTATTAATAGTGTTTTTAAAAGAGTAACTATCGAGTCTCTTGCCGGATTCTTCTCGGTAGAAATCAACAACATTGTGAACCGGCGGGAAGGTGGGAGGGTTCAAAAAATAATATTTTATAACTTTGACGATACAAAAGTGATTGTAAAATCCTTATTTGAATAAACCATTTTGACTTTGACTTTGATATTTTATGTTGTTATAAATAAATTTCAGGACTGACCATTGAACTTGGCACCCATTTAGATCTCACTTCTTTTGTCGTTGAAGTCAACATCCAAGGCATATATCATAATATTGAACTTGGCTCTCATTTCACATTTATGTTTTTGATGGAATTAATTTTACCCTATGTGATGATACATTTCACAAAATTGTGAGTTTATAGTTTTTTATTAAGTTTGGTAGTAAGTTTATATAGTAGATTTATACAACAATTCCTTACTTACGTTTATGAATGAAACTAGGTAGAAAAGGACTCTTGTATTTTCTTATTTCAAATTGTACACCTGTACAGGGCAATTTGAAAAAAAAGAGGTCCTTCATATAGAAATTTTGGAGGTGACTCTAATATGGGTAACCATTAAGGTGGTATAAGACAATTGATAAATTTATATGCACTTAACGCCCAAAAGTTGTTTTTTATACCTTGTTTTACTACCAAAATGAGTACACTCTGATAACTATGTATTATTTACATCCATATTTTCACGGTAAACTTTGTTTAGAATGTCAAATTATGTCGGTAGTAAAGGATTTTTTAATTATTAAATAAATAAATAAATTTTTTTGGACATTACACACAGCGCCGTCTGGCCCCAAAGTAAGCAAAGCTTGTGTTATGAATACCAGACAACGGATACAAATACATATATATTACTTTTTTTTGTAAATTCATAAATATCATACATAAATTTTTTAAATAAAGAGATCGGCAGAAAATTAAAAACTGAGTAAAAAAGTGTCAAAAAGTCCTTTACGACCAAATGTTGTTTACTTTGAGCCCAGAGGTATCGATTTTTTTTTATATTTATTTGAAATTCTTTAATTTCGGTGAAACTAAGTTCTTTTGGGTTTCCAAGGGTATTTCAATCAGTGTTTTTTACAGAAGACGGCAGTTCCAACGCGCTGTTGATTTTGATGAAACTTCAATTGGATTTGCGAGTGAATTCATGATGGGAAATGGCGTCAATTTTTTCGTAAATTTTTTTTTGATTCTTATGAAACTAAGTCTGTTGTGTTTTTTAAGTGTGCTAGATTCAAATCTTATATCAATGTTGCAAAATTCAAGTTTGCGGAACTAAAGTGGTGCGTATTTATTTGCTAAAATTCTTTGATATCAAGACGAAATAAGAAAAGTTACTCGTGCTCTAGTTCCTGCTGGACCAATTGTTTTTTGTTTTCTTGCTATAGAGCTTACTTTATAATCGTTTTAAGTTTAAAGCTTTTATGTCAGTATTGTATTGAAACATTCCATTTTCAATAACGCTGTAGCAAAAAGAAGAATGGCCTTCTTCTACGTATTTTAGGTACCACATAAAGACTTCGCGTATGTCTGTGTATATGTGTGGTTTAAATAGCTTTTTACAAGTATAACAAAAAGTGTAATCGTTGCCTATTTTTAGAAGTTGGGAATAAAAAGTTACAGGTATATCAACATTGTACTAACATTGCCTCATAATGATCAAAACGTTGATGGCCAGGTTATATGGGTCTAACATCCAACAGCCTTTCGAGCAGAATAGCAGAAATGAAATTTTTTCAAAGCATCACAATTGCTAATTAAAACAATAATTAGCCTCAGAGGCTTTGACTTATTCCACTCGTTTCTTAGTGTCCTTTCACAGTACCTAATCCTAAACCTAATCTTTATTATTATCTAAGATACTATGTGTGTGTTTGTAATTAGTTCCAGTGCACTGTGCAAGAGTTTAGACAATTTGTGGTAACTTTTCCAGTCATTCACTGCATGGTTTGGCAAAATTTGTCTGCGTAGATTACTTGATTTTGATAAACCTTGTCCTCACAAATGTTTATTTTTGTTTCTCATGTATATGTCTGTCAGTTCCAGTTTATTGTAATATACATATAATTGAGTATTTTAAGTCCGGTTTTGCGCCTAAATCTTTCTGGCACTCAAGAGCTTCCAGTTGTTTGTCATTAATTGTGTATGATCGTCTCGGGTTCTTATTTCCGATATGTAATACTGTGCATTTAGCTTCGAAACAATTTTCTGTTTTTCGCATCGGCCATCAGTCAATCAATCAAGATGACAGCAAAAATATGTGTTGCCACTTTTACATCAAGTTATCGATTGCTACAATCGATTTAATCAAAATGATTATATAAACAATAAAATATACATACATAACTATTCCCTTAAAATACCATTTACTGAATTAGAACCTATTATATTAAATGACTAATTAGTAAACGCGTTCTCGTTAATTTGGTTAAAGTTTATCAAAACGATTGAAATGTTAATTTTGTTGTCTTAGCCGTTATTTGTCTTTAACACAGTGGCATAGGACTGTACATTGAGATAGGTTTAGGTCGTTGGTGGCTAAGAGCTTTCGATTTCATTCCGCATCTTAAAGGGCAGAGTTTTGTGACAAAAAGTCTTTTTCATAGTTTCACAAGTATATTGATTATTCACTTAACTGGCGTGAGAAAATCTGCACAGGTCAAAAAAGAGACTTACCTATATAAAGTCCACAAACGTGGGGACGTATGAGGCGGGTTTTGGAGGATACAGTGCTAGCCCAGTGCGAATTAAGGTACAGGTATGTACAATACGTTTCATGTCTGCATAATAAACAAAATAAAACGTAGAGGTTCGGTCCGTCAAAGATAACATAATAAGGAAAATCCACAACCAGCCCTGGGCCTGCGTGACGGAGTATAGCCTGAATTGTCTTCACCTAAAGTAGACCAGTGCCTCAGTGGGGATGCAAGAAAGCTTATAACTAATTAAAACTTAGATTACTTTTATGACAAGCAACATTTTCTTTCAACATAGCTTAAAATATCGATTATTTAATATAACCGATAAGCAATTTTTAATGTGGGACTGGTTACACAGTCGATAATTTTTATGCTTTTGTTTTACGTTCCATTTCTACAAATAAATAAATAGAAAGGTTTAATAAAACTAAACATTTTCTTCTCCAACTTTAAAAAATATGATTTAAGCGCTAAAATATACACCGATAACTAACTGAAAACTTATCCAAATTTGACTACAATACGCTTCGTATTTAAAAAGTTGGAAGTGGTACCCAGACTGCCGTTCTTCTTTGTAACAAATTTACTAGGACATCAGTGATAATTAAAATGAGAACTAAATAGTTTGTGCTAAAAATGTTTTTGGTCAGAAAAAAATTAACATGCAAACAAACAAAAAGCAATCTCATAACAATAGGTGCGAACATACATACTTAATTCGATATCAGTTTCCAGTCGAATTCATACCATTACGTATTCATTGAATGAGCTCTGCCGCAACGAAATTCGGTGAATGCTTTAAAATACCATAAGGGCAAAGTGAGAAGCGGCAGAGTGCGACTTTGTGAATTCTCTGCCGGGCTAACAACGATGCGCTTACTGAATTTATAACATATGAAAGCATTTTACGCTATAGCGTTATAAAATACATAGAATATAAAATCTAAGTTACGCGTACATAGGATATTACACATACCATAGGTACGCTATATCTGAATTGAAAAAGAAAGCCTGTCAAAAAGTGTGTAGGTTTGTTTATTTAAAAACCTTGTATGTTTTTTTTTTTTTTATACCACTTAGGTGGCAAACAAGCCTACGGTCCGACTGATGGTAATCGGTCACCGTAGCCTATGGACGCTTGCAACACCAGGGGCATCACTCGCGCGTTGCCGACCCTTCAGAAATCTAATAACTTCTTTTTTGAAGAACCCCATACTGTAGTCCTTAGAGAAAACCTTGGCAGGGAGCTCATTTCACAACCCAAGCGTTCGCGGGAGGAAGTTTCTCTGAAACCGCACTGTACGCGACCATTTCGGTTCCAAAGTGTGAGAATGAATTCCCTGTCGATGGCGAGCGGTGCGATGGTAGAAAGTAGCCGTGGGCATCATTTCGAACAATTCCTCAGAACACAATCCATTGTACAAGCGGTAGAACACACACAGGGAGGCAAAGTCTCTCCTTAGACTTAAGGGCTCGATGTATTAATTCGACATATTAAATTTTGAATTTATTAAAAGAAATATTACTAAAATTAGGTTAACTACTATTATGACGGATTAAATCAATTATCTCCCAGACATTACGCAGTAAAACGCTGAGAAAATAATTTTGTCCTCTATACTAATCATAAGCTTCATCTGTCAACCTCACAGCCATATCTGGGATTTCCGGGAAAATCATCATTTTGAGTAAGTTTTACTGCTAATTTGCGCGTAAAGAAATAAACTAAATAAACAACAAATAAAAGACATTAAGTAAAAAAGATATGTATATTGATCGAATTCAAAAAACGTCTAGCAAAATTTAGCATCTAGTATAATTCTCATAGTATGAGACTTAAATTACTAATACGCAGCGTTTATTACTTTTTATTACAAATTCAGATTTACATAATTTAGTTTCAGTTGATTTTTGTTGGTAGACGTTACAGTAGCCGTTGAAATAATTAATAGGAGTGTTATAAATAAATTATCTTAGAACTTTTTGTGTTTTTTATATATGTCCCGTTTATTGTCATCATGTGGCAAAATCATGAAAATATCATGATATATAAAATTCTTTGTCCTGAATGACTGACGGATCAACGCACAGCCTAAACCGCTAATCATAGATATCTGAAACTTGGAGGGTGTGTTCTTTGTATGACGTAGGCATCCGATAAGAAAAGATTTTCCGAAAGGGTGCGTGTCGGATTCGCGCAATAAGGGTAATCAGATGATAATGAAATTTTTTTAAGTTGTTATACACACGCCGCGGAATGTTTCTGAGAAAGAAAAAAGGGTCAAGTGCGAGTGAGACAGGATCAAGTGCGAGTCGGACTCGCGCAATTAGGGTAAACTGATTGTAATGAAATTTTGGTAAGTTATTATGCACACGCTGGGATGGTTTCTGAGAAAGAAAAAAGGGTCATGTGCGAATCAAACAGTCAAGTGCGTGTCGGACTCGCGCAATAAGGGTAAACTGATTGTAATGAAATTTTGGCAAGTTGTTATGCACACGCCAGGGAATATTTCTGAGAAAATGGTCAAGTGCGAGTCGGACTTGCGCAATAAGGGTAAACCGATTTTAATGAAAAGTTGTTATGCACATGTCGGGGAAGGTTTCTGAGGAACAAAAAAGGGTCAAGTGCGAGGGTAAACCGATTGTAATGAAATTTTGGTAAGTTTTTATGCACACGCCGGGGAAGGTTTCTGAATTAGTACAACCCTTTCACAATACGTTGGTGTGGCAGTTGTTTTAAAAAAAGAAACAACGTTCGACGTTCGACGTTGTTTTCTTGAGATGTAAGAAATTCAGATTCAATTTGACTTAAACAAAGATTTGCAAACGAGAGTGCCATTCTTGTAGGCATTGCCGTCCCTTGGATTTGGTGATAAAACTGGTCATTAAATCAAAAGATATTATCATATAATACTGTTTAAGAAAGTTTTTTAAGGAAGTCTGTGGATGGTTGAGGATGATCACGTTTATTGAGATAAAATTTAATCCGGTTAATGTTAATGCATAATATTTAATAGGGACTGAGACTTCTGGACGCTAGTAGTATTGTCTACTCTGTGGCAAAATCTTATGAATGCGTTTATCAATTTGTTTAGCAACTATTTTGTGCTGAAAGCTATATATGTGTTTTTTTTAATATATTAAGGTGGAAAACAAGGTAACTGTTGTATCTAACATACCTTTTATTTACATTATATGAATCTAACAACATAAATATCAATCTTTATTTCCTAATAAACCAGGGCCTAGTTATGAAAAAGCATAATGTTTTGTCCAAAGTCATTATAAAACCTTTTGTTACTAAACATAATTTATATTAATTACCCTTTACAAACGGGCGAGTAAATGAGAAATTATGACTTGCTTTTCGGTTAAATAAACATCAGTCGCTATTGAACAACAGCAAAGGAAAAACAATATTAACCGTAGTTATTATACGCAATTAAGTATAATTAATAGAACCTCAGTACTATTACTTATCAACTTTTTTTTTATATAACTAAGGTGGCAAACATACGTTTTATAAAACTGATGGTAAGCGGTCACCGTAGCCTATGGACGCTTGTAACGCGCGTTGCCGACCCTTAAAAAATCCAATAACTTCTTTCTTGAAGAACCCCATACTGTAGTCCTTAGTAGGGAAAACCTAACACCACTAATCTATATTTTGAATTTCCTCTTCCTTCAAAACATATTTTAAAATCAACAGTGACGTCGACTGGTGGATACACACTTTCACACTTCGACGTGACTAACTCCAAACCGAGGACAAAATCAGATCGCCTTATCAAAACTCATAAAATTCAAAATGGTTAGGTCAATCCGAAGTCCCACCAAAAAGTCCTCGGATGTGCCTTGTGTATTCATAAATAGTTTTCATGCTCACGTCCTCCTATGGAACTTAAAACAAAGGCACACACACACACCTCACCAGTTTTTCTGCGTAACTCACCTCACCAGTGTAATTTTTCTTTTTTTAATCCTAAGTTACTCAAGTCAATCAAATTATTCTAAACTTTACGTCCCGGAGTTTGGGCGCTTAAAGATATGACTAAGGTAGTTATTATCGAACTTACATTTGTGATAATGTAGTTATTATCGAACATACATGTCATAAGACATGAGAGATTACCTCAAAAAAAGCCTTTTTAACCGACTTCAAAAATGGAGGAAGTTCTCAATTCATTACTATTCATAACATATAAAGGCATAACTCCGTCATATATAGACGAATTTCCAAATTTCTTTTTTTATTTAAAAGGGTATACTTCCGAGGTAATACCATATTGATGAAGCGAATTTAAAAGTTTAACTTTTGGTCAAAAAAAAAATAATTGTTGTTAATTTGGAATTGGTGAAACGCCATTTATGTTGATGGTTGCATAAAATTTTGTTACGAGTATGGATATTTTAGTGTACGAAAAAAGCAGTTCGTCACTCTAAAGTAAAAAATATAAACTTTTTACCAAAAAATTACCGGGTTCAAAACAAATGTAAAAATAATTACTTATTTCCGAAAATCTGATCTGAATTACAGTTAAAACTGATATGGGACCACCCCAGCAGTATAAATAAAAAACTAATTTTTCAAATCCGTCAATATATATGACGGAGTTACGCCATAAATACATAACATACATAAAAAAAAACAAAGAAAAATATAAACATCCAAATTGAGAACCTCCTCCTTTTTTGAAATCCGTTAAAAAGGTAAAAATAGTAACTTATTTCCAAAAATCTGATCTAAATTACAGTTTGAAGTTGGTGTCTATGTACCTAACAGTTTATAACATGAAGTTGCATGCATGAAACGGACTTCAAATTATAATTCAGATCACATTTTTGGAAATAAGCAATTATTTTTACCTTATTAACCGCTTTCAAAAAAGGAGGAGGTTCTTTCTCAATTTGGATGTTTATATTTTTTTCTTTGTTTTTTTTATGTATGTTCGGGCGTAACTCTGTCATATATATAGACGGATTTGAAAAAATATTTTTTTAATTAAAAGGGTACCTATACCTCTGGGGTGGTCCCATATCAATGTAGCGAATTTATAACTTATACTTTAAAAGAAAAATAAAAAAATTGGTGTTAATTTAGAACTGGTGGGACGCCAAATTTTGTTACAAGTATGGATGTTTTTAGTATACGAAAAAAGCAATTCGTCACTCAAAAGTAAAAATCTTTTTTACTTATCTTTTCACTAGTAAAAACTTTTTAACAAAAAAAAAAGATGCACTAAAAAGGAATTACAGTTTGAAGTTGGTGTCTATGTACCTAACAGTTTAAAACACACTTCACTTGCATGAAACCAACTGTAATGCAATTTCCATGCTATGAATTCGTGATAGCATTCATCATATATGTTTTTCAACTTTCCTGGCAATAAATAGATAATTAGTCATTTTCGTCACCACATCTTAAATATTGGGCTGAGTCAACTTTTCTACACATTCACAACTATCGGTATTTTTTAGGTAAAAAAAAACACGAAATTCAGAACAACAAAACGTATGATTGGCGCTAAAACCCTGCACATCACCGCGCATGCGCTATAGCGGGCGCCCATAAAAAAAATGATGGTATATGATTGGTTGGATTTTTGAATGGTATCGTATTGCTTGTATTATAAAATAATGTTTTAGAGAAATAGTGTTATAATATAATTCTATTTTTGGTATTGTGTTTGTAAAGTCTGTCAATATAAACTTGTTTTGAAGTTTATAATTTGAATTTTACGATGTGATAGTAGATAAAACCGTTTATTTACTTGTTTATTGAAATTTATTTGGTCACCGATTTTTAGAATGATAATCTTTTCACATACATAAGTTTCTAAAACTTTTACGTATTTTTTAAAGTACTGATAACGTAACACACCCACAAACGACCTTTCACGCGAAACCTCGCGGTCAACTGAAATTCCCGTCTGCCTTTCTTCACTTTCATGAAATGAATTGAAAGCTTTTAGTTACAATTTCAAAAGGTCATAAGCAAATATTACATTGTGAACGAAAAATGAAATTTAATGTCACTCAGAAAAGGTCAATTTTAGCTCACAAATAAAATTGTTTTCAAAGTTCTCGGTTGTTTGTTTGGGAGGTTCATAGAGGGGGGAATGAGTGCGTTGAAAAAATAAACCAACCATGTCTGACTGATATTAGCTTCAGGGGCGTGTTTTCAGCAAACGTCTTTCATTAAAAAAAAAACTTTCTTACATCATGAGAAAATTGTCGAGAAAAGTTGAAAATTATCTGGTTAGCCTAGGACGTGGCTATGTAATTTTGTTTAGTTTATTAATGCTTGTTTAATTAAATTCGTTCCAAAGCATCTTTGTTACATTGAGTTAGTAGATTTTAACTTGATATGTAAGTTCTTATGATCTGCTTACGAAGAAGTTGATTTAAATATTTATTAAATTAATTGTAATTTTATGAATATACTTTCTTATTAAAATTAAGTAAGAAAAACACTCGTTTGACTTCATTAAGTATTTAAGCTTATATTGATCCACTGCTGGACTCAAGCCTCCTCGCGAGAAGTGGCTTTAACTTAATCTGAACTAATAGATTAATTATTATATAAACTAATCATATAAGACTTATCTCCTGTCATGGAGGATTAAAGTGGATAGTGAAAAGAGGCTATTCACCACATTGATTTTTTTTATACCACTAAGGTGACAAACAAGCTTACGGTCCGCCTGATGGTAAGCGATCACCGTAGCCTATGGACGCTTGCAACACCAGGAGTATCACTTGCGTGTTGCCAACCCTTCAAAAATCTTATAACTTCTTTCTTGAAGAACCCCATACTGTAGTAATAAAATTACTATTATATTCTTTTAGTCTTTAAAATGTTACAATAATAATCCAAATAATGTTAGATCATGATTCAAATCTAATTGCACGGGTTTTTAATAAGCCCGTACTTAAAAACCCAATTAAACATCTTTTGAGAAATTTTGGCGTTTCCCTAGATAACTCATATCTTTTGTACGGATGTATTTCTCAGAGATTTTAGAAAATTGGTTGTCGACGCTGAAATTTTGATTTTGGGAGTTGTTTTTAACGGGTACAATGTGTCAACATAAACATAAACCCTATATTTATTTAACAAGTAAAAAAAACACTCTTTCGAGTTTTTCGAGAAATATCTCATTCTAAAATAAACAAATCGACATTCATCAACTAACTCAAAAACACATGTCGTTTTAAAATAATCTAATTCGCATCAAGCGACAAGCTGAAACTGCGTTAGAAGTTAATCTCGCCTTTGAGTGAAGGAGGTGAACGACAATATCATATTTCAGTCTTTTGTAATCTGATTCATTGAATGAGATTGATTTTAGATAAACTTGATGGCAATGAGATTTGAGCAGATAATTTCCAAAGAAGTATTGAAAAAAATATATATATTAGCATCCAATAACTGGAAAAACACTTTGCTAAAAGTGATTTTAGTAAATATTTAAAGACGTTTAAATTTATTAGGTCATGTCTAGAGATCATCAAATTTCTTTACGTTATCTTGGAGGAAGTAATGTTGTTAGGAATCTGTACCAAAAAAAGGAAAAAAGAAATCTATGACAGAAAAGGACTTTCTAAGCTGTCGGTCGGTATCTTTAAGGTTTATTTTCATCTAACCTTTGGGAATGGCGTTTGCCCAGCGATTAAATTTCCGAGCTGTTTGTTATCTTCCGCCGCAAATGTACGGCACAAAATAGAGAGATAAAGTGCTCGCGTAATAGGCACTCCTACCGGCTTTATAGAATCGATAAGTGAAATAACGAGATTTGATTTTGTTACAAAATTTGTTTTGCTTACGAAATTTTGAAGGCGTTTATTTTGTAACCGGAATTTAAAAGAAAGACAGAAAAAAAATGCATTAGGCCGCCCAGGCGAAGAAGTGTTAAGTGATTGTTTAAATTATACTTAAAATTAAGCATCAGTTTTTTTTATTTTGCTAGCTATGCAGAAATACAATTCAGTTTTCTGCTCTTTTCATGTTAAAACACATATTCATTACATAAGTTAAGAAGTATATATTATATTTTCTGCTTGAATAATATTTCTGTCTGTATAACGCAGCCTAAAAATGAGATCTGAATGATAATGATTAAAATAAAGAGATTGCTGTTCAATATAATTCAATGTGCTGTTAAGAATTCTACTATTGAAGTTATTGACTAATATCACTACAATGCGTGTTTCGTCGCTGGTAGAGCATCGGGTCAGAAAAGTTTGTTGCACTGTTCCTACCTAGGGCAAATACTTCAGTAATAAGTAAGTACATAAGTCCAACTTCGTGAAAAAGATTAATGCAACACGGTAAGGCATCGTTGAGGTTATTGTAGGATACATTATCGTCCAAAATACCTCACTGGCTGAAGTAGCAAGTGTACAACTAATGTTTACTGCCACTGATGACTGTACAGAAACGTAGTACATATTGGGTAATAAGTCTATTGAGAATTTTGATGTGCAATAGTAGCTAAAAATAATATTTATACTTAGCCTCGTGTACTGCATATGTTAGTATAAAAGCTTTTAAATAAGCTTACGGTCCGCCTGATGGTAAGCAATTACCGCAGCCTATAGACGCTTGCAACTCCATGCAGGGGTATCACTCGCGCGTTGCCGACCCTTCCAAAAAGCTCGGTCGGGAATACTTAGAATATTCCGAGGCGAATTGAATCCTTCAACACTTTAAAAGATTAGATAGTGCGGCGCTATTAGCGGTACCGGTTTTTTTCATCTCTTCGAGGGCTAAGTTTTTTTTTTTTTTTTTTTTGCTACTAAGGTGGCAAACAAGCTTACGGTCCGCCTGATGGTAAGCGGTCACCGTAGCCTATGGACGCTTGCACACTTGCGCGTTGCCGTCCCTTCAGAAATCTAATAACTTCTTTCTTGAAGAACTCCATACTGTAGTCCTTGCAGAAAACCTTGGCAGGGAGCTCATTCCACAACTTAAGCGTTTCATGTAATTTTTCCAGGCTAAAGTTATCTTATCTTAAAAAATATTGGGCTCCGTTTGTAGTATGTCGTTTCATCCTTTTATATCTTCCCTAACGACCACTCAACAAGCAATAGCATACTTTTTGCGTTATTTTTGGCATGAATTCGATTTTATGTATGTATATAAAATAAATGTGGAAAGTTACAGAATATTCTACAAGCAGAAATAACTAATATTTAGTTTGCTGTTAGAATGCTAATGTTATGCAACGCGTACGTACTTGAAGTTTTGCATGAGTTTAAACTCATTATAACTACTCACAACAAACCTAATCATTTGTATCACTAAAATATGCAAGAAAATCTTATGTTCGTAGAGATAATATTTTAAGTTATTAACATCGTGCAGGTACTACATACCAGATCTATAACAACATTATGAAGATCTCTATTTCGAAGACGATATCAAGAACGTTATGAATGTCCGCTATCGTGATTAACACTTAGCAGCATTATGAGTTATGAGTGTCAACTGTCATGGTAAAAACTCACAGCATCATGAGTTATGAGTGTCAACTGTCATGGTAAAAACTCACAGCATCATGAGTTATGAGTGTCAACTGTCATGGTAAAAACTCACAGCATCATGAGTTATGAGTGTCAACTGTCATGGTAAAAACTCACAGCATCATGAGTTATGAGTGTCAACTGGCATGGTAAACACTTGCAGCATTGTAAGTTATGAGTTGTCGTGGTAAGCATTCAAAGCATATAATGGAACGAACGTTTCCGGTGGTCTGTCTCCGGTAAAGGACCGAATGATGTAGGAAACGGTGGAAGTTTTTAGGTATCCATTCTTGGGTCCATTACCGGTGTCGTGTTTTTGAAAATCGAGTTCAAAGAGTCTCGATTGGTTGAGACATTTTCGTTGTCATAACATTCCTTAACGTGTGTTCGCTGAGCGGACATAAAAAAATCTATCTGAGATTATTTAGATTTAAATACTTCCAGCTTTATACTAAAAGCTGCAACTTACCAGTAAAAAAACCGAAGTGTATCTAGGTATTATAATTTTTGCTGTGTTCTTGTTACTGTGTTGTGATCGTGTGTGAATTAGGTATGTACTAACTATACATTTTATTTACATATAGCACGACGGTTTTTTTTATATGACCACTTCTCTTCGCATCTACTGCGAAGGCCTGTTAGCGATGTCAGCATTGAGGGAGGCCTGGAGTACTTTAGACTCCAAATCCTCGGCCAAGTGCGGCATATCTTTAAACTACTCACTATACGTCGGTAGGTCACCTAAAATCAGTCCCGTCCGCGTCTACCTACTTTGGCGGCGGAGACCTGAGGAGTGTCCTAGACGTGCAAGATTGCTGACCGGACTTTAGGCCGAAGACTCTATTTGTGTTTCTATCTCTAATGAATGCTTGAAAACTTTACACTTTGAACTCTGTGTAGGCAGGCTTGCGTTTTATCTGTCTTTCTATTTATTTAGGTAGTTCTCTGATGATGTAAAATAAATAGATTCTGTACAGATATATTAAGGGTTAAGAATCACCTTATGTGATTAGGTTAATACTGTCTATTAAATGTTGTTACGATAAAAGTGAAAGAGTATACTAGTGTCGGCTGCTGCGGTAATCACTGACAGCATCGTGAATTATAAGTGTCGGCTGTCATGGTAAACACTCGCAGCATCGTGAGTTATAAGTGTCGGCTGCCGTGGTAATCACTGACGTCATCGTTAATTATAAGTGTCGGCTGTCGAGGTAATCACTGAAAGCATCGTGAATTATGAGTGTCAGCTGTCATGGTAAATACTCGCAGCATCCTGAGTTATTAGTGTCGGCGGTCGTGGTAATCACTGACAGCATCGTGAATTATAAGTGTCGGCTGTCATGATAAACACTCGCAGCATCGTGAGTTATAAGTGTCGGCTGCCGTGGTAATCACTGACGTCATCGTTAATTATAAGTGTCGGCTGTCGAGGAAATCACTGAAAGCATCGTGAATTATGAGTGTCAGCTGTCATGGTAAATACTCGCAGCATCCTGAGTTATTAGTGTCGGCGGTCGTGGTAATCACTGACAGCATCGTGAGTTATAAGTGCTAGCTGTCATGGTAAACACTCGCAGCATCGTGAGATATGAATACATCAAATACGATTTTCATTATGGATTTAACTTCATACCTACCTATTTTATCTAGACAAGTACAGACCTTCCCAGAAAATATTGTGCTTTTCATTTTAAAATAACTATCAACGATTAAACCACACTGTAACCAACAGTCCGCTATTGAGTGTCGCTTCGAGCTGGAGATTTAAACAAGTATCAGCTGCCGTTGTCATAGCCCTAGTACATTACTAGAGTCGACATCAACTTTTCTAACGTATTTCGTGCATGTCTGTATTTTACTAATAAGGCCTGTGTATGTTTTTTTTACTATTGTGATACACATGTATAAAATCCATGACGGTAAATACGACCTAAAGTGTTTTATGTAAACTGCGTTACATTAAATATCTGTCTACAAACTTGTAACTACTCAAAAAGCGTTTTTATATATCACTATTTATCATAGTCGCAAAAAGTTTTATTTATTCATAAAATACCAGTAAATAATGTAACCAGTAAATGACCAGAGATTTAATACAGATAATATTAAATGATTTATATTTATAGAAATAATTAAATGTATGCATTCGATAAAAACGCTGGTCATTTAAGCATTTACTGGTATTATATGGATGGATACATTTTCAGCTTTGCTAATACAAAAAAGGTTATATGGGGAAATCGGTTGCACCATAAGCTGCTTGCTGTAAATTCCAATAATATTTTTTTCATACTACTAAGGTGGCAAGTAGTGGTCCGGTCAGCATACACTTACTGCGTAAAATCCTACTATTCCCATTGGCCACATAGCACCAATACAATACCAATGTTGATGTATTGAATTCTTTTTACATATTACATGTAATTCATTCTTGTATAAGAGTTCAAAGTTAACTGATATGTTTAAAATAGCTTGATGCTTTCTTGACTGATATTTATCGCTTTTTTAACTTTGCATTAAATTTTTCATCGTTTAATGGATTTAAAGCTAAATTAGACGGGGGAAAGGACAAATTATTTTACATAATGCCTATAAATATATGGGATACAGAGTATAATAAATACAAATGCTGGGAAGAAGTGGCGATAATTAAAAAAAATATTGTGTAGAGGATATTGAAGGTAATCTTTAGGACTTCCTATTTTACATCTTTCTGATTCTAAATATAATGACTGAATTCCTTGTCGCCAGACTGGTGTGGCAAGGAGTCGGTACTGAAAAAATATTTATCGGTTACAGAACATGATGTGTCAAAGGTTGGCTTATGTTCCAAATGTTTATGCAGCAAACAATCTTAGTTAGAAAAACTGTTGTAAGATATTCCATCTCACGCTTTTGAAAAGTTTCCGTTTGACACTGAACATAAAGATTATGCATTTATATTTATACCAGGTTTTATGTTACCTTTCCTGCTGAGCTCTTAAGATAAAGATCTACGTAAATGCTTGGCCTCTATATTTCAAATGTTTGGCAAGGTTCGATGGTTAGTGGGACTTTCTTTTGAATGCTTTAGTCGATTCTAAAAATGTTCTGACTACTTGAAATCAAACCGCTTTTGGCACGTAATATTCCAGCAATATTAATATTGGAGCGCGGGATTAGAAATGAGCGTCGCCGGTTTATTCGGCGCTCGCATATTATTGTAACTTCACTCTGCTTCGTATATTTGAGTACATTTTATTGATATTTAAGTTAAAAAATATTGTTTTGCGGAAGCAATTACATCGCTTGAGAATTAATTGCTATTTGCTATAAATACGGGACGTCTTCTGGGACCCGTCAAGTTGATAAATTTCCACTTATTGATATCGCTGTGATAAAAAAATTATTAGCAATACCGTGTTTTTGATCGCCGGACGCTCATCTTTAACCAGCTAAATATATTGTTATTAAAGACAAAATTTATAATAATCTGCTCTCTATAACTATGATGAGTATAAATTGGTAATAAACAAACGAACTGAATATCAAATAATCTACCGGAAGTTTCAGTTTTTTTTTGGTGCTGGATACAGTCGTGTATCATTTTTAAAATGTATAATGTAAAATGTATATTAGTATGCGGTCGCCTGCAATTAAATGTAAAAAAAAACCATGCAGTGGAAAATACACTCATGCGGAACGTACATATATGCTAGCATTGATTTACTTAAACTAAACTGGCTAACACAATTATATGAAATTATATTTAAATTTTTTTATATACAACTAATAATAATAATAATAATAATATACTTTATTGCGCATATAGAAAACAAAACAATTAAACAATAAAAGTAATAACAAATTGGCGGTCTTATCGCTAATGAGCGATCTCTTCCAGACAACCTTTGGGTAGAGGAGACTTTATACAATTATTGAGTAGAATGTGCTAACTGAAACTTTACAATATAAGTATACATTTATAGCAATAGCTAAATTTATATACATATGAATAATAAATAATACTAATACGTACAAAAAATAATTATATATATATCAAATACATAACAAAAAATAAAAATAAATACACAAACTACATACATCTTAAATAATATAGATGAATAAACAGTGTTGATGAGACAGCTTAAATCTTTAAGTAATGTGTGATTACGAGATTTTTAAACATTCTTAAAGTTTGTGCTTTTTTGACATCAAAGGGTAAACTATTCCATAGCCTTATGGCTGTGACAGTGAATGAGTCATTATATGCTTGCGAATAATGTGTTGGGGTTTTCAGCATCATGTTTGTAGTGGCGCGATGAGCTGTAGACTTTAAGCTTGTAGCTTTCAAGTATAACGGAGTAGACGGATTGAACAGTACGTTGTAGAGAAGAAACAGAAAATGAGTATTCCGGCGAAGGCGAATTGGGAGCCACTTGAATTTTAATCGAAATTCGGATATATGATCATATTTACGTAAACCAAATATGTATCTAATACATAGGTTCTGGAGTCGCTCAAGCTTATTTAATTGCTCCTCAGTAAGGTCAAGATAGCTAGCATCCGCATAATCAAGGACAGGTAGCAGTAGTGATTTAGCCAGTGCAATTTTAGTGGCAATGGGCAAGAAGTTACGCAATCTGCTAATGGATTTAGCTGTAGCAAATATTTTTCTGCTAACTTCTTTTAATTGTGGTTCCCACGAAAATGTCTGGTCTATGATGATGCCCAAGTTTTTTACAGACTCGCTATATGGAATGACTGTTCCATTAATACTCACTTTAGGAAGATTTTGTAAATTAATCTTAGATATCATTCTTGAAGTACCCACAATGATAAGTTGAGTTTTATTTGGATTTACGTTTAGACCGTAAGAGGTACTCCAATCCATAATGCGAGCAAGATCGTTATTTATAATCGCAACTGCACTTCTTAGTTCACTAACTGGAGCCTGAGTATATATTTGAAGATCGTCTGCATATAGATGGTAGAGAGAAGATAAATTAGATGTTATATTATTAATGAAAATAGCAAAGAGAAGTGGAGACAACACGCCACCTTGCGGGACACCAGCATTGGTGTAGCACTAAGTGGAGAAGGAATCATCAACCTTGATCCGCTGCCGGCGCCCACGCAAGTAACTTTGAAACCAGTCGATTGCTGTTGGAGATATGTTAAGAGAACTTAAAAGTGAAAGTAGTATATCAAAGTCAACAGTGTTAAAGGCGTTGCTAAAATCTAATAGTGTTAGCACTGTGACTTTTTTTGTTTTCTATACCGAGACGAATGTCATCAGAGATTTTGACAAGTGCAGTAACCGTACTATGTCCAGGACGAAAACCAGATTGAAGGGGATTTAGTAAGTTATTTTTAGTGAGGAAATGACACAGCTGTTCATGAACAAGACGTTCAAGAACTTTAGAAAGGAATGGTAAGATGGATATGGGACGATAATCGGAATAACAGACAGGATTTGCTTTTTTCGGCAAGGGAATAATTAATGAATCTTTCCAGGAACCTGGAAATTCGCCAGAGGCAATAGAGTGATTAAGGATATTTGTGATGATAGGAATAATAATGTCAAGGATAGGAAGGATCATGTTACGGCTAATGCAGTCACTCCCCACAGCGTTAGAAGATATAGCGATAATGCTCTTCTTAACATCACAATCAGAAAATCGACTTAGTAAAAACGGAGGAAAGTCAGGAGTTGGTTTTAAGGAAAGTGAGTTCAGCGTATTTATTTTTTTGTTGCCTTCAATAGCAACATTGGAAGAAAAGTGTTGATTAAGAAGATTGACATCAATATCATGTGAAAGGGGAATACTTTTAGTCTTGCCAACTCCTAATGACTTAAGAAATTTCCAGATTTTTGCTGAATCACCGTTTTCAACGGATTTATGGATATAGCGTCGTTGTGCATCTCTACACATTCTATTGCAGAGATTTCTCAGGAGTTTATACTTAGCAAGGTTGCTTTCACAAGGGTTGGTTTTAAATTTAACTTTAGCACGATTTCTTTTAACCATCATCTGTCAACTAAGGTGGTAAACAAGCTTACGGTCCGCCTGATGGTAAGCGGTCGCCGTAGCTTATGGACGCTTGCAACATCAGGGCCATCACTCGCGCGTTGCCGACCCTTCAAGAATCTAATAAATTCTTTCTTGAAGAACCCCATAATGTATCCCTTGGCAGGGTGAGCTCCCTGCCAAAACCCAAGCGTTTGTGATCATTTCACACACACACATACAGTGAACATAAGGCTCATAAATATTTCTTCATTTCTAATTTACAAAAAAAAAAAACCTACCTACCTTTTGTGTTAATGTTAAATATTCCTTACTACTGTTTTCTGTTACTTATTGAAAGTGTTCTGTACCTACTAACCACTTTCAATAATGAGCCTTACAGGCTTCCGTCGGATGAGGACCTGGTGATCTGTAATACAGGGCTTTACCTACATCAGACACTAGCTCCTCACTTATTAGTTTATTACAATTACATTACAAATGTTACTTGTGTATACCTAGTTCATAAGTGAGGAGAATTAAATATAAAGTAAGACTAAATTCCATGCCTATGGCGAGCGATGCGATGGTAGAAAGTAGCCGTGGGCATCATTTCGAACAATTCCCCAGAATACATCCTGAAGCATGTTTTTATGCTACATTGCACCTTTAACTAAACTTTAACTTCAATGCATGCAAAAATCAATCTTTGCATTGCATCTTTGCTTTAACTAACGCACCCTTTAGTTAAATTAAAAATTTAGAATATGGTGTCCCTATTTTCACAACACTGCCATGAGAATCGACTTTTGAAATCCCTATGGCCTCCGCCATTTCCCCTTCTTGACTAAGCCGCCGCCGTGAAAGGACACCAACCTCCTCCGCTCCTGGGAAGACGCTGAGTCAAAATGGCGGGCGACGTAAAGTGAAAACAGTCTGCGGATGGATGCCAGAGGATCCGGCCAGAGTCTTTACAAATATTTGTCCCATTATTTTCTCTTCTGCTTTTAAGAAAGTTTTTATTTTCTTATATATCTAAATTACAATTATGGTCGCCAAACAAACAAGTCCCAGGGTGAGTCACCAAGCAATCTAATAACTGTAAAATCTAACAATTTCTAAGGAATAGTTAAAGATCATATTTACTAATAGAGATTAGATATCCATGAGCAAAATGTCTAATCCATGAAATGTTTATGTTTGATGGCAAAGTGAAGATGCTTATTGCAAAATTGTTTTGCATTGTTGGAAAGTTGGAAATATTTCCCTGAAATTTTATTATTGTGCTCGTAAAGTTTAATACACAGATGTAATCCTATCTATAATAATTTTTAAAAGTGTGCAATGTTTTATGAATATGCCTAATTACCCTGGGGAAACATATAATTCAAAGAGGAAGAAAACTATCTGACAGGTTTATGAGACACCCATGTTTGTTTGATAAGCGCATAGCGCAGATTTTGCAATAGATGAACTTAAAATATTATAACCCAGGCTGGATTAGTGGCCCCGGACAGTGCTCAAGCAGGAATAGCGTCACTGCAATTTTGTGGATTCGATCTCCACCATCATTCTAAATCAATGTGTTTGTGTACTTAGTAGTGTGCGACTTTTTACCCGTGCATTCCAGCTACTAGCTGAGCTGAATGCGGGAGCCTGTTCCAATGCAATTCCTTCTCAAGGGACTGAACCATGATTGAACTTGCCCTCGAGATTAATAATACCTACTGACTCTACCGACTGATAGCCCCCTACACAATTGCATAACCCAGGTGAACCCATCGCAACAACATCTCACACAGGCGCCCCCATTCTATCCGGCAAAACTTCATCAGAATCGAGGCTTTAACAGCTAACAAGCAACAACCACTCGCATCACCTCGGGCATAGCAGTTATCCCTTGTCAACAACCCCCTACTCACATTTTTAAATACTACTAACAGCGCCCATACAACCCCCACAAACAATCCTTTTTACTACAATCCCATTGTGCAAGCGGTAGAACACACACAGGGAAGGAAAGTCTCTCCTCAGACTTAAGGGTCCGATACGGCAAGTGAGTTTGGGATCATCAACGATTCTCACAGTTCGTCGTTGAACTGAGTCAAAAGGGCCAAGCTGGTATCCTGGTGTACTCACCCATAAATGGCCAAACTTGCGACTTCAAAAGCAGCACCCTTTGCCCCGACGTGAACTACTGCTTCGCTGTGTTGCGTATGTCAAGTTTTTTGGACGCCAGCTTCACCATGTCTTGCATATATGTGGAATAGATATACCAACATACTGTCATATTTTATTTCAATGAATTTAATTTTAATGTTGTTAGACAAAGAAATCGGTATATTATAATATAATCTAATATTATCTAAAGTATAGTATAATCCCTGTTTCCTTTGGTCACGCCCCAACTTCCGAACGACTGCACCAAATCTGCAAATAAATTTTTGTGCACACGCCAGGAAAGGTGTTTAAATTAATACAACCCATTTACAATACATGGCGAGTACGTACTGTTATAGGAGTCCATGGAAATGTCTTTTTAATAAAGAAACTTTGTACACAAAGAAAATAGGCTTTTATTACTAAGATTAATTATGATTTAATAAATTGGCATTTGTCGAATATCGAATTTGGAAACGATACGTAGCGACCGAGAGATGAAACTGGACTGACTCACCGGGACTAGTCTCTGGGTGGCGTCGTCACGGAAAAGCTAACTCAGCATTTAAAAGTTAGGGTTCGGCATTAACTCTTGCTAAACGGATATATAACAACCCCCCCGTTAAGAGAAAACTTATCCCAAAAGGGTGAAGTTTACGTATATTGGTTTAAATATTAATTTACTCAAAGTCTAGGTTGTGGGGTAGGATCTTGAATTGTTTCAAGTTCTACGTTATAAGTTTCTGTCCCCCTTCTTTTCATTAATATATGTAATAGGTTTCGACAAATGCCACTTTTGCAACAATAGTACGTTACAAAGCTTATAAATAAGATTACAAATACAATGGTAAGTATAGGAAAGCTAATGTGGTTCTTGAAATCTGGTTGTTTAGTTACAATCTGGTCAAGATCCTTAATTACGTCATCTGCGACTTTGTTAAGATCCTTAAGATTATTCCAGTTTACATTGGATATTTTGATACCGGAAATATTGAGCTTTAGTTGTTGGAATTCCTTATAATTACAACAATTATCTTCGATTAGATTAAACTCGGATTTAATTGTTTTAATACTAACTTTTGTATTTGATTTAGCTATTAACTTAGTATCTCTACAAAATGCAATACAACTAGAGTTCATGTTAAGTACACCTGTACCTGATATAGTGATTTCAGTTATTTCGGAGTTACATTCAATCGACAATTTCGTAGGCTCTGATTGTACATATAGCCATTTATTATTCTGAAGTTTTTGCCAAACGTCTATGTGGCCATAAATAAATTTACTGTTACAATTTTCTGGCAACTTAGAGACGGCTTTAACCATGATTTCAGTTTCACAAATAGGCTTATTGGTCGTGCTCAAAGTATCTATGCTGTTGCATAACAAGATTTCATTTAAGGTTGGTTTACATAGGTCTAGATTTTCTAGGTTACAGTAAGTCATTTTATCTTTACTTAATCCTATGTACTGTTTTGTAGGTGCTATCAGTGCGTATGAATTTGGCGCATTAAGATCATGTGGCACTGGTATCGGTATACTTTTGTATAAATCGTATTCCATTACATCTACAAGTGGTATCTTAACTATAAATATAATATTATTATCTATAAAGTACGACACTAATTCAGAAAGGTTAATTATTACATGGATATTATCTAAATCTAACGTAACAGCAAATTCCTTAAACTTAGGTAAATTTCTAAAATTACTTACAATGTCATTAAACAGTTGTTTAGGAGTAACAATAGATGGGTGTAAGGTATTGCTTTTAGCAAATAGTATAGCGTTCACTGTATCTTCTACTTTAAAAGATAGGGTTAACAGATTAGATTCTAATACATTTAGGACGTTATTAATACTGTTCCAGAAGGTGATTTCATTGGTGATTTGGGATACATTTTGAATGGCTAAGGACAATTTATCAATTGCTTCACCAAGTCTAGCTTCGTTCTGGTTTATTTCGATGATGCTTTTGTTAAAATTTGAGATGGCTGATTTGGAAATAGCTATATTTTGAGCGATAGCAGACGTTAGTTTCTTATCATTATCAAAAAGGGCTTGCAGAGCACTATCATATTTAATAGCGTCATCTTCGTCCAGGGTACCAAATATATGTTTGAAAACCGTGCCAATCCCAGAAAACCATGCTGATCTTTTTGATTTGTTTGATATTAGGTGTGACATGGATTCGTAATCACGAGATATATCCTTGAAGAGAGAGTCGAGTGGTTGGATCATGTTATGGCATTCTACGTTATCAATAGCTTGGTTTTGCTGGCAAAGAAATCTTACCGTGTTAAAAACGTTTTTAATGTTTTCTATGTGGACAGGTATAAAACTAATGTCTAAAGGTATAACTATATGTATATGGTCATTAACTATTCTAATTGTACCTATCGGTTCGAAGTGAATTCCTGGGCTTCGGTTAATTTGTTGGATGAAGTCTGTAGCGAAGGTAAGTTTACAACATATTACAGCCACTCTGAAATGAGAATGGTAATAGGATGACTACGAGGAAAGTTTTATTATTATTTTTTTTTGTATATAGTTTTAGTTCTAAGGCTTAAAGTATCTTAAGTTAGGTTATTTTTTTTTTATATATATATATATGTATATATACCTACGTCTATGATGTATCTTATAAATGTTAATTATCATTTTCTGGTAGCGTCAGCTTCACTTCATCAAAGTGGTGTTTAATGTGTCGTCGGTTTATTAATAAGGACAACGTGTTGTTTCCGTGTATTTTGACCACCTTGTAGGGTCCTTTCCATATCGGAGACAGGGCTTTTCTTAGTCTTAGGTGATTTTTGATGAACACGTAATCGCCTACTTTGTATTTTACGGTTCGTGTTCTTCTATCGTAGTAGTTCTTCGATCTTTCTTTAGATTGTCTAATATTTTCGAGGGCTTTTTCGCGGGATGATTTGAGACGGTGATTAAGCATCTTTATGTACTCAGGATAAGTTGTTTCTGAGTGAGTTTCATACACAGAGTCTGGGATAAATGGTTTGTGTCCAAAGAGGAGTTCGTATGGTGTAAATTGAGTTGTGGTGTGGACATTAGTATTATAGGCCAACATGGCTGTATATACATATCTGTGCCAGTCAGTCTGATTGTCGTTAATGTAAGATTTCAAATATTCTTTAAGGGTGGAATGGCTGCGCTCAAGTGCGCCTTGTGTCTGAGGATGGTAGGGGGAGGACCAAATCTGTTTTATCTTTAAAAATTCACAAGTTTTCTTAAATAGGTCAGCTGTAAAATTTGGTCCTTGGTCAGTCACAATTAATTTAGGTATACCAAATATAGAGATGAAGTGTATGAGACATTCGCAACACTCTTCTGCAGTGGTGCTAGCGATAGGATATGCACATGAGTACTTAGTAAGGTCATCTTGAATTGTCAGTATGAATCTTAGTTTAATTAGTCCGGCTTCTGGTAAGGGCCCAACGATATCTATGCTTATGCGATCAAGAGGTCGAGTTGAGGTTGTGGTTATTTGCATCGGTGCTCGGTTTGTGAGCCTTAAGGCTTTGTTGGCTTGACATAATTTGCACCTTTTTACGTAGGTTTCAATATCTGTGCCCATGTTTTTCCAGTAGTAGCGTTCTTTTATTCTATTGTACATCCTACTACAGCCTAGGTGTCCAGATATTGGTATGTCATGATTTTCTTTTAATATTTTCTGTATCTCGCTTGGGACTGGGAATATCAAGCTATTGTGGTAGATATTTACTTTAATGTTGGTGTTATGAAATAAGTATAGAAGTATATTATAGATTTTGATAAATGAGTGTTTCTCGAAAGGGTTCTTAAAATCTGATATAGCTACTTCATTTACAGTATCAGGTAATAGTAATAGTTCGTTTCTCATAGTTTTTAGTGTGTTGAACATGTCGACGTAAGAACATTCGTCAAAGTGGTGTACTTTGTTGAATAATAGGTAGTATATTTTGTTATTTGTTTCGATTCTTTTAGATGTGTATAACAGTCTTTCTGATTGTAGGGTTTCGTTAGGGTTTGTCATATGTCCTAGGATTTCCTCAACATATGGGTTAGACTCGTCAAGGTCGATAGATGTTGGGATCAGTAGTATTTTACAGGTGCTTTTCATTAGGTTTTCGTTGTGTTCTTTGATGTCGGTGTTAAAGTTGGTATTTTTATTCAAGGTGGATTTCAAGTATTGTGAATAGTCGTCAGGGAGCAAATCAATTTCAGCTACGGGGTCACGATGGGTTTCAGTATTCGTGATGTTTGGTGATGAAGGTAAGTTTTCGTGATCACTGTTTTGTTCGTTTGGTAAAGGTTCAAGAGATTCTACGTTTGGTATATTGTCGGTGTTTTGTATATTTGGTAAAGGTTCACGGCGTTCAAAAACGTTTGGTGGACTAAAATCTATTTCTTGGTTGTTGAATGGGCTAATGTCAAGTGCATCTAAGTCTAGGAATTCGTTGTCTTGGTTTTGAGGTACAGGTTCTTGTGCAGGGTTTTCATGGTTAGTTGGATTTGTTGTAATTTTGTTGTTTGTGTTTTCGTGTTGGACAGGATTTACAGGGAAACGAGATAAGGTGTCGGCGTTGCAATTTATTTTCCCCTTTTTATATTCTATCTCATAGTCGTATTCCTCAAGTTTTAGTCTCCATCTTATTAGTTTTGATCCAGGGTCTTAACAATTAAATAACCATTTCAAAGGTTTGTGGTCGGTCACTATTTTAAAACGGTGACCATATAGGTATGGTCTGAAGGTTTTGGTTCCGAAAATAATAGCTAGACATTCTTTCTCTGTTACACTGTAGTTACTTTCGGCTTTATTTAAGGTACGCGAGGCATAAGCAATCGGGAGGTCACTACCTATTGGTCCTTGGGAAAGGATAGCTGATATGGCGTAATTGGATGCATCACAGGTTAACACAAACGGTTTGGAAAAGTCCGGGTATATAAGTAATGGTGCTGATGTCAATTTAAGTTTGAGGGTATCAAAGGATAACTGTTGCTCATTCTGCCACAGACATTGAATGTCTTTCTTCAAGAGAGAAGTTAATGGTTTTGCTAGCTTAGAGAATTCTGGGATAAATCTTCGGTAGTATGAGACTAATCCTAGAAAGGACTTTATGTCTTTTGGTGATTTTGGAATTGGAAATTTACTGACTGCTTTTACTTTGTCAGGGTTCGGTTTGACTCCTTCGTCAGTGATCAGATGGCCTAAATATGACACTTCCTTTCGGAGAAATTCACATTTGTCGGGTTGAAGTTTCAGGTTGAAGTCACGGAGTCTTTGGAAAACTTTGGATAGGTTTTCGATATGACATGGTAGATCGTATGAGTATATAACGATGTCATCGAGGTAGACGAATGCGTTTAAGCCTTGAAGCCCTGTTAGAGCAGAGTTCATCAATCTTTGAAAGGTGGAAGGGGAATTTTTTAATCCGAAGGGCATACGATTAAATTCGAAATGTCCTTGAGGGACTGAGAAAGCTGTCTTCGCAGAATCTTCGGTTTTCATCCTAATCTGGTGGAATCCAGATGAAAGATCTAGGGTTGAAAAGTATTTACTCTTTCCTAACTGGTCTAATATTTCGGATATATTGGGGATTGGATAAGAGTCTCCGATAGTTATGTCGTTTAATTTTCTGTAATCTATAACAACTCTCCATTTGCGTTGTCCTGACGCATCTAATTTCTTTGGGACAACCCAAATGGGGATTTAGATGGTTTGATTATTTCGTCAATTAGCATTTTGTTAATTTGGTTTTGGACTTCTTTCTTATGGCATTCTGGGAATCTATATGATTTGACATGTATTGGTTCAGAGGGGTTTATTTTAATCTCGTGTTCTATTGCGTCTGTACATGACAGTCTCTCGTGTGGTAAGTGAAAAATGTCCGAATAGTTTGAACAAATATCGAGTAAGGATGTGGTTTCTTCTTTGTTTAGGTGTGGTGTTCGTAATAGGTCTAAGACTTCTTGCGTTCTGTCATAGGTAGTTCTACTAACATTTCCAGCAGTAGAAAGATTGTAGATTAATTCGTTTTTATGGTATTGGAAGGGTAACAACTTGAGTTTCAAATCTGAATTTATGGATAAAGGAGATTCAGAGATATTAACTACGGATATATTTATTCGGCAATTGTCCTTTACTTTGACTACACAGTTTGCTATAAGTAGATTTTCGACTAGGTTCTGATCTAATATGAGTCCTTCTCTTAGTTCGGGGTTGAGAACTGAACATTCAATTACGGTTTCAGTTCGAGCAGGAATCGTGTAACTAGGTTCGTTATATTCCATCTTTATATTGCATTTATTCAGTTCCAATATATCATTTGCGTAATTTATTTTTCCGTTCATAGCACTAAAAAGATCGGTGCCTATAATTCCATCATAAGGTAAGTAGATTCCATCCACTATGTGGAATTGACAAGTTACGGAACCGAAGGTGATAGGTATATGTCCTAAAGTAAACATGGGGGTGTTTGAGGGATCAATTCCTTTAAATTTTATTTTATGGTCGGTTATTGTTGGTGAATTTTCAATAGAAGATGTTTTTATTAGGCTAATAGATGCACCAGAGTCTACAAGGAATGACAGTGGCTTAGAAGATACTGATGTCATGACTTTAATGAATGTTAAGAACTTTTTTGAATGATTATTTGAAATGTTGTATATTTTATTGTCTATTTTTTTTGTTTCAGGTGCTGATTTTGTTGGAGTGCTATAAGAAGATATGTTTACGTTACGAGTTAGGGGCTGATTACCCGGTTTGTTAGCTAGGCATGGAAGTTTCTGATTTAGATCTATATTCTTGCTATGAGTTTGGGGCTGGTTACCCGGTTTGTTAGCTAGGCATGGAAGTTTCTGATTTAAATCTATATTTTGGCTGTGAGTTTGGGGCTGGTTACCCGGTTTGTTAGCTAGACATGGAAGTTTCTGATTTAAATCTATATTTTTGCTATGAGTTTGGGGCTGGTTACCCGGTTTGTTAGCTAGAGGTTTAGGTTCATTATTTGTTATGTTTTCAGTTTGGGGCTGGTTATCCTGTCGGAGATTTTTATTTGTATTAGATGAAGTGTGTTTTGTTGATTTAAGAACGTGGGTATCGGCTTCTATGTATACTCTTCCCGTGCGGTACCTGGCGGGAATGTTTACTCGTTTAAATTAAGGTTATCTATTTCGTCGATTCCTTGTGGTTCTAGGTCAGCATGTTCTATATTGTTTATTCGGTTGTCGCGTCTTTCAAAGCGATTATTAGAATTTTGGAAGCTAGTGGGATTGTTAGGGTCTCCGTACCGTCTATTGTTGTATTCTCTTTTACGGCAATTATCAATAATGTGTCCAGAGGTCTTGCAGTATCGGCAAAACATTGGTATTACTCTAGGGTAATTTATTGGGTTAGGGTTTGTTTCTGGAGCGGTACGGAAATTAGGTCGAAATTGGTAGTCTCTAGGTGGTGATTGGCGGTGGAAACGATTTCCAACATATCTTGGGTTACTGGAAAAAGACGGTGAAGAAGAGGGGGTATTTCTTTTACTAGCGGCTTGGTGGTATTTTTCTTCAGATAAAGCGAAATTTATTGCTTCATTTAAGGTTTTTGGATCTCGACATCTTACCACAACAGACAGGTTTGTATGAAGTCCTGTTATAAATGTTTGAAGAGCTAAGTCTTCCATAGAGGCGATACGGCCAACTAGTTCGTCTCTTTTATTAGAAATTGTATTTATATTAATTTCTGTCAAAAGTTTTGACAGACAGCATTCTATTCTCAGACCGAACTCATTGACTGTTTCGTTATAATTTTGTTTCAGGTTTTGCAGTTCAGAGATCAAAGCCGGATAGTATTTTTGTTCGCCATATTGCGTTTTTAAAAACTCCTCAAGTTGAGTCCAAGAAGTTAACTCTTTAATAGAGCAGGCTTTTTGTGCTCGTCCCGTTAGTTGACTTATTATATATTTCAACAGTAAATCTTGTTGATTTTGTGATGCAAAATTGATTGCATTGCGGCAATTATTCAAGAATGGGGTCAATTCTTCTCGGTTTCCGTCGAATTTATTTATAAATTTGATAAGAATTCCTATGTCGACACTATCTACATGAACAGTAGCCGTAGTTTCTTTTTCTTTCGTTTCTCTAGGCATGATTATTCTTTGTTATTAAGATTATATCGTATAGAAAAGGTTTGTTTACTTCTCCGAATTGCAGTAGCGAGATAAACAATGCACGCGGAGACTAAACAATTGTGCAGTCGTGAAATATAAACAGTTCAGATTATTATTGTTATAGTTAGATTAATCGGGCTTGGATCTCTATGAAATTTATTTGTAACAAGTCGAATGAGCTTAAATAAAAGTTATTTGACTTAATTGTAGGAAGACACAAGTTAGATGAGTATTGACAAACAGCTTAGTAGTTGTCAGATCGTAGATTTAAAGTTTATAAAATGTCAAAAAAAAATATTCTTTTCTGAAATGTTTGAAAAATAATCACTCACAGTACTCGTAGATAGTTCTTGTGGTTATTCATACTGGTTTACTGTGCTGTAATAGGGCCCCGCAGGCGTTGGACTAAAACGGTTTCGAGGAAGTTGGCAGATTTTGACAGTTTCTCGTACAGCAGGTCGGAGGTTTTGTTAGCTAGTAGATGTAGCGAAGTTTGTATGGATGTCGGTGATGATGATGAGTAGGTTTTCTCTTCTTTCTCTTTTGTAGGTTTCAGGGATTGCGATTGAAATTGTAGCGCGGCACTGAAGTTTCTTAGTGAAAGTTAATGGTTCACACTTTTGTAGAATATTTCACTTTACTAGTTCGCTAGAAGAACAAAGTCACTTCACTTTCAATAGTTCAAAGGGCGTTTCCCGGATTTATTTTAAAAATCCCTTTAGCTGCCACCAATGTTATAGGAGTCCATGGAAATGTCTTTTTAAAAAAGAAACTTTGTACACAAAGAAAATAGGCTTTTATTACTAAGATTAATTATGATTTAATAAATTGGCATTTGTCGAATATCGAATTTGGAAACGATACGTAGCGACCGAGAGATGAAACTGGACTGACTCACCGGGACTAGTCTCTGGGTGGCGTCGTCACGGAAAAGCTAACTCAGCATTTAAAAGTTAGGGTTCGGCATTAACTCTTGCTAAACGGATATATAACAGTACGCTAGTTGTTTTAAAAAAGAGAAACGACGTTCGAGGGGTCAGCTTGTGACATATAAAGTACATCAATCTTATAAATACACAAATCTTCATAGAATTAAGAAAAACATAGAATGAATAATCATTCTTCGTTTATGTTGAGCTGAAGGTGGCGCGAAGCGCGCGTAAAATTCTCTCTTGTCTAAATTATTATGTGTGTAAAGATGTATTTATTGTGAATATACTTAAGTTGATATATTTAACCAAACATTTGGTTATTAAATTGTTAGATTCTGGATGCAACTCAAAGTTTGATTAGTGGGGAAACTTCTTGTTCCCCCGATTGGCTTCCGTTCTGTTCTTTCTGCCTCCCGAATAGGCATCCTCGTCCACCTCGATTGGTTCTTGTCTTTAAGTTGCTTCTTTATACGGGCCAGCGAGAAATTCTTTTAATACTTAATCTTAAGTATCTATAAGTGTCGACTTAAAAATAATCTATTTATTTCGTCACATGGAACCTAATGAATCGAATTCTAGTGTTTGTCGTCTGTCCAACCTTTCCACAGGGCTGCCAACCACTACCGGTTTGCCGCGGCTTCCAACTTCAGCAGGAATTCAGTGTTACCAACCCAACTAAACTGCATTTCTTTATTACGTTTCATTCAACGCATCATCTATGACGATAGTTTGTTTTACGTTCCAATATTTCTTGTTTCTTCGCATTACGCGACAGAAGGTTAGTTTTTTTTTCTTTTGACTGCATTTTTGCTATAAAAATATTAATTAACATCAATGGTATTGTACTTGAATTTAAGTGTCATTGTTTTTCCTATGATTTTCTTTACATTTAGTGCGATAATACCCGTCAGCTCTCAACAAGGTAAAGATATTATTACTAGGGCCGGACCCTTGGAGAATATGGAGACGCAGACCGAATACTTATAAAGTAAACAAGGATATATACAGGATAAAGTAATAAACTTGATGCGGCATTTTTCATAATATTTGGGTACACACATTTCGGCAGTGATAAAAAATTTCAGAACCAGTGATGGTAAAGACGAATAACTTTACATCAAATGAATGGAATGGGTGCTTGGCAGCTCTTACAAAAACTACATAGAATGGCTGATTTAAAACTGATTGTGCCTTTATGAAGATTCGCTTTTATTCTCTAATGTTTTAGAGCAATTTTGACATTACGTCACTACTTTAAAAATTTTGTTACCCCGTTTACAGGATTACAACTTCACCTAATTATTATTTTTCTTAATAAAAAAAAAATTGTATAATTTTAATAAATATAGTCATTAGGTTGACGGCTTTATCTTGATCTAACAAAACTATTAATTATTAAAAACTATTACTTATGGCATTTAATTAATATTTTACCATTCTTATTTATGCATTTTGGAAACTATCGAAGACTAGAATTAGCATCGCCTGTTTCAAAGAAGATAGATAGCTATCTATAGCTATAATCATAGATGTATTCTTTATTGCACACCAAAAATTAACTTAAAACTAATTATATAACATTATTTTGGAAAGCACACAATTAGGTGTCCTTCCCCTAAGAGCGATCTCTGCCAGGCGACCTTTGGTTAAGGGAAAAATTAATCTTAAAAATAAGCCGTATAAGGTAGGTGATGCAATATAAAAAAAAAATAGAATAAAACAAAATATAGGTATATGTTAATATAAACCTACATATATAAATACATAGATATACACATATACTTACATAACATAGATACATATTTTATATATATTACATAAATAGTATACATACATATATATTATGGTGTAGGATATAATTGATTTTTTATTTGCTTTTGGAAAATATGTAAAGATGGAGCCTTTCTAATGGACAGAGGCAGAGCATTCCAAAGTTTAATAGCTTGCACTGTAAATGAATAATTATAAAAATTTGTGTAGTGCGCTGGTGTTTTCAAAAGAAGATTGGTCGATGGTCGGAGATTAGGATTGGAGATGCCTATAAATTGGAAACGCTCTTTAAGATATGTTGGAGTTGACGGATTGAACAAAATGTTATACAGAAGAGAAAGAATATGGATATTCCGGCGAATACGAATTGGAGGCCTATGTATAATACAATGTGTTATTTCAAGTTTTAGCGCTAAGATTTTCATTAGTAAACAATTTTCAATGGACGTACTACCAAAAGCAAAATGCATGTTTAAATTACAATGGCGCGTTCAAATATTCAAGCTCAGTAATTTTATACATTAGATGAGAAGTTATGATTTATTCTATGAAAGGTTTAAAGCTAACAAAATATAAGTACAAATGACTAAAATATAAAATATTAAGTTATGAACTTACGAATCGTAGACATCAACACGGAATTAATTGTTAAATGTAGGTAGTAATTTAACTTCCGATTTATGAATTCAAACTCTAGACAAAATAAAGTTGCGTAAAATTTTGAACCTGTGGCGCGAGAATAAATGGTTTAAAGCTAACTATGATTGGGTGTTTGTTCGGAACTAAAGTGATTAGAGAGAATGTTTTAAGGCAAGCGTTAATTGGTTTGTTCGAACGTACTGTGATTGGTGGTAGTTTTAAGAGCGCTGATTGGGAGTTTTAAAATGTTGAATTTAACCGCGAAAGTTTAAGTTACTTAGAACTTTTATAACCACTTATTGAAAATGCCCGCGAGACTTACCTAAGTCAGTCGTTTAACAACCATTAGGGTAGCCTCGTACAATAAAAATTCTAACAATTATAAAAGGTAGTTGTCTTGATTTTCACGAATTTCGTATAATGGTATGACGTGTTAGTTTATTTGACATTACCCGGGGTTTGTATGAACATTTAGAACATAATATTAATATTCTATTGGGATTCTATTAATTTAGGAATATTAGGCCGTTTTATCTAGACCGTATATTAATCCAGGACTCTATAATAGTATCCAAACCGACATAACTAGTTTTATACTTAAAAGATATTCTTTTTTCTTAAAGTTAATTAAGGCCGGAAATTCGTCCGGAATAAAAAACAGGATGGGGTGTTTGAAATGTGGGGTGAGAACGTTGTTAGAGAGGGGTAAGTGGTGATAAAAGTGTGTGGTCCCATAAATACAGAACATTCAATTGCCGTCATTTAAATTGTTGAAACGCTGCCCGACCAATAGTCCATAGACTACGCTTGTGGGTCACTACAAGCTAGGAACCACGTGGAGTTAAACTACAGCTAGATCGTGCCACCATTACTGGTTAGTAAATACTTTTATATTAGAAGTTACAGTGAAAAGATTGTGTGTTCGTTGTGAAATTCTTTAGGTTGTGTTTTAAAAATATCTAAATAAATGTTAAAACATCCAAATGACGGGCCCGCTTTTGCCGGTTAGAAATTTATGGTAGAAGGAAACCTCTAACACTACAAATCGAATGGATTTAGCATTCGTATGGATTTTACTTTCAAAGGTGGAAGTAGCATCAATTAGGGTTCCTTTGTGTAGGGATGACGGAAAATCATATAACTCATTAGTACTTGTGTCCCTTTAGTTCTAATATTCGCGTATTTGCTTTGTTTAGGTGGTTTTGTACTGACTTTAGAAATGGTGAAAAATTCAAGGTGGACATAATTTATGATCGTAGATTTAGCTATATTTATTTCTTGATTATTTTCTTTTACGCTTTTTTGTATGCTTTTGTGTGTTATATGCTATATTACTCTAACGTACCACTAAAACAACTGGGTTACTACTTATTTAACACAACGGTTTTCGGGTTCTAACACTTTTGACGATCACGCTTGGTCAAATAAGATAATTATCTACATCACTATTAAATATTAATTTAGGTTTAATTTCTCTCACTCGTTAAGTGAGTGGGGTTGAGGCTGCGAAGTTTCCTAAAACATTTTAATAATATATTTAAATTTCTATAAAGAAGGGGGGACGTTACAACGTATACATAAATTCTGGAGACGCTCAAGTTTATTTAGTTGGTCCTCCGTGAGAAAATAGCTGGCGTCAGCATAGTCGAGAATAGGAAGAAGCAATAATTGTGCCAGCGCAATTTTAGTCGATATTGGAAGAAAATTACGTTATCGCCTCAGCGAACTAACAGAAGCGTATAGTTTTCGGCTTAACTCTTGTAGATGTGGCACCCAAGAAAAAGTTCGGTCTAAAATGATGCCAAGGTTTTTGACATTTTCGCTGTAAGGTATAATTACACGATCAAGTTCAATTGGAGGTAGCTTTGTAAATTCGATTCTCGATATTAACTTTGAAATTCCAACAATTATAAACTATGTTTTCGAAGGATTTATTTTAAGACCGTGTAATTTACTCCATTCTGTGACATTAGCTAAGTTAGCATTCATAGTATTGATAGCTCTATGAAGATCATGTAATGATGTTTGGGTGTAAATTTGGAGATCGTCTGCATACATGTGGTAGGGAGAAGAAATTCTTTGAGAAATTGCATTAATGAAGATTGAAAACAGAAGAGGAGAAAGCACGCCGCCTTGTGGAACGCCAGCCCGAATATCACACCAAGAAGAAAAACGAGTCCTCTACTTGAATCCGTTGCCGGCGTCCTTGCAAGTAACTGCGAAACCATTCAATTGCCGCTGGACCACCACCATTTAAACCATTTAATGGACCGTAACTGGCTCAGTAAGATATCAAAATCGATAGAGTTGAATGCATTACTGAAATCCAGTAAAGACAAAACTGTGAACTCAGTATTATTTAAAAATATTGAAGTGGTAGATAAACATCCGTGAAAGTGAAAATTGCATCCATCTACACGAAATCAAATTAAAAATATGAAAATCAAAAACCACATCCAATACTTATTGAATCCCAAAAAAGTTTTTTATGTCAGTAAGTTAGCTACTTTATGCGTTGTAGGTGATAGCAACTTCGGTAAGACAGTTGAGTCCACAGACGGAAATTCCGTCTTTTGTATTCTTTCCACGCACTCATAGAGTTTTCAGACGTAGATATGTTTACCTTCTATTTTCCATAAAGTGATTGTGTAACAGGTTACTGACCAAAAATATTAAATGCCTTGTTTGAAAGAGTAAGCATCAGTTTATTAATATGAATGTGTTTTAGATGTCCTTGAAAGCATAACATTACAGTTGGTACTATTAGTTATTGCAAGGCCACAAATCACCTCCACTTTTTTATTTGGCTAAATATATTTTACGGTAAAACTGCGGGGCGAAGCTAGTAAGACACAAAACTGAAACAAGTCTGCATAGTTTGAGAAAATATCTAAAATTATGAACATCGTTTTTTTATTGTTACAAGAATACACTTAAAAATCACATTGTGGCAAATAATTATTACTACGCTTCAATATCGTCTAGTTACTGAAATAATATGTTAACTTCAATATTTTAACGAGGTTTCATTTCACAATTGACTAAACGCGATCAACTTAATACAACATTAAGACTGAGAAAATTGACAAATCTCAACTAAAGGTGTTGGCAGAAAAAAAAATTGACCTTTGCAAAGGACAGGAGTCGATGGTGAAAAACGATCTCGACTTAATTAAAATCGTCTTTAAACAAATTGAAGGATTTGAATAATGATACCGTTAACGAGACTCGACTTGAATTGAGGCTCGGCCTTCAAAGTATTTAAGAACTGCGACGGCTTAGTGACGATAAACCTGGACCTAATTCAGTAAAGTTTTTTTTATTGTAAATCATCGTCATATACTATATCAGTATAGGTATATAAGGATCTGTACCCACAGGCTGCCAACATAGCCCTATTGTCTGTATCTGTCTGTTCGACAATTAAAGGGCTCTATCTTTTAGACCGACATAGTTAGAAGCATGACATTTTCACAGAATATGTGTTATAATGGGGGATTATCTAACAAATAATAAAAATTTAATAAAGTAAAAATTTTAGGGGGGTTCCCATACAAGACCCAATACACATTTTTGTTGTTTTTGCTCTCTTAAGAAAAAAAAAAAAAAAGCACTAAAAATAGTGTGAACTCTAAAGTTGAACAACAAATAATGAAAACCGGCCAAGTCGAGATAAGCCCGAGCCATTTACCATCTTATATCACCGTCACAGCGCCACCTAGCTATTATCTTGAGAAACAGTAACACATAAATTTATTGGAAACGATATTCAAAGTTAAGCTACATCAAGTTTGGCCAGTAATTGGATATGCGACCACTGAGGTTGAGAAATTGGAAACAAAAACTGTAAAATAAGTATTTAACTCTTAAATATTTTTTGTAGCATTTTAGTAACCAATGATGTCAGAAATATTTGATCAAATGTTAACAATCAATAAAATTAAATACCTATTTCGGAAGTAGCTTTATAGTTCGTAGGGTTTAACGAATCCCATATTTGTTTATCATGTTATTTTTTGCATTAAGTAAAAAGTGTGCAATAAAGAATAAATTAATTAATTAAATAGATGCGAAACTGCAAGCAAAGCAACTATACTTTATGGAAAGTAAGCTCATAGGTTTTCTGTCTGAATATTTTTCTGACACGTCGCAGCGGGACCGTTTTGTATGCAACAGACATTATCTGACAGGTTCTCGTATGAGCAAGAAACTTACTTCAACTAAACATTTCCGTGAAAAATATTTTTCTTTTCAATTTTAATGCTTATTTAGCTGACTTCACCGTTAACATGGACCGAATTAGCCTTTGATAAATAGGTATGTTTTTGATAAAGATTAGAAAAAGTTATTTATTTAATTGGGCAAATAAATTGCATAAAATACGCACAAACTTTTTTTTGAGCACTTGAACCTTATTTTTAATTTCTATTCTCTATTTCTAATAAATTCTTAATTATAACCGTAAACCAATGGGCTCGAGTATCTACAACGGATCGAAAGCGACGCGTACGCGAGAACCTTTATTTGGGAGGTAACTAAGGAAATAAAAAGTATCTCGCAAAAAAACATACTCCCGTGGGTACTTTTGAAAAGCATCTTATGTCCCTTTTGGTATCTCCAACTGCTCCTATGCATTGAGCATTTATAAATTAGTCAAGATTAGGATATAGATAGATTTAACCAAAAGTTTTTTCCTTAAGAGGATACACTTCGCGGCGTCTCGCAGCGGGCTTCATATAAACGAATTTCTCACTTATTTTTGACACTTGTTGATCGAACATCACGAAATTTTGAAGACATTTTCTAGTAATAAATATCTAGATCTGCAGTGTGCCAGTTTTCTATTAAATTTTATAGTTCAAAAGTTATACAGGTTTCTAGTTTTTCATACAAATGGTTTTAAAAAGATTTCTAGTCAATAGAACGTTTTATAAGATTTTGGAAAAATCATAGACCTTAGGTATTTAGCTTGGGATTATGACTAAGAAATTTCACAGTGATTGATCAGTAAATGTCAAAAACAAATGAGAAATTCGTTTGTATGAAGCACGCTGCGAGGCACCGCTAAGTGTATCCTCTTAAATAAATAACAAAATTTGGTGTTTCTATTTCTAAAGCTACTGAAATGATTGATGATGATTTGTGTCCGAAATAAGTTAAAAATGTTAAATGTTACCTAACCTGATGTTTGAACATTAAAAGGCGAGTCCCACAAAGTGTACTATGATATTGCGGCGGCTGATTTCGCAGAAGGCAACAAAAGAAGAAACTGTATTTCCCCAGCTAGACAGTGGATATATATAAGACCAAAACATTAGGATCGTGGGAAAAGTGCAAAAAATTATTGGACTTTATCTTCGCGTCTGGTTGAAGCTTCTTGTGTCAAAAATGCCTTGGCTAAAGAATTTTCATTGCAATTCAACGCGGCAATGTAGCCAGCAATTTAGGAACGATGCCAACTGACAACGGTTTATTAGATAGTTAGATAGTTAACATTAAATAAGATTGAATAAATGTTAAAAATGTAAAAAATAAATAAAAGTTTGTGGTAAATGACTTTTGGGGTTTGTGACATATATAGGTATCAAGATTATTCCTGCCACAGGAACTCGCTCGGAAGTAGGAACCTTGTTATCTCATTACGGACGTGCTCAATAGGAAATCACTGTCGCTTGCTGAATACTTAATCAAGAGGATAATGAGATTTGGGTACGTCACAGAAAAACATCAATGTAATTAAAGATATATATAAATGTGTTTTTTATTTAGTGAATATTTCCGTAGAAACTGTGTTACATTAAATATTTTTAACTAAGAAACATTTCGCTACCTAAAATGGCTTATTATCATCATGCTTAGGTGGCAAATAAGCTTGTGGTCCGTCTGATGTCAAGAGGTAATCGCAGGCTATGCACGCTTGTAACACCAGGACTTTACTAGCGAGCTCTGACCCTTTAAAAATCTAATCTATTATTTCTTGAAGAACCCCGTATTGTAGTCCCTAGAGAAAATCTTGGCAGGAAAATCATTCCACAACTTAGGCTTTCACACGAGAAAGTTCCTATCAAACCAGACTACGTGACCATTTTGGTTGGAGAGTGTAAGTATGAATTTCCTGCCGATGACAAACGGTGCAATGATAGACTGGAGCCGTAACTATCATTTTAAACTATTTCTCAAAACACAGCCCGATATACAAGCGTCGATTGCGATCGACAACAATTATATTAACTCTTCGTTTAATCAAGTCCAAACGACCAAGCCGATATCCGGGTGCGCCTGCACAGAGATGGCAACAGGACTCCATGTGGGGCTGGACCTGCGACTTACTAAGCAGCAATTGAACCTTTATTAAGCAGCAATTGAACCTTTCCCCCTTGGTAGATAAAGCTTCGCTTTATTGAGTACACCAACTTATTTGGCCGCCATCAATGTTCATGTTCATCAATCAAACGAAATCTTAACCTTGTCTTCGAAATGATATTGGAACTGGGCGTCGCTAAAGATGTTAATACCAATGATTCCAATGCTCTTAGAGATGGTTTGATTTGATAATCCACTGGAATTTCATGAATTTATTTTCTTGTTGCGGTTATGGTAAATTGCGATTTATGATAATGCAATTTGAGTAGCGAAGTGTTCATAATAAGTAAGAAGTTTGAATGGGAAAAATTTAATAAGGAAGGTCCACCAGGCTATAAATTTTTTAATTTATAAGCACAAACGATGCTTTAGCACGTAAATTTTTAAACAAACTAACAATACTGCAAGAGTATTTGGGTAGAGAATGTGACTTTATATCGCAAAGCAAATCATCTAGGAAAAACACACACATCTTACAAAAAACAAGAACAGCAACATTGTAGGCCGATTGTTAAAATGTCAGTAATGCGCTGTATTAGTCTGCAATGTAAATGTGTAAAATAAGGATTGTTCTGTTACTAAAATTGATTTTTTTTGGAAAAATTTTAGCATCTCAAGAGTAGTTTTTCTATACCACTAAGGTAGCAGACAAGCTTCCGGTCCGCCTATCACCGCAGTCTAATGGAATTATTGCGTGATTTTCATTAATTATATATAATGTGCAAAAAATCTCTTGTAAATTTTTAAAGCGTATTTCGGTTGTTAAAAATGTCTGTTAAATAATAAGAGTCAGTTGTTATTGAGTGCATCAACTATCAGTTGTAGCAAAAAGTTTAAAAATGTAGCTACAAAACGTTAAATTCTATACAAACAATTAAAAGTTTCAAGGTGACATTGTGGTATAAATTTCTTAAGAATTAAATGACAAATCATATCAATATATAACAGGTAATATTTTTAAAATTGTGTAAAGCATTTTTACGCTACGCCCAATGCCAGATCTCCCGTTTTCATATACTTTACAAAGTCAAAAAAGGAAAGGATCTTGGTCAATTTATAGTATTTGTAGCATCATACAATACTCTAACTAAGCTTATCTTCTAAACTTACTACAATCAGGGTTCCAAAATGTGGTAACTCTTATCAGAATTCTTCGTATAAAAAAGTAATATAACAAACTATATTATGAGTAAGTTAAGCTGCTAAGCAGATAACTGATGCCTGGCAAGGAACTCGGTTCCGGCGGAAACGACGGTCTCGCAGACAACAAGGCCGTCCGGACACATCCGGAGTTTCTGCAGCAAACGATACGTAGTAAGTTTTCTTCTAGCGTGATTCACAGTCATGGTAAACCTGTAATAAAATACGTTTATAGTTTAAAATACCTGACATATCACATCAAGACGTTAAAGATTAGGGCGGCATATGGACTATAACAATATTGACATATATTTTAATATTAGTAACACTGCTGGTTTTGTTCCACTATTTTATTTATTGTTATTTTCGGCATATACGAGTACCTAATGCACTACGGTATAGTATAGCGTAATGGAATATTAAGTAAGCGCTACGTTGTCTTTGTCGTTCAAAGTTGAATTATGGACAAAGAGACGCTCTATGGTCATCAGTTGTGGTAAGGACGACTGTAGAAGAGTGTCCTTATTTTATTGTACACCATCCATAGGCAAAAGCATATTTGTAAGCTCCCCGGATAGTTGGTGGAATAAGGACGAAGCCAAGTCTTTCGAAATCACTTACTCTGGGGATATATTGCTTGAAGGTATTGACAGTCGCCCATTGCAGATACTTGAAGATTTGACTTGTGTTCATGTTCACACCGTGAGACCAATATGTATATATGCTCGCGTAGATACGAGTCGCACCATCGCCGTAGTTATCTCTGCCCACCCGCATATTGATAGGTCCTGACTTTCAGGCCCGGAAGGTGGCGACAGTAGTGATTCTCCCGGAACAATATGCGTACAAAAAATTGTGCTCAAGTTTTAGACGTAGTAGAGTAGGAATAATATATCGGCGTCGCCTATGGCTGATTGCGCAGTTTCTAGTTGAGTTGGGTTTGGCGTGAAGTTCTCTGATGTAACAAAAGTCCTCTTTTACACGACTACCCAAAACAAAAGAGTGTAATGTTCTTTATTTATTGATATTTCAAACTAACACTCAATTTGGATAGTATATAAAAAATTGAAGGAATGATGGAATGGGAAGGGATGATTTGTACAATAAAAGCAGCGGCTTACAACTAAACTTCACAAAGTTATTGGTGAAATACTAAAATTCATAAAGTATCAAGAAGGTAAAAATAGCTCAAGCCGGGGATTACTATTGAGGTCATAAAAATGTTACGGAATCGGGACAAACTACATAATAACTTTACAAAATACCAAACGCTGTAGAAGCTACTACTATTTATTACTTTTATAGATACGAATGCGATAAAAAAATAAAAAACGAAAGTCTGACTATTATAAATCTCATCTAGAGAAATGCACAAGCAATACTCAGAACACTAAACAATCATAAAAGACCTGTGATCTAAAATCTATTAAGGTCTCATCATCTGATTTATTGACTAGAAATGAATTACCAAAATATTTCTGATCTGAAATATTAATGAAGTCAACAAATATTTTACCGAAGTAAGTTCTAAGCTGGCAAACAATATTATGCATAAAATTAATGTTAATGAAAACGGTTCGATTAATAAAATCAAAACTAATACTTTGCCTCGAAACTAAATGTTTATTCAGACTAATGCCATAACGATTAATAGCATTATATGCAACATAAAGACTGACAGTGTTCCTGGCTATAATAATATATCAGCTAAGACAATACAGCATTTTTCTTCCTATCTCGTAGACCCAATTACTTATATGAGTAACTTATCATTACAGACTGGCGTTTTCCCCGTATACTTTAAAAAGTTATTAACTGTTTACTTCATAAAAGCGGTAAAAAAAATATCCTTAGTAACTATAGACCAATTTCTTTGCTGACTATATTTTCAAAGACATAAGAGAAATAAGTGCACATAAGATTGGTCAACTAAATTAAGAGTAAATAATTTTTGTACAGGTAAATCAACTGAAGGCGCCACCTTACGATTGACATCCGTTGTTATCACCTATGTCGATTACGGTGAAAAGTGTCTTGGAGTTTTCTTAGGCTTGCTAAAAGCATTTGATACTAATTCCATCCCAATTTTATTAAAACATCTACAAAACATTGGTATCAAAGGAGTAGTTCAGAGGTGGTTCACGAATTATCTCAATGATCACAATATCACTCAAAGATCACAATATCACAATGTGTACGAGTAAAAAATCACTTGAGCTGTGATACCGCCTGCTCTTATGGTGTTTCTCCAGAGAACCCACACTTTTCTTAAGTTACGTGAACGAGTCGTGTTAGACAGTTCTAAAAGGTGGAGATCCAATTAAATTCACAGACTTATACTGTAGCGTTATTCCATTAATCTATCTGGAAAAAAGGTTTTTGACCTAGCTGCCGATGGATAATTAAAATAAGGGTTGGCTATAAAATTATCTTTAAATGCGAACAAAAAACGCAAACAAATGACGCAGTCCATGTGGACTTATACATGTTTCGGACAAAGCGTCATCCCAATACAAATCATCTTCTAGTACATGGGTTCCCAAAGGTTTTTTATTACGCCCTCTACTGCCAAAAATGAAAAGCTCACGCTCTTTTTCACACACTTGTAAGAAGATTCAATGTGACATGGAAATTGGAAAACATGCTCCATGTTTCATGAACATGATTTTCAATTCTAGGTTCAAAAGAAAAAAGTGCCCGCACCCCCTTAAGGATGTCGCCCCTTACTTTGAAAACCAATGTTCTAGTAAGTGACGTACCCGGCAAGCTTCTTGGTAAGTAGGATACACAATATCACTGACCTTTCAAAGCTCAGAAAAATAACTAGGCCCTCGTACAGAGTGCAAAATTAGGCGCAAGTAAAAGCATTCTGAGTGACTGCGGTGTATGATGTAATTTTTTCCAATAATGTGTTCTTTAAAAATACCCGGTTCACCATTCACAGCTGCTCCACGTCTTCAGCGATTAAAAATCTCCTGTATAAATATAATAAGACAGAACCTCTTCGTAAAAAGGGGGTTATAGCAAATGCATGTGTTTCACAAAGTTGAAAGTTGCAAGTAGAGTAGTTTGTCTTGGTTTTCTACACGTTACATTATCAGGGTTGAAGTACACCCTTTGCTTACCTTCAAGATGTACATCAAATGAACTACGAGTGGATTTCTTTTATGGATTGGACAGCTTACCTATAATTAAGCGTTAAACTGCCTCGGATGAGTTAATATATCGGCCAGATTCGGGGGTATTTTTTAGAGCAACGACCTACTGTCATACATGACCAGCTATTGTTCAAAGGACTGCATAGTCTGTGAACCATGTAAGTTTTTACGATCTCATGTAATGTAGGATCATCGTTCTGATTAGGAAACTCAGCCCTTATAAGGGTGTCGATATCATCAGGCCTTATTTTTTTTCCAACCACATCTTCATCATCATCATCATGTGTGTGTCAGTGTACAGTGTGTAGTAAACAGACAATCTTCTTTATAGAATTGAGTAATACAATATAAATTAATATATACATAAATAGAAATTCTCATGTCCCTTGATTTATTGCAAATATTCAATAATACCACCATAATCTTATTACCTCAAAAGTAAAGAAAATTCACTGAACTCACTTTTGTAACGATTGCATAGATTGCCCTCTTCCCGTAAGACTTAAATTAGCATGTAAAATGACATTGTGACATGCGCATGGACAAAAAACAGACGGAAGATTTAAAAAATATTATATAAAGGGACACTGCGCTATGAAACTTTTAAAAAAATATATTAAAGTAACAAATTCTGTAAGGATATCCACATGGAAATGGAAAAACATAAATTTTGTCTGACTCTGCGATCTATCACGACGTTTTACATTACCGAAGTAATACACTTAATAAATCTATCAGCCAGCCAGTCTGCTTTTAGCTGTTTTCATTTAGCAATGGGGAAAGTAAAAATTTCAGTAAGTTTAGATTATGAAATGACAATAGCTCTATGGAACTAGCTTCTTAAATCGAGTTATATTTCCTCTTTTTTTTAAACTGCAACGTCAACTTAACTTAAGCCATAACTTTAAACAATAAACAGAGAAAGGTAAAAGGATAATTCATCGGAGGCATTAAAAACTCACAAATTTTGTGACATATAAAAGAACTAGCTATTATCAGCGACTTTACCCATGCCCCCCCCCCCCTTTATTTGGTGGTGGAACTATTAAGCCAACTCCTTGATAAGGAAGTTTGTTTGCCTGTAAGCTATAGCTGCAGCTATAGTTCGTTCAAGTAGAAATCGGTTATAGTTACTTCCACGGGATTTTCTGTATTTTACGGTAGCCTATGTATAGTACTGACTATATTCTATCTCTGCGCCAAATTTCATTCAGATCCGTTCAGCCGTTCTGGTAGAATTGACTTATAATTGACTTATAATTGACTTATAAACCATTTATAATATTAGTATGGATTTACAGCTCAGTTACAATTTATGGTCGAAGACTGTAGTGATCTTAAGCAGAGACGGGTGCGATCAGTGTCTTGATGAGTGACCGGTTAGTAGAAAACTACCAAGAGCACTTCACTGTAGTACGCTCTCATAAAAGCGCGTTTGTCTGTCAATACATAATAGCTTCACAGAACTTTTTCTATCAGAAAAAGCCTCGTTTTATTTATTGAGACTGTTTGTTTGACTACGCAAAACGTTTCCATTACACAATTTTAATTTTTTGCTGTTTAGGAACCACCTTATTTTATTTTCACCGGTGATTCACTGTAGCCGATCAGTAGCCGAGTGCCTTATTTTTTACCGCTGCTAAACAAAACAATCTAAAAGCGTCATACTAGTCAAAAATTAAAGCTTAGTAGAGTACAACAAACTTTTCCAACCCAGTGTATGGTCGCTAGTGTCATTTATATTCACACAATTTCAATATGGCGCCTATACTTTTGATTTTTGACCACCGTGTCAGAAAAGTTTGTTGCACTGTAAATAAAAATTACAATGCTTACACATACAGAAAATACTTTGAATAGAATTTCTTTGCATGCTTTTTTGTTTATAAGTTTGATTACATTATGAGTGTTAATTGAAAATTTCTATTTTTTAAGGTTATATATTTGTTACTTTTATCTGGTTGTATTCGAAGTTTGCTATATGAAGGTAAAGTTCGTTCAATTCAATTAAAGTTATTCCCACGGGAACTTTTGATTTTTCCGAGATAAAAATAATATAATGATATTGAATTTTTAGATATATATATTTAATTTTTTTTTGTAAATACATATATATTATACATAAATACACCCAGACTCAAGACAAACACAAATGTTTTTTATCACATAAGTGTTTGTCCAATGCGGCAATCGAACCCACACCTTCTGCGCAGCAGTCGGCCACACTACCAACTAGGCTGCGAGGAAGACATATCTATATATATAAAAATTACGTGTCACGTTGTTAGTCCGCGATTGACTCCTAAACTACTGAACCGATTGTGATCAAACTTCGTAACTATCTGTTATTTGATCCAACTTAAAAGATAGGATAGTTTTTATCTCGATCTGTAAAGTGCGAGCCGGACTCGGGCACTTTAGGTGAAAACCTACGTTCGCCAGCATACAGAGGGACAGCAGCGGAACACGTCGCCGGAACCGCTAGTACTTTATATATTATAAATATTATTTAGTCAGTCAATGATCAACAAACAAAGAAGTTTTTGACAGCAAATTGTTATTCAAAAGCGTAAAATAGCTTTTGGTTTCAGTTGGAACTTAAATAGTTTTATTTTGGTTTTGTAGGTAAGCACAGGATAGCAGTTTCACAAAGAAGAGGCGATTTTATTTTTTTTGCTTAGTTAAAATGTTGCAGGGATTATCTTGTAGAATACTCAATAAAAATAAAGAAGAAAATAAACTTAGATACTTTTGTAGCTAAATTTCACACCACAGAATTTCGTATCCTCTTTTCCTTTATTAGTATCAAATATAATTTAATATATAATATAAACACGTACTTTGACGCATGTCTAAACATTACACCAAACAGAACACATGTATACATGAATAAACAACATGTAATAGCGCACCAATAAATTATTTTTCTAGTGTGATATACATAAATAAAATAATGTGATAAATGGTAATGATGGTACACAAACTCAGCGTTGAAAGTGTACAGTGTGTGAATTTAACTATAAATCGTCAGGACATCTTAGCTCCATGAAGCAATCAGTAGTACAAGATGGCGCCGAGCGCTCCTTGAAAAACAGTATTCGGAAATGAACTATGAATTTGTACAATTCTAGTTTTTAGGGTACCGTATGCAAAGAGTTGCAACGGAACACGTTGATTATCAATCTTTCTTCTCCGATGGAAAAAGAAAATAAATTACAATTTATAAATATATTTTTAGCAAATCCTGTCGTCCGAAATTATATTTTATGTCATAAATCATGGGAACTTTTTTTAGCGAACGATAGGAAGTAATAAATGACTATTTGTTTTTTACGTAGACTTTGTTTGAAACCGATTTTATCTTTTCTGAATGTCGTTTAGAATATATATTCAAAGCACCAGTGGGTAATATCCCACCATTACGTTACTGCTGGCACGTTTATTTTCAAATGTTTTTTATTGGATTTAACATGATTTAACTTATCTGGAGAGACATTTTTTATTACTCTGCATTAGTACTTAAGCTTCTTCTTAATATACTTCTTACTATAAGAGTTGTTTTATGTAATATTTAGTACAATTACACCTTTTTGGAAAATAAACGTCTTTATGTAAAGCTCAATCTACGAGACTGCTTGTACGTGATTCAGAAATTCTTGTCTATTAACTTTGCGAATGGTTAAAATAAATATAAAAAGAGTCAGAATTTGTGGCCGATAGATTTATTAAGTTTCTTAGTTCGTAAATAATGTAAAATCGTCGTGATAGATCGCAAAGCGAGATAAAATGTGTGTTTTTCTATTTCTCGAAAAGTTACTTAGAATTGAAATGTTTCGATGCCTAATATCATCATTACTTTTCGGATCGTGTAGTTTAGAATTTTGTATCTATCAATTGCAATTCACGACAAACCAGTTTTGATAGAATTTGGGCTTTACGTTACCTTTTTATACTCCCCAATTGTAGTTTCTTTGATGGTAGAAATAAATACAAATACGTAAATAGTAAGGTATAATTTTTTTTATCATAGTTCGATAGTGAACTCACCTCACTTTGTTTGTTATATAGTGTAGCACGTAGGGTTTTTGTAAACTTTTCTTTTTCATACATTTTGTATTGCTTGTCCTTAAAATTTATTAGGATAATAATTTTATTATATTGAAGTAAAGAATTTACACCAAAACTAATTTATACTTCTATGTATACTAACTGGAATTTATAGGATCATTATCTATGTAACGCTGGCTTGTTTTAATTTGAGGTAAAAAAAGTAAGTTGCATTTTAAATTCATGCGCTCTTAGTTTTGGTTGGTATTTTGGATGTGAGCGGCAAGTTAATCTAAAAATAAATAGTACATTGTAGACCGAGAGGCGAAAGTGAGCGATTACCGATGAGGATGTAGTTTGAGGGTGTAGGTTAATACACACAGCGGGAATTGTATTTTCACTCGAGTGACATAGTTCTTTACACTTGCACTGATATTTTAAACATACCATTTTTGGTTTTCATGAACCAGTGTAACAGTGAAACATAAATAATCTTATAACCTTATGAAACTTATATTCAAATGTATAATTTATCAAACTTTAAAAAGATATCGTATTGCAACAAAATAAACATGAAGATTTCCTTTTGTCTCTAAACGGGTAAGAAAGTAATAATTTCTGCAACTTTTCAACCCTATTTTTGACTATGCATAAAGGTTCTTTCAGAGCATGTGTACTGTAAACTACGTTTCAAAAATATACTTTACACTACACATGCTCTTATATTGTATTATCCTCGCATTTGTAGTGTAAAGAACTATGTTATCACTCGAGTAAAAATACAATTCCCGCTTCGTGTGTATTAAGGCCCTCAGCTCATCGGTAATCGCTCACTTTCACCTCTCGGTGAACAATGTACTATTAAGTAACCAGCGAGTATACCTACAATTTTAAAGTACTTGTGTTAAGAAGGCATTGTTGTTCGACATTGATGTTCAATAAATATTCTATACATTTTTAAACCTGATTGTCTGAATTGATCAGTTTTTAGGCACTTGTCTCAATAGCTATAATATTTTTGCAAGCCTCGTACAACGTACTATCAGCTAGAAACTTGAGTATCCATTTTTAGACATTTTTCGTTTGCAAGCAATGCAAAAACGATAAAATTATTTCCTATGCTACTGTTATCATTCAGTTTTTCATCAACATCAACATAACGACATAATTTTCAATAATTAAATAATTGAGAGATTGATGGTACCTATTCTGATAACCAAAAGGTATTCAGATAAACCAACAAATAAGTAATAATTACGAACAAGAATAAAAGTGTAAAAATCCTACCAAACATACACTTAGAAGCACAAAATATTACTTATATTACCATACAATAAAATAAATTTGCGCGTATTTTAAAAACAGTTTTTTTTTATTGTGGTTGTTTTTATTTGCCAATATGGCAGGAAAAGGACTAAGTCCATGCAGCCTAGTTGTTTTTTAAGTTTACCTATAAAATTAGGGCTAAGGAACAATATAATACAGCCAAGTTTGATGTTCTATTAAGATACGTAGGCAATGCATTCAAAATATAAAACTAAAATTACTTGGATTATGCAAATTAGAATACATCTGTAAGGATTTTTTTATGTATTCATTGGTTTCTTTTTAAAAACTAGGACTATTCATAGCACGAATTTTTTTTGTTTATTTTTATAAATTTTTCTACTTTCTACTTAGGTAGGAGATACTAATTTAAGTCATTTTATATCAATTTTTTTTTTTAATTTAATTAAGTTTTATTTAATTTGATTTGTTTTGATTTACAATTTCTATTTTATACTTATAGTTTTAATTTTAAGTTGAACTTTGTTTTAATTATTTTTTAGGTAACTTCATATATTTTTGTATATTTTAAACAAGTAAACTGTTCATTTACAAATAGTAGACTTATTGTGGTCTTAGTTTACAGATAAATTGTTTTAGAAAAGTGTATATTGATGTAATAACTTTCGGTAAACATAATAAAATAAATAAATATAATATTACCGTTCTATTCAGTAACAGACAATGCAACATTATTTAAAGTTTAATGTATAGGTCTCTCTCTTTTATTATTCAATTAGTAATTAAGACTCAAACATAGATTTCGAGCTTATGACAACAAATAATCATTTAGTTTATTTGCCGCTTTAACCGTTTTTCGAAATTTTGTTATTGTGCCGGAAATTTTTAAGAAGGGGAACTAAAGTAATCATATATTTTACTTGTTAATATTAGGAAAAACAAATACCGTGATTCTTAAGAGTAAGAATATAGGTATGTTTGAAGGCGAAATTACAGAATTTCTTTTTGTTTTCCGAGTTAGTTTCCAGCGCAACCATGAACGTTGTCTCGGATAATACCTATAATAATAGCAAGGATATCTATAAGCCTATTTTTATAAAGTATAACAATATCAGGAATTTTAACTAAGACGTTTTTACTCTACTATGATTAAACTAGGCATTTCCTACTCCTACACCTGTGCATTTATGCTTACCCATCGGTCAAGGCTGTACGTTATTGTTAGTTAGCCAGTCACTGTAAGAGTTTAATAAAGAAGCAGAATATCCACAAAGTACTTTTGACATTTTCAGCGAAAATAGACCAATTAGTATAACCATTTTAGTATAAAAGAAGTAAAAACATTTGCTTGTCTCCCAAATTACAAACTAAAAAGCAATGATGTGAATTAGAGTAGTAATATTAATCTACCTATAGGTTGCTAAACAAAACAATTCAAAAGAAATTCAGTCAGTTTAAGCTGAAGATACATATAGTTAATTGCACTGATATTTTATACATACCATTATTGGTTTTCATGAACCAGTGTAACAGTGAAATATAAATAATCTTATAACCTTATGAAACTTATATTCAAATGTATAATTAATCAAACTTTAAAAATATATCGAATTGCAACCAAAAAAACATGAGGAAATGTCTTGCGTTTGAACCTTTGAGTGTTTAATTGTTGGTTATTTATACCTACTGTGTGGTTGGGACACTAACTAACAAAATTAAACCGATTTTTTTAGCAAATGACATACGAATTAACATTGCCAAAGGGACTTAGTCCTTTGCCTGCCAAGATATTGTCAAAAAAAAACAATAATAAAATAAGTTACAACAAAATTAAATAATAAACTGTGTTGATTAATAAGTGAAAAAAGTTTTAATTATATACTTTGTACCTAGTGTTATTTAATCCAGATGTGAGGGAACCATAATTATTTTTACGCATATTATGCATATTGTCATAATACGGGCAAATATATATTTAGGACACTTAGTTGTTAATCGCATCGGTATATATATGTTACAGTTAAAACCAGTTTTTAGATAGAACGCGTTTTTCCTAGTAAGAACTAGTTTTCACTAAATGCCTTTGTTAAAACTAGAATTAACTAATGCTCAAAATTAAATATCAGTTAAAACTAGTTCTTACTAGTCAAAACGCGTTTTTCCGAATTATGGAATGTTATATTCCTAACACGCGAGTAGCTGCCGGCGTCAAAAAACGACCGTAGTTTAATAGGTCTTGCAGAGAAGCCAAAATTCTTAAGCAAACTGCATATGAGGCTTGGACTACGGCTGGTTATAATAAGGATCCGAATATTTCTGAGACAAAACGCAAAATCAATGCTGCCTCGAGGTTCAGCAAGAAAGCAACTGCCATCGGTAAAATATGTTGGAGTGTTCCAAAGCTGCCGAAGGGAACTTTTGCTGATCATCGTTACCACCACTGCGAAAGACTGATGGTTACTTAGCCCATAGTGCTAAAGAGGAAGCCGATTTACTAGGCTGACTGAAGATGACAGTAGGTGGCTACTATACCGTGGTGCGGTAAGACCATGCCTGAAATCTCCATAACACAGCGGGAGGTCCGGCGAGCGTTGCTTTCTCTAGACGTTCATAAGTCGAGTGGGCCAGACGGTATACCAGCAGTTGTGCTTAAGCAGTGTGCTCCTGAGTTATGTCCTTTACTCACGGGCCTCTTAGCTCTTTCCTACCGCACCAGACAATTTCCGTCTTCATGGAAGACTACGAATGTGCACCCAGTGCCCAAAAAGAGCGATAGATCAGGTACATCGAATTGCAGACCTATCGCGATTACCTTGTGGGAACCCGTCCAAATAAACTGTAGTGAAGACAAGCCCTAACACGCAACGCACAGCTGGTGGCCCGACGATGAGACTTCGTACATCATCGGCAGCGCTTCGGGCGCCTTTCACTTGTCTTCGGTTTTCGCGGCAACGACAGTCGATATTACGATTTGACACTGTGAGGCCTCTCGCTCGCGCTCCGCTCACTGCTACGTGCTTATATACGCGAACCGCTAATTGTAGCTTTGCTTATTTATATTTTAAATATGTCTACAATCATTTATGTGAGTTTTTATTGGACTGAACCCACATAAAATTGGTGACCCCAACGTGATTTAGTGAACGACAAACGTAACGAACATTTTTTGAAAATTGACAGTTTCGACGCAGCGTCGTTGTTCGTGAGTGACCGTTACGATGAGTGAAGCCGCGAAAAATTTAACGGATGATCAAAACGTGTTTCGTGTTGGCATCAAGGTTCCACCGTTTTGGCCCGATGAACCTAGCTTATGGTTTGCTCAGCTAGGTCAGTTCGCCTTATCGAACGTAACAGCTGACAGCACAAAATTTTATTATGTAATCTCCAACTTGGACTATAAGTACGCGTCAGAGGTGAAGGACGTCATTACAAATCCACCGCCTGAAAACAAGTATGAAAAGCTGAAAAAGGAGATTATTTCGAGATTTTCAGCGTCTCAAGAGCAACGGGTTCGACAACTTCTAGCTCACGAAGAGCTAGGTGATCGAAAGCCATCACAGTTCTTGCGTCAGTTAAGGAATTTGGCAGGTACCGACGTTCCCGATGATTTTCTTCGCACACTGTGGACAAAGTGCCTACCTAATCACATCCAAGCAATAATTGCGACTCAGTCTGGTGTTAATTTAGATAACGTAGCGCAATTGGCAGACAAGATTAATGAAATCTCCGTACAACCGCAAGTACTTCAAGTTAATGCTCCGTCCACATCAACGTCATCGTCGGATTTAGAAGATATGAAACGTTGCATCGAGGATTTATCACGGCAAGTAGCTGCTTTGTCTGCACCCCGGTTAAGTCTGGACCCCGCGGCCACTACAGATCCCGAAGCCCAAGGCATTTCAGGCGCCACCGTTCTAGAAGTCCATCCGGAAACCGTGCTGGAACCAGTACTGATCCGGCTCAACGCAAGTGATGGTACCACTGGAAGTTTGGAAGTTCGTCCACCAGGTGCCGTTCCCCTTGCTCATTCTCGCAGGAAAACGAGAAAGGCAGTCAGTAAAGGCGGCTAACGACTGCCCTTCCTCCGGCCGCTTGTTCGTGACGGATCGCAAAAGTAAGATACAATATTTAGTGGATACCGGTGCTGATTTGTGTGTGTACCCGTTATGCAAATTGCGTAATAGACGTTTACAAAAAAAAATTATGAACTTTTTGCGGCTAATGGAACTGTTATAAATACCTACGGTTGGGTAACTTTAACATTAGACTTTGGACTCCGTCGTGCCTTTTCATGGAGATTTGTAATAGCAGACGTTACGAAACCTATTATTGGAACAGACTTTTTATCATTTTATAATATTTTAGTAGATGTTAGACAACGCCGTTTAGTAGATAGTACCACTTCGCTCGTAGCTAGTGCTTCGCCTGCTAATTTAAATGCTTTGTGCCAAATTAAAGTTTTTACAGGCTCTTCACGTTATCACAGCTTGCTTGCACAGTATCCTGAGATCACTCGACCGGCAGGAGACCCTTTTGCGCGTGTGGTCAAACACAACACCGTGCATTACATTCGCACGACGCCAGGACCGCCCGTTTTCTGCCGTCCACGACGTTTGGCACCGGATCGTCTCCGCATCGCTAAACAGGAGTTCGAGGATATGGTAAGATCAGGTATTGCTAGACGTTCTGATAGCCCTTGGTCATCTCCGCTACACTTAGTACCCAAGAAAGACAACACATGGCGTCCTTGTGGAGATTACCGCGCACTTAACGCGCGTACAATACCTGACCGATATCCGGTTCGCCACATAGGTGATCTTACTCATAACCTTTTCGGATGTACCATCTTTAGCAAAATTGATTTAGTACGAGCCTAAAATCATATACCCGTGGCTCCAGAGGACATTTGCAAGACAGCGATCGCCACAACATTCAGATTATTCGAATTTCCGTATATGTGTTACGGTCTTTGTAACGCAGCGCAAACTTTTCAACGTTTCATGGACGAAATACTCAGAGATATTGATTTTGCCTTCCCTTACCTTGATGACGTATTAATCGCTTCTTCCTCTGAAACAGATCATGAAAAACACCTGCAGGTCATCTTCCAGCGCTTCATAGAACAAGGAGTCCTGATTAACTCTTCAAAGTCCGTATTTGGAGTGCCTGAGGTAGAATTTCTTGGTTATACGGTCTCTGCAGAAGGAATAAAGCCAATGACAGAAAAGGTCAGTGCAATTTTAAATTTTTCTCTCCCTAAAAACATAAGAGAGCTACGAAGATATCTCGGAATGTTGAACTTCTACCGCCGGTTTATACCAAACGCTGCAAAAGTACAGGCACCTCTACACAGTCTTCTTTTTTGGCCCATCTGTGAAACCTAAGACACTAATCAAATGGACCCCGGAACTCGAAAAATCTTTTGAGGAAAGTAAAACAAGTCTATCGAATGCAACTATGTTAGCCCATCCAAACCCAAATTCACAGTTAGCCATTACTACCGATGCATCCGACTCAGCTGTTGGCGCGGCGTTGCAGCAAAAAGAAAAAACTGGATGGGTTCCCTTAGGTTTCTTTTGAAAAAAACTGAATAATGCGCAGAAGAAATACAGTCCGTACGATAGAGAACTTCTAGCTATCTATGAAGCTATCAAATTTTTTAGGTTTATGGTAGAGTCCAAAATATTTACAGTTTTTACAGATCACAAGCCGATCACATCAGCATTCCGTAAAAAATTAGATAATTGTTCACCCCGACAATTCTGGTACCTTGACTATATTTCGCAATTTACAACGGATATACGATTCATTTCAGGAGAAAATAACGTTGTGGCTGACACATTGTCTCGTGTTGATGCTATAACCAGTGTGATCGATTTAGAGAAACTGGAGTCTGCTCAAGATTCCGACCATGAGCTGTCACGACTACTCTGCGGTAATTCTTCGCTGAAACTACAGAAAATGGACGTTTCTGACTTCGGGAAGAAATTATTCTGCGACATATCGGGTACGTCTTCACGTTTATATTTGCCAACAGCATTTCGGAAACTAGCCTTCGACTGTATTCATGGTTTAAGTCCTCCAGGGGCGAAAGCAACAATAAAGCTAATGACGCAACGGTACGTATGGCCTAGCATTCGTAAGGACTGCAGAAAATGGTCGCGTACATGCACAGACTGCCAACGATCCAAGGTCATACGACATATCAGATCCCCAGTACATTCATTTATTCCACCGACAAATAGATTTTCCCACGTCCACATTGACCTGATTGATCCAATGCCAATATCCCACGGTTATAGGTATTGTTTGACAGCAATCGACAGGTTTACGAGGTGGCCAGAAGTCATTCCGCTCGAAGACATAAAAGCTGATACAGAAGCTAACGCATTCATATGTGGTTGGATATCGCGTTTTGGATGTCCACACAGAGTTACCACTGATAGAGGTAAACAATTTGAATCGCTTTTATTTAATGAACTGTCTAAATTCACAGGTTCCCTCCATATCGCGACTACTGCGTACCACCCTGCTGCTAACGGTCTAGTCGAGCGGTTCCACAGATCACTGAAGGCTGCCATCATGTGTCACGCAAACGAAAATTGGTATGAGGTGCTCCCACTAGTCCTTCTAGGAATTCGGAGCGCGTTCAAGGAAGATATCTCATCATAATCCGCTGAATTGGTGTATGGTGAGACCTTACGTTTACCCAACGATTTATTTCATAACCCACCAGCAGAAATCACCGATTATACAGACTTTTTATCGAGATTACGCTCATACATGCGAAATTTAAAACCGACCCCCGTTACACGTCAAATCAAATGTATTTATACATAAGGACTTATTTAAAACGTCACATGTATTTTTACGCCAAGACGCAATACGAAAATCATTAAAACCGCCATATTCCGGCCCTTTTAAGGTTGTAGAACGTGCTGAAAAAGTATTTAAAATTGATGTTTGTGGTAAATTTATTACGGTCTCTGTTGACAGGTTAAAACCTGCCTACATTCTCAACGAGCCGGAAAATCCGCCGAAACCACCAGAAACGACAGAGAAACCACCAGAAACGACAAAGAAACCAGCCACCTATACCACAAAATCCGGTAGAAAAGTTCGGTTCAGAGATTTTTATCGACCGTAACGGTCTCCGGAGGGGCTGATGTGGGAACCCGTCCAAATAAACTGTAGTGAAGACAAGCCCTAACACGCAACGCACAGCTGGTGGCCCGACGATGAGACTTCGTACATCATCGGCAGCGCTTCGGGCGCCTTTCACTTGTGTCTCAAAACGAGACCAAACTATCCAAGGTAAACGTGGTCCTATTTAACCCTAGAAAGACACAAGTCGCGTTCACCGCTAAGAAAATCCCATTCACTGTAGTCCCACAATTCCAGAACACTCCCCTCTCCATCTCCAAGAGAATTGGGATCCTTGGAGTTGACATCTCCAGCGATGTTCAGTTCCGAGATCATTTGTAAGAAAAGGTGAACCTGGCGTAAAAAAACTAGGCGTACTCAACAGAGCGAGGCTGTAATACCGTTCGGGGCAGAGGTTGCTGCTTTATAAGTCGCAAGTTCGACCCCATATGGAGTACTGCTGCCATCTCTGGGCGGGTGCACCCGGATACCAACTTGGCCCTTTTGACTTGATTTAACGACGGGCTGTGAGAATTGTCGACGATCCCAAACTCACTTGCCGTATCGTACCCTTAAGTCTGAGGAGAGACTTTGCCTCCCTGTGTGAGTTCTACCGCTTGTACAATGGGATGTATTCTAAGGAATTGTTCAAAATGATGCCCACTGCCACTTTCTACAATCGCACCGCTCGCCATCGGCAGCGAAATGGTACAGTGCAGTTTCAGAAAAACTTCGAGGGTTGTGGAATGAGCTCCCTGGCCAGTTTTTCTCTAAGGACTACAGTATGGACAACTACTTTTATCTGAAAATCAAATATATCGTTGGAAGATTCTAGTTTTCACTAGGTATTTCTAGTTATAACAAAGGCATTTAGTAAAAACTAGTTCTAACTAGGGAAAACGCGTTCTAACAAAAAACAGGTTTTAACTGTAACATATACATAATTGGACGCGGTGTAATACATAGCCAAGTAAATAAATCGATACTCATCACGTATCATCATCATATTTGATTTTGTACATCACTAGTTAATTGCCATAAGAGATTTTTAATACTTCATAATACAGCAGCAGCGCTCGGATTGGTCGCAACTATTTCGCTATTGGTTAAAAATTCACCCATGGTATAACTTTCAGCGCGGCTTGCCCGTAAACTGGTTAATGTGGTTTTTATACATTTTTCGAATCATTGGCAGTCTATGCTACTCTTATGTCTTCGTAAATTTATTTGGGCACAATATCAAGCTAGTCCATAACTAAGCGAGACCTTCACTATACGCACCAGGGAATACATACATAGAAAACACCCAGACTCAAGAACACAAATGCTCATCATATTAATGTTTTTCCAATGTGTCGATTGAAAATACGCCGCAAAATTCCGAAAAAGTAACCGAGGCAACCAATGGTATCTTTTATATTTTTCGCAAATATATTTTTTAGAATTGATACGAAACAAATAAGCTTGGTTGTCGAGTTCTGTACTTCATGTAAGATGTCAGCAGAAATAGTTACTTGTTCAATAAGTTGTTTTTTGTGAAGAGTGCCAACTTTAAATCCCGAGCTAGCGAAGTAGTCTAGAATTGAATCACGAGCATAGCGAGTTATTCTAATTTAGACTACTGAGCACAGCGAGGTATTTAAAGGTATGAGATCTCAAATAATTTTCTCTCGTGTAAGAAATACAACTTTTCACCTCTACTAGTGACAAAATAGGTCTTAGGCAAGGAACACACTGAAAGTCATATTAAGCAATAAGTTTATTCTAATTTACAAATATTACCTTCTATAACTCTGCTCCTATCAAAAAATAAACAATAGGTAGGTAACTAACTAATTATTCTTTTTAACATTAGCACCCTTTGAAAGTCGGCAATTATTAAAAAAATGTATGGTTTAAGATATTTTCAACATGACTTCTCTGGTAAAAAGCTTAGTTCAGCATTAGGCACTAGTTGCTTAGCGCTTCTGGTGTTAAAGAAATATCTTCGTAACTCAAGTCACATAATAAATAATATAATACACAAAATAATACAATATATACGTAAATAAACAATCTAAGGTTAAAATAACTAATTAGTTTCGCGCTATTTCAATTTCTTTGCTCTTAGACATGCGTTCAGAAATTTACTCTATAATATTGAACAGCAAAACCACCCTTTTGGTGCTGGAGAGGTGAAAAATATTTCTACGTCTTAAAAAGAAACGTAACAATTTAAACGATCCCAACTTAATTGAAATCGTTTTTGTGCAAATTAGAGGTTTTAAATAATGACCTTTAACGTGACTTGCTGCTTTGAGAGTCGGCTTTACTCGGTAGTCGGTTTAGTGAAGAAGAAAATCTTTAGAATGATTTCTAGTTATTGAAAGAATAAATTTATACATTAGTAGACAACAAAAACAACGGATCATTTAATGGCAGTAGTAAGGAAATAACAAGGATATGTTTAAAAAATAAATTGTATGTCGTATGTAATTGAGTAAAGAAATCGAAGACAAGTTTTCGATTCCAATTTCCAATACTATTTAACCGATATTTTGTTTGATGTGTACAGACATTGAAAAATTAGAAATTAAACATTAGATTATTATATTTATTTTGATTTTTTGCTGAGACACCTTCATATTTCCAGGAAAGATAAAATTTTGAGCTTTATAAGCTTTTCAAATTCAATAAATTTTGAGTAATTTTAAAAAAATAGAAATACATTATAACTACGAAATCCTAATTGTGCAAGCCCGGCTGGTACTTAAACGTTTTTTCATAACTTAACGTCGTGGGTTCGTTTATTAAAAAAAACCTACCTTTCTTTAAAAAGTTACTTGTAATAATATAAAAAATATTTTTTTTAAGAGTATTTAATCGACAAACAATTTGAAATGAGCATTGCCGCACTATATTTTTTTACTATTATAGTAAATCGTAAGTAAATAAACAGCTACAATGTTTATGCCAGTCTGAGAATTAATGAAAATAATACCATAATTCTACGACCACTTTACGCGAGAGCAAGACTGATCGTGTACGGAACCCCAAAAACCGTCGTAAGTTCATCTAAAGCGGTTAAAATTATTAGGTTTACTTCTCTCACAATATTTTTTACATCACTAAAATATTACGTCATTACTTTTATTGCAAGTTTTTTGTATTTCAAAGAGGATTTCGTTTCAGTCCCGAGGGTCGCATCTGTGATTGACGTCTCTGGAGTCAGATTTATTATTGAATACTTTTGCTTTTCATCCGTTAACTTTATTTATTCCTCGACAAAGCGACGAGATCCCATTCATCTTCTTTCATTCCCATAGGGTTGTTCATGAGCGTCAAATTTTAATAGTATTTTGTTAACGAGAAATAAACTGCGAATAGAAGTTGATTTATTGTTGTTGACTGAAAGAAAAAGGAAAAAATAATTTGAAGCGGAAGATGTTGTTTGAATAAATTTTCATTTGTGGACATTTGCTTGACAATAATACATTGTTCACCTTAAAACACACGAGGTGGGAATCGTCTTTCATCCCGAGTGATACATAGTGCTTTACATTACAAATGCGAGGATAATAAAATATAATTAATTAAAGTTTTAATTAACTTAACAAATATTAATTCAATTTTATAAACATAGATTGCGGTGTACCGAATGTAGTAAATGTAGTAGAAAGTAAACAAGCTATGGTAATGTTTTCTCTTGTATAAATAGTGAGTTAATTTTTTCAAAGTGAAATTGGTTCGCTTTTATAATCACAGATGGCACTGTACCAAATAAAAGGAAGCTATTTAATTGTTTCGTCAGCTTTTAAATAGAAAGTGCTTTTTTAATTTTACTTTGTTCCTTCTAAACGGGCAATAAAGTAATAATCTCTGCAAACATGTACTTTCAACCCTATTTTTGATTATGCATGAAGGTTCTTTTAGGGCATGAGTAGTGTAAAAATAGTTTTTACCACTGCCACTCGGAAAAGTATATTTTCTTTATCGCTTTTTACAGTCTATTGAATGTGTGCATGCATTATTTTAAAACAAATAAGTTCCATAGGAGAATGGGCAAATTGGACCACAGAAAAAAGTCTGCCCCCAGGGCTGATAAAAAGTGCATCAGGTAGAATAGTTAAATGCCAACACATTATTGTAGCAGCGCAGCAGCCTTGCAGTAAGGATATGTGTGGTATCGTACCATATTTTCCTAGCTTATATTATATGAGTACAGATATATTATATAAGACTTTGACTAATGGGTAATAAACTCTTATGTTTAGTTCGTAATTTAGTTTGGAATATATGTAGTAACTTATGGGTAATGAGGTCTATCTTTAGTTAGTGATTTAGTTTGGAAAATATTCACCTGGTTGGACACGAATACACTTTACACAATCATTAAAACCATATATTAATCAAGCATTCAAAGGAAGGTTTTGTTCAATTTGTTAAGTGAAACTATGGTAACTAGTAGTTATGCCGTGAAAACAGTACGCTTAGAATAAAATATAATTTTTGAAACTATTATCAAGTAACTTACATTTTCGTGGTGTTCTATAAAGCTAAAATTACTTATTTTCAAAAATAAGCATATCAAAGGCTCGCTTGCTATGCAAAAGTTAAAAAGGTACCTATATACCTACCTAAGTTACTAAGGATAGTGTGCTTAGTCAACAGCTGACTTTTATTTGAATGTCTTGTTAATATAATATTAAGCTTGAGATTAAAAAGCTTTAGGTCATTAGTATTTTTTGTATTTGCTGAAAAAAACATTTTAGGACTTCAACCGTATTCAATTTGAGCTCGCCGCTTAACCCGCTATGTACTTTGCACTAGTTGAAAAATACCAACCCGGATATGCTCGAAATTCTTAGGCTCTATATAAATATAAAATAGAAACCAATAATGAATTCGAAGGGAAGACTAATAAATTATATATTACAAGAACACATTGTGAAGTACACTTAAGTATCTTTCTAGTAGAACACGCACCGTTGAAGGTTTCGTACCATATTCATCTGTTGTTAGTTGCACGGAAAAAAGTTTTTCGTGTAAATTTCGAGATTTTAAAATTAAGTTTTCCACAACATCCCTAAAACAAACCCATTTAAAGAATGTGTCTGTTACGTTCCCAAATATTTAGCTATTTTAAAAAAATAACTTAATGAAACTGTACCTTACAGAAACCATAAAATAGAAAAGAAACTACTACTATCAATTATTAGTATTTTTATTTGATACTGTGCTGTGACAAAATGGCAGCCGAGTAAAAAAATACTTTTCGAGAAAGATTTGAGGCTCTTATTGAATATCGGTATTGACTAATTCAGTCATATATCCCAAAAACTAAATGGTTATCAAAAATATCAATAGAATGACAGCAACTTCTCGTTGTTTTCCTTGATATCAAAGATTATTTGCAATAAAATGCACGACATAGTAGATTCACCATCTTGAATTTTGAAAAACTGATAAAAATTTAAATGTTTAATCAGATAGAACTTGTTCCATTTGAACATAACTTCCCATCCAATAAAAATTACAAATAAAGTGTTATCTACAACTTTTACACAACAACCCAACATTTATTTATAATTTAGGCTTATATTTTTATTTTAATTTATTTTAGTTATATATTTTAAGATTTAATAGATTAAGATTTCTTTTTATGATTTTTTGTCTAATATTGAATTAAATAATTTATAAAATGGCAAACAAATATTAAAAATTAAAAATGACAACCCAGTTAAAGTTTAAAAAATAATAAAAAAAATTAAAACACATTTTAGTTAAGTAACACTTGGGATAATAAAACTAACGATAGTAATTTAGGGTTGCGATTTTCCGCATCACGCTGGTAGTTGCTCAAGATACGAAGGCGCGACATTACGGCGCCAAAAGCACGACGGGCTGTCGGAAAATAATACACATTTTAAAGTTTCCCTCCCCTGACGATGTCTTATTCTGGACTTTTAATTTTAGTAAATTTTCGACAGTTTATTGCAATATTTTGAAGTTTTTTTTTATTTCTGTTCGTTTAAAACTGTTGATATTTTAGCACAATTAGTCTTTTTTTTTCTGTGCTTAAACAAATAATGGATAAATATAAAATGTTAAAGATATAATTTTGCCTAATACAAACTTTTTTCCAGTACTTACCCCCTTATGAGATGATTTTTCAATAATACGGCGATATAGTGCAACAAACTTTTCTGACCCGGTAGTCTAAAATAAAAACTATAGTCGCCACATTGAAAGGTTGTGTTACAATGACACTAGCGACCAAACAACAAAGGTAGAACCAAGTAGAGGTAGAAGGTGAGAAAAGTTTGTTGCACTGTACGTCATTCTAAATTTGCAGCGATTGCAATTAAGGCAATTTTCATGGTTTCATTTTATTAGTGACAGATAAAAAAAAAGTTACTAAGTTAAATATACATTTTATGATCAATGACTGACACTTTCAATTTATATTAATTAAGTAAAGATCAATATGTTTTCAAAAATCGTAAAGCATTTCAAGCATACGATTTAACAGTTTATACAATTGAGTGTGACAATCATGTGACTGCATCCATTTGAAATACAAATAACTCAGGGCACTGCTTACACCAACGCGTAATATTGTTAAATTAAAATAAATAATAAAGCATTCAGAAATTTGAAATATGTGAATGAGACAATAACAGACTTGTTTTATTTAAGTTATTTATTACAATAACGATTGAATTTATGATTTAATAATATTATAAAAATTACTAAAGCACTAAGTAGCAACTTTGACTTATAACCATTTCTATTTTAAGCCGGACTCTTTACTTAAAAAGTGTTAGGAATTCTGAATAAACGCTCATTCCTTTTGATTATTACATAATATTGTTTGCCTCACAACAACGCAACTTAGCGGTTATCACGTTCTTTCACGTCTCGTGATCAGTAACCGTTGTGTGAAAAGAGACGCGTTGTTATGTCTTCTTTCTCTCTTTTGCACTAACTATGCCGCTTGCAGCATACAAAATACTCCCGCGGTACATCCAAGTCTCTTTATAACGATATCAATGAAATATAAATACTAAGAATATTATAATTAAAAAAACCTAGCCCAATAAAAAAAAATACTATGTCGTGCCGAGCAGTCCTGTATGGTGTGATAAAAAATCTAATGTACTTCAAGCAAGTTAATTTAGCTGAGTGGTTTTCTTTGTGCATTGTCATCGGTTACTTATCGTCTGCCGACCGCAGATTTAATGGTATTGAAGTTCAAAAATAACTGTTAATTTCATGAAAATTTCTAGTTTGTATCAAAAAGCCTTTTAGAGATATAACAATGAATGTTTAATGACTTGGGGATTTTGATAATGTTAATTATACAAAGTGGTTTGTATTGTGAATACATATAAAAACCGCCTTTTTATGTAAATTTTTGAACAGAAACACGTATTTTATTGAAGATTATCTTTTAAAATTATAATGTCATCAACGTTCGGTCGTCTTTACTTGAACCCAACTTTAAGACTAAGACTTCAACACCGATATACGAGTTTCAAATATACTACAACGAAAACTCCTGTGTTTAAATGTTAATCATAATATGACTTCGTCACAAATACTTTATTACTTAAAATTAAAGAAATAAATACACTGCAGCACATACAGGCTTAAGACAATTAAGACACAAATAAGAAAAAAAATAACAGCCCTACAAGTCACCGACAGTGAAGACCGAGAACTCTTGAACAATGACAATAATGAAATGAAAAGAATGGCAAGAATTGAGAGAATGACTATTAGAGATCTAATAGATAAGATTGTCATATGGGTCGCTAGTTATAAAGGATAAGATTGTCATATGGGTCGCTAGTTATAAAGGATAAGATTGTCATATGGGTCGCTAGTTATAAAGTGTTTGTTTTTTTATCCAAAAACGAAAAAGATACTATTCCTTAAATTATCACGACTAAATCATCTGTTCATCACTGTATACAATCAAACATATTTGAATTGCTTTAATTAATAATTACTGAATATATTATTAACTAGAATTTGGCCGCGCAATTTGTAAGCACAAATAATATCCTACGACACAGGTAGTATATGTGGCTCGACAGACTGTCCGATATTGTGGTAACTCAACTTCGTGTAAAGTATCTTCTGTAAAATAAAATCTCTACTAATATAGTTTTTCAGTTTTCTCTTCACTGTTTTGTTACAAACATTAATAATTGACCATGTAATATGAAACAAGCAAGTGGAATTGAAATGTATTAAACTACTTAAAAAACTTTACGTTACGTTTTGTGAAATTAACTGTGATATTTATATTCTAAAATATTAAATCAGTACATTAAAATAGGAATCCCAAAACAGCAATACTTAAAAAAATGCATATTAAAGGATTGGCATCAAACTAATGATTACAAGATAAACTTTTATTGCAATTTAAAGAAAAAATAAACAATACACCAAGAACGACGTCGTTTAAACTACACGCACCTGCGACTAAAGTGTTAAAAAGTAAAACAAATTTAACCCTGAAGCCTTAACTTTCGTCAAAAGAACACGTTTTACAAAGAATCTCTTCGAGATGACAATCAAATGAAACATTTGTATACATTTTGCCAACATACCAATTCTGTTTTAGCAAGTTTATTTAATAAATTATTACTTATTTTGTAAAAAAATAAAAACATGTTTGATGGCAAATATTAGCCTTAACAAAACACCTTTATAAATTGAATAAATAACAATTTTTATTTTTGAATATTTTTTACTTTTGTTTACCTTTTTACTTTCCAGTATCTTGACGAAAAAAAAACAAAATGAAATGCTTCATTTCTCAAGAATAGCAGATTTTATCACTTTTCTGTAGACAATAAAATAAGTTACTACCGTTTGAAGTCAAAATGGCGTTCTAGTGAGAAGAAATGGCGAAAGAAACTCTCCAGTAGTCGCTCTTTTAAATTTTTATTTATCAGTATAAATTATTTTGTTAACAAACAAAATTTTCCAACTTTTTAAAGTTGATTTTACGTACTCCTGCAGGGATTTTATTGCAAAAACGGATACATTGTCCTTTAAATGTTTTATCTATTTTCTTGAGCCTTGTGTGAATCAGAGCAAGTTTGTATTTATTTCGAGTATTCCGAATATAAATATCTCTTTTCTTTTTAAAATAATTTATAACTTTTTTCTAATATACACAGCTAATTTATACCTACTGAGACGATAAAAGCAAAAGATCGCGCTGTAACGTCTTACACTTGGACGATTTTATTATTTCTTGTTATACATTAGAGCTCACATAGACTTTCATCACTGCAAGGTTGAAGCTTGTATGTGTTACTGTTTTAGGATAGAGCAACTATATTATTAAGAGAAACAGTTATACATTTGTTGGAAACGATATTCACAGTTAAGAAACGTCGGACTTGGTCACTCGCATTTAATCAGGAATAAAAATAATTAAATAGGAATTGTTCGAAATAAACTATATTGAATAATACAATCAAATTCTATTAAAAAAATATGTTTTCTATGCTAGCCTACGATTTTTATGCCCAACTAAAGGCTTTCATGAGTATTAAATCTATCTTTCTTATCCATCCAATTTGCAGATTGAATGTCTCTGAGCGTCTGTATTTGTGCTTCATAAATAAAGCTATTTGCAATACTGCGATTTGAACTTCTGGCAACCATACCTTTAGTTGTGTTTGTTTTTATTTTTAAAGACAGTTAGGTTAGGTTAGTGATTTTATCAGTTGACACCTATACTAAAAAACAAATTAAAGTAAATACATAATTGCCTTTTCCTATAGTTTGATATACAACCAATTTCAGTTTCCGTGCAGTAATTTTCGTTTACTTTGTTTGGCTGTAACTGAGTAAATATAAATTTGGACAGTTTACAAATAAAACGAATGTACTCTGTTATTATTTCTTATGATCTGGATCCTTATGATGATGATTTTTTTTATCAGGCAGCAACTATCCTTCTAGTAGCTTCTCTTTGTTATGAAAGAATTTTGAAAAAAAAACAATACGTTCCATATTAAAGCCGCCATTGAGAATTTAGAAAATCTGTCAAAAAAATTATTTGGACGTCATATTCAACAGATTTCGTTTAATCGGAATTGAATATTTTAAAAAAAAATGACGTCATATTGAATCCGCCATAACGGATTTTTAAACATTGATATTAATAGAAATCTTTAGATTTGAATGTGGCCCCCTCGGAGATCAACCAAAGTTATTTTCATAGAAATCAAAGATTTTTTCCAAAAACTGGACGCCATATTGGACCACAAATAATTTTCCAGGTCTAAAAAATGAAGATAAAATACAATATAAGCAATTACCGGACCCATTTGACTATCTTCTTATACCAAAGTGAAGACAAAACTTTTAGAAATACTCATTTATTGTTTATTATAAAGTGTGATACTTAGTTCACCATTAGCAGAAAATATTATAACTTCGAAGGCAAAAAATGACGAAAAATCTCGATATCATAAAATTATGTGCTTCGCACAGAAGAGACAGCAAATTTCTTATTTTACAAATTTTCAAACCAAGAAAACGAATGTCAGTGACTTGTCACCAAAAGAGGCTAAGTTTTTTTTTTCCTTGTGGCATATTTTTGAAGTCTCTACTCTACAAATTACTACAGTACAAGGGTTTAATGTATTTTTAGGGTTCCGTACCTGAAAGGTAATTAGGAACCCTATTACTAAGGCTTCGCTGTCCGTCCGTCAGTCTGTCACCAGGCTGTATCTCATGAACCGTTATAGTTAGACAGTTGAAATTTTCACTGAAGATGTATTTCTGTTGCCGCTATAACAAGAAATACTAAAAAATAGAAAAAAATATATATTTAAGGGAGCTCCCATACAACATACGTGATTTTTTTGCTCGTTTTTGTAGATAATGGTACGGAACCTTTCGTGCGCGAGTCCGACTCGCACTTGGCCGATTTTTTTATACGGAATATACTATTTTATAAGATTGTATGAAGTAGGTACTATTATGATTTTAGAACTTCACTAATGACGTGCTTAGTATCAGTCTGTATCACTTTCATTATTCTCCTTCAAATCTGCAACGAAACAAACGTCCATGAAACATTGTAAGTAAAATAAATTGTGTAAGAATATCAAACTTCGTTAAAATAGCTTATCGATTTATATGAGCTTTTATCTCTATTTTGTAGTGCATATGAGCGGCGGCTAAAAACATCAAACGGTTTGAGAATCAATTTGCTGGGCTACCGCCATTGTCGGCGTTGGAACAAACCGTAGATTCGAAAAAGGTCATAATTCTGTTAAAAATCAAGATAGAGAAAACTGAACCTAGTTAGATGTTTAAGTGCTGATTAGAATAATTATATTAATAACAGAATATTACGCTTGCAACATAAGTGATAAAACATTGGGTACACACATATTCAAATGGAGGGTAAATTTTTACAGGGAGAATTCTAAATGCGAATTCATATTAACCTAAGAAATAACTGTTAACATAAACCAATTAAATGTAGAGTTAACGACTGAAAGACAAAGACCATTTTAGACTAGAGAAAAAGCCATGAACGAATTAGTAGTACCGTATTATAGTATAAAATAATTGTTGTTAATGGGCACTATCACATTATTTTTGTAAATTAGTAAAAAGAAAAGACATAACTTGCGTATTGACGTTTAAGTGCCAGTTAGTATTTATAATGTATGTAATATATGTATTTTATAATGTTTTCTCTGAATGGTAGATGATTATTGAACTTAGTACGAGTAATTCTTTAAAAATGTATTTTAACAGAAATAACCTCAAACCTTACATACTTTGTCTACTTTTTTTCCCAACATAGTTTGAGGCTATTAATTTTTTATTTCCACTAGCGAACAAAATGTGAAATGTGCCACTAACAGACGTAAACCTAGTCCCATCATGTATGGAAAGAAACCAATGTTATTTTTGTCTCACAGCAATACGGCTAATACTTGGCAAAAATTGCATTTAACATTACATAGAGCAATTTCTGTCATTCGTTGAGACATGAACTAAATGTTTATTTGAAACGTCTACACACGGAGCGTGATGTTATAACAAACAGGCATACAAACTAAACCACTTTTCCATTTCTACTTCAATAATAGATTTGTAAAAATGTTCAATGTATTAACCTAAAGATGTAAAAACAGCCGTATTCGACTGTCACCTTAAGAGACTCTTAAGGATTTTATGAATACTCATATATTTATAACTGCTAAAGTTGGTCTCATATAGAGATATGAGTTTATTCATATTCTGTACATAACTATGTATACAAGCTATCATCATCATATCAGCTCTTATTGGTCCACTGCTGGACATTAGATAGCGCAATTTCTCCCAGTCCGTATCTAGCCACCACCAGCTACCCCTTTAAGGTCGTCGGGCCACCGGGCTGGAGGGCGTCCCACGCTTCGGCCTCCAGTACGCGGTCTCCATTATAGGACACGTCTGCTCCATCGGCCATAGGTCCTCCGACAGACGTGGCCAGCCCACTGCTTCTTCAGCTTGCTAGTTCTGTATGTAGGTATATATATATATATGCTTACGCTTTTATTGTGTTTATAAGATGTTTATATTTGTATAATTATGTATACGAATTTGTATGTAAATATGTATTACTGTATTAGTTTTTTATCATACTAGTATTATTAAATATTTTTTGGACACTACCTGCATAAATGTGAAATTTATCAACTTTCAGAAGGTTGGTTGCAAGAAATCGCATTATGCGATAAGTCTCCCTTAGTGCATAAATATTTATAGTTTGTACCTACTTTCGTCGTATAGTTTTATTAAATGTACTGTAAGAGTTAAACAAATATTTACCAGGGGCACAATACACACCGTCGCGGACCCTTTAAAAAATAAATCATTTTCTTCTAGAAGAACCCATACTGTGGTCCTATGACAAAACCTAAGCATTCCACAATCCAAGCGTTTGCGGAAGGTAGCACCTCTAAACTGCTCAGTGCACTTGTATATGTTTAAACATTTATATCATCAATTGCAATATATGTTCCACAAAGTAATCACATCTCACACACGCCGCCGCCGTCCCTTTATGTTATTCGAACGCATTCAGCGAATTCAGTTACTGCATAGCTCGTTTACTGAATACGTAATGGCATCAATTCGACTGGAAACTGTATTCAAATTACGTATGAATGTTGCGCATGTATTGTTAATTGTATGTTTGGTGTTTTTTGGGCTGGAAGTCAAAATGTTTATTTTTACACTTGGAATAATAATACCAGTAGGATTTATTGGATTATCAATATCACTGTTATACCAAAACTCGCCAAATATTTTTAAATGAAAACCTATTAATACAAAACTTATCAATGTTAATCTAAATATATAAAATGCAATGTCCTGACTTACTCATCATCATCCAACCCAAACCGCTGAGGATAGATATTTGAAATTTTCAAAGGCAAAGATTCTGTTACATATTGAATACGTCGTTTAAGAACGGATTTAGCGAAATTCTCTTAAGTTTCTGATATAAAATATTTCCATGGTCAATTTACTTTAAACTTAGTAAATATGCTTTTCAACATAAATAATAAACTAAATGTTGCGGGTACTTTCAAAACTCAACCCCTTAGGGCAGAAAATGTGTTTCTTTGTATGGGATTGGGAAATATTATCATTACGGTCAATTCTACACGAAACTTGTTAACAATGCTTTTCAACACAAAATTAAACACATATTACGGCATTTAAAAAAAATCAGAGGTAAGAAGTTTAGAATTCGATATATTACATGGTTTTAAACGAAATTATTGAACATCGTGTTTTAGGGTTTTTCAAAATTTAACCTCTAAGAGGAGAACGAGTGTGGTTTAGTTTTATGGAACTGAAAATAATAATTTTACATGAAATAAGAGCGATATAAGCCAGAAAGCTAATTTTTGTATAATACTAACAATGTGCATTTAAATGTACTAAAAATCATTACACAATGTTACATACATTACTATATATTCGTGATATACTTCTTAGGTCATTTATGCCATAATTTAAGGTTAAAAACGTTTTTTGACTTTTTGCCACAACTAAGAGTCAATGCACTAAGTATTCGACCAACTTTCATTACCAGCAAATGAAATACACGCTTTAAAAATTTGCACAAGTGTTGAAACTGAAAGTGACCATCAAGTTTTATAACCTATATTTTTTCAATCCCTTAAATGCTATAGCTAAGCCACTAAATTTGCATAAACGCATTTCAGAGTTTTCTTTTAATGCAACCCGCACGGGGGTAAAGTATACATTTGTAAGTAAAATAATATTTTGGAGTGAAATTTTATTTAGAATTCATGTAAATTGTTCTACAGAAAAATCAATTAAAAATGCATTTAATTATTCAACCCCTTAAAGTGTAAATGGAATGGCAAAGTTTGTAACTATAATAGGTGAAATTTACTTAAAACTCAGTATTAATGCTTTTCAACACACTAAATAAAATATGTATTTTGGAGATTTTCAAAATTCACAAAACAGATTCAAAATTTTTTGTATTTAAATATAATAAAAAATGCTTCTTAACGTAAATAACGACGAGTTTAGGGGTTTCAGAAAACTTTACCCCGAAGGGGAGAAAGAAGGATGGCAATTTTTCACACAGAAAATAATATTTTTATGGTCGAATCTTACAACTGTGAACATGTTTTTTATGTTCAAATAATTTGGAATTCAGTAAGAAACTCTCTGCTAAATAAATAAAATATCTATTTTGGTGTTCTTCTACATTCAATCCTAAGAGGATAAAAGTTTTAATGATAGGTGTTTACTAATCAAATTTACTTAATACTTAAATCTTTAGCTGCAGCTGCAAAGCCCCGGGCGAAAGGTAGTGTAAATAACATTTTATAGTCAAATGTTATTGTAACTTAACATTAATGGTTTTCATCACAAACAGTGAATCACTTCGACATTTTGTTGTATTTTAAAATCCAAACTTCTACGTTTTTTTTTTGCAATCTTATGACCTGGTATCAAAGACCTTTAGGTCATGTCTTTATTTTGATTTTTACACCGTATTTTTCACTGAATATCACTTTATATTGTTTTTATTGTATTTTTTATATATCTGTATAGTAGTATAAAAGTATTCATATCTTTTAATAATTGATCAAGTGGCAGCGGGCGGGATAAAGAATTACACACTTTCACATCACTAAATTCACTGGCCAACACTAATATGTCTAGCAAAAATGTCTGACAATCTAAAATAAGGTGTTCCATAGTTCATCTTTCTGTTCGCAATGTGGACATATATTATTAGCAATAAAGCCGAATCTTGCAAGGTGTGACGGTGCGGTATTATGGCCAAAACGTAATCTGTTGATAGTGGTAATAAAATCACGACTGGCGTCTTTCAATTGTTCATACCATGGTCGAACAGGTAAGCTTTTTTGGATGAGTCCATACCATTTTTCTTTGGTTTCTTGATCTTTCTTCCACGTTTCTAACCATAGCTTATTAATATTTTTTGAATACATTGTTGGTAATCGGTCATAGGAACATTTATTACATTTTTGACATCAATACTATTTAGACCTTGATAAGTGGTTTTATCAGCCATTTCATTACCGGAGATGCCTTTGTGAGAAGGCATCCAAACAAACGTAATTTGGATTTGGTTAAGATAATATTGATAAATTATTTCTTTAATAAAACAAAGGATATAATTGGTTTTATATCTCACTTTAAGGTTAGTTAATCCTTTGATTAAACTCAAGGAATCAGAAACTATTAAAAAGTGTTTACAATTATGAATTTCACGTATTCGCCGTAAAAGCCGTCTTAAAACTAAGGGAATCAGTTTAGTTTCAACTTCCATGGCCCTTATGGGATTTGAGCACATTGCACCAGATATCGTTTTCAAAGCCCGATTCTGTAAAATGTCTAACTTATTTAAATGAGTAATATTCATATCAGCAAGCGAGCTATAATCAAAATGACTTCTAACAATAGATTTGTACAAAATTGACAGTATTTTGGGGTCTGCTCCCCATGATACCCCAGCAAGACATCTGATGACATTTAGTCCTTTAAGGGCATTTTTTGTAATGTATCTAATATGTTCTCAAAATTAAATTTTTGATCTATTATTACACCTAGGAATTTCTTTGAATTCACTCTATTTATAGATTCACCATTATACACAACATTTGAAAGTGGATTTTCCTTGCTAAAAACCATTATACTGCTTTTTGATTGGTTAATTTTCAAATTTAATAAGTGGTTGTAATATTGATATAATTGAGATAAAGCATTATTTATGTTGTTCAAAACAATGTCATCTGCAAATTGTAGAATATTAACATCTCTATTATTTACAAATTTACAAATTTCACTAGTGTATATATTGTATAGTAAAGGTGATAATGTAGCACCTTGCATTGTACCTCTGGAAGCGGATTTTGGCCCATATAAATTGTTATTGTGATTTACATAGAGTGTTCTATTATTTAGAAAGTTGAAAATCCATTTAAACATTTGCCCAGGTATACCTAACCTAGACATAATTTGGATAAGTATAGTAGGATCTACACTGTCAAAGGCAGCTTGAATATCTAAGAATACACAAACAGTATGTAACTTTTTGTCTTTTGCATTTTTCAGGTCTAAGATCAAAGTGCCAAAGCTATCAGCACAGCTGCGCCCTCGACGAAAGTCATTCTGAACTTGTGGAATGATTCCATTAGCTACAACATACCAATCAAGACGGATTTTAATCATATTTTCAAATATTTTACCTAGACATGATGGCAAGGAAATAGGTCGAGAAGAACTGGCCAGCTCAGGTGATTTATCTGGCTTGAGTATTGGAATGACACACTTTTTTTTGCCAAAGTAGGTTAAGAATATTAAGAAAAGATTTTTGAGCAGATTCATCTAAATTTTGAATAAGAATATATGGGTAATCATGCAAACCTGGGTTGTGTTTTTTCTAGATAGCAAACTCATTGTAAACTCAGACCATAAAATTTTGTAAATATTTAGAATTTCGGTCATCATTGTTCTTTTCAAAAAAGATGTTTAAATTATGTGCCTCGGTTAAATTGTTATTATCTGTTAGTTTATCTATAAATGAAGAAATAAATTCATTTTTATATGATTAATTACCAGCTCTTATACCTTTAAACATTTTTAATAAGTTCCAAATTTTACTTATAGGAGTAGTTCTATTAAAGGTGTTGCACAAGTTATCCCGTCCTAATTTTTTTTTGTTCTGAAATTGTACGTCTTTTCAAGGCTTTTGTAATTTAAATAATTTTCAATAGTATGGTTACTTCTATACAGTTTTAATGCATTTTATGAGGCTATGACACTTTGTTCGCAGATATTATTCCACCAAGGAGCTGGAGGTCTGCTTTTACAATTATTTGTCTTAGTCAGCTTAGGAATTGCCATTTCTTTAAGCATATCTAAACGAGAACAGAAATCTTTATAAGTAAAAATAGGGTCATAGTAATTAAGGACCAGATCATCAAATATTGTTTTTAAAAGAGTTCTATACTTTAGCCAATCAGTTTTTTTGTAAAGAAATCTATCTGTCGGAGAACTAATGTGATATTTATCAACACTTAATGAAATTTCTGTTATTGTCGGGTGATGGTAACTTCCCATTGTATTATTATGTACACCATTCACATAGTGACGTAAGGCTGGCACTGATAAAGTTAACATCAATGGCACAAGGATTTCGTCCAGGGTTATTTATTGTTGTAAATCTACCATCATTTAAAATACAGAGATCTAAGTCATCAATTACATTATATAAATCCTGACCGCGGCTTTTAGTACATACTCAACCAAATGCAATGTGATGTGCATTAAAAACACCACTTATAAAGATGGGCTTTGGGAGATCTCTTATGATATTATGTAGTCTGTGAAAACGTATGAATGAATGAAATGAAATAAAATGAATGAATGAAATGAAATCTTTATTCACAATGTTGGATTTACAAAATCACTTACTGTCGTCAAAACAACAATTATTAAAAATAAAATACATTTAAAATAGAAAAAAAAGAAAAATAGATTTCTTTAGTAAGCTCGTCTAGATACAATAAAATAAATTAATTATATAAAAAAAAATACGTCAACAAAATATAATAAAAATTCTACACGGCTACGAAATATAAGTTTCATCATACTAAACATCTTTCTAAGTTTGACAATAATAAGATCAGTCGGCCCAGGCATTCTTATCATTGATGTATTCCTCTATGTTATAATATCCTTTTCTACAAAGTGTTCTTTTTATACAATTTGAATCTATTTTCAGACATACCCAGCATTGCCTCAGGAATTTTATTGTAAAAACGTATGCAGTTGCCAGGGAATGACTTGTCTACTTTGGTTAATCTATGTTTGGGTAGAGCGAGCATGATGAAAATAACTGAAGTATACTAGTTTTGCTGTAGCCTCATCTGTCAGCTGTCTAATCCGCTTGACTGCATATATGGCAGAACTCAGTTTCTTTAATTATTTAGTAATTTAGGAGCCCCGCTGAAGTTTGTTATCTATAGTAACCCCTAGGAAGAATGTGTCATTAACTATATCTATATTATTATGATTAAAAACTATGCTAGCATCTCTACAGCCTACGCTTTACATTAGGCAGTGTAAACTTCATACATTTTGTCTTATTGGTGTTTAATAAAAGGTTATTGCAAGTGAACCAATTTGTTACTTTACTTAGAACAGCTATATATATAACATTATGTTATCAAAATTTTGGCAATGTCTTTCTGTTTTAAAGATCAGAGATGTGTCATTTGCGTATAACACTATTTCACCCTCGTTTTCGATCATTTGAGGAAGATCATTAATATAAACTAAGAATAAAAATGGACCCAAGATTGAACCCTGAGGTATTCCAATGTTGACATACGATCCTGAAGACCTACTACCGTTAATATCCACTGTCTGCATTCTGTTGCGTAGATAGGATTCGATCATTTCCAAACTTTTATCTCGAATACCGTAATGTTTTAATTTTAACAGAAGCGTTGAGTGCTCTTCACAATCGAAAGCTTTAGAAAGGTCACAAAATATACCTAGAGCATCCCGTGATTCTTCCCACGTGTTATCAATATGTTTAACTAAAGTTATTGTTGCATTCGTAGTCGATCTACCCTTGACAAATCCGTATTGTTTTTTGTTAAATAGATCATTTATATTAAAATGCATTTACAATTGATTAAGCATTATAACTTCAAAATTTGTACTTAGAATTGGTAATATGGACACGGGCCTAAAATTGCTAGGTTCTTCTTTATCACCCGACTTAAAAAGGGGTATAAGCCTACTGAATTTCATTAAATCAGGAAAGGTACCTTCGTCAATACATTTATTGAAAATAAGAGCTAAGTATGGGGCAATCACTGTTATTATTGAGTCAATAACTTTTGTTGACATTCCCCATATGTCTTCCGATTTTTTTGAATTTAAGTATTTAAAAGCTTTTATGACATCGATTGGGGATTTGTATTTTTTATTTTTAAAAATTAATTTTATTAATTATTTTAATTGGTTTTTTGCTAAATGTAAAATTCTGTTCACAACGTGGAATACAATCCTGCATAGTGCTGCAGCGGTGCTTGGAGATGAATTAAGATCCTGGGTAGTAATTATTGGTATACTGACAAAGAATTGTTCAAATTTTAGCATGATAAATTTTAAGTCGGTTAAGAAGACATAGACGTTCTTTTTTATAATAAATATGTTTTGCTAAAAAGTTTTGATTTTTTAAAATACTACTTGTCTTAAGAATACGTTTTTTTATTTTTTTTGTGAACATTTTTGCTTGACTTTTTGGTAGAATTATTTTTACTATGCTGTAATACTACATCAGAATTCATGAGTTCATTACACAGATTCTGAACCTCGTCCCTTTTTGCTTGTTGCTTATCATTTTCCAATTTAGATATTAGTTTGTAAGAATGTTTTAGTTCACAGAACAGAAATACGAGTAAGTGCTTGCTCGTAGGTGTCATTACATTGACTATAGGTATCGACTTTCTGTTGTGATCTATCTCTCTCATCCATGAATTTGTCATTAAGTTCGGTGAGTTCATTTTTTAGAGATTTGTATTAATAAATAATATTAATTATTTCTATTTCGCTTTCATCTCTTTCTTGCAATAAACGTTCACAAGGGACCCTAGATGCTTTAAGTTCTAGTAGCACCTCCACCTGACAATCCGAGACGACATATTCGTATCCATTTATTGTTTTTAATCTTATAGAAGCAGCACAGTAGCTGATGAAAGCTACAAAAGTAAAAAAGAAAGAAAAGTGTACTTCCCAAGTCAGCGAGTCTCGAATCCACAACAATCCGAATGCAAAGGTCACAACCATTTGACCAGCGAGCTAGTTATCACGGAGAACGAAACAGCCGTACTTAAAGGCTCTAGACCTGATAGGCAATGAGTTGCGGTCGGAATGACTCATTCCTGTGCTTTGTCAACACAACACTCCTAAAAAAACCAATTCACTAAGTCATCAAATTTTAACGATATGATTTAAGAGTTTTTTTGTATTTACACTTCACACATAACTGAATTGATATGTTTTTTAACACATATGTATGCACCTTTTTATAATAAACACATCAGTGTTAGTTTTATTATAAAAAACTTAAAAAAAACAACTAATTAGGCAATATTATTGCAGAGCGATGATTAACACGTCTGTTCTTATGTAATTCCTAAAGACAAAATCGTATGTATATGTATGTGTCCATTAGAAGGTGGACAGTATACACAGAGAATAGTTAAGTTACCACGTATAGTAGACGCAGATAAAGCAACAGTTTGAATGTCTTCATTGCGACACCATTATGAGTATTATAAAAGTTTTTATTGTAAATATTGTATCCAGGTATCTTAAAACAATTGTCTTTGAACCAGGTTTTATTAAGTAAGCAAATATAAATATTTTGATCTTTTAGAAATTGTATTAATAAGGCTTTTTTACTATTTGCACTTTGAATGTTATATTAAGCGATACGTAGTTTTGATTGTGTAGTAGTTTCTAAAGCCATTATTTAAGATTTTTTATTAATACTTCTTTAATTGTTTTAGTTGTAGTGGGTGAATTGTCACCCTTATTACCTAACTCCACCAATGTCTGTACTAGGGCTATCAGTACATCATTGTTGGATATTATTTGGGTCTTGATGTCTTCGTTACAAGAGAAATCGTTAGTTTTAGGTGTATTGATGTATGTACAGGTTTATTTACAGTATTATTTACAAGTTGGATTTTTGGTGGCAATAGCGGTTTACGGTTCAACATGTTCAAGTGGCATAAAATTTATAATTATTTTTATACAATTAATCAATATACGTATTATTTTTAAGATAATTGTGCTATGCTATAATATGGCTTCAGGTTGGCCGGGTTGCGCAAATTTTATTTATTTATTACAGCAGAATAATAAGCAAGTATTTTATTTTAATCTTCAATATGACTTCTAAAAAACTTAAGCTAAAAATTGGATTTCTTAACCCGGGCTCATTGGGCACAAACATGACGAATTTATTGTAGCAATGGAACAACACAATGTAGACATAATGGGTCTGAACGAGACATGGCTTCGCGAGGGCGAGGATGGTCGTGCACCCACCGTGCCCGGTTACCGACTGCGTCACGTGCCCCGCGCGAGCGGACAGCGCATGCGCGGCGGCGGCGTGGGATTCTATGTGCGTCGCGGCGTTGCAGTGCGAGTGTGTGCGCACCCAACTGCACCGCCCGTCGAACAAATGTGGCTTAGACTGATCGTGAATGGTACGCGCCTTGTTATAGGTACCGCTTATCGCCCGCCATGGCTTAATGTTGACACTTTTTTTGACGCACTGACTGACACAATAACGTCCTTTATAAACGTTGATCATATCATTTTATTAGGAGATTTTAATATTAATTTATTGAATAAAGATTCAAAATTTTCTAAATTTAATAATTTTATACAATGTTGTGAATTAACACAACAAGTGAAACAGCCGACACATTTGACTGAGCGTAGCCAGACTTTAATAGATGTTATCTGTAGTGATTTATCGTTAATAAATGTAACTGTTAATCATATTCCTTATCTTAGCAGTCACGCCTATTTGACATGTGAATTAAATATAAAAAAACCAAAACTGAACCAGCGTAAATTTATCTTTCGTCCAATAAAAGATATTGAACTGAGCCTTTTTCAATGTGCGCTTGATTCTATTGAATGGAAAACAATTTTAAATTTGCCTGACGTGAATACAATGGTGTCTGCACTCAACAGTACCATAGTATCTCTTTTTGACATTTTTGCACCTTATAAAACTGTGACCACTAAAGAAAATTCCCACCCTTGGATTACCTATACGGTACGAGAAATGATGCAACTGCGAAATGAAGCTCACGAGCGTTATCGCGAAACCGGCTTAAGCGAACACAGGAAGTATTACAAAGAGCTCAAGAGATTGGTTAATTCCGCCATTTTTAATGAGAAACGGGCATATTTCAACCAACATGTAAATTGTAACCTTAACAACTCTCGAGCTCTATGGAATAACCTGAAACGCACCATAAATGTCTCTGACAAGAACCATGATGCTGAAATTCCAGATCATTTAAAATGCCCAGATAAAATTAATACACATTTTTGTTCTGTGCCAGGGAGTAGAGATGCATCATTTTCAGACATGACATATTTTGAATTTCATAGGTTTGGGACCACGTCCTTTGAATTGAAACCAACAGATGAGGGTACAGTCGCTAAAATTCTTCACTCCCTGAAATCTAATGCTATGGGTAGCGATGGTATTTCCCTCGATATGCTGCTGCTCACACTTCCACACACACTGAGTATTATTACTCAAATTATAAATATGTCAATATGGACATCTACTTTCCCTGATGCTTGGAAAATTGCGCTCGTTACGCCGCTGCCAAAGAAAAACACAGTTGTGGATCTCAATGACCTTCGTCCTATTAGTATCCCGTGCTGTGTATCAAAAATATTGGAGAGGGTGGTGTGTATGCAGCTTTCAGCTTACTTGGAAAATAATAATATACTTCCTGCATTACAATCTGGTTTCAGAAAGTCACGCAGTACTTCAATGGCTCTATCCGACGTGGTTGATAACATTTTGGCATCACAAGATATAGGAGAGGGTACTATCATGACACTGCTTGATTTTTCGCGGGCCTTTGATTGTATAAGTATTCCTCTCTTATTATCCAAAATAAGTTACTACGGGTTTCAACAGAAAACAATTCGATGGTTTTCCAGCTACTTGTCCGGTCGCACACAGTCAGTGGCCTTAAATAAAAATGATGGGTCACGTATGGTTTCAAGTCCTTTTCCGGTGACAAGAGGAGTTCCCCAGGGATCTATTTTAGGCCCAAAACTTTTTATTTTATACACTGCAGACATTTGCAATAAGATACAGTTCTGCAAATATCACCTGTATGCAGATGATATACAAGTATATTTGACATTCGATCCCAGTTATACTGATAGTGCAGTAGTAAAAATTAATCAAGATTTGCAGAATATAGCTCTGTGGTCTGAATCCAATACACTTGTTTTAAATCCACGCAAGTCAAAGTGCATAGTACTTGGTTCAAGGAAACAAATAGACCAAATAGTCAGTAGGAACCCTACTATAAGCATTCTTGGAGCACAGGTAGATCGTGTCACCGAGGCGAGAAATCTAGGCGTATTAATGGATGACAGTCTCCGCTTTGAAAGTCACGTTTTAGCGATTGTACGAAATTGTTTTTACCGCCTTAAAGTTTTGTATCGCATTCGTGATTTTATAAGCGAGGAGCTACGTATGAAGCTGTGGGACTGTCTAGTACCTTCAAGGTTAGCTTATGCAGATACTGTTTACGGCCCTAGGCTGCTCGCAAAAACAGATAGAATTATACAGAGAGTACAAAATGCCTGTGCAAGGTACACCTTTAATGTACCGCCACGTAGCCATATTACCCCCTTTTTAAATGCATCAAACATTCTTAAGATGTCCTACCGCAGAGAGCTGCACATGGCTATATTATTGTTTAAGGTGATAAAAACCAATAATCCAACATTTCTTTACGATAGACTAAAGTGGCGAAGAGAAGACGATACTCGGTATATGAGAGTTTTAAACAGTGCTTTGAAAATACCACAACATCGAACTGCCGCTTTTCGAGGAAGTTTCAGATACGCGGCTACCAAATGTTGGAACAACATACCTCCTCCTATTCGTGAACTTAGTAATGTCCAAAACTTTAAATTTAAACTAAAGAATTACTTTTTAACAGTCCAAAAGCAAAATGAGTCGCGCGCGAGCGGAGTGGTCGGTTTGTTCCAACAATGCAGCACAATGTTAAAAGGCTAAATAGTACAAATATATTTAATAATGTTAATGATTTTTATATGAGTTTATTGTATTTATATGTTACAAATTTTGCCTGCATATACATTTATTTTTACCTTATTTATTATTTAATATATACCTTATATATCTTATACCTATTTACATTAAACAAGAACACATAACCGGTGCCTCACGGGCACACCTTTTATTAAGGGCGACGCTGAAAATCAGCGCTGCAGCACCTTGTTGCAGCATACGCTGAGTCGATGTCCTGTTTGGCATCACAGCACCCATATTTAAATATGTCTAGTTAGATCCGTATATTTTTGTTTTGTTTTATATTTTCGTTTTTAAGTGTTTTTTGTTTTCTTATTTTATTTCCATTATTTTGGTGTACCTTTATGTAAACGTGTATGTAACAGTATGGGTGAAATGATGCTAAATAAATGTCTGTCTATGTCTATGTCTAAAATCTGTATTAGATTGTTTTGTTAAGGTAGCACTTGCATAAGTAATTTTATTTTTCTTTTCAGTATTTTTTTGTATTTAAAACATTGTTGCAATGGTGGAATGTATTCAAAAACTCTATATGAAAATAAATATTTAACATTATCGGGAAGTACACTAGAAAGGAAAGTAATGCTTACAGTCTGTAGTGGGACACGTTCTTGTCCAAATTTCTTTGTAAATCTTCTTATTGCAATGATTTCATAAAGAGAAGATAATCGGGTATATAAGTTTTTGTTTGAAATATTTGGTGGAATGAATCTGATTATACCTGTTTTTTTCTATTTGAGCTGCTGGTATGAACGCTTTCATTATTGATTTGTTTTATGTTTTGTAAGAAAAGTTGTGTTGTTAATAAAATTGTTTGCTGTATTATACTGTTTAAATATGACCGCTATTTTATTGGCATTAACTCTCTGAATTGCCGTCAAACCTTTTATTTCCGTTCTGAAAATATGGTTCAAATAGATTGGACTTTTATTGCCTGATTTGTCTTAAGAAGTGCTTTCTACAAAAACCTTGTAATCTACGTTAAAAGAATTTTCTGGGTAGAGTCTTTTGTAATCAGGTTTATGGAAAGGTAAATAAGAGTCACCGCCGTCGCCTCCGCCATCGCCGCTGTCGATGTTGTGCGTATTTTTGGTTGTTTCGTCCTCAGCCTGAGGACGTTTATGTGAGTTAGGCGGGTCATCTCCGCCCTCCTCGTTTCCATCCATTTCTGTAGCTCGCTGCAGCTCACAGCAACAATCTATTGAAATTTTAAGTAAGAAATCCAATAAAATTCAAATATTTATTGAAATTAAAAATTTCAAAAACCGCGCTTTTTGGTTTCCCGCTCCCTGATCCAACTTCTACGGGGAACCTTTAAGGAAATAAGAAAGTTTGTCTGTTTGGATTAAATATTTCTATCGTCAACTTACTTAGAATTTGGGTAAATACGCCTTTAAAGACAATTAAAAAATGTTGTGTTTTCGGGTTTCCAAAAATTCAGCACCTAAAGCTGAAAAAGGGTAGCAAATTTAGTATGAATATGATAATATTTATTGTGAAATCTACTTCAAATTAGGTGTTCATGTTCTTTAAGATGGCAATCACAGTGTCGATTTATTTGAGATGGATTGGATTGGATAGATGGATTTATTTATTCTAAAATTTACTTTAAATCAAACACAATTAATAATAATAATTAATAAAAACATGTCTTTTGGTGTTTTTAAAATTTAATTGTCAAGGGCAGAAGGGCAGTAGGAAGTTCATTTGGAAAAATTGTTTTTATGCTCATGTTTATCTTAAACCTGGTATACATACATACATGTTTTCAACACTATGAATGAAACATGTCCAAAGCGGAGAAAAGAGTGACAAAGTTTGTGTGCAAAAAAAAAACAAAATACTGACTGAATCATCATCACTGAATTGCTAAAGATAGTAATTCTAGATTTGTAGCACGGGTTTATTTTGTATTGTAGGCACAATTAGGCAGCTGCGACGAAATAATATAAATTTAGCCCAAAGTTTACCAAAATTTTTGGGAATGCTGTGATACATTTGTTTATATAAGGGTTTTTCCAAAATTCAACTCCTAAGAGCATAAAATAGCAATTTCTTTATTGACTCAAATCGCTTAGGATAAAAATAACAAATTGCTGGTACGGTTTCATTTAATGTTATAAGCATCGTTTTAGAAGAACACTTTTGAATTTCAAATCCTGAGGAGGTACAATAAGGTGTACACTTTACAGTTTGTTGATTAGAAAAACTGTACAAATCCTAAAGTATAAGCGAGCTCAGCTGCGTGTGGAAAGCTAGTGACTTATAAATATGTAAATATACAAATAATGGCTTTTTCCGCGACTAGCGTCTGTTTTACATTTTTGACAAAAGCATTGGCTACAGATATCTACAATTTTTTTGGGATTCCGCTAGTAGTGCGACATTCTGTACTTTGCTAAATATCTATGAAATATATTTTTAACACAACAATTAACCAACGTGTTTTGATATTCAAATATTCTTGTTAATAAGTTGATGGAGTGTACAATATGATGTACAAATCTTTAAACGAAAAAGATATATAATAAATGTTGGTGTAAACTGAATTTACAAATAAACTCAATTCGTTAAATTAACACCTAACCGATATCAGCGTGACCAATAGTCATTTAAAAAACTGGTTGCCTGTAAAGTCGGTATACGGGCGAAAGTTTTACGTGACAATGATTTTATGTCTGTCTCTCTCGCTCTTAGGCGGGCGCGTGCCTCTCACTCGCTCTCATTGTGAGCGCATAACGTGAGCGGAGCGTAACGCAGTTTCTTGAAGTGTCACCCGGCAAACCAATTTATAAGACGTTGTCACGTCAAAATTAAAACGTTGATATATAAAAATATTTATTGGCAGACATAGAGTCTGAACAACACACAAAATTATTATTTCTCCACCATCAAGTCCATAGATATGCAAGTTCAGTACTATATACTATATAGTACAGATAGGCAACGGCCCATACATTTACTGGAACACTAAGATTAGTTCTGTAATACGAGTGCGTGGCGCTAGTGCGCAAAACGGAAAGGATTTTTTTTTCTTAAATTCAATTATTACTAGCCAGCTTATAAATTACTTTTCTAATGTGGCTTTATAGATACCAAGTTCCATCCCAGACTAATATTTATATTGTTGTTCATCTACGAAGAATAGACCAAAGGACGTAAAATCAAACAACGTTCTCAAAGTTGACATTGTTTATTCATAAATATTCATGAAATGTACATTTATTTTCGATTTTCTTAAATTATTAAGCTAATTACTTAGGCCGCAATTAATAATTATTAGACCATTTACGAAAGTTTTTGTTTAGTTTTGAACTAAAACTTCAATGTAATATATAGTATAGTTTGAACTTTCATTAATGTTTTAAAACAATATTCGTGTAAGATTATTGAAATGATAAAGAATGTTAGACAATACATTCTAATACAAAATATCTGTAGATATTATTTTTTTGAGTATCATCATACCTAGGCACAGGCTTATATTTTTTGTTTCCTCTTCGTACAAAAGAGATTTCTAAAATGTTAATAAACAATTATTTATTAATAGCTACTAATAGACTAGCTATTTTTAAAATGTTGTGTATTTTCTGTATAATATACCTAAATTGATAATATGATAATTCATATTAGCAAATTCACCTAAATAAGGTTTGTACTATTACTTATGTTTTTTTCACGTCAAAAAGTGTACTCAGGACTGTAACAAAATTAATCAAATTCTTACAAACTTATCTCTCCTAATAATCTTAAAAAGTTCTCTATCGTAAATTACCATACAAGATTCAACCTTGCAATGATTATAGCGACACCTGCAAGGCAAAACTTCGTAAACCATTTGTCGTAAGTTTACAGAAGAGCGCGTCGAAGTTTCAAAAAATTCTTAGTGACGTCTGTTACGTCCTAATGCCATTCAAACTAAAAAAAATGTTCAAAAAGGAATGTTTTATATTTCTGTATGATTAATGTGCTATAAGTACTTTCATTTTATTACCTTTTCTGAGTTACAATGAGTTTGCACGGCATAAACTTTATAAAGTGACATTGTAACTAGGACATACAATTAAATTTTGTGTATCAATATTTGCTTATATTGACTTAAATATGGTGCCTGTGGATGTGAACCATCTTGTGGAGATAGAAAATACACAGTTGCAAGTGCCAACACCAATATATAAGCTAATACTTTTTACTACTAGTTCTTTATTCTTCCATGTTGACTAGGCAACCAATTCAAAGTCACCTTCGACGTGTAGTTTTTTGGACAAGATGTTATCTCTAAATCATATGTAAACCTACTCTAACCGACGATAGCCACTCTGAAACAATAAATTTAAATACGTTCAAAGATATGACATAATCATTCTAAATTTTTTACATTCCTACACGATGAGCTAATTTTATTTACTACGTACAGGGTATTTTTGTACAGATACGATTTTTTACAGTGGGTATAATATTTTTACGATTATCTATATATATACTTCGCCTATATACTTTGCCTGTAAATCAACTAACATTTCAGTTATACTATGATCCTCAGCAGATTCCAAAATCTGTGCCCTCGAGATATATCTCCAAGCCTCTGAAGAGCTGCCGTCCGGCCACAAAAAACTATGGCAACCAATGTGGACAAGGATCTTCATTTTCGCCGAATTATATCAGGCTGAACAAAATTGACACAGGGCAAAATTGCAAAACCAAAAAGCTGTAAGAAAACCCGTCTGCAAATATAGGTGGAAAAATATTATGAGTAAGTCAGTAAAAATATTTTGACCCAAAACCACTTGCATTCTACCTTGTGCAAAACGTAACCTTAATTTAATAGTGGAGTAGAGGACCGAATGGCGCATTGCAGTGGTAGAACAGGCGACTGTCGAAGTTCGGGTTCGATTTCCGGTAAGGGCCCGCTAATTATGTTATTATAAAGTTGTCTCGACTCTGGTTGCGACCAGTACTGTATGGTATACGGATATTTGGGGCAGTCATTATTGGCTATATATTGGTTATATACTATTTTATACTATTATTATTTCTGGAGGCTGTACGGACTGTGAACAACTGTTTTAAGTTTATAATTATAACGTAATAATCTTAAAATATTTTAGTTATAAATCTACAGAATTTTACTGATAAACACATATCATTTGGAACACAGAAAGCAATTTTTTCATGACTGTTTTATGGCAAAATATTCTATGGACACAGAACAATGACATTTCAACACTGTGGTCAATAATAATTGTCTCTAAATAAAATTAGTGTTTCCATACAAACGGACGAAGTGACATACAGACATTGGGAAACCATAAGAATAAGGGTATGCTTATTATTCGTCCTTATAGCTTAATAGATAACATATACCGATATCTCCATTACATAATATATTGCTATTTTTGAAGATTTCTTTTTAAAATTATTACTTTTGGATAAATTTTCTACTACTACTACGGCAAAACTTTATCCAAAAGTTATAATTTTATAAGGATATCTTCAAAAACAGCAATATATTATGTAATAGAGATATCGGTCATCAAGCACATTAAACACGTAGCTATAATATATATTAATATGCCAAAATATATCCATACTTCCATATATATACTGATATTATAAATGCCAAAGTAACTCTGTATGTCTGTCTCGGGAATAATTATAACCGAGCCTAAACGAACTTTAGCTTGGTATAGCAAACTTCATTCGTACGTATAATTAAGAAGTTGGCGTAAGAATCTAAGGCCGATAACCAAATTTAGGGCGGGTGGAGCACATTATTATTATATATGGGAAAGTTAAGATGTTTGGTTGTTTGTTACTCAATCACACTTCAACCGAGCCGATTTAGATGAAATTTGGTATAGAGATAACCTAAGAGCCGGGGAAGGACGTAGACTATTTTTCATCTTGGAAAATTAAAAAGTGTCCTCGAGAATGACTAAAACATTAGTTACTCAATCCTGCCGCAATGGAGCAGACGTACTTGAAGATATGGAGAAGAAAAAAGGCTACTTTTAGGGCTACTTAAATTAAAAAAAAAATCCGCGGAGTAACTATAACCGAATTTCACGAACAAACCATAGCTGCATCTATAGCTTGCTATAACAAACTTCTTTAGTTGCCGTAAGAAATAGTAACCTATTGGATTATATTAGGTAACTTACTTTCTGGTTGATTTTTTGGATATCCTTCCGTCTTGCGTAAACATAATTAAGTTTTCCATTTTCGTAGAATTTTTCTTCAAAATGTTTGCTACATACTTTTTTGTTATGTAGTTGTTTTGCATTATATGAATATAAATTATTATCACCTATGTTTTTTAACCAAAGAATTCGTTTATATCCCACCGAAGGAAAAGCATGAAGATAAATATTTTTAGTTTGACCATTGGAGTCACAGTTTTTTATACAACACTTAATTCTACTCATAGTTATCAATTATATGTTCCAAATCTATAACAAACAATAACAAAAAACAAATTATTCATGCTTTATCACTTTGTCAACGTTAATAATATCAAATTTATAGTTAATATTAAAAAACTTACGCAAATCTAATTTACAAAACCACGCCAACGTTTTTTTTTTTATAATGGCGCCTTTTTTTTTTTAATCTTGGGAACTTCCGCCTATACTAGCGCCACAGTCTCGTATTACATAACTAAACTATTATACCTTAATCGTAAAGCGACCTTATTTCTATACAAATAAAGTCTAAAATCAAATAAAGTTTTTTAGTGTTCCAAGCTGTTGTTCCTGCGAGAACACACGGTGATCAAGTCGTCGATGAACGATGAACTGACTGACAACAATTCCCGGTAAAATCTACTGAACCAAATTAACTCGGTAATACTAAATAAGTATTGCATTAGAATTTAATATCACGTATTTAGGTATTTAACAGTGTAACCTATTAAAATCTTATTAAAATTTATATAGATACGTAATTTTTCGGTATTTTTATATTAATGGCTCTATTAAATATATGAAATCTCATTTACAATGGAAAATTGAAAAACCTAAATGCATGAACGTGTCTATAAAGAACATTAACTAAATCAAAAGGCTTATGATTTAAGAGAGCACGAAGAGAGATTAGAAAAGAACTTATTGTGACACTTTTTAACTTCCATACCCAAAACCGTCGACCGCTGACAATCTGTATACATAGGAAAAGAAAGTGACAGACGGATTATTCCAATGACATATCAACGCACAGTACAAACCATTGTGTTTTGAAACTCGTAATTTTGCAATAAGAAAAGATTTTGCAAACCCCATTGGGTTAAAAGTTTATGTGGAAATCCGTATTTTTTTGCTAAATACATAAAACCAGATACCATATAGCTATTTTGTTTTGGAAAAACATTCCCTAGGGTACAAAAAGACATTTGTTTAACTGATATTTTTATTATAAAAACTTATAATTGTTAAAATCTGCAAAATGCGCGCCATTTTCATTTTAGATAAAGATTTTTGCGACTTTCCGACTGATATATATTTACAAAATAATGAGTTCAAGCGAACAATCTAATGAGAATATGGAGTCTTCTCCATCTGAAATCTTAAATGTGGCGCAAATTGCAGAAAATGGACTCTCACCGCCAAAATCGCGAGAGCGATATTTAATGGCTTACAATTTACATCATGAAAGACTAGAAGAAATACTAAATCATTTTTTTCAAATGTTTTGATGGCATCATTCAATGAATTACGTGTGAAGTATAAGCCGTCCTCATTATGGTCAATAATTCGATGTTGAAAAGCACTCTTAAGTGCATGAAGTTACACATATTTTTAAAACGACAGTTTTAAAACAAAACAACAGTAGATGGCTATAGAAGCTAAAAACTCGTGACTATGGTAATAGCAAAAATGTATTATCCTTACTGGCTTACCACGATTTGAAGACGCTTAAAGATTGGTTACAAAACAACACTATATCTGAGTCATCTATCTGTCATGTACCTATAAGTTAAGTGTATGGTCTGCTTCTAAATCTGAAATAATTCTACGTTAAAAAATCTTTTTTATACTAATTTCAATATTAGAAAACCTAAACATTTTAAAATAAATGCTGAAATGATTTTTATAGCAGCCGGTAACATAATAAGATAATTAATCTAATCAAATTATTTATATGTCGTACGTAATATGTGATTTATGATTTGTGTGCACTTTTAATTATTTATTTTTCAAAGAAATTCTAACGTAACATAAATGGTACAAGGAAAATATTTAAACCAAGTCCAACCAACTCACACAAGTTAATTGCTCTGGCTTTCATAATTCATTGCAGTGAATCAAGGATAACAACATTAGGGTTGTCAAATCTTGGAATGTTTATTATTTTGTCGAGAGATCGTTGTAATTTGGTGTAGGAATGTCGCTTCGTGTTGCGGGGGTCTGGAAACCCTGTTACCTTACAGTAAACTGGCAGTCATCCGCGGCTACATACATTTAATGTTCGAGGTTATATCTAAGCTTTCATTTAAATTTGAAAAAAGTTTAATCAAAGACGTCTGTATATAAATATCAATGTATGGTTTTGCTTATACTATGATAATTTTTTTAATCGATGGAAAACAAAAGTTATCAAGTGGTGAACTCAAAGACGCAGCGTTGGACGTTCTCCTGCCAGGTAAACAGACGGTCTACATAGTTAGGTCACGAGCCCAGGAAGCTAATAAATACAGGCGGAAAATTACGAGGTAGCCCTGTATTTAACGTTACGTTCACAGTCGACGTTTCTCGGTCACGTTCTTCTAGCTGAATCATTGTTCGAAATTTGTAACTGAAATTGTGTAAAAAGTACGTGAAAGAAACCTTGTTAATTGTAAGTATAACACAAAGCATTCCGTGCATTAGCTCAAACACAGCTCGATAAAACACCCACTTCCGTTAACCAACGAGCTTTATCTGTTGGCCGCTGCTTACTTCCTGTCTTATTGCCAATGCTTTTAAAAGCTCTTCTTTACTGCAACCAATATTTAACCATATTTATTATAAAGTTCAAAGCTCAAAATTGTTTGTTTCAGAATAAAGACATTTAAGATTTATGATTTTTGCAAATCCAAATTCAACTATAATTCTTCAGTAAGGGTGGAAAGTTTTGATTCAAGAAAGTAGGGTTTACTTTAAGGAAAGGTTAAATTAAAATTGTAGTATTAATACTTTTTCTGTCTTTGCCTTAGTTTACAGGCAATTAAATTGAAAATCATCCATAATATTTATCATTTTGTCATGGTTTTCACTTGGAAACAAATTGTTTTTTGTAACCATTACTCATCGCCATTTATTAAATAACAGAACTCCACTGCGACTTGGTTTTTCTATTTTATGGAACCCTATTAACACGTTAATAAAAAAACTCTTATTAGAATACTTTTTAACCTTATTCAAACACAATACAAGATAGAGCGTACACAATGAAATAATAGGCAACCACTCTGCTGATTTCACTCTGGATAGTTCTAATACGCCGCAAATTACACAATCACTCTGTAACTACTCTCTCTGAATACATAAAGCATTGTACATACGAAACGCTATCATTAGTTTAGGACTTGAGAATAATTTCAATAATTTTCTTGGAGTGCTATTTTCATTTTACACTACCGAATACCAGTAGTTTTACATGCAAAAGTTTTCAGCATGATTTACATACATATACGTGCGCTACAGCTTTATCTACTTTCCAAGATTTTTTTTTATATTGTTTCAATAAGATGCATGTAGTTGGCACACAGCTTCTAAGATACCTAGAAAAGCGCGGTCTGGTCAGCGATCGTCGATACGGCTTTTACCACGGTCGCTAGACCGGTGATCTTCTGGTGTATCTAACACACAGATGAAAAAGTATAGCTGTTCACACTTTTAATAGCTCAACTTTCAGATGGATGGACCAATCAATGAAGATAGTAACGTACCATTGACTTAGACGGTCCGGAACCATTTCCACGTCACATTCTATTTATTGGGTCAGTGGCAAAGTAATCCGATTGTCTAATGAACTGTCAAAGGCTGCGTGCCGCAAACGCAATACTGAATTACCGACTGTATGTATACTTGTTGAGTATGTTTAAAACATAGTTTGATGTTAAATATGTGTTAGTTTTAATTAGTGATGTAACTTGTCCTTAAAATTTGTTTTGATAGATAAAATAAATTAATCTATGTCTTTTGTGTAGGCCATATCTCATCTCTGACAGAGTACTTTATTCTACCACGACTCAAAAAAGGAGTATTTTTGGTTTGAAAGTTTATCAATTAAGATCCATTTGATAATCACTTCAAAAAAATTCAAGTAAGCTATATTTCTTCTCGACATTACTTGTTGTTCAGAATTTTTATTTGAAGTTATTGAAAATTTTAAATGTATACTTTGCTAAAGAACGATCAATAGAATTTCAAAACGTAGATAATGTTCGGCATGCAAGCGAACAGTGTTTGTAGAAAACTGACGTTGACTTTATCATTTTAAATGCCTTCTAACAAACTTTAATAACGGAAAAACAAATTCAAAATGACGAAAAAGTAAGATAAACAAAACTGTCAGCAAGTTAGATCTATATGGGCTTAAGTCAATCGGAAAGCGGGAATGGAATCAAACAGTTTATTTATTTAGCCGAGCTCAAGTTAATGGATGACTTAATTTCTAACTAGACTTTTAACTAAGGAGGTAGATCGATATTTAAAGGGAAATTCTAGAAATTTTCAGCTTTTATTTTAGACATTTACAAGACTAAGCATTTTTTTAGGGATTTAAAAAAAAACTTACTGTGATTTCGATCAGAAGAAAGTATTTTTAATATGTTGGCTGTTTTGAAATGCAGTGAAAGGTGAGGTAATAAAGTAAATACACTACAATTTTTGTTAGAGAACAAAGAGTTTTGAGAAATTATACTACAGGTAAAGATGTTGTTCTTAAGTTATTTTTGCACCACCATATCACGTTAAAACCTAAAAACTAGCAATTGAAAATGAAAATAAGATGTGTAAAAAAAGTATATTACTGAAATTCGTCGCAACAAAACGTGAACTTTGCATAATTTGAATACGACTACTTAAAATCGTATTTTAAGTAACACAGTGATTCAGATTGAGTCTGAAAGCATACTCGTAATTACAAATGCAGATTACGTCTTCTGAGGGACAAAAACTACTTGAGAGACTCGAGTGCGGCGAAGATAACGCTTAGCATAGTAATTAAATGCTTTCTCGATGTTCAGGGTGAGATAAACCAGGGACCCGGTAATAAATTCCTACTGTCTGCATATGATAGCAAAAACGTATAAATTAAAGGTGTTTCAGTGGAATAATGACCTGGTGACTAGAACCAAACGTGTGGGTTCGATCTTCGTACAGGACAAACATTTGTGTTTGAGAAACAGTCTGGTAGTTTTCTCAATATAATATGTATCTACTTACGAGCTAAAATTATACAGAAGAAAATATTTATGTCTGTTGTCTGTTATCCATATTACAAGCCTTGCTTAGTTTGAAACTAGACGGAGCTGTGTGATTTATCAAAGTCGGTCACTTAGTATTGAGTGTACATCTAATCTCATATACTACGTTGAAGAGCTTGTGGTCTTGTTACATTCGTCTATAACAATACTTAAACAATATTTAATTAATATTTAAACTCAAGCAACGTTTTGTGAGACAATTTGTTCAGAAATATTTATTGTAACCCGAATTTCTAAGTCTTTCTCCAAGAAGACGTCGTAAAACTTCCAAATGTTTTAAGATTATTGGGTTGGTTTATATTTGTGCATGAACAGATTGTTCGCACATTTTAGCCTGGGAACTGTATTCTAAGACAAAGTTTGACACATTTTACAATTATTCATTTTAAACATGTTTTAATTGCTTGAATTCGGTGTTAGTAAGATCGGTGATTTTCTTTGGAATCTTATTAAAAAAATTATGCTATTTCCGATTTTTGATCTGTCTTGTATAATCTACAAATCAGCATCACTAATTTATCTCTATTTCTTGTATTCAGGTCGTGGACGTGGATATCCCCTCGCTTTGTTAACAAATTAATTTTTTTTCGTACGTACATTATATTGGCATGTATGTATAGAGATGGCATGATTATAACGTGAACCTTTTTTAAATGTTCTCTTAAAGACTCGACTCTCGCTTATTCATCTTATACATAACATGATTATAAAATTGAAATAAAGATTTTTTGAACTAAATATAATTTTAGAGTTTCTTAATTAACATGAAAAACAAAACCATAATAAGATCACTCCCGTGTCCATTCCCCTGTCTGTTACAGAGATTTTTTTGAAGATATATCACAAAAACTTAGAGTTTAGCATATTATTGAGACTTGATACAAACGCACACATACAAATTTCGTTAACAACTGCAAAAAAATATTCGTGCATGTATGTATATCTTCACTATTCTTATCTAGAAGAGGTTAACCGGTGGCTGGACAGTGACAGTGGACATCCTTGTTTCACCACTTTAGTCCTACGTGACAGGAGAGGTGAGCTAATCGCCGGAACATTTCTAGTGCAGTGTGACTGGCTAAGGTGGCCAAAGTAATTACTGCTAAAGTGAAAGACTAAGGACCGAATAATATAACCACATTGCTATTTTCTGACGAACGCTAAGAAGTAAGTCAGGATTACGCAGAAGAAAAACAGTTTAAAATCAAAATATGGTGGTTCATTTAACAGACCTTACTTTAAGGATTCTACAAATATTTTTATATTAATATATAGTTTTCTTGGATGTGATAGATATAATACTAATAAGCTAATTTAATATGTGTACTCGTAAATAAATTGCTTTATTAAAGTTTACGATGTTTTAAAGATACGTATGCATATCTTCTATCCAAATGTAGTTCAAAAACCTGCAAAAGCGGGTAACACCGAAAAAACAGTAAAATTACTAAAATATAGGGTCAAGGATAAGTTTTACTTTGAGTAAAATATATATATGTGCCTTTTATTCTTTTAACTCGTTGCCTTTTTGTAAGAAGTGATGTGATCCCGTTGTTGTGAAAAGTTTGGAAGTTTTTAGCAAAATTTGCACTTGATGTCAACTTTATACTGCCTTAAGAGTTCTAAAGCGACTGGAACAGATAAAAATCTAGTACTGCAAGGTCAGAACTATATGGTGGATGTATTTATATTTCCTTTTTTTCCTGTGTGACTAAACGTGTGGTTTAAGGTGCGACCCTGAATATTAAACTGACGCAGCATACAGAAAAAAAAAAATTGGTTAAATTTTTACAGATAATTGCATAAAAGGTCAATTAAAAATATGGAGCTTGACGGTTGGAACAACTTTGTTGTAATTTTGCAAATTTTGTAACTTCCTCTGTAATGAAGCAAATTTGTGTCGTGTTGTCTAAAGAAGCTAAAGCACCCGCACGCCCACAATTACACGTTAAATCACTATAACGACTAAACTCGACGTGAGAACTGCTGCGGCCCGCACTGTTTACTGTGATTTACAATTTAGTTAGTGCTACGTATAACATGAGAATAGCTAGATTGAAGTAAACTCCGTAGATACATATAATATTTATCGCTCACTTTGTGAGATTGGTGACCTTTCCTTAAATATTTCTTGTCTAAAAACAATTACTTATTTTTATATAAGTAGCTATATTTATTTGCTTTTTTTTTTTTTTTTTTTTTTTATACCACTAAGGTGGCAAACAAGCTTACGGCCCGCCTGATGGTAAGCGGTCACCGTAGCCTATGGACGCTTGCAACACCAGGGGTATCACTTGCGCGTTGCCGACCCTTCAGAAATCTAATAACTTCTTTCTTGAAGAACTCCATACTGTAGTCCTTGCAGAAAACCTTGGCAGGGAGCTCATTCCACAACTTAAGCGTTCGCGGGAGGAAGTTTCTCTGAAACCGCACTGTACGCGACCATTTAGGTTCTAAAGTGTGAGAATGAATTCCCTGCCGATGGCGAGCGGTGCGATGGTAGAAAGTAGCCGTGGGCATCATTTCGAACAATTCCTCAGAACACAACCCATTGTACAAGCGGTAGAACACACACAGTGAGGCAAAGTCTCTCCTCAGACTTAAGGGCTCGATACCGCAAGTGAGTTTGGGATCGTCGACAATTCTCACAGCCCGTCGTTGAACCGAGTCAAAAGGGTCAAGCTGGTATCCGGGTGCACCTGCCCAGAGATGGCAGCAGTACTCCATATGGGGCCGAACTTGCGACTTGTAAAGTAACAACCTTTGCCCCGACGTGAAGTACTGCTTCGCTCTGTTGAGTACACCTAGTTTTTTGGACGCCAGCTTTACCTTATCTTGTAAATGATCTCGGAACTGAACATCGCTGGAGATGTCGACACCAAGGATCCCAATGCTCTTGGAGATGGAGAGGGGAGTGTTCTGGAATTGTGGGACCACAGTGAATGGAGTTTTCTTAGCGGTGAACGCGCACACTTGTGTCTTTGTAGGGTTGAATCGGACCAAGTTTACCCGTCCCCAGTCAGAGACCTGGGACAGTGTGGTCTCGATTTGAGACACAAGTTCTCCGCGGTTTTCCTCCACAAGGGAACGAGGGATGTTTGCACGACCCGTGTAAAAAGTGTCTCCAGTACTGTCATCTGCATAGCAATGTATGTTGTTGATGTCCAACATGTCATTGATATGCAGTAGAAACAGCGTAGGAGACAGCACAGAGCCTTGCGGGACACCAGCATTAATGTCCATGCTATCAGAGCAACTACCGTCAACTACAGTTCGTATGCGTCTGCCGGACAAAAAGCTAGCCACCCATTTGCACAAACCCTCGGGCACTCCGTAAGATGGCAACTTCGATAGAAGACCGCGGTGCCAGACCCGATCGAACGCCTTCGCTATGTCCAGGCTACATGCCAATGCCTCCCCCTGACTCTCAATGGCTAGTGCCCATCGGTGTGTGAGATACACTAGAAGGTCACCAGTCGAGCGACCGTGGCGAAAGCCATATTGACGGTCACTGACCAGATCGTGTACTTCTAGGTATCTTAGAAGCTGTGTGTTGATCACACGCTCCATCACCTTAGAGAGGAGAGAGGTAATAGCGATAGGCCTGTAATTCGATGGATCTGATCTATCGCCCTTTTTGGGCACCGGGTGCACATTCGCAGTCTTCCATGTAGACGGAAATTGCCTAGTGTGGTAGGAAAGCGCGAAGAGGCGCGTGAGTACAGGACATAACTCAGGAGCACACTGCTTAAGCACCACTGCTGGTATACCGTCTGGCCCACTCGACTTATGAACGTCTAGAGAAAGCAACGCCCGCCTGACCTCCCGCTGCGTTATGGAGATTTCCGGCATGGACTTACCGCACCACGGTATAGTAGGTGGTACAGCGCCTTCATCGTTCATATTCGAGTTCGAGGCAAAGAGACTGCCCAGTAGATCGGCTTTCTCTTTAGCACTATGGGCCAAGTCACCATCGGTCTTTCGCAGTGGTGGTAACGACGACTTATATTTTTAATATTACTAACTAATGCTAGATAAATTTAATTACCTAGACTAATTTCAAACCATAATATACAATTCTCTGTATTTATCAATACATTAAATTCTATTCACCAAACTTAAACCTGTTATTATTATAATAGTAAAGTAAATGACGTTAAAAAGATGGTACAACCTAGCAATTCTTTCAAGAAAGATGGATTTTCTTCAAAATTTGGGATTAAGCTCTACTTACCATCCACTTCCAAAATCTACCGTATGCCGATTTGTGCTTTTGACTCTTAGGGGTGAAAACTAACCCTAATTGACAAAAATTGATGAATTCACAAATTTAGGCATTTAACGAATAAAAAACGTATAAAGCTTTTGATTAATGATAGTTGTATAGTTTTAAAAAGAATTTGTGTTTTGTCAACCCCTTTTTTATTCCTTACACCCTTTTAAAACACCCCTTTTGACATATAATTGCAAGAAAAAACATTTTTCGATATATTGCATATCTTGATAAATTATAATATTTATATGTTTTGATCTTAAGAGAATTGTCATTTTCATCCCCTAAAAGATATAATGCTTCATTAAAACAAATTATTAATTATCTCAGAACATGTATTTCCAAATTTTAACCCCTTAAAAATTACACATTCTCACACACACACACACTCACAAGACCCCTTCACCAGGTGCCAATGATTAGAACTAGTATACGCATTTCTCTGCTCCAAAATCTAGCTGCTCCGAAAAAATGCGTTTGGTTTTTGTAAGTTTTCTCGGATGCATTTTGGCCTAGAGATAAAATAAAGGATTTTGTAGGGAATTCCATCGCCTATAAGCTCATGTAAGTTTTATATTTCTCAAACCCTTAATTTTATAAAGGTCAACGGTAAAAGTGCTCAAGGGCGGTACTGATTTCGTATCAATGCTAAGTTTTACAAGTCATATCTCGAAGCCTTTTTAAGCTACAGTAAAAAATTAAAAATATTTTTGAATGAAAATCCAAATTTTTTGTACTCTAGCAATTTTTACGTATATGGTTTATTGTCTGAGTTAATTTGAAAAAAGTAAATTTTTTGGAATATTTCAAAAATACCGTGTGCACTTTGATGACGTGTTTTTTCAAAAATAAGCATTTTAAATCGGTCTAACTTTTGGATCATATTTATAAGGTCAAGAAAATTAGGTAGAAAGGTAGGTTATGAAAAATCAAAGAATTTCTTTTTTTATTTTTTAATGTAGACCCAATACAAACAAAGTTATAGCTCATTGAAGGTAAGCCATATTTTTTTAACGACAAATTTACGGATTTCAAACCTGAATTACGAAAAAACGGTACGTTTTATACGTAAAAGTGTTCGAAATCTTTTTATAGTACATTAAAAAAACCTTTAAAATGGGCTTTTTTAAAGTTCCCTTGCATAAGAACTAACGGTTTTTTTTTCTTTCTACATTTTTCTACATTTATAGTTTAATATTTGTATGTAGTTTAATTTCTAGATTCAAAATACAATTATCTAAAATAAAAAACCCTCGCTTTAAAAAATATATTTTGGTCCCTACTATCACTGTGCATAGCGGCTTGCTTTCATCACAAAGTGCAGCTTTCCAATTAAAAATCGATATAACACATATGACTATTAAAAAACTGTAACATATGTCACCTCCTTATAGTACAGTAAATGACGGTTTTTGTCTAGCAATTCTTTCAAGAAGATGGATTTTGCTGAAATTTTGACAGTAAGTAGGAAATACCCCAAGAAGCAAAATCTACCCTATGCCAAGGTGTGCTTTTTCGCGGGGGGGTGAATACCACTCCAACTAGGAGGTGCAAGTTACAAATAATCCTTAGAGTAAGGTATCGGCGACGCATACTGACATTGGCACGACGCGTGTTGGTAGAACGTGACTTTTGTTCAAATTCATGCCAAGGACCACTCGTCGAAAGGATTCATCCATATAGGTAGTGCAACATTTCGCCCAGTTTTTCTAGTGACTCTGCCATAAGAAGTATATCCTCGGCAAACCTAAGGATGTTCTACCCTGAAGTAGTCACTGTTCTTGCAAGCATATCGTGGCCTCTGGAAACCTGGTTTTGTACTAAATTTTTATTTATTTTTGTATTACGAGTACATCTTATGTTTACATGTTTGATTCGAATTGATTTACTTGAAGGTAATTTTGTCACGCGAATAGACAACACGTTACTATTAATGCAGTTCGCAAAAACCTGTCCGCATCAAAAAAAAAAGACTGGTGACAAGCCAGTCAGCCAGCAAGGTTAGCAAAATCGTCATTTATAGAGAAATTCTTTAAATATAGCCGTTACCAACCCATGTCCATCTTTTTAGGGATAGAACAAGACCTCCCAAGGTCTTTACAATGCTCAAAGTGATTGCTAAGCAAGAATTAATCCTGCTCGACCAATGCGTTTGCTAATCAGGCTGCAACACAATGCATTGCGGATGCTGACGCGTTGGCCTATCCTGCACTTTGTAGTGTAAATCCTGCAAAAGGTGGCTGTAGAAATCAACCGTACGTATTATACAAATTCTAAACAGCACTACTAGCATAATATTGTGATATAAGTACTTTATTATTATATTTTTTTTTGGCAGTAGGTACATACAATACTTTTTAACTTGAAACAGATGATAGCGATTCTTTTATTGATATTATAAATGTATATTTTTTTTTTTAAGTTAGAATTATTAATTAAGTAAGTTATATTACTACTTAATACAAGTTTTCTAATTCCACGTTTTAAATTAAGTAGGTAATCAAAAAATCAATAGACGCAATTTAATATGACTTCAGATTACTTTTGCAACACATGAGTTTAAGATACTGACATGCAGTTTTTTTTATAAAAGGTGTCAATAAATTTTTTATTATATGAATTAATTTAAAAATGCCTTTTTTACATGTTTTAATGTATTTAAATGAAAACAAAAAATTAAAAGAAATCCGGATTTTTGACAGTTGTTTAATATTTATTTTTTTATTTTTATCGATAGTATAAATGATTGTCTTTTAATTGACACAATAAGCATCAAAATCTATGTGTCTGTTAGGCTTGTAGAATTTATTAAAGTTTTGTTTCTGCAAGTGGCGCCCTCTCTATTGCTAAGAGGTAAAACTTTTGCTGTTGCCGAAAAAATTGCTGATTTTGGTCCCTACTATCACTGTGCAAAGCGGCTTGCTTCCATCACAAAGTCCAGCTTTTTTTCATAACTCCTATGACTATAACTAGTACGGAGAGTAGTATGACCCGTGTACAGTAGCTTGTAAACAATGAAGTGACATAGAATACTTTATGTTTCGAATCGATTCCCACAGGAATAATTTTCTTAAGAGATAGTATTTCGCTCGTCGTAGCTGTTGGCTTTATGTTTGGCACCGAGATAGCTGTTGGGAAACAGAAAGACAAAACATACTTTTACTTCGATTAAAGGCCTTGTATTTATTATTTGGTTTTAAAAGCTTTGTTATTTAAATTCTGTCTTATAGTGAGACAGCCAATAAAAAAACTTAAATGTTTTCACTACTGAAACACTGAAACCAAATCCTTACTACAGCGTTACAGCTTTGTACGTCACGCACGTACAATAAAGTTTGTGATAATACAACACAGATTTTATTTTACAGTTTGTGTTCTTGTTCAATTGAAATAATTGAGTTTTGCATTACGTTTCGTTTTTACATATTTAAAAGCGCTGCCTTTAGATATTATTTATGTCCGCTTCCTACGAAGCATATTTTAAAAATGTACTATATGGACGTTAGCTATATTTAGAACTATTTATATTGTTTCTGGTAAACTTCTGTGTCCTCTATTTAACTCGACCTCTAAATGGTAAAGTAGTAATAGTACGTATTTCGGAAACAATACTAAAGACATAGTAAAACAACACATACCTACACACAGGACAGTATAGTAGATTTTAAAATAAGTTTCATACGAGGAGATAACTCAATCTTATATAAGGATTCTTTATTTTATTTTTTGTACCTCTGTGGTAGCAAACAAGCTTACGACCTGCAACGGTCACTACAGCAACACTAATAGACATTTGTAACAAAAGGGCAGTACTAGCGTCTTGCCGTTCCTTTAAAAGTTTGCCAATTTTTGGAGACAATTTCAAAACATCAATAAATTTAAATAAAAAAGCTATTTTGCGCACATAAATCTTATAAAACCATTAAGTGTATAAAAAGTAAATGTACAACTCAACCGTAAAGGAGAGCGTGTGATATAACGCGTTGGTTGCGAACATTTTTGCCATAAATTAAGAGTAAAAGACGAAAATGAGTTTTTCATAGTCGGATAAACTCGCTACTAAATTTATAACTTTGCGAAATTAAATGCATATATCATTAGCGATACATAGCGTACGGTTTCCTTATGTGTTAAAAGATTATATATTGTATTAAAATGCCTTTATTTTTTTAATTGGGCCAAGGGAAAAGGTTTGGAGATGTTGTAATTGTCCAGTTAAAAAACCTTGCCAAGTGCGCGTTGTACAGGTATTGAGTTCAGGTTCCGTAGTATAAGTAGTATATTTAATTTCATTAAAACTGTTTTATAATTATTGATAAAGCTCTAAATTTATTTTTTTATTTTTTAAGATTTAAAAACAAATTTAAAAGAAGAGCAAATTCCTTGACAAGCTACCAAATATCGTATTTACTTAATAAAATGATAAATATATTTCACAAATTAAAATAAATATATTATATCTAATTTAAATACTATAAATTTTAAAACAGACAAATCCTACGAAAACTACAATAGGTAGAAGCTTCTTCTAAATTACAATTAGTTGGCAACGTAGCTAAGAGGCTAGCATTATTGCGACGCTGAATGGCAATGCTGATTCGCTGACCTAGGTAATCGCCAGATCCAAATCTATACATATAATAAAATGGTAGAAAAGTCAAAACTGCATATTCAATATTTTTTTAAAAGAATACTTGGGGTGTGATCTACAATCGATACCGAAGCCAAAAATATAGTTTTTAGAATTTTTGTCTGTTTGTCTGTTTGTCTGTATGTATGCCCGGAATGAACTCAAAAAGTGCTGGATGGATTTACTTCAAATTTGGCCCCGAATATTAAGAAGTCGGGTCAACATATAGGCGACATATTATCACGCTAGCACCTACGGGTAACGAGCAGTGAACCTTTATTTCTTCAACGCATTCTGTAACAACGTGTAATCTAACGCATATTTGACTTGCTTCTTAATTATTAATTATTTTACTCACACACATAGCCATTTATTTTATGTTAAAAAATCGTGTAAAGTCATAACTTAAATGTGTTATAATTTTTCACCATATAAAAATGTTTCTTATTTGCTAACTAGATGGCGTTGGCGTCCAATTAGATCGCGCTATGGTTTCGTTCACTAAAAGTGATGATATAGTATAGCGTTCACGCAGACGACGTCGCGGGCAGCAGCTAGTATACATATAAAATAAAAAGTGACTTAAAAATTTCAAATTCATTGCAAAAACACATAGCGACAATGGGAAGTCCACACGCTATATGTTATGTATGAGAGCTATTATTTTTTTTCTTAGTTTATTACAAAACTGTATGACATTTCATAATATGTAAACATGACATACAAAACAAGTAAAATTTCATTAGAATAGATAAAGATAAGACAGATTTATAAGCATGTATACAGATTTATGGAAGTGGTAGGTCGCTTGGCTGTTTCCTTATAAAAATAATAATCATACTTTTAAATCTATTCCCATTATTTATAATGAAGAATTGGAGAACGTTTGATTCAATCACGTCTCTTAAAGATGCAATCATCTAGAAGCGTTTGATTTGGTCAGTGACGAAGGGTTTTCTTTACCAGGAACTTACTTTACAATGGTCGTGTGAGGTATTTTTTCTGCGTTGTAAAATTATATCTACTGCTTACTCTTGTTTTATTTTTAATTTCAAAAAAAATATATGAATAAATGATTTATAACATTCAAATAATCAAACTAACGCATAACACATTTCACATGACACATATATAGGTAGTGCAGAATAAACGTAGGAAGAGCGGGAGTGTAACATTAAATAAAATTAGTTCAAAAATTCTGAAATGTTGACCCCGGAGTAGGTAAAAAACGAGGCAAATATAGTTATTTAGAAGTTTTGAAAGAAAGTTTTAAGTATCTTAAATATGTACATCAATTATATGTGGCCAGCGGACAAGAAAATGAAACCACAATTTTATTACTTACCTTCTATTTGACATGAAAAGTAGAGTGTTTAATTCGGGAAAACCGACCATTTTAGATTTTAATAGAAACAAACACGTTATTTTCAAAATAAAATAATTTTAATAGGAAATACCTTACTTTAATAACAATATACTACTTTGGTAATTCTTTACTTTCCAAGAACGTGAGATTTTTACGTAATAAAATTTTCTATTGATAGAATACCACATTTATATACAAAGATGAAAATCAGAAACTCTCGGAGGACACTAGGTTTTTCGGAAAATAAATAAATTACTTTCATACAAAATCAGCCATTACACAACAATAAATATCTACAAAAACAAAACGCATGAGAGGAGAAAATAACAAAAACATAACATGTTGCCAGTATTCAACAATCGAGTATTTACTCTGTAAAGTAATAATCGATAAAAAAAAATCTAAGTAAAATTTATTAGAACTACTTATTTAGTATAGTCACGGCGACCCACTTTGGAACATGAAAACTTGCGTGCGAAGCCGAGCAGAGCATGTCGCGCTAACTTTCATGTGCTTCGCTTGATTTTGCGCGCAAGTTTTTTTATTTCAACCAACCTGTACTTATTAAGTGTAGTCACGGCGACCCACTTTGGAACATAAGAACTTGTGCGCAAAATCAAGCGGAGCACATGAAAGTTAGCGCGCGAAGCCGAGCGGAGCGTGCCGCGGCAGCGGCAGGCGAGCGCCAGAAACAAATTGTACCTGTGTCACTCAGATCAATAAACCAGTGTCTACCCTGCCCCCCCTACTCCTGCCAAACAATTCTAAATTAGAACAATTTGTTTCTGGCAATTCGCCAGCCTCTGCCGCGGTACGCTTCACTCGGCTCGTGCGGTGTTCACCATGTAACCTAATGGCTCATCGCTTCGCTCCTCACCTAACTTGGCAAGGTTTGGATGCGCTGCCAGTTTTTTGATTTTATTGGAGTATATAAATATGCTTTTATATCGATTAAAATTAGAGATAAGCAAAATCGATTGAATCCTGTGTTTATTTGTTTCTTTAGACTGGCAAGTATTTTCGTGAAAAAAAAAGTTTTGTATTTTTAAATGTTGGTGTGTAGCTTGACGCCTCCCTGACTCACCACAACCAGGTGACCTCACTCCTCACGTGAGCCCTTATGACGTCCGTGCTGCTATCTTTTCATTCAAGCCCGCTTCAGCCGGTGGCCTCGACGGTCTCTCGCCACAGCACTACAAGGACCTGTTAAGTGGCTCTGTAGGGGATGTAGGCAACGATCTACTTAACAGCCTAACCGCACTTATAAACCTTATGTTGTCAGGTGTGGTTCCCGAGGCAATTACGAAGATTCTTCATGGGGCCAATTTATGTGCCCTTCTAAAAAAAGATGGTAGCATTAGACCAATAGCAGTAGGGTGCACCTTAAGGCGAATTGCCTCTAAAATTGCCGCAAAAATCATCCTTCCACAGATATCATCTTTATTTTGCCCCACGCAACTGGGCTTTGGCATTCGAGGCGGATGTGAAGCCGCCGTACATGCAGCGCGCTCTTTCATTTTAAATAAGTTGATGTGAGGAACGCATTTAACTCAATTGATAGGGGCACACTACTTAAACACATAAGAGAAAAAATGCCCATAATTTTCCCTTATCTTTGGCAATGTTATTCGGAACCTTCCCAATTGTTTTATAAAGAAAAAATCCTGTTTTCTTCAGTTGGATGTCAACAAAGCGATCCACTTGGACCAGCCATTTTCAGTTTAGCGATACATTCAACAATTTCGAAGCTCAATTCCGCTTTTAATTTATGGTATTTAGATGACGGAACCCTAGGCGACGATGCTACTACTGTTTTTGAAGACCTCCGCACGCTCATTTATGAATTCAACGCCATAAGTTTGGATCTAAATTTTGATAAGTGTGAACTTTATATGTCGGATTCTTTAAGTGTTAATTTAAAATATGATTTGGTGAGCAAATTTAATAGCTTGGCCCCAAATATTAAATTTTTGTCAAAGTCACATCTTATGCTCCTAGGTGCTCCAATCCTAGAGGAAGCACTCCCAACCTATTTAGATGAAAAAATACAAAATTTTAGCACAGCAGATGATAAACTTGATCAAATTAACCTCCATATGGCTCTTTCAATTATTCGTTGTTGTTTATTTGTACCTAAATTCACTTATGTTTTACGTTGCTGCCCTTTTTGGAACCATCCAAATTTGCTATTGCCTCTGGATTCTTTGATTAGAAATTTGCTTACCAAAATTTTAAACTGCCCTTTAGATGAGCGTGCCAGGTCGCAGGCCTCTCTTCCTATCAGACATGGTGGTTTGGGAATCCGGAGAATTACCGCTGTTGCCCTCCCAGCTTTTTTGTCTCTTGTCAACAGTACGTGTGATCTCTACGGTAAGATTACTGGCCCTTCTTTGGGTTCCGTCGAGGTCCCATACTTGACATTGGCCACGCAGGCTGGGCGTTCAGCGTGTCATGGTATGGATCCTCCATCTTTCACAAAATCGCAGACTTTGGGACGAACCTTTATGCAGAAAAGTTAGTTCCTCCCTTATAAACGCTATAGAACCACGTGAGCGTGCCCGTTTGCTAGCCGTGTCTGAACGAGAATCAGGCCTCTGTTTAAGGGCACTGCCTTCCGCGACGATAGGCACTCTGCTCGACAGACAGACTTTATCAGTAGCTGTGTGCCTTGGGCTTCGATTAGTGTAGCCACACACCTGTATTTGCGGCAAAAGGGTCGAGCAGTTTGGCTATCACGGCCTATCCTGTGGAAAAAGCGCCGGCCGCTTGAGGCAGGTTTCATTTTTGTGCCGTTTGGGGTTGAGACTTTTGGGCCGCGGGGACCGGACGCAAAAAAAACTCGTCCGTGACCTTTCCGCGCGACTAGTCGAGGCATCGGGTGACCGGAGGGCTGGCAGTTTTCTCTGCCAAAGGATCAGTTTGGCGAACCAAAGAGGTAACGCTGCCAGCATTCTGGGCACCACTATGCCGCATGATTTTTTAGAGGATATTTTTTATTTATAGTTAGGTTATTTTTATTGTATTTATAACTATATATAAGTTCATTAAAATTTAATATAATTAATATTAATAATAATATAAAACTTAAAGTTTATTAATTATTATAGATTCAAACTATTGAACTCAAAATGTCTCGTCCGAAATGGGTGCCTTTCAACTATTAGTTAACATTTTACTATTCAAACCTGCACTATCATAAAATTAAAGAGTCCAAAAGTTATAACACTTTCTTGTAGAATTTGAGAAATACAAGAAGACGTCGTAAACTTTGGAACAGCTATAAATAAATGATTTAAAGTATTAGATTAAATACAAAAAATTACCATACTTCACAATTCAAAGCTTCTTCGCAATAATTTTTACTTCACCCTCCGTTGTAATCAAATTTGAAATTATCGCCTTGACTCTTACACAGCGAATTTTTTGCATGGCATTAAAGAGGGTGAAGAAAATTTGGTTTGTCGATAATATTCAGTATTACTTTGTTTTTTTAATCATTTTCTTTTTTATTGTTTGTTAGTTATAAATGAACAATCACATTTGTTAGTCCAAAGTTTTTCCTTGATTTGGCACTTGAAAATTGACAACAAAGACATACATTTTTTTTATACCACTAAGGTGGCAACAAGGTACGGCCCGGCTGATGGTAAGCGGTCACCATACATGAAGCCACTTGCTCCATAAATAAAAGATGTTGAATGATGATAAACGTTGTATTTTATATAGTAGTTGAATTGCTATGTACATAGGTATATTGTAGATTCAGTATGAGTAGCCTCAAGCGTGGCTAGTTGTACACTGGTAATGCATCGCGCGTTGGTTCGGAGCGGAGTCGCCGCCGGACCTGTTCTTCTGGTTCCGCGTCCTGCCTCCTCCGGTGATAGGGTTGGCCGTAACATACATATACATGGGTTTACAAAAATAAAGAATAGGGATGTCAGGGCTGCAACGGCCTTATGAAAATAAAACTGAAGAATTGTAAAGTAATAACAAAAGTTTCTTCTTTAAAAATAAGATCATCTATATGATGGACACTCTCTACGACGACACTCCTCTAAATGCAAACGGAACTGAAAACTTTCTTCAGTAATGCTGGTGTAATTGCTGCCATTTAACCACGGATATTCTCCTTAAGCTGATCGATATTTTTTGGGATTATTGCAGTAGAATTTATGTTTGAGATGTCCCCAAAAAAAAAGTCAGGAGGCATCAAGTCTGGACTACCGGAAGTCCATGGGATATCACCTCCTGTCAGTCTGCCTGGGAACATCTGCTTCATAACGGCCATGAACTCAAGTCCGTCGTGTAGAAACTAAATCCTACAATTTACTATTCTTGAATATTCAAGTTCTGGAGCAAAAAACCTTCCAATATTGTAACTTAGCGTTCGGTATTAACAGTGACGATTCATCAAACAATTATTTCTCTGCCAGAGATTGCTGTCCATACCGTCACTTTAGGACAATGCAGTGGTTTCTGATGTTTAAGTTCGGGAGTAACGACAATTTCGGCGGTTTACGAACCCATTGATATAGAAATGGGCCTTATCAGATAAAAGGATATTGTCAGAATAGAAAAATTGATTAAACATCTCATTAGCAAATGCGAGCCTTGTTGTGAAGTTGGACTCTTATAATTTTTGTGTAAATTGCAGCTTGTACGGATGCAGTTTAAGATTCAAGTTTGAAATTCATCCTTGATGTATTTGGACTACCTTTGGCTTGTGGTTTGAACGTTAAACAGGTCTCTTTAAAAAACTTTATCCAAATTTTAATAAAAAATTAGTTACCTACAATAAGAATAGGAAAAAATATACATTACAATTTGAGGACAACATTATCAACTACAAATACTCGGATCGTAAATTTAACCACTGTTTCGCTTTCCTGATTTTCATTGTTGTAACATTTCTTAAGAAACATAAAACTTTTCCGTTTTCAAGGTTTGTATTCACCCATCTAACCCTCGACGTTGGCGGTGGCTCGGCAATTTAATACGCGCTCCGTGTGATATTTTCTTCTGCCCCCGCCCAACGGCTCAATAAAGAGATAAAGTATCCATTTAATGCTCACCCTGCCTTATAGACTTGGTAAGTAAAACGAAAGATTTAATTTTATTTATGTATGATATGTATGTTCTTACAAAAAAAACCTAGTAAGTAAGAACCTAGTTTTTTTTTAATACTATCAAGATGGCAAACGAGCTTACGGTCCGCCTGATGATAAGCCTTAGACATTAGAGAAAACTTTGGCAGGAAGCTCATTCCAAAACCCAAACGACCATTTTGGTTCTAAAGTTGAGAATGAATTCTCCGTGAAAGCCGTGGGCATTATTTGGAACAATTCCTCAGAACAATTCCCACTGTACAAGGGGTGCCTACAACACACACAGGGAGGCAAAGTCTCTCCTCAGACTAAAGGGCTCGATACTTAAGCCCGTCGTTGAACCGAGTCAAAAAGGCCAAGCTGGTATTCGGGTGCACCCGCTCAGAGATGGCAGCAGTAATCCACAAGCGGCTGATCTTGCGATTTGTAACGCAGCAACTCTTGCCCCGAAGTAAAGTACTGCTTCACTCAGATGAGTGAAGCAGTACTTTACGTTTTGTTGGATGCCAGCTGCAGCTTGTTTTGATGTCAACACCAAGGATCCCAATGCTCTTGAAGAAGGAGAGTGGAGTGTACTGGAATTGTGGGACGACAGTGAATAGGGTTTCTTAGCGGTAAACGCAGACTGTGTCTTTGTAGGGTTGAATTGGACCAAGTTTTCCTGTCCCCAGTCAGAGAGCTTGGTCTCGATTTGAGTTATCCCCACTTTTCCTTCATATCAGAACGAGGGATGTTTGCACGACCCGTGTAATTAGTGTATCTAGTACTGTCATGTGCATAGCAATGTATGTTGTTGATGTCCACCAATTTGCACCCATTTGCACAAACCCTCAAGCACTCCGTAAGATGGCAACTTTGATAGAAGACCCCGGTGCTAGACCCGATTAAACGCTTTCGCTATGTCCTGGCTACATGCCAATGCCTCCACCTGACTCTCAATGGCTAATGCTCATCGGTGTGTGAGATACACTAGAAGGTCACCAGTCGAGCGACCGTGGGGAAAGACATATTGACGGTCGCTGACCAGGTCGTGTTTTCTAGTTATCTTAAAAGCTGTGTCACACGCTTTATCACCTTGGCAAGGAGAGAAGTAATAGCGATAATGTAATTCGATGGATCTGATTTATCGCCCTTTTTTTTTGCACCGGTTGCAGATTTGCAGTCGTCTATGAAGACGGAAATTTCCTAGTGTGGTAGGAAAGCGTGAAGAGGCGCGTGAGTACAGAACATAACTCAGGAGCACATGTTTAAACACCACTGCGGGTATACCAGAGGCCTAGTAGACTTATGAACTTCTAGAGAAAGCGGCGCCCACCGGACCTCCCGCTGTGTTAAGGAGATATCCAGCATGGTCTTACCACACCAAGGTAAAGTAGGTGGTACAGCGCCTTCGTCGTTCATATTCAAGTTTGAGGCAAAGAGAGATCGGCTTTCTCTTTAGCAATATGGGCCAAGTCACCTTTGGCCTTTCACAGTGATGGTAACGACGACTGGCAAAAGTTCCCTTTCACGCTTAGCCCAGAGGGATAGCTTGCCAGTCAATTACCTATTGTGCCGATGAATTCGAATTTAGCTCTGGAAGTTGCTTTCTTACTGAACCTCGAGGCAGCATTAAAACAAAAGTCATTAGATACACTATCTATTAAATGATATTTTTCTATTTCTTTGTGACAAAAAGAAATCACTTTTGTTTCGAGTTTATTACCTACTAGATTTTGCCAGCGGCACCGCCCGTCCTTCCTAAACTCGGTTATCGGCATGGGTCTCCTGTAAATCCTTAATTAGCCCGCCCTAAATTCGGTTATCGGCGACTGTGATTTACACTAATGAAGTTTGCTATATCAAGCTGTAGCTATAGCTATAGTTCGTTTAAGCTCGGTTTTAGTTATAACCACGGGAATTTTGGGATAAAAACCCTATATGCTATTCCAGGACCTAACCTCTATGTATGCCAAGTTTCGTCCCGATCCGTCCAATGGTTGAAGCGTGAAAGATTAACAAACATCCAAACAAACTTTCACATTTATAATATTATTAGGATAATATTGATTGATTCTTATTAAATTTAATGTTACATTAAATATTTGATGTGGCCATGGTTTATTAATTCATACTCTACCCTATTATTAAAATTACAGTATGAGGTTCTTCAAGAAAAGAGTGATTAGATTTTCTGAAGGGTTGCCAATGCATGAGTAAAGACGCTGGTGTTGCAAGGCTGTTGTAAAGACTGGTGTTGTAAGGCTACGCCGCTATAAGGTAGTTTGCCACTTTAGTGGTTATTTAAAATAATTCTTAGGGCGATAAGGGTCGTCGGATACAAATGGTTGATAAAAGGAGCCTATATATTATAAGGTCACGAGGCGACGAGTGCATTAAAATTTAATAAAGCTTCCGCAATGATGTTACACCCGCTTCGTCCGGAAAAAACTTGTGTAGATATGTTTATACTAGTTTCTTCTCTTGTTGTAACTCAATAGAACTACGGGTCTTCGAAACTTGGTACATAATATTAGAAAAATGTTTTTATCTTAATAAACCGTAGCTTCAATTTAATTATTAAATGTGTAGTGCACAGAAGAAAAAGTTTTATTTTTGTCTCCATTACACGCAAAGCAATATTTAAATTAGAATGTTTTACTTAGTTTGGAATCAGATGGCGCTGTATGCAATTTGCAGAAATATCGTCATTATTAGATTTTATGTATATTCTAAGCAAAGTTTCTTGGAGGAAACTAAACGCCACGTTAAATTCTTGCCCTCTAAACAAAAAAGTCTTGGAGTGCCCTTTTCGGTTGTTAAATTCAATTTTTAATGTTCATGCTTGTCCCGCGTGAAATTGCAATTGTCGACCAAAGAAAAAGAAAGTTGAATAGCCTGAAAACATTCATCACTTTAAAGAGGTAAAAATAAATTCCTTTTTTTTTAGTAAGTTGACGTGAGTTGAAATGGAATTTTGGTCACTTGCTAATTGGAAACTAACTTCAAACAAAAAACAACTACTATGTTTATGCTTGCTTGTGTAACTTATCAGTTTTTAAACATTGTGTTAAATATTATACGCAGACTGCTTATAGAGGTATATAGCTTAGACTTACTTCACTATATGTCACTAAAACTTACATAAAGATCCAATAAAAACATTTGTTTTTTGAGCTTCTCCACTGTAATGTGACAACAGTTATACTATGTCATTTCGTGTCGGATAACATTTATCGGGTAAAAGTTTTTATACATTTTAATGGTTTAGCAAGAAAACATCATCGTATTATTAATATTAAATAAGAAATAGGTATGAGCAAGTTCATGTCAAATAAGTTGTTATATTTTATAGCTGTAGGTATAGTGCTTCCACATAAAATTGTGTGTTAAGTTATTCCTCTGGAAACATTTCCTAGATAACAAGTAGCCTACTATCAGACGTTTAGGGAAATATACATATGGTTTTTGTCCTTCTTTATTCCTTCAATAATTTCAATCCTAAAATGAGCTCAATTGGTTGATCCGAATCGTACGACGTACGCAATACAGACTTACATACAAACAAACATTTACAAATATATTAGTTTGAATTACAGGAATTTCAAAAACCATTGGAATGTGTTCTGTTATTGATTTTTATTTTTTTCTGTTATTAATTCTAAAATCTTTCTAAGTTTTTTTAAACATCTTCATTATACAGACTTTTCACCTTCTACAGCTGTATTATGTGTATAGATAGAGTCATTTAATTTTTGACTTACATTCTCTTTTTTGCGCACTGTTATGACCAACCCCTATATATGAATAGTGCTGAGCGAGATACGCCACCACAAATCTCCGTGGTTTTACAGTTATGTATAAGGAAACTGCCACGCTTTTCCCCCAGTCGTTTCGCCGCTTTCATACCGATTATATCTCATAACCGCGACTCATCCCAATTATAATTTGGTTTTTAAAAGACATACAGGGACGGTTTTCTTATAGCACGAAGCTAGCTAAGAAGTGAAAATATACGATACCTATTTTAATAAATTTTATACTACTGTATGTATATACTAACTAACATGGTTGTAAAATGTAGTTAAATCAATACTTTGTGAGCTTTGCTGTTCAAGAAAAGTGCTACTTAAAAATGCCTTCCCATTTAAAATGAAACAGTTTCCTTCACTAACTAAAGTTGCAGTGCAAGTTAAGCTCGGCTTTCCGATCACGAAGTGTTTTATTGAACCTTACTTATTAGCTATACGAACGTTGGATACTGACTGTGTTTCCACCGTCTAACTCTAAATAAAAACTATTATACAGTAGGTACTATAGACAAAGTTGTGACAAGAGTGTACCAGCACTATGCATAAATCACTCAGTTTAGTGATTTTGATTTTTAGTATCTCTATCCTTGTATAGAGCAGAAGAAATGGAGAAGAGCATACAATAACATGCCGATCGAGTGATTCCACGGAAATATTTTTGTTTTATCCAAGCAGTGTTGCCAACCCGACTTAAGCAAATGTCGCTAGACAGAATGTCCGAAAGTACCTTGATGTCGCTAGATAAATAAAGTTCCCCTGAATTTAATTTTCTAATTAATTATAAAACCAATATTTAGCCTTTATTTATTTATTAATGAAAAGGAACTCGCCCGTTAATTGTATTGTAGTTAGATTAGGTTATCCAGCACGACATCTTTAAGGGATGGGAGAGCGACACCGCCTGTTAGTAAATGACATTCAATCACACACATTATTTTACAAAGATAGGTACTTTCACATTTTTTTATTATAACTATAGACTAAATTTTTTAAGATAAATCATATCTAAACTAAGATACATTTAGATAATTATAACCAAATTAAAGCCTTATTATTAATTATCGGCTAAACTGACAAGCACTTATTATACTGTGAACAAACAGTCCAGCACCAGTACTTTTCCAACGCAACCTGATTATGTATTGTGGAGCAACCAATACCTACGGTGGAGTTACAAAATCACTCGGCAGTTAGTAAGTAAGAGTATAGTGCATTTAAAATTGACAAATTATTGATACTACCAATAACATGTATTGTTCCAATCATTTTAATAAGCATTTGATTAAAGTATAATTCAGTTTTTAGAAGTTTGCGATTGCGAAACTTCTATATGACAAATTCGAAAAGTCACCAGAAATGACGCTAAATTTTTCAAGTCGTCAAGTCGATACAAAATGTCGCTTTTCATGTCAAATAGTCGCTTAATCTAGCAACAATATCGCTAAATTGGCAACGCTATATCCAAGAATGATCGTGTCGAGACCAATCAACGTTATGAACTGGTTTTTGGTATGGATACAGCAAAAATTATAAAGAATACCATAGATTTTTTTATCCCATTTAATGAATATGTTTTCGTTTACGTTTGCGTAGGTAGAAACACAATAATTATGGAATTCAGCGCGGGCACAGCTGCAGGAAAAAGATGGTAATAAATAAATTTGCGAAAATATATTTATTTAACTTAGTACTCTTTTTAATTTAAGAAGGATTGTATGTTTGTACATATATGAGAGGTTCCCGTTTCTGTGTCATCCTCATGTCATCCCTGGAAAACGTCAGAACGGTTTTTTTTCTTTAAATTTAAATTTAAGATTTAAACTGATAAATCTTTTCTAAATATTTATAAAATAGATCTACTAAATAGGATGTTTCTCTTAACAAAGGCACATGCATAGCTTAAGAGCCAGTGGAAAGCTACCTGTATGTATTTGACCGGACCTGGGGTTTTGTACAGTGAGGCCCCTATACCTACCATATTTGAGATGGGGGGTCACTAAGCCTCAAGTGGTGGACGCAGCGCGCGCTCAGGTAAGACAGGTGTCGATTTTTCGCGAATATTAAACGCTTTTGACCACGTCTGCGTTTTGAAATTTGATAATATATTATTATTATTATCTAAAAACAACAATGGCAGACTATTATCGCGCGTTTAGCATTGTGGCAGACAGATTCGAAAGAATCTGAAAAAAATTAAATTTTGAATTTAACTGACCATATCTGCCATTGATATATTTTATTTATTTATTTCTATTGCTATTAAAATAAATACATATTTCATAATGTTTAAAAACCAGTAAACTATGTTTCTTTTACCCCACCTGTCCATATACTCATTATATGTAAAATATAATTTTATTTATATATGTATGTATATATATATAAATGTTTTTTTTTGTAAATACATACATACTAAAGTAGAAAACATGCAAAGACAAACACAAATGTTAATTACATAAATGTTTGTCTTTTGCGGAGATCGAACCTGCACTCCTCGTTTCCGTACATAGTCTTCACTACCAACAGAGCCAAACGTATATATTTGTGTCGGGATGGTCGATGGTCAGGAGCTACAAAATGTATCTTCGATTAATATGATATTAAACAGAAAGCTCTTTTTATTAATAATTACGAATAGGTATCCTTTTTGCATAAAAATTAGACTATATTTTTTTTATAATTATTACGAACATTTTGAAATACAGTTATATATTTTAAGAATGGTATTAGGTTTCAGAATGAACTCATAATGGCGTAGCACTGACGTCATGCGTATCGAAATCGATAATAAAGTATGTTAGGAGTTCTTTTTGCGGCAAAGATATATGTGGAGTATATGACGCACAGGTTATTCAAAAGCAATACGAAATTGGTCGAGTGCTCTAGTCAAAGTGGTATAAGTTGCTTAAAAAAAACTTTCATAGTTAATTTTTTTTTTTGTTAAATTATTGAATAGGTTCACTTTAAATAATTATATGGAATGTACACCTCCAAGTATTTTGGAGAGAGCTATTAGCTATTAGCAAGTAATAATCTGCCTCCCGTAAAGTCCAAGCAGGAAACCAGCAATGTGCCAAAAAATCAATCTCTTATTCTGCAATTTTAGTTTACTACACATGTAAAACTAAACTCCAAAATTCAAGCTTTTTCATATTGTACCTTTTGGGTCACGCGAGTGAATGGTTTCCCTTGCGACTACTCAATACATATTGAAGGACACTTTAGTTACTCCAATTCATTTCATAATTAAACAAATTCACAAAGCAACTAGAATCTGGTAAAGTGTAGCTGGTTACGCAAACATTTGAACTTTAAACGCTTTGATGTCCGCTCAAAACCCGACACAGGATGGTAAAGTGCAAATGTTTGTTCAAACTTTTCACACAATTACTACACTACCCGTTTTAAACTTTACGACCTTGTAGTTTTTTGTATATTTAAAACTAGTTCTGGCATTAACTTTACGTTTAGTGGTATCATTTTCTGCAGAAAAAAATAATATTGTCGATGCTAATACTGGATTATTTTGTTACTGAGTTATATAATTAAAATTAAACAATACAGTACAGTATCGATAGACATAAAAAAGGAAACCCTTAAAATGCAATCGATTGAACTTAACGCGTCAGGGGGCGGAGAGATACAAATATTTAGCTCATTTGGCTAACCACGTGGCTGCCCGCCTAGTCTCTACGACCTCCCCAAATAGGGCCTCCCTCCAAACACGACGCCGACGTCCCCGGGTTCGTCGGCGCCCGCAAGGATACACGAGGTATCAAAGAAAGAGTGCCGGGGCGCTTCTCGCCACCACTCAATCGCAACCGTAGCCGCGTAACGGGGAACTCCCCTCCTGGCGGTGACTCACCTTCAGGTTTGAGACTCACGCCGGACGAAGGGACGCCCCCGAGAGCTTCCCCCGCGGGGAGCCCTTCAGCATTGGGCGTTATATGGGCTGCGGCTCCTTCAGAGTCTCGCCCCAAAAAGCCCGGTGAAGCAGTAATGGCTGCAACAGCCAACTGCATAGTCAGTTCAGAAAAAAAAAAAAGGCTGCCCGCCGCTGTGCCCTGGCTTTGTGTTCGTTGCTCGATAAAAAGTGAGATAGAGTAAATAGTAGTAGATAATGATATTAAGGTGATTATTGTGAGAGAAAAGAGCACTTTTTTTTAGTGTGTAATTTACTAAAAGTAAGTACCTAATTTCTTTTTAGGTAGGTGTTACTTTCGATCAGAATTGCTCAATAACAATAAAGCATTGAATTTACAAAGATATACCAAACGAAAACCTTAACGTTAATGTTAATTTTGTAATGCCTACATGTGTTCGTCATAACAGAACTGGTCACAAAGTTTATTTAAGTGTATGTAAGGAATACACATGTTTAATCGTTATTACTAATTTTGATTATTTTAATCGATGGGAAACGATAATGAGTTGTTAGAACTTGATAACACTTTACTCGGGACATAATCATTCGTTAGTCCTTTTGTAAGTTTAATTTTATTTTCATCCATAATTTTATCGATGACACGTCTAAAATGCTACTTCGAAAACATACTTATTTTTAGTAACAACATTTTGATTAATATTTTTCCATATTTATATATAAATCAAGACTTATATTTAAATGGTCATTTATATAAGGAAATATATTCATTTCCGAAGTAATATTTGTAATTTCAATATTGGAAAAGTATTTTCAAGGTGATTTCAACAATAGATCCTTCGATAGAACTTTTTGGCCTTCTGCCAGAAGAAATTGAGGTGCTAACATTTCGAAGTAATATTTAAAAGTTTGTAGTATGATTTTTTTATTTTGTTACAATAGCATCATTATTTAAAGCATGAATGTTTCTTCTTTTCTTTTTTATTCGCAGAATATTAGACAGTCCCAAAATATAGATGAAATTATTAAAAAAATAATATACTCTAAACTGAAACGGGTTTTTCCCTTTTTTTACGTCGTAATATAGCTCCGATTGAGATGGAATTTCGCACTGTGATCGTCGAAGAGACGGAAAAGGGGATTTTTATCTCAGGAAATTAAAGAGTTTACCGTTAAACCGGATTTTACCTAGACGAACTATAGCAACATATATAGTGAACTTTAATAAAGCTAATTTTGCAATGTTACGAACATAAAACTTAAAATAAGTATATCGTTTTAGTGTCATGAGTTTACGACTTACGACTTTTTAGTTTATCTTCCACAAAGTTTGTAGCCCATTATTTACTCAAAGCCACTCGGCGCTGCCGTGATTAACTAGTTTTTGAAGACAGAATTTTCTTTCTCGGAATTCATTTAGTACTTAACACTGTTAAATAAATGCTTCTATACAATACAATATTCTTTATTGCACAGTTAAAAAAATATACAAAAAAATAACAATAGATGAAATAGCACAATAAGGATTCTATCTTGAACTTCTAAAAAGAATGATCAATCATTTGATAACTTATATTGTTATATTGTAAAGGAAATTAATACTTATTTTGTTATATTGTAAAGGAAATTAATACTTATTTTGTTATATTGTAAAGGAAATTAATACTTATTTTCTAAATAGCATAAAACAATGTCACTCTCCGCATCTGTGGTGGCTTTTAATTACCTAACGCTAACGCGTAATAGGTAACTAATGCCACTAAATATATTTTTTTTAGTCAATAGTCATAAAACCGGCCAAGTGAGATTGGACTAGCGCACCGAGAGTTCCGTACCTACCAACATTTATGTAATTTACAAACACAAAAAAGTGTGCCGCTAAGCTAAGCGGTTACCCATCCAAGTGCTGACCAAGCCCGGCTTTGCTTAACTTTGAATTTCGTTACAAACAAACAAATGTGTTACTGTTTCTCTTAATAATAAGCTAACTAGCGCTGCAACGTTATTATTTGTTGTCATACTTTAGTTTGTGTGAGCTACACACAATGTGACGATACCATATTTATGCCTTAACATTTTTGTAATGCAATGTTTTTATTCAAGTTTTAGCGCGAAGATTTGAATTAGTAAACAATTCTCAATAAACGTACTACCTATAGCAAAATGCATCTTTAAATTAGAATGACGCGTTTAAATAGACAAGTTCGGTAATTTTATACATTAGCTAAGAAGTTATGATTTATTTTTATGAGGTTTGAAGTTAACAAAAAGTTGAATACCGATGACTCAAATGTAAAATATTACATTATAAACTTACGAATCATAAACATCAACACAAATCAATTGTTAAATGTAGGTAGTAATCTAAGTCCCGATTAATGAATTCGGGCTCTAGACAAAATAAAGTTGCGTAAAATTTTAAACTAGCGGCGCGAAAAAGAATATTTTATAGCAAACTCTGATTGGTGGTAGTTTTAAGATGAGCGCTGATTGGGAGTTTAAGCGATATAGAAATGGCATCACTTAATATGCCCTTCAAAAGTAGTTTCACAACTTTTACTCCGAATGAAATTTTATTTAGAAAATTAAACGTAGGATGAATCGGAGACCATCTAGATAGGAGTTGTTTTGTAATACGCGGTTTTCTTTTTTATTAATTTTATTGCCTTAGTTAAATAGTTATGCTACTGTTATTGGGTATTCTATAATGTTGAGTATAACCGCGTAAGTTTAAGTTACTTAGAACTTTTATAATATTGAAAACACTCGAGAAACCTACCTAAGTGAGTCGTTTAACAACCATTAGGGTAGCCTCGTACAATAAATATTCTAACAATGATAAAGGGTAGTTGTCTTGGTTTTCACGTATTCCGTATACTTGTAGGACGTGTTAGTTTATTTGAACTTACCCGGGGTTTGCTAAAACTTTACGAACATTTAGAACATAATATTAATATTCTATTAGTTTAGGATAATAAGGCCGTTTTATCCAGACCGTTCATATTAATCTAGGACTCTATAATAGTACCCCAACTAACATAACTAGAATTATACTTAAAAGATATTCTTTTTTTCTTTGTTAAAATTAATTAAGGCCGCACATCCGTCTGGAATAAAAAAATAGGATGGGGGTTTGAAATGTGGGGTGAGAAGGTTGTTAAAGATGGGTTAGTGGTGATAAAAAAGCTTGGTCCCATACATACAGAACATTCAGTTGCCGTCGCTTAAATTGTCGAAACGCTGCCCGAGAAGGAGGAAACCATAATCTACGCTTGTGGGTCATTAGAAGCTACCACGTCGGGTTAAACTACAGCCAGATTATACTACCATTACTGGTTAGTAAATACTTTTATATCAGAAGTTACAGTGAAAATATTGTATGCTCGTTGTGAAATCCTTTAGGTTGTGTTTTAAAAATATCTAAATTAATGTTAAAACATCCAAATGACGGGCCCGCTTTTGCTGGTTAGAAATTTATGGTAGAAAAAATCTCAATCACCTCAGCAGGAAGGAATATATTAACGGAACTTGTTTCTAGGACATTTTCAGCTAGGTAAAGATAAATCTTATATAAAAGTAGAAGTGGGAACAAAGATTATACCAGCCATAATAATTATATAGCTTACTAAAGAACTAGGTCTGCCAAGAGATACAGTAGTTACTATGTGTAATCCATGTCCATCCTTGGCGGCGTTAGTAGGGTTTTACTATTTTGGCTGGTTAGCTAGTGTAGGTGAGCGCTGATGATCATCGTAAGGGGGCACCCCTCAAACCTACTTTCAGGTCGCAAGTCCTGAACGCTTAGCTACCTGGTTCCCACTCTACAAAACGAATGGATTTAGCATTCGTATGGATTTTACTTTCAAATGTGGAAGTAGCAAAAATTAGGGTTCCTTTGCGTAAGGATTCTGATATTCGCGTATTTGCTTTTTTTAGGTGTTTTTTATGCTTCTTATTCTTTTATGCTTATTTTGTTTGCTATATTACTCTGACGTACCTCTATAACAACTGGGTTTACTACTTATATAACACAACGGTTTTCGGGTCCTACAACTTTTGACGTTCACGCTTGGCCAAATAATATAATAATCGACATCAATATTAATTATTAGATTCTTTTGATCTCTCTCGTTGAGTGTGGGGCTGCAAAGTTGCCTAGAATTTTATTATTTTATTAATATATTCATATTTTTAAAAAAATTAGTGGGGGGCGTTACAACAATATAGCTGAAAGATTAAAACTAGTATGTGTTACTGTTTTCACGATAAAGCAACTATGTTATTTACGAACACAAACAAAAATAAAAAAAAAGCACCCATCCAATTACTAACCAAGCTAACGTTGCTTAACTTTGAATATCGTTTCCAACAAACAATAAATAACTGTTTCTCTCAATAATAAGCTAGATGGCGCTATACCGGTGATTTGAAATAGGCCGGTTTTTATTATTTTTTGGCATACTTTAGAGTTCACACTATTTTTGCACTGCAAGTTTGAAGTTTCTATGTATTACAGTTATTACGATAGAACAAAAACAACGAAAATGTGTCTCTTGTATGGCGACCCCCCTTAATTTTAATTTTAATAACACATATTCTGTGAATAATTAAGGCTTCTAACTATATCGGTCTGAAAGATAGAGCCTTTTAATGGTCGAACAAACAGACAGCGTAAGCTCAGCAATAGGGCTACGTTGGCACCCTCTGGGTACGATACACTAAACAGTATTGTACATAACTCATAATTATTTGGTCGAGTAATATACTGGCCAAATTAATTTCTAATGGATTTAAGTTTAAATGTATAGATCTAGTTTATTTTATAAACCCTTATTGATACTCGTGAAGCACTTCCAGGATCAATTATCAGTATTTCGATATCGTGTATGGTTTAGAAATAACAGAGTGAGATCTCTTAGCATTTCCACAATGTGTATGAGGAAAAATAAGGAAAAAATGATAATAATGTAACTGGCATCGAACGAAGTGGCATCAGTGTGTCTAGTGTGAGTTTTTAACGTTAATATCGACCCGACAAAAACTCTGCCGTTCTCTTTACCTCAGGCCGCCCTCCACGGCCATCTCCCCTTTCAATCTTCGGTCGTGCCATTCCCTGGCAAAATAAGACCAAATATACTATTACTATTTTTCTCATAGGAATTTTAATGAATTTGTTACAAAATGTTACAAATACGCAAAAACTTACACTAGGCACACTGTTGTAATATTTTTCAAATAACTTTTCGACAGTCGTCATGTAGTTTGTAACACAGTAGTTATTTTTAAATCCTAAAAGCAAGTAAGATATGGTTTTCCATTTATCAACAATAAAAACTGTGATCGATGATATTAGATATAACTACTTCCAAAATAAAAACTACTTGTCCAGTCGCATTCGTCTATTGGAAACGATAAACGAAGTAAGCAGCGTCAGGCGCGGTCAGTACTTTGATGGGTGCGTTGGAGGGCACACTAAACCTGGCGGTTTAGTCATGTGACAGCAGACGTCAAGCCAAGTCCAAGTCAAGTGGAAACCTTATAGTGATTTGAAAACTCTGTCAGTCGAGCTCGACAAACGTCCGCCAGTTAGCCATGGGCCATCGTGGTGCACTTTACTCTAAGCCTCGTTTTCCAATAAGGGACCCATCTGTAGGTCGCAGAAGTGGCTAAGGGATGCAGACACATGGATAATAGGTGCCGAATGAAATCAAATTGTAATAAAATATAAACGTATAAATTTTCGTCAAGTATCGAATTTTATTTTTCACACAAAACACTGAATCAACTATCTTCTAACAATACTAGCGCGATGTAAGTACACAATGTGGACACAGTTTCCAGCCAAATTCATAGCATTACGTATTCATTAAACGAGCTCTGTTGTAGCGGAATTCAGTGAATGCGTTCGAATAATCTAAAGGCTACCGAGGCGGCGGAGTGCAATGTTGTGATTACTCTGCCGGGCTTACAGCCGAGGTACGATTGCCGAATCTATTATTTATGGTATGGTTTTAGTGTAACATCTACATCTGAAAATAAACCATTAACTCAGCAAAAAGTATCAATTTTATAAACTTTGAACTATATTATGTCAGCGATGTATGGTCACAGCTTTAGTATAAAACATTTTCTTGAAATACGAGCGCCCTGTCGCCGACTCATCGTGGCTTTTTATTGGTACGTTATTGTCACCTGAAATATACTAAGTTTACTAAAGGGTGACACTTCTGTGCGGTAGATAATATTAATCATTTATGCTAAAGTTATATTTGACTCCCTTGCAGCCTAGTTAGTAGTGTGGCTGACTGCTGCGCAGAGGGTGTGGGTTTGATTTTCGCATTGGACAAACATTTATGTGATAAAAAAATGTGTTTGTCTTGAGTTTAGCTGTATTTATGTATAATATGTATGTATTTACACAAAAAAAAGTTAAATATCTGTATCTGTATCCGTTGTCTGGTATCCATAATACAAGCTTTGCTTACTTTGGGGCCAGACGGCGCTGTGTGTAATGTCTAAAAATACTTATTTATTTATATTTATAGTCTTCTTGCAAATGTGATGTAGTAAGAAATAAATTTAAGTGTTCATGACTTAAGATGGCTATAAAGCAAAGATTTTTTAATTGTTTCGCTTTGGATTCCTTTTGGCGCTTAAGAACTGGGTTTGAAATCCCAGCTTTGGTTTAGGTGTTGCCATATAGATATACGAAGTCATAGTCTCTGTTCGTTCTTCATAGTACAGGGTTTCCTAGATGGGAGCTAGATAAGTGCCATAATATTTGTGTCTGTGTGTGTGTGTGTGTGTGGTAAATAGTTAAATTTATTATTTAATCTTTGTCTTTCACCAGTCTCCAAATCATAATTGTTTTTAATTTAGTTAATAATGCTTCTTTTTAGTAGCATACATTTTTAAATCAATAATTTCGCTTTCTGATACTATACTTTTTCTTACATTATTTAGTCATTTCGTCTCTTAATAATTTAAATTTATACTAATTAGACTTACTTGTTCGTTAATGATGAAAAATGAACGGTTTATGATTTGATTTTGAGTACATTTAATATTACCGTTTGTGATATTAAACACCTTAATTTATCTGTTATTTTACTATTTCGGGTAAATTATTTTCGCACCTTAACCATTGCAATCTGTACTCAATGTATGTATTAGCGGAATTGAACTGCAGTATTTCTCGTCGATAACACAAAACCAGAATACCCTTTTTAACACCATTAATGCATTAAATCTATAGGTACAGAGATAGATAATGGTACGGAATTCTTCGTGCGCGAGTCCGACTCGCAATTGGCTGTTTTTTTTATTATAAATTCAGTATATTTTTAAAAGTTTTCAACAAACTTCTTAAAGCTTAAAGTGTTCCCATCAACACCGTGTCGATGGTAGATCAGATGTCCAACTTGTATACTGCTACAATACGTCTAGTTTGTAATTATGTCGTAACTTTTATTCCAAATAGTAGAAGATCGAAAACATGTTGTATGTACGTATGCGAAATAATTTGGATAAATACTTTGCAGTATCATATTTTTAATTACTAATTATGTACGACAAAATAATACAGATATTATTTTACCCACAAGCTTAGTGACAACCCTTACGTTAATTAGCCGTATCGCTCAAATACCTACACGACGACGGCGAGTTTGGAAATCATAGGAAGATTTACTACTGTATATTATTATGCTGTGGTAGAATGAACGACTAAATTAGTGAATTATTTCATTTCACGTTGCCCCAATAGATGGAGCCGGGACACATATATTAATTTTTTGTTTGTTTGTTTTTTATTATTTTGAGTTTTATGTACAATTGGTAATTTGTAAGATGTATATACTAGGAGCGAATAAGGTTCCTAAAGATGTAGTCGGGTTTATCTCTAGCTGAAACTGTACCTCGGTGAACTTAATGGTAGGGTACTTAAACGGAGTGTAAGGGTTGCAGGTTTAAGTCCTACCTTGTTCTTAATCTTTTATATTTTTATATCTTTTACGTTTTTGATATACATCTTCGCTATGCAATATATTTGTTTATATTGATGATGTACTCGTAGCAATACGCATACTTCAAAGAAAAGATATCAAAAATTGACAATAATTACTTCAGGCAGTATTTTATAGTGAATAATAATCCTTTTTCATTATTTTTGAATATTTATCAAAGTAATATACATTAATGGCAGTTTATCACATTAATATGTTTACCAAGTATTCAAGTTTCGCATTCAAATTATTTTTACAATAGTATATTGAAATATTAAATAAACGAAGGCGACGTTGGGCGACAAAAAGTCATCCCTGTGCAAATCGAAAGCGACGTGCGACGGAACATCTCGCCCCGCAGTGGGCGGTGACGACGTCGGAGCTTGTCGGAGACTGAATCCGTGACTGAACTTTGGAATAACATTACGTGTAAACATCGAATAATGAATTTGTATTCAGTATTTTTATACCGCCTGCCCTTCTTATAATTTTGGTGTTAAAGTTGAACAACCGAATAAGAAATATCGGTTTAGAAATACACTATAGTAAAATATCTGATAATATTAATTAACGTAAGTAGAATTTCAAAAACATAAGTCTTATGCAAGTGAAGTATGATATAAACTGATAGGTACAAAGACACTAACTTCCAATCCTAATTCAAATCAGATTCTTGGAAATAAGTAGTTATTTTTACCTTTTTAGCGCATCTTTATGAAGCCGGTTGTTTTTTTGTTAAAACGTTTTTATTTTTTACTTTTAAGTGACGAACTGGAAGACGTACAAAAAACATCCATAGTAACCAAAAAAACTAGTAACAGAATTTAATTTTAAACATAAAATGCGTTTCACCTGTTCCAAATTAGCACCAATTATTTTTTTGACCAACAGTTTTAAATTCACAACATTTTTATTAGACCACCTCGGAAGTATATATACCCTTTAAAATAAAAAAAGAATTTTAAAAATCTGTCTATATGATGAAGTTATGCCCGATGTGCATGAAAAAAAATACAAACAACTGAATTGAGAGCCGCCTTCTTTTTTGAAGTCGGTTAACAAAAATAGTTAACATATTAATTCATATTCATCTATGTTTAGAATTATTTTGGTTCGTCACCTTTTTCACACCTACTATAGATCTACTTAAAATTATGTAGTGTCAAAGCCATTGAATAATAAATTATTTTTTTCAAAAAAAACTACAAACAAATAGTGGTCTATTTGGAACTTTGACCAAATCTTTTAAGTCTATTACGTCTTTTACGTCTATTTTACTGAGTACTTGAGAAATAGTTCAACTGCGCCGCGAGCTAAGCCTCGCAATTGGGCTCCGCTGAAAATCAGCGCTGTGGCTATTAAGCTGCAGCACATGCTGAGTGGCGTCCATTTTGCACATTGCACTACGACACCCATGATACAAAAACTCATATTTAACTGTGATATGTTTTATGTGTTCTTGTTTTTATGTGCTTATTTTTTGTTATTTTTCTTTGTGTAATGTGAAATAAATAACTGTCTAACAATTCTACGGTAACGACATCCCAGTAAGTATCACTGTCATTCAATCTTCTTAAAATCTGGCTACAAAATGAATTTCTAGAAAATGTTGTAAGTGAAACATAAGAATATCCAATTTCTTCATTAAACTCATCGATTCCAGAAAGCCCGGCGGGAGCATTAAACGAGCACTCTGTCGCTCGATTTTGCGCCGCACATTTGAAGCGGAAGAAAACATCAAAGGTTTGAGAATTAAATCACTGGCCATTGCCAAAGGTAAGGGTCACCTCATACCGAGACGCGATGCGACGCGGTATTTTTGAGATAGCAATACATTATGGACCTTGTTCACTAGACAAAAAGATACAAATTATAGTAAGAGCACAAAAGTGAGAGGTTACGGTGTTGGAGTACATGATGCGTCGTGCGGCGCAGCGCGGCGTCTCGTGTCAGGGTAATTTCATTCTCAGTGAAAAAATTTAGTTACTGCTTGTAATATAGACATTTTACATGTAATTACTTACTAACAGTTTTAATTTTATTCAAGATCAGTGTGATATTCTCATATTACAAAGAAAGATATTACTTATTTTATTTTATTTTAGTTGTACGGTCTAAACGTACATCGCGGGCGTAAGCATTTCGCTACACGATGCGTTTCTTATAATTCGGAAACATTTACGTTCCGGGTTTCACTATTATGTTGTTTTACTATTTTGGTTGGTTAGCTAGTGTAGGTGAGCGCTGATGATCATCGTAAGGGGGCGCCCCTTAAACCTACTTTCAGGTCGCAAGTCCTGAACGCTTAGCTACCTGGTTCCCACTCTACAAAGCGAATGGATTTAGCATTCGTATGGATTTTACTTTCAAATGTGGAAGTAGTAAAAATTAGGGTTCTTTTGCGTAAGGATTCTGATATTTGCGTATTTGCTTTGTTTAGGTGTTTTTTATGCTTCTTATTCTTTTATGCTTATTTTGTTTGCTATATTACTCTGACGTACCTCTAAAACAACTGGTTTACTACTTATATAACACAACGATTTTCGGGTCCTACCACTTTTGACGTTCACGCTTGGCCAAATAATATAATTATCGACATCAATATTAATTATTAGATTCTTTTTATCTCTCTCGTTGAGTGTGGGGCTGCAAAGTTGCCTAGAATTTTATTATTTTATTAATATATTCATATTTTTTTAAAAATAAGTGGGGGGCGTTACAACAATATAGCTGAAAGATTAAAACTAGTATGTGTTACTGTTTTCACGATAAAGCAACTATGTTATTTACGAACACAAACAAAAATAAAAAAAAAAGCACCCATCCAATTACTAACCAAGCTAACGTTGCTTAACTTTGAATATCGTTTCCAACAAACAATAAATAACTGTTTCTCTCAATAATAAGCTAGATGGCGCTATACCGGTGATTTGAAATAGGGCGGTTTTTATTATTTATTGGCATACTTTACAGTTCACACTATTTTTGCACTGCAAGTTTTGAAGTTTGTATGTATTACAGTTATTACGATAGAACAAAAACAACGAAAATGTGTCTCTTGTATGGCGACCCCCCTTAATTTTAATTTCAATAACACATATTCTGTGAATAATTAAGGCTTCTAACTATATCGGTCTGAAAGATAGAGCCTTTTAATGGTCGATCAAACAGACAGCGTAAGCTCAGCAATAGGGCTACGTTGGCACCCTCTGGGTACGATACACTAAACAGTATTGTACATAACTCATAATTATTTGGTCGAGTAATATACTGGCCAAATTAATTTCTAATGGATTTAAGTTTAAATGTATAGATCTAGTTTATTGTATAAACCCTTATTGATACTCGTGAAGCACTTCCAGGATCAATTATCAGTATTTCGATATCGTGTATGGTTTAGAAATAACCGAGTGAGATCTCTTAGCATTTCCACAATGTGTATGAGGTAAAATAAGAAAAAAATGATAATAATGTAACTGGCATCGAACGAAGTGGCATCAGTGTGACTAGTGTGAGTTTTTAACGTTACTATCGACCCGACAAAAGCTCTGCCGTTCTCTGTCCCTCAGGCCGCCTTCCACGGCCATCTCCCCTTTCACTCTTCGGTCGTGCCATTCCCTGGCAAAATAAGACCAAATATACTATTACTATTTTTCTCATAGGAATTTTAATGAATTTGTTACAAAATGTTACAAATACGCAAAAACTTACACTAGGCACACTGTTGTAATATTTTTCAAATAACTTTTCGATAGTCGTCATGTAGTTTGTAACATAGTAGTTATTTTTAAATCCTAAAAGCAAGTAAGATATGGTTTTCCATTTATCAACAATAAAAACTGTGATCGATTATATTAGATATAACTACTTCCAAAATAAAAACTACTTGTCCAGTCGCATTCGACTATTGGAAACGATAAACGAAGTAAGCAGCGTCAGGCGCGGTCAGTACTTCGATGGGTGCGTTGGAGGGCACACTAAACCTGGCGGTTTTGTCATGTGTCAGCAGACTTCAAGCCAAGTCCAAGTCAAGTGGAAACCTTATAGTGATTTGAAAACTCTGTCAGTCGAGCTCGACAAACGTCCGCCAGTTAGCCATGGGCCAGCGTGGTGCACTTTACCCTAAGCCTCGTTTTCCAATAAGGGACCCATCTGTAGGTCGCAGAATTGGCTAAGGGATGCAGACACATGGATAATAGGTGCCGAATTAAATCAAATTGTAATAAAATATAAACGTATCAATTTTCGTCAAGTATCGAATTTTATTTTTAACACAAAACACTGAATCAACTATCTTCTAACAATACTAGCGCGATGTAAGTACACAATGTGGACACAGTTTCCAGCCAAATTCATAGCATTACGTATTCATTAAACGAGCTCTGTTGTAGCGGAATTCAGTGAATGCGTTCGAATAATCTAAAGGCTACCGAGGCGGCGGAGTGCAATGTTGTGATTACTCTGCCGGGCTTACAGCCGAGGTACGATTGCCGAATCTATTATTTATGGTATGGTTTTAGTGTAACATCTACATCTGAAAATAAACCATTAACTCAGCAAAAAGTATCAATTTTACAAACTTTGAACTATATTATGTCAGCGACGTATGGTCACAGCTTTAGTATAAAACATTTTCTTGAAATACGAGCGCCCTGTCGCCGACTCATCGTGGCTTTTTATTGGTACGTTATTGTCACCTGAAATATACTAAGTTTACTAAAGGGTGACACTTCTGTGCGGTAGATAATATTAATCATTTATGCTACAGTTATATTTGACTCCATTGCAGCCTAGTTAGTAGTGTGGCTGACTGCTGCGCAGAGGGTGTGGGTTTGATTTCCGCATTGGACAAACATTTATGTGATAAAAAATGTGTTTGTCTTGAGTTTAGCTGTATTTATGTATAATATGTATGTATTTACACAAAAAAAAGTTAAATATCTGTATCTGTATCCGTTGTCTGGTATCCATAATACAAGCTTTGCTTACTTTGGGGCCAGACGGCGCTGTGTGTAATGTCTAAAAATACTTATTTATTTATATTTATAGTCTTCTTGCAAATGTGATGTAGTAAGAAATAAATTTAAGTGTTCATGACTTAAGATGGCTATAAAGCAAAGATTTTTTAATTGTTTCGCTTTGGATTCCTTTTGGCGCTTAAGAACTGGGTTTGAAATCCCAGCTTTGGTTTAGGTGTTGCCATATAGATATACGAAGTCATAGTCTCTGTTCGTTCTTCATAGTACAGGGTTTCCTAGATGGGAGCTAGATAAGTGCCATAATATTTGTGTCTGTGTGTGTGTGTGTGGTAAATAGTTAAATTTATTATTTAATCTTTGTCTTTCACCAGTCTCCAAATCATAATTGTTTTTAATTTAGTTAATAATGCTTATTTTTAGTAGCATACATTTTTAAATCAATAATTTCGCTTTCTGATACTATACTTTTTCTTACATTATTTAGTCATTTCGTCTCTTAATAATTTAAATTTATACTAATTAGACTTACTTGTTCGTTAATGATGAAAAATGAACGGTTTATGATTTGATTTTGAGTACATTTAATATTACCGTTTGTGATATTAAACACCTTAATTTATCTATTATTTTACTATTTCGGGTAAATTATTTTCGCACCTTAACCATTGCAATCTGTACTCAATGTATGTATTAGCGGAATTGAACTGCAGTATTTCTTCGATAACACAAAACCAGAATACCCTTTTTAACACCATTAATGCATTAAATCTATAGGTACAGAGATAGATAATGGTATCGGAATTCTTCGTGCGCGAGTCCGACTCGCAATTGGCTGTTTTTTTTATTATAAATTCAGTATATTTTTAAAAGTTTTCAACAAACTTCTTAAAGCTTAAAGTGTTCCCATCAACACCGTGTCGATGGTAGATCAGATGTCCAACTTGTATACTGCTACAATACGTCTAGTTTGTAATTATGTCGTAACTTTTATTCCAAATAGTAGAAGATCGAAAACATGTTGAATGTACGTATGCGAAATAATTTGGATAAATACTTTGCAGTATCATATTTTTTAATTACTAATTATGTACGACAAAATAATACAGATATTATTTTACCCACAAGCTTAGTGACAACCCTTACGTTAATTAGCCGTATCGCTCAAATACCTACACGACGACGGCGAGTTTGGAAATCATAGGAAGATTTACTACTGTATATTATTATGCTGTGGTAGAATGAACGACTAAATTAGTGAATTATTTCATTTCACGTTGCCCCAATAGATGGAGCCGGGACACATATATTAATTTTTTGTTTGTTTGTTTTTTATTATTTTGAGTTTTATGTACAATTGGTAATTTGTAAGATGTATATACTAGGAGCGAATAAGGTTCCTAAAGATGTAGTCGGGTTTATCTCTAGCTGAAACTGTACCTCGGTGAACTTAATGGTAGGGTACTTAAACGGAGTGTAAGGGTTGCAGGTTTAAGTCCTACCTTGTTCTTAATCTTTTATATTTTTATATCTTTTACGTTTTTGATATACATCTTCGCTATGCAATATATTTGTTTATATTGATGATGTACTCGTAGCAATACGCATACTTCAAAGAAAAGATATCAAAAATTGACAATAATTACTTCAGGCAGTATTTTATAGTGAATAATAATCCTTTTTCATTATTTTTGAATATTTATCAAATTAATATACATTAATGGCAGTTTATCACATTAATATGTTTACCAAGTATTCAAGTTTCGCATTCAAATTATTTTTACAATAGTATATTGAAATATTAAATAAACGAAGGCGACGTTGGGCGACAAAAAGTCATCCCTGTGCAAATCGAAAGCGACGTGCGACGGAACATCTCGCCCCACAGTGGGCGGTGACGACGTCGGAGCTTGTCGGAGACTGAATCCGTGACTGAACTTTGGAATAACATTACGTGTAAACATCGAATAATGAATTTGTATTCAGTATTTTTATACCGCCTGCCCTTCTTATAATTTTGGTGTTAAAGTTGAACAACCGAATAAGAAATATCGGTTTAGAAATACACTATAGTAAAATATCTGATAATATTAATTAACGTAAGTAGAATTTCAAAAACATAAGTCTTATGCAAGTGAAGTATGATATAAACTGATAGGTACAAAGACACTAACTTCCAATCCTAATTCAAATCAGATTCTTAGAAATAAGTAGTTATTTTTACCTTTTTAGCGCATCTTTATGAAGCCGGTTGTTTTTTTGTTAAAACGTTTTTATTTTTTACTTTTAAGTGACGAACTGGAAGACGTACAAAAAACATCCATAGTAACCAAAAAAACTAGTAACAGAATTTAATTTTAAACATAAAATGCGTTTCACCTGTTCCAAATTAGCACCAATTATTTTTTTGACCAACAGTTTTAAATTCACAACATTTTTATTAGACCACCTCGGAAGTATATATACCCTTTAAAATAAAAAAAGAATTTTAAAAATCTGTCTATATGATGAAGTTATGCCCGATGTGCATGAAAAAAAATACAAACAACTGAATTGAGAGCCGCCTTCTTTTTTGAAGTCGGTTAACAAAAATAGTTAACATATTAATTCATATTCATCTATGTTTAGAATTATTTTGGTTCGTCACCTTTTTCACACCTACTATAGATCTACTTAAAATTATGTAGTGTCAAAGCCATTGAATAATAAATTATTTTTTTCAAAAAAAACTACAAACAAATAGTGGTCTATTTGGAACTTTGACCAAATCTTTTAAGTCTATTACGTCTTTTACGTCTATTTTACTGAGTACTTGAGAAATAGTTCAACTGCGCCGCGAGCTAAGCCTCGCAATTGGGCTCCGCTGAAAATCAGCGCTGTGGCTATTAAGCTGCAGCACATGCTGAGTGGCGTCCATTTTGCACATTGCACTACGACACCCATGATACAAAAACTCATATTTAACTGTGATATGTTTTATGTGTTCTTGTTTTTATGTGCTTATTTTTTGTTATTTTTCTTTGTGTAATGTGAAATAAATAACTGTCTAACAATTCTACGGTAACGACATCCCAGTAAGTATCACTGTCATTCAATCTTCTTAAAATCTGGCTACAAAATGAATTTCTAGAAAATGTTGTAAGTGAAACATAAGAATATCCAATTTCTTCATTAAACTCATCGATTCCAGAAAGCCCGGCGGGAGCATTAAACGAGCACTCTGTCGCTCGATTTTGCGCCGCACATTTAAAGCGGAAGAAAACATCAAAGGTTTGAGAATTAAATCACTGGCCATTGCCAAAGGTAAGGGTCACCTCATACCGAGACGCGATGCGACGCGGTATTTTTGAGATAGCAATACATTATGGACCTTGTTCACTAGACAAAAAGATACAAATTATAGTAAGAGCACAAAAGTGAGAGGTTACGGTGTTGGAGTACATGATGCGTCGTGCGGCGCAGCGCGGCGTCTCGTGTCAGGGTAATTTCATTCTCAGTGAAAAAATTTAGTTACTGCTTGTAATATAGACATTTTACATGTAATTACTTACTAACAGTTTTAATTTTATTCAAGATCAGTGTGATATTCTCATATTACAAAGAAAGATATTACTTATTTTATTTTATTTTAGTTGTACGGTCTAAACGTACATCGCGGGCGTAAGCATTTCGCTACACGATGCGTTTCTTATAATTCGGAAACATTTACGTTCCGGGTTTCACTATTATGTTGTTTTACTATTTTGGTTGGTTAGCTAGTGTAGGTGAGCGCTGATGATCATCGTAAGGGGGCGCCCCTTAAACCTACTTTCAGGTCGCAAGTCCTGAACGCTTAGCTACCTGGTTCCCACTCTACAAAGCGAATGGATTTAGCATTCGTATGGATTTTACTTTCAAATGTGGAAGTAGTAAAAATTAGGGTTCTTTTGCGTAAGGATTCTGATATTTGCGTATTTGCTTTGTTTAGGTGTTTTTTATGCTTCTTATTCTTTTATGCTTATTTTGTTTGCTATATTACTCTGACGTACCTCTAAAACAACTGGGTTTACTACTTATATAACACAACGATTTTCGGGTCCTACCACTTTTGACGTTCACGCTTGGCCAAATAATATAATTATCGACATCAATATTAATTATTAGATTCTTTTTATCTCTCTCGTTGAGTGTGGGGCTGCAAAGTTGCCTAGAATTTTATTATTTTATTAATATATTCATATTTTTTTAAAAATAAGTGGGGGGCGTTACAACAATATAGCTGAAAGATTAAAACTAGTATGTGTTACTGTTTTCACGATAAAGCAACTATGTTATTTACGAACACAAACAAAAATAAAAAAAAAGCACCCATCCAATTACTAACCAAGCTAACGTTGCTTAACTTTGAATATCGTTTCCAACAAACAATAAATAACTGTTTCTCTCAATAATAAGCTAGATGGCGCTATACCGGTGATTTGAAATAGGGAGGTTTTTATTATTTATTGGCATACTTTACAGTTCACACTATTTTTGCACTGCAAGTTTGAAGTTTGTATGTATTACAGTTATTACGATAGAACAAAAACAACGAAAATGTGTCTCTTGTATGGCGACCCCCCTTAATTTTAATTTCAATAACACATATTCTGTGAATAATTAAGGCTTCTAACTATATCGGTCTGAAAGATAGAGCCTTTTAATGGTCGATCAAACAGACAGCGTAAGCTCAGCAATAGGGCTACGTTGGCACCCTCTGGGTACGATACACTAAACAGTATTGTACATAACTCATAATTATTTGGTCGAGTAATATACTGGCCAAATTAATTTCTAATGGATTTAAGTTTAAATGTATAGATCTAGTTTATTGTATAAACCCTTATTGATACTCGTGAAGCACTTCCAGGATCAATTATCAGTATTTCGATATCGTGTATGGTTTAGAAATAACCGAGTGAGATCTCTTAGCATTTCCACAATGTGTATGAGGTAAAATAAGAAAAAAATGATAATAATGTAACTGGCATCGAACGAAGTGGCATCAGTGTGACTAGTGTGAGTTTTTAACGTTACTATCGACCCGACAAAAGCTCTGCCGTTCTCTGTCCCTCAGGCCGCCTTCCACGGCCATCTCCCCTTTCACTCTTCGGTCGTGCCATTCCCTGGCAAAATAAGACCAAATATACTATTACTATTTTTCTCATAGGAATTTTAATGAATTTGTTACAAAATGTTACAAATACGCAAAAACTTACACTAGGCACACTGTTGTAATATTTTTCAAATAACTTTTCGATAGTCGTCATGTAGTTTGTAACATAGTAGTTATTTTTAAATCCTAAAAGCAAGTAAGATATGGTTTTCCATTTATCAACAATAAAAACTGTGATCGATTATATTAGATATAACTACTTCCAATATAAAAACTACTTGTCCAGTCGCATTCGACTATTGGAAACGATAAACGAAGTAAGCAGCGTCAGGCGCGGTCAGTACTTCGATGGGTGCGTTGGAGGGCACACTAAACCTGGCGGTTTTGTCATGTGTCAGCAGACTTCAAGCCAAGTCCAAGTCAAGTGGAAACCTTATAGTGATTTGAAAACTCTGTCAGTCGAGCTCGACAAACGTCCGCCAGTTAGCCATGGGCCAGCGTGGTGCACTTTACCCTAAGCCTCGTTTTCCAATAAGGGACCCATCTGTAGGTCGCAGAATTGGCTAAGGGATGCAGACACATGGATAATAGGTGCCGAATTAAATCAAATTGTAATAAAATATAAACGTATCAATTTTCGTCAAGTATCGAATTTTATTTTTAACACAAAACACTGAATCAACTATCTTCTAACAATACTAGCGCGATGTAAGTACACAATGTGGACACAGTTTCCAGCCAAATTCATAGCATTACGTATTCATTAAACGAGCTCTGTTGTAGCGGAATTCAGTGAATGCGTTCGAATAATCTAAAGGCTACCGAGGCGGCGGAGTGCAATGTTGTGATTACTCTGCCGGGCTTACAGCCGAGGTACGATTGCCGAATCTATTATTTATGGTATGGTTTTAGTGTAACATCTACATCTGAAAATAAACCATTAACTCAGCAAAAAGTATCAATTTTACAAACTTTGAACTATATTATGTCAGCGACGTATGGTCACAGCTTTAGTATAAAACATTTTCTTGAAATACGAGCGCCCTGTCGCCGACTCATCGTGGCTTTTTATTGGTACGTTATTGTCACCTGAAATATACTAAGTTTACTAAAGGGTGACACTTCTGTGCGGTAGATAATATTAATCATTTATGCTACAGTTATATTTGACTCCATTGCAGCCTAGTTAGTAGTGTGGCTGACTGCTGCGCAGAGGGTGTGGGTTTGATTTCCGCATTGGACAAACATTTATGTGATAAAAAAATGTGTTTGTCTTGAGTTTAGCTGTATTTATGTATAATATGTATGTATTTACACAAAAAAAAGTTAAATATCTGTATCTGTATCCGTTGTCTGGTATCCATAATACAAGCTTTGCTTACTTTGGGGCCAGACGGCGCTGTGTGTAATGTCTAAAAATACTTATTTATTTATATTTATAGTCTTCTTGCAAATGTGATGTAGTAAGAAATAAATTTAAGTGTTCATGACTTAAGATGGCTATAAAGCAAAGATTTTTTAATTGTTTCGCTTTGGATTCCTTTTGGCGCTTAAGAACTGGGTTTGAAATCCCAGCTTTGGTTTAGGTGTTGCCATATAGATATACGAAGTCATAGTCTCTGTTCGTTCTTCATAGTACAGGGTTTCCTAGATGGGAGCTAGATAAGTGCCATAATATTTGTGTCTGTGTGTGTGTGTGTGGTAAATAGTTAAATTTATTATTTAATCTTTGTCTTTCACCAGTCTCCAAATCATAATTGTTTTTAATTTAGTTAATAATGCTTATTTTTAGTAGCATACATTTTTAAATCAATAATTTCGCTTTCTGATACTATACTTTTTCTTACATTATTTAGTCATTTCGTCTCTTAATAATTTAAATTTATACTAATTAGACTTACTTGTTCGTTAATGATGAAAAATGAACGGTTTATGATTTGATTTTGAGTACATTTAATATTACCGTTTGTGATATTAAACACCTTAATTTATCTATTATTTTACTATTTCGGGTAAATTATTTTCGCACCTTAACCATTGCAATCTGTACTCAATGTATGTATTAGCGGAATTGAACTGCAGTATTTCTCGTCGATAACACAAAACCAGAATACCCTTTTTAACACCATTAATGCATTAAATCTATAGGTACAGAGATAGATAATGGTACGGAATTCTTCGTGCGCGAGTCCGACTCGCAATTGGCTGTTTTTTTTATTATAAATTCAGTATATTTTTAAAAGTTTTCAACAAACTTCTTAAAGCTTAAAGTGTTCCCATCAACACCGTGTCGATGGTAGATCAGATGTCCAACTTGTATACTGCTACAATACGTCTAGTTTGTAATTATGTCGTAACTTTTATTCCAAATAGTAGAAGATCGAAAACATGTTGAATGTACGTATGCGAAATAATTTGGATAAATACTTTGCAGTATCATATTTTTAATTACTAATTATGTACGACAAAATAATACAGATATTATTTTACCCACAAGCTTAGTGACAACCCTTACGTTAATTAGCCGTATCGCTCAAATACCTACACGACGACGGCGAGTTTGGAAATCATAGGAAGATTTACTACTGTATATTATTATGCTGTGGTAGAATGAACGACTAAATTAGTGAATTATTTCATTTCACGTTGCCCCAATAGATGGAGCCGGGACACATATATTAATTTTTTGTTTGTTTGTTTTTTATTATTTTGAGTTTTATGTACAATTGGTAATTTGTAAGATGTATATACTAGGAGCGAATAAGGTTCCTAAAGATGTAGTCGGGTTTATCTCTAGCTGAAACTGTACCTCGGTGAACTTAATGGTAGGGTACTTAAACGGAGTGTAAGGGTTGCAGGTTTAAGTCCTACCTTGTTCTTAATCTTTTATATTTTTATATCTTTTACGTTTTTGATATACATCTTCGCTATGCAATATATTTGTTTATATTGATGATGTACTCGTAGCAATACGCATACTTCAAAGAAAAGATATCAAAAATTGACAATAATTACTTCAGGCAGTATTTTATAGTGAATAATAATCCTTTTTCATTATTTTTGAATATTTATCAAATTAATATACATTAATGGCAGTTTATCACATTAATATGTTTACCAAGTATTCAAGTTTCGCATTCAAATTATTTTTACAATAGTATATTGAAATATTAAATAAACGAAGGCGACGTTGGGCGACAAAAAGTCATCCCTGTGCAAATCGAAAGCGACGTGCGACGGAACATCTCGCCCCACAGTGGGCGGTGACGACGTCGGAGCTTGTCGGAGACTGAATCCGTGACTGAACTTTGGAATAACATTACGTGTAAACATCGAATAATGAATTTGTATTCAGTATTTTTATACCGCCTGCCCTTCTTATAATTTTGGTGTTAAAGTTGAACAACCGAATAAGAAATATCGGTTTAGAAATACACTATAGTAAAATATCTGATAATATTAATTAACGTAAGTAGAATTTCAAAAACATAAGTCTTATGCAAGTGAAGTATGATATAAACTGATAGGTACAAAGACACTAACTTCCAATCCTAATTCAAATCAGATTCTTGGAAATAAGTAGTTATTTTTACCTTTTTAGCGCATCTTTATGAAGCCGGTTGTTTTTTTGTTAAAACGTTTTTATTTTTTACTTTTAAGTGACGAACTGGAAGACGTACAAAAAACATCCATAGTAACCAAAAAAACTAGTAACAGAATTTAATTTTAAACATAAAATGCGTTTCACCTGTTCCAAATTAGCACCAATTATTTTTTTGACCAACAGTTTTAAATTCACAACATTTTTATTAGACCACCTCGGAAGTATATATACCCTTTAAAATAAAAAAAGAATTTTAAAAATCTGTCTATATGATGAAGTTATGCCCGATGTGCATGAAAAAAAATACAAACAACTGAATTGAGAGCCGCCTTCTTTTTTGAAGTCGGTTAACAAAAATAGTTAACATATTAATTCATATTCATCTATGTTTAGAATTATTTTGGTTCGTCACCTTTTTCACACCTACTATAGATCTACTTAAAATTATGTAGTGTCAAAGCCATTGAATAATAAATTATTTTTTTCAAAAAAAACTACAAACAAATAGTGGTCTATTTGGAACTTTGACCAAATCTTTTAAGTCTATTACGTCTTTTACGTCTATTTTACTGAGTACTTGAGAAATAGTTCAACTGCGCCGCGAGCTAAGCCTCGCAATTGGGCTCCGCTGAAAATCAGCGCTGTGGCTATTAAGCTGCAGCACATGCTGAGTGGCGTCCATTTTGCACATTGCACTACGACACCCATGATACAAAAACTCATATTTAACTGTGATATGTTTTATGTGTTCTTGTTTTTATGTGCTTATTTTTTGTTATTTTTCTTTGTGTAATGTGAAATAAATAACTGTCTAACAATTCTACGGTAACGACATCCCAGTAAGTATCACTGTCATTCAATCTTCTTAAAATCTGGCTACAAAATGAATTTCTAGAAAATGTTGTAAGTGAAACATAAGAATATCCAATTTCTTCATTAAACTCATCGATTCCAGAAAGCCCGGCGGGAGCATTAAACGAGCACTCTGTCGCTCGATTTTGCGCCGCACATTTAAAGCGGAAGAAAACATCAAAGGTTTGAGAATTAAATCACTGGCCATTGCCAAAGGTAAGGGTCACCTCATACCGAGACGCGATGCGACGCGGTATTTTTGAGATAGCAATACATTATGGACCTTGTTCACTAGACAAAAAGATACAAATTATAGTAAGAGCACAAAAGTGAGAGGTTACGGTGTTGGAGTACATGATGCGTCGTGCGGCGCAGCGCGGCGTCTCGTGTCAGGGTAATTTCATTCTCAGTGAAAAAATTTAGTTACTGCTTGTAATATAGACATTTTACATGTAATTACTTACTAACAGTTTTAATTTTATTCAAGATCAGTGTGATATTCTCATATTACAAAGAAAGATATTACTTATTTTATTTTATTTTAGTTGTACGGTCTAAACGTACATCGCGGGCGTAAGCATTTCGCTACACGATGCGTTTCTTATAATTCGGAAACATTTACGTTCCGGGTTTCACTATTATGTTGTTTTACTATTTTGGTTGGTTAGCTAGTGTAGGTGAGCGCTGATGATCATCGTAAGGGGGCGCCCCTTAAACCTACTTTCAGGTCGCAAGTCCTGAACGCTTAGCTACCTGGTTCCCACTCTACAAAGCGAATGGATTTAGCATTCGTATGGATTTTACTTTCAAATGTGGAAGTAGTAAAAATTAGGGTTCTTTTGCGTAAGGATTCTGATATTTGCGTATTTGCTTTGTTTAGGTGTTTTTTATGCTTCTTATTCTTTTATGCTTATTTTGTTTGCTATATTACTCTGACGTACCTCTAAAACAACTGGGTTTACTACTTATATAACACAACGATTTTCGGGTCCTACCACTTTTGACGTTCACGCTTGGCCAAATAATATAATTATCGACATCAATATTAATTATTAGATTCTTTTTATCTCTCTCGTTGAGTGTGGGGCTGCAAAGTTGCCTAGAATTTTATTATTTTATTAATATATTCATATTTTTTTAAAAATAAGTGGGGGGCGTTACAACAATATAGCTGAAAGATTAAAACTAGTATGTGTTACTGTTTTCACGATAAAGCAACTATGTTATTTACGAACACAAACAAAAATAAAAAAAAAAGCACCCATCCAATTACTAACCAAGCTAACGTTGCTTAACTTTGAATATCGTTTCCAACAAACAATAAATAACTGTTTCTCTCAATAATAAGCTAGATGGCGCTATACCGGTGATTTGAAATAGGGCGGTTTTTATTATTTATTGGCATACTTTACAGTTCACACTATTTTTGCACTGCAAGTTTGAAGTTTGTATGTATTACAGTTATTACGATAGAACAAAAACAACGAAAATGTGTCTCTTGTATGGCGACCCCCCTTAATTTTAATTTCAATAACACATATTCTGTGAATAATTAAGGCTTCTAACTATATCGGTCTGAAAGATAGAGCCTTTTAATGGTCGATCAAACAGACAGCGTAAGCTCAGCAATAGGGCTACGTTGGCACCCTCTGGGTACGATACACTAAACAGTATTGTACATAACTCATAATTATTTGGTCGAGTAATATACTGGCCAAATTAATTTCTAATGGATTTAAGTTTAAATGTATAGATCTAGTTTATTGTATAAACCCTTATTGATACTCGTGAAGCACTTCCAGGATCAATTATCAGTATTTCGATATCGTGTATGGTTTAGAAATAACCGAGTGAGATCTCTTAGCATTTCCACAATGTGTATGAGGTAAAATAAGAAAAAAATGATAATAATGTAACTGGCATCGAACGAAGTGGCATCAGTGTGTCTAGTGTGAGTTTTTAACGTTACTATCGACCCGACAAAAGCTCTGCCGTTCTCTGTCCCTCAGGCCGCCTTCCACGGCCATCTCCCCTTTCACTCTTCGGTCGTGCCATTCCCTGGCAAAATAAGACCAAATATACTATTACTATTTTTCTCATAGGAATTTTAATGAATTTGTTACAAAATGTTACAAATACGCAAAAACTTACACTAGGCACACTGTTGTAATATTTTTCAAATAACTTTTCGATAGTCGTCATGTAGTTTGTAACATAGTAGTTATTTTTAAATCCTAAAAGCAAGTAAGATATGGTTTTCCATTTATCAACAATAAAAACTGTGATCGATTATATTAGATATAACTACTTCCAAAATAAAAACTACTTGTCCAGTCGCATTCGACTATTGGAAACGATAAACGAAGTAAGCAGCGTCAGGCGCGGTCAGTACTTCGATGGGTGCGTTGGAGGGCACACTAAACCTGGCGGTTTTGTCATGTGTCAGCAGACTTCAAGCCAAGTCCAAGTCAAGTGGAAACCTTATAGTGATTTGAAAACTCTGTCAGTCGAGCTCGACAAACGTCCGCCAGTTAGCCATGGGCCAGCGTGGTGCACTTTAGCCTAAGCCTCGTTTTCCAATAAGGGACCCATCTGTAGGTCGCAGAATTGGCTAAGGGATGCAGACACATGGATAATAGGTGCCGAATTAAATCAAATTGTAATAAAATATAAACGTATCAATTTTCGTCAAGTATCGAATTTTATTTTTAACACAAAACACTGAATCAACTATCTTCTAACAATACTAGCGCGATGTAAGTACACAATGTGGACACAGTTTCCAGCCAAATTCATAGCATTACGTATTCATTAAACGAGCTCTGTTGTAGCGGAATTCAGTGAATGCGTTCGAATAATCTAAAGGCTACCGAGGCGGCGGAGTGCAATGTTGTGATTACTCTGCCGGGCTTACAGCCGAGGTACGATTGCCGAATCTATTATTTATGGTATGGTTTTAGTGTAACATCTACATCTGAAAATAAACCATTAACTCAGCAAAAAGTATCAATTTTACAAACTTTGAACTATATTATGTCAGCGACGTATGGTCACAGCTTTAGTATAAAACATTTTCTTGAAATACGAGCGCCCTGTCGCCGACTCATCGTGGCTTTTTATTGGTACGTTATTGTCACCTGAAATATACTAAGTTTACTAAAGGGTGACACTTCTGTGCGGTAGATAATATTAATCATTTATGCTACAGTTATATTTGACTCCATTGCAGCCTAGTTAGTAGTGTGGCTGACTGCTGCGCAGAGGGTGTGGGTTTGATTTCCGCATTGGACAAACATTTATGTGATAAAAAAATGTGTTTGTCTTGAGTTTAGCTGTATTTATGTATAATATGTATGTATTTACACAAAAAAAAGTTAAATATCTGTATCTGTATCCGTTGTCTGGTATCCATAATACAAGCTTTGCTTACTTTGGGGCCAGACGGCGCTGTGTGTAATGTCTAAAAATACTTATTTATTTATATTTATAGTCTTCTTGCAAATGTGATGTAGTAAGAAATAAATTTAAGTGTTCATGACTTAAGATGGCTATAAAGCAAAGATTTTTTAATTGTTTCGCTTTGGATTCCTTTTGGCGCTTAAGAACTGGGTTTGAAATCCCAGCTTTGGTTTAGGTGTTGCCATATAGATATACGAAGTCATAGTCTCTGTTCGTTCTTCATAGTACAGGGTTTCCTAGATGGGAGCTAGATAAGTGCCATAATATTTGTGTCTGTGTGTGTGTGTGTGGTAAATAGTTAAATTTATTATTTAATCTTTGTCTTTCACCAGTCTCCAAATCATAATTGTTTTTAATTTAGTTAATAATGCTTATTTTTAGTAGCATACATTTTTAAATCAATAATTTCGCTTTCTGATACTATACTTTTTCTTACATTATTTAGTCATTTCGTCTCTTAATAATTTAAATTTATACTAATTAGACTTACTTGTTCGTTAATGATGAAAAATGAACGGTTTATGATTTGATTTTGAGTACATTTAATATTACCGTTTGTGATATTAAACACCTTAATTTATCTATTATTTTACTATTTCGGGTAAATTATTTTCGCACCTTAACCATTGCAATCTGTACTCAATGTATGTATTAGCGGAATTGAACTGCAGTATTTCTCGTCGATAACACAAAACCAGAATACCCTTTTTAACACCATTAATGCATTAAATCTATAGGTACAGAGATAGATAATGGTACGGAATTCTTCGTGCGCGAGTCCGACTCGCAATTGGCTGTTTTTTTTATTATAAATTCAGTATATTTTTAAAAGTTTTCAACAAACTTCTTAAAGCTTAAAGTGTTCCCATCAACACCGTGTCGATGGTAGATCAGATGTCCAACTTGTATACTGCTACAATACGTCTAGTTTGTAATTATGTCGTAACTTTTATTCCAAATAGTAGAAGATCGAAAACATGTTGAATGTACGTATGCGAAATAATTTGGATAAATACTTTGCAGTATCATATTTTTAATTACTAATTATGTACGACAAAATAATACAGATATTATTTTACCCACAAGCTTAGTGACAACCCTTACGTTAATTAGCCGTATCGCTCAAATACCTACACGACGACGGCGAGTTTGGAAATCATAGGAAGATTTACTACTGTATATTATTATGCTGTGGTAGAATGAACGACTAAATTAGTGAATTATTTCATTTCACGTTGCCCCAATAGATGGAGCCGGGACACATATATTAATTTTTTGTTTGTTTGTTTTTTATTATTTTGAGTTTTATGTACAATTGGTAATTTGTAAGATGTATATACTAGGAGCGAATAAGGTTCCTAAAGATGTAGTCGGGTTTATCTCTAGCTGAAACTGTACCTCGGTGAACTTAATGGTAGGGTACTTAAACGGAGTGTAAGGGTTGCAGGTTTAAGTCCTACCTTGTTCTTAATCTTTTATATTTTTATATCTTTTACGTTTTTGATATACATCTTCGCTATGCAATATATTTGTTTATATTGATGATGTACTCGTAGCAATACGCATACTTCAAAGAAAAGATATCAAAAATTGACAATAATTACTTCAGGCAGTATTTTATAGTGAATAATAATCCTTTTTCATTATTTTTGAATATTTATCAAATTAATATACATTAATGGCAGTTTATCACATTAATATGTTTACCAAGTATTCAAGTTTCGCATTCAAATTATTTTTACAATAGTATATTGAAATATTAAATAAACGAAGGCGACGTTGGGCGACAAAAAGTCATCCCTGTGCAAATCGAAAGCGACGTGCGACGGAACATCTCGCCCCACAGTGGGCGGTGACGACGTCGGAGCTTGTCGGAGACTGAATCCGTGACTGAACTTTGGAATAACATTACGTGTAAACATCGAATAATGAATTTGTATTCAGTATTTTTATACCGCCTGCCCTTCTTATAATTTTGGTGTTAAAGTTGAACAACCGAATAAGAAATATCGGTTTAGAAATACACTATAGTAAAATATCTGATAATATTAATTAACGTAAGTAGAATTTCAAAAACATAAGTCTTATGCAAGTGAAGTATGATATAAACTGATAGGTACAAAGACACTAACTTCCAATCCTAATTCAAATCAGATTCTTGGAAATAAGTAGTTATTTTTACCTTTTTAGCGCATCTTTATGAAGCCGGTTGTTTTTTTGTTAAAACGTTTTTATTTTTTACTTTTAAGTGACGAACTGGAAGACGTACAAAAAACATCCATAGTAACCAAAAAAACTAGTAACAGAATTTAATTTTAAACATAAAATGCGTTTCACCTGTTCCAAATTAGCACCAATTATTTTTTTGACCAACAGTTTTAAATTCACAACATTTTTATTAGACCACCTCGGAAGTATATATACCCTTTAAAATAAAAAAAGAATTTTAAAAATCTGTCTATATGATGAAGTTATGCCCGATGTGCATGAAAAAAAATACAAACAACTGAATTGAGAGCCGCCTTCTTTTTTGAAGTCGGTTAACAAAAATAGTTAACATATTAATTCATATTCATCTATGTTTAGAATTATTTTGGTTCGTCACCTTTTTCACACCTACTATAGATCTACTTAAAATTATGTAGTGTCAAAGCCATTGAATAATAAATTATTTTTTTCAAAAAAAACTACAAACAAATAGTGGTCTATTTGGAACTTTGACCAAATCTTTTAAGTCTATTACGTCTTTTACGTCTATTTTACTGAGTACTTGAGAAATAGTTCAACTGCGCCGCGAGCTAAGCCTCGCAATTGGGCTCCGCTGAAAATCAGCGCTGTGGCTATTAAGCTGCAGCACATGCTGAGTGGCGTCCATTTTGCACATTGCACTACGACACCCATGATACAAAAACTCATATTTAACTGTGATATGTTTTATGTGTTCTTGTTTTTATGTGCTTATTTTTTGTTATTTTTTTTTGTGTAATGTGAAATAAATAACTGTCTAACAATTCTACGGTAACGACATCCCAGTAAGTATCACTGTCATTCAATCTTCTTAAAATCTGGCTACAAAATGAATTTCTAGAAAATGTTGTAAGTGAAACATAAGAATATCCAATTTCTTCATTAAACTCATCGATTCCAGAAAGCCCGGCGGGAGCATTAAACGAGCACTCTGTCGCTCGATTTTGCGCCGCACATTTGAAGCGGAAGAAAACATCAAAGGTTTGAGAATTAAATCACTGGCCATTGCCAAAGGTAAGGGTCACCTCATACCGAGACGCGATGCGACGCGGTATTTTTGAGATAGCAATACATTGTGGACCTTGTTCACTAGACAAAAAGATACAAATTATAGTAAGAGCACAAAGGTGAGAGGTTACGGTGTCGGAGTACATGATGCGTCGTGCGGCGCAGCGCGGCGTCTCGTGTCAGGGTAATTTTATTCTCAGTGATAAAAGGAGTTGTTCGAACTGGGGCCAAAACATTGTACACCTAATAGAAAAAAAGTTTAAAAATAGTACTTCAAATTCTAATTATTAATTTTTAAGTTTTGTGTCTCGTTTTCGTGTACAAATTTAATTTTAAATGTTTATATTTTCAATGCTGACATCACTGACACCATAATGCGCACTGCATCTTATCTTTGATCACCTCGAAGCTGCGTTCAAAAACCGACTTGGTTGGATAGAGTTTCTACTCAAACCTTTACAAACTGAACTGATTTGCAACCTAATGCCGGCTATGAACGTGTAAGTTGTTACCTTTAGTGTTGTTGTATATTATTCAGTTTAATGTAGATATTGTACTATAAGATAAATGAAAAGATAGGTTCGTTAATACAATTTATTTTTAGTTTTATATACAATCACTATTTCACAAATAAACAATTTGAAAGTCTATAATTCCATAATAAATTGTTCTAAATTCAGTTTCCGAATTTATCTGTTTTGCCGTCTTTTTCCTATCTAGACGATGGTATCGTAATTTTCCCTTCGGGTCGACTGTATTGTCGAAAATATCAATTAATCGTAATATGATGTAATATTCACCAATTTTCAGCAATCTATGCCATTACCATTCTTTTCAGATTGAGAAATTAAAAATCAATATGGCGAAAAAAGCCAATCCGCAGAATCAATATAGCAATAATCACCTATCCAAATAAATGCACTTAGGTACCTGTTGGGAGGGTTTATGGTAGAACCCACAACCTTGAGATATTTTATCGAGAAATTCAAACCTTCTCTTATTAAATCTCATGCGGTAAGTTCCTCTTGTAATTTACATCTCCTTTGTTCCTGTTTCTCGAAGAACTTGATGCACTCCAAAAAGATTAATTCCTAAAGATTAATTCCTATTTATTTTAGGTAAAAATTGCAAATTTTTTTTTAACATCTCTCTTCGAGAAAATCTCCTTTCTTTCTTTCTTTCTTTTCTTAGAGAATGGCAGTCATACTACTTCTAAGTATATTTTGCCAGCATCATGTCTGAGAAACTATATCAGTTCGAACAATTTTAAGCCACGATCAATCAGAAAATCTGAAACAAACAACAAACTAACTACAAACTAATATAAAATGAGTCAATATAACACAAAGAAAATGGTACAATGACATATGTTACATGAGCATATTACAAACTTATATTATTATCATTAATAAAAATCCAAAATGCTTGCAAAATTTCTTTACACAAGATACATAACAAGTAAGAAATATTTACAGGAAACTGAATTACTTGTATTAAGATTAGTGAATTTAAAAACTTGGTACGCTTATATAATGGGCAAGAAAAAAATATATGATTTAAGTCTCCAACCTCTAAGCCGCATTCGCAAATAGAAGAGTCCCTTACATGAATTTTATTTAAGAACGCTGGGGAGCTACAAAATCCCAACCTCATTCTACATATTGTAGATGTAAATTTTTTATTAAATTTAAATTTGGAAAACCAGGGTTTCACAGGGATTTCAGATTGAATTTTAAAATAAGAGTAATTACGGTGATGTCCTATACTTTCCCAATCCTTACTCCAAGTTTTTCTCAGTAACACCTTTGGAAGAGCAACAAGGTCATGGGGGTAATTAATAAAGGTGTCCCTATCTCCACATAAGACAGCCTCCTTTGCACATATGTCAGCCCTCTCATTACCAGATATACCAACATGGCCTGGGATCCAGGCCAATGCTATATTCTTCCCGCATTGTTCATATTCAAAAAGTAAGGACTTTATTTTAAAAAGAATTGGATTCATTGATTTGGATTTAAATGGATTGCTAAGTAGAGCTTTTAAACTACTCTTTGAGTCTGTGCAAACAATCACATAATCTAGTTTGAAAAGCATGACATACTTAATAGCTTCAAGAATACCTATGCATTCACCTGTAAATACTGAAGTTTCTGGTGGACACTTTTTCTTCATAACAATGTTGTATTTAGGGTGATATATGCCTAAACCAACACAACCTTCAGAGTAAATTTTAGAAGCATCTGAAAAAATTGTAGACCATCCTCGCCATTTTTCATTTAAAATAAAAGCAAAATGTTTGTCAGCATAAGGGTTGTCACACTCAATGCCAAAGTTTAAATTAATATTCGGAGTAAAAAGAAGACATGGAAGAGGAGTTTCAAAAATTGGCAATAAATCAGAGTTAAAGGTACAAGATTTTAAACTTCTAAACTTATCAAAACTAACAGTCAATAAAGGATGTAATTTATGATTCCAGAAGGGTTTAGAGTAGCAAAAATTTCTCAAAAGCATAATCTTATAGAACAAAGGGTGAGATGAGTGTTGAGTAATTCTAAAAAAGAATCTGTCTGATAAAAATTGACGTCGTAAATAAAGGGGTGGCTCTACGCATTCCACTTGCAGAGCTTTATTTGGGGAATTTCTCATAGCTCCAATTATAATTCTTAATGATTTTGTTTGAATTATGTCCAGACTTTTTAACCTTTTTTTTATTACATGGTTCCAGAAGAAATAACCCATAGTCTAAATGACTTCTAATAATTGAATTATAAAGCAATTTGAGACAGAAAGGATGGGCACCCCACCAGGTGCCTGCTAAGCAACGTAGAATATTTATGTTTTTATCACACTTTGCTGTGATGTAGTTACAATGAGGAGTTCCACACAATTTACTATCAAGGATTAATCCTAGAAACTTAACCTGATCATGAACTGTCACAGGAAATGAATTTAGAAAAATATTTATAGCAGGAACACGCCTTTTTCTAGAGAATATAACCACAGTACTTTTGGAAGGGGACAAGTCCAAACGAGAAAATCTCCAAAAGACCCACTTTGAATATTTTTCCATCTGTCATCTTTTTAAAAATCAGATTTAAAAGACTGTTGACGTAAATGAGTATGGCATTCCATGCATGTATGGATATAGAATTTTACAATGATTTTGACATAACACGCAAAAGGGTAATTTAAAGCTAATTACACACTACATATACAAAATAAAATACTTCACTCGCTACAAACTTTAGAAAAATATTTAAGATCGAACATACATTGTCTTTAGTTTGGTCCTAAATTAAGGCACGTATAGCTCCGTTGTGTTTTGAGGGAAAAATTCCACACAAAAATAACTATTTCTGTGGAAATTCTCGATCGGTACAAAAAGTACTTATATCCTATCTCTTAGGCTCGATCTGTGACAACATTAAGCAACAAAAAACTCAGTTTTTCAAAGATATAAGCCTTTATAACATACATTGCCTCATTTTAGCGGGCGCGCCAGAATTGACGGATAAGATTTTCTTTTACTCTATGGATTAAGATTGTTACAACTGTGTTTCCATTTTTCAATATTGCTAACTTCAATTCAAAAAAATTATTTGTACATAAAATTACGGCACAAATATGGAAAATTAATGGTTCCAATCAGTTTTATACAATATTTCTCATTTTTTAGCGTTATGTACAATATCATGGCCCAGGCTCCATACAAATAGAAAACATCTCATTTAGTTACTGCTTGTAATATAGACATTTTACATGTAATTACTTACTAACAGTTTTAATTTATTCAAGATCAGTGTGATATTCTCATATTACAAAAAAAGATATTACTATTTTTAATTGTTTTTGTGTGTCATTTTATCCTTTTAAAATAAATTGTTTTACTTATCAACTTCTATCATTAAAGCAAAGCAACAGGTGTTAGGTTACAAACCCAACATCTTTGTGGTCCTTCGAGATTCGAATCTAGCGCGCTGTTTGGTTTAAAGCAGGACTAATCGCGTACTACTGAATCAGTAGCCTTTTACGGACAATCATCAAAGCAGTTCAACTCGGCACGAACATCTTTATGGTCCTTTAAGTTTTTGATCTAGCGCGCGGTTTGGTTAAAAACAGGACTAATCGCGTACGGACAATAATCAAAGCAGTTCACCTCAGCACAACTATCAAGGTCCTATCAGCGAGCAACGCCCAGCGGCAGTAAGCAGCAGCAGTAAGCAGCAACAGTAGAGCAACACCGAAAAGTAAGATCTTTCCATTTTTTATCTTGTTTTTTTGTTATCAATATGGAAGATCTTTTGGCTGGACAATGTCAAATTGTGGGAGCAATAAAACAGCTCCTTAGTTACTTTAAAAAAGACGAATCTGCGAAAACATGTAAAACAGTCACTACCAACTGCAAGAATTTGTGGCTCGAATTAACAAAAATCTATACCTATTTCTTCTACTGTTGCGACGTATGTTCCTTACGAATTTTATGCCAAGATCAAGTTACAGTAAAGAAACTCAGCAAGGCTGGCATTTTAGTTGTGGGTCAAGAGTGCCTAGCAAGAAACGAAGAATTCACTGTCTAATCTCACAAACTTTTGACTAGCGAAATGAATATCAGTCTACAAATTTTGAACCCAGAATTTGCTGCCATAAGCCATGTCATAAACATATCTATCAGATGAATATACATCACTATACAATATCATATGTGCTGCTGGGCGCGGTATTCCTGGTTGGTGCCGTGTACGTCTGGCGGCGATGCACCCGTGCCGCGGTCGGCAGGGCGTCTGGCAGCGACGGAGCTGCTGCGTCGGCAGTTTCCAAGCCGGTCAGCAGGCCGGCCGGGGCTCTTCGAAACAGTGTAGTGAATAGTGTTAGTAAAACTTGTGATAGTGTGAGTGAAATGCAATGGGGTTGTAATGTATTTGTAGTTATAACAAAATAAAAAAGGTTGTCTGTCTGTCTGACAAGACCCTTTAACTCAAGAACACGTGGCGGTATCAAATTAAAAATAACATCGAATACTAAAGGCTACGGTAACTTAAAGTTACATCGAATACTAAAGGCTACGGTAACTTAAAAATAACATCGAATACTAAAGGCTACGGTAACTTAAAGTTACATCGAATACTAAAGGCTACGGTAACTTAAAAATAACATCGAATACTAAAGGCTACGGTAACTTAAAGTTGTAAAAAAATCAATTTTCTAAGTCAATGCAATAAACAAATATTTCCAAATTTTTTTATAGTATCGTGTCACAAATTTGTTGTTGTAGACCTAGAATCGGGAAATTTGGCAAGAATCTATGACGTGTAGCACACATGAAGGAAAAATTCTTAAAACCGTACATTTGTTGTTACATTACAATAATTTTATTTACGATTATAAACATATTTGCATTTGGTATATAAACTAACCAGCACCTATGTCGATTTATAAGGACAACAGTTGTCCAACGGCAAAGTTATGTTTGTCCCTCAATACAGTTTTCCTTCCACGGAACCCTTGGTGCGCGAGTCCGACTCGCACTTGACCGATTTTTTTTTCTTGACGTATGCAGGTTTCCTCACAATGTTTTCCTTCACTGAAAAGTCAGTAGTGTGAATAAATAAATCAGTGTACTTGAGAAATTAAGAAAAGAATCATTGATACACGCTGATCCCGGGGTTCGAACCTCCGCCACTTGGGACTTGAAGTCTAAGAATAAACTACTCGCAATCAGATTTTGAAACAACTTCAATTTTACATAGATGTAACACAAGCTTCTTATTTCATTATTGATGGAAATGAAAAAATAGACGGTAAACTTCAAAATCTTTTTAATGTTTTTATTTAAAAAACCATTATAATGACCAGTCTATTTATTTCACCTTTAAACAATCGATTGAAAAAAAGGGTTTACGCCTTTCAGTCTTCAGAAACAAGTAACACAATGTTAGTTGTCTTATAGATTGTCTGGAGACTGAGGTGCAAACTACACTTAAGGCAGTTAATCAAGATACGGAAAGGCTATATAAACAAAAAGCCAATACTATAAAATATCTCATGAACAACCATCGACATCTCAATCGATTTTGAGTTTTCCAGAAATATTAAACCACAGCGGTTCGTTTTTATCAATAAAGAACCTGTTTTAACCGACTTTTAAAAAGTAGGTTCTCAGACCCGTATGTTTGTATGTATTTTTTTTTTAATTTTTTTTTATACCACTAAGGTGGCAAACAAGCCTACGGTCCGCCTGATGGTAAGCGATCACCGTAGCCTATGGACGCTTGCAACACCAAGGACATCACTCGCGCGTTGCCGACCCTTCAGAAATCTAATAACTTCTTTTTTGAAGAACCCCATACTGTAGTCCTTAGAGAAAACCTTGGCAGGGAGCTCATTCCACAACCTAAGCGTTCGCGGGAGGAAGTTTCTCTGAAACCGCACTGTACGCTACCATTTCGGTTCTAAAGTGCGAGCGGTGCGATGGTAGAAAGTAGCCGTAGGCATCATTTCGAATAATTCCTCAGAACACAACCCATTGTACAAGTGGTAGAACACACACAGGGAGGCAATGTCTCTCCTCAGACTTAGGGGCTCGATACCGCAAGTGAGTTTAGGATCGTCGACAATTCTCACAGCCCGTCGTTGAACCGGGTCAAAAGGGCCAAGCTGGTATCCGGGTGCACCCGCCCAGAGATGGCAGCAGTACTCCATATGGGGCCGGACTTGTAAAGCAGTAACCTTTAGCCCGACGTGAAGTACTGCTTCGCTCTGTTGAGTACACCAAGTATGTTTGTTTGTCCGCGATTATCTCGCGTTAAGCTGAACCGATTTTAATGCGGTTTTCAGAATAGTATTTTTTACATTCTGGAGAAGGTTTTGGTATACAAATAATGGTTATCCATGGTCTCATGATTATCAGTTCAGAATATATTGATGAAAACTATGAGAAATCAAGGGAACTCTTAAAATTTTTATAGGCACTACTGTAGACCTCAGAGAAAAGCTCGGCATGGAACTCATACCACAACCTAAGCATTCCCGGGAGGAAGCTTCTTAAAAAACCACTCTGTACATAACCATTTAATTTCCTGCTGATGGCGAGCGGTGCGATGGTAGAAAGTAGCCGTGGGTATCATTTCGAACATCTCCTCAGAACACCCTTATACAAGCTGCACATTATACACAGGGAGGTAAAAGAGGATTCGATACAGCTTGTGAATTTGGAATCGTCAACGATTTTTTAGTGTACATAAAATAAGCCAATGGGTCACTTAAAAGTAAAAAATAATAACTTTTTTACCAAAAAGAACTGACTTCAAAAAAATGCACTAAAAAGTTAAAAAAAAATATTTAAAAATCTGATGAAAATTATAGTTTAGTAGTAGTATAGTTAGTTAGTTAGAAGTTGGTGTAGGGCAAGTGAAGTATTGTGTCCATAAATATCCATAGGCTTCGGTGGCTTACCATCAGGCGCAAGGTTGTTTGCCACCTTAGTGGAATAAATTTGTGAGTTATATTTGTGTAAGTTAAATTACTAAGATTTGATGACGTTCAAGAGAACGATAAGATGCAAGTTACTCATGTTCCAGCTATGTCTGTCAACTTACCAAAACTTGCTGTTAGTTTCGAGCACAGACTAAAGCTATGAGATTGCATTTAATTTTGTTGAAAAGCGCTACATAGTGAGGAGTAGTCGAAGTTTCATCAGTTCAACAATTGGTCAACAGAAAGCGCTAGTTACACAACTTGCGCAGTAGTCACAAAATAGAATTTATGAATAAATTAGCCATGGGTATTTTATTGTTGTATACCAAAATCTTCTTCAGAATGTAACAAATACTTTTCTGAAAGCCGCATTAAAATCGGTTAAGCCAAACGCAAGATAATCGTGGACAAACATACATACAAACATAGGGGTCAAACTTAAAACCTCCTTTTTTTGAAGTCGGTTGGTTAAAAATAAAAACTTTTTTAACAGAAATCAACTTCAAACTGTAATTTTGATCAGATTTTTAGTGCATCTTTTTAAAGTCGGTTCTTGTTATTGTAAAAAAAGTTTTTAATTTTAAATAACCAACTTCAAAAAAAGGAGGTTCTCAGTTTGACCCGTATGTTTGTTTTGTATGAGCTGAATTCAAATATTTTATTAGCTTTTTAAATATAAGATGGCGGATCTAATGTAAAATCTATTTTTTGCAAATAATCCTCGATATTAAGACAAATATAACAAAATTGCTTAGTTGGTAGTTGCTGTTGAACAGTTTATTGTTAAACGATATTGTCAGATTGTAAGTAATGTAAAATCATTTATATATCCATTGTGTTAGTGAATTTTGTGATTTAAAAAAAATGTAATAATGTTATAATACTGCAGCGGGCGGGGGCGTAAAGATAGCTGCTATCTACCTATTTCTATTTAGGTATCGGGAAAGTCTGCTATATAATGAAACGAGGTCATTTAGGGAGATCTTTTGGTATATTAGTGCTCCTTTATAATCTGAGATGAATAAGCATTATTTAGGGTGTCTTACTCTATTCGACGGTTACTATGCAAATACAACTTATCTCTTTGTATCTTCAGTTTCCATTGGCATCCTTCGTTATCATCGGGTCTTTCATGGATTACAATTATTTCTTAATACATTTTTAGTATGAAGCGTCAGTGTAAATTTGCTATTTGACACTGGAGTGTCTGATGATGAATCTTCTGTCTACGCAGAGTCATTTTAAAATATCTTAGGGCTCAAGGACAGGAATCGCCCCTAAAAATTTATTTAGACTTTCCGGGTCTATATTTTATACTTGAATGTCAACTTATAAAAATAAAAAAAAAATTGATGACGTTCAAGAGAACGATAAGATGCAAGTTACTCATGTTCCAGCTATGTCTGTCAACTTACCAAAACTTGCTGTTAGTTTCGAGCACAGACTAATGCTATGAGATTGCATTTAATTTTGTTGAAAAGCGCTACATAGTGAGGAGTAGTCGAAGTTTCATCAGTTCAACAATTGGTCAACAGAAAGCGCTAGTTACACAACTTGCGCAGTAGTCACAAAATAGAATTTATGAATAAATTAGCCATGGGTATTTTATTGTTGTATACCAAAATCTTCTTCAGAATGTAACAAATACTTTTCTGAAAGCCGCATTAAAATCGGTTAAGCCAAACGCAAGATAATCGTGGACAAACATACATACAAACATAGGGGTCAAACTTAAAACCTCCTTTTTTTGAAGTCGGTTGGTTAAAAATAAAAACTTTTTTAACAGAAATCAACTTCAAACTGTAATTTTGATCAGATTTTTAGTGCATCTTTTTAAAGTCGGTTCTTGTTATTGTAAAAAAAGTTTTTAATTTTAAATAACCAACTTCAAAAAAAGGAGGTTCTCAGTTTGACCCGTATGTTTGTTTTGTATGAGCTGAATTCAAATATTTTATTAGCTTTTTAAATATAAGATGGCGGATCTAATGTAAAATCTATTTTTTGCAAATAATCCTCGATATTAAGACAAATATAACAAAATTGCTTAGTTGGTAGTTGCTGTTGAACAGTTTATTGTTAAACGATATTGTCAGATTGTAAGTAATGTAAAATCATTTATATATCCATTGTGTTAGTGAATTTTGTGATTTAAAAAAAATGTAATAATGTTATAATACTGCAGCGGGCGGGGGCGTAAAGATAGCTGCTATCTACCTATTTCTATTTAGGTATCGGGAAAGTCTGCTATATAATGAAACGAGGTCATTTAGGGAGATCTTTTGGTATATTAGTGCTCCTTTATAATCTGAGATGAATAAGCATTATTTAGGGTGTCTTACTCTATTCGACGGTTACTATGCAAATACAACTTATCTCTTTGTATCTTCAGTTTCCATTGGCATCCTTCGTTATCATCGGGTCGTTCATGGATTACAATTATTTCTTAATACATTTTTAGTATGAAGCGTCAGTGTAAATTTGCTATTTGACACTGGAGTGTCTGATGATGAATCTTCTGTCTACGCAGAGTCATTTTAAAATATCTTAGGGCTCAAGGACAGGAATCGCCCCTAAAAATTTATTTAGACTTTCCGGGTCTATATTTTATACTTGAATGTCAACTTATAAAAAAAAAAGAAAAACCCGGTGTTCCGATTGTTTTAATTAAAAACACACTGACACCATCTATTATTGCTTCGTAATACCACTATGAAGTATCTACTGCGTTATAAAGCGTTTGCTAGCATTTCTACTTCCTTTTTACCTAACGAAAGGTCATAACCTCTACAAGCCTAAGTAAGTATTGCTTCAAAAACAAATAACCTATTATTATTTATATCCGTTAAATATTACTATTAATCCGTTGATTTATTTGTTAGTTGTTTTTTTCATATTAAGAACGCTACAAATATCTATTTCAACCATAGATATAGAAAGTGAAACAATCCTATGTCTATGATTTCAACGAATGCACGGCTGTTTTCATATAGGGTAAAAGTGGGATAGATGCCAACTTTTTGAAATTGAGTTATAATTATAAGACGATTACTATTATTAAAAGAAGTTCATGATTATTGATAGACTGGACCTTTAACTCGAAACTGGTAATTGAAAATAAAAGGATTTTCGTGACATAAATAAAAATAAGTAAAAGAGAGATTAACTCTAAGAAAGAGGATAGATGCTTATGGTGTGGGATAGTTGCACATTTGCAATTTATGATGTGAGGATAGATGCCTTAAGAAATAAAACAAAAATGATTGCTCCCATTTGTGTAGTTTTATTGCAAATTTAACTAAGCAAACTTAAAAATAATATTTTCTTTCTATTTACTACGTCTTTTTCTTTGGATTGAATTTCTTATTATCCAATCTGATATTGACTTTGTATCTTTATAACCTTCCAAGCATTCTAAGCATTAGGAGTTTTTCCTGTTATCATCAAAAGTATATTCTTTTTCAAAATCGGAGATTTCAGAAGAAGACAAATGAGCTGTTGTTTGTTTTTGTTTTGATTTAATTTTTCTTTTTTTCAGGTCTCCTTTCTTGTTTTCAGAGTTCTTTTTTCTTTTCTACTTCTTTTATTTTTGTTTTCTTTATCTTTGTCTATGTATTCTGCTACCTCTCTACTCTTAGTACCTAATTCTGTTCTGAGTCTCTTCTTTTGCAGGTATATCTTTTGTCGCTTTGCCTTTATATTTTTTTTACTTCTATGAATTCCCTAAAGTACAAGACAACAGCAGACTGTTTTCCTCTTCTATAAAATGGAATAGGTATACTCAGTCTAGTGGCTGTAGTGCTTGGGTTGTTGTATGACTCGGCAAAAAAATTGATATCTTCTTCATCGCAATTTCACCGTTGTTCATAGCTTCCATGGCTTTTATCGAAGCTTCCTGTGTCCATTGAGCACGCGGTCGAGCATTTCTTTTTATTATATATTTTCGTGGCATATTACAATATAAATTATAACATAACAAAAACAGCAAAATGTTTACTCAAAGTATAACAAAACTTTTGTTTTCTAACTGTCTGTTATGAAGAGTATATCTATCCTATCTCAGTACTGAAGAATCTATACTTTTGCCTAGGGATAGATGCCTTTTGTATTTAAAAAACAATGGCTTTTGCAATGACAGAAAAAATAGGCAAACAGTCAAACACACTATTAAGAATACTATGAAAACACAAAGCATTCACTCTACTCACCTCATAAAATTAAAAATTACGAGCGTAAGAGAATCCTCGCGATTCGAAAACAGCAATTGAGATTCACGAAATTTACGTTCCTTGAATGAAACCGACGACAGGCCTATTTCTGTAAGCTGTTTCGCTCGCACCGACGCGGTGGGGCACAGTACTTTTCTAATAGTCGTTAAGCTTGTCGGTGCGTATTATTAAATTGGTAAGGAATTAATCGAGGCAACTATCCCCCAATGGCATTTATCCCACTTTTACCCTATACACAGAGTAAACACATCTCACACTGCCCGCCTCTTTATGTAATTCGAACACATTCACCGAATTCCGTTACTGCACAGCTCGTTTTATTAAATAAGTAATAGTATTATTTCGATTGGAAACCATTGGAAACTGAATCTACATTATGTATGTTACACTGGGATTGTTTGTTGATATGTTTGTTTGGGGTTTTCTGATAAGACTTAGAAATGTGCATTTTTACAAGTGGAAAAACAGTACCAGAATTTTAATAAATATTGGATTCTTTACAAATGTTTATAAATTAATACCTAATATAAATGTTAATGATTTATGCGCTGTTTTCATAAAAGAAAAACTTCTAAACCACAGTTAGTGACTATTTTAGATTTTTAAATAAAAATAAAGAAATTTGGTTTATTTTTAAAAACAAGCTTTTATTAATTGTCAAAAAAAAACAACTAAAAAGTTAAAAATAATTTGATTCTAATAAGAAATATACCATTTTCAGGGTACATTATAGCCCACTTTTTAAAATATAAGCGCGTTACACCTTATTTATTTTTCTCTTGCCGTCAAAATGTTAAAGCTTAATTTATTAATAAAAGCGTGTTACATTAAGCCCGTATTGCAAAAAATTCAGTAAGATAAAGTTTTAATATGAAAAATAATAGGTTATATAGTAACGTAAATCGTTAATATTTTAGAGTAGTTGTTTTATTTTGAAGCAAAAAACGAAACGTAAACGTTCATTTGGCAACCTAATTCCATAGTTGGACACAAATAAAGAACACCTTCTAGTTGTGAAGTTGGACACAGGTAAAGAAAACCTTTTTATTCCAAAGTTGGACACAGGTAAAGCACACCCTCTTATTCCAAAGTTGGACACGGGTAAAGAACACACTCTAATTCCAAAGTTGTACATAGGTAAAGAGCGCCCTCTAGAGGCTCAGTCTTTTTAATTAATTACCTGCTTGATTAACGCAAATACCTCAGATTCATAACTCAATCTGTTATTTCACTAAACTTCATTATTATCTTTTTTTATTTCAATTGGTGACGTTCAAATGAAATAGTCCAACGTATAAGATAATAAAGTGATAAATATTCGAACTATCTCCCATTCCTTCCTTCCTTCTTCGATGTGGAGACCAGATTTCGCATTATTGCATATAATTTCTCCAGAGTAATGTGTATATATAGTCCTATGCGTAGTTCAAGATGAATATAGTTTAGCGAAGCGCCATATTCAAGTTTTCGGCTCGTTATTAAAATTTTGCCTGTATCGTGGCGTCGCGCGTCCTCTTTTTAGAAATTGTGCGTCATGAACTGCTTATTTCTTCATAATTCGCTATTCATGAGCCTTCTCTGCACAATTCTTAACACGTATTCGTAAAACACTGCTTAAATATACACGTAGAAACACACTAAATGAATTTAAAATTTTAACAGAAAAAAACACCACTCCTTCTTAAGATGCGCTCTAAAACTCTCGAACTATCTCATTTATTTATTTATCATTTTATAAGAAACAAATAAAAGTGCAAAATCCTAGTCGCCAATTATTTGCTCTGATTCTTATAATTCATTGCAGAAAAACGAGGAAAAACGTTAGGGTGATCAAATCTCGAAATATTTATTATCATGTTAGTTCGTTGCAATAGGACAGTGGACTTGATTTTAAAAACGAGCTGAAAACTGCACATTCAAGTAGGGCGCAGCCTTAAACTATTGCGCAAAAAATATTGGTCGCTGCGAAGATATTCTGGGATAGGACTACATTCAAGAGTGGACGTCTTTCGGCTACACTAACAAAACGTATGGTAGAAATAATATATTATGTAGGTGCTGTCTTGATCCCCCTGGATATTGAAATTTAAACAAAAAGTTGTATTCGCATAAAATTAAGTTTTATTATTTTCTTCTTGGATTATTTACAGGAGACAAGGATTTATAAATGCGTATGTAGAGAACTGGTTTTATCAAAAATCAAGTAATGACAGTCAAAAATAAAATAACCATTTGACAGTTATACAAATTTAGAAACTAAAAATAATAATTTTGCGTGAAGTTTAAAAAGTTATAACCTAATGAGGTTATATATGCTACATAGAAACATTGTTAAAATTGATAAAAGTGTTAGCTGAACTAAATTTAAGGTTATTTAACCAGAAGATTGTGGTCGTAAAATAGATGAATTCAACAATTACTTTTGTCAGAGATTTAAGATGTTTACTAATATTAACATAATTTTTTTCTAGCTACATCCCTAAGTTTTATTGATCAAAATTGTGTAAAAGGCACGCTGAAGACAGAAATAATTAATGCATTCCATTCCATTCACGCGAGAGTGATACCCCTGGTGTTGCAAGCGTCCATAGGCCACGGTAACCGCTTACCATTAGCCGGACCGTGTGCTTGTTTGCCACCTTAGTAGCATAAAAAAAAAAATATATAGTAATTAAAACACAGCTCGATAAAACATTCACTTCCTTTAACCAACGAGCTTTATCAGTTGGGCGCTGTTAACTTTCTGTCTTACAGCCAATGCTTTTAAAAACTCTTCTCAACTGCCATCAATATTTAACCTTATATATTTCGCACTCAAGGTCAAAATGGTTTGTATCCGAAGACAAACAGTTAAGATTTATGATTTTTGCAAATGTATTTTTTGCGATAATTCTTCAGTAAGGGTAGAAAGTTTAGATATAATGCATTCTGTACTGTGTTACTTTTGATCTGTACTGTTTTCATTTTGGAAGTTTTATTGAATGTTTTGCTTCGAGGTTGGGTTGCAGTCTTTCTCTTCAGATATATGGATTTTTTTAATTTTTTCTTTTATTTATGGCTAACCAACACATCAAAACAAACATAGTATACTACAATATCCATCTTATAGTATACTACAATAACATCTTGCTAAATGCACAACTTCTTATAGGTTAACACTACATGCATTGAAACTGAACTGAAGTATCTAGGAGTAACATAAGAATAAGTTTAAACCATAGATGTACAAGATCAACCATGCCAAATGCAAAACGAAACAGAAAAAAAATTGCAAATGTGTGAGTGGAATAGTGTTGTCAAACAACACTATCGATAATTTTACCTGCACAAAATTATTGCAAACTAGCGCGCTGGTGAAATTAAATATTACCTATGTCGCGTTTACACTCGCGCTACGCAGTCTCGGAACGCGTTGTCGGACGAAGCAAACGTTTTACACGCTTGTGCTCGTACATGTGCCCAATAACATAGCGTTGAATGCAAGAGTGTAAACATACCATTAGAACCTAAACTATTAGGACTATAATCACGTCTTATAGGAAATTTAAAAATCTAATCACTTTCTTCTTAAAGAACCCCATATCGTAGTCCCTCGAGAAAACCTCAGCAGGGAGCTTATTCCACAACTTAAGCGTTCGCGGGAATAACTTCCTCTCAAACCGCACTGTTTGTGACCATTTAGGTTACGAAGAGTGAGAATGAATTCACTTTCGATGGCGAGCGGAACGATGGTAGAAAGTAGCTGTGGTAATTATTTCAAACAATTCCTCAAAACACAGAATATATTATAGAAGCGGTAGAACACACACAGGGAGGCAAAATCTCTCCTCAGACTTAAAGGTTCGATACGATTTGTGAGTTTGGGATCGTCGACGATTCTTACTGCTCGTCGTTGAACCGAATTAAAAGGGCTAAGCTGGTATATAACATATAACACCAAAGATCGTAATACACTTGGAGATGGTAAGTGCTGTGTTCTGGAATTGTAGAACCACAGTAAATGGAATTTTATTAGCGGTGAACGCGCAGACTTGTGTCTTTATTGGGTTGAATCCTGAAACGCTTAACGCCCGCCGGACCTCCCACTGTGTTATGGAGATTTCTGGCATAGTCTTACCGCATCACGGTAAAGTAGATGGTACAGCTCCTTAGTTATTGATATTCGTATTAAAAATCTTGTGAGCTGAAGAAGAGCTGCCTCCACGAGTACGATGCATAAAAATCCCGCAATCCATCACAATCTGCTGACTTATAATGCCACACACAACGCCAATTAATTGGCGCAGAGGAACATTGATTCCGGGCGAGAGAGTAGTCAAAAGAGCCAAGAGGCGCATCCACTGAGACGGAATATCAGTTCGGACGTGTAGTTAGCACTCCTAGCCTCTATATCAGGTATGCTCGTTAGAGAAAGTACCAGTTGAGAGAATTTTGTTTGAGTAATTGTAAAGAATAAAAACAAAATTTAATTGATACGTCTCAATTATTTTTATTGAAAGTATCTAAATTTAACAAATTTAACATTATTTTGTAATAATACTAAAACTATAAGAACATTTAATATAGAAACTATTTGTAAGTAGACTTCTGGTGAACAAAACACCGTCATAAAAACCAAGTATTTTATATTATTTTTCATCATGCAACCTCTTACAATTCACCCTCACCGTGAGCGTAATACATATTGCATTTCATACTAATTCTATAAATGTGGCTCAAACGGCGCGTACGATGCGGACAAATGTGCGATCACCTTTGGATGGCTATGAATAATTATCTTATTAATATTCTATACATGTATAGTTTCATAATTCGATACTGATGCCGTCGGCCGCCACCTTGTCAAGCTCTATGGTAACTAAATGTCTACATATTTTACGCAAAATACTCTCCAAATCCTCATTTAACAACGAAATAATGGTACTCAGTAAATCAAGACAAAAAAAATGCAAGCTATGATTTAAATTGTTTTTTATTTCGTAAAATTCTCAACTAAAACTGATAAAATATGCATATGACAACAATGCAGTAAAAATTATCATTATTTACCTGTGAAATGTGTACTTATTCGAATTATTATCTGTTGTGACTTCACATTTACTCACAGCACAAGACACCATAGTTACCTACAAAATTAATAGTTTGTATGTTAATCCAGGATGATTTAAAAATAAAATCCATTCGCCTTAAGAGAAACGCTATGTCCTCTTGTGGTCATATAATTTTATACTTTTTTTATCATAATTATAATGAACGTGTTTCTATTTATGCCGCAGTTAGAGCTTCTCATAGACTTTATTATATATACGCATGAAGTCAGCGCTATGTCAATCTCTATCGTAACTAAATGATTACATATTTTACACAAAATATCCTCCAAATCTTGATTTAGCAACAAAATATGGTATCTAGTCTATAGAAAAACATATAAACTACGATTCAGGTTTTTTTCGTTGATTTTTCAGCTGTATTAGATAAAATATCCAATCAACAATGCAGTAATTCTGATTATTCCGTCTTGTAAATAAACATTGGCTCACACTAGAAGACATCTTTTGTATCTAAACAATATTTTAAATATTAATGACGGATTACAGAAAGAAAAAAGAAAATTCCAGTTACAGTAAACAAATGACGACCTTACCGGATCTTATCGCGACAGACATTGACATAGGCACCTATTTTCTTCTGTCCTATTTTGTCTCGGGCTCTATGCACTTAATTTGGATTTCTCGCTTCCACGCTTTATTGGTCTTTTTTTTTTCTTGTGCGGAGATTGAACCTACACCCCTCGTTTCCGTAGATAGTCTTCACTACCAACAGAGCCAAGGAACCGTCAAACGTATATATCTTTGCCGCAAAAAGAACTCCTAATAGACATTATTATCGATATCGATACGCATGACGTCAGTGCTAAGTCAATCTTTATCGTAACTAAATGATTACATATTTTACACAAAATATCCCCCAAATCTTGATTTAGCAATGAAATATGGTATTAAATCAAGAGAATAATATATAAACTACAATTCAAATTCATTTTTACGTTAATTTTTCGGATAAATTCGATAAAATATAATTAACAACAAAGCAGTAAAAAATTCATAAATCACCGGTAAAACGTGTATATATTTGGATTATTGCGACTTGTAACGTCACATTGGCTCACAAAATAGATACCAAATTTACGATTTAAATATTCTAAAATATAAATCAAGGATTCAAGCAGGAAAACAAAAAATTCCAATCGCCGATATCACCGCTTATCAATGTAATTATTGTCAAATTCGGGCATTTTCTTCTATCTGATTTTCTCATGGGCACTATGCACTTAATTTGGATTTCTCACTCCCACGCTTTATTGGTCTTTTGAACGTAGTGAATTTCTATGGTTTAAACTAATATGAGACAGCTGTCAGACAGTATTTAAGCATTAATTAACAATATAAACTATAAGTAGGTAATCCAAAGATACAACAAAAAACTATTTTGGGGTTAAATTAAGAAAACAGGTAATAGTTAAGGAACTTATATTAGAGTCTGTAATCTATACAAAGTAGTTAAAATTAAAACTGTCATCTATCCACATATGCATGTATGTATATATAAAATTAAAAAACCAAAAACAGTACTCTAAATTTCAAACCGTATGTGAGCTCAGCCATGTAACTTGAAGCCACTAAGGAATGTTAACGATAAACATTCTGAGAGATCAGTATGTTAGGTTTTAGGCTTCCGATCCCCGGGCATGCCTCCATTATCTCCTTGTCTCGTCTTTACATTACTCAGGCGAGGTCTTTTTACCTGTAATGTATAGCAGCAGTATAAGTAATCAAACATAAGAAGCAACATCCATCGCTAATTCAAGCAAAAGAGTCACATTCCAATATTCAGGTCACTACAACACTTAGCCATCAGAAAGGTACAAAATTCATATTAGAATGAATTCACTCAGTAATACATTGCATTTTATATCAATTTATCGCATTTTGCATATGCCCACCTCATACGCTTTCTTTATACAGGGTGGCCAGGAAGTTGACGTTCAAACGTTAAATTTAGATACTTTATGATGAGGAGTATCCGAATCACCCCATGTATGTTCTACGATTTTTCGTACTTTTCGAGATAGAATTTTTTTAATGATTTTTTTCGTAATTTTCACCTAACATCAGTTTTCGATTTTTTTCTAGTTCTGTTGAACATGTCTGGTTCAGTTTTTTTGTGATAACTAATAAACATAGTCTAACCTAACCGATAATATATGGTATAAAATATGGTTTATCTAGGAATTGCATAACATACTTAGAATTTATTCGAAAGTTCAAAACTAAGATTTGAGCTCAGTACTCACAAATTTTCAAAGTATTAAAAAAAATCAAATGGGGAGATTTTGGGTTCAAAGAAATTTCAAAAACTTCCTAAGACATTAAACTTTAAAACAAGGCCAAATAAAAATAGGGTTATCAAGGGTTTATTTTCTGTAACTGACCTTCAAAGTAAATTAAGGCATTTTTTACGGAAAAAAAATAATTGTTTTATTTTATTTAAATTTTTGAATTTCTGTGCGTTATGATGGATTTGAGTAAAACACAGTTAATTATTAATAAGATAAATTTATTTAAAGAAAATTTTGAAAATTTCGCCCTCTCACAGAAATGCACAATCTACACCCGCGCAAAAAATTATGTCTTAACTCCCTAAAAGCTTCGCGGTTATTTCTCACAGTGGTTTCGGCTTCGCGAATTTTTCTTCTAAGCTCTTCTTCACTTAAAGCTTCTCTGGCGTACGTTATTTCTTTAAAGTAGCCCCAGATAAAAAAATCTATAGGGTTGAGGTCAGGCGAGCGTGGTGGCCAGGCAATTGGCCCTCGTCGTCCGATCCACCTGCTGGGGTACGTCTCGTTTAAATGGCGACGCACTTGCGCCGCGTAATGACATGGTGCGCCGTCGTTCTGGAACACCATTGTCCTCAATTCAAGGTTTACATTTTCCAGTAATATTGGTCTTATCTTCTAAAAAACTTTTGTAAGTCTCGCCGTCTAATCTGGATGGCAGTTCAAATGGGCCTATTAATTTCGCCATACAAGACGCCAGACCACATGTTCACATTAGGGCATGTAATATCGGAAGGTTTTCAATTCCGATGTTGATTTCCGATATTAGCTTTTAATATCGAAATTCCGATACTAATATCGGAATTGAACATATTTTTCATAAAGTTGTATTAGATACAAGATGTTTTAAATTATTTTCTTTTTGTAATCAACATAAAAATTAAACAACTTCTGTGATGAGACGAGAAGATGTCTTAAACTATAAAAAAAAAAACATTAATTTAAAATCGATCCTGATAAATATATTTCAAAATAGCACAACCTATGAACAAAATCTAAATTAAAAATACCTTCTGAAATAACTTCACTAAAATATTTAATCAAAAATCAAAAAACAAGAGAATAAAACTACTCCTGTACTATTTATTTATTTTTTAGAAAACCACCTCCACCACATTCTTCATAATGCGTTCATAGAAACTCCTTTACTCAGCTACTAATTAAATAAAAAAACTCAAAATCATCTAAATACAATTGGAAACAAATGGAACAAAACCACTTATTCACTAACATTATGTATATATTTTAAGAGATAAACTTAATAGTGCATTCTCAATAAATAAAAGGCTTCTAGCATTTCAGCAAAAGCAAACTTCGGACAATTCGGAAAGTAATAAAACTACCTCAACATAGTCTTTGTTTCTATGGCAGCTCCAGTGCATACAGGTCTTGCATTATATTTGAGGTTTAGGACATGCATACGCATTACATATTTTTTTACTTGTTGGTTTGAAAACTTTGTCGCCTTTTGAAGCCAATGGAAACTTTAAGAATTATAAAGGCGAATAAAGTGAGGCGACGTTGTACGAAGTGTAGATTTGCCTTTCAATACTCTCGTCCTTGCCCTTCGTTAGCAGTATCGCCGACTCTATGGTGCATGAGGGTGCTCGTGCCCCCAAATGTTAAGTGTCTGCGGCGCTGAACTCTAATATTTTATAGTTTTACTATGATTTCGGGGACTCGGGGCCCCCTTAAGATTTTTTTTGAGCAACGTGCCTGTTCGTGGATAGTGTACTGGGTGCTGTGATAGTTTGTAGGACTTTAGTAGAAGAAAGTACGAAAGCTGTAATAGCATTCTGTAACTATTTAGAAGGTATTGAGACAACATCAAATGGCTGGCACCGTTTACGTCTTATTTTAAAAAATTTAAACAGAATATTTGACCAATTCCGATTTTACGATATTGGACTACTCAGTATCGGAATTATAATATCGGACTTAACGGTCCGAGATTCCGGGATTTCGATATTCTGAGATTCTGTTATTCATGCCCTAGTTCACATGTAGCCTATATGCTATTCCAGGACCTAACCCTTATGCATGCAAAATTTCATCCCGATGCGTCCAGCGTAATTGAGCAACAAACATTCATCCAGACATACAAACTTTCACATTTATAACATTAGTAGGATTGATTAAAACCCAGGCTCCAACTTATCAAGTTTAAATAAGTAGTTTAAAATCAATAAAGGTTTACCGCAAACAACCTTAAGAAGTGCAAACGAAACAATCCTAGATCCATCGCTCGCGCACTCTTTACCAAGTTAAGAAAATATACATTGTAGTTCACGTTAACATTGTAAGGATACTTAACACAAAACTAGTTTTGTGAAAATAGTGATTACGATTTTTTTAACTTTGTTAAACACATTTATTCCATCGGCCCGTCGAAGTAAAACTTACTGTAACAACTGTTCGATTCCGAGAATTTTTTTAAAATTGTCAACCAAAATAAGACAGCTAATTCTCTTATTAGCCCTCACTCCTTTCTCACGATTCAATCATCTAACAAAATCGATCACGAATGCAACTATAGAATAATTAGAAATGTCAGCAATCGATTTTTAGTTAATTACAGATTGGATTTTGTACAAAACTACTTTTAATAACCTAATGAAAATTTTTATTAAAAGAATGAAGTTACCCGATAAGTTACTTAATAAACCCAAATAATACATGTTAACCTACATAAATTACATCAACATAATTGATGAGCTTTCTCACCTTGCATACGACACAGTGTACGACTTACTCAAATTCACATTGAATAAACAAAATTAACAATTTTTTAATTTATCTTATTCAGTAGTTGGATATGCAATATCTTTAAATTAGATTTTATTATAAATGCAGTATAATTTTCCTATTCTCAATTTTTAAGTCTCATAAAAAGCTATATTTTGTTTAATCGACAAAAATTATGCGAATATTATTAGAAATTCTTTTCATGGTAGAAAAGAAGACAAAACTTGTAACTATTACGTTTCTAATAATTACAAAGTATCAAGAATAATATCGACTGTTATGATTTAAGTAATTTGAAAGGAAATAATTTATTTATTTATTTAATTCAATAAAAATATACTATATTACTTATTATAGACATTTGTTTTCAAAATACTAATTCGAAACCTAAACAATTTAAAATAAATTCACAGGTTTAATCTCAAATAAAATTTTAATAAAGTCAAGACCAAAATTCTTTGAATAACCATATATTCAATAAACTGACTTTCGATTATTTCGAAAATGACCACTCAGTTTCTTTTTTCTTTCCAAAATTTAAATATAACATAAAATACTACATGAAATCAATAATCAAAATAAATACTTATTTTGAGTAATTTGTCATTGTATTACATGTAACAACTTCAACTTTGTGTATGTTGCAGGTATCAAAACTAAACTGCTACATATTCGTCATTCAATTGACACTCGATTATTATTTTATGATTTTCGATAAAATTTACTAATATTATTATGAATCAAATATTTATAAACTACGAATAAAATCAGTTCAAGAGCGTTTATAAACTTCATAAGATTTTATACTAATCTATTAACCCTGGTCACGGCACCAAATTGTAACTAACCCCCCCAAACAATAAAAATATATTACCTCCTTCAACTTAACTTATACCTACCTAACTAACCAGTATGGAAATAAAATATTATAAGACAATATAAACACGAAACTTTAAAATTGAAGTATAAAGATTTCGAAGGTTTGGCTATGTGATCGTCTAAGCGGTAGGACCTTATTGTGTAACGTAGACCGCAGGTTCTTTAAGAGAAAGACTGAAACACCGTTCTAGTAATGAAAATAGTATCCTCTACCCCTATGCGCTTTTTATTTTTCTAAAAAAATAAAAAGGCGATAAGCTCCACCTAGCGCTTCCCACGCGTACGTATCCATACCGAGGCTAACTTAGCGCACATCCCCCGCAGGAGAAGAGGTGTTAAATCATTATTGGTATAACCATTAAATTATCGTTGCAGCCGGAGCTGAAGACCGAAGTCTAATTATATAATTTAAGGAACAAATCCTTGTGCGTGCATAGCACAAACGCTCAGCCTTAGGCCAAAGAGTGTGACATCCATTCACACAGACACATCCATGACATTATGAATAGAGCACGCCACGTGTTAAGCACACTCCGAAGAGCAGGACGCAATAAACCCCACTGAACCATTTGTTTAGGTACTAATTATTATGTACCAATGGACCAGCTATGGAATTCACCAAGAGGGCACGTCTCATGCTTAACACACTCCGAAGAGCAAGACGCAATAAGCCCCACTGTATCCACGTAACTTCAGTCGTAGATTATAAATGATATATTTCGGTTTTCAAGCCGCTGTCCACACCATACATGATCAAGGATTCATAAACAGGTTAAATGTATAGGTACATTATCAGTTCAAGTACGAAGAATAATAGTTTATAGCTTATTTGATCGATTAACGATAGAATAAGTGTGAGTTAGATTATTTATGTAATATTCAGTATCGCAGCTTTTCAGGAATTTAGTCGCGAGCCAAATATGATTCCATGAGTTGTTACCAGTCGCGTAGGTGAAGTATCACTGTCGCCTTCGCCTAATCAGCGTCCGACTCCCCACAACTTAGCAACGGTTTACGTGTCAATTTAAATAAAACAACAATTGCCTTCTTTCGCAGTTTTTCGACTCTGAAATACAGCTCGGGGCAAGGACCTTTACCCTTCTACACTGTGTTATCTGTTGTCGTAGTTCAAGTCTCTCGGCACTGAACTCACATTTGTATTTGACCCAATCAAACGGATCGTAACGTTAGGCGAGAGATGTTCAAACCATCTGTGAGCTCAACCGATGTAACTTGAAGCCAATAACGAATATTAACGATAAACATTCTGAGAGATCAGTAGGTTTTAGGCTTCCGATCCCTGGGCATGCCTCCATTATCTCCTTGTCTCGTCTTTACATTACTCAGGCGAGGTCTTTTTACCTGTTATGTATAGCAGCAGTATAAGCAATCAAACATAAGAAGCAACATCCATCGCTAATTCAAGCAAAAGAGTCACATTCCAATATTCAGGTCACTACAACACTGCCACCTTTTATTAGCCATCAGAAAGGTACAAAATTTCTATCATATTAGAATGAATTCACTCAGTACATACAATACATTTCATTTAATATCAATTTATCGCATTTTGCATATGCCCACCTCATACGCTTTCTTTACATATTGTGGCACCGCGACGCTCGCTGCTGCCTATGTATGTCTACGTAAACTTATGCTGTCCCCGGTGTTCTAGTTATGAATTTTATTTTATTTTCGAATTTAGGTTTTTATCTACATATTTATGTTAAGCCCGTCTTTTGAAAGTCTACAAAAATATTAAAGACCTCCACCGCCACGATCCTGGCTAACTTTTTTTAAGTCCTCGATCTTCCACGATCCTGTTAAATTATTATTTTAATCATTATGTAAGTTTTATATAACAATTTTTTTTTCTTTTTTTTTTAATATTATGAAGGAAGTATATGGCTTAGTCGACGGGTAGGCTTGGCAGATGGGTACAGGCTGAAGAGTTTCTTGCCGTTTCTTCACTTCAGAACGTCTTGTAAAGCAGCAACCTCTGCTCCGACGTGAAGTACTGCCTCGCTTGTTGAGTATACCTAGTTTTTTGGACGCCAGCTTCACCTTGTCTTGCAAATGATCTCGGGACTGAACACCGCTGGAGATGTCAACGCCGAGGATCCCAATGCTTTTGGAGATAGAGAGGGGAGTGTTTTGGAATTGTGGTCCTCAGTGAATGGGGTTTTCTTAGCGGTGAACGCGCAGACTTGTGTCTTTGTAGGGTTCAATCGGAACCAGTTTGTCCGTCCCCAGTCAGATACCTTGGACAATGTGGTCTTGATTTGAGACACAAGTTCTCCGCGGTTTTTCTCCATTACGAAACGAGGGATGTTTGCGCAACCCGTGTAATAAACGTCTCCAGTATGCTTATCTGCATAGCAATGCATGTTGTTGATGCCCAACATGTCATTGATATGCAGTTGAAACAGCGTAGGAGACAGCACAGAGCCTTGCGGGACACCAGCATTATTTAAAAGGCGGTAAATTTCGTTTATAAGAGCGGTTGTCCAAGCCGAGGTTCGTGTCCAGGACACCCTTGTACAAACCGCTCCAACTTTTTGCAGCAAAGTGCAAGCAGCACCGCAGCAAAAGTTAGTCCGCGTGTAGTTGTCAAGTCCATCTGCAGCCAACAACAGTAGACAGTAGCTAGAAAAAAAACAGTCTGTCTATCTATCTAATACTAACTATTTAACATCAACCTAATGTCTTATTTGTTGCACATTTTTTCAATTTCTTCGTGCTTCGGATGGCCCGTTAAACTGTAAATGGGTGAGGCATCTACGTATGTTACATATTTTTATTCATCAAAAGCCTATGGACTATGGTCTAGCCAGTCACAGTATCTAGATAGCTTACAATTGTAAATCACAGTATACATTGCGGGCCGCAGTAGTGCTCACGGTAGCTTTGGTCGTTCCCAGAAAAGTAGAAAGTTTTAGTAGAAATAAATAAATAAAATACATAATCAAATAGGTACTTTACTCTAGTACCAACTAGACCAAAAAACGAATAAGCATTTAAATTTAACGTGTATGTTAAATTTTATTCTTTATCCTTTGTAAACAGTGTGTGATCGCAGCATTAAGTCGCCGCAGATAAGGATTAAAACTTTTAATTATTTGAACGGAGAATGTCAACATTACGCAGGTCTAGTTTAGTTTAACTTTAATTTTGTTAGAAATACAATTTTGATTATTTTAATGCGTAAATGTGTACCTATGCTACAGAAAAATAAAAAATAATCATTGACATATGTGTGTAACACAACTTTGTTTTTGGTAGCTAACTTACTAATTTATATAACTAAGTGTTTCAATACAGATTGTATACTTGTTAGCTCATTAACAAAATATTGCACGGCAGTGCCCTTGCCAATACGAGGCAAGCGAAGCGCTTCGTCGTTATTTTGAACTTTCATAACTAGGGTTTGGAGAATATTAGATAAAAAACAAATTAAAACTTGGAACTTTTACCTCCTAACGGTAAAAGGTATAAGGGATACCCCAACTAGGGGATGGAATTTTGTATGACACTTTTGCAAATTTTGATGCTATGATGTATGGGTTTTCCCATAAAAACTTAATTTCATGATCAAAAAATACGTGTATCAGGTTTTTAAAAAACAAATATCCCTCAACCCCTTTAATTTGGGGATAAAAGTATATATGGGGCTTTCGTCAGGTTTCAGAATATTACTACATAATTTTACTTATATTATACGTGTGTCAAGTGATCTTAATTATATTCAATTCTAATTAAAACCATTATAAAAAGTAAATAAATACAATTTTATTTCGATAGTTTTTTCCATGTCATATATTTTTTTCTCTAAACATCAGTTCTTACATGTCGAAATTTATAGACTCTAAATAGGTAGGTATCTACAACATTAAAGAAGGTCAGGAACATACTCCTATTCGCTATCCAAATAGTCTACTGGGGTAACTGACTCACTAGCACAACTAGTTTATTTACCGGCCTTCGTAAGATACCTTGGTTGCGATTTCCACTATTCTATGTAGTACGCCTATCGCGGCCAGGCGTGGTCCCTACTACCTTACCCCTCGGCCAAGTATTTCTAGGAGAGTTTGAGTCAACAATTAAAACTAGATCTCTCAATTTGACTGGACTACCTGCGTCTGACGTCCAACGATGACGCGCCTGAAGGCTAAGCAAATATTTACGTACCCAGCGAGACCAAAATTTATCGGCTAAGCGCTGAACCACTGGTTTCTTAGATACAAATCGTCATCGGAAAGTTCACCAGGTCGTGGTAGAGGATTGGAAAAAGATGTGCTTCTTCATCATCAATATTCAAAGAAACATGAGTAAGTGGGCGACTATTTACAATATTCTCTCTGCCTTAATCAAAAGCGTCTGAAGAATTTCTTCTTTCGGAAATAGTGTAACTAGCGTTGATGAGAGACCTGTTTTAATAGATCTCACCATCCTCTCCCAAACTCCGCCCATATGAGGAGCATCATGTGTATTGAACGTCCATTTGATACCGAGATCATTAAATTCTTGAGCCATCTTACCTCTTGTCAATATTAACGGAACGGTCTTTTGTAGTTCTTTGTGTGCGCCTCTAAAATTCGTTCCATTATCTGAGTGGATTTGCTTGGGAAATCCTCGTTGAGCTGCCATCCTACGAATCGCCAAAATAGTAGAGTAAGCTGACAAAAAAGACGCCAGTTCAATATGTGCTGCACGAGTACTGAAGCACGTAAATATGGCACACCAACGTTTTTCTCGTCGGCGACCTATAGTGCCTGTTATTGAGCCAAACAGATCGATTGCACAGTACATAAAGGTTCTACAATTTTGGTGTAGTCTATACTGCGGCAGATTAGCTATTATATAGGCTGTGCAGGCCGGCTTCTATTGGATCTACATGTCACACACGAGCCTGTATCATGTTCCTTACTGTCGTCCTTAATCGCTAAATGTAATAGCGTTGACGTAATTAATTGATTAACGTTTCCGTATTATTATGACCAAGTCGAACGTGTTGATGTTTTATGCCTGCATCTAAGATAATAGGTCTTCGCTATAAGTAGACTATCAGCATCCAATTCTGGATTCAACTTCGTCAGTTTACTAAAGGATTTTAACTTCTTGCCTTTTTTCAAAGTAACAATATTATCTCCAAACATTTCTGCTTGAGCTTGTTTTATAAACAATCGCTCAGCTTTTTCTTCATAATCTGTGGTAACCATCAAACTAACAGGTTTTCTCAAATAAAATGTATCTATGTACAATATAGCCCACGACAGGCTCCTAACAAGACAACGCCAGTTGGAAAACCTCTCGTCCAAAATTTACTTCGTATTCTATTTTTGCTTCTTCGTCAAACCCTGGCTGTGGCTGAATTTGAGGCTAATCTTCTTCCGGGAGGCGAAGAAATTCAGAGCCACTGAGCCACCTACTACTCGGATTTTTTTTACCTCTAGTAGCCTCATCAGCTACATTCATCGTTCCGGGTAACCATCTCCACTCGTGGGGCTTGGTAAGCTCATCTATTTCTACCAAACGATTCAAAACGAACACCTTGTTCTTCCTAGGATTTTTGTTAATCCAGAACTAAACAGTCTTAGAATCAGCCTAAAAATTTCTATCTATTAAAAAAGATATCTAATCTCTTCTCAATTGTCTCAAAAAGACTGTTCTTTCTTTACCGTGTGGCTAAGTTTAGCTTCCATAAGAGCTGCTTGAAGTTCAAGCTTCGGTATAGTAGCAGATTTCAATGGTGCACATGATAAGAAAATTGAAGCTTATTCTCTGTTATTGAAGACGAAAATCCGTGAAATACCCAACTTAGTAATGTACGAGATGCGACGGGCTCGTTCTTTTTTCCTTCTTTCACTTCACGGCTTACACTGAGATTCCAATTATCCTGACCTATCAATAGTTAGGTGTTTCAATGACAGCTGATCCTCAGTGACAGTACATTCGGGTAACGTCAAATTATTAACCGTGCGAACTCTATCTAAGTGGTATATGGCATCATCAGTTCGCACTGTCAATGTCACTATTCTACTGCACTTGTCATTTGTACTGTCTACGGCTCCCTGAAGGTTTAAGCCAACCTCTAGTCCGGTAACTCCAATCTCATCTGCTACCATCTTTTTCACCAATGTGACGGTTGAGACTTCATCTAAGAGAGCGTATGTACTAACGGTACCTAAAGGTCCTTCTACACAAATTGAAACAGCTTTTAAGGAAACTTTTTTGTTTTGAGTACACCAACCATTCGCCGATGTCTCATCTACGGTCTTTTCACTCACTTTCTTTCCTGTCTTAGGGATGGGTTAAAGGCTGTGATGTCCTGACATGCTGCAAACGGAACTCTTCTTCTTTGATTTGCAACTGTCCCAGCGATGAGAAGAACTGAGCCAACTAAACCATAAACGTCGTTTTACTGTCCACTCCCAACGTTTATCAATTGGCTCACTTATAAACTTAGGGCAAATATAAATTGTGTGACTCACATCCAAACAAAACACGCATCCAGTTTGTTTTTTAGAAGAAGCCACAACATTCGAAAGACCGAAATCAGCACTGTCGGATGTCAAAGGCGTGTTGATTCTTGGGCTATCTTGTTCTACCATATTTGTAACAAGACGAATTCGGAAGACAATTTCGGAAATCAACTTTGGACTGTACAAATAACCTAAATTCTTAGTTGATTGTATGATGTCGGCACAATAATCTACCTTAGTCGCAAGCAGTACCACCTCAGATTTTAGACCAGTCAACTTAGGCACACTTCATCATTCATTTCATCTATTAACCTACTTAATATTAAGTCAGATCGGCCAAGCCTCATCTCCAGAATACTCATGACTTCAGACGCCGAAGTAGTTGCAATCATTCGGGTAGCAACCGCATGCCACGCCTCGCCTTGAAGAGACCTCTGTAATCGGGCAAGGTTCTCCTCCTCCGAATACTGACCCACTTTAGTAGTTAAATTGTAGGCTTTTTTAAAACGCAACCAATCGAGGGGATTGCCTGTAAAAGTCGGTAAATTATTACTAGTGAGTATGCTTAACATTTTATGATTGTTACTATGTGAAACATTTAAAGCTTTACTAATACAACTGGTCAACTTAGCAATATTAGAACAATCACTATCCTTGGAATGCCGTCGCTCTTCATCGCCGGAGTAGTGTCCATGCACACTGTTGCAGTCCGCGGCATCACGCGCTTTTTCTTGCTTGTCATGGTGTGCCGACATGTTATCATTTAACTGATAATCCACCTAATTAGCGCTGATAGGAGCATTAAAGTAAGGGCGCGATTTTTCTACCCAGAGGTTCGTGGATTTTTCTGATCGGGTTAAGCTCTAGCTGTCTAAACTTGCCAATTCTTCTTTTAGTCTTACCTGAACTAAAGCTTTCTGTACTTCTATTTCTCGTTGCTGTAACTCGGCCAACTCTCTTGCCGCACGGGCTTCCAAAATCCGGCTTTGAGAATTTAAAGAACTTACGTGGGAATCAGATTTTCTTGATACTGGTACAGAATATTCTTTCACTTCGACGCAGTGACATTTTTGACAACTTTTATAGCAACAAGATAAAATATTTATCCGTAGGTTTCAAAGTTCCAATAAATTTCTGGTATAAATCGAATAATATAGTCTCTAAATCGGTAGGTATCTACGACATTATAGGAGGTCAGCAAATAATACGAATAATTTTATTATACTTATGAACTTCGATAAAAAATTAAAATGTGGTGACAAGTATTTACAAAAGAAAACTTCTATGGGGACGGAAATTCACAATGGTGTAAGCCCCGGATGTTGTTATATAAAAATCGTAATTAGCTGTATCAGAGATCGGAACGGAAACGGAAACGGCCAAGTCACATATTTGACTACGATGTAGAGTTTGTAAATTAAGGGCTTGTAGAGTTAGGGCGTGTAGAGTTATAAACTTGGTTCTACATGAAATCGAATAACTTTTTGACACTGCATTGGCAACATATTACATAAAAATGTTTTTGGTGGGATTATTTTTATAAATAGAACTTCTTGTCAGCTCTTTCTTGGCAAAAATTAACATTGTTTTCATTGTATCGACGATTCAAAAATGTGCTCAGATACCTATTTGAATAAATATTGTTTGATTTCATTTGATTTGAACCAACTGTGCATACAACCTATGCGACGCAGAACATTTACCAGGTGAACTGAAACATATTAATAAGATACTGGTCGGAAATGGGTTTTCAAAAACGCCAAAAAAGACACGACACACACGTAAGAAACGTTTGCCTTGGGTGGATAGACAACCAGCGTACCTTCCATTTGTATAAGGAGAAACGGATAAAGTCAGCAATATATCAAAGAATAATGGAATGACAACATATCCAGTTGTATATAAAACGAGATTAAACGGTACTTTACCAAATATCCACGCGTTTAATCCCGTTTTATTTTTAAACTGTATTGACAATAATACAAATATCTTAGGTAATTTTGCCGCCAATTCGCCGCGTTCAAATGTCGATTTCTTTACTTTTTTAAATTAATTTAATGGCCTTTTATTTTTGTTGTGCTAGCCCAAAATTTAAATAAAACTTGATGAGTTATCTCTTTAGTTATAAATGTTCGGTTTTAAAAAAGTTTTTTCTATTTTGAAATTTTATAGTTTCGAACACTCAAGCGTACGGCTAAAACATTGCAGTTCGCTCTCTGTACTGCAAGTACGATTTATCCCAGAGAAACTTGCGTAAAATATATTTGCATATCGTAGGATGTTTGAGAAAAAGCCATTCGAAATATACTATCATAGCTACTTAAGAATGAGATGGCAAACGACTACCATGATTGTAAAGTGGTGGCAGAAGCTTTGAAAATTTAAAAAAAATATTTCAAAAGTATTTTATGAAACATGAATCAAGAATAACATAATAATATACAAATTTTAAGTTTCATACAATGATAATTAAATATTTTCAAACACCAATTACGTATCATTCTTGCAGTACAGCATTGGACAGGGGAAATATTTTTTAAAAAAAGCTACAGACACTACATGTCGTGTGTACAGTATTGGATGTTTCGACGTTCTACTGGAAATTGTAATGCGCAAAGCACTAGCTAATTTAGGATAAATGTCATCACTCCGTTTAAATTACACGTTTTATACTGCATCCTCTATTTAAAATGATTTCTGACTAAAAAAAAGAGAAACTATTTTATCGACAGTGGCCTTGCACGACACTATAACAGGTTCATGGAACTCGAATAGTTCACTTATTTACTAAAAGATATACAAAAAGGCAGTCCTTTTTTTTCAGCCTCATACGTCATTACCGAGGTGATTTATGCCTTGGTCCACACTGGGTGCCTAGGGAAGATTGTAGACTTCACATACGTCTTTTTTGGACATATGCAGGTTTACTCATGATGTTTTCTTTCATCGAAAAGCCAGTTGTGTGAAATTGTGAAAACCAGTGAAATTCAAGGTTCAGTGTAGTCCCGGGTAACGGGACGGAAAATTATTAATCCTTCTTTCACCTTTTCACCTTATCCTTAGCATAACCTTTTTTTTTATATTAAGCGCTTAGAGCGTGTCCAGTACTACTGGTACCTCGAAGAATAACTTGATGAATCCTCTATTTTGTTTGACGAAACGGTAAGTTGTAAAATTTGTCTTCTGGACAACCCGAGTATAGGTAAGTTATTAATGTGTAGTACGGTATGAAGGTTTTGATGGGTTACCTACTAACGCATAGTTCAATCTACATATTTATATATATCATATTCTTCTTTACATATTTCCGTCAGGTCTTTCAGGCTTTCGATCCAAAACTAGCCCTTCACAGCCGTTCTAAATTTCAAATCTCGTAGTCCAGGAAACGTAATTCACTTGATGACTGCAGACCTAATATAACAAATACATAACTTTGACCTGTGACTTTTATACATAAAACATAAAAACCTAAACCAAATTACCTAACATCCTATAGTAAATGTCAATAAACTAAGTGGTACTTAATTTACAGCACAAATGAAGAAAAACTGCTGAACCGAGCTGTTGGTATATACACTGGTTTTACTTTGATAGGTCAATACTGAATATCAATGAGAGTTCTTGTTTTTTTGCCTGCCTGTATTGCGGTGGAATAATAAAACGGGTGTTTTGTGGCGAAACCAGCTTAGCGATAGACAACAAACTGACTCTGACCAACTCACATACTTATTGGATACCTTTTTTTACGTTACGTGATAGAAAACTTAAGTAAAAACAAAGATGATGCAATATGTTACTAAGCGTGCATGAGTTGTGCAGCCACATCTCAACTGTTATTATTCATCAGAGTTATCAAAAAATGCTTATTGTAAGGGTTTTCAGCCTTTCAAGATTTCTTTGCCAATTAAAAAAAAAAAAATTATGAAAAGCAATTTTATTTTAATAATCGTGTATTCACGTTTGTTAGGGTTGTAAAAAATTTAAATTCAATCAGATCTAGTGATCTGAGTGGATCCGGAGTATTCGTTGCGAAAAAAATGTAATTAGTATAGCCTCTTAAATCGAATAACGGAGACTCTGATTAGGCACTGCTCTGAACGTTCTGAGTGACTTAAGCTGAAACGGGGAAAGACGAGTTAGGTTGAGAACTCGAAATTGTGCAAAGTGCGTAGTAATAGACTTGATCCCAAATCAAGTAACTAGGCGAATACCTATAAGATATCTTTTGTATTCTTGGATATGGATGAGATGGTATAGGATACTCGCCTTAATTAAAGCTTTTAAGTTTCGTAATTATATACTAAAATTAAATTCAATAGATTTGGTGTTGAAAGTAAGCTACTGTACTAAATAGGACGATGAGACTTCCGTATATGGCGATCAATATGTTACTCTCAGTCGTAGATTCTCAGTAGGTACAAGGGAAAATATATCTTACAACTTGTGCAATCGCAAAACACTTAGTTTCTTAATTAAACAAAAACCTATCATAAACCCATTTTCTGTTTTGTTGGTGTACGGACGCTTGGCATCTGCATTCAGTTTTCGAGCTCGAAAACAGCAAACACTTGCCATAGCCAACAAGCTTTTCGATTCTGTATACCAACCTCTTTAGCGATATTGCATTAGCTAAGAAAGTTATATACCACAAGAATTGAAACTGGCCGGAGAGTATGACAATCTATTATCACCCCATTTATACTAATACTAGCTTTTACCAGCGGCTACGCCTTCCCTAAATTTTGTTATCGGCGTGGGATTCTTACGACAACTCTTTGATTATACTAAAGAAGTTTGCTATAGCAAGCTATATCTATAGCTATGGTTCGTTCGTGGAATTCGGGTATAGTTACTCCCGCGGGACTCAAACTATATCCATACCAAATTTCATCCAAATGGGTTCAGCGGTTTATTAAACCGGGTTTAAGTGTGAAGAGGTAACAGACAGACAGAGTAACTTTCGCATTTATAATATTAGGATTATATATAGATTATAAATGCGAATGTTTAGATATTTTGTGACTCAATCATGCCAGAATGGCTAAACCGCTCTGAATGACATTAAGCACAGAGATAGATTATAGTCTGGAATAGCCCGTTGGCACACTTTTTATCCCGAAAAATTTAAAAGTTCCCGCGGGAATACATATAACTACATTCCAACTAAATAAACTATAGTTACAGCTATAGCTTGCAATAGTAAACTGATTTAATATAATATAATCAAGAAGTGCCTGTAAAAATCCTACGCTGAAACAAATTAAGGGCCGCTAGCAAAAGCTAGTAGTAAATAAAAGGTAACTAATAAATTTGAATAAATCCTCATTAAAACTAGTGTTGTGCGTGGTGGCCGAGGGGTTTAAATTTCACTTCTCGTTCCAAGTAGTGGAGGTTCGAACTACGGAGTCGGCGTCTACCAATGAGTCTTTTCTTAATTTCTCAAGTACACAGATATTTATTCAAATCACTGGCTTTTCGGTAAAGGAAAACATCGTGAGAAAACGTGCGTATGCCATAAAAGAAGACAATCCGCACTGGGCCCGCGTGTGGACTATGGCAATCAACCTTGCTTATGAGGGTAGGCCGTGCCCCAACAGTGAGGACGTATGAACGCTGGCAACATCATTCACACTTGACTGGCCCATCAAAAAGGAGGAAAGATATTCTCGACACATAGTTGAAATGGTCTTTATATCTATATTTACATATATAATCCCATGGGTTCTAAAAGGACTTATTTTGAGCGTAGCCGACAAGATCCACAAAAGAGGAAATCAATCCATCTCGTCCCAGAGTCCTCCCTATGTGGTGTACGCGAGTTAGGAAACGTTAATAAAGTCCTTAGTTTCTTGAAAACTAAGTCCCCTTCTAGGTTTCAGTACCGGCTCAAACTTTCGAAGCTATATCTTAGCCAATACCTATCGTTCTACTTTAATTAGCAACCGAATATTCTATTTAATCCACGACTCCATGCAAAAAAGTATATTTTTTAAGTCTTTATTGAATTTTAAATTTTAAAATATAAATATTAAGATAATTAAGACTTAAATAATGTTATATTATACACAGTAATAATATTTACCTGTCAGCAGTATTTATCTCCTTTCTGTAAGAAATAAGACAAAATTAAACAATATAGCCTACTTTCGCTTTCGCTATAAAATGGAGGCCATCAAACAATCAATGTTTGACATGTCACAGTTATTTCACAAGAAAATGGATGAGTTCCAGGCTGAAATACTGGACGAGAAAAGTTCATTAGTAAGTGAAGACATTAACACCACTTCCATGGTTGACACAGAGTTTTCTTCTTTAAAAGTTTTGTTATCGAAGCTTTACAAAATCTGCAACGTCAAATTGATATAGTGGCTCAAGAAATGGATCAGCAGGAGAGTTCGAACGTTTATTCTCTTCTATGAAAAAAAAGATGTAGACTCCACTACCACTATGATTCAAGTCATAAAATTGTAAATTAGGTTTCTCAATTATCTGTCCAGGATATCAGTCGCTGTTACTGTATGGGCCGAGTTACAGATGAGAAACCAATACCTGTCCTCATCAAATTTAAAACTTTGGATATCAAAGACAAAAAACGGCCAAAACTTCGCTCAAAGGCACTGGCATTACTCTTTCGGAGTTTCTGAGAAAGTCGCGCCACGACACGTTTATGACTGCACGTCAAAATTTGCCAAAGAACCACCGTCTGTAATCAAAGAACCTATATTTATAAAAGACATTGATCCTGGATAAGAATCGAGCCCTACGTTAGGTCATTTTAAATTACAACTTTATTTCATTCATTCATCCCACATTATAAACGACATTAAACTTCCTTGAGGTGGAATTATTGGCAACGATTTATTGAGAAAATATGGTTGTAGATAGATCATTTTAAGGATGTTCTTAAAAAAAACTGCACTTTAATAAACCTTTTTATAACATATCACCTCGCACTGAAATGATAATTGAAAGCTCAGTTTCAAACCCCAATCTAAAGAAAGTCTTGTATTAGACCAATACTATTCTAAGGATTTATTAATTGCTAACTGCTTTGTTTAAGTTACAAATATAACAGAATAAACCTATCAGTCGTAAATGTATCCGAATCTTCCATAACTATGAATACATTCCATACATATGAACCTTATCCTCATCTAAGAGCCTGTTAAAAATCCTAGCAACCCTGAACTTTACTCTATAAATGATATATTTAACATTATATTTAACGTCTTACGGACGCTCCGTATATAACATACAAACGAGAAAGAGCGAATAGGCTTTTTGGACGCTTGCAGTCACTACTCCGACATATTTTACTTACCTGATAAACCGTCACGAATGCTATTAAACATCAAATCAAAACCACTACATCCCAACCTATCCACGTAAAGTCCTATCGCTTTCCTGAATCCCACAAGAAAGAAGTGGAAACCCAACCCGACCAACCCAAGTCAGTAAAATGTAAAAAGAAATATTATCAACTATTCTATGTCTCCGTGGTTCGCACCTATCTGGGTGGTCCCCAGGAAATTACACGCATTTAGTAACGAAAATGGCGCGTTGTTATTGACTTCAGAAAGCTTGGTTAACTACACGATTTGTGACTCATATCCCATTCCAAAAATTTCAGAAAATCTATATCAATTAGGCACTTTCACTTCAGTACCCTTGACTTCGCTTTCAGTTTTCATCAAATTAAAATGTCTCCTGAAGATTCTTCTAAGAATATTGTTTCCGTACCTCAAGGTTCCCCTTCTACTTTTCCAAGTTCATTAATGAATTCCGCACTTTCTGGTTTCCAACTCCAAGGCATACAATGTTTTGTGTACCTAGATGACATTTTTATCTACTGTTACGGCCCTCTTTCCCACCTAAAAACCTAACCTTCTAAATCTAAATCTTCTAAATTTCATACTTTGGTCACCTCATCACATCGCATCATCATCACTTCAAACCAAATCCCGACAAAACAAAAGCCGTAGTCGAATTACCAACTCCTGAATGGCCCAAAAACATAAAAAACCCTTTTTAGGATTTGTGTCTTACTATAGAAAACTTACTTCAATTTGCAAAATTACTTACGTCACTGATGTTCCTTTTTGTGGCAGAATGAACACCACATATCCTTTCGCATTCTCTCGCTATGCTGTTAATAGTATTGAACAAAATTATCCAATTCCTTCTCCTAGTAATACACCAATTCAAGAAAGCTTTCAAGTACAATCACTAGATCTAGAAATCTATAAATGTTAGACCTGAGCCCTCAAGTTAACGAAACGATAAATTTTGGACCCTTAAATCTCCCATTTGCAACACCACTTCCTCAAATACAAAACCCTGAAATAACAAACTTTCACTTGCCTTGCCCAATTCCTAACTACCTTGATACAATTAATTTAAAATCTCTGGATTTTCCATCCTCTGTGTCCAATCAAAATATACCTGAAAAAGTGATTATTAATAAAGTTAGCAACGACGAATATTTCAAATTTCTTAAACATGTTTTGTACAAGAACTCTGCATTTAATACAAACCTTGTAAAGCACAATGAGGAGTTAACAAAGAGCTCTTGCCTAGTTATCTTGAATCCTACTTCCATAGACTTAAAAAGTCGAACCCCTACATCCCAGATATCGTCTACGGACGTGGCTCAAGCTGAAAAAGAACTATTTACCAGTTTGACCCTTTTCACTCGGCTCAACGATGGGCTGTGAGAATCGTCGACAATCCCAAACTCACTTGCCGTTTGGAGCCCTTAAATCTTATTTTTAATTTGTTGTCGAAATAATGCCCACCCACGCCTACTTTTTACCATCGCAACACTAGCCATCGGCAGGTAATTCGTTCTCACTTTTTAGAACAGAAATGGTCGCGTATAGTGCGGTTGCAGAGAAACTTCCTCCCGCAAACTTCCTTCCAGGTTGTGGAATAAGCTCCCTGCTAAGGTTTTCTTTGGGGACTACATTGTAGGATTCTTCGAGAAAGAAGTTATTAGATTTTTCAAGTGTTGGCAACGCGCGAGTGATACCCCTGGTGTTGCAAGCGTTCATAGGCTACGGTGATTGCTTACCATCAGGCGGACCGTAAGCTTGTTTACCATCTTAGTAGAATTAAAAAAAACTTTATACGAAGGTCAACCACTTTGATGAACCCACTTATCCAGAAATATTCAAAACCTTAAAACATGTCAAAAATTAACCATCAGAAAAAGAACACGTAAACGAAATTGCTATTTCAGACTTCAAGAACCCATTTGAGAAAGTTCTTTTGTAAACTTACTTCACTCGCTTCTTCTGTAAAATATTTAACATACTTATCTACCCGTTTCACGACACCTCAATCACCGCAAACGTAATCCATCCAGTTCCTAGTGAAATAAAAAAAATACTGAAAGGAAACCATGACATTCCCATAGCAGGATATCTCGGGTCCACTAGAATGTTAAATAGAATTAAAGAAAAGTATTTTTGGAAAAATATGCATAATGACGTGCAGACTTATGTCAAACGGTGCCACTCATGTCATGCTAACAAAGCGTGACGACGCATAAGCCGTGCTGCTATGCAAATAACAACTACTTCTGCCAAACGTTTTGAAAAAGTATCTTTCAATGTCGTCGGTCCACTTCCAGAAATAAGAGCTGCCAAGCTTAAGTATATACTTACTATTCAAGATGATCCAACAAAATTCTCTGTCGCATACCCCATATCCAATTGGACGGCCGAAGTAACATGCAATTGTCTATTTCATTTCCCTGTTTGGGAAACCCAAAATGATTCTTATTGATCAAGGTACCAAATTTTCCTCTGACGCTTTAAAGCAAACATGTAACCTTCTTAAACTAAAACAGATATGGTCAACTTCATACCACCTACAAATACAGGGCACTCTAGAAAGATACTTCTTGACTTTAAAGAAGTACTTAAAGTCGTATGTGAATGAAAATCAAACTAACTGACCCCGATATGTTTACCCAACATACTAGCTTATAACACTCATATATACTGTTCTACCAACTATTCTCCCTTCGAATTATTTTATGGACATAAACTATTTTATTCCCGACAGTGTCTATAAAACCGTTTGTTAACCGTGGTACACCCAGTAGTACACCCAGTGGGTACGACGGTTACTTTTTTCTAACCGTAGTACACCAGTGGCACCACGGTTAGTTTTTTCTAACCGTAGTACACCAGTGGTTGCATGAATGCGATAAATACACGTATTTTCTTTCTTTCTTTCTACTTTTTAACCGACTTCAAAAAAAGATGAGGTTCGCAGTTTGACCTGTATGTATGAATGAATGTATGTTTGTATGTATGTATGTTTGAATGTATGAATGAATGTATGTTTTTATGAATGTATGTTTGTCCGCAATTATCTCGCGTTTGTCTTAACCAATTTTAATGCGGTTTTCTTTCTTCTATTTTTAACCGACTTCAAAAAAAGGAGGTTCTCTGTTTGACCTGTATGTTTGTAATTGTATGTATGTATGTTTGTCCCCCGATTATCTCGCGTTTGGATTAACCGATTTAGATGCGGTTTTCTTTCTTCTATTATTTAACCGACTTCAAAAAAAGGAGGTTCTCAGTTTGACTTGTATGTTTGTATGTATGTAAGTTGTCCTCAATTATCTCGCACCTCCTTTTTTTTAAAGTCGGTTAAAAATTTCAAGAGTTCGTTTAATTTCTCCAGGATTCCTTGGAATGTATCCTCACCTGATGAGCATAGGACCATGGGTATCCATTTAATGAATACCAAATCCTTCTCCAGAATGTAATAAATACTTTTCTGAATACCGCATCAAAATCGGTGCAGTCAAACGCGAGATTATCGCGGACAAATATACATACATACAGGTCAAACAGAGAACCTGCTTTTTTTGAAGTCGGTTATTAAATAGAAGAAAGAAAGCCGCATCAAAATCGGTTAAGCCAAACGCGAGATAATTACGGACAAACATACAATCATTCAAACATACATTCATACAAACATACATTCATTCAAACATACAGATCGAACTGAGAACCTCCTCTTCTTTTTTTGAAGCCGGTTAAAAGTTTAATTAATCAATTTTGTTTGAGTTTCATGCGTGGGCGCAATTATGTCAACAACATAAGAACTTTTTCGGTTAAGTATTTTCTTTTAATTTTAACAAATACAAATACAAATATCCTATTATTGCACAAAATAAAAACACAAACTTATTGAAAAAATAATATTAGAAAACACGTACAACAGGCGATCTTATCGCCAGATGGCGATTTCTACCAGATAACCTATGTTGGTATTGATATACAAATTTAAAAGATTGGAATGGTAGGATGTGCAAAATTGTACAAAAACTGAAATAAAGCTATAAGTTACATAGAATAAGAATAGTATAAATTACCAAATAAATAAATAACTACAAAATACATAAATACCCTTATACATAAAATATAAAATACATAAATTCCTTACATAAAAAACATAAACTACACATAAATAAAACAATCATAACTTAAATATTTAAGTGTCTACATCAGAAGAACAGAGGGAGCAAAACAACAAGGTTACGCGAAATTTAAAAAATGCTTTTTCACTTGTGCTTTGAAGGTTGTAAGTGATTGTGCTTTTCGGATATCTACTAAGAGAGAGTTCCACAATCGCACTGCTTTTACGGTGAAGGAATCATCGTAAAATTTTGAGTTGTGACTCGGTGTATTAGGTAATAAATTAGAGGAGGAACGCTCTTAGAACGGCATAGTAACCAAAACGCTCTTTGAGATAAGAAGGGTAGCTAGGATTGAACAGCACACAGTAAATAAGTGAAAGAATATGAGCATTCCGGCGAAAGCGAATTGGGAGCCACTTGAGCTTCACGCGGAAATTGGAAATATGGTCATATTTGCGTAATCCAAATATAAACCGAATCCAGAGATTTTGTAGTCGCTCAAGTTTGTTTAATTGGTCTTCAGTTAAATCAGGATAGCTAGCATCGGCGTAATCGAGTGTGGGAAGCAAAAGAGAGTGTGCAAGAACAATTTTAGTGTCCGTGGGTAGGAAATTTTGCAGCCTTCTTAGGGAACCTACAGCGGAAAACATTTTCCTACTGACCTCGGCTATCTGTGAAGTCCAAGACATACTACTATCTATAATAATACCTAGATTCTTAACCTGGTCATTATAAGGTATAAGTACATTGTCTACACAAACTTTTGGGAGACTAACCCAGTTTATTCTAGACATAAACTTTGGACTGCCCAGTATTATGGCCTGGGTTTTTGCTGGGTTTATTTTTATGCCAAAGGCTTTGCTCCATTCTGAAATTCTGAGAAGATCAGAGTTTATCAAACCTATCGTTTGAAATAAATCATCAAAGTTGTTTGATTATAGACCTGGAGATCGTCTGCATACATGTGGTGGAGAGAAGAAAGTTGGTGGTTTAACATGCCTTTTATACTTGTCAAATGCTTGTCAAGAAATTTTTCCTTACAATTTTCAATATATTTATAAATAATTTAATTTATCTTTTATTCTAATTTAAACCTAGCAGTAATACACGCAGGTATTTACACCTTTAATTGTAATTTAATCGTATCGCATTTGTTTTAATTACTGTGATTGCTCTAGAAGCCACTCATATTTTAAAACGCATAAGCTTGCGCCGCCATCTACTAATAACCTTATACTGCTATCTGTTCTACCTATATCTATGTTGCTTATGTTTATTGTCACTACGCTAGTTGCATTAAAGTTTGAATTGTAATGCTTGGAATCGCTACTAATTGAAAGCAAGAAATAACTAACTTATTCGATACATTCGGAGTGAACTCGGAATTTACGGTACTTGGCGAGAGTTGTGTGTGTGCTAAATTACGCAAGTGCTAATTTTGATGATCGCGACTACATATGTTGGGGCCATTTGTGGGCTTTCTGCGACCCCGGGATCCGAAGGATCCGGGGTTGAGATTGTGGAAAGTCCGTTTTTTTTTTTTTTTTTTTTTATACCACTTAGGTGGCAAACAAGCTTACGGCCCGCCTGATGGTAAGCGGTCACCGTAGCCTATGGACGCTTGCAACACCAGGGGTATCACTTGCGCGTTGCCGACCCTTCAGAAATCTAATAACTTCTTTCTTGAAGAACTCCATACTGTAGTCCTTGCAGAAAACCTTGGCAGGGAGCTCATTCCACAACTTAAGTGTTCGCGGGAGGAAGTTTCTCTGAAACCGCACTGTACGCGACCATTTAGGTTCTAAAGTGTGAGAATGAATTCCCTGCCGATGGCGAGCGGTGCGATGGTAGAAAGTAGCCGTGGGCATCATTTCGAACAATTCCTCAGAACACAACCCATTGTACAAGCGGTAGAACACACACAGTGAGGCAAAATCTCTCCTCAGACTTAAGGGCTCGATACCGCAAGTGAGTTTAGAATCGTCGACAATTCTCACAGCCCGTCGTTGAACCGAGTCAAAAGGGCCAAGCTGGTATCCGGGTGCACCTGCCCAGAGATGGCAGCAGTACTCCATATGGGGCCGAACTTGCGACTTGTAAAGTAACAACCTTTGCCCCGACGTGAAGTACTGCTTCGCTCTGTTGAGTACACCAAGTTTTTTGGATTAGTGATTAGTAACCCTACGATTTTTATCTATTAATATTGGAACTCGCAGCGCCTCTACCGCGGGCGCTACGTCCTATGCCATGGTTACATTTAGAATGCATGACCGCTTCTTCGCTAGGAGCTATCGAATTTTTGTCACCTGTCGCTCGAATAGCTTCCGGAAGAGTTGTTGGTGGCGAGACGGGAGCCTGAGTCTATTAGACGTAGGACTTTTGTTTTTCGTGAAGAATTTTCATGAAAGTGGCGCGTTTTGTTTTGAATTTTAAGTGTCGAAATTCCCTACGATAGCAGACAACTATCAACCCAGGTCAAATTCGCACTCTCCTTCATATCGTAGTAGGCTATACCCTTAATAATTTAGGTCCCACGCGGCAGACTGCACGCGTGGACAGTTAGCTTCGACGAGATCTTCACTTCAATTACCCATTAATATAATAATGATATAAAATAAATATTTTTGGACATATACACAGCGTTTGGTCCCAGACTAAGAAAAGCTTGTGCTATGGATACCGGAAAACTTTTTTTACCTAAATGTATATAGAACAAAACAAAATATTGAGTAAATAACATTGAGTTTGACTGTGTGGTTGACATGTGAGTGACACATAATCTTAATATATTGATTGTATACTAAATTATCAACACAGAATTTCGTTCCCCTGAAGAGAGTCACGAGCGAAAATCACATGTGAACTCATACACGCAGATCTTTGCGGACCGTTTGAAAAGGAATCTTTAGGAGGAACAAGGTATTTTCTTTTATTTAAAGATGATTTATCGAACTTAAGGTGTGTATATTTTCTCAAGTTTAAGTTAGTGGTCTTAACTTTTATGGCGTCAAAATATAACAGGCAATAAAATCAATACTGCGTACAGATATACATGCCGGCACGTAAGTTAAGCGATGACGTTGAACGCGCAGAATTCATTTTTAGATTTGTTTAATGTGGGGGCGCGGGTTGCGAGGGTGCACTATTTTCAAATCATTACCATTAGGGGTCACAAAACTGGTTTTACCGAAACTGAAAAAAGTGGATAAACCGAGATTACACACATTTTTCTTTATTTTATTCCGAATCATTTATTATATTTTAGATTTTTCAGAATCGAATTTTATTCTATTATACATTCCGAATAATTTTTCTACATATATAGAAAATCATTTTTTTTTCGATTATTTCTACAATAATTATCTAATTGCCCTAAAACTTTGGTGATTTTTAGTGCACATGACCAAATTTCCGTAGTAACTGAATTCTGATCTACTGCATTTAAATCGTAAAACCGATTTTTTAACATAACCTCCAGTTTTATGACGCGTTACAGACTTCATCATTATGCTTACTGTGGTGGCCACAAATTCTATCACATAAAATTATCATGCCACAGTATTGTAATATTAATATTTTATTTAGAATTGTGTGTTGTACTGTGTTTTCTACAATATTATTATTATTTATAAAGACCAGAAAAAATGTTTCAGAATTCGTTTTAATAAAGGCAGCGAGGAAATAGATAAAGTTTTAAATAGATTAAAAAACAACTGAATGAAACATCTTATAAAATATATTATACAGCAACAAACTTTTCTGATGCTTTCAAAAATCACATATTCACATCACATATCACTACATTCGCCATATTAAAATGGGATGAACTTACAACATCAGTGACCAAACACCCAAGGTCAGAAGATTAGAAAAGTTTGTTGTACTGTACATACTGTTGTAATTATATAAAACCTTGAATTGCAACAGTTGTTAATTTAGAAGCCGATATCCATAACATATATAATAAAAAATATAGTTTTGCCTTGTCCGTCTATTCGTATGTTAAACCGTTATATTATATTTCAGTCATATTTGCACCGATTCTAAAGAAATTTTACAAAAAGGTGTCTTATGTAGGTAAACAGGTTTGTTATAAACTTTAACAAAAATAACAGCAGCTCTCCATACTTATCGAACTGTAATATAATTTGTTTTACCTCATTGTGGGGGCAAATAAGTCTTAAAAATCATTTAAGGTTTTCATATAGCTTTTTTCAAATTTAAATGTTGTGTGCCGTGTCTCTTTTACTACTTCTTTATCGTGAGATCTAAGAATCTGAAAAATTATTATAATATAACATAGCAAATAAAAGGTTCAGTTATATTTCGTCATACTTCTTGTTATTTAAATTACAATCACGTCTTGAAACTTTTTACGTTTTTACTGTTTTGAAGTCATGTTCAATACAATTACTCTTAAAATTTGAGGTATAAATTACAAAAATTTGACTAACTTTTATAACAACTCAATGCAATTATATACTTAATTATAGCGTTTAAAACTTGCAGAAGTGTTGAAACAATAACTACTTCTAAATTTTTTTACACTGAATATAATAAATTAAACTTAATAAAGTTATGCATTAGACAATAGCAAGTTTTACAACTTTTATATTTTCAACAATCATCTAGATGCTATTTAAGGGTTCAGTACCCAAAGGGTAATTAGCGGAACCCTATTACTAAGACTTAGTAAGAATAGTTATACAGTTGAAATTTTAACAAAAGATGTATTTCTGTTTCCGCTATAGCAACAAATACTAAAAAATAGAATAAAATAAATATTCCAGGGCGCTACCATACAACAAACGTGATTTTTTTGCACGATTTTGCTCGATATTGATAACAGCAACAGGTAGACGCTTAAAATATTCACAGAATATTAAGTTATATAGTCACTGTAATAATAAATCATGAAATTAAAATAAAACAAATATTTCAGGGAGGGCTCCCATACAACAAACGTGATTTTTTTTTGCTGTTTTTATAAATAATGGTACGGAACCTTTCGTGCGTGAGTCCAACTTGCACTTGGCCGATTATTTTTAAATTGTGTTATAAAGTTTGCACAAGAACTGTGCATTTACGCGATCTAGACTTATGTGCCGCGGCGTATAACGGTCTTAAGTTTGTTGATATGGGTGTTAAAATACTGTTACAGAAGGCGGGAATAAGATATGAGCGGTCTGTCATTTATACTCTGCAGCATAATTCTAGGGCTAAAAAGATGAATCGAAACTTCGTTGAGGCTAGTAGAACATTGATGAACAGTAAGAAGCAAGGCAAAGAATATTGGTCAGAAGCAATAAATACAGCTACTTTTCTGATTAACCGCACTGGCTTAATCTCAAGTAAAAGCTTTAGAAAAAACTAATTTTGATCTTTGGTATAATAGGACAAACCTTTTGACATTAAACATTTGAAAGATTTTGGATTAAAAGATGCTCCTTTTATTCCAAAAGGAAAACTTCAGAAGCTTGACGTCAAAAGTAGAGTAGGAATCTTAGTCTTAGTGATGTCACAAAGAGTCTATTTTCAAGATACGAATAAAGGTGAGTTATTATGTAATTTAATTGAATTTCCAGAAAATCAACGAATCTTACAAAACTGAACTATCAATTCAAGGACAGTACAGACACAGAAGGAGCTAAGGCTAGTACGATCAGTAAATGGATAGATTGTAGCAGTGATGTAAACATAGACTACGAGAGTGAAAGCTATCATGACATGATAGCTAGTAATCTTACAAACACGTTTTATAAAGCTTAGGTAAGTGAAAACAAATGAAATGCTTTTGCATGACGGGGAAGATTACGGAGTAACTTGAGGTAACCACAATATTTAGAGGACTAAGAATTCTATACAGCATTAGATGAAATCGAACCACAGAGTTACCAAGAAGCAGTTATGTGTGATAAGTCAAAGCCTAACTGCTATTAAAGCTAAAATAGATGCTTTACAAAAAAATAGGACTTGGGAAGTCGTTGAAAAACCAGATAATAAAGAAATTATTGATAGTAAGTGGGTCTTTAAAATTAAATGGGATTAGTACGGAAACATAAATACCTACAAAGCTAGGTTAGTAGTTTGCGGATTTATAAAAAAGTTCAGAACTTACGGATCTTCTTCCCGTCTTTTGGCCCGGTCGTTTGACTTACTATACTTCGGGTTTTTCAGGCTTTCATTTAATTTTTAAGTCACATTGATTTGTGCAGTACTATCTTGAATGACAATTTACAGGAAGTTATTTTTATGTATTTGCCTGAGGGTTTTACAGTAGAAGCATATACCGTTGCTTGCTTAAGAAATCGTTATATGGGTGTGCACCCAAATGCTGGAACGCTAAATTTAATAAGGACATGATAAAATTAGGTTTTAAAAGATCTACTAAATAAACTATACTACTAACAAAAATTACAAGCTGTTTTTAATATTATACGTTGATGAACTGCTTGTGCGGTTTCAGAGAAATTTTCTCCCGCGAACGCTTGGGTTGTGGGGGTTCTTCAAGAAAGAGGTTATTGGATTTTTGAAGGGTATGACGCGCGAGTGATACCCCTGGTGTTACAAGCGTCCAGTAGTTACAATAGAGATAATTGTATTAAGGGATACGTTGATGCTCATTGGGCAGGAGATGCCATAGATTGTAAATCAACATCTGAATATGTATTGCGATTATTTAGCTGTTCGATTTCGTGGATGACTAAGAAAAAAGCTACTGTTGCAAAATCGACCACAGAGGCTGAATATGTAGCTATAATTTATGCAGCTAGTGAAGCTTGCTGGTTACGTAATATATGTAATAACTTTGTTACAGTTAAATGTAACAATAGTATAATTACTTTGCATGAGGACAATCAGTTCGCAATAAAATTCAGTTTCCTAAAAGTCCTGAATTTCATAGTCGTCTTAAGCATAAAGGTATTCATTATAATTTTATTCGAGAAAAAATAGCTTTAAATATTATTAAAGTAATTTACATTGACACAAATGAACAACTCGCTGAAGCGTTTACTTGTGATGTTAAGTTTAGGAATTTGTGTTACTAACTAGACATTAATTTTGTGTTTCTTGGTTTCATTTATTGGTTAATATTATTGGTTTTTAATGAGGTGAGGTGTTACGTACTTGCAATAAAAGCTATAGCACCTACTTACATTGTCATGTTTAAGTTTTAAAAGTATGATACTGTAACTATATATTGATTGTTTTATGGTTCCAAAAGAAACTCCTGTGTATACTATTAACAAGTGATTGATACCTAAATTAATATAATTTACAATACTATTCCACTGCATTTAATTTGCGTTTCTATTATATACATTTACTATCACTCCGGTCAGGTATTACTGCTAACCTTATAACCCTTTATTTATGAGGTGGTTTTACTAGTTGGATAGATAACTATATAAAGGCGATATAGGCCAGAAAGATCATTTCTCTAACACTAACGATGTGCATATAAATGTACCTTCTAAAAATTATTCGACAATTTCATATCAATTAAAATGACTACATTTGCATGTACTTGTTATATACTTCTTAAGTAATTTATACCAAGATTTCTTGAAACTTTGAATTTATTGTATGGAACTTAACGTATTTAACGTTTAGTAGTGACATTTTTTCATTTCTTTCTACAAATCATAGTCAATGCACTAGATAACAACCAGTTCTAATTATTAAATAGACTTTTAAACAACCAAATGCAAAACACGCCTTAAAAAATTGCATGAGTTTGCAAACAATGGTCACTTCCAGATATTTTTTAGCATTAAATACAATAAATAAAAATCACTTAGTAAGATAATGCATTATAATATAATATATATAATAATTTTATGTATAAAAGCAAGTTTTGTATTATATATTTTTTTAATCCTCTAGTATTTTAGACACTATTGTGTAGCCACAGTATTTACGCCTTTCTACCATAATTCTACCTTAATGTAATAAAAAATGTTATTGAATTCATTGTAGTACAAATAAACAGATGGGGGCTAGGATTTTAGCTCATAAGAGTTTCGGTAGACTTCTGTGATTCTATGGGAGATTAAGGTTGTTGTTTCGTAGCTCTGATGTGACACGCTAATGCTTTTTGTGATAATGCTTTGCCTGCGGTAACTAACTAAAACGAATGTTGATGAGATCTTTTTACCACCATTTTGATTTTATATAAATGTATAATGTACCCATTATATGAATAAATAGTTGGATATGAAAGATATAAAAAACTGTTAAAAGTCATTTTATTAAATAGTACGGAACAACGAAATACATACCAAAATTCATTAAATTTATAAGAGTAGGTAGTATTGCAGCAGAGCTAAAACAAGAAAAAATCTTATAAGGTATTTCAAACACGACAGTGTTGACATTAGTGATATAATGTTCACACGTAACCAGCAATAATTTATACCAGTTTGTTTAATAAAACATAGTGACAGTTTAAATAATATCAAAGCTGTGTAAAATCAACAAATGTTGTGATTTGTTAACTATAAAGTGAAAAACATGGGCGAAGTTTTGTTACTGTTTCTGGCTGCGATTGTGCTACTAAGCGAAGGGACCAAGTGCCAAATGTATAACTTTAGTAGTTTCACGTTGACGAGGACATCGGACTTTGAATTTGAGTTGCTGTGCCACAATGCCACATTTAGTTGTGATGAAATATCTCGCATGTCAGCCGACTCCGATCTCAAAATATATCCTTTGCCGACGTTTACTGTGCGACGTTGTCAACTACCTACCGACTTACTAGACTGTGTGTTTAAAGCACTAGGCTGGAGGAAAGAGAAAGATATTAAATTGATAGAAATGTTTTTATCTACTGATAGACAGAACCCGCTAGCAGGCGTGCCTCTTGATGTAAAAGACCTGAAAATTTTAAACACTGACATTGCAACTATTCCTGAAACCTTGTTCCAAAGATTTGAGGGACTTAGAGTTATAACTTTGGAGCAAAACAGTTTAGAATCAGTTTCTGAAAATGCTTTTAGTACAAATTCCAATCTTAGTGATATTACAATATGTAAAAATAATCTTCGAGAGCTTCCAACGCATTTACTCTCTGGTAATAGTTATATACAGCATGTTAACATCAGTGAAAATTTAAATTCACTTCAATTGAAACATCATTGTTTGTCGAACCTGACGCTACTTCACCGTCTTTTTTTAATTAATTGTATAATAAAGTCTGTACCTGGAGACATGCTGGTCGGATCAAACAATCTCATTGTAGTGTCGCTAGCTAATAACCGCTTGACAGATTTGCCAACCGAACTTTTTCGCGACCAAGTACTACTTAAAGTTCTTGATCTGAGCCACAACATGTTTTACACTGTTCAGCCTGGTTTATTTAAATCCTTGAAAGTGTTGCAGTCACTGACATTAGCATACAACAGTATAACAAGTGTGACGGCTGACATGTTACAAGGCCTTAATTCCTTGGAAACTCTGAATTTAAGCAACAATAATATTACAGAAGTAATATATCATGCCTTTATAAAACGAAACCTTTTAATGGAGCTCAATCTGGACGAAAACCACCTGCAACTATTTAACTCGTAAGTTCATGTTTTTGTTACATACTTTCATAAATAAACTTTTAGACATTCGGATTAGTTGCCTCAGCCGTTGCCTAATAAGACTATAGAGTCCATCACGCTGCTGGCCCAGTAAGGATTCCCGAATATTGTCGAGCTAGCGATTTTATTTGACTTTGCTAGTTTTCAAGCCGTCACTCTCTCTCTCTGACTAGACTAAATTACCTTAGTTCTATGACAACAGCCTGTCAAGGTTCACCATTTTGGTTTAAGCATTTGGAGAGTTCAGGAACAATACATCCCAGGAGACTTCGAATAAAAATATAGTAGAAATAAAAGTTGATTGTTATCCATTTAAGAGATTATAATGTACAAAAGAAGTGAAAATAAAAAAACAATAATATGTATTAACTTGTTATCTCTAACAAAAGATATAAGAATCTGCCTGGTTTTACAAAAACTTATGCTAAACTGCCCGGTTTGAAAATTATTTCCATATTCTAGTCTTTCCATTTTTGACTCCCTGAAAGCATTTTGGAAAATATTAAAATTTAGTTTTTTTTTTAAATTTTTGAAAATTGCAATGTGAGACGGTTCCTTAAACTTCAGATCTCTATGAGACTTATGTGGAACTGTCCCCAGCTGCTTCTGTTTACTGGTGTTATTTGAGTGTATTTAAAAAAAAAAAAAAAAAAAACAATATTTTCCAAATTGCTATCAGGTGGTTAAAAATGAGGATATAAACTATCATTTAAGGTATTTATTAGAGAAAAATACTGAGGCGTCTTCTACCTGGAGGGGCCCAAACTTGGTATGTTTTTAAAATACTTTTTGGATTTTAAGAAAAAAGTAACCCAAAGGTATTAGTTTGGTATATTTTTAGAACCGGCTCATCAAGCCCTTTCACTTGATACCCCACACGATTCTGAATTTTTTTTTTAAATCCCATACAAAAAATTGATGCCACCATAACCTAGGGGAAATATTTTGAGGAACTGCAGCTCAAAATTATTGTTTTGCCCTAAAGTACCTGTGTGCCAAATGGCTAAACTCTACATCGATTTGTGGTTTTTGTTGCGTACACCTAGGGCTCCGCTAAATGCGTGTATGTGGTGCGTAGGACAAAAAAGAACTCGTCTGTGAAACCGATGTCTCAAGTTGTCAACCGGTGAAGGAAGGACATATGAACTATATGCACGTAGCGTTGAAGAGCTGAATTTGTCAATTGTTGTCTTGTGAATTTGTCAATTGTTGTCTTGTGAATTTGTCAATTGTTGTCTTGTGAATTTGTCAATTGTTGTCTTGTAAATAATTCTAGTAATTTAAATACGTAATAAAGTGTAAAACCTGAATTACTTATTGTGCAGGATAATTATAATTTGTTATTGTCATTAGAGTGTAAGATAGGTAAATTTAACGAAACCTGTGCAACACTCACCCCTTTAGGCTAGTGCGTCCAAGGAAGGGTCTTTTCATATGTGTCATACCACACTCGAGATAGGACATGATGACATTCAGGTGCCTCGGAGTGACAGCGAGGAAAAATACGCACTTGGAAAATATGGCACTTTTGAATAATGGTAAATGGTATGTAGATTATTTATATTATTTGGTGCGATTCAAACTGTAAAATTCCTGATACCAAGTCTAACGCGCTAAATTGGTGTGGGGAAGAAGATGGCCTTGAACGAAAGTTTTGCTGAAAGGTACAAGGAACGAGTTCCAACACCTCTTCGATAAAAATTTGGCTGAAAAGGTAACTAACTATAATAATCCTTTAAAAATTTTATACTTGCCGCACTGTGCTGTTGATAACCCAAGTAAATGAAACGCATAGACGAATTGTTGGAAGGTCAGGGTTAACTCTGTAGAGGATCAGGTGAATGCTTGTTATGTATAGTACAATGTGTTACGAAAATTAAATAATGATGTGGTATAAATCATATGCAATTATTACCATTATTCCCACCAGCAGGCTCGCAGGAATAAAAAAAAGGCTTTATCTCAATTAGCTCCAATCGGTAAGTAATTAATAGATCTAAAAGGTTTAAGAATTAGAAACATTTTGTAAATTGTTGTTTTACAGTACAAACAACGTCCTAGAATATAAATATTGTAACTCTTAAACTTGAGGGGGATGGGAGGGCGATCCAAACTCTTTGGGGGGATATGCAACATAGCGATAAATAATTCATTATCTGTTCATGGCTTATCGCCACATCGCGATTAATATCATAGAACGTGGTTTGCCAGCATCCCTTATCCCTCACGTACCAATATGTATGTTAAGTTGTTGTAAGTAGTAGATAATTAGTATATAAGAAAACCTATGTTGTAATATAGGGAATCAATGTTAGTCCGACAACACTGAATAAACAAGTTATTAGACGATAATGTCTTTCCTTCAAACCTCTTTCAACCTGCCTTATTTCACTTGATAGCGACTGATACTTGTGGCGTAGCCCAAAACTAATGAAAATTGTTTTCTTGAAAATAGCAGTTTACCGTTTTTTTCATGAAAATAGCCTTAGTGAAAGCTCTGGTGGCACCATGTTCTTACTGCTTTAAATAATGTCTGCAACTTTTTCCCATGATCCCGTTACATGGATGAAGAATGTCCACGAACTTTGGTGAAGCATGACGTGAGCCCCAACGCAAAGTGCTTATCGTGGTTTAAAAGCGATTTGATGATTTACGTTGTTCTTTTATTTTGCACACCATGTTCTTTAAACAAACAAACTTTGTTACTGCTGCACGTGAATTGACTTATCAATGATCTTTTCGTAGCCAAATCGCAAAATTGCAACCCTGAAAGGGTCTCATTTTGTCATGTCCGTCCGTTTCTATGTCACAGCCTTTCCATTCCGCCGTCTTAGCATCGATTCTGATATGTTGCAGGTCTTAGTATCCTTACTACCTGACCCAATTTTGGCGATTTTTGACCTCCCTCCCTGTGACCATTTGTAGTATATGTCAAAACCCTTACCCGTATCGTTTTCATTTTGTAATTAACGTTTATACTTCAATGATCTTACACTATTTTAGGTAAAAAATATAACGAGTTTTATTTGGATTTTGTTTTTAGTAATAAACATATTAACATTCGCTAGATTTACCTAAGTATGTGTAAATTTTAATAGTATTCGGTGGAGCCATGTCTGTGAAAAGGAGAATGGAAGATTGTGCATATGGAGTCACTGTTTATTAAGTTTAATAAGGTTATGGCCGTATAAGGACATCATGGTTTTCGCTTAGAATGTTATATATGAAATTGTATAATAATCTAATCTAATAATAACACGACTAATAATTAACTAATAGAATTACTTGTGTGTCAATTTGAAAATATGGGAATTAAAAAAATGGATAAAAATACTCTGGATATCACTCGTTTTCATCTCAGGAACCTACAATTGATCAAAACCATATTTTTTTGCATTGTTGTTAGTTTGAATGTTGATCATACATTTTCTTTTTCAGATATTTATTTGCCTCGAATTCAAAATTAAAAAAGCTATCCATAAACAGTAACCACTTAAAAGAAATCAATATGCGGATATTGCCAAGAAGCATAGAAGAACTGTCTGTCTCTGGAAATAAGTTGAGTAACCTGCAAAATGTACGTGTATTTAACAATGTGCGTCGGCTCGATCTTAGCCGTAACAGTTTTACGGATGCATTTCTTTCTAAAAGTTGCGAGAGTCTACTATTTTCTAATAGCCAAAATCTCGTAACGTTCAATCTGGCAAACAATCAATTAACTAAAATAAATGTAAGTAAAATTTAATGCATGTTTTAACACTACGCAATTTAATGGAAGTTTATAAGTACACTACTTCAGGCAATAATAAAGGGAAATCTTAGAAACTTCACAACACTCATCAACAATTCCGATTTAAATTATTTTTTTAGGGTGCCGTATCTCAAAATGAAAAAAAGGAACCCTTATTGGATCACTTTGTTGTCCGTCTGCTTGTCTGTATGTATGTATCAATTTCAATCAATCAATTAAGTTGAAATTTATATCAAATACTAGAGTCTACGGTTCCTTGAAGCTGTAAAAAAATCCAGCTTCTAAGCCAACGCAATAAAAAAATATTTCCATTATTGTCACATATTTTGGCATTTACAAATAAATCAAAACCTATGCGGTACTTCCCGTTGTCTTACAATCATGAAATTTGACACGAAGCTAGGTCTTACATCACAAATATAGGGAAAAATCCGAATTTGCAAATTTGTAGTTATAACTCAAAAAAAAGCTTTTACCGAACGCTCAGTTTTTTTTTTTTTACAACTTCGGTGGCAAACAAGCTTACGGTCCGCCTGATGGTAAGGGGTCACCGTAGCCTATGGACGCTTGCAACACCTGAATAATCTAATAATTATCTTGACGAACCCTATACTGTTGTCCTTATATTACTCTGCAGCGAGCTCATTTCACAACCAAAGCGTTCGCGGGAGAAAATTTCTCTAAGACCGCACTATACGCAACCATTTAGGTTCTAAAGTGTGATAATGAATTTCCTGCCGATGGCAAGCGGTGCCATGGTAGAAAGAAGGAGTGGGCATCATTTCTAACGATTCTTCAGAACACATCCCATTGTACCAGCGGTAGAACACACACAGGGAAGCAAAGTCTCTCCTCAGACTTAAGGGTTCGATATGGATAGGATATTAGAGTTTGTATGTTTGAATTCTAAGATATAGCAGCACAAGCCCATATATTCCCAAACAAATACTTGAACCCCTCCACAATATTTTTATTTCCGCAAAATTCACATCTCTAAATATGTATTTCAAAATTATTCCACATTTGCAATCAGAATCGGTGCATCAGCTTAGACGTCAGTTGATGACGCACAGAAAGGACGTTACATACTAAATGTATGTAGATATGTTTAACTTATTCACACCCACATCATGCTGTGGAGGACAGCCTCTTTTCACTAACCACTTTAGTCCTACGTAACAGGGGGTGAGCCTATCACTTTAGTCCTTCGTAACAGGAGGTGAGCCTATCACTTTAGTCCTTCGTAACAGGGGGTGAGCCTATCGCCGCAAAACTGCTTATGATGCAGTTTATCTGCATAAAGGTGGCTTTATCTCCCATAAGCTTTGAATTACCAGCTTTAAAGTAATAATAAGTGGTAAAATAAAAGACTTGGGACAGAATAATACAACCCTATTGCCAATTTCTGTACGCCAAAATTTTCACTTATTTGCTAAAAATAGAGAGCTCCACAGTGTTAATACAAGGAATAAGGATAAATTGGTAGTTCTAAAATGTCGTCTTCAGAAGGTACATAGCTCTTTTGCAATACAAAGTATATTATTCTACAATAAAATTCCAGAACATGTGGTTAATTTACTCTCAAATAAATTTAAAATATATGTCAAAGATAGTTTAATGAAAAAAAGCTAATACAAAGTTGATGAATACATAAATGATAAAAATGCTTGGAAAAATTTGAACTTAATTGATTTGTATTGGGACATTTAAATTTTTTTTTTAATTAAAACATTGTATATTATGTTATTACCTAGTGTAAGGCTATATTGTATTTTTATATGATGTATAAAAGATTAACTGCTGAGTTTATTGCCGGTTCTTCTCGGTAGTAAAGCATTACGAACCTTCCAATCTTCTCCTCTTATATTTTGTTCCTTTACTACACACATTGTAACTAGTACAATCGAAGTTTTATTGGAGTTGCTTGAGTGTGTCATGCTCTCTCAAAGTGTCTCTGCGTTGGTTGCGTGTGTGTCGGGTCGTTACGTTCCCTAAAACATGGTTGAGCGAAGCGATGGCTGATTCATGTGTCATACTCATGAACGGGTGCCGCCTGTGGAGGCTGGTCTGCTCTTGCAAACTTCTTTGTATTCTTAGTATTTAGTCTTACTTTTTTGTTTTGTTTTTCAATACTTTAAGACATTGATTATTTCTTAGTGATGAATACATAAACTGTCTTTTTTTATATATTGCAATTAGATACTTTTTTATGTTGTGCTTGTGCTTTGTATTTCATGTTTTTTATGTTTGTAATAGAAAGTGTCCTTTTATGATAGGGAGGTAAGAGAAAGGGAGAAAAGAAATGCCCTTGCTGAGTTTCTTGCCGGTTCTTCTCAGTAAAAGGTCTCCCGCCCTATAGACTTATGAAACGATGGCGTAGTGACATTCATAAGTGCTCAATTATTGTAGCCTAAACAGAATAAATTGTAATGAATTTGAATTTGAAATATATACATTCATAGCAAAGATGCAGTCAAAACATTAACCTCGAGCCAGGACTTGAACCTGCGACCCTTACATTCCGTGTTAGTGCTCTACCACTGAGTTACCGAGGCACAAGTCTGGCTGATGAAAATTTATCATAATATTAATTTACTTAAAATAAGTCAAATCAAAAAACACGTTTTTTTAAATTACAAAAAAAAGGTTGACGGAAATGTCTCAGTTATTTAATGTTTTAGCAAAAAATGTTTGTTTTGATGTTTAAGACAGAAGTTTGCCAGTATTTTAATTTTTAGGTCCTATACGAACTATCTCCTTTTTAAGGATTCTTAAATCGAAGTTGATGAAATATAATAATCAACATTTTATGCGATATTTTTACATATTTTTATATTTTTTTTTTCTAGGACACATGCATTAGATCTTGGAATTTGAAAGGAGATTTTGATTTTCGAAACAACCAGATCAGAAATATTTACGACATTGTGGAATCGGTTAACAACTCAGTCTCAATAAAAAGAGATATTTCAAAAAGAGTTCTTGTTGAAGGAAACCCATTTTCTTGCGATTGCCAAATGATACATTTTTTAACATATTTAAATACTCATTATTTTCAAGAATCCCAAATATACGTACCTGGTGATAGTAAATGCTCTTCACCAATAACACTAAAAGGGAGGCTTCTTCATGAAATAAACCCAGATGAATTAATTTGCAAAGTGTCGCCTCCTGAATGTCCCAATAAATGCACGTGCACTCTGCGACCCGCCAGGAACATATTTCTCGAGCTATATTGTAAGGAGGTACCACAAATTCACAAATATAATCAGCTCCAAAACAAGTCTATTATGTTGCAACTTTTACACACTCCCATCTCTTCAATTATACTACCACATGAAATAAGAGAGCTGCGACTTTCAGGGTTAAACTTAACAAAGGCACCATACTTACCATCATTGTTTGGACTTTCCATGATAGATCTATCCAACAATAGCTTGACTCAAGTGCCTTTAACAATTTTAGAAATGGGTAACATAACAACTCGTCTTGGAAAAAACCCGTTCATATGTGAATGTGAATTTATTGACGACATCGTAAAATTACACTCGTATCGAGATCGAGTCAGCGACTTTGACAGTCTGCAGTGTTTGGACGGCAAGCCAATGTCGAACGCTGTTAACCTTGTGTGCAGTACCAACAATATTATAAGCATCTTGAGTGCAGTGTCGTTATTGGCATCACTTACAGCTTTGACATCCGTTCTCTATTATCGGTACAATACTGAATTGAAAGTGTTTCTTTACGCTAGAAACTGGTGCCTGTGGTGGGTGACTGAAGATGAACTCGACCGCGAGAAGGTATACGATGCATTCGTGACGTTCTCCCACTCAGACATCTCGTTCGTGTTAGACGAGCTGGTACCTCGGCTGGAGCAGAGCCCCCACGCGCTGCGCCTGTGCCTGCACTACCGTGACTGGGTGGCGGGCGAGTGGATCACGACGGAGGTAGAGCGCAGCGTGCGACAGTCACGGCGCACGGTCGTGCTACTGTCGGACCACTACCTGAAGTCGCAGTGGACGCGACACGAGTTCCGCACAGCGCACGCCAGTGCACTGCTGGAGGGCCGCGTGCGTGTCGTTATCGTGTTGCTAGACGACAACGTGCTGAAAAGCGCAAACCTGGACTTGGATCTATTAGCCTACATCCACACTAACACCTACCTACGACGCGATGATCCGCAATTCTGGGAGCGCCTAAGATATGCGTTGCGGAGCATGCAACATTCATCTTCGTCAATTGACTGAATAAATGGGATAAAATAAGTAGAACTATTAAAACTTTTAAAGTAATAAATAATTAATTAGTCGAAGAAAGATTTTTCATACTACTTACTCATATTAAGACCTGAGGGATTCCTTTATTTTAAAACACGTTAGCATCTTTTAAATTTCAAGCCATTTTAATATCAACATAAATACTATCATCGATCAGTGCTCGCTCGCATAGCCTGCAAGAAGCCACGATGGTCGATGGTATCGAATGACTTTTAAAATCTATAAATAAAACCACAGCAAGTTTTGTATTATTCAGTGCACTGCTCACTTTGTCTGTGAAATTTTCCAAAGCTGTGGCAGTGCTTCTAGAGAGCCTAATCTGTATTGAACGTCCGTCAAAATAATTTTCGTTTCTAAAAAAGATACTAACTGGTTAACTATGACTTTTTCTACAATTTTATTAATTGTGTTCAATATAGAGATAGGTCTCTATAATTTGAGTAGTTAAGATGTGATCCTTGTTTATACAATGGTCTAATAACCGATACTTTTAATTCTTTAGGATAGACTACTTTCTTTGTGCACATTTTAATAAAATATGCAAAATTGGACTAATTTTTTCTTTTATTGCTTTTAGGTCTTTCATTCTTATACAATTGGAACCTGGCGACATGTTGCAATCAAGTGTTTCTATTATCTGAAGCACATCTTGGGGTTTCACGTATGTGTCCCTTTCAAAAAATGTTTTGTTGCATTTGTGTGTTATTGTATCTGTTTAATTTGCAAATGTATCACAAAAATTTTCACAAATAATTTTTAGTGGCTCTTTTTTCATTAAATATTTTTCTATTACACTGTCAATATTTAGTCTATTTCTACCTAACCACTCATTAACGAATGTCACCGTTGCGCTTTTTTAAAATATTATGTCTATAAGAATTTTTAGCAATATTCGTAAGTTTTTGTACCCTGTTTCTTATTTTTGTGTTAGAGTCCTCAGTTTGTTATTTACCGAGTCATTTTTCCAGTTTCTAAATAGTTTATCCCGGATTGTCATCATCTGTTGTAGTTGTTTATTGACCCATCCCCGTGAATTACGTGAATTTTTATTACAAGATACAATCTTGGCTAAGTTATAAATATCGCCAAAAATTGTAACATTTTTTTCATACATTTACTCGGGATTTTTGATTCTTAAAAGTTTTGACCAATCTATAAAATCTAACTTTTCATGTATCAACGTGTTATTATAACTTTGATTCCAAATAGATGGGCACATTTTCTTTTTTTTATACCTCTAAGGTTGCAAACAAGCTTACGGTCCGCCTGATGGTAAGCGGTCACCGTAGCCTATGGACGCTTGCAACACCAGGGGTATCACTTGCTCGTTGCCGACCCTTCAGAAATCTAATAACTTCTTTCTTGAAGAACACCATACTGTAGTCCTTCTTATCTACACAATCTGTAATACCGGTTAAATAGTGGTCAGACACTTTGGTGGAAAAGCGTGTACGCATGCAGTTCTCTCGTCCTCTCACTTCGTACGCAGACGTGATCGATACAGGATGTTGTCATCCTTTCACCAGTGATAGCTTCCCGAGTGGCATCTCTTATGCCGCATTAAAATCCATGTTCAGATAAAACGTTTAGGTATTTAGTTGCTGTGGAATCCAAAGTGTCATTTTTTGCGTCTATCTTGCGTATTACCATATCACTGATAAAATGTTGTTTATTTGTGTGTGGTGGTAGGTTACAATTATGTCGGTTGTGTAGTTATTTGTCGATATCTGCCCATGTAATTAGTTGAATTTATTATTTAATCTGTTGAGTCTCGTTTGTCATTCGTTTGTGTTTCCAAATCATAATTGTAGATAATTTAGTTATATCTCTTTCTTTTAAGTAGCATTAATTTTTGAATCAATAATTTTGCTTTCTGACACTATACTTTTTTCACATTATTTAGTAATTTTGTCTCTTAACCTTAAAAACTGTAAGTAATATAAATTAATACTTATCAGACTTGCTTGTTGGTAAATGATGAAAAATTAACGGTTAATGATTTGACTTTGGGGACATTTAATATTACCGTTTGTGATATTTTATACCTTGATCTATTTATTATGACAATAACAAAACTTGTATTCGGTGGTCGGAAAATCTTATTTAGTGCAATTTAATAAAACTTTTCTTAAATTGTTTCCATACCATCGTCCCATACACAGTAAAAGACATTTTGGAGCACTGCTATTGAAAGTTTTGACAAGCTTAAATATGAATATGAAGCTTACAGAAAACCACGACCATCATAACACTAACATTGAGTAGTGTTGTGTTCCTGGCGGTGAGTAAGGTTGCCAGAGCTCTTTAAGGATTCGCTGCGCGGACAGCGAAGGACCGGCGGTGCTTGTTGCTGTCATGCTCGGCGTAGACGCGGCGTGCTGGTTCGGCGGTCAGGGAGACCTGATGAAACGGCTGACCGCTGGCCACCCGCAGGTTGAACGGGATCCCGCACCCAGGGATCACTTAAACTCCGCCCTGGGAGGCTGATCCGTCGATCCAGAGAAGGAGACCGGAGTGGACCCGGCTACTATAACAGACGGGGATCAGGGGCCCTTCCGCCCGCCGTGCCAGCAACCGTATCATCTGTGGCGAGCTTCGGCAGTCTTAGAACCGCACCTTTTGTCCTCTAAGCTGTCTGTGCAGTGAATCCTCATCCTTAGTCTTAGTAACTTTTTTTATATATTATGGCCAGTAGAACGAAAAAGAAAAGAATTTGTACAGCGGCTACTCCATCCACATATAATGTGGATTTTTGCAACATCAGGGGTATTCACGCAAATCTTAACGCAGTCAACCACCATCTAGAAACTGCGCAGCCGACCATTCTTTTTCTAACGGAGACGCAGATATCCTGCCCGGCCGACATATCATACCTTCACTATCCCGGCTACAAACTCGAACACAATTTTATGAGTCGTGCCGGTGTATGTATGTTCGTCCGGGAGGATATCTGCTGTCGCCGCCTTCATAGCCTTGAAGACAGGGACCTGTCGATATTGTGGGTGCGCGTAGATTACGGCGGCCACACTCGTATCTATGCGTGCCTATACAGGTCTCATAGCGGTGACACGGACGTAACTCGACTCTTCACGCACCTGAGTTTGAAGACTGACAAAGTTCTAGAGCAATATCCCACAGCAGAACTAGTTATTTCGGGAGACTTTAACGCCCACCATCGCGAGTGGCTCAGTTCTCGAACCAATAACTATGCAGGTATATCTGCTCATGAATTTGCTCTGACCTATGGATTCTCTCAGCTGGTACTTTCTCCAACGAAAATACCAGATAAAGAGGAACATACGAGCTCCTTACTGGACCTTCTGCTGACTACTCGTCCGGACGGATACTCCGTCTCAGTGGATGCGCCTCTTGGCTCCTCGGACCACTGTCTCGTTCGGACTCAAGTGTCATGCACACAACCCGATCCTTCTGGGCCAACTAATTGGCGTCGTGTGTGCCATTATAAGTCGGCAGACTGGGATGGATTGCGAGAATTTTACGCATCGTACCCGTGGAGGCAGATCTGCTTTAACTCAGAAGATCCTGACGTCTGCGCAGCCGCAGTCACTGAGACAATCCTTGCTGGTATGGAATGCTATATTCCTAACCCGCGAGTAGCTGCCGGCGTCAAAAAACGACCGTGGTTTAATAGGTCTTGCAGAAAAGCTAAAATTCTTAAGCAAAATGCATATGAGGCTTGGACCACGGCTCGTTTTAATAAGGATCCGAATATTTCTGAGTTAAAACCCAAATTAAATGCTGCCTTGAGGTACAGTAAGAAAGCAACTGCCAGAGCAAAATTCCGATTCATCGGCAAAATCGGTGGGCGTCTTGCGAGCTATCCTTCTGGGAGTCGTGCTTTCTGGTCGCTTGATTAGATCCATCGAATTACAGGCCTATCGCTATTACCTCTCTACTCTCTAAGGTGATGGAGCGTGTGATCAACACACAGCTTCTAAGATACCCAGAAGTTCACGATCTGGTCAGTGACCATCAATATGGCTTTCGCCACGGTCGCTCGACTGGTGACCTTCTAGTGTATCTCACACACCGATGGGCACTAGCCATTGAGAGTCAGGGGTAGGCATTGGCATGTAGCCTGGACATAGCGAAGGCGTTCGATCGGGTCTGGCACCGGGGTCTTCTGTCCAAGTTGCCATCTTACGGAGTGCCCGAGGGTTTGTGCAAATGGGTGGCTAGCTTTTTGTCCGGCAGACGCATACGAACCGTAGTTGACGGTAGTTGCTCTGATAGCATGGACATTAATGCTGGTGTCCCGCAAGGCTCTGTGCTGTCTCCTACGCTGTTTCTACTGCATATCAATGACATGTTGGACATCAACAACATACATTGCTATGCAGATGACAGTACTGGAGACGCTTTTTACAAGGGTCGTGCAAACATCCCTCGTTCCGTTGTGGAGGAAAACCGCGGATAACTTGTGTCTCAAATCGAGACCACACTGTTTCAGGTCCGTCACTGGGGACGGGTAAACTTGGTCCGATTCAACCCTACAAAGACACAAGTGTGCGCGTTTACCGCTAAGAAAACTCCATTCACTGTAGTCCCTCAATTCCAGAACACTCCCCTCTCCATCTCCAAGAGCATTGGGATCCTTGGTGTCGACATCTCCAGCGATGTTCAGTTCCGAGATCATTTACAAGATAAGGTGAAGCTTGCATCCAAAAAACTTGGTGTACTCAACAGAGCGAAGCAGTACTTCACGTCGGGGCAAAGGTTGTTACTTTACAAGTCGCAAGTTCGGCCCCATATGGAGTACTGCTGCCATCTCTGGGCAGGTGCACCCGGATACCAGCTTGGCCCTTTTGACTCGGTTCAACGACGGGCTGTGAGAATTGTCGACGATTCCAAACTCACTTGCGGTATCGAGCCCTTAAGTCTGAGGAGAGACTTTGCCTCACTGTGTGTGTTCTACCGCTTGTACAATGGGTTGTGTTCTGAGGAATTGTTCGAAATGATGCCGACGGCTACTTTCTACCATCGCACCGCTCGCCATCGCCATTCATTCTCATACTTTAGAACCTAAATGGTCGCGTACAGTGCGGTTTCAGAGAAACTTCCTCCCGCGAACGCTTAAGTTGTGGAATGAGCTCCCTGCCAAGGTTTTCTGCAAGGACTACAGTATGGAATTCTTCAAGAATGAAGTTATTAGATTTCTGAAGGGTCAGCAACGCGCAAGTGATACCCCTGGTGTTGCAAGCGTCTATAGGCTACGGTGACCGCTTACCATCAGGCGGACCGTAAGCTTGTTTGCCACCTTAGTGGTATAAAAAAAAAATGTTTTTTTTTATATCAGTCTTAATTGCCTAGTCCTTAAGACCTTTACCAACAATTGAAATCTTCAAAGTGTCAACATATTCCTTTTTACTTGTTATCTTCATGTCGGCTGTTTCGTATTCGTCACCAAAAGGTAACTTGCAAGCGTACGTGAGGAAAGACTTCTAAGCTTTTTCTGAAACATAAATCCATATAAGCAAAATTTTGTTTTGTCAAGCAACTTTAACGCATCGTGACAGTTGATGGCTTGGCAATTCCAAAGGTTACGTATCAAAAAAAAAAAACAGACCCGTAATACAAAAATTTGCTAGAGCAAAACATATCATGGTAATAATGGTTGTTTGTTCAACTTTAAATCCGAAGTTAACCCATGGAATTTTAAGAATTTCTTAAAATTATATTGAATCTGCTGGGTCCTTTGCTACTGAACAGATTTGATTTATAATGTTTGATGTATTTGGTTTATCAAATGCAGCTAAAAAATACTGTTTAAACGAAATAATGTACAAATAAAAAAATACCAAGACAGTCTTATCGTGTCTAGAATAAGTTGCCTAAATATTTTATTTAAAGATTAATGAATTGCCGAATGCTTCGCATTAGAATATTTATTTATTTACGTCACAAAATCATTTAGAACCATTTTATTCAGGCTTTTGATTACGAAAACAAAGTTAACATTAGTAAAAATGCAAAAAAAACTAAAATACGAATTTTATTTTATCTAATAATGTCTAAATGGCTGACCGAAAAAAGCTAGTATGTATGCAAAAATGCATAAATTAAAAGACTTGAGGAGATGAACTTCAGCTTTAATAGAATCATTACCACGTAGCCAAGAGCCAAAGCCAAAGCCATTTTAAGCAGCAGCAGAGCTGTTGTACGTTTCCATTGCTCAGACAATGATACAGGCTTCTCCTAAAAAAGGAAAGCTTAGAACATATATCCACCAAGGTGGGTCAGTTCGGATCGACAGATTTCAAGACTCGTACAAAATATATTAAAAATGAAGAATCAAAAGAAGACTTTGACAGAGTTAACGATTCATCATATTTCACACACAATTTTCATCGATGTTATTCTGATTTAAAATGACACCAACGATCATGATAAGGGTATCAAAGCACCTTCGAAAGCTATTTTTTTTAATATTAAAAACTTTCTTCAGCATATCATTGCATCACATCACCTGAATTTTCCGGAGAACAGACAATAAGAGCTTAAAGAAGTTCGTAATATTCAGGAAAAATATTGAATAGTATTATGAATAAGCATCGCCGGCTTTTCCAATCTCCCTTTCTGCCTACTGATGTTATTACTGCAATGGGGTTCTTCAAAAAAGAAGTTATTAGATTTCTGAAGGGTCGGCAACGCGCGAGTAATGCCCCTGGTGTTGCAAGCGTCCATAGGCTGCGGTGACCGCTTACCATCAGGCGGACCGTAGGCATGTTTGCCACCTCAGTGGTATACAAAAAAAAAAAACTGGAAACGAATAAGTACTATATTAGTAAATCTAATTTTTTTAAAGCCATATTAATAAGACATAAAGAGTTTTATATATTAAACAAAAAAAAACAATTTGTTTATATTTCACACTAGACTTTGCCAGCGGCTCTGCCCGCCCTGAATTCGGTTATCGGCCTGGAACTCTCTAATTATACTAATGAAGTTTGCTATAGCAAGCTATAGCTACATATATTGTTCTTTAAACTCTGTTATAGTTATTCCCGCGGGAACTTTTGAATTTTTTGAGATAAAAAGTAGCCTATATGCTATTCCAGAAACTAACCTATATGTATGCCAAGTTTCACCCCATATTTTTGTTATTTTTGTCACTTTTGCCACCGAAAAATGAAACTTTAGACCCATGTCTGGAGGTGAGGTTTTTGTGTTAATTTGTCAAACTGCCTATACATATTCATATTCATTGTTTATGGTAGTGTGTGTGTGTTTTATCGTAATGTGTGTACGTCAACCGTTCGTTTTGAAAGTTTGGTAACCAAAAATTGTGTTAGTAACGTTTCAAAGCTTAACGAACGGCAGGTATCGGTGGCAAAACTGGCGGTAGTGTAGTAGTGTGAAAAGTATCATTCGTGGGAACTCTTAATCCCAGAAAAAACGCGCCCTTATTCGTTTTTAATTTTGACATTTTGTATTGAATATTGATTCTATATATTTTTCTTTATAATTTTATTTTAATGTTTGTCGATCTTTTTTTTTGAATTTTTTTACGTATATTTTTAATACATAATGTAATTTTTAAAAAGAAATAATACATAAATACATTAGATTATGATCGGGCTAAAAAGAGTCGAATGATAAACTGTTGCAGCAACAGAGTCGACTCCATATTGTTAAAAGCTTATATTTTAAGTTTAAAGTAACCTCATTGGCTTTGTAAGCAAGGAACAGCCGGGATCATTGCGCACAGAACAAGAGATCGAGTTCGATTTTATTATGGGCGCGTTCATTTTGGGAAAATAATTATTATTTTCGTTACTTTTGCCACCTGTCATCCGTTTGTTTAGCATTGGTGACTAAAATATCAAATTTTAATATTATCTTTTCAATCTGTGAAACGTTCGTTTACGACATTTCTGTTAATTTTGTCACATTTACTACAGATACATTTAACTAAAGTCCCATGTCTTGGAAGGTGGAGTTTTGGTGTTAATCTGTCAAACTGCCTAGACATTTTCATTGTTTATGGTAGTGTGGGTGTCATTATCGTATTGTGTGTACGTCAACCGTTCGTTTTGCAACTAAATATTTTGTTAGTAACGTTTCAAAGCTACATGAAGGATAGGTGTCTGTGGCAAAACTGGCGTTATCAAACAAAAGTCTTAATAGTATCCCACGTGGGAACTTTTTATTCTAAAACGAACGTGCCCTTTCAATATTCTTTTTTATTCGTAAGTTAGTTTCTAGTTTAGAAATAAACAATCAGTAGTGTAAGAGAAAAATACAAAGCAGTTTCATATGTTATTTTGATAGAAAAGTATAAACGCAAATTCTAGTTTATCTATGCGCTTATATTTACAAATAAAAAGATTTATGTAGAATCTCACCTCGTCTTTTTTCTCTCTGGGTAATTTGATACAAAATATTTCTTTACGAAAGCAGTAATGTAAAAAAATTATGTCTTAAAAATACTTTTAAATGAATTGTATTCATCAAATAAGATTTGAGCTAGGGAGAGCACAAAGGTCCTCATGTGCTGCTAGTATATAAATAATACGAAATACCAATTCGTTATAGAACTAAAAACTGTATAATAGATGTATATAAATAGAAATGTTCTATCTTCATTTAAGACACCCTGATTGTAGAAGTCTTCAAATAAAAACCTATACGGGCCATATTTATGTCTATTACATCATCAATATAATTTTTATTTTTATAGCAAAGATGCAGTCACAAGACTAACTTCGAGCAATTAACCTGCAACCATTATAGTCCGGGTAAATGCTCTACCATTGCAATTGATAATACCAATCCTTTAAATTATTTTGAAATATTTCTCATCGAATCTTTCGTTGACCAATTGTCTTGCCAAATAGCTGTTTATACTTATTATTTTAATTTGTTTATAAAGTATTTAAGTTCAGTATCGCGATATTTTCGTGACAACAGAATATTTAAATATAAAAAAAACCTTATTCTGTACTGACAAAATCTCATTGAAGAACCCTGTGCAAATAAGCCCCCGTAGTGGGCGGCAAAGACGTCGGAGCCATCGGATCCGTGACTGAACATTGGAATAACATTCCGTGTAAACGTCGAATAATAAATAATTTTAATACTACCTGCCCTTGTTATAATTTTGAAGTTCAGGTTAAGCAAACAAATAAGAAATGTCTGTTTAGGTATTCATTATAGTTAAAATATATCAGACAATCATGAAACCGTAACTACGTAGAGTTTCAAAAAAAACTGTTCAAACACCGTTTGTTTTGACAATATGATGTATTTATGTGTCTTTAACCTATAATTTTTTTTTGTTTGGCAAAACCAGTAATTATAGATGCATTCACAATTCAAAATCGTAACATCTGATACCGTCAGTATAGTAGGCAGGGTCACTTCAGTATGAATATGAATGAATGAAAATACTTTATTCCACATAATCAATTTACAATACAAGAAAAGCAAGTTGATAAAAGAGGTACAAATAGGCGGCCTTATCGCTGAAGAGTGCTCTCTACCAGGTAAACCTTTGGATAGAGGTAATCATAAATGAGTGGGGTTGCGGTGGTGAAAATTATATGTAAAATTTATAAGTGCAGACAATTACGTACATACCACATATATACCTACACAAATATCAATCAATATACATACAAATTCACATATAAGTGTATATACATATTCAATACATATACAGTTATAAGTTGCGAGCTATTCCCTTTTAACTTATTTTACACTTGACTGTCAAGTAACGCTCAAAATATTTTTTAATACAAAATAATAACATTGATTTACATAGATTGAGAATAAAAAATAGTTAATATGTTTACAATTATTTTCGTTCCTTTCCTTTTTCAAACCGACTATAGGTCTTCTTAAAATTATATAGTGCCAAAGCCATAGAATAAAAAAAGTTTTTCTAAAAAAAGTACAAACAAATAGTCCAAGAACTTTGAACAATTCTTTGCTTACGTCTTCCTTATTAAGAATTACTGTCATAGGTCTCCTTCAAATCTACAAAACAAACCTCCAGAAAATTTTGTAAGCAAAACTAATTGTATAAGAATATCCTATTCCTTCATTAAATTCATCGATCCCAAAAAGCCCGGCGGGAGCATTAAACGAGCACTTTATCGCTCCATTTTGTGTCGCATATTTGAAGAGGAAGAAAACATCAAACGGTTTAAGAATTAAACCACTGGGCTACCGCCATTGCCGAGGGTAACGGGAGTCAGTTCAGTGAACAAACCGTGGATTCTCAGAAAAGATCGTATTGCTTGTAAAATACGAGACAACAGAGAAAACTAAAATAAAAAGTTTTACTGTTGATTAAAATTCTTATGGAAAAAAAAGGTTAATGAGCATATGGTAACTGCAAATATTTTAACCGTAAATTATTAATTTACTAAAATAAATATGTGCACACATACAAACCCAACCTACTTTTTTATTATCTAAATTAATTGCCTGCGTAAAACTTAGAATATGCCAAATTATTTTTCATTTATATATTTCCCATAAATATCTTCACACACATTTGATTTTTTTTTGCTGGGGCCACATACTGTTTTGGCCATATAATAAATCATATGAAACGAAAACACTTTAAATGGTGACAACACCTGTTTAAGACCAGTTAAATCCTTAACTAAATTAATTAAAATTACATAAGTTTCTAATCTATAACAGAATAAAAATGTGAATTTGATTAGTGAATAACTGCAAATTGAACAAACCCATAATAAAAGAAATATCACGCACGCAGTTATATTCTACTAAATAGTATGTGCTACAATTTCAGTACGGCTATTATATAGCAAAAACATTAAAAGTACCTAATACAATATCAGAATTTGCTAATACTAGAAAACATTATCCCATAAAAAAAAACATATTTCGATACCATATCCCAATTTGTTACCACTTATAAAATTGCTCTTCGTAAGGCACGTCAAATAGTTAACCCAAGTCAGAAGCCTTATGGAAGCTTTACAGATGTTTCCGACATAAGTTTTATCACTTGTCAGTATACCTAATAATTTAGGTTTAAATGAAGTATTTGAGGCTTGAAAAGCGACAGGCTATTGTGTTCAACTATTTAATAACCTGCAAATGAAAAGATTAGAAAGTATTAAGCAATGGACCTCTATTTAAATTTGTTTCTACATCCTCGTCCAAAGTGCAACTATTCTGAAATTTAAGACCAACTAAGGCGCAAGCTTAAACATAACTATTACTAGAAGATGAAGTTTTGCAGTAGTGGTAAATATAAAATACTTGTAGAACTTCCAATCCTCATCCTCAATGCAATCTCTCTAAAATTGTTCTTCTGCCCCCAGTGACTTAGTTCTCCTGAATTCAAAGAAGGAGTTAGTTCTGCTGCCTGCAGTGAGTTAATTGAAGAACATCAAAAACAGAAAGTAAAAGAAACTATACTCAACATTATTTATAACACAAGGCTATGGCGGTAGGAATACAGAAGAATGATTAGTTAAATCATAATAAGCTAAGAAGAGACCTAAACTTAAATTTTATATGTTAAAACTCCATGCTTGCATGATTATGGTAATTTTGTTAACCATCTGGATGACATCATAACAATAGCATTTGCTAAATAAACTTCCAAAGGTTTCCTTCTAAAATATAACATTCAAACTTTTCTTAGTTAACAATGTTAAAGCACTCTGATTCGGCGTGATTATAACATTTTTTTTTTATTCAGAGACTTCTAAATAGTCAATTACAAAAGGTTTTTTTTTAAAAAGATGTATTGTAGTTTGACGTCCACGTTCATACACAAATCTTAATATATATAAATCTCGTGTCACAATGTTTGTCCTCAATGGACTCCTAAACTACTGAACCGATTTTGATCAAACTTCGTAAATATCTGTTATTTGATCCAACTTAAAATATAGGATAGTTTTTATCTCGATATGTCAAGTGCGAGCCGGACTCGGGCACTATAGGTAAAAACCAACTTTCGCCGGGTACAGAGGGACGGCAGCGGAACAACGTTCGCCGGGACAGATAGTAGCTATTATAATTAAACAATATTTAAAATTTCTAAGACTATACGCTTAGTGACTGGAACGATGTCCAGTTACAACATATTCTATTTCGTTTTTCTTTGACCATTCCAGCAAGGCATTAATGAAAAGTAAAAAGTCAGGTAAATTAAGTTTATTGAAAGGTTTTAAAGCGTGACCGTGTTTTTACTGCTATTTATGGCAGGTGCAGATGCAGAAGTAAAGTGTTGATTGAAAGAATTCAAATTAATATTAGGTACTAGATATTGTCGTTTATTGAATTTAACCAACTTCTATAGACTTTAGAAATTTTCATATTTTACTTGGGTCTCCGTTTTTAACGGTCTTTTGGAGATTTTCTCTGAGATAGATGTTAAAAATGAAATTTGCAATTTTAACCTAAAATAAATAAGAATTAATCTTTTTGACGTGCATCAAGTTCTGCGAGAAACAGGAACTAAGGAGGTGTAAATTACAAGAGGAATTTACCGCACGAGCTTTAATAAGAGAAGGTTTGATTTTCTCGATAAAATATCTCAGGGTTGTGGGTTCTACCATAAACCACTTCCACAAGGTACCTAAGTGCATTTTATTTGATAGTAATAGAATTTCAAATTGTTTAATTGTGAATAGTGTTATTGTACATAAAACTAAAAATAAATTGTATTTACGGACTTCACGTATATTTTCATTTATTTTTCCCTGAGGAATTAGTCTCGACAAATGGTTGAAAATAAGTGTCGTTGTGCGTCTCTACAAGCCGTAGAGCCACGTTGTGCAAATTGTAATATTTTTCAGAAGAATATCTCTCTGTGTGTGCAAGTTTTAGGATTGCATAACTTGAAAACAAACGCACCGATTTGCATCATCGACGTCTCGTTCGATTTTGAGTTTTTCAGAAATATTGAAGCAGCAGCGGCTAGTTTTTTATCAATAACTTTTTCTGGTTTAATTTTACTACTAATAAAATAAGATCTATAAGTTTTTTTAAATCCGAGACAGCGGATCAAACATGGCGTTAATTTTTGGTTTCTGCTAGGTTTTCATGGGTGCTAAATTCAAATAATTTATCATTTCAAATTTTATAGGTAAAATTCAAGATAGCGGATCCAATATGGCATCCATTTTTAAGCAAAACATCTTTGGTTTCGAAGAAAGTAAGTTCTGTGAGTGTTCAAGGGTTCTGAATTAAATAAAAGCTTTGAATTCAAAATATTTAAATAGAGTTTTTAATATGTTTTTAAATTTAAAATGGCGGATCCAAAATGGAGATCATTTTTTGCAAATAATCTTCAGTATCAAGACAAATACAGAGAAGTTGCTTGTTCTGTCGGACAGTTTATTGTTAAACAATTGTGTAGGTAATAGCATGATTCTAAATTGTATCCGTTGTGTATGTTACAAATTGTGATAATGAAATACGTACTTAAAATAATAATAGTAGAAATTAATAACGAAATAGATAAGAAATGAAAAAATCGAATACCTAAGTAACTGTTTCTTTAAAAACATTTTTTATCAAGACTGTATCCTTGGGAGCTGAAAATCTTAGCCAGACAAGATGATAATAAAAACTTAGGCTCTTGGAATCCCAATGCAGCATTTTAAAAAATATCCAAAAAAGCAGTCACGTGAGTATAATAATGCTAGTTAAACACAGACGTTTGTACATAGTGAAATTCAAGGGTGCGACCCTTTAGTGTAGTCCTGGGCGACGTGACGAATAATTGGTGATCCTTCCAGGGTTCACCTAATCTTTGGCATTTCGGTGATTATGTACTTTTATAAAACCCTTAGCGTATCTCTTTGTTTTCCTGACAAAACGCCTGGTATTTTCGGCGAGATGCTTAGTAAAGAAGTTTCAGAAGGAATATCAGGTTAACTCTGAATTACTCGAATGTCTTCTTCTTCTCGGAATTCTGTAGGTACTTGTACAACTGGTTTCTCGACGAATAACTTAATCAATCCTGTCTGTTGCTCGATGAAAGGATGAGGTGTAAAATTTGTCTTCCTGTCAACCTGAGTATTTAATTGAGTTATTAAGATGAAGTATATACTTGTTGTAGGTTTTAATGGATTACCTACTAACCAATCCATTTATATATATGGTAACTTAGACTACAACTTTTCCACAAAATTCGGCCCAACAGGCTTCCAAACAAAAACTATTGTAGTCTTTAGCCAAAACTAGACTGTGTCAAACTTTTTTCGCCCTTGAAACCCGTTTTAAATTTCAAATCTCAAAGTCCAGCAAAGAGAATTCACTTGATGACCGCGGACGTAATATAACATATATATAACTTTCACCCATTACTTTTTAAACACAATAGAAAAATTAAACCTAGTTACTCAACATGCTACAATTTATATTCGTTGATTATTGTTATTAATCCGTTGATTTGTTTGAAAGCGGTAAATTTTCAAGTAAAGAATGCAAAAAATATTTAATTCAACGAATGCATTGCTGTGTTTCCCACGGAGAAATCACATCTCGCACCGTTTATTGAATACGTAATAGTATTCATTCGACTGGAAACTAAATCCACATAACGTACGTTGCACAGGGATTGTTTGTTAATAGGTTTGTTTGGGGTTTTCTAATGAGGCCTAGAAATGTGCATTTTTAAACTTGGAAAAATATTAGCTCAAAAAAAAGAAACCTACTTAATACCTATTAATACAATTGTATTTTAATGTTAACACTTTATACACTAGTGATATAAAATTAAAGGTTTTTTAACCTGCGGTGAGTTACTAATTTGGATTTTAAAAAAAGGCATTTCCGGCTGATATTTCAAATTTTTTGGACCTAGAGGTGTAATGGGAGGTTTAGTGCTACGTATTGCTGTTTTTTTAATATACGGATGATTCATTGTTTAATACAAACAAAAAGTGTATGTCAAATATATTTAGTATATTGTATATTGTAAGTATATTTTAAATACAATTTTTTTTTAAATCTAAAATAGTAACTCACCGCAGGTTAAAAAACTTTTACTTCTACAGTGTAGTACTATAGTGTATAAATTTCAATATTAACATTGAAATACAATTGTATTAATAGGTAATAATTAGGTTTCTTTCTTTTGTATTAATAGGTAATAAGTAGGTTTTGAGCTAATATTTTTCCACTATGCTTATTACCAAGTTTATGGAGAGAATATAATTCTATCCAACAAAGTATACACACAATGAAGGCTTGTGTAAAGTGAATTTCCCACTAAAACCAATTTGGCAAATGAAAAATTATACTTATATACTTAGAAATATCGTCGTTAAAATATGATAACGTCGGAATATAAAATTATTTATTGGGAGATATAAAGTCCGAATTGCAAAGAATACAGTTATTTCTCTTTAATACCATCAAGTTGTAGGTTGATGATAAGCAACTGACTGACGACAATGCCCGGCAAAATCCACTCAGCCAAATTAACTCGGTAATACCAGTAATACAACCATTGAACTGCATTAGAATTTTATTAATATTATTAATAATATTAATATTATATTGAATACGTTTATAAATAAACTTTTTTATTTAATTTTTTGCAGTATGTGGCAAATAAATCAGTCTATTATTACTAATCACGCCATTGATATATAAATATAATAGTGGACCGGTGTGAAGTTAGCGGCCAAAAAGTGGGGCAACAATTATCGCGTTATTAGGCACTAAACATAGGTTTAGCTACAACTTAGCGTACTAATTTATATTTATAACGCTAAAATAACTCTTACTTACTCAAGACTTTTGATTTGGGAAGCAAGAGATACTCTAATTAATTTTTATACTCAAAACCGTTTTTGATGAAGTCTTTATATGAGAGGTGATAGATTATGTGGGTAAGGTAGCTAATTGTGTTTATGTGAATCGTTAATATTATTGAGTAGTGTTATAGTTAAAGCACCTTAGAGTGGCTACCTAATTCCTAATTCCTAATTCCTAATTCCACAGGCGATAAAGGTACAAGTAAAGAATTTCCTCATTATTTTCAATTTATCTGCTTTACTAACGCAAACACATTAGAGTAACTCAAACTTCAATTATTGGCGTAGATTATAACCATATTTCATTTCATTTTATCGTTCCCTTTTTTTTCAATTAATTAGTTAAGTTCAAATGAAATAATTCAATGTATAATATAATAAAGTGATAATTATTTGAACTATGTGTTTTATTTATTTATTTATCATTTTGTTATAAACAATGTAAAAATGCAAAAATACTGTACACATATTATTTGCTCTGATTCTTAAAATTCATTGCTGAAAAACGAGGAAAAACCGTTTGTCAAATCTCGAAATATTTACTATCTATTCGAGAGTTGGTGTTACTTTGGCGCCGAAACGTCGCGCCGCCCCGTCTAGAGCAACCCCTTTTCGTATACAGAACATCGCCCCCGAAACGGTCATAGGGTGTATCGACGTTGGCTATAACGAAATTGTGTCTGTTCATTTATAGATAGTTGTAAAAGTTTACAGTGGCGTGTGGTACGTATGAATGTATTTTTAAACTAATTAAATAAGTAGCTGTTCTAATTGACCACGGACTGAAAGACGCAGCGTCAGGCGATTTATTTAGGAACGCAGTATTATAATGAATTCAGGTGAATACTACACAATATGGGGTTCTTCAAAAAAAGAGGAAGTAGATTTTTAAAGAGTTAGCAACTCACGAGTAACCGCTTGACATCAAGCAGACCGTAAGATTTTTGCCACCTTAAGGACAAAATACTGGTCGTTGTCAGGATATTATGGGGTAGGACTACGTTCAACAGTGTATGTGATTTGGCTACGTCGGTAAAAATAGAATGGTAGAATTCATAAATGTATAGGTGCTACATAAAAACATTATAGAAATTAGTAATAAAAGTGTTAACTGAACTAAGTTATAGAAAATAGCATTTAAATAGGTGAATTCAACAATTACTTTTTCCAGTGTAAGATGTTTAGGAAATTTGTTTGACATATATTTTTTTAAGGTATTTCTCTAAGTGTTGTTGATTAAAATTGTGTAAAAGGCACGCTAAAGACAGAAATAATAAATGCATTGTATGCATTAACTCTAACACAGCTCGATATAACACTCACTTCCGTTAACCAACGAGCTTTATCTGTTGGCCGCTACTAGCTTCCTGTCTCACTGCCAATGCCTTTTAAAGCTCTTCTTAACTGCAATCAATATTTAGCCTTATATGTTGCGAGGCAAAGGTCTAAATGGCTTGTCTCTGAAGACAAACATTTAAGATTTATGATTTCTGTAAATGTAATTTCAGCGATATTTCTTCAGTAAGGGTAGAAATGAGCCATTTTTCTGTACTGTTTTCATTTTAGAGGTTTTATTGAATATCTTTTGCTTCAAGGTTAGGTAAACTTAAATTTTTAAATTAATGCTTTTGCAGTCTTTCACTTCAGACAGATTAATGGGAATGAGATACGAGTACATTAGCCATGTGCAATATTTCTCTATTTGTCATTTTATTTACTTATCACTGAAATTGTTATTTGTTGCCATTACATATCTATAGGCATTTATTAACTAACAAAACTTCTTCTTCGGTTTTTTATTTCACGGATATATTCTAAGGCATTGATTAATTTCTGTCTTGCTGTTTCATCTTATATATTTTTTTCCTGAACAAGGATTTTCCTGAAACAAGGGTTTCAGCTAAATTTGAGCAACGTACGAAAAAAAAACAAAAAATCATATTCAATCAGACGATTAAAGGCGTTTTCTTACAAGATAGACTATACACAAAGAAATAATAGACGACCACATTGCCGATTTTACTCTGAATAATTTTAAATACTCAGCAAATAACACAATCACTACGTAATTACACTCTCTGAATACGATAACAGCGTAAACATAAGCTTAAGATCCAAAAATAATGATATAATTTTAGGGTCTGCGTTTCTAGTTTTACACTGCTGCTTTACGCTAAGATTGCAGCAAGATTTGCACATTTGTAGGTATGGTCACTACAGCTTTGCAATATAAATTTTGCAGTAAGATATTTCCAGTATCAAAAACAGATCTTTTAAACTGATTTGAAAACCCATTCTATTTATCCATCAATCCCTTTTTTAGTATTATATTTTTTTTATATATGTAGCAAAAAACATAATATAAATATTCTAGTCAATGTCAAATAAAACCAATATAAGTCCACATTCCCTAATTCAAATATTTAAAAACATTAACATTTACTCCTACATAGTTAAAGGTTTTTAATCCAAATTAGGTTTTTACAAACATTTGAATCGTCAAAGTTATTAAGTGCTATTTTTTGAAAACTTTTATCTTTTGTCAGCGTGATAAATATATATCACCATAATAAATTACAGTGTTTAGAACTAAAAGTCTCTGAGCTGCGGACAGACAGACAGACGGAAATGGCGAAACTCTTAGGCTTTCTTATTGACTACGGACCCTTATTACTGGAGCTAGAAATCAAAAGTCACTTTCTAGAACCAAATTAAACTTAGAAATGTCATAAAAAATACAATATATGCAAAAAACGGCCAAATTCCTTGCAGGCATGTGTGTTATAATAAAATAAATTAAAACATAGATACTATACCAAGTTATTGCCCACCCGCTCCTTGCAGTATCTCGATAAATATATAATTATTTCTTTGAATGAATCAACCTTAAGATGGATGTATCAATTAATAACGATATTAACTTATCATTGTGCAAGACTGTCCCGAATCAGTTTCAGGTCACATTCTATTTACTGGGTCAGTGGTAGAGCAATCCGATTGTCTAATTAACTAACAAAGGACGCATGTTACAAAACCAGATTTGAATAACCAACTGTAGATACCTGTGGTGGTAAGTCTAAGATGCTTAATAGTGACGTAACTTGACGAGAATATATTTTTTCTAATATGTGTAAATGTTTTATAAATAATTAACTTAGATCATTTGTCTAACAAAGGCTTTATTTTATCCCAATATGACTTAAAAAAATGTATTACACGGTGAAAAGGTTTGTTGATTTAGATGTATGTGAAGTCAACCTCATTGTTGCGAGTTATGTAAACTATATTAAAACTATTGCTGGCCATTTATAAATCTTTACCTTGATGACAGTCTATTGGCAATGTCACTGCGTGGGATATTTGCGTCTTTTAATATCGTATCAAGTAGTAGATAATAATAATATAAATTCATCTATATAAATATGAAACAATTTTAAGTGACTTGTTTGTTCGTCGCATCAAAAATAAGTATTATCAAGATTTTGGCACACACACTAATGCTGACTGCAGCGTACAGACATTAGTTATAATATACATATAAAAAATATATTTTTATTGTCTATTTAGTATTTTGTATTATTATTATTATTTTCAAAAACTTGAAAAAAATCAACAACAAACATCAACCAGACGTGTGCCTCGATAGCTAAATGGTATAGCTTACACGTAATGTAAGGGTTGCAGGTTCAAGACCTGGCTCGAGGTCAATCTTTTGACTGCATCTTTGCTATGAAAGTATTTATTTATATTGAGAACAATTACGTAAAATAGATTTAGCCTCAAAGCATTCTTGAAATAACAAATGCAGATTACTTCTTTTGAGGAACAAAAACTACTTGAGAGACTCGAGTGCTCGATGTTCAGTGTGATGATAAAACCAGGAGCATGGTAAAAAACTTTTAGCGTATGCACTGAATAGTAAAAACGTGTATACATTAGGGGCAAACAGTCTGTCACTTAACATAAACCTAATGTCTTATTTGTATCCTCGTATTTGATTTTTGACCGCCTTATTGCACTTTTTTTTAGTTTCTTTGTGCTTCGAATGGCACGTTTAACTGTAAATGATTGAGACATCTACGTGTGTTGCATATTTCTATTCATTAGAAGCCCCTAACATGTGTAAATCACAGTTAACAGTGCAGGCCGCATCAGTTTTCACGTCAGGTTTAGTCATTTCCAGTAAAGTAAAAATAAAAAGTTTTTGTGGATAAAGTATCAAATAGAACTTTACTTTTATACAAACTTAGCAAAAAAACGAATAGGTATTTAAATTTAACGTGTATGTAAAATTTTAATTCTTTGTAAACAGTGTGTGATCGCAGCATTATTTTGCCGCAGATAAGGATTAAAACTTTTAATTATTGGAACTGAAAATGTAAACATTACGCGGGTCCAGTTTAGTTTAACTTGAATTTTGTTAGAAACATAATTTAAATATTTAAATGCGTACCTGTTGGAAATGTGCTATTATTATCCACATTAACACAAAAAATTCTATAAAGATATAAATGTAAATGAACTGATTAATTTATATTCATTGTTAGTCTTCTAAAATATCATATTGGTAATATTTATTGTGATGATATTATCGAGCTTTTCTTTTCCAAAATTACATTTTATTATCATAAAATAATAATACATTTTTGAATATTTTAATTTTTTTTCGTAGCGTCAAGTGTTTAATTGCAAATGTGATGAAAATCATTGTATGTAACACGGACGGTACAAAAATTATAAACGAAAAGACGAAAAGTCATTAAAGCTTCTAAATAGCATCTCGTTAGTAATTTTCTCCTTACGACCCTTAATACACAATGTACTATTAATTTATTAGTTAGTGCGTTTGGGATCCGTATATATTTTGAAATATAATTTCGTTTCTCATAGACTATGTGCATGTTTTGCTAAAATATATCACAAAACGTCACGATAATATGTATTCAACCCATACTTACTAAGTAATTACAACAATAATTTCTTGAAATTTATGTTTTTTTGTATGGGTTTTGTTTGACGATATTAACGTTTTTTAACCGAATATACGCTTTAAAATTTCCACAAATGTTGGAATAATTTAAAAAGTGCGAGTTGGACTCGCGCATCGAGGGTTCCGTACCTACCAACATTTACGTAATTTACAAAGACAAAAAAAAAGTGTGCCGCTAAGTGGTCACCCATCCAAGTACTGACCAAGCTCGACGTTGCTTAACTTTAAATATAGTTTCCAACAAACAGATGCGATACTGTTTCTCTCAATAATAAGCTAGAGGACGCTGTACCAGTAATTAAAATAGGCGGGTTTTTATTATTTGTTGTTATACTTTAGAGTTCACACTATTTTTCACTGCAAGTTTGAAGTTTGTATGTATTTATGTTTTTACGATAGAAAAAAAACAACGAAAATGAGTTTCTTGTACGAGGACTCCCTAAGCAAACGTGTTACAGTTTCTCTTGTCTATTGCTAGATGGCGCTGTAGCGGTAATTTAAAATGGTACTTGCTTGGGTGTCTATGAAGCTGGCGTAGCCAAGTCATAAGGCCACGATGTGACTTATACCACATTTTTTGCTATTTATTTGCTAATTTTTTGCCAAAAAACTTGATTTTTTTGCTCCACCGGGTTCCGAGATACCATGGTCCTGCTAGCTTTAGACTAAAGCAAGCGTAGCCACCATTGTATTTCCGGACCTATTGCACATATCAAAATGGGGTTTGCAACCTATTTTGTTTGTTATTTTTTTTGTTATTACTTTGCCTAAGAACTGATATTTTTGCTCGACCTGTTTCCGAAAAAGCATGGTCCTGCTAGCTTTAGACTAAGGCTAGCGTAGCCACCATCGTATCTCCGGACCTATTGCACCTATAAAAATGAGGTTTCAACCCTATTTTTTTGCTATTATTTTGCGTCCTGTAAATTTTATTTAAAAATATTAGACAGTTTTGAAGATAAGAACATGCAAACTGTTTCAAGTGAAATCATTTTAAGCAAGCAACTTGCATCAGTTTTGTTTGCCGTGTTCCCCGCGCCATCGCAACAGTGCAAGTGACCCTGATGCATCAGTATGCCCCTTTACTGTTACATGTTCACTACTTAATAGCCGGTGTTGTTTATATGTATTTTCTCAAGGACAACACAAGTGAAGATAAACTAAAACATCAAATCAAATATAAAATCGTTAGTGTGATTTCTGAAAAACCAATGATATTAATTCTGGAAAATGATATAAATGAAAACGCGTAATCATCGATTAAAATTAAGGAAAAACGAGTAAATAGCAGCAGGACAAAAACAAGATAAGTTATTACAGTGAATAATATAAATAGTGCAGGTATCCTTTATACGCGTAAACAATTTAATTATATCATTCTAATAAACACAATTAATGATTGAAATAATGTCCGAACCAAATAACTTCCATAAATGTTATTTGTTAGCTTCAAAAGTAATAGACATACTCAAATTTTTGTTGCTGTTTCTGATTGTGATAGTGCCTTTAAGCGTAGAAACCGATTGGCAGATGTATAGCTTTAATGATTTCACTTTGAAGAGAACATTAGACGATGACGTTGAATTGCTGTGCCATAATGACACCTTTAGCTGCGCTGAACTTTCGCACTTGCCTGTTGGGTCGGATCTCAAATTAAATGGTTTGTGGACGTTTTCTGTGCGACATTGCCAACTACCTACTGCCTCACTGGAATGCGTGTTTGAAGCACTAGACCGAAGGCCTTATTTAGATATTAAATTGATTAACATGATTTCACCCACTGATAGGCGAAACCCACTGGCAGGCTTGCCTTATGATGTAGAAGACCTTAAAATTTTAAACACTGAAATTACAACTATTAATGGATATTTGTTCCATAGATTCACGGAACTGGGTTATATAACTTTGGAACAAAATAGTTTAAGAAAAGTTTCGGAAAATGCCTTTAGTAGTAATTTAGTTCTCAGGAGTATCACAATATCTAAAAATTATCTTGAAGAGCTTTCAACATTTTTCCTCTCTGGTCCTAGTCAAATACAGTTTGTTAACATCAGTGAAAATTTTATTCCACTTCAATTGAAAAATTGTTGTTTGTCTAACCTGACGCGACTTTCCACTGTTCATTTAACTAATTGTAGAATATCGTCTGTGCCTGAAGACTTACTGATAAGGTCATACAACCTCATTAAACTTTCGCTAGCTAATAACCTGTTGACACATTTACCAACCAATCTTTTACGAGACCAAGGACTACTTGAAGATCTTGATCTAAGCCACAACATGTTCATCACAGTTCAGTATGGTTTGTTTAATCCCTTGTTAAGTTTACTGACACTGACCCTTGCACACAACAATCTATCAAGTGTGACGGCTGACATGTTGCAAGGACTTTATTCCTTAAAAACTCTGGATATAAGCAATAATAATATTACAGAAGTTGATAATCGTGCCCTTATAGTAACAAGGCAGTTAATGGAACTTAACCTGGACAAAAACCACCTAAAAGAATTTAATCAGTAAGTAAATCTTTTTATTAGTCTTTTAATAGTTATTTATGAAATTGTTGTATAATGGGGTATGTTATAAAATGAGTCAGACCAGATACATAATAGTATTGCACTAGGGTTTAATTACCTAATTATAATATATACAGTTGCATACATAGACTTTTCAACACCCACTATGTGAAGTACGAGTATCAAAACAGAAAAATTTAATTATTTATTGTATCGTATTAACTTTTTCTGTAAGCTAAGATGGTGAATGGTCAAATGTTACGATCCATGGATATTCCTATACAGTGTTGAAAGCTGGACCATTAATAAGAGAATGGAGGCTAAAATTAATGCATTCGAAATGTGCTTATACAGTAGAATGTTGAAAATTTCATGGAGACAGGGTGACTATCATAGTAGTTTTGAAGAAAAAATTACATATTTAACACAATAAATATACATATAATTTAATTAAAAAAATACTGGAAGGCAAAATAGACGGCAAGAGAGGAAGAGTAAGGAGGCGAGAAAAAAGTAATGACGCTTCCAGTCTCGGTACAAGACAGGAACAAGTTGCGACTAATGATCGCCAACATACCCTAAGAATATGGCACATGAAGAAGAATTGACTGTTGGGGTGACTGGTTAGCAATGTTGGTTGCAGCTGTAGAAATATCTAACTAATTAAATATTGACTTATTAATTGACAAAAAAACTAATGATATAGACAACTGTCGACAATAATAAAAATAGTTTAGGTTATTTTACCCCCAATTCGCTACGTTCAAATATAGATTTCTTTATTTACTTTTTTGAATTAATTTTAATAGCGTATTATTTTGTTGTGCCAGTCCGAGTTTAAAAAATAAACCTGATGAGTTATCTCTTCAGTTATCAATTTTCGGGTTTGAAAAAGCTCTTTCCATTTTCAAATTTAATATTTGACCGCTCGAGCTCTCGAGCGGACGGCTAAAACATTGCGGGTCGCTCTCTGATACTGTACTGCAAGTACGGTTTATCCCAAAGCTTGTGCAAGATATAGTCGCATACCGTTCTTCGATTTCATCAAGTGATACAGCCTCGGGAGACGCCGTAGGCTATATCTGTTTCCTTGCTCTGCTGGTCATTTTCAACGTCCGTTTACAATCTGTCATTTAATTAGAAAATAATAAAAAAACTTCTGATTCCAATGTGCTCCATTTTTCTCAAAAGAGTTGGAACCGAAACTTCCGAAATTCCGGAACATTTATAGTCCTTATCTAAGTTTTTACTATAAATTTAAATGACTGGTCAATTGTATCCGAAGTCGATCGGCGATTTCTACATCCATATTGATTAGAAGCAAAGAGATTAAATATTTCAAAAAAGTTTTTAAGTCTAGTATTTAAATGTTTTTCGAAATTTTTTGCCAGAGTAGATAGTAAAGATATCGATCTACAATTAGATATATTAAATCTATCTCCAGACTTATAAACCGTAATTATAATTGATTTCAAGAAATTGAATTTATTAATTGAATATATTGATTAAAGAAATTCACCGTGTTTAGAGCATAGATTACATATAATAGATATAGGTAGAACTAATTTTTTTTAAAACACTTTTTTTAATGGAACAATCCCATTGCTTTTTAGTATCGTACCCTACCTGACATGCCCCTTTTGACCCTCTTTAGTAAAGTCAAAGTCAAAGTCAAAGTCAAAATGGTTTATTCAAATAAGGATTTTACAATCACTTTTGAATCGTCAAAGTTATAAAATATTATTTTTTGAACCCTCCCACCTTCCCGCCGGTTCACAATGTTGTTGATTTCTACCGAGAAGAATCCGGCAAGAAACTCGATAGTTACTCTTTTAAAAATACTTAAATAAACTAAAATACAATTAATGTTTTAAATAAAAGATTTTTAGTCGTACAATTTTATGTTATTTCCATTTTAATTTGGTTTACCTATGCATCCTGTAATTGAGCATCATCAGTCCCAAGGATTTTTATCATTTACATAGTCTGAAATATTGTAATATGCCTTTTTACAAAATACCTGCTTGATAAAAGATTTAAATTTACTTATTGATAGATTTTGAATTTTATTGGGAACTTTGTTGTAAAAGTGTATACATTGCCCCATAAAAGAGTTACTTATTTTGTGTAGACGTGTATCATGCACCAACAGCTTATTTTTACTTCTAGTATTTACTTTGTGAACGTCACTTTTCTTGCTGAAACTATTGATATTTTTATGTACATATAAAAGATTTTCATATATGTACTGCGACACTAAAGTTAAAATTTTTACTTCTCTAAACCTATCCCTCAGAGATATCCTAGATCCTAATTTATAAATAGCACGAATTGCCCTTTTTTGTAACAAAAATATTGTATTTACATCAGCAGCGCTACCCCATAATAGTGTACCATATGTCATTAAACTATGGAAATAGCTAAAATATACTATTTTTGCAGTGTCGACATCGATCAATTGTCTTATTTTCTTGATCGCATACACAGCAGAGCTAAGTTTTTTGGCTAGGTTATGAATATGAGGACCCCATTGAAGTTTGGAGTCCAGCGTTATGCCAAGAAAGACTGTTGAATTAACAAGTTCTAATTGCTCGCCATTAATATTAATACATGTCTGTCTCTGACTAACATTTGGTAATGTAAATTTAACACATTTGGTTTTTTTTTCATTAAGTAACAAATTATTAGCGTTAAACCAATTTACAATTTTAGAAAGGGCATCATTTAATTCATTATAACATGTCTGTCGTCTCTTAACTTTAAAAAGCAAAGAGGTGTCATCAGCAAATAAGACAATGTCATGGTTTTTTACATTATATGGGAGATCGTTAATGTAAATAAGAAATAGAAAAGGACCTAAAATTGAGCCCTGAGGGACTCCTATACTGACTGCTGATCCCGGAGATCTTTCACCGTTGACATCTATTTTCTGTACTCTCCTACTCATATAGGATGTCAAAAGGTCGAGAGCTTTGCCTCTAATACCATAGTGATGTAGCTTCCTGATGAGATTTTCATGTTGAACACAGTCAAATGCCTTAGATAAATCACAAAACACTCCAAGGGCGTCATGCGAATCCTCCCAGGCGTTATATATATTTTTTAATAGTGCCACTCCTGCATCGGTTGTGGAACGGCCTTTCATAAAGCCAAACTGTTTACTACTAAGTAGCTCATTAATACAGAAATGGCTTAACATTTGACAAAGTATGATTTTTTCAAAAACTTAACTGAGTATAGGTAGTATTGAAATAGGCCGAAAATTATTAGGATCTGTTGAACTACCTGATTTCAAAAGAGGTATAACTTTGCTAAGTTTCATCTCATCAGGAAACACACCACTATCAACACAACTATTAAATATAATGGCTAAGGGTTGTGCTATAACATGAATAATTGAATTTATAGTTTTTACAGAAAGTCCCCAAAGGTCTGTGGTGTTTTTAATTTCTAATGTTTTAAATGTATTAAGTATTTGTCAAGAACCCCAGGAGGGTTTATTATTTGCCATTGCCTTAACAGGTTGTTATGCGCAGTACCGGTCTTGCAGTTTCAAGCGGTACTACAATAGGCTGATTGCGAGGGTACTTTACATTTAGGAAATAAGAGTAGTATTCCTACCATCTTCGTAGGATGTCTTTATCTGGAGTAGCTGGCCGCTTTTATTCTTAATGTACTTAACGATTTTCAAATCTGTCCTTTCTGAGTCTAGCTATATTGAAAATTCCCCGTGGTTGGTAGCCGCTTCTAGTTTCGCGTAGATGTCGTTATCGAAACTAGGTCTTGTCCGCGCCACGGCTTTCATCACTATCGTCGTTTGTTTGTTTCCACAGCTTAAAGATATTTTTTTTCTGCTTAGTTTTTATTTAACGTCTTCGCTCCACCAGCTCGTTTCTTTCTTGTTACTTAAAGGTCCCTTTGATATATCAAGGTGTTCAGCTACTTTCAAATTGCAAATAGCTCTGAAAGCTACCCACAGGGTGTCGACACTACCTTCGTCGTTAATAGTAGGTAGGTGGTCTGAGATTTCTTTACAGAATTTGTGTCCTTCTTCTCGCTCAAGTCTGTGCCAACGTAATTTTGGTTTTCTATCTTTTTTTCACTTTTACAGGTTTTCTCAAGAAGACTTCTGCAACCAGGGTCCTGTGTTGTGATGTTAGTGGTTCCCCAGGAATGACCTTACAGTCTCTAAAAAGCCTAAGGTAGCCTTAGGTTAGCTCGATTTGTTAATACATAATCAATTTGAGTGTTTTTGCTGTCACTCTTATAGTTTATAAGCAACACGCTCTGTTTTTGTGAAAAAAGTGTTGACAATGACTAAGTCTTACGTTGAAGGAAACTGTAGGGTAGCTTCACCCTATGTGTAAAGGGTTTAATATCTTTAATTTCCGTGGACTTTGTGGTATAAGTTTGTTGTGCTTCCTACATGGCCATTTAAGTCCGCATCTATGTAGTTTGACTTGTCTGGTGGTAGTGACTGAAGTAGGTCGTACATGTCATCCTGTTTCTCAGTGCTTGGGCAACCGACTTGTAGGGTATATGCGTATGTATGTATCACCATACATGTTGTTGAAAGTTCATATCGACCACTATTCCAACACCGTTTTCCGGGCCATGATAAATGGGCATATATTCGTTTCCTATTTGCATAGCTTTGGACCCCTTCCATTTCGTCTCTTGTATACAACAGATGTTTATGCGTCTTCTACGTAGGGCTTCGCCCAGTTTGGTGCTGCGTCCTGTCATCGATCCTACATTCCAACTAGCGATTCGCAAATTATAGTTTCAGGATCCAGCCGCGATCCAGGTGCCTCTTCCGTTGACGCCCTAGTATTTTCTGCTTCCATTACGTTCCATATTCTTAATGGCGGACGCCCTAGTATTTGCACTCGTTTCTTTTTGTGATTTTTTTATAACTAGGATAATTATTAGCTTGTGTTTTGGGGCTGACTGCCACCAGACGCTAAGGATGTAGCCTTCCTGGAGAACCCGGGCGCTACCGTTGACCTTTTGGGGTTCTTACGCTACCGAACTTTCTGCTTACTCAATCCTGAGCACGCAGCACACCTACAGGTCTCCCTCAGAGCCCTGGCTACCGGGATGTGGGGTGTCCACCCCTGCGGCTAGGACACATCGGGCACGAGTTACCCCAGTGGGTTGCAGAAAAGGTGACTCTAACTCACGTGGGGCCGGATTAGTGGTCTTTTTGGCTTTAAAAAAATCTTAAAATAATCAAAGAAACCTTTGAAAATATTGATGCGCGACGGTTTGACCAAAATGAGATCTTTGTTTTACACTTGCTGTCCGCTTGATGTTATGCGTACTGCAGCCTATTTATCTGACCTTTTAATAGATGACTATTTTTTGATTTTTCAATAATCAGTAGGCTAAAAACGTAAAACTTGTTAGTGATTAATGAACGTATGGGAGACACGCAAAACAAAAACATCGAAACCAACAGAAGTTGCCGCTTTGTAAGAAAACTGTCAATATACAAAACACCAAGCATCTTAGCCCTCAGTTTGCAATTGCCTAGAAGAATTGAAAATGGAAAAAAATGTATAGGATTTTAATAACAGGCAGGTGCAACTGACCATGCCGTCCGAAAAAGTTTGCCTAAAGACTAAAAGTGGCAAAAACGTTTAGCCTCGAAGAATTTCAAGATTAGTAATATCAAGCTAGATTGAGAATTCCGCGCTCTGCTACTATCCCTTCGCCCCGGACAGAGGAACCTGATTTCCGAAGAAGTAATAAAAAGCAGAAGAAGTAAAAAAGCAAATGTATAGCTTAATAATTTGTACAATTATAATTTTCAAGCATAACTATTTTACGAATTTAAACCAGGGGTTGGCGGTTGGGCAACAACAAGTGCAGGTATTATTTAATCACAAACTATAATTCTTTTGTAATTTTGTTCTTCTTGTATATTAATCAGAATTAATAATAAAATACACTAATAACTGCCAAAAATGGATCCCTTTCATATTTTTTGAATTTTATGCATTTTAATGTATATTTTTCAATAATGTGAATATGGTGAGAAGAAATTAATGTATAAATATAAAATACCGTCACCATACTTATCCCCAAGGGTGGTTGTCACATACACCAAGAACTCGTAACATCAACGTCAGAATGTGGTGTGGTGGCTCAGGTGTTGAGCCTTTCGCCTTACCAAGCTCAAACCAGAGAACGTTAAAATTAATTAACAAAATTGTAACAATGTTGGTTGCCCCTAACTAATAATCTTCTAACTTAGAGGGTCATGGACCTAATCATACTTTTTCTTTTTCAGATATGACGTTTTTCTAGTTGGCAGTAATTTTAGGATCTTATCTATAAACGATAACCACCTACAGAACATCAGTATGTCGGAATTGCCAGCAACCATCGAAGAATTGTCTGTCGCCGGTAACGAGTTGATTGATCTAGAACTAAGCGGACTGCGTGATGTGCGATGGCTCGACCTTAGCCGTAACAACTTTACGGATGCATTTCTTTTGAAATGCGAGCATCTTTTTCAATCTTACACGCCAAATTTTGCTAAGCTCAATCTTGCAAACAATCGTTTCACTCAAATAAATGTAAGTGAAATTTGGTAATGTTTTTACACTACGCGATAAAATAATTAATGTTCTTCCAATGGAAGTTTAAAATGCACACTAACCGCATCAGTTGAAGTATATCCTTAAAACTTTTTAAATTTTGTTTCGCATACGATGTTTCCTGAGGTATAACTTATTACATCTTCATAAAAGTAAAATTTACTTAAGTGTCGGGCCCTAGTTACTAAAAATACCCCATCTATGTTAGCTATAATGCTTAGACCATCCACCTTTTTCTAACTTCATCGGTTTTGCTAAATAAAATATTTCAAGACCCGTACCTATCCCCAATCTTTTAGCTAGTCTCCTTTTGTTTGTCGTCTTATTTACTCCAATACAATACTTCCAATACATAATTTCTATATATTTTTCTAAAGACTTGTGTAAATTAATTCTCTTTTTGAAATACTTAAAGTCGTCATCCCAAATAACATTTATTGGCAGGTTAAGGGATATTATGGTCCTGCTTCGCCTGTAAGTAATCTTATTTACGTGTTTGTGTTCAGTGCAAATTTGAAGTGCCTACAAACATAATTTATCTAAAAATGTTGGTGCATACTGCTACACAAATCAAATCATCTCATTACCATTAGAAACTTTATATTTTACGCTAAACATTTTAAATAGTTTAAACTGTTTTATGTTTTATGTGTTGTGAAGAAGTTTTAAAAACTTGTAGTATTTTTAAATTCAATTAGAACATCTTTTAATATAATAAAAATAACTGTGTAAAATCCTGACGCTCTTGTTACTGTTTATATTTAAGGGATCCGTTGAGATATTTTCTGTATTTTCTTTTGTTGTTTTGTTGTCATATTAGCATGTCAGTTAAATTCGTAAATAGATTCGATGGGACTAGAGATAAACTAAATCTTTTTCTAAGCAATTGTCGAAATGCCGCAGAACTCGCTGCTCCTAACCATAAAAATGTCCAATTTAAATACATTGTGTATCAACTAGAAGGTAGTGCTAAACCTGCGTGTTTCATTAAGGAAATAGATGATGAAATAATTAAAGGAGTTCCTTTGATACCAATTTGGTGAAAGGAAACATTACTTACATTTATTATCCAAACGGCAAAGGTGTAATATGTGGTTTTATGAGCTATTAAATCAGGTTGTGTTTAGAGGAGAAACTCTGAAAGAGGAAGAGAACTTAAGTCTATGAATGAAATGAAAGCTGATCTCCAAGGCATTCGCTGTTTCGGCGATAACATAGTCAGCTACTCCCACGTTCCCTCAATTCCCATATCATAAGTCTTTCATCAGTGCTTCAAAGATTTCGTGACTTCAACCCGACAAGTGGGTGTTGTTAATGACAGAAATTGCATATCTTGGCCACTTAATAACCGAAAAAGGTGTCCAATTAAAAGCTGCCAAAATCAAGTGAGTCACAGAATTCCCAAATTCCTAAATCACCAAGAGACGTCAACTCTTTTCTAGCATTAGTTTCTTACTACCGCCATTTTATTCGAAACATTTGTAAAATTGCCAAGCTTGTGTCAAACCTTATAAAAAGACAAACTATTAATTCCACAACAATTAGTCTTTGATGAACTCAAACATAAACTGATCTAGGCTCCTGTACTATCCTATCCAGATATCTCGGCTCCATCATTCTTACATGTGATGTGATGTAAGTTGTTGGAGGATTGTTGTGATGTTATTCATATCCATAATTCCATTACTTTGGATAAGAAAGGAAGAAAATTGGGCAATAATCGGAGTAAGAGAAATAATTAGCCTATTGGGTACAAGAATAATCTGTGGTTCTTTCCATGCCTTGGAGAAAATGCTTGAGGATATTGAAAAATTAAGTACGTTTGTATAATATGTATGTTTATTATGGTAGTTTATTTAAAGGATGGGTAAAATTTTTGACCCAATTTCTAATGTTATATTAATATTAAATATGTACAATCGTTTAGAATTGAAATGTGATTCTAAGTTCCCACCTGACCTATCCTTATGGTGCACCTACATAGCGTCAGAGGGCGTTAGCCGTCTTGAAGACTGCAAGTATGCAAAGTGGCCATCGCTATCATTGCATTTACAGCGCTGCGCAAGTTTACCTAATTATATGCACTTGGGGGCCTTATGAAAGTGTAGCTATGCCCCGAAGAATTAACTGAAGGTTAGTGCACTCTCCTTTGATTTCCAAATACCCTTTTTTATTGATTTAACTTGCATACAGCCCAGGTTATTAATTGAAGATTTAATTATTAACTTTTCAACAGTTGAGCCTATTTTAGCCTCTATTACAAACCCACCAACCAAACACTCCTACCAGATGGACGGTTAATATTTTTTCCTAAACGACAACCTGATTGGTTAATAATAGACGTTCCTGACCCACCTAGTTGTCCAGTTGATCCTTTTTTTTCACCCAAGCTACCGGTGGTGGTCAATTAGTATTTTATCAGCCTTAGTTTGATTTTTGGCTCATATACACTACAAGACCACTTTTGGGTAATTCACGTTTTGTTTTTTTTTATTATTTCTAAACTTTACCGTTTGTCAATGTCATCGAATTAAGTCCATCAGTCATCGACAGGCGTCACGCAATTATGTTTTTGAAAAGACACGTATAATAAATTCTACTTGTCTTGGCATAAACTTCTAATACTTAAATCATATACGTATTCATTTTAAAAAAACTTTAAATATACGTATTATATTAATCTTACGTAAAAATTTAAATATGAAATAATAATAATTCCTTAATCTTGTTTTTTTTTTCTAGGACACATGCATTCGATCGTGGAAAATTAAAGAAGTTATTGATTTACGAAACAACCAAATCAGGAACATTTACGGCATTATCGAATCGGGTACCAACTCAGATATAAGAGAAAATATTTCAAAACAAGATTTCATTGAAGGGAACCCGTTCGCTTGCGACTGCCATATAATCACTTTATTAACAAATCTAAATACTCCCATGTCTCAGTATTTTCAAGGATCCCAAATATATATTCCTGGGGATAGTAAATGCGCTTCACCGCCATCACTAGAAGGTAGGGTTCTTCGTAAACTACATCCAGATGAACTAACCTGCGACGTTCCGCCACCTGAATGTCCCGCTAATTGCACGTGTACTCTGCGACCCGCCAAAAACATATCTCTTGAGCTATATTGTAAGGAGCCACCAGAAATTCACCAATATAATCAGCTCCGGAACAAATCTATTATGTTACACCTTTTACAAACTCCTGTATCCTCAATCATACTACCAGATGAAGTAAGAGAGCTGCAGCTATCAGGGTTAAACTTAATAGAGGCACCACAATTACCCTCATTGTTTGGACTGTCCATAATAGATTTATCCAACAATAACTTATCACGCGTGCCCTTAACAATTTTAGAAATGGGTAACATCACTACTCATCTTGCAAAAAACCCATTCATATGTGAATGTGAATATATTGATGAGATCGTAAAGTTGCAGTTGTATCGAGATCGAGTAAGTGACTTCGACAGCGTGCAGTGTTTGGATACAAAGCCAATCTCAAGTGCTGTTAACCTCGTGTGCAGTACTAACATTGTCATAATGATCTTGATTACAATAACGGTATTGGCTTTGCTTACTGCTTTGATATCTGTACTATATTATCGGTACAATACTGAATTAAAAGTATTTCTTTACGCTCAAAATTGGTGTCTGTGTTGGGTGACAGAAGATGAACTTGACCGAGAGAAGGTTTATGATGCGTTCGTGACGTTCTCCCACAATGACGCATCTTTCGTGGTGGACGAGCTTGTACCTCGGCTAGAGCAGGGCCCTCGCGCGTTGCGCCTATGCCTGCACTTCCGCGACTGGGTGGCGGGCGAGTGGATCACTACGGAGGTGGAACGCAGCGTACGACAGTCGCGGCGCACGGTCGTGCTACTGTCGGAGCACTACCTGACGTCGCAGTGGACGCGACATGAGTTTCGTGCGGCGCACGCCAGCGCGCTGCGGGAGGGCCGAGTGCGCGTCGTCGTCGTGCTGCTGGACGACAACGTGCTGCACAGCACAAACCTCGACCCGGATCTAACTGCCTACCTCCACACCAATACCTACCTACGACGTGATGACCCACACTTCTGGGAGCGCCTACGATATTCGTTGCCGCGACTGCGCCATTCTACTACAGTATAATTTGCAGTTATACAGGATGCCCAGTGAAGTGACGTCCAAAAGTAAAATTTATATACCCTATAATAACCGAATCAACCCGTGTATGTTCAACGATTATTAGTAGTTAAGGAGAAAGAGTTTTTTTTGATAATTTTGTCATAATTTTCATTTGTTTTGGTTTTTTTTTGCTGTTTCTCCTAGACGTTTGTGAAAGCTTTTCTCGTGGTTAATGATGACTATGATAATTTCATCACACAACTACCACGCGATTTGGATACCCTTCAACACAATAAAATCTTTCATGAACAGGAAGATAAAAAAAAAACAAAACTGATGTAAAGTAAAATTTCTGACAAAAATTATAAAAAAAATCGCGGAACATGCATAAGGATGATTTTGCCTATAGACGTCACTTCACTGGCCACCATACCACCGCACTGCTTAAATGTAATGTTGTATAAATGCCAAAAAATCATATAAAATAAATATTTATAAGCTAATTACTTTTTGTCATGTATGGTATTCAATTATTATAGTCATACCGAGCTTAACACTACTTTCGTCTTCTGGATGAATAAATAAATAAAACTCACCATTTTTTACCGTAATTAGTTTGCATGTTGGGTAGAATAAGGTGGCTTGCTTGGCGAGTTCATCACGTTATTACCTGTTTCTGCATAATATGGATAGAGTTCTTTATTATTTTTTGAATCAACATATTTTATAACTATTAGACCTGGGTCAATCGATTATTTCTTGTGACCCGGGTCGATAGCGACCCACGGGTAACGGGTAATTTAGCGGGTCGCTGATCGCAACAAATACTTTAGGTGACTTCGCTCGTTTGTACCAATCGATGGGTCCATTCAATAACCATTCGCACTTCGTATAGCACTAGTAAAGTTGATTACTGTTTTTTACCTAAATTGGGTATCAGGTAAATATATAGGTACCTATCAACATTTAAAATGGTAATAAAAATTAGCAATACAAAATTTCTGTCTGTATTTTTATTTTTTTCTTAAATACCTTTAAGGTATTCAACAGACAACCAACACATCGAAAACACTGATATTTAACAACAGAAAATTTACCGGATTCGGCGTATGTGTCACAGGAGTGGGTTGCAGGTTAAAAGGTCACGAACCTTCGAAGCAACTGTGATTTAATCGACCACGAACCGCGTGAGCAAGTCACAATAAATAGGCAATATTGCATGCAATGTGTGCGAACAAGACGACGATTGCGCGCGGCGTGCGAACGAAAGAAATCTTGCGAGTATTCGACACATAGTTTTGCAAATCGTTTGTTTACTTCACTCTTGGAGCGCCGAGCGGGTCAAGAATAATCGAATCTTTTAGAAACTCACAACCCGGTCGATCGCGCGCGGTATTGATTGAATTAAATTGATTAGATCAATCGCGATCGTCACAGGTCTAATAATTTATAAAGTTGATTTAAGTTTATAATTTTGTTTTCATTTGCTAGTTAAAGTGAGAAAGAAGTATTGAAATATATTTTTTATTCTGTAGGATAATTTGGATCATGAACCGAAAAATTCTCCACTAGCCTGTATACAAAGTTTCATGCATCTGCACCAATTTTCGAAACATTTTTTCCAGTCCGCCGAAGACACATCTTCCACGGCCTTCTTGAACGCTAGCTAGCGCGTCTTCCGGCGATAAAAACTGTATCCCTTTCATCTGATTTTTATTTTAGGGAATAAAAAGAAGTCACACGGTGCCAGATCAGGACTGTAAACAGGGTGATCCAAGACTCTGACCGGTGTAGTGTCCAGGTAGTCCCTCGTTTTGAGCGCTGAGTGCCCGGGCGCGTTGTCATGGTGAATCAGTACCCCGCGGAGCCCGGCGTTCGGTCGCTTGTTGCTAATTGCAGACAAAACTTCCGGCAGGCATTTTGTGGTATACCATTCGGCGTTGATGCTGCGCATTAAGGTGAATGATTTGTTCTCTGCCTGGTCCAACACTTCTGCAGGCGCGCTGCAAGATGGCTTATTGTCTTCAGTTTTCTTTGCTATTTATATTTATTTAATAATCTAATCTAACGATCTCTAAATTTATGAAATGGCTCCCGTTGACGAATGTTCAAATAATATTACATATTCTAGTAAGAATTTCCAACACAATGTAGACTAGAATGAGTCCTTTGCCCTAACTCTGAATCCCAAGAAATAAAAGTAATAGTAGTAGGTAGTTTCAGGCTTATCTCCAATGTCTCTTTAGTGCAGTCTCTCTTACAGTGGCACTGTAATAAAATATTAATATAAATAAAATAAAATTGGGGACCACAAGTAAGAGAGGTAAATAGAAAAGTATTTGCTACTGCAAAATTCATGTAGGTTACGCAACTAACTTCCAATTCCCACAAGAATTGCTCTTGCTAAATCTTTTTGCTTTCTATCCTCGACTATGCAGATGCTATCTTCCTGACTAGCAGCTTAATAAACTTGAGCCACTTCAAAATGTCTGTGTCAGATTCACACTTGGTCTACGTAAGTACGAATACATATCCGAATAAAATTGAACACTAAGCTCAAGAAGCTCCCAATTCACTTTCACCGGAATACCTATATTATTTTATCTCTTATTTCTAACGTCCTGTTTATACCATCTATACCTGTATATCAAAAAAATAATATTAGATCTTATTTTCTCCGCTATTAAACAAGTCTGCTATTTAAATTTCCATCTCACAATTCACTTACAAAATCACTCCTATTCTGTAAAATCATTAAGTTTGTGGAATGCCTTATAATTCGAAAATAAACGTGTTCAATCCCTTAACACGTTCATAAACCTTCTACATATACATTGACAAAACTTGACAAATTGTCAATGCAAACTATTAACGTACTTTATATGAATATGTATTGTTACTTTTGTGAATATATATAATATATAATTAATATTTTGTGTGTGTGTTTTTTGTTTATACTTCTAAGGTGGCAAACAAGCACACGTTTAGCCTGATGGTAAGCGGTCATCGTGGCCTATGGACGCTTGTAACACCAGGGGTATCACTCGCGCGTTGCCGACCCTTCAAAAATCCAATAACTTGTTTCTTGAATAACTCCATACAGTAGTACTTAGAGAAAACTTTGGCAGGGAGTTCATTCCACAACCCATAAGCATTCGCGGGAGGCAGTTTCTCTGAAACCGCACTGTACGCGAACATTTCGGTTCTATAGTGTGAGAATGAATTCCAAGCAACAACAAGCGGCAGAATACACACAGGGAGGCAAAGTCTCTCCTCAGACTAAAGGGTTTGATGGCAGCAGTACTCCATATGGGGCCGAACTTGCGATTTCTGCCCCGACGTGAAGTACTGCCTCGCTCTGTTGAGTACACCTAGTTTTTTGGACGCCAGCTTCACCTTGTCTTGCAAATAATCTCGGAACTGAACATCGCTGGAGTATTATTATTGATTATGTATATATTATGAGTTTAGTTTAATGATTCTGTTTATAATTTATTACTTTTAACATCTAAACATCCATAAATTATAAACTTATTGCATAGAATTTTCCTTTTTTAATGAATTCCGCTGCCCTATGGTTATCTGGAAAAGATCACTCCATAGCTATAAGATCGCCCTTTGGAATTCTATTTTACTATATGTTTATAATTTTAAGTTTCTTTTGTTTTATTGTGCAACGAAGTAAATTATTATTATTAATATAAAGATAATTAAAAACAATATTAAATATATATCGTGTTAAACTAGATATACCAACATAACACATACGTAAAAAATGGAAAACAAACAAAGCATTTTTTATCTTAAAGTAATATATACTTTAAGATATAAAAAATTGTCGTTTATGTTATAAACTTAATATATTAAGTTTATGTGTTTGTTTGTTATTGCTTAACTTCACTACGGACTGCCAATCGAGCTGATATTTTGGCACAGAGATTTATTTAAGGGATCTTCTGGATCTCTCCAGGGGCATAGGATACTTTTTATTCCGGAAAATTCAAAAGTTACCATTGGAATATCTATAATTAAATTCTAACAAAAGTGGACAAAGTACAGGTATGGCTTACTTTAGCAATATTTCTTACTTTTTATACAACTAAGGTAGCAAACAAGCTTGCGGTGTGCCTGATGGTAAGCGGTCACCGCAGCCTATGGAGGCTTGCAACACCTGGGGCATCACTCACGCGTTGCCAGCCCTTATGCCCTTAACTTTCTGATAACTGATTTCTTAAAGAACCCCATATTGTAGTCTTTAGAGAAAACCTTGGCAGGGTTTTCCCGAGAACGCGTTCGCGGGAGGAAGTTTCTCTGAAACCGCACTGCACGTGATCATTTAGTTTCTAAGGTGTGAGGATGAATTTCCTGCCGATGGCCGAGCGGTGCGATGGCAAAAAGTATCCGTGGGCATTATTTTGATCAATTCCTCAGAACACATCCCATTGTACAAGTGGTAGAACACATACAGGGGTAGTCTCTCCTCTGACTTAATACGGCAAGTGAGTTTGTGATAATGAACAATTCTTACAGCCCGTCGTTGAACCGAGTCAAAAGAGGCCAGGTGGTATCCGGGTGCACCCGCCCAGATATGGCAGCAGTACTCCATATAGGGCCGAACTTGCGACTTGTAAGGCAGCAACCTCTGCCCTGACGTGAAGTACTGCTTCGCTCTGTTGGGTACAGCAAGTTTTTTGGACTCCAGCTTCACCTTGTCTAGCAAATGATCTGAATATATCTGATGAACTGAACATCGCTGGAGATGTCAACACCAAGGATCCCTTGATCTTGGAGATGGATAGGGGAGTGTTCTGGAATTGTGGGACCAGAGTAAATGGGGTTTTCTTAGCGGTGAACGCCGACTTGTGGCTTCGTAGTGTTGGATTGGACTAAGTTTTCCCGTCCCCAGTCAGAGACCTTGGACAGAGTAGTCTCAATTTGAGACACAAGTTCTCCACGCTTTTCCTATACAACGGAGCGAGGGATGTTAGTGCGGCACGTGTAATAAGCGTCTTCAATGCTGTCATCTGCATAGCAATGTATGTGTTTTATTTATTATTACTTTCTTATAACTTATTAAATTAATAAATAAATAAATGAATAAATAAATAAATGAATGAATAAATAAATAAATAAATTATTACCTTGGAGAGAAAAGAGGTAATAGCGATTGTATATATTGTAATAGTGGCTGCACATTCGCAGTCTTCCATGAAGACGGAAATCGCGTTGTGCGGTAGGAAATCCCAAAGAGGCGCGTGAGAACAGGATACAACTCAGGAGTACACTGTTAAAGCACTACTGCTGGTATACCGTCTGGTCCACTCGTCTTATGAACGTCTAGAGAAAGCAATGCCCGTCGGACCTTCCGCTGTGTTATGGAGATTTCCGACCACCACGGTATAGTAGGTGGTACAGCGCCTTCAGCAGCTATAGCAAGCGACCAGAAAGCATGTCGATTCCCAGAGGGATAGCTCACTAGTCGCCCACCTAATTTGCTGATGAGTTGGAATTTTGCTCTGGCAGTTGCTTTCTTACTGAACCTCGAGGCAGCATTTAAATTGCGTTTTACCACAGAAATATTCGGATCCCTATTATTAAGAGCCGTAGTTCAAGCCTCATGTGCAGTTTGCTTAAGAAGTTCAGCTTCTCTGCAAGACCTATGAAACCACGTTCATTGTTTGAGGCTGGCAGCTACTCGTGGGTTAGGAATATAACATCACAATAGCGACGATTGTCTCAGTGACTGCGGCTGCGCAGACGTCTGGATCTTCTGAGATGAAGCAGATCTGCCTCCAAGGGTACGATGTATAAAATTCTCACAATCCATCCCAGTCTGCCGACTTATATGGCACTTGAGTCCGATCGAGACAGTGGTCCGAGTAGCCAAAAGGCGCATCCACTCAGAGGGAATATCCGTTCGGTCGTGCAGTCAGCAGAAGGTCCAGTAAGGAGCTCGTATGGTTCTCTATATCTTGTATTCTCGGGGGAGGAAATACCAGCTAAGAAAATCCATGAAAATTTATGAGCAGATATTCCTGCGTAGTTATTTGTTCGAGAACTGAGCCACTCACGATGGTGGGTGTTAAAGTCTCCCAAAATAACTAGTTTTGCTGTGGGATATTGCTCTAGAATTTGATCAGTCATCCAATTCTGGTGCCTGCAAAGTCGAGTCACGTCTATGTCACCGCTTTGATACCACATAGATACGGTACCCACAACGCGACAGCAGATATCCACCCGTACGAATATGCATACACCGGCGCGACTCACTAAATTGTGCTCGAGTTTTTAGCGAGATAGCGGGATAGTGAAGGTATTATGTATCGGCCGGGCAGGATGTCTGCGTCTCCATACTTACATCATACTTCAGAGACTTTACACATGATGGCGGCCTCCAAGGGCGAAGACTAAAGTGATCCCTGGTTTCGGGAACCCGTTCATCCTGCGGGCGGCCAGCGGTCAGCCGTTTCACCGGGTCTCCCTGACCGCTGCTTCAGCACGCCGCGTCTACGCCGAGCAATCACAGCAACGAGCAGCGATTTCTCACGAGCTCTGGCAACCTTACTCACCGCCAGAAACATAACACTACTCAACGTTAGTTTTATTTGTCCGCAGTCTTCTGTAAAGTGGAGGTACTTTCCCAATTCAGGCTGCTCATTCGAGCGAGTACCCGCTGTGTCTATAGTTATTGTTCAGGCGATACCGTTGAGCGAGTAAGAGAGGTAAGGCATAGCAAGTACTGGTGCTGTGCCCTACTAAGACACTGTACTCTTCTAAGAAACTGAGGCCTTAATAAAAGCCTTAAGTGAAAGGATGCTTTATTAAGTTCATTTATTTAGCACGACCGGAGCCAAGATAAATACTTTTGGGTGGAATTAAGTTGCATATCAGATTTGCAAGAATAAAAAAGGTATTAGTTTCTATTTTAATTGACTTTGTGTACTTATTTATTGAAGTTGGTACTTACATTGCACCTAAGTATAAATGATATGTATACTAAAAAATTAGTATAATAATAAATACTAATTTATATGAATAGACAGCTTTGTTAATCAAAATGAGGAAAATAAACATATGAGTAAAATATAATAGATCTATAGGCATTACTGTTATGTTTAAAAGCTTCTTATCTTTATATATATAATTCTACTGTACGTGTGTATGTCACTGTTAGTCTGGTCAACATGTACCTTTTTGGGTGAAATTTTTGTATAGTCTCCGAAAATTACGATCAAGGTGTCATTCGATTCGGAATATTATGTAGAAAGTTTAAGAAAAAGTTCCAAAAGGGGCCGATGAAAATTGCAAAAGTTATAAACAATTGAAAAAAAAAAAAAAGTAGGGGTTTGTTTTTTTTTGAATATCTCAAAAACTATCAAAGATATTCGAAATTTGAAAAAAGATCTGAAAAGAGGAAGAAATTTCCTAAAAAAAAGTCCTGCTCCCGGAACTGTATCTTTAATATTTATAATTTTTACGGAGCCCTGAAAATAGCGCTAAAAGCGGGTAGTCTGGCTTCCGCTCGCGATTTGTCATTCGGACACGGTAACAATAAAAATCATTTTAATATATTAAATATGAATATTAAGGAATAAAAAAAATTTAGTAGTATTGGGATATACAAATGAACAATAATCCGTAGGCGAAAAATTTTTATCCCCATTTTTCCATTAGTTATGCATTAGTTAATTAACTACTTTTTCTGAATAGAATGTTAACAGAAAAATCCTGATTATTATTAAACTACAACCCTAGGATTTTTTTCACTTCGTGGAGTTATTCTTAAAAGGCATTAAAATAGATCCCCGTTTGAAAAATTTAAAAATGGTAATTTTCCACTTTTTTGTTAACAATCGAAAACATTAAAAAATTAAAAACTGCATAAAAGTTATTAAAAAAATTTTGTTTTTCAAATATTTCAAATTTTATGATTTCTAACGGTGAAAAGTTACATGAAAATATTTTTTTTTAATTTTTTACCGCGATTGTTTAAATAATTGTTATAAACAAATGCATTGTTTATAAGATGATCAACAAATTTTTTTTCCTAATCTACTTGTTGATATAAATTATGATTTTTAAGAAAAAAATTATTCCTTAAAAAAATTTATTTATTGCTATAAAATGCATTTCTTAATTAACAATCGTTTTTTACCACTAAATATAAATATTAAGGAACCATTTTTTCTCTAAAAATCATAAATTCTATCGTTCTTAAATATTCTGGAAAAAAATTTTTTTTTTTTTAATTTTTTATTTGTTTATTAAATAAACAATTTGTTATAAACAAATGGATTTTCTTACTTTATTTTTTTTTTAATTCGTAATTTAATTATAAAAACAGCTATGTATTATTTTTTATGAAAAATTTTTTTTATCTATTTTTTATATAACTTTTAATATTTTTATGTCCTAAAATTTGCCTTTTTATCTCGCTCTTTTTCTTTTATAATTGGTATAACTTTTAAACTATTATATATACGACAATTATACTTCAAGTCGTTTTTATTCACTATAAATTAATAAACAATTTAAGCTTTTAACTTCAGCTCTAGCTCTATTATTTATGTTAATTATTGACAATTGTTTATAAAAAATAAACCGAAAAATTTTTTTTCTTGTTTTTCTATTTCAAAACGTGGTTAAATGTTCATAAATTTATAATTATGAGCCTTTGATGACTTGCATTTTACTAATTTGCTGTCATTAAAAATTGATTACAATCGTATTTGCATAGACTTTTCCCGAAAAATTTTAAAACTTTTCCATTATGTTAATTACATTTTAACGAGTGTTCTTTTATCAATCTTTCCATACTAAGATTCTTAAAATTACTTTAGAATTTTTTCGGTTTATTTTTTATAAACAATTGTCAATAATTAACATAAATAATAGAGCTAGAGCTGAAGTTAAAAGCTTAAATTGTTCATTAATTTATAGTGAATAAAAACGACTTGAAGTATAATTGTCGTATATATAATAGTTTAAAAGTTATACCAATTATAAAAGAAAAAGAGCGAGATAAAAAGGCAAATTTTAGGACATAAAAATATTAAAAGTTATATAAAAAATAGATAAAAAAAAAATTTCATAAAAAATAATACATAGCTGTTTTTATAATTAAATTACGAATTAAAAAAAAAATAAAGTAAGAAAATCCATTTGTTTATAACAAATTGTTTGTTTAATAAACAAATAAAAAATGAAAAAAAAAAATTTTTTTTCCAGATTATTAAGGAACAATAGAATTTATGATTTTTAGAGAAAAAATAGTTCCTTTATATTTATATTTAGTGGTAAAAAACGATTGTTAATTAAGAAATGCATTTTATAGCAATAAATAAATTTTTTTAAGGAATAATTTTTTTCTTAAAAATCATAATTTATATCAACAAGTAGATTAGGAAAAAAAATTTGTTGATTATCTTATAAACAATGCATTTGTTTATAACAATTATTTAAACAATCGCGGTAAAAAATTAAAAAAAAATATTTTCATGTAACTTTTAACCGTTAGAAATCATAAAATTTGAAATATTTGAAAAACATAATTTTTTAATAACTTTTATGCAGTTTTTAATTTTTTAATGTTTTCGATTGTTAATAAAAAAGTGGAAAATTACCATTTTTAAATTTTTCCAACGGGGATCTATTTTAATGCCTTTTAAGAATAACTCCACGAAGTGAAAAAAATCCTAGGGTTGTAGTTTAATAATAATCAGGTTTTTTCTGTTAACATTCTATTCAGAAAAAGTAGTTAATTAACTAATGCATAACTAATGGAAAAATGGGGATAAAACTTTTTCGCCTACGGATTATTGTTCATTTATATATCCCAATAGTACTAATTTTTTTTTATTCCTTAATATTCATATTTAATATATTAAAATGATTTTTATTGTTACCGTGTCCGAATGACAAATCGCGAGCGGAAGCCAGACTACCCGCTTTTAGCGCTATTTTCAGGGCTCCGTAAAAATTATAAATATTAAAGATACAGTTCCGGGACCAGGATTTTTTTTTAGGAAATTTCTTCCTCTTTTCAGATCTTTTTTCAAATTTCGAATATCTTTGATAGTTTTTGAGATATTCAAAAAAAAACAAACCCCTACTTTTTTTTTTTTTTCAATTGTTTATAACTTTTGCAATTTTCATCGGCCCCTTTTGGAACTTTTTCTTAAACTTTCTACATAATATTCCGAATCGAATGACACCTTGATCGTAATTTTCGGAGACTATACAAAAATTTCACCCAAAAAGGTACATGTTGACCAGACTATGTACTTCTCCTAAACGGCTGGACCGATTTGATTCAATTTTTATGTATTCTTTTGGGTGGCGCCCGGATGGCTTAGATTCACAAATTAGGCCGGCAGACGTCGCTGCAGTCGGATGCAGAACAATGTCTGCCTGGTCAGCTAGTAAAATTATAAAATTATAGGCCATCAAGCTTATTAATAACATAAGGGTTATTTGTTATATGAGTTTTTTGGCCCAAATATATTTTTAGAATTCTGTAAATTAAAAGGAAAAACAATGAAAGAATCCATGTTCATTCGTCTGTTTGTTACAAAAGTTTTTGAGATAGAGAGACACCGTTTTTATTTCGCATTGGCACATGAGTGAAAGTATGAGTGCGTTGGCACAAGGTAAGTTGTTTAAAATTGCCTTCAATAATTTAATACTCGTTAAATATATACTTTAAAAAATATGGCACAAAGATAAGAAACCAAAACGTAAAGAAAATTACTAAAGTCGTTTCCCACGTACGATTCATTTCACACAATCCATCAACAAATTTCATTTTGCGTAAAAGTAATCAATGTATTTATCCCATAAAGTTACAAAAAGCTTTTGAGGTAGCACGTCATCAGCTTCCCTACTTATGTGTCCTACAGATGGCGCGACGACGCGTTGTGGGAAAGCTACTTACAACCACGCATTTCACACAAAACGCCTTAAGAATAATTTAATAAACGTTATACTAGTACAGCGGAAGTACATACACAACGTACCCATATAAGACGTGTCTCAGCCGTTGATTGATCCCACTACACTGGAATAAACCTCTCCTTAGAGAATGGAGGCTTTGGCCATAGTTCATCACGTTAGCATGGATGCGGTCGAGCCAGAGACCACTGTCAGTGATTTCAAGCCTCTCGTGAGACTTAGATTAACAATTCCTGTCAATTATGAGAACAGCCGGAATCCAATAGCTGACCTCACCCGACGTTGCTTTACTGCGCATTTCGTTTTCAATAGACGAATGTTACAAGGCCACCAGCTCCAGTGAGACGCGTATGTATGGTTTCTAAATATGTTGAAAATTGTAATAATTGTAACTTCCTCTGTACTGAAGCACCTTTGTGTCGTGTTGTCTAAATTAGTTGAAGCACCGCACGCCCACAATTACACGTTAAATCACTGGAACGACTAAACCCTACGTGAGAACTACTGCGGCCCGCACTGTTTACTGTGATTTACACTTAGTGCTATGATATTAGAGTAGGCACACACCGTTTAGTGTGATTTACATTGAATGCCATAACATAAGACTAGGTAGAATATGATTATAATCAACCGAAATATGTAAAATACTTAGACACCTTAATTAATGAAGTCATTTGCAAATGTCTAAACCTTAGATTTCTTATTCTCTCTTATTCTTGCTTCTAGTGGATGTTATAGAGACATATATTCGTAAAATTTCTGACCACCCTTTCAAGGATAAATGTCGTGATGATATAATTATTATACTAGCCAGTAACTGAATACAAAATTTATAACATTTCGAAATTAAATGCATTATTATTAACGATACCGCAGCTTACAGTTTTCATATAACATGAAGGACTATAACATAAAGTTAGGGTTCAGTATTACTATAAATATTATAGATATCTAAAAAAGCTATTGAGCTGATTTTGTTTCAAACAATTTCTGTTGGCAGAATTTGTAAAGCTCTACTATTATGTTTGTCGTTTTTAGGGTACCGTACCCAGAGTGTGCCAACGGAACCCTTTTCCTAAAACTACACAGTCTATCTGTCTGCCCGTCCGTCTGACCATTAAAAGGCTCTATCTTTTAGACCGAAATAATTCTGAATTTTTTACAGAATATGTGTTATAATGGAGGATTATCTAGTAAATAATAAAGTATTAAAATTAAGGGGGGTACATACAAGACACACATTTTAGTTGTTTTTGCTTTATCGTAAAAACAGAAAGACATACAAACTGCAAACTTGCAGTGAAAAATAGTGTGAACTCTAAAGCATAAAAACAGATAAAAACCAGCGAAGTGTGAGACGGGCCTAAGCATTTACTTTTTTAAATTACCCGTACAGCGCCATCTAGCTTATCTTTAAGAGAAGAATAAGACATTTGTTTGTTGGAAACAATATTTAAAGTCAAGCAACGTCGGGCTCAGTTAGTATTGGACCACTTAGTGGCACATTTTTTGTTTGTGTTTGTAAATTACGTAAATAGTCGTAGGTACGGAACCCTCGTGCACGTGTCCAACTCGCACTTGTCCGGTTTTTTAGATTACAGAAAGTCAAGGTTAAAAATAAGAGGAAAGAAGACTAAATTTTTAACTTTTGAAGCTACTAACTTGCAAACTATACATGTGAAATAAATAAAAAAAAATAGTGAAATAGTCACTTAAATGCATTTTAGAGATATTCCTTTACATAACGATACTCTTCACAATAGGTTACGAAAAGAATCATCCCTCAATATTACGCATATGTATGATATCCTTAATTTTTTGCCTTAGTTTATAACAGAACTGTATGACGATCTAAACATTACACACAAGACATGTAACAAACATTCAATTATAATTGATGAAAAAATATCAAATTTAATATAATTAACATAAACACAGCGCATAACAAAATAATTAACTCTTAATCCTATTAGAATTGCTTACAATGAAGACATATTAGATGACTATCGACTTTATCACATTTCTCTCAGACGCAATTTTCTAGAATCTTTTTATTCGTCTCTTTTCTTGTTTATTTTCTTCACTAGGGTGATAAATTGTGTAAGAATTCGCGTGCAGTTTGTCACCCTCTCGAGATTGGCTTCTTTCAATGTTTACATAACGCTTGGAACTCTATCGCGTGGAGCATGAAAAAGTGATTTATATTGTCTTTACTACATGCATGTTTTGTTACTAATGTACCCTATTGTGTACAATACCCTATTGTAACTTAAACCTTACTTCATGTACAATATTAATAACTCAATGTGGTGTTATATTAAATTTTGGAAAGAAATGCTCTAGGAAACAGAAATACATTTTATTTAAATACCATAATCCTAAAAAAAAAAAACTTTAATATTTATTTACGTTCTTCATTAGTTAAACGAGTCAAATATTCGCAAAATCTTTTCATAATCTTTATTCAGCCTTCGACGCAGTTTTAAATAAAGTTTTCCCGGAAACATGTGTACTTGCAGCTAATGATGTAGCGCTGAAAGAGTTTTATAACTAATTTAAACTTTAAGCACGTTCCCCTGCATAACTTGGTTTGCAATTTACGTTATTCCTAGTGAATCTTAAAAAGTTACATAGTAAAAATTTCTAAAAAATATATAAAGTTTTATTTCCTACCAGCTTACCTAGTTATTATCGTTGTAAAGCTAAAGTTGCTTTCAAAATATTACCTATGAGCCTATGATGATCCGTAATAATGGAACTACCAATCAAATAGTGAAAAAAACAATTTGGTAAACGCGTAGACTTTCAAAATAAAACAACTTTTAACTGTATGTGGTTTTACTTACAAAAATATTGAAATTTTCATCACCTAATTTGCCCTCTGGGGGAAGATTTTCCAAAAAAGCGGTAAATCTTTTTTCAACCTAAAATCCAAACACCTATAAAATACATATTATAAATACCTATAAGGAGATGATTTTCATAAACCGGTGAAACCCGTCAATCTTAATTTTCAAACTAAAGGCCAAAAAATTTTATGCATTTTTGCTTCAAAGAACGACGGATGAATACAGGCTGAATTTTGCAAAATCCTTCCCCATTTTTCGCCTACGTTATAACAGTAACCTCTGTTCATAGTTTCAAGTTTTTAGACTCAGTAGTTCGAGCTGTGCGTTGATATATCAGTCAATTTTCTTTTTTCATAGAATATTTAGCGCTGCAAGCTTTAATACACTTATATATATATATAAACGATTGCTTCCATTAATTGTATAAACGAGTATATATTGCATGTGAAGTTAAAAATAAATATATATTTGAGATTATTATTATTTAATTGTCCCTTAGATATATTATTTAAGTAGTTTTTAAATGTGTGCATTGTTTTAGACTTTTATATCTTTTGGAATTTGCTATACAAATTTGTGCCATCGTAGAAATGCCTTTTCCATATTTTGTCCTTGGTGGATAATAATAATAATAACAGTAAAATTCTTTATTGCACTAATTTTGTACATAGGCGAACTTATTGCCTTCAGGCATTTTCTACCAGTTAACCATTGGTAATGTAGATATAAATAAGGGGTTGTGCAGTGTTTGTTGTAATAGATCGTAGTAGCTTCAATAATGATAATAGATTAAGTGATTAAAGATAGAATATAAAAAAATAATATCATAAAGTATAATATGTAAATAAGAAGGTGGATAAATTATTTATATTTTATACATAAACATACATATATGTATATATAATGCATATATATTTAGGCATAGTTCACTAGAAAGCACTAATACCTAACCTTTGTATTTTGGATGTTGATATAGTACCGATGCAGTAAAGCTTTAAAGCTCTCTAGTGACTTTGCATTACGAATATTTACTGATAAATTATTCCACAAACGAACTGTTGTGACCGTGAACGAATCCGAATAAACTGTCGTACTATGCGCAGTGGTGCGGAGGAGATTGGAACGGCAAAACCGTATCTGTCGCTCTTGGGAACCCAAGAACTGAAATCGTTCTATTAAATAAGGAGGGGATAAAGGATTATTAAGAATGCCATAAATACATGTCAGTAGATGAGTATTTCGGCGAAAACGGATATTGAGCCAATTTAACTGTGTACGATATTGGGAGACATGATCATACTTACGCAAGCCGAAAATGTAACGGATGCATAAGTTGAGAAAGCGGTCGAGTTTGTTAAGTAGTTCTTCAGTTATGTAGGGATAGCATAAATCTGCATAGTCAATTATGGGAAGCAATAGGGATTTAACTAGCGTAACCTTAGCTGATTGAGGTAAAAATTGTTTCATTTTTTTTTAGGGAATGCATCGTCGAAAAGATTTTTTTTACTTACCTCGGTGACATGATGTGACCGAGAAAGATCATTAGCTATTATAAGGCCTAGATTTTTTACCTTCATACCTTCTGGATAGATGGAATGGAAGATAAAAAAAGATTGGATTACTTGTCGAATCGGGAATATGCAAGATTTTTGTTTATATTTTTATAATCAATTGCCAACATTAGTATATAACGTGAAATGAAACTTATGTTTCGTGATTTAAATATATGTGGTCTATATTTAAATAACAGGCATATACCATTTTTTCTTTGGTAGAAATTAACATTGTGAACCAGATTCAAAGAAAAGATAGTGTTTCTAAACATATTATTTGAATAAATGTGTTTTGACTTCGAATTTGGTGTGGTAAATATATACTGAAAAAAGAAAAATCACCTACTATTTATAATTTTGTCATTATTTTTATGGTTTTACTTTTCTTTAATTATTAAAACCAAACCTTTTTGTAGTTCTTATTTGTTTAATTTTACGTCCAAAACCATCATCTACTAGGGCTTATTCAATAAAACCGTATACATAACAAAATTGTATGCATTGAAAACATTTTAATTTTTTTAAACTTGCATATAGTGACATACAAATAGATAGACGGGCGGATATTTCAGTGAATTTTGCTAGCAAAACAATAAAAAAATTTACATAAAATCCAAAAATCAACAAATGAAAAGGACTAGCCAGTTCCTAGCCAGTATTTAGCAGATCTACAAATTACGTATCTACATTTAGGTAGGTACTAGGAAACTTATTATGTACGTTATATTATTTTCATTGGTATGTGTGATGACCGGTATAGGATAGGTATTGCTTGGATGCAGTGTAAGGTTTGCCAGCTTAATGATACTTCAAGATACATTTTTTTTATACCACTAAGGTGTTTTATATCACCGCAGCCTATAAACGATCGCGCGTATATATATTTTTTTTTTTTTTAAATAAATGTTAATAGTATTTATTTATTAATTCTATTGATAAACATCTGAAAAAACATTCGCACTAAACATTAACTTTGGCATGTTAAAAAAATTAAATACATATAATGGATGTTGCAGTCTCCACTCTTCTCTATGCGCTACTCTATAGATAAGACGCGTTATCAGGCTACTCGCGACGCTGATGAATCAGTAAGTTGGCAGCGAAAGAATACAGAGGGGCGCAGGACAGGGGGTGTCAAATTGTTTCTAGCGGGCTGTATAGGCATACTCTTAAACATATTATTTTCTTTTAGCTCTGTCACTAAATACGCAAACGCGATAGTACAGTTAAAAAATCACAAAACTAAACCTAGGCTCACTGTACGACGATAAAGTCACTTTTGTGGGTTGGAATACCACCGTCAAAACATTGATGTTGGGAGCATTGTTAACTGTTTGTCGCAACTCCTGACGTTCGTAATATTCCTGACCACCACTTTGAGGGAAAATGATGAGGTTGTGTATTTTCATGACCTCAAACTGAGTGTACCAACTTATTTGAAGGCTACCCCAGAAAGCAATTTGTACAAATGACTTACATTACAGGATTCAAGTTACATCGACTAGCTTACAGGCAGTGTACTGAACGCTAGATTGGTTTATTATCCAATCGGCCAGGGAAGTCTCTAGATTAAAGCAAAGAGACCCTAGTTAGCCAATGGCAAGGGCCTAAACTATATATGACATATTTTCATGTTTTGAGAGCGCAATGAAGCAGAAAACATCAGGTAGTAAGTAATCCAGGTAATGAATGTGTATTGGTATAAAGTGTCAATGTCACATTTTATTTACGTAGGAAAATAGTAATTACATATTATACAGTAAATTGGAGACATAGTTTTAGTGAGTTTAACATATAATTTGTAAGTACCAGCGCGCACTTCGTTGATTTATTCATCCGTTTAGAAAAAAATAAATAAAAATAAAAATTATGACAAAGAGTTTCACTTTATTAAACTAACATTTTGAAAAGAATAAAAGGCCCGTATTTAAGCGGAAAATGTAAGTTTGGCCTTTAAATGTTTCATAACAGCGGCGGCTTAAAGGTGTGAACTTTTGGACCAACAAAAAGAAAGTTCAAGAATATTTTTTGTAAAGTTCATAATTTTGAACATAACCCCTAAGCTGATGTAATAAATGTATATTTTCACAGTCAACACCGTTGATAAAACGATATTGCATATTAGGTTATTGGACTAAAGTTGATTTACAAATTTATGAGCTCGAAAAAGAAGTATTAATTAAAAGCATAAGATTTTTATTGAAAACAAGTTTAGAATTTTAGCTTTTTTTATGTATTTTGCATAGTTAATATAACAACCGTGCTTGTTTCTAGTTTGTAGCCTTTGAAGATTGTTGATTGTGTTATTAAATTTGTAAAAAAAATAAGCAACTATTAATGGACGTACAAGTTTAACCTTCCTATATCCGCGCCAATATTTGTGACACGCACACGGTCTCACAGACCGAAAGTTTGGAACCTCATATTTATTTAATTTTTAATAAAAAGCCTATATAGATATTATATTTTCTTAAAACTAAATGATGCCATAAAAAGGTAACTTTATTATTATTTTACTATCAGTCTATCATAAAACTGCCTTCAAAATCAAATGTTTTCCTAGGCACTATAAAAACAGAAATAAAATAATAATTTTCACTAAAATTAAAATTTTAAATGTCCAAATGCACAAGTTAAAGGATATATACATACACTCTAGTTTGACTTTTGAGCCTCGCCATTACATACCATGATATGTAAATGATGTAATATTCAACAACGATTGGCGTTAAATGCGACCACACGTGAGTCTCGCACAAAATTTCGGAGTGCACTATAATACACCTAGTGATAAATACGGCAGGCAAAAGACTCGACTTCTCAGCATTTCCCAGTTAAATAAAAATTAAAAGGGTATATATAGGACGGTTAAGTAACACTCGTCCACTTCTGCTATTTTATTAATACAGTAAAGTTAATCAAAACAAGGCAAATATTTAGATTCCTACTATAGGTGGTTTTTTTTTTAAAAAGTAAAGGTTTTAAAGCGCGGTAGCTTGCAAGTGGAAGAGTAATATTTATATCTGAATACCTTCTTGTACATAAGAGAGTGGGGCCATAGCCATAAGAGACGTTTGCCGGTTCAGGTAGTATGTTATATTTTGATTAGAAAGTTTAAGGTTCAATAAAGTAAAGTTGCCGCATAACGTATCTGGATCGTGACAATGCTGATTCAGCTCTTTGCGTACGCCCTTTCCATGTTACGGATTAAACGTTAAGAACTTTTACTGAAATAGAAAAAAGTAACTTCGGGATACGACATAGCTTGCGCTTAACTTTATTTTTATAAGCCCGTAAAATAGTTGTTTGTAACTTCCACTGTCTTACTTATGCTCTCTGCTCGCTAGAGCAGCAGTGAATGGCCCTGCATGAATTAAAAAACATATAATAAATGTATATCTACAAAAATATCTATATTATATTATAAAAGGCAATGCCCAGCCCAAACCGCTAAGGATTAAAATTTGCGGGAAGAGTTTTTTTATATATTGAATACCTCGTTTAAAAACGGATTTTGCGAATTTCTACACCTAAGGCGGTAAAATAGAAGTTGGATGTTTTATGAAAATTCGTCATTTTTTGAATTAAATATATGAAAATTAGTACTTATCCAACCTTTTGACTACAAATTAAGAATGATACATTTCACTGGTTTTGAAAAATAATCTTACATGGGTAATAATAGGATATAAAACTTTGTATGGGAATCCGGTTATTTTTCGAAATGAAGCCATGAAAAGTAGTATATTAATATTAACAAGCAAATAAAGAATGAAGTGTTTCAGCATTTTTCGAAATTCAACCCTATGGAGGTGGAAGACGGTGGCAAAGATTGTATGAGAATTATTATTTTAACTGTCAAAATTACATATAAAATTGTATACATGTAATTAAACACTATAAATGAAATAAGTATCTCAGTCTTTCGTAAAACTAAGGCCCTAAGGAGTAGAAACTGGGTGGAAAATTTTGTATAAGAAGCAATATTTTGAAGTTAAATTAACTAATAACGAGGTATACATATTCTTCAACACCAATAATGTCACAAGAACTTCACTGTTTTCCAAAACTCAGGTCCTATAGGGAAGAAAGTGGTTGGCAAAGTATATATGGGAAATAATATTTTTGATGTCAAATCTCTTTTTATATATAAAAAGCAATGACCTGACTGACTCATCAACGACCAGCCGGAAAAGAGTTTGTTATATAATAAGTCGTTTAAGAAAATATTATATACTACATATTTACTTATTATATTTATTACATATTTATATTTAAATGCTTGCAGTTATTTGATCTCAGGAGAAAAAATAATGTAAATTTCTATGACTTAACCAAGTGTATACGTAAATTGTTTCTATTTTTTGAAGTGAAAACTTCTTTAGCGGCGTTGTGCACTTTTTTTGGTATGGGTAAAAAATGATAAACTCGCGTCAGGTCACGTGTCCTAATCATGGAAATTCGTAAGACGGAAACAGTAATGCCACGCCTATTATAATTTTTATTTTTAGTATTCGCGATTATGAGTAGTACAGGGAGGTTGGATATGGAATTTTAATTCTATGACAGATTGCGATGTCAAATATACTACGTCAAAAAAGTAAATAAACAAACATTATTGTATATGTAATGTATATGTAATGTTATTTTTAAAACTGCGAAAGACATGCTATGCTGGTTTTAAAAATCACCCGCGAGTTGGTAAAATATATCGTTCGTTTTGCAAATAAAATCATAAAAATTGGTATTCAAAATTAAAGTTGAAAATAAAAAATGACGTTGCTTATTTTTCAAAAACGATCCCCTAGTGGTGATAGAAAAGTTGGAGATTTGTAAGAAAGTTCAGTTAAATACCTAAAAAACGATATTAAATTTATTGGTTGAAAATTTTAAATGACGGATATCACTTTTTAGTAATCATCCCCTACATAAAAAAGCAATGTCCCAAATGACTTATCACCGCCGAGTTCAAACCGCTGAGAATGGACTTTTTTAGTCTGGAGAAGTTGTTGACTTTAAAGGCGTAATTTAAGAACAGATTTATTGAAATTCAATAAAAGAAAGAAAGAAGGGTAAAATAATAATTCTATGGTCAAATTTATTGTAAACTTGGTTTTATCGGTCGGTAATACAATGAATGTATCTAATATTTTTCAAAATGCAGGCTCCAAGAGAAAAAGGTGGTGACATAGCTTGAATAAAAATATGGTTTTTGGTCTAACTATGTGATTTTCTGCGCGGTTAATAAACGACGTCTTTCGGAGTTTTCAAAAACTCAATTCTTAAGGAAAAGAGAGGGTGAAAAAGTATCTTTGTGATTGGAAAATTCCATGTTTGTAGTGAAACTTTAGCATTAGTGTTCATTAACACAATTCACCGTGTTTTTTTAAAGAAATAAAATACTTATTTGAAACTTGAGATATACAGATTTCTATTGAAATATTGAAAATTCAGGGTGTTTCCAAATTCAAACACTAAGGACAGACAGCATGTTTCGATATTTGTGTGGTTTTGTTCAATGAATGTGAACTTGGTGGTGTAAATTTGGTATTAATGCTTGCCAACACAATTCATAAAACACGTACGAGTATTTTAGGTTTAAAAACCATGGGATCATTTTATCGATCAAATTTTTTAAGGACTTTTAAGCCTATAAGGCTTTATAATAGACACAAACATTATATGTATGAATGAAGTTTTGTTTAGTAAAAACTCTATAACTAGAGTCTTAATAGGTACAACTTTAAGTTGTTCCAATGCGGAATAACGACTTTGAATGACTTTCAGCAAATATTCTCAGTTTACTTTAGTCGGAAACAAGTTTGTTTATGAGATTGGAAAAAGTTTCCTGAAGCGAAGTTTTTCTTTTAAAAAAAAAATATATTAGAACGGTAATTTGATATTAAATTATATTGTGTCAAGAAGATATCAACAAAAACACAGTTTAGAATATTAACTTACAATAAACATACTAACACTGAAATATAATGAATAAAACTTAAGAATTACACCTTCAAAGATCCAGCATTATTTACCGACAACATTCAAAAAGGATTTTAAAAATCTAATCCTATATATATATATGTAATTCTTCAGTTTTTTTATTATATTTCAGTGTTAGTATGTTTATATGAATATATACTGTAGCAATAAAACACCCTTCAACATATACCTACTATAAATTTTTTTCGACCTCAGTATATATTACATAATCAATCAAAATACTGACGTCATGAAACATTAAACTCACAAATACCGTTTAAGCACAAATTGTGTGTTGTGTTTAACACCTGGAACCACTTATAATTACTAGTGGTCTCCATTCTTCCATCAGTACTAAAATACTTTACTTTAATCACAATAAGACAAAACACAAGGTACACTGTTTTAGAGTTGTACAACCACAGATCGTCCAATATTATAGCCCTGACAGACATGACGGATCAATTATAAAATAAATCTTATACGTAGAAGATTCTTAAACGTAAGTTAAAACTATTTCTTATAATCTAAAAAAAAACATGAAAACACGTCGTACTTCAGAACAGTAAATAAAACGTTAATATTTATTACAATATATTATACGATTTTACTTATTTATAATACTAAGAATTAGATTAAATGCAATAAAATGATATTCTATATTCTGCTGGGAAAAGCCTTTTTCTCCACGTAAATTTTTACTTTATCTCCGTCGTAACCGAATTTGAAATTATCGCATTTACTCTTACTCAGCGAGTTTAAATTTGCATCGCAGTAAAGAGGGTGAAAAATTAATTTGATTTGTCGATAACATTTAGTGCTGCCACTCTGTTTTCAAATCATTATCTTTTTTATTGTTTATGAAAAATTTAAATTAACAATGAAATAGGGTTGACACTTTTAACTTAGTAACATGGCCTGTTGATTTCAACCCACTGACTAATACGTCGCCGAAGGAAAAAAATGTTTTGTAGAAGCAGATTGTAGTCTGGTCGAGAAGTGAGTTTTCTGCTAAAAATAGTTAGAACAAATTTAAAAAATTAGGGGGTTTGGTTTTTTGGATTCAGAATTTTATTCTGAAAAAGGGGAATTTTGGAATTTTTTGCTATTAAATATTGCAATTGTTATTTTCAAAAAACGAAGAGAGAAAAAGGTGGTCTCCGTTTTTTAACAATAACTTTAAAAATATGAAAAAAAGCTCCATTTTGAAAAAAGATTCTAAAAGAGGAGAAAATTTCATAAAAAAAAGTCTCGACTCCCGAAATTGTAGTGCCATTATTTATAATTTTAATTTAACGTTGAAAATAGCGTTCCGCGCGGCAGTTTCAACGTTGTGACGTCGCCGCCAAACAAACTAAGCGTCAGAAAATAATTTTTTTATAATATTTATTATCAATATAAAAATTTGAATAAATTATAGTATCATTTAGACACTTGAAGGAATACAATCCAGTTTACAAAAAATTTTAACTTTATTTTTGTTTAACTTTTCCAATTGTAATTAAGTTATTTTTCATGAACTTAAGATAACATAAAATCTATCATAAACGTTTAAATAATTTAGCTAAAAATCTTTTTCCTCTTGGAGCTTACTCTGATATACTCAATAAATAAGATTCCGGTATAAAAATTTATTAAAGTTTTTTTATTTGTTTATAATGATTTTCTAAGTTAACAAAAAATGAAAAATCCGGAAAATGTAGTTAAATTTTTTTTTATCTGACCTAAAAATTATTAATTAAGAAATCGGTTTTCTTCTTAAAAATCATAATTTCTTATTTTAAATAGAATTTTAAAAAAAACATTTTTTTTCAACAATATTTTCATTGTTTACTTTATAAACAATTTGTTATAAACAAATTCTAACTTTTATATAATTTTTTTTTTGTAACTTAGAAAAATTATAAATATAGTTATGTACATCAAGTAGTATAGAATATAGAAAAATTATTAATTATTAATAGAATTTATAAATTATTAATATTTTTGAATATAAATATAGAAATTTTTTTTAAACAAATGATGTAAAAAATTTTTCAACTAAGCAATGAAATGTAAAAAATTTTTTAACTACATTTTCCGGATTTTTCATTTTTTGTTAACTTAGAAAAATCATTATAAACAAATAAAAAAAATTTAATAAATTTTTATACCGGAATCTTATTTATTGAGTATATCAGAGTAAGCTCCAAGAGGAAAAAGATTTTTAGCTAAATTATTTAAACGTTTATGATAGATTTTATGTTATCTTAAGTTCATGAAATTTAACTTAATTAACAATTGGATAAGTTAAACACAAATAAAGTTAAAAAATTTTTGTAAACTGAATTGTATTTCTTCAAGTGTCTAAATGATACTATAATTTATTCAAATTTTTATATTGATAATAAATATTATAAAAAAAATATTTTCTGACGCTTAGTTTGTTTGGCGGCGACGTCACAACGTTGAAACTGCCGCGCGGAACGCTATTTTCAACGTTAAATTAAAATTATAAATAATGGCACTACAATTTCGGGAGTTGAGACTTTTTTTTATGAAATTTTCTCCTCTTTTAGAATCTTTTTTCAAAATGGAGCTTTTTTTCATATTTTTGAAGTTATTGTTAAAAAACGGGGACCACCTTTTTCTCTCTTCGTTTTTTGTTAATAACAATTGCAATATTTAATAACAAAAAAATTCCAAAATTCCCCTTTTTCAGAATAAAATTCTGAATCCAAAAAACCAAACCCAATATTTTTAAATTTGTTCTAACTATTTTTAGCAGAAAACTCACTTCTCGACCAGACTAAATGAGTTATGAGTCAAAAAGTTCCTGGCTGTGTTTGTCATGTGGTAGCCTAGAGGCATTATAGGCCACTTAAAAACCTAAGCCTAAGCCTCCTTCTCCAATAAGAGGCCTGTGCCACATCAGGGAGGCAAACAACAGCTACGGCAAAAATTAGAAGTTTTGGAAATTTGCTTGAAAATTCAAATTGGTATCATATTTCAGTTCGATTTATTATACTCGGCTAATTAGAGATCTGTTTTCAATGATACCGCTTTTTAATATAAATAGTAAAAAAATCTACAAAATGTCCGATGTGTCACATCTAATTAAACATGCACTATGACACCATAGTTAAATGTGAACGCATTGTTAAATTACACAAAACAAATAAATGAAGAAGATATAATATAAATAAAATCTAAATACTAAGAATTCGCTAATTTACTGATAGAAATAACTTCTTCGAAAATTGGTTTCCAGAAATTGAGTCAATAAAATAAATTGCAATTTATTTAATTGGCTAACAAAACCCTTTGTGGCTTCTGACGAAGGTCGAGTTAAATTCAATACTTAACAATTACAAACAAATCAAAGACAGATAAAAGGAACCACAAAAGTAAGTATTTCATATCAATAAGATTTCAATTTGATGGTAATGCCTGCCGTACTCGCTACGCCTAGCAAGCGGGTTGCGAAAAGCAGTAATAGAATATAACGCGCTATTGTCCGACATATTCCTTCACATAAAAGAAGGGAACTAAGAGTTACGGAATAATGATTTTTAAGGGATTTGTATACAAATTTATTTTAAGGCTGCGGTATAGGCTAGACCGCGAAAATACGCCGTTTTGTGCAAATTTTGTGGCTAAACCATTGCATCTAAAGGATTGAAAAAAATATATGTTATAAAAACTTGCTTTTATCGAGTGCATTAACTTAATGAGTGATTTTCATTTATTGTATTTAATGTAATAAAAAATCTGGAAGTGGCCATTATATTTGCTTGTAATAAAAGTTAGTTAAACAATTAGAAAAGCTTGTAATTTAGTGCATTGACTCTAAGTTGTAGCAAAAAGTCAAAAAATGTGACTACAAAACAGTTATAACGTAAAATTCCATACAAAAAATTAAAAGTTTCAGGGCGTGATTACGGTATAAATTACTTAAGAAGTATATAACATATATATCTCATAGTAATGTATATGAGATTATCTAATGATTTATAGTGCATTTACATACACTGCGTAAGAATTACAGAAATTAGCTTTCTGGCCTATATCGCCCTCTTAATAACAATAAAATCTCCTTTCCAATCGTGAGTTAAGTACTAGGGATTAAAATCGTAAAGAAAGTATTCTTTATATTTTCTTACACAAAGTTTTCTATTTGTAATAGCTCACAAAATTGACAACCAAATGAAAAAAATTATGTTATTATGAATTTCAACAAATAAATTCATTTTCGATGTATTTTAGAACAGGATGATTAAATATTGCAATATAATAGAACATCAATATCAACTCGAATTCTTTTGGTGAATTTAAGCCAAGTTTCTCTTTCTTGATTTTCATTATTGTAACATTTCTTAAGAGACATAAAACTTTTCTGTTTCCAAGGTTTGTATTCACCCATCTAACCCTCGGCAATGGCGGTGGCTCGTCAATTTAATACTCGCGCCGTTTTATGTTTTCTGCTGTCGCAGTCAAACGTCTCGATAAAAAGATAAAGTGTCCGTTGAATACTTGCCCTGTTTTACGGAATTGGTAAGAAAAATGACGGAATTCCATTTCGTTACTACATTTTGACAAAGCATTCTAGCATTTGACAATGAACTAGAGAAATCTTTATCATTTAAACTAAATTTTCGGCATTCAATGTCATGAATGAAACCTACTTCTGACACTAAAAAGCAAAAGTTAAGATTAAAAGTTAGGATATCAAATTTGAAACTTAATCATGAACATAAGTAATTATAAATTTTGTTTTTTGTGGCTATTGCATATTGCTTTGTGGTTATTGTAAAATGATCGCTATTGTACAGATTATAAAAAAAAATTATACGCAAAGCTGAATTAAGCGTGACATGACAGCGACCGGCGAGCGCTAAAACTGACTTGCAAATAGTTAGTGTAGTCAGGTCAACAGAAGTTCTAGCCAAACTCAAGGTTTAAACATCTTTATTAATCATTACAATTACTCAAATATACGTATGTCTATTAATAGCTATACGTCCAAACAAGTACGAAAGTATTATATCACGTAAGAATATAACTGATTAAGAAGATACTTAATGTATCTAATCTAAATCTAAAGAAGATACATTTAGATAATAGCGAGAAGTTTATGTAAAATACCACACTGAAATATACATAAGTAACGAACAAAAAACATTCATTACGTATGTGTATTACACTTCCGAAGGACCAGAAATTGATTTGAGAAGATGGGTAGCTAATAGCTAGCATAAAAAGCCAATGTTGGTAAACATTGGCAGTCATCAGTTAAGGACTTTTCATTTCTGTAAGATTAATTGCTGTCATAGCATAACAATCCAAGCTCAAGGTACTTAAGGTATTACTTGTACATTTACCATAACGATTACTCATGTATATGTTTACTAATAGGTATTACATCGGAACAAGCTAAGAACAGAGATCGTGTTCTGAAGACACCGAAACTATTATACCACTTTATACTACGACTGATTCTTACAATAATTACCGTAGCGAAATTGTTGTGGAATGTCACACTGAAATAGAAGACGCATATACACAAAACCCTTTGGACTCATGAACAGTGCATTAAAATTCCTCATGATCAAAAATTTTATTCGTCATGAAATGATGTGTAGCTATCATAAAAAGCCAATGTCGATAAAAATTGGCAGTCATCAGTTGGGGGCTTTTCATTGCTGTAAGAGTAAAATGACTGCCGCAGTAGAAGTACTAGCTGAGCTTAAGGTTAGGATTATACGTTTGCCATAAAGATTACTTATGCATATGTTTACTTTAAAATTCATTGGCGTGATTGAAAGAAGGCTTTCCTTGTAAACAATTTTAATTTTGCATATTGGCTTAGTGTATTTACGTTGCAGAGACGCGTGAACATCGAATATTTAGATTCGTTAGACAAACTACTCCGTTGCGTCTATTCGGTAGACAAATTCCCTAGTTTAAAAGCTTGTTTCTTATATTTCCAAAATATAATGGTCAAAGAAGATTACATTTGTAAGTGTATTCGATATTTTTAAATAAAATTCAATAATAAATGAACATAAAATCCTTGTTATACTTAGTTTACGGAAATGTTGCCACAAAAATGTTATGTCGAAAAGCACAAAAAGTTGGTTCAACAAATGTTTGCCTTTTGCTGACAAGCGTCCAATATCAGTCTGTTCAGTCTAAAAATTATTACAGATTGGCGTGTGGCAGTCAGCTCTCTGAGCAGCAACAGTTTGTGTATAATTTCACTTTTTTCACAATTCTTTTTTTTTATGTACATTTATATATCTTATTTTCTTTATAGTTTTTTAATCTTCAAACCCAAAACTAGTTTGCACAAATTATAAGTAAACTATCGTAGCACAGGCTTATATCAGCCAAGTTGTCAACCTTAACGCATTATTGAAAAAAATATAAAGCTCTAGAATGCTATAATTAATTTTGGAAATAACACGACTTAGAGTGAAATAGTTATAAATACCTGTCACCGACCAAGTTAAATAAATAAATAATATTCCTGGATTTTATCTGAAACCGCACTATACGTGACTATTTAAGTTCGAAGGTGGAAAGACGAATCTGTCGATTGCGAGCGGTACGATAGCAGAATGTAGCCGTGGGCATAATTTCTTACAATTCCTCAGAACACATCCCATTATACAAGCAGTAGAACACACACAAGGAAGCAAAGTCTAAAGGGTTCGATACGGCTTGTGAAATAGGATCTTCAACGATTCTCTCGGCACGTCGTTGAACCGAGTGCAAAAGGCCGAGCCTTTATCCGGGTGCACTAGCTCAGAGATGGTAGCAGTACTCCATATAGGGCCGGACTATATGTCAAACTAAATGTTTGGTATCTTGACGATGGAACCTTAGCGGGAAAGCTTGATACAGTTTTTGACGATTTGTCTAATTTAATTCAAAAATTTAAAGCCATTGGTTTAGAGCTCAATTTTGAAAAAAGTGAAATTTATATACCCGAAATTCAGACATCTCCATCTGCTATTCAAAAAATTTCAGAAATTGCTCCTAATATATCTGTTAGAAACAAAGACAATCTTTCGATGCTAGGGGCTCCGTTATTTCAAGATGCTATAAAACCAATTTTAGATACAAAACTAAAAGATTTTGAGAAACATTCTGTCAAACTTGCAACGCTAAATTCTCATATCGCATTTACGATTTTAAAACACTATCTTTTCGTTCCAAAATTAACTTACTTTCTCCGTTGTAGCCCCGTATGGATTTTTTCAGATTTTCTTAAGGTTATGGATGCTAGCCTTAAGTCAGCAGTGGAAAAAATACTAAATTTATCTTTAAGTGAAAATTCATGGGATCAAGCTACAAATCCTGTATATTTTGGAGGCTTAGGCATCCGTAAAATTTCGAGAATTGCTCTTCCAGCTTTTCTGTCTTCCGTACACAGTGTTGACAATCTTTGCCAATCAATCATGGCAGACTTGAAAACTGAGATTGTAGGCACTGCGGAAGCTTTAGAAGCCTGGAATAGTCTCTGTCCTAGTCGGGATATTCCAATGGAAAAGAAAACGCAAAAACTTTGAGATATTCCGCTGATTCAGTTGACTTTTAATAATTCGGTTCAAAATTTAACCCATGATCGCGACAAAGCGCGCCTTTTAGCAGTTTCTGAAAAGAAATCTGGTCATTGGCTTCATTGTATTAATTCTTCAAATCTGGGAACCTTATTAGACAACGAGAGGTTTCGAATTGCTGTTGGTATACGAATCGGGGCCACAATTTGCCACCCACACATATGTCCATGTGGTGAAAACGTTGATGGCCTTGGACTTTATGGACTGTACTGTATCAAAAGCGCAGGTAGACTCTCCAGGCATGGTTCAATTAACGATATAATCAAGAGGTCTCTTTCCACTATCAATATACCTTCTATTTTAGAACCTCATGGCATAAATCGTGATGACGGAAAAAGACCGGAAGGTTTATCGTTGATTGCCTGGAAGAAGGGGCGGGCCTTAATATGGGACGCAACTTGCGTCGATACCCTGGCTCCGTCTCACCTCCCTAGGACTTAAGGCTGGAGGGGCAGCCCAAGTTGCAGAGTCTCGCAAACGGCGCATATATAACTCATTACTAGGAAACTATGAGCTTGTGCCGTTTGCAGTTGAGACTCTGGGTCCATGGGGTTCAAGTGCTAAAACTTTCTTAAAGTCAATACTACCTCGACTAATCGGAATCAGCGGTGACAGAAATGCAGGCTGCTATTTTGCTCAAAGGATGAGCTTAGCCGTCCAAAGAGGAAACGCAGCCTGCATTCTTGCCACAATGCCACGCGGACCAGGTTTATTTGATTGTTTTTAAGTTAGTTTTATTATAGTTTGTTATTTTTTGTGCGTAATTAGCTTCAATTTTGAAATAAAGCGACAACAAAGGGCCGGACTTGATAAATAATAAATTTATTAATTTATTAAATACTTCAATAATACAAAAACGTTCAGTACGTAATACGATACTAATGAAATAATTTCAAATCTGATGGTTTCTATTTTTTTTTTTCTCATGACTGTGACAGCCATGGATGCCAAATTAAATTATTCGAGCTGCCAAATTAAACAAAAATAATTGAGGCAATGACTCTCAGTTGTATTTAGACACCGGATATTTAACCCATGAGTTACTATTTGAAAAACGTGGTTCGTATCTCGAAAAGAGAATATTGAATTTACTTCAGTCTTGTATTCCGGTCACTAAACGAACCGGATAAGTCAATAAATAAACTAAGTTCACGAACTTACTTTACTAAGTTACTTTTGTTTGGACATATATTTTATTTGTTAGCTTTACCTTTTTGTTCTGTTCGTTATTTATTTATTGTTAACAAAATATAGTCATTTAATGTGTTTTTTCTTAGCCTTTTTTTACCTATCAAAAGAACATTTATGAGTTTCTATACTTATGCTTTATAAATAAATATTTCTATACGCATATATATTGGAGCGAGCTTCAAGTAGATTTATTACTAAGAATGTTAGGCAATATAAAGACAATCACTTTTATTTTAAGTTTGAATGCATATGTAAAATGGTTGAAAATAAATAATTAATAACAGAAACCTATAGGAGGACATTAAACGATTACGAAAATAACTTTGTCAAAAACAACTTATGTAGTGCTCGTTAGAAACTTTGATTCATCTCAGTTCGTCAGCCTAAACTAGTTTCTACTCTTGTGAGTTGTAACTCAATTGCACTACGTATCTTTAAAACTTGGTACATAATTTAATAAATGTATGTTTTTATTTTAGTATAAAAAAACATGGTTAAACTATAATTATACATTGTGATCAATAGTTACTAAAAGACAACGCTGTGTTTTGCCTCTATAGATCTTACAATACAAAGTGATAAGTTAAAATGTTATATACTTTTTTTTAAAATATTTTTTTTTATAAATATTTTTTTGTGTTTCGGTATTATTTTATCGGTAACCAAAATGTAAATACTGTAACGAAAATAGTAACACTAGCCAAAAAGTTATATTTTAGGATATCAATTTTTAACTAAATTTACTCGTGCCAATAACGTAATGTTATCACCTAAACAATGTGCAGTGTTTAGGTGGTAACGTTACTGGTCTTATTAAAGATGTCCCTAAATATATAGGATTATTAGCATTACTGTTAGATATTCTGTCAATTTTAAACAAATGTACTTTTTAGAAAACTAAACGCCACAAAATATGTTACATACAAAAGCTTTTTTATTATTTTAGGAACATTAGTAAACTTAATATAAAAAAAATATTCTTGAACGGGCCTTTACAGTTATTAAATTTTAATTTTAATGTTCATGCTCGTCCCCCGTGAAATTACAATCCTCGACCAAAATAAAGAAAGTACAGCATGAAAACAGTCATTTCTTTTCGAGATAAAATAAATCACATTTGCAGGGTCCCTTGTGACTGTAGTGATTGTTGACGAGAAGTAAAAATAAACTTTATTCATTTCCTAATCTAATTATTGTGTGATATTATCGTCAATTATTATTTTTATTTGATCTATTATATATACAGATCCTACATAGGTAGGATACCTACATGGGATTTTAAATATACTCATTTATATTATGTACAACTTCTTGTGACTTATAAAGTCCTAGTACATCAATCTTATAAACACAGAAAATCTTCATAGAAGTAAGAAATACAATATAAATAAATATTCATACATAAAAATAATCTTTCTTTGTTTATGACTTCCTGAAGGTTAGAGTCTTAAATAAAATATATTATACATGCTATATCTATGTGTTTACTAGAAACTGGGCCACACGTAGGCCCTGAGGAAAATTATGTCGTTCTTACGGTTTTTGACGCTAGATGTTTTGTATAATCTTGTGTGAAAAGGGGTGTAGTGTGTTTCTGAATAGGAGTGTTTGGTGTTAATTTATATCACTGTCTTTTATCCACTTAAAATAAAAATTAGCTCAAACAACAAAACGCAGCCGCGACTTGTCAAAGATTATGACTGACTGAGGTGCCGGTGCACCCAGAGTAGGCGTCAATCCTATTTAACTTGTCACCAAGTCCAACATAATAAATCTTTCCCGAACACTGTGGCTATATAATCAATATAAATAAATACCTTAATAGCAAAGATGCAGTCAAAAGTTTAACCTCAACTTGAATAAAAAGCCAGGAATGTATAATTCTTAGGTTAAGGTTTAGATAAGATAGAGAAACTGTAAATATGGATAGAAATGTCTTAAATAAAAGTTGTTGATTCTTTTTAATTATCTGCCCGCATATAGTACGCTAATATTTTATAATCAGTGTTAATTTTCAACTGTTCATAAGCAACTGCGCTGTATGTTGCTCAAGTTTTAGCAACGTACAAAGCGACAAGTCTCAGAACACGTTACTGATTACAGCTTTTGTCCTTAAGTATCTTTGTGCTTTAAAAGCTCTAGGTCTTAGTGTGTAGTACAACAACAGCTATGCCATGGTAATTTATGTCATTAGTATGGCTTCTGCCGGGTTGACGTTTTCATACATTTTATTCGTGTTGCGAGGAATACACGACAGTAAAAAGGCTCTGAGTGGTTTATGGTAATACGTGTGAGTTTCTGGATCCAAAATATTAAATATTTTTTTTTTAAAATGCTAAATATATCTTCATTATCTTTAAGTTTAATAGAAGTTATCAAATTCTACATCCAAAGTCTTCTTGAGACTTTGAGACACAGTAGTTCGACAATCAATTAGAGTTCGACTGCGCATTCTCTCAGAGGAGATCGACTTCAACAACTAATTTAATTATACACGTCTTGTTTCATGACTTTCTCGATCCGTGTTATTAACATTTCATTATAAACAGATATAGGCAATTTGATGACAAATTTCTTGTCACAAGTGGCAGCTTTTAGTTTTGTACCCTAAATGAATCACTATTTTCATGGAATGATTTGATTGAACATTTAATTTGTTACTCCATTTTTATAAGTGATAAAATAAAAATCCTTTTTTAAGGTTCCGTACCCGAAGGATAAAACACGGGACCCTATTACTAAGACTCCGCTGTCCGTCCGTCTGTCACCAGGCTGTATCTCATGAACCGTGATAGTTAGACAGTTTCAAATTTCACAGACTATGTATTTCTGTTGCCGCTATAACAACAAATACTAAAAAAACAGAGTAAAATAAATATTTAAGGGGACTCCCATACAACAAACGCGATTTTTTTGCTCGATATTGATAACGGCAACAGGTAGACGCTTGAAATGTTTACAGAATATTTACTTAAATATTTAATGATAAATAATTAAATTAAAATAAAACAAATATTTAAGGGGGGCTCCTATACAACAAACGTGAATTTTTTGCCGTTATTATAGATAATGGTTCGAAACCCTTCGTGCGCGAGTCCGACTCGCACTTAGCCAATTTTTAAGTTCTATTTTCAATAACGATTAACATTATGATGTTATAGCAAATAACTTTTTTTTTTTTTTTGCGGGTAGGTGTGCTGTGAACACTGTGTTCTATTTTAAAATTAAAAATATTATTGCAGTAATTGTTTAATAGCAATAATTTTTACATAATATGCAAGATTAAAGTGCACTACTTACCAGCTATCATTATCCTAGTTCATATCTACTTTACACAAATTACAATTTGACAAGATTGAAACTGTTCTACTTTGTTATCACTGCACAAAATGGAGTCCTTAATACAGTCAATGTCTGAGATGACTGAGGTATTCAACAAAAGAATGGCTGAATTCCAAAGTGAAATAGGTGAGAGAGACAAAACTGGACATTCCTCAAGCCTCGCAGCGGACTTTGCCAGCTTCAAATCCTTTGTTTTGTTGTCTCTAAAATGTCTTCAATCACAAGTGGAGCATTTGACAAAAGAGCATGATCGTCTTGAGATGTGCAGTCGACCCAAAATGCTTTTAGTTCATGGAGTCCCAGAAAGCAAGACTGAATATATCAAGGACACTATTTTTAAAATTGTGACAGAAAGATTAAAAATCTCAAGTTTTTCGTCAGAGCAAATACGTCACAGTTATCGATTAGGCCATCTATTGAAAGACAAATCCAGACCAATAGTTCTTAAGTTTTCTGATGTGACCCTTAGAGATAAAGTGTGGTCTGCCAAAACTGGGCTTAAAAATTCTGGAATCACGCTTTCTGAATTCCTCACGAAGTCTAGGCACGAGTTATTCATGGCAGCACGGCAAAAATTTGGAATCTCCAAGTGCTGGGCTAGCTGGCTGCCCAAGAGAACAGCAGCGAAGAAATAGGTGACATTCAAGTTCAAATTTTTACGAACGATTGAAAGCCGTTATGCAGTCTTGCCCTCTCCTGTTATCTTGGAAATATTTTTTTTTCTACCTTCAATTTTTAACCACTTGAGTTAAGTATAAGCACATTTCGTTATTTTATTTATCACCGTTTATCACTTAACCTTCAAAAATATTTTTATTTAGTTTTTTTTTTAAGAATTTTACGGCTCTAGAAACTACGTTTTAGGTACTTTAATTTGTACGGCTGTGGTAAAAGCATATTAGGACAACTTTAATTTGTTGTTGTTTTTTTTTAATGTTTCATGTTTTAAATGATAATAATATTAACTATTGTATTTATTTTACCAGAATCTAGCTGTTATGTTCTGTGTAACATACCTAAATAATTCTTTTTTTTTGTTTCAGTAATACTTTTTGTTTTGTTGTTTATGTTTTCGATTGTATGTAATTTGTACTTTTTCTAAACCAGACTGCTGGCATGTAGAGCACACATACTTATATATTTCTATTTTATTGTATATCAAACATATTAATAGTCTTTATATTATATTATACGTATATATAAATAAATATTTTATTGTAATATATGAATAGTGACAGCGACAGTAATAATTCTTTCCCTTGTTCTTCAGATGGATTGAACAGTGACGACAGTTCTTTTAATGCTTCTCCTTCTCTCAGCGCTACTTTAACATCCACTTTTTCAGACTCACTGAAACATTTCAATATCGTACATATAAATGCACAGAGTATTCCAGCTCATTACTCCGATATGCTAGCATCTTTTGATAACAAAAACATTCACGCCGTCCTTGTTTCGGAGTCTTGGTTAAAACCTTGCTTACATTCTACATCTTTTTCATTGCCAGGCTTTCAGTTAGTTCGAAACGACCGTAAAGATAGAGGTGGTGGTGGTGTGGCTATATATATTAGGTCTAACTTTTCCTTCTCTATTATTAACATTTCTGATCAAATTTCCTCTAATACCTCCGAACATATTTTTATTGAGGTAAAACTTGCAAGCTGCAAAATTCTTCTTGGAGTTTTCTATAGTCCCAATTTACATATTAATTACTTTTCTTCTTTTGAAAGCCTTTTAGAAAATTTAACACCCCTCTACGACCACACAATTATTATGGGTGACTTTAACACCTGTTTGTTAAAAAAAGATAGACGTTCTAATCTGCTCAACAGTATTGTAGAGGGATGCAACCTACAAATACTACCCCTTAAAGCTACACATTTCTTTCCTAATTGTACACCCTCCCTTTTAGATTTAATTATAGTTTCCTCCCCAACACATGTGTACAAACATGGTCAGTGCGCTGCTGATGCCTTTTCTTACCACGATTTGATTTATCTATCCTACAAATTACGTCGCCTAAAGCTAAGTCAGGAATACTTCAGCAACGCAATTTTAGTGGAATGGATGTGAACCGTCTGTGCGATGACGCTAGTAAGTTAAATTGGGACGCTGTTATCAAAGCATCTTCAGTTGATGAGAAAATTTTATTATTTAACAAAGTCATTACTGACCTTTATGACACCCATGCCCCAATTCGAATGATTAAAAAAAAACATCTACCCGCACAGTGGCTTACCGATGAAATTAAACAGATGATGGTTAAAAGAAATCGTGCTAAAGTTAGATTTAAAACCAACCCTTGTGAACGCAACCTTGCTAAGTATAAACTCCTGAGAAATCGCTGCAATAGAATGTGTAGAGATGCACAACGACGCTATATCCATAAATCCGTTGAAAACGGTGATCCAGCAAAAATCTGGATATTTCTTAAGTCATTAGGAGTTGGTAAGACTAATAGTATTCCCCTTTCACATGATATTGATGTCAATCTTCTAAATCAACACTTTTCTTCCAATGTTGCTATTGAAGGCAACAAAAAAATAAATACGCTGAACTCACTTTCCTTAAAACCAACTCCTGACTTTCCTCCGTTTTTATTCAGTCGATTTTCTGATTGTGATGTTAAGAAGAGCATTATCGCTATATCTTCTAACGCTGTGGGGAGTGACTGCATTAGCCGTAACATGATCCTTCCTATCCTTGACATTATTATTCCTATAATCACAAATATCCTTAATCACTCTATTGCCTCTGGCGAATTTCCAGGTTCCTGGAAAGATTCATTAATTATTCCCTTGCCGAAAAAAGCAAATCCTGTCTGTTATTCCGATTACCGTCCCATATCCATCTTAACATTCCTTTCTAAAGTTCTTGAACGTCTTGTTCATGAACAGCTGTGTCATTTCCTCACTAAAAATAACTTACTAAATCCCCTTCAATCTGGTTTTCGTCCTGGACATAGTACGGTTACTGCACTTTTCAAAATCTCTGATGACATTCGTCTCGGTATAGAAAACAGAAAAGTCACAGTGCTAACACTATTAGATTTTAGCAACGCCTTTAACACTGTTGACTTTGATATACTACTTTCACTTTTAAGTTCTCTTAACATATCTCCAACAGCAATCGACTGGTTTCAAAGATACTTGCGTGGGCGCCGGCAGCGGATCAAGGTAGATGATTCCTTCTCTACTTGGTGCTACACCAATGTTGGTGTCCCGCAAGGTGGCGTGTTGTCTCCACTTCTCTTTGCAATTTTCATTAATAATATAACATCTAATTTATCTTCTCTCTACCATCTATATGCAGACGATCTTCAAATATATACTCAGGCTCCAGTTAATGAATTAAGAAGTGCAGTTGCGATTATAAATAACAATCTTGCACGCATTATGGATTGGAGTACCTCTTACGGTCTAAACGTAAATCCAAATAAAACGCAACTTATCATTGTGGGTACTTCAAGAATGATATCTAAGATTAATTTACAAAATCTTCCTAAAGTGAGTATTAATGGAACAGTCATTCCATATAGCGAGGCTGTAAAAAACTTGGGTATCATCATAGACCAGACATTTTCGTGGGAACCACAATTAAAAGAAGTTAGCAGAAAAATATTTGCTACAGCTAAATCCATTAACAGATTGCGTAACTTCTTGCCCATTGCCACTAAAATTGCACTGGCTAAATCACTACTGCTACCTGTCCTTGATTATGCGGATGCTAGCTATCTTGACCTTACTGAGGAGCAATTAAATAAGCTTGAGCGACTTCAGAACCTATGTATTAGATACATATTTGGTTTACGTAAATATGATCATATATCCGAATTTCGATTAAAATTCAAGTGGCTCCCAATACGCCTTCGCCGGAATACTCATTTTCTGTTTCTTCTCTACAACGTACTGTTCAATCCGTCTACTCCGTTATACTTGAAAGAGCGTTTCAATTTTATAGGGTCTACAGCTCATCGCGCCACTACAAACATGATGCTAAAAACCCCAACACATTATTCGCAAGCATATAATGACTCATTCACTGTCACAGCCATAAGGCTATGAAATAGTTTACCCATTGATGTCAAAAAAGCACAAACTTTAAGAATATTTAAAAATCTCGTAATCATACATTACTTAAAAATTTAAGCTGTCTCATCAACACTGTTTATTCATCTATATTATTTAAGATGTATGTAGTTTGTGTATTTTTTTTTTTTTTATGTATTTGATATATATATTTATTTTGTTTAGATGTATGTACGTATTTGTATTATTTATTATTCATATGTATATAAATTTAGCTATTGCTATAAATTTATGCTTATATTGTTAAGTTTCAGTTAGCACATTCTACTCAATAATTTTATAAAGTCTCCTCTACCCAAAGGTTGTCTGGAAGAGATCGCTCATTAGCGATAAGACCGCCAATTTGTTATTACTTTTATTGTTAAATTGTTTTGTTTTCTATATGCGCAATAAAGTATATTATTATTATTATTATTAACTTCTACATACTTTCTACTAATATTATAAATGTGAAAGTTTGGATGTTTGTTACTCAATCACGATTTAACCACTGAATGGATCGGGATAAAACTTGTCTCATATATATTAATCCTGGAATAGGTCATAGGCTACTTTTTATCCCGAAAAATTCAAGAATTCACACGGGAATAACTATTACCGAGCTTAAACGAACTATGGCTGACTTCATTAGTATAATATACTATTTCACTAAGTTTAGAAGTATCAACTTAATAAGTGATTTGCGCTGACAGTATTCTTATGTAAATAAAAGAATACTGTCAACGTATCAATTAATAAATGATTAATAAATAAAAAGTACAAACACAGAATAAGGAACAAACGAAAGACAAGTAAGGTGATAATTTTTTAGACCAAGTTTGCCTGTATTATTTGCGTGTTGAATCAGAACGAGATTTTTTAAACAGATAATCACCTGTTATATTTTCATTTTATTGTATATCGTTTTCGCTACTTTTTTCATGTTCTTTTATGATTCTTGACTTTTGAGTCCCATATGCATACTTTCAAATGCAACTTAATATATTAAAGAAGACTTATGTTGTCCCAATCCATTTTATTACTTAACAAATTAACAGAAACTACTGTTATACTGGTTATATATCCACAACTGGACCTTAGGCAAGTGTAGCGAGTAACATTTAAACTTTGAACTCTTTGATGTGCGCTCACAAAACCGATATGGGTTGGCAAAGTGCAAATGTTTGCCCAACCTTTTACACATGCTCAAATTCCCGTTGTAAACTTCACGACTTAGTAGTGTTTAGCGCATTTAAAGCACGTTCTAGCACCAATTTTACCTTCAGTAGTTTTATTTCTTATAGAAAAGAACAAAATTATATTCATGACTCTAATACTAATATATTTTGCTATATAGTTACCAAATAATTGTAATTAGACACTTTGAATAGATATTTCAATAGACATGTTAAAAATAAGAAACTCTGCGAAGGCAATCTATAGACTTAACGAGTCAGTGGGCGGAGGGATCCAAAAAAGTTAGCTCATTTAGAAGACCGTGTAGCCGCCTACCGCGCCTCTGATTTGTGTTCGTAACTTGATAAATGAGATATGGGGAAAATTAGGTGATTATTTTGAGAGAACAACTCTGTTCTTAGTAGGTGATTTACCAAAAAGTATCCACGTATCACCGAAAGTATTCCGACTCACAATTTTCATAGACTGTGAGGTCTCCTATCGCCGTGCCAGGAACAAACCAGAATCATGACTACTTTACAATTAATCAATTGTAACAATTTTGGTTGCCCCTTACCGAGAATTGAACCCACGACCATTGAAATGGCAGCCGCACACTCTACCGCTGCACCACTCAGTCGGTTTGTTAGTATTTGTTTTGGTAGTTACTAGTTAGGTTATTGTTGGTTGATGTAGAATGTTAGGAATGTAGGTTATGTTGTAAATGTCAGTAAGCCGTTATTCCCAGATATATGAATAATGGCCTACGTTTCAACGTTTCACTTTTTTTTTTTTTTTATACCACTAAGTTGGCAAACAAGCCTACGGTCCGCCTGATGGTAAGCCGTCACCGTAGCCTATGGTAAGCGGTCACCGTAGCCTATTCCGTAGTCACCGTATCACTTTTATCGAATTAAAATTTCAAAATTGTCATAGTGATACTGGGTTTAAATTACTTAAATTAAACACCCTAAAAAGTGAAAATGTAACATTAATTTTGATAAATGTCTTTTTAGACCATGCACGGTTAGTTTTTAGGTTCACAGCTACCGAGTAAAAACGGTTTGTTACAGACTTAACAGATAGCTTTCAATATTTCAGCTGTGGTCTGAAATCTGAATCTAATCTGAAATGAAATAACGTTACACGTTAATTATAGAAGAAATTCTTTGAGGTATTCATTTCTCCATCATTTTATTACTTAGATACCTACAATCATTATAAGTTATTACATACACTAAACTAAGACGAATTCTAAAGTCGTTTTATGAAATAAGTAAAATTCGTCAATCTGTTTGTAAATTATAAAAATAAGCGTTAAGGGATACACTATGGCATGATAAATTTATATAAGATACAAAGTCAGACGAGCGACGCTATATTTCTAGCCGTGCCGAGAGCACTCGACGTTAGCTAAACGCGATTACACAACTCGAAATAACGATGTTGTAAGTTTCGGGGCGGCCGAAAGGTTTGGCTGTTTTTTGGCCGAAACCATACCGTTGGCCAAAACATGATTATTAGGCCGAAACCGGCCGAAACAGAAACCAAAACTTCGGTCGCACTCTAATCAATACACATTATTAAATGTCTTTATTTATGTAAAGAAATATATTCATTTTTGAAGTCATATTTGTAATTCCGATATTGGAAAAGCATTTTCAAGCTGATTTCGCAAATAGAGCCGTCGTCAGAACCTCTTTGGCCTCCTGCCAGAAGATATAGATGTGCTTACATTTTGCAATAACGTTTGTAATGTTGTAGTATGTTTATTATTTTCTTACAATAATATTATTATTTAAAGCATGAATGTTTCTCATGCGTTTTTAGTCTTAGCGTATTTGGAAGTCGTAAAAAGGAAATAAGTATATAATTTTTCGTAGAGAAGATGCAGTCAAAAGATTAACCTCGAGCCAGGACTTGATCCTACAACTTTCCTCACAGCTCGTGTAAGGGCTCTACCAATTCTATGAAGATTTGTGTACGTGTAAGATTGACGTACTAGGACTTATGTCACTAGAATTTCTTTGAAAGTCCAAAAAGATATATTTCATTTAACTTTATTTAATTTCATTACAAACTAGGAACGGTAATTTAAAATCAGACGAAACTTAGCTTTTTGAAAATAATTTAATCTTTTCAGAATGCAAGGTTACAGTGAAAGAAAATAATAATTTGTTATATTTAAGAGGAAAATATTGATATTATTCGCTTAATCTCTTATCTAGAATAGTTTCAATCAAAGCCAATACCCTCAAAATTCACACCACTGGCTTTCCAGTAAGGCAAACCTACATACTTTAAACAAAAAAGACAGACAGACACACAAAAAAAAGATACAATTCACACGAGTTCCGTACCCGTTCCAAGGCCGTGCCTCAACCAACAGTGGGGACGCATGAGGTTGGGAAGAAAGTCGCAACCGGTTTTTTTTCATTATTATTATTTAACATTCAACAGTGAAATAAAATGTGACTAAAGTAAAATTTAACATTATTTTCTTATAATAATCAATAGTAAAAACATCGTATATAACTCATCAAGATTAATGATATTAGCTTTAAATTTGCCTAACGAAATACTTTCTCGATTGACCGCTACAACCTCTGTTAATAGATTTCTCAATGACTGTAGGATTTAACGATCAAAATTAAACTTAAAAACCCTTCAGACTCTATTATCTAAATTGACAAAAACATAAACTAAGATAAACATATATCACATAGTCTTCTAATCCACTAAAAAGTAAAAACTAAGCCCCTAAAGCAGACTTACTGACAGAATATTGTTAAAAATAAAGACAAGTAAAGGTAGGTAAAAAGGTTATGTTGGCACCCAACACTAAGACAAAGAATCTGTAGCTAAGTTTTCTGTCCCTATACCTGCTTTAGTGCGCTTTCGCAGCGCGGTTTTTTGAGGGCTGAATTTTTACCCGCGTTTCAGCATTCAGTGCTGCGCTTCCGCACTGCTGATTTTTAGAAGCGGAAATTTTTCTCATTTCGACGTCGATTTTCGACGAAAGCTTGCACCGTCGCACTGATCCTTTGTCATCGAAAAAATAAATGCCACCGCGGAAAACATGCAAATCGATACTGGGTGCATCCTTTTACAGACCAACGATATATAAATTTAACTTTTAATTTAACATTTGGACAGATTTTTTATTTATTTTAGAATGTAAATTGATTCATTTGATGAAATTCTACGTGGAATAACCCATATATCAGATACAAAGAGAAGAAGAGAAAAGAACACATCATTTCGAAAATCAGTATCAGTACCAGTACCAAATGTTCTGCCCTCTGACTTCCGTATTCGATAACAGTGTCGGCGAGCTCATGATACGTGTCACTCCTGCGGTGTCTCTGCTATCACTTGCGAGAAAAAAACCGGAAAGTTTTGATATAAGCCCTTTGATATAATTCCGTACAACACATTTCAGACGCTGTTTTTAAACCGCACAGGAAAATGTGGCTAGAGTAGCTACTTGGCTACGGAAACAATGACGTCATCATTTCATGTTTATTTAGATTTGGGAATAAGTGGAAGTCGCACAGGGCCAGATCTGGGGAATTGGTTGGATGCGGTAGCAATTCGGACCGCAATTCATGGAGTTTGGAGACTGCAACCATTGACGTGTGTACAGGTGCGTTGTCATGGTGGAACTAAACTTTTTTCTTGGCCAAATGCGGTAGTTTCTTCCGGATATTTTCACATAAATTTTGAAGCAAGCTTGCGTATTTATTTATATATTTATTTATTGATTTTCTTTTTTGCAGATAATGCCGACAAAACCGTTTTGGCTTTCTTCGCCGCAGATTTTCCGCTCTCAGTCCACTGCTTAGATTGTGCTTTTATTTCAGGAGTATGATGATGTATAAATCTTAATCAAACAGCCCCAAACACTCCGATGAATCGTCCTATCGACGTTGCTTTTGGTCAACAGTGAGCAAACGCGGCACCCATCGCGCGCATAGCTTTTTCATTCCCAAATGTTAGTGCAAAAAATTAAAAACGCGTTCAGATGAAATGCTGACCATCTTTGCTATCCCTCGCAATTTCAAGCGCCGATCGTTCAATACAAATTTGTGATTTTTTTTGATCATGTCCGGATTCTTGACTTCATTTGGATGGCCAGACCTGTGGGCGTCTTCGCAGCTCAATCTTCCACGTTTAAAATCAGTTACCCAGGTGTGAATTGTACTCAATAAAGGAGCAGAATTACCTAAAACGCTGTCTAGCTTGGCTTTAATCTGCTGTTTTATCGTTTGAAACGTAAGTATTTTTTCATTTATCATTGCACGAATTTCGTTTCTTTTCAATGTTAAGAAAATTCACAACAGAGAAAGTTCAAGGTTCTCTCATACAAATTCCATCTGTTCCATTTAATTAAAATTTGGTGTTCTATTTTCGAAAAGATGCCAGAATATAATGTAATATTTTTTTTTTGCGTATCTTGCTTTTAAGTTCGTCATTTCGGCCAGTTATAAATTTGTTTTTTTTAACCAATCCTTACTAAATTAAAATGGGACCAATCAGTGCGGTTAGTCCTTCCCTATACGTAAAAATTATACAAATCAATCCAATCGTTAAATATATATAAACGACGGAGTTCTGACGAAACAAACATTAAAAAAAACATACAACCGAATTAAGAACCTTCCTTCTTTTTTTTTGGTTGGTTAATAAAATACATGATTTCTAGCAAAGCTGTCTTAAAAGACGATTTTCTGAAGATAGTAAAGTCACTATACGTGAGTTTCGTGTGAAGTTAGTTAAACATTGTGGGGCTTTGCTCTAATAGCGCCGCACACTTGGCGGCTTAGACTAATTTACCAAGTTGTGGCCACGTTAGTTATTTTTCTCTGATAGCTCTGTAAAAGTTTTGTACTTAAAACTTTTTCCCACTGGAATTCCTAAGTATATTATACCGTGTGAATTTATAACTCTACTATCGCGTTCGCGTAGGAATTTAATAACAATTTAATGAGAAAAAAAAACTCAAAACGCGTCCACTAGAGGCGCTACATAATGTTAATACATTTACTTCATTGACACAACGCAATCAAAAGTTAGGAACCCACAAAAACTTATACATCCCACACAGGGACTTATTAAAATAGAAGGAAACTTTATTTGACAATAAACGCGTGTTTACAATTTTAAAACGAAAACTACTTAGCTACCAACTATTTAATGTAAATTAATGCGTTAAGCTAAAAACCTCTCTCAGTATAAATATAAATATGGAAGTACTAAAAACAAAAATATTTTTATGTGTTATTAAGGTGAGTATCTGTTTCAACGCAATAAATACTTTCATAATTACTGAAAATAATAAAGCGGCGAATGTTACACCGTACGTAATTACAAGTACGATGTGAATCCTTTCTAATTTTACGGCAAAATTGATGGTAGCTAAAATTAATTAAAATTGTTTTAGCCGTTTTCAGGAATTTATTTTTATTCACTACACATCCCTATTCTTAAAATTATCATATTTTTATATCATACTGCATGGTGTTTATTTCGATAAGCATACGATTAGTAAGCAAGTTATTATTAAATATTAAATTAGATTTGAATCATATATTAATATATTTCTCACAAGGTTTTGCCTGCGTTTCTACAATCCCTAAATTCAGTTATCGGTGTAGAATTTCAACGGCAAATTCTCAATTATAGAAAAAAATCAGCTTAGACTTGAAGTTTTCAAGTACCTTATGTTTACCATTCCCCGAGACTCAAACTATCTCCATGTCAAATTTCATTTTAATCGGTACAGCTGTTCAAGCATGAAGAGTTTACATGTATTATTATGTTTAAAATTTGAGTATCTTAGCTTCTATATATTAATGTTAATGTAACATTTGTTTATAATTTATTAAGTAAATATTTGTGATACTTTATAAAAGTTTGTTGTCAGAGTATTCGAACAAAACATCCCTTTGGGATCTTTCAACAGACGGAAAATGAAAATAACAGGTACTGCCCTAAGACAAACTACAAAAAAATATAATAAAAAAATTAGAGCATTATATATAAAGTCTTCATAAATTTGGCATTTACAAAGGCTTTTAACCCATCTTTAAACATAATACGTAGTTTACGGATTCCTTGGATATTTTTAAAATTTAGTTTTGTTGTTTATCCTAGATACTATAAAGAATTCTGGCTTTCAAGAAGTGTGCATGTGCAAGAATCAGTGCGACAAAATGGTTTTTGCGATTTTGCTTATGTCAGCTTAATTACTGATTCTCACTTTTTCAGATGCCATGGGTGAATCTGAACAAAAATATAAAAAGTACACTGAATCCAATTAAAACTAAAAAGCGCAGAAGAGAACGTTTCGAGTTCTAAAATGACAATATTCAGAGCTACTTAGGAGTTTCATTTTAAAAGAGGTGGAAGGAACCAAGCTGACACATTACTTGAGAGTAGATAATAAAAATGCATAAAAAGTTATGCTATATATATATATATATATACTAGCTGACCGGGCAGAAGTTGTCCTGCATCCGACTGCAGCCCATCTGCAGGGCTGATTTGTGAATCAAAAACTCCAAACCATCCAGGGCGCCACCCAAACGCATACAAAAAGATTCATTCAAATGGGTCCAGCCGTTTAGGAGGAGTACAGTGACATAAACACGTACGGTAGAATTAATAATATAAAGATATATATGTGTGTGTAATATGTTTATTAGTTTATATACTATTTGTTCTGAAATTGGTTGTGTCTAATATTCTTTTTATTTACTTTAAAAGAGTTTAAGCTAATTTTACATTGAAATGAAAATATTAGACAATTGAGACAATTTTTAAATAACTGTCTACTCTAGTATCAATCATTTCAAATATATGTTTTTATTGTCTTTTTACTTAGGTACATGTTTGCAATTTTACACTTTTTTTTTATATTGTAACAATAACATCCTAGATTTACCTATATTTATTTTTATTCCGTTCATTTATTATGTCTGTAATAATCCAAAACTTTACAAATAATACGTATACCTTGTCAAACCTCACAACGAACTTTTATCAAAGCCAATCGCTGAATATTAGCTAAAAGTCATTAAAAGTCGTTACTCCGGAAAAACTTCAAAGTTGAAATTATGACGCCATCTTAAAAGCTCCCTACTTTATATAAGTTCATTCAAATAACGCTATTGAATTGAATCTCGTTGTGGAAAAAAAAAGTTCAATTTTCGACTTAAATAATTATTCAATTTTTTTATTAGGATCACTATTATTTAAAAAAAAGTATATCTGCTTAAATGGGCTTTTTAGAGCTCTTTTTAATCTTAAAAGGTAATTATTATCCTACTACGGGTTTACGGCGTTATTTCCTACTGAGAAGATTTAATTGATTTGATTATTATAAGGATACAAACTAAGCATTTTTTATAATTCTTTCTTCATTGTTATTGGTTTCATTGTTTTTTTACTAAATTTCCATGTTATGTATATCTCCATAGAAAAAAATTAAGTTTTTGAATTTTGAGCATTGAGATTACATTTTGGACTTACATTCCTATGCTTGGTTCTTTTGGGCTTCACTTGGTCTTGAATATCTTCTTCCATTCTTGATTGGCCTTTGTATAAGAAATAATTCATTCAAATTAACTAACTAACAAATAGTGACTTTTGAGATATTGTAACTTGAAATTAACAAGAAAAATCGTAACTTTCAATATGGTGTTTTATTAATGACTTTTTATTGGTTCCGAATCGCAATTACCTGTCTTCTTCATATGTTGAAATCAGATCATAGAAAAAACTTTTTACTTTGGAGTAATTTATTCAAATACATGTAAGTTAGTTTTCGCCCTCATGAAATGTTATAATTTAGAATGTTTAGCTAATGCAAGTTCCTTTAATGAAATATTGCTTAAAATTTTCGTGAATGTTATGGTGATTAAGGCAAGTTAATGTCATTTTTCTTGTATTTTTCTGTTCAAATCTAATTTTTGTACCTTGAGTTAACAAGATTTTTTAATAAGTCAAAATTTAAACTAAGAAGTTCACCGACTTAAATTGATAGTAAAACAAAGAAAATTAAATCAAACATCATTTTTATTAAGAACTGTTACAAATGAAATAAAAATGATAAAAGAACAGTTTCATCGAAACATGATTCGTAAGTAACTTCTGGTTCGCTTATTTTATCTACTGCAGTTTTGCTAGTAAGCAGGCAATGGTACATTGGATGCAATTTAAGGGGTTATTTCCTTCAGTACAAAGTCCTATTAGATCTTACTTCTTGGCCCCCGAACTAGGAACAGCACTGGAATAAGCCTTCGAAATAATAAACTGTTTTAAGGTAATAGCGTCTCCGTTTCTTTTACGTTCGTCTGTATTATTATCAACTCCTTGGATTGTTTTATTATTTTTTTATACCACTTTATTTCTTAAAGAACTCCATAGGTACTGTAGTACATAATCCTTAGAGAAAACTTTGGCAGGGAGCTTATTTCACAATCTAAGCGTTCAGAGGAAGTTTTTCTGAAACTGCACTGTACGTGACAATTTATTTAGGTTCTAAGGTGTGAGGATGACTTCCCTGCCGATGGTAAACGGTGAGATGGTAGAGAGTAGTCGTGGGTATCATTTTGAAAAACTCCTTAGAACACATCGCATTATACAAATGGTAGAAGACACACACGGAGGCAATGTCTCTTCTCAGACTTAAGGGTTCGATACGGCAAGAGTTGTTATCCTCTATCTCTACTCGTGCAGATACTTGTATGTATGTCTTCATACATACATTTTCTTTCCTTTTGAATTCTTTACTTTTCAGTTAAGAGTGATCTGCATGCCCAAGGTTCTTTTAATTTTTTTTACATATTACTGAATAGTATTAGCGTTGACGCGCTGATGTAAATGTCAAATACCAACATAAAAATCATTGTAAGCAATTTGACAAAATTTATCTTTGACACCGAGTAACACATACTGTCTACTCGTGTTAAAAAGTACTCACATCCTCAACAATTGCTATAATATTTTTTTAGATCTCTTATTATTATTGATTATTTTATTATTTTATAAGTTTTGTCCTAACATGTCCTAGCATGTTTAATAAACTAAAAACCTTTTCTTAAATCCACGTAGTTCTCACTCGTCTAACTCTCGAGAATAGGGGTAGCCCAATGATTAAATTTTCCAGCCGTTTGATGTTTTCTTTTGCCTCAGTGGAACGGTAGAAAATTGAGAGATAAAGAGCTCGTGTAATTCTACCGCCGGGGTTTATGGTATTGATAAAATGGCGGGATTAGATTTTGACACAAGAACTTTACTTACGGATTTTTTTCTGAGTTTTTTGTAACCAAAATTTAAAGGTTTTTGTCTACGGATTTTGTTTGTAGTTTGTTTTTGTATAATCTCTATAAATACCACATAGTTCCAAAACTAATGGAATAGAGGCGGTAGCAAGCTATCTGCAAACATGACCTTGAATTGAATGATGCAGGTAAGAATGTAAAAAATTTTAATGCCAAGTCTTAAAGAAACTGAAATGCGTAATGGATTATCATAAAGTATTAAAATGAAGAAGGGTGCTCAAGTTACTGGACGGTAGAGCACGTGACCAGTGGCCATATTCTTTTTCAGACACCTGCTAACTAACGGCCGCGATCTGACAAATTTGTATAGCCTTGAAATAAAGAAATCGTAAATCAATTTTATCGAAGGTAAATCCCATGAAGTTGGCTTGACTAAGTCTTCTGGATAATAACTACCTGTACAGTTATTATACCAAGCCATGTTCGCTGCACCAAGGTTTGTTACTTCATAAACAGAAAAAAATGAATTATTTAAAATACAACTAATAAGAGGAAGCGCACCATGGGCAGAAGAAAAGACAGCTGGAAGTGCTAAACTGGAAACTGTACAAAAGGCTTAGACCGCCAAATCTAACAGGAAGAGTTGCAAGAGTACACGAAGCATTGTCAAACTGTAAATTTAGAATTTTGGTAAGTGAGTTTTGAAGTAAAACATCTATGGAAAATAAAAAAGAAGAAAACTTCCAAATAGGTCTACTTCTAAGTATATACATGAATTTTGGTGTGAATAAAGAATATCTTAACAAGTACAAGAGATTTTTTTTTAATTTGATTTGATAAGTAAACGTAAACTAATTCTGCCATAACTGTTGTGAATTTTCACAAACAACTTTTCTCAGACAATCAGCAAGAGAACTAGCGACTGAAAACACGTGCGCCGCAAAGTATTCTTTTTATAATACACAAGTTATTTTGTAAGTGCACCAAGATTTTTCAGGAAAGTGACACTGCTTACATCTACTAATTGTTACAGAATAAGAAATAATGCATCTGAAACAGGTTTGTGACGTCTGTTCATATGAATTGCTAATCCACGACGCCCTTTTTACAGCTTATCGTCAGGACAGTTATTACATCTGAGTCTAGAGTAGCTGAGAAGCTACCAGACATAATATAAATTAAGCAGACTCTTTTCCGACTACTAATTAAATTAAAGATTATACATAATTATAAATGATGTGCTTTTATAACTTCACTTCAAAAAAACCTTAGAAATAAATGTAAAGACTATTACAAAACAGACGACCAATACACCTAAACTAGCAAAAATAAACAATGAAATTAGTTTCAAAATAAAAACCTATTTAAATATAAAAAAGACAACTAAACACTTACCAATAAAAAAATTACACATAACTTGAAAAATACGGGAAAAGAATACAATGAATTAAATACTAAATCACAAAAAAGCACTCGACTTGTAAAAAAACTGCGCAAAATGCCAAAAAATAAAATTTATTTATTTTACGCCCAATTATACTATATGAATGGCTAGCTTCACTGAAAAATTTGTGCAGCAACAAGCAGATTGGTGCAGTAGAATATTCTCTTTGGATTGGCGACCGATGTCTCGTTGCTCAGGTTACTGTGTAACCAAGAAATCCCTAGCTGATAAATGTCATAACAACATGGAGCAATTCGTTCCGTGAATATCAAAAATACATTTTACTCGTAGATCATTAATTGTGCAAAAAAATATCTTTAATTCAATAACACAAGAAAATATTGTTCCAATAATTAAAATTAATTTACTTTTAGCTCGTTAAAATGATCATTTTTTTTTTATTTTTAGGGATTAGCTGACGAGTGATTTTAACTTTTTGTGTAAATATTGTTGCAAAATTATTTGATGTTTCACATCTACCGGACGTCGAGTGACAGCCATTTTTTTCTTTGGTTTTTGTAAAAATAAAAGTTTTCTTATCTACAAATTAGGATGTTGAATTTAAACTCTTGTTCTACGATGATATTTGTTGTAAAGACTACGTTTTGAAGTGATGCTTAAAAATAAAAAAAGAACTTGCCAACTTGCGTGCTGTTACGTTGGGATACTGTATTATAAGACAAAATTGTAGCAAAGTAAATCCTTGAATAAGATAGACAAAACACAGGATTAGCACCTTTATGGTAGAACCAGTACCTAGGCAAGACGGCCCATCAAGGGTACAAGGCGGTGGACAGTTGATTCCTATATACGTAATCATTTCCTTTTAAAAATTATATCTCCAAATACATATTAAACCAGTCATGTGTAACCAAATTTTCAAACGTTAGAGATTTTTAAACTAGTGGGTAACCAACCGCATTTAATTATTTTTTTTGAATATTTTTGATGTTCCTTAGACTCTTAGTTTGAAACAAAAAATCAGAAGATCATTAGATTTCACAAACAATAAGAAAACATATTAGTTAAATAATTAAAAGAAAATAAATTATCTTCTCAGCTAAAGTAACAAAACGTCATAGATCCATAAAATCTTCTAGTTACATAAAAATCTCGTGCTACAGTAATGCGGACATAAAAAATGTTATGTCTGAAAGTATAAAAAATTCAGGATGACAAATAGGGGTCTTTTGCTGACAAGTGTCTGACATTAGTTTTCTCGACTCGAGAATTTGTAAAAGATTCGCGTATTGCTGTCATTTCTGAGAGCTGCTATATTTTATGGTCTCATACTTATTTTTTAGCTACAATTTTCTAGTAATATTTTCTTACTAAGTATCAATTTGATACTAAGTATCAAACATCAAAATAAACGAAAGGGCAAAGAAATATTTTACACTACACAAGCATCATTAATAAAATTGTATTTATTAATGATGCTGTTTGTATTTATTAAGGAGGGTTTTGGACCAAAATCAGTTTTTATATTAGTTATGGCGAGTAAACGATCCTCGGTGGCACGTAGCAGGTTTTATTTAAACGATGTTTATACTTATTTTTGACTTTTACTAATTTTTGAAGTACTGGTTTAGGAATAAATATCCTAGATCTGCAATATGCCAGTTTTCTATTCAATTAATGATCTGTTAAGAAGAAATATCAAGCTGCTTTTCCCCATACAAACCCATTCACGTTTCCTCCCTGGAGCGCGACGACAATTGTATTTACAAATTCCTTTTCGTGTATTCGCTTGCAAAAATGCAAGCGGTTGTGAACCGTAGGTTTTTAAAATCGGGCCAATATTTAGCACTGGACATAGTTTAAGTCAAAATATTTTTTATTCAAATTAGGTTTTTACAAACACTTTTGAATCGTCAACGTTTTTAAATACTATTATTTATTAGTTGGTAATGATATGAGTAGATTCAAAGTTCAGTAAATAATAGTTGTTATAATAATATAATAATATAACTTCGCCGCGCTGTCGCCATCCTAAAACTTTCTATTGTCCGGGCCATGTTCACTTCACTTTGTCTCAGTCAAGTTCCAAACTAGTTTCTACTCTTGTAACTTAATAGCATTACTTATCTTGCTTTACTTTGGTGCAGAATTTTATATACGCTTCGTTTTTAAAATATTAAAAATTAAATAATTATAGAAAAAATAAAAAAAAAACGGGTTGCACTCCGGGAGTGCCGGCAGAAGTGAAAACATACTCGCTATTTACTTGCCATCACTTCTTATCCATATTTATTTATTAAAAATAATAACTTTTGTTTACTTTTTTGACGTTGTATATTTGACAGCTCAATCTGTCATAGAATTAAAATTCCATATCCAACCTCCCTGTACTACTCATAATCGCCATATACTAAAAATAAAAACTAACCTAATGTAAATAAAGGTCACATGTCCTAACGCGAGTCACATCTTACGAATTTTCGATCAGGACACGTGACCTGACACGAGTTAAACAGTTTTTACCCATCACAAAAAAAGTGCACAGCGCCGCTAAAGAAGTTTTCACTTCAAAAAACAGTGCACACCACCTTACTGTTAGAATTGTTGTATTATTTTTTACTACAAACTGTGCTTCGGAAGGAAGATCGATAGATAGAAATTGCACACCAAACAAATTTTGTTAGATACCATCTTTAAAAAAAAAATGTCGTACAATTTTGTAAACGTGATCTCAAACCCAATAAATATGTCTGTGGTATTCCAAAATCCTTAAAAATATTTTCATTAAGTTGTATTCTTATTTGAAACCATTTGCATTAAAAACTAGAATCCTGTATAAATTTTCAACTATACAATTAAATAAAAATCTTTCTCGCTGCAGACATACATATTTATTCCTAAAGTGTTAAGTGTTCCTGTTAGCATTAAGACCACCTTTTGTACACTTTTGGTGTTCAATAAAGAATATATAAATAAATAAATAAAAATAAGTGGAAATTTGTTTGTGTGAAGCACGCTGCACGGCGACGTGAATCGTATCCTCTTAAGGCGCAGTGACTACCTAACTAGCGCCGCCAAAAGATATTCTTTGTGTCCTCTTTGTAAAAAACAAATTTAAAAATAGATTCTAGCAACGCTTTATAATGTTTTAAAAGCTTGTCACTAATTCTCAATAATTGGTTTGTAACATTCCTTAAATGTGTTATGTACAGAGGAAATAGAGAATATTACTACTTAACTATGGTTACTTGGATAATTCATCATTATGATAAAATGGTATTACCTTGCAAATCCTCTAAAAACAATTCAGTAGCACTCACGTATCCACATGTGTAAAATAAACTAAAAGGGTGTAAAAATTAAACCATTTGTCACAGTCGAAAATCAAACTTATAAAATATAAAAAAAACACGCTATATTTTTTGTCATCGTCCAAAAGGGTCATTCATAAGGAAGTACGAAGTTACGGACTAGTTTGATTCCAAGTCCTCTAGTTAAAAAACAATTCAATACTCTAAAAACAAAAAAAAAACAAAGCAGAAGATGTTAGGAAGAATAACATAAAATCACTTTATGCACAACACAAGGATTATCCTTAAAGTGCTTATTAAATTAAATTTTTAATATTCACGCTCGTTCTGCGTTAAATTGCGAATCTCCACCAAAATAAAGAAAATTATGTTTCGCTTGAAATATCGTATAACCTTTCCAGTATAAAAAAAAAACCTTGAAAAACCTATAACCACCAAATTTTGGAATCAATAAAAATGAATAAAGTTTATTAAGTTTGAGTTTGAGACAGACATTAAAAAAAGGTTGCTCATTGCGTATTTAAAAAGAGGTTAAACTATGAACTTTTATTTTATTGTAGGCAGTAGAAATAACGTGAGTAACAAGTCATCTATATTTCAAAAGTTTCTGTATTGAAATAATCAACTTTTTGTAAATTAGCTTTGACAAGGCTAATTCCTATATAGTATGACTCCCTCGCAGCCTAGTTGGTAGTGTGATGGACTGCCGTGCTAGAGGGTGTGGGTTCGATTCCCGCACTGGACAAACATTTATATGTTAAACATTTGTGTTTGTCTTGAGTCTAGGTGTACTTACGTATGATGTGTATGTATTTACAAAAAAAAATAATAATATATATGTATTTATATCAGTTGTCTGGTACCCATAACACAAGCTTTGCTTACTTTGGGGCTAGACGGCGCTGTGTGTAATGTCCAAAAATAACAAAAAAAAAAAGTACATACTTGTTGATGAAAACGGAAAACTTTGCATACGGAAGAAAAAGTCTTGAGAGCCCTAAATTTTCCTTTGTATACAACAATACCTTAAATACAATTCATTGATTATCCAATTTAAAAAACAAGCATATACTTAATGTCTAACAAAGTTATCATTCGAAGTTGGTAACTTAATTTAGTACCATGTTTGAAAGTGCATCGAAGTAGAGCCATGTAGTGCCCTGGTGACAACTCTCCTTCGTGCTGAACTGCAGGTAACATTCAGAATTCTCAGCGCTTGTTCGTGTTATTTACTGGCCGCAGCAGTAGGTATGCAATGAATTTGTATGAAGTAGTTTGTAACTGAATATTCCTAAAGGTTTTTCTCATACAGACTTCTATTTACGAACCGTAACTAGTAAATATTACGCCACAAGTGCGTTATAACCAAGCATATATATAAATATATATATATATTATATATATGAAATGTATTTACCAATTTATAACAGAGTTTTTATTGAATTCATACCTTAATTTGTTTGATTTAATGAAAAGTCTGGTAATTAATAAAGATTAGTCATGAACAAGTCAGTCAATCAACTATAGAAAAAATTAGGTAAAAGACATTATAAAATATAAATGCTGATACATATTTTTGCACTTAACTTGAGACCAGACCATAATATATTCATTCTTCTACTGTATATTGTATAGGTATTGTCAGCTCCGTGGCTCCTCTCCGTGGCTCAGTAGGTAATGACCCGATTGCTCAATCAAGGGGCGTGGTCGGTTTGATTCCTGCACAAGGCAAACATTTATGTGATAAACACTTATATGTGTCTTGTGTGTTTTATTTACAGAGAACCAGATGGCGATGTTTGTAATGTTGAAAAATATTTGTTATATCTTTGTATATATGCATGTTCTAACGTTCCATACGGATGGTTAACCGTAATTCACGAATCAAAAGTACCAATCCACATAAGTATCTTTATCAACTAAATTGAAAAAGTTTACCTGAACGTACGTGGGTTGCGTACACAAAACTCTACTTGAAGAAAACAAAACGTGACCGAACTAAAACACTATTCTTAACTTTCGGAATTGAAGGAAACAAAGTTTTCAAAGTAAAGAACTTTAGCTTGTGTACCTAATGTAAGTTTATCAAAGTTTTTTCTTTAATTAAATCAAATACAAACATACATAACATCACACCTGTTCCATACAGGGCAGAAAAAAAAGACTTTTACTTGCTTAGAACCTAATACTAATTAACTGTTGCTTCATCGATGCTTTTATACACGTTCGCCGGTTTGGAGTACTATTGAAACCGCTTTTTCTGATTAACTTACATGATCCACATACATTGGATAAGTTCTACAAAGAAAATAGATATAAAGTATATCAACTTACAGTTATAATCCCTAGATGGATATACTTTGTGACATCATAGTTCTTATCCCCAGAAAAGCGTGTACGTATAACATCGTAGTTCCAATCCCCATGCAGAAAGGGGTACATAACAACGTAGTTGTAATTTCCAGTACTATCACACATATCACACATATCTTATCCCCAGAAAGACATCACATTATCAAATTAATTAATTATTCAATTAATTACAATAAATCAATTCAAATCTTAAGGATATTATAGAAGGCTATATTTAAGGCTTCTAATACAGTGTACCTGAACCAAGGCTTTGTCTAAGTCACATTAGTCGTAAATACCATTTTCATAGTAGTACTTTAGAGCTTAAATGAAGACCTGAGACAGAATAATATACTTCTTTTTTCACAATACATCTTTACAATCTAAAATAAGTTTTTGGCGGGGGGGGGGGATTAGATTAGATTAGATATGGCTACAGCTACAGCTTTACCTTACAAATACAATATACATAAGGTGGTAGCATTATTTACTTAATTGATTCACAAATAAACAGAAATAACTCGGCATCTTAGTAGATACCATTTACTACAAACCCTTACAGCTCGAGGCGTTCCAATAACATCGCTTGAAAATTCAATACTTCTTGCTGTAAATATAGCCTTTAAGTCTGAGAGAGTTTTCTTCCCTGTGTGTGTTCTACCGCTTGTATAATGGGATGTGTTCGGAGGGATTGTTCGAAGTAATGACCTTGGCTACATTATATTATCGCATCGCTCGCCATAGGCAGGGAATTTATCCTATCACCTTAGATCCTAAATGATCACAAACAGTTTTGTTTTAGAGAAACTTTCTACCGCGAACCATTAAGTTGTGGAATGAACTCCTTGCCAAGGTTTTAAAATGTCGGATTCTTTAAGAGAGAAGTGATTAACTTTTTAATTCCTTTCTTTCGCGAGTTGTGATCCCGGTGTTGCAAGCGTCCATAGGTTGCAGTGAATGCTTTACATTAGGCTACCCTAAATCTTGTTTGCTACCTTAGTGCTATTTAAATAAAAATAATAATATATAGATACACAGAATTTCTTTCTTCTGAAATGAAAACTTTTACGAAAAGAATTTATACAATATATATATATATACCGGTAATGCAGTAATTTCGTGAAATACACTTCTCGCTCATCTACATCTACACTTATATTATAAAGAGGAAAGATTTGTATTTTTGTATGTTTGTAACGAATTTGGTGAATTTCGTTCACCATTAGAATGTTACGTTATCCCTGAGTAACATAGGCTTTATTTATTACTAGGTAAAAATTAGGGATCCCTACTAAAACTTCAATAATGTAACCCAAGGTGTCAAAAAATTAGACATAAAACGTCTTTTATCGCAAGCGCTGTGGAACTATTGATGATAGAACAAAAAAATGTTCTAAAATATTAAAGAACATGTCAATACCTATAAAAAATTACGTGATACCAAATGTCCAAGTACTTTTGTTATGTCACTATAACTACTTTTTTACATTTAAAAAATTGATAGAAATGCCGATCAAAATCAGCCCATGTTATGCATACCTTTATATTAATCCTTATTCAAATAAATCATTTCGTATTTAAGACAGTTTTAATACCTGTGGATAACTTTTTGAATTATGTAAATCGGACATTCCATTCAAAAGATATTACGAATTTAAAAGTGTCAATTTAAACAAAATACTACGCGAACCGCGAACGCAACCGACATTGAATATTTCGACTTTTTTCATGGCTAAAATTATAAACTGTGATTTGAAAAAATGCTACTTATGTCATGCATAAAGATACATTTACTCAACGTTTATCCCAAAATTAAAAAAAAATAAAGTCAACCTGTGCGAAGGCTATCGAATGATGCGAATAAAAGTTATAACATTTTGATCTTAAAGATCGTATTGACAGAAAAGAGTAAAATACCATATTTGAGTGAAACTGTTAAATTAATATAGTTTCAACGTTTTCACAAAAACCATTCATTTTTTCATCTACATTCAAAGCTCTCATATTTTTTGTGTATCCATAAAAATATTAAAGATGGCAAAGTGGCTTTGTACTTCCTTCACTTAGGGCTGCGGTATAGGCTAGACCGCGAAAATACGCCGTTTTTGTGCAAAATTTTGTGGATAAACTATAGCATCTAAAGGATTGAAAAAAATATATGTTATAAAACTTGCTTTTGTCTAGTGCATTACCTTATTAAGTGCTTTTCATTTATTTAATGCAATAAAAAATCTGGAAGTGACCATTGTTTCAACACTTGTGCGAATTTTTAAAGCGTGTTTTGCATTTGCTTTTAATGATAGTTGGTTAAATAATTAGAAAAGCTTGTAATCTAGTACATTGACTCTAAGTTGTAGCAAAAAGTCAAAAAATGTGACTACAAAACGGTAATAACGTTAAATTAAGAGTTTCAAAGCGTCATTACGGTATAAATTACTAAAGAAGTACTTATATAACATATATATCATAGTAATGGATATGACATTATCTAATGATTTATAGTGCATTTACATACACACCGTTAGAATTACAGAAATTAGCTTTCTGGCCTATATCGCCCTTTTAACGGCTACTTGATTATTATATTTTAAAATTGAGTAAGTCAAATAAAATTATAACGGTCTACTTAATAATTATTGCAATCAGTTTTGTATAAAATAAATATGTCTAGTAATTTTGAGATAAAAATCTAATACCTTTAAACGAGCAATTCTTGTATATACTAATATATATAGATATATAATCTGAATCTCGGAAACGGCTCCAACAATTTTATCTTAATGTTTTTTTTTGTTTTATTGCTTCATGTAAATCATTAAAATCTATGCAAAACGTATTAAGTACGTATCTATTTATATATAGCCGAAAGGTCGGATAATCCTATACGTCGAGAATCATAATACAGGTTTAACCTAGTTTGGTATTCGACGTTAATTATGGAACATAAAAAGATTCGTTATTAACTTGAAACCCGTATACTTATCTAAATAATTGTTCATTGTAAAAACACCTTATTTTCAATTTTTATTATTTATATATTAATTCTATTTTTCCACACTAATTGCAATCTTAGCGAAACGTTTTAATTGAGTACTTATTTGTATTTTTCCGAGAGGGGAGCGTCGAGTATCATAATACAGGTCCTTCCTAGTTTCGTATTCGACGTTAATTATGGAAAATAATAAGATTCGTTATTAACTTGAAACCCGTATACTTATCTAAATAATTGTTCATTGTAAAAACACCTTATTTTCAATTTTTATTATTTATATATTAATTCTATTTTTCCACACTAATTGCAATCTTAGCGAAACGTTTTAATTGAGTACTTATTTGTATTTTTCCGAGAGGGGAGCGTCGAGTATCATAATACAGGTCCTTCCTAGTTTCGTATTCGACGTTAACAAGAGAAAAATAGGATTTTTATGTTAATTACTGCTAAATTTGTTGTTTTGTAACCAGATTACATTGTAACCACCTGTGCTGTAATGTCTGTTATGCAATAAATTTCATATTCTTGTTCTAATAATATCAATAATGAAGTAGAAAAACAAAACTGATAATCAAATTTTGCGGAGCGTACTGCCTCGGGCTACAGGCACTCAGTGTTGAAGCACTACCGCGCATAACAAATTGATTTACCATTGATGGCAGTCTTAGCGTAGCGTACTGACAATGTTAGTAATTCCGCCAATACTGACTAAACTAGCAACTCATTATATTACGAACTCAATTGCTAGCAAGCTAAGTGATATTGTTTACACGTGTTACTTATTAATTTTTAATATTAATGATATATAATTTGGTATAAAAAAAACCATAAAAAATAGTTATATTTAAAATATGCATGACCCATGCAATTTAAAGACATTTTTTCCTTTACTGTAACTATTTTACCTATCAGAGATCATTAAGTGATCAGGACTCCTTTAAGTTTAACTTTAAAAATTACAACTCATTGTCTTTTTCAACTCCCTTCTTTTAATTACGTCTATACTGTCGCCGTTTAAATTTAAAGACAAACTAGATCAGTAATACTGAACCGGTGTGGTATCTTGAAATACCTAAGGGAAATCAATATACCTCATTTTGGTGTAAAGAGGTACGTAAGGACAGTGTAGAGTACTCAGGGACCCAAAAAATTGCAAATAAAGTCTCACAAATCCTAGACCTGGCTACACAACATGTATGGTCATCAGATGGGAAAGTCTATCCATAAGAATCGGTTGCTGTTGATCAATGGAATAGCTTAAGAAAGAAAAGACGAATATAAAACAACAAAGTCTTTGAATATAGCCAATCACTGATTGTTACTTTGAACTCCATCGATTTGTATAAGAAGCTTCTAAAAATTGTCAGAAGAATCCCCAAGCAACACATATAGATATTCTTCTAAATATTGGAACCGATCATTATAGTTATTTCAAAGTCAAAGTCAAAGTCAAAATGGTTTATTCAAATAAGGATTTTACAATCACTTTTGAATCGTCAAAGTTATAAAATATTATTTTTTGAACCCTCCCAACTTCCCGCCGGTTCACAATGTTGTTGATTTCTACCGAGAAGAATCCGGCAAGAAACTCGATAGTTACTCTTTTAAAAACACTTAAATAAACTAAAATACAATTAATGTTTTAAATAAAAGATTTTTAGTCGTACAATTTTATGTTATTTCCATTTTAATTTGGTTTACCTATGCATCCTGTAATTGAGCATCATCAGTCCCAAGGATTTTTATCATTTACATAGTCTGAAATATTGTAGTATGCCTTTTTACAAAGTACCTGCTTGATAAAAGATTTAAAATTACTTATATATAGATTTTTAATTTTATTGGGAACTTTGTTGTAAAAGTGTATACATTGCCCCATAAAAGAGTTACTTATTTTGTGTAGACGTGTATCATGCACCAACAGCTTATTTTTACTTCTAGTATTTACTTTGTGAACGTCACTTTTCTTGCTGAAACTATTGATATTTTTATGTACATATAAAAGATTTTCATATATGTACTGCGACATTAAAGTTAAAATTTTTACATCCCTAAACCTATCCCTCAGAGATATCCTAGATCCTAATTTATAAATAGCACGAATTGCCCTTTTTTGTAACAAAAATATTGTATTTACATCAGCAGCGCTACCCTATGATGTCATTAAACTATGGAAATAGCTAAAATATACTATTTTTGCAGTGTCGACATCGGTCAATTGTCTTATTTTCTTGATCGCATACACAGCAGAGCTAAGTTTTTTGGCTAGGTTATGAATATGAGGACCCCATTGAAGTTTGGAGTCCAGCGTTATGCCAAGAAAGACTGTTGAATTAACAAGTTCTAATTGCTCGCCATTAATATTAATACATGTCTGTCTCTGACTAACATTTGGTAATGTAAATTTAACACATTTGGTTTTTTTTTCATTAAGTAACAAATTATTAGCGTTAAACCAATTTACAATTTTAGAAAGGGCATCATTTAATTCATTATAACATGTCTGTCGTCTCTTTACTTCAAAAAGCAAAGAGGTGTCATCAGCAAATAAGACAATGTTATGGTTTTTTACATTATATGGGAGATCGTTAATGTAAATAAGAAATAGAAAAGGACCTAAAATTGAGTCCTGAGGGACTCCTATAGTGACTGCTGATCCCGGAGATTTTTCACCGTTGACATCTATTTTCTGTACTCTCCTACTCATATAGGATGTCAAAAGGTCGAGAGCTTTGCCTCTAATACCATAGTGATGTAGCTTCCTGATGAGATTTTCATGTTGAACACAGTCAAATGCCTTAGATAAATCACAAAACACTCCAAGGGCGTCATGCAAATCCTCCTCCACTCCTGCATCGGTTGTGGAACGGCCTTTCATAAAGCCAAACTGTTTACTACTAAGTAGCTCATTAATACAGAAATGGCTTAACATTTGACAAAGTATGATTTTTTCAAAAACTTTACTGAGTATAGGTAGTATTGAAATAGGCCGAAAATTATTAGGATCTGTTGAACTACCTGATTTAAAAAGAGGTATAACTTTGCTAAGTTTCATCTCATCAGGAAACACACCACTATCAACACAACTATTAAATATAATGGCTAAGGGTTGTGCTATAACATGAATAATTGAATTTATAGTTTTTACAGAAAGTCCCGAAAGGTCTGTGGTGTTTTTAATTTCTAATGTTTTAAATGTATTAATGATATCTGTAGGACTAATGTTTTTAAATACAAAAGAAACGTTACATTCAGGAACACTAGCTTTTAATAATTTTTCTGCTAAGATTGGACTTGAGTTTAGATGTTCAGTTGTTTTGAATGGGATATTCCTAAAAAACTGTTCAAAGGCAACTGCTACCTCAGAATTTGTTTTAAAACTAGCATCATCTACAATCAACTCAAAGTCCTGACAAGAATTCCTAGCTTTACCAGTTTCATTATTTATTATGTTCCATGTAGTTTTTATTTTATTTGTTGAATTTTTTACTTTATGTCTGAGGTGAATTGCTTTTGCAACAAGACAGACCTTTTTAAAGGTTTTTGAGTATTTTTTTAAATATTCCCTAAATATTTGGCTATTATTATATGTTCTTTCTTTATATAATTCATACAGTTTACGCCTACTTTTATGAATACCTGGGGTAGCCCATTCACTAAAAATTTGCTTATGCAAGCCTGCAAAGTGGTTATTTGCTTATGCAAGGCTGCAAAGTGGTTATTTGCTTATGCAAGGCTGCAAAGTTGTTACTTAACCATGCAAAACTGCAAAGTTGTTATTTGCTTATGCAAAACTGCAAAGTTGTTATTTGCTTATGCAAGGCTTCAAAGTTGTTATTTGCTTATGCAGGGCTGCAAAGTTGATATTTGGCTATGCAAGGCTGCAAAGTTGTTTTTGATTATGTAAGGCTGCAAATTTGTTATTTGGCGCAAATGTCTAAATTGAATACCAACCAAGCGAAAGATATCAAGATGTTTATTGTGCAAGAAAATCATAGGCATAGAGTCTGGACAGAGCATTTCATAGCCAGCTGTGGCTATACCAAACAAAAATGGCGGACGTTGATAGAAAGAGGAAAAAGACCACAAATTTGCTTTGTCTCTTTCTAAAGAATGGTCAAGATTTTATGGAGCTAATTGCGCAATCCATAGGACAAATAACAAAACTTGAAGTTTGTGAAGAAAATAAACACCAAGCCCATTGAAGGCGTCAAACTATTGTCTTAGTTCAAAAAAGTATCAGCTACCATAATATTTCCCATAAAATTAAATGTTTCATTTTTAACTTTCCTTTAAAACAATTTTTCCAATGATTACAAATATTTTTGATTATACTAATTTTATTTAAAAAAAGTTGCTATTAATATAATTTGTGTAGGTACGGAGTTATTGGATTTATTTGATACCTGTCATTTAAATATTTTCTACAACTGTTTAGTTAGGGTTTCTCGAATAGACCGTCTTAAATTGGTTAATTGATTTCATGAATACAATAAACATACAGTTTAATGAAGATTGACAACCCTGTAGACGCTTTCAGCTCTGCGGCTAATAGATATCCATTACTGAGCACTTCTCTCTCTCTAATAGCGTTGTACAACTGAGGGTGACGCAGACCGTGGTTTTCAGATTTATTTGAAGATTTATGACAGCTGTCTAATATTGTTTTATTCCTTTTAATTTTTAACAACAAAATATCAAACAAATAAATAAGTATATATTTTTTATGAATTCGAAGTTGAGTACGTGCAAAACATGTAAATGAATCACACGAAGAAATGATTATTTTAAAAATAGATTGCATTGAGTTTTGAAACGAAGATTTGTTATATTTGAAATATTCGTAAAATTCTTGGTTAGGTTACATACGGATAAAAAGAGAGTAAGAATTAGTTAGTAGGTACCTAAATGTCTAATAGAAGATATTTAATAATTTAATTGTTTTTTATGTACGATAATGTACACTAAAACATATCTTAATTTGAAACCAATTTTACATTGAATTTTCATATCAAGCTCTCTCTTTTTTTTTTTTTTTTTTTTTTTTTATACCACTAAGGTGGCAAACAAGCTTACGGCCCGCCTGATGGTAAGCGGTCACCGTAGCCTATGGACGCTTGCAACACCAGGGGTATCACTTGCGCGTTGCCGACCCTTCAGAAATCTAATAACTTCTTTCTTGAAGAACTCCATACTGTAGTCCTTGCAGAAAACCTTGGCGGGAGGAAGTTTCTCTGAAACCGCACTGTACGCGACCATTTAGGTTCTAAAGTGTGAGAATGAATTCCCTGCCGATGGCGAGCGGTGCGATGGTAGAAAGTAGCCGTGGGCATCATTTCGAACAATTCCTCAGAACACAACCCATTGTACAAGCGGTAGAACACACACAGTGAGGCAAAGTCTCTCCTCAGACTTAAGGGCTCGATACCGCAAGTGAGTTTGGAATCGTCGACAATTCTCACAGCCCGTCGTTGAACCGAGTCAAAAGGGCCAAGCTGGTATCCGGGTGCACCTGCCCAGAGATGGCAGCAGTACTCCATATGGGGCCTAACTTGCGACTTGTAAAGTAACAACCTTTGCCCCGACGTGAAGTACTGCTTCGCTCTGTTGAGTACACCAAGTTTTTTGGACGCCAGCTTTACCTTATCTTGTAAATGATCTCGGAACTGAACATCGCTGGAGATGTCGACACCAAGGATCCCAATGCTCTTGGAGATGGAGAGGGGAGTGTTCTGGAATTGTGGGACATAGAGCAAAAATGTTATATATAAGGTTATATATGTTACAATGTTTGACTTCAAGAATTATAATTCTTTTATGTTTTAAAATACAGACTATCTAAAATAAGATCATAATAAAAAAAATGTAAACATTAAAAACAAAATAATAACAAAGTATTTGTTTTATATTTAAGTGTTTATTTTATTTGTACAACTAACTGTATTTTTTACTAACACACTTATGGACCACGGTCTGAATTAAACACATTTATTACTATTATTATTATTATTATTATCAAAACATTTTTGCACCGCTGGCACTGTCTTAGTATTTTTAGAATATGGTAAAGCACGACTCTTAGAAAGATACAAATAGATAAAGTGTTCAAATAAATAAATGTCACGCGCGAGTGATGTCCAAGGTGTTGCAAGCGTCCGTGAACGCTTACCATCAGCTTGTTTGCCACCTTAGTGATAAAAAGAAAAAGTTAAAATGGCACGTACAAAAATAATAAATATATATAATTGCCAATTTTACGGGATTCAAATCCTATTACACATAATAACAGACTACTTTTCTGCAAGGCTCTTTACAGCAATTTCCTCAACCTGATTAGGATTAGGTAACATAAGTTTGATATACAGTCCGGCCGCTCAAAGAATGCGTTCCTGAGAGATCGTTTTCGACTGGGCGATGTAACTTTGAACTGGCGTACAATTTACGGCAAAATTTTAAATATCTTTTATTTACCTTAGTAACGAGTGATAACATTAAAATTCGAATAATTATGCCAACTTACAATAAATGTATTAATTTTGGGCTAAAATTATTACAATGACTTAATTAAAAGATATAAAAACAATAGCTTTTAAAGATGGACGTTTAAAAAACCACGTCAAACGGCGTTGACGGTACATAACCTTGTTTTTACAGTGATGTGGCAAAATAACGAGGCAATTGTAATCGAATATTTTTGTAATCTTAATATAATCTGTCGGTATAAAATTAAAAATAAACGTTATAATTTTATAATATATAATGTACTTAGTATTTAATACAGTTAATAATATAATAAAGGTACGCCCAAAAAAAACGTAAGAAAATTAGTGACATAATATCAGTCAGATGACTGAAAAAAAAACATTAAAAATAAACTTACTTAGTTCTACGTAGTACCTACTTTATATTTCTGGTAAAAAATCGCAACCCAAAATAGCGCTGTGGGGACCGCCATTTTGTGACATTTACAAACAGTCGTTTCTTGTCGTCTCGCACGCATAGACTACGTTCTCCAGTGTTTCTCGTTGTGTATTTTCTCATGAGTGTTATTGTTGTTATGTTGACTGTTCTTCTTGATATACTGACCTCTGCGCTAATCTGGACTTTTGGTGCATAATAACATAAAATAACAATGCCAAAACGTCATAATTCTTCTCCACCGTATGGCATAAAAAAGATGAAGTGCTTTTAAAATAAGCATGCGAAAAAGTCACAAGAGATGACTGGATGAAGGTGGTTGAAAAAACTAAAAATATATATTTGATGACTTTGACCGCGATATCCGTATAGACAATATGATTGACAATAATATGATTATACACGTTAGTAAAGATGACAGCGACTCCTCAAGCGAATTCGAAGATTAAATTGTTTGAAAATAGTCTTCATTGTTTAAGGCTTAAAACAAACATTTTCCAATAAATAAAGCATTTTTATTTTTTTTTCCCTCGTTACATTCAGAAATTACGATTTAATTCAATTAATTGATTCATTAAAAATTTATTTACATTGTAAATTTTTATTGAATATTTTGGAATATAATTCCTATAAAAAATAACCACATATAAATTAAATTGAATATATATGCATAATGAATGCAATGAATTACGTCACTAAATATTATTAATGTTATTTATTGTACATCACTAGTCATGACGAATTAACAGGTGTCAGGAACGCATTCTTTGACCGGCCGCACTTGTAGTTGGTTTTTTTCCAGGTATGATGATTTGCTTCGTCATAATCGGTTTTCTGACGTTTTACTTTCAACAACAGAGATGTTTCATCAGCAAATAACACTACTTTTTTTAAAGCACTGTTTACGTAGCTTAGTAAATCATGTTTTTTTTTTAAAACTACTTAGGTGGCAAACAAACGAACGGTCCGCCTGATGGTAAGCAGTCACGGCAGTCTTTGGACGCTTGCAACACCAGGAGCATCACTTGCGCATATCCGACCCATCAAAAGTCTAAAAACTTCCTGTATAAAGAACCCCATATTGTATTCCTCAAAGAAATCCTTGGCAAGGAGCTAATTCCACAACATAAGCATTCGCGAGAGAAAGTCCCTCTGTAACCGCACTGTACGTGACCATTTAGGTTGTAAGGTATGAGGATGAATTCCCTGCTGATGGTAAGCGGTGCGATGGTAAGTAGGCGTGGGCATCATTTCAAAAAATTCCACTGATATTAGCTTTCTGGCATATATCACCCTCTTAACATGGTTCTTGTGTTGCTCGTTACATGACATGAGTATGAATAACGATACACAGGCATGGCTTCTGGCATTTGTGTAATGTCATTTCTGTTTTCATTTCTTTCCATAATGTTTTTGTTCATTAGCTGTCGTATCCTAAGATTTGTAAAAAGTGCTTTTAATCTCATTTTAATATTCGTTCAAAAGGAAATTAAATTGAACGTTAACATATTATCTTAAATTTACATTTTGAAAGAGTAAGTCAAATAATAGGAGCAAAGATTAACGTTTAAAACAATAAAATACTTTAGTTCTTTAAACAAATTTAACTGGCTTAATAACTTATTTTTACTTAAATGTAAAGAGATAGACTTTATAGCAGATATTACATTTAGCTAAAGTGCATTTAAATCAAAGTTATTAGAATTTATTAATGTACTTTTCTTTATATATTCTCCAGGTTATATATCTACCAGAATCATTGTACATTTATTAAAGAAGCCCAAATAATAGATAGAAGCCTTTACACAAGATACATTATGTCAACAAAGAAAAAGTATAGTACTGTAATTATCGAATTTAAAGTTATTGTCTAAATTAATTATCGATTGACTTGATTTATTTAATAAAAAAGGGCCATACACTGAATTTTTTTGAAAATAGGAAAAACTTTTCACATTGCATAAAAACAGATTACATTTTTATAGATTATGCTCTAAGAATACTTTGAAATACTTTTGTTTCGATCAGTCATTTGAATACCAGACATAATATTTGGATTTTAATTGTTGTATGATTGGTTAAATAACAAGGCTTAATATTGCAGGCCCGAGAGAGCACTTGGCCGATTTTATTTATTTATTCTTTTTGCACAAAAATTTGTGAACAATGGCGAGCTTAGTGCCAAAATAGTATTTATCACTGTGATCAGTAAGAGGCAATATAAGAATAGTAGAAACTTCGAATAAGTTGGTAGAAAATTTTGAACATTGTAATAAACGCAGACTTGTAGTAACTTTCCGGCAGATTTCTGAAGCCAACTTAATGTATAACCAAAACGAGTAAGTAAACTTAACTCTTCAGCGTAAGTTATTGGATTATCATTTACAAAAAATTGGAACAAGTTGAAAATTTACTATTACTTATTCGGCGAGAACTACCGACTATGATGCATTGGCATTTTTAAGGATAGACAACAATACCTAATCTTTTCATCATCGACGCTATTGATATCGTTTAAAACGTTTATGATGCTGGAGATCGCTAAATTAAGATCTTCGACGTTGGTTTTTGTAAAAAGTTGCAATTCGTCGGCATACAAATGTTAAGTACTGCTAAGGCTATTGGAAAGAGAGGAATGAAAATAGAGAACAATAGAGATATAACAATAGTGGAGAGTGTATACTTCTTTGAGGGACATCAGTATTGAGATCAGAAACTTATTGATCCAGACCAACTGCTTTTTCTCGAACACAAATATGAAGAGAACCAGCTTAAAGCTATTGATGAGATGTTAATGGAACCCAGTACTGCTAGCAGAAGATCATGGTCAATTGTATAGAAAGCGTTCGAGGCACCGCTAATTATATTCTCTTAACCCCCACTTGAATATCTCCCTTTACAATCATCACCTTATTTAAGTCGATATAAGTTCAGTCAATGAGTTTTTGTTGCGGTTGCGAAGCTTACAAACTTTCTATAGTCAATAGCTGCACATAAAACTACCTACACTTAAACGATACACAAAATAACAAACACAGGACACATTAAAGCATTCAAATACAATAAAACTGAAAATAAAAAACGACAGCTTAATGCATGTTTTTTAATATTCTATTTAAAAACTGTATCTGATAAATTCCATCTTCACGTAAGTTTGTCCAAGTAAAAAGAAATTGCTATTAAAATGTTAGCAAGCTCCTTTTTTTAAAACTTGTTTTTAATTAAGATTTTATACTTTATGCCTCCTTCAAATTTCTAAAATATATTTACCTCTTAAAAAAAATTAAGATTTCTTACAACTACAATCTTCATTCACTAGTTCATCTTTCGTTAAAAAATTAATTGCAATTTAAAAATTCTTAGTTTATATTATAACGCTTACTGTGTTGTCAATTTATTATTTGAAGATAAAAATTAATCTAAAGGAACTGTTTTGTTCTAATATTTGTATATAGTAGTATGCGAAAGCTGCACTCAAAAACTTTTTCCAGTTCAAAGCAGCTGAACGCTAAAAATAAACTTACTAAAACAATAAAATGACATGAGCTTTCAAAACGTATTCGTAAATAAAATGAAATTCGTAAAAACTGATATATTGACTATGACCACTTGTTCTCAGAGCAATAATCCCGGAAGTCACTTGCAGATGGCACCACTCAGGAGGGTTTAGAGAGAAAATATTATTGCCTTTCAACTGCAGAAGATTGATGCAGACTGTGACAGTTTTTGATGTCACAGGTAATTGACTAGGACTTGATTGCATATTTGAGTTTTTTTATTAAAAAAGTGTAAAAAAAAATTACAAGAACTGGTGTGTAAAAATTATTTATTAGTCCCGTACCTACTTTAAATTTCAGATTAGAAAATAGCTCATTTCATAAAGTATGTACTTGCAACATTAAAACACCGGCAAAGAGTAAAATCGTACTAAAAAGTAAGGTTGTGCTACGGAAACTTCCTGGTGAACCAAAATTTATGTATTTTACAGACACATTCATATTTGTGTATTAGTTAAAACTGTTTTAACTTTTTACCTGCGGCTTTACTTGTGCGGCATTTTATCCTCACTGTGGAATACCTAGAGGAACCCCACGATGAACTGGAACAAAAGTATTCTATGTTCTTCACAGCATCTTTGTACTTATAATTAACCAATGGGTGAATAAATATATTAACTATATAAATAACTAGCCTCATATCTGAAGAAGGTGGAATACACGGTAACATATAAAATTGATAAATGTTGGTCCGTAAGTGTGTGGTTTTAGCAAACAATATAAAGGTCTGATGAAAGATCAGCCTCAGGCAAGGACCGTCTGCCTTCGGAATACTGATGTCGAGCACTTTCATTACATTATTCAGAAAGAGGTAGCATTTAGATATCACGCATTGATATTGATTCATTTATTGTCACGCATGTATAAATTGTCTTAGTATTAAACGTAAAGTATCCGCATGTAATTCTGATTTACTTTGTCGCGTTTGTAAGTCGAGGCATCATACGCTGCTTTACTTTAACCGAGACTCGAACTGCGAACCTGCTACAGCGTGGCCGTCGCTGTGCGCCTCCCCCGCCGCGTCGCGCCGTTACCAACCCGAACTCGCGTGGCGACGTCACGTTGCGTTCGACTGCGTCATCGACCGCTGACCGCACGCATTCCTCTCGCTTCTCGCCTGCCTGACGAGCAATGTACGCGCGACACTACGATTTTACTTGCTAAAGCGTAGGTCGTCGTTTACGATACTCGTAATAATAAAAGTTTGATACGTATTTCGCTCGACTCGGCCTGACAAAGTCACTTTATTACAAGAGAGTGTTGCGATATTTTAGGGATAGGTTTACAGACAACTCAACCCACTTTTAGTAAAGGGTTCAGTGGCTCATAAAAGGTGGTAAAGGGTTCAGTAAATTAAACGTTAACAACGATGTTACCGCGTTGTTTGTCGATCAAGTAACGGATTACTTACCGACCTTGATGGTCGAAACTTTCGCATTTCCACATTTAATTTTTCTACGGCTCGCAGACAACACCTTCGCTACTCCGAATAAGATAGACGCATTAATCGGCGCTTCATTATTTCCGCACTAGTAAATGCTAACTCGTCAGTGCCGCCCGCGATTAATACCGTGTTAGGCTACGTCATCATGCGCTGTGTGACCGCTCGCCTTCGGAAACCGCAAGCTGTCTTGTACAGGAGCCAGTTGAAAAATTTTCGGCTTTTGGAAAATTGAAGAAGTTACTTGTCCGTCTGTTCAGCGTCCCCCTGACGTTGAATGTGAGTACTTCTGCCGCTTGGCCACTGAAATAGATCGCAATCGGTGTTCGATACGTCGTTGGTTTGCCGTTTAACTTACTCGGTAATTCATACACAGTCGCTCGCCGAAGTTTTTCTTGTTTAGAGAAAAAGTTAGAGGCTTTTCCTAACTTACGTATGACGAAATAATTAAGAAATATATCGATAAGAACTATATTTCTAAATTTAAATTGATCTGATTGCTTATTATAAGTTAAAATGTTTGAAATAATTAAAAAAAATGGTACTAGTTTGAATTAACTTTACAACTTAAACTTACAAAAGCGAAAATAAATGCAAACCCTTAAAGTAAACATAAAACGCTATTATTTTGAACTAAAAAAATTTAACATGATCTTTTAGCATTCTATTTGAAGCAAAATGTGGCTCTTTGTAGTTAAGGAGTCGTGTAGATAATTTAATCCCGTTGCAATACTGTCGACAGAGGGCGACGAATGGAATTTCTAAAGCGAAAACGTGACCGATTGCTTGAATGTAAGTTTTCGTTCCTTCTCAGGTAAATGCCTTAATCGTGACCCTTATATTATTGTTGGCCTGTTTATCTGCTTTTTTTTAGAATTTTTATTTTGTACCATTAAGGTGGAAAATAAGCTTACGGTCCAACTGCTGTTACGTGTAACACCAAGGGCATTACTCGCGCGTTGATTTTACCATTATAAATAAAAGACACTCAGGTGTACCTACAATTTTATTCTTACTTTATTAAGGCTCAAATAGCCTTGTGTGGTTCTATTGAAGGGTCAATTAAACCACCCGACTTTTGGCATATTAATGTCATTCTAACTAAGAAAATAGTGTTGTTGCTCAAATGTATATGTGGTCACATAGTAAAATAGTCGTAAACCAATTATAAAATGTACCACTTTACCTACCCGGCTGCCAATGTTTTGACAAAAAAATATGATCAGCTGTTCCTGATTTGTCCAATAGTTTTTACAAATAATACTTTCTTTTTAATCTTATGTGCTAATTGAATGTCAAGCGTCGGCAAGTATCTAGTTTATTTATTTAACATGCTTAGGATTATTAAATTGCTTAAGCTTTAATTTTTTTTTATAATTTTTATTTTTTCAACAATTTTCTTTTAAATTATTTAACCCTGGCTTTTTATCCACCGCGGCTGAAATTTGTTTTCCTTAATAACAATTTTTAAAATTATTTTTACCTTTTTTTTTATACTTATTTTACATAAAAAACTGAGTTACTAATTGAAAAAGCAAAATTGATTATAAATAATATTTGTGATTTGTTTATTACGCCTTATTTCTTATATTTTAAAATTGAATATATTAGTGGAGTGCAGCTAGTAACGCGGCGTGCAGTTCCCCAGACCTTACTTCGGAGCACTCCGATGCGGTAATGGAATTTGTCAACAAAACCTTAACAAGGACTTGCTTTGTGCATCTTGGATGTTATTTTATTAAAACAATCAATTACCTTTTATGACAATAATTTTACTCAAATTCAATTAATTTATCTAACCTGTTTCAGGGTTCCGTACACAGAGGGTGTCAACGGCACCCTAGTACTAAGACTATTTTGACGTGACAACGTCTTATAAATTGGTTTGCCGGGTGACACTTCAAGAAACTGCGTTACGCTCCGCTCACGTTATGCGCTCACAATGAGAGCGAGTGAGAGGCACGCGCCCGCCTAAGAGCGAGAGAGACAGACATAAAATCATTGTCACGTAAAACTTTCGCCCGTATACCGACTTTACAGGCAACCAGTTTTTTTTTTTTTCACAGAATATGTGTTATAATAGGGGATAATCTAACAAATAATAAAAAGTGAAAATTAAAGAGGGAGGAAGATATACAAACTTCAAACTTGCGGAGAAAAATATTGTGAACACTAAAGTATAACTACCAATAATAAAAACCGGCCAACTGTGAAACTGTAAAAAATTTATTTGTTGGAAACGATAATCAAAGTTAAACAACGTCGGGCTTGGTCAGTACTGGGATGGGTGTCCGCTTAAGTAAGTAAGTAAATGGTGGTAATTACGGAACCCTTGGTGTGCGAGCTAAACTCGCACTTGGCCGGTTTTTTTTAAGTGAAATATTTAATGCGGTTGGAAAAAGTTCAAATTTCTTTCCACTGTCAGGCGTATGTTGGTCATCGGTTGGACACAAAAGGTTATCAATATAGAAGTGCTATGACGCGCCGGACGCGAACTATTGCAGACCGTCAAGATGAGAAAAGTGGCATACCTGGGGCAGTTGATGAGAAACGATCGATACGAGCCCCTGCTACTTATCATGATGGACAAGGTAAAAGATGCGTGGGCCACAGTCCCGGTTGCGCAACATCAGCGAATCCGCCAAGCTGTTTTACCTAGCGAAAGGCCATGATAAAAATGCAGATTGTACTGTCAACCTCCACTAGTTGGAGAGGCACCACAAAAGCAGAAAACAAACTCGGCGATGGTGCATCGTTATTTACCTACTATCTCAATTCAGTCTCCGGACCGTACTACAGATTGTCTGTTTTCGCACTTTGACAAAATTATTCAGTAATTTGCATAAAGACGATTTTGAACGAGCTATTTACAAGTCAAAAGCATAAGCTATCAAACACGACAAAGCTGCTTACCCGCTACGTTTACAATTTCAAAATTTAATTTCAAGTAGCCGACACTCTCTGCAGCACTAGAGCGATGTTACGGTCTCGGTTTCGTTACTGACATTTCGAAAACGAGGTGTGAAAGTAGCTATTTATGCAATTGTTTCAAAAGCTAGTGTGGGTACTTCTCAACATACTGCGCGGCGACAAAATAGCACAACCTAAATGTTAAAAAGACAAATTGCATGCAATCGCATAAAAATTAGTCATGAGATTCTCTTTGCGATATAGGTACATTGTATTGTAATGGTTTTCATACGAAAAAAAAAATAGTTTAGCAATTTTATAATTTAAAGAAAATTACGGGAAAACAGACAACTAATTAAGAAAACCAAACGCCGTTATTTTATTAACTTCAGCTTAACTTCTATGTATGTATCTACTATTGTCAATTATCGCATAAAAGAATAAAAAAAAAAATTAGATATGAATTTTTAAATAACAAAGAAATTACGCGAAAAAAAGAAAATTAATTTACGGCATTATGCAAAAAAGCATACAGAATAAGAAAACCAGATCGCACATCTTGTCATAAACACACTTACAGAAATATCAAAAGTAATAAATTTAACAAAGATATTTATGTGAGAATTGGCTCAGCGGTTACAGCTCCAGCACCTCATACATTAAGATGTCATCATAAATTTATTAATATTTTATTATAACAATAATACTTCATTAAGGGGATTTGAAAAACAAGAGTTAATTTCGTGGACATGTTGGATATTTACATTATATTGTTCAATACTTCAACACTTCTCGTTCATTGCATAGTGAAGGAGATATAATTATTGGACTTAAAAAAGATATAATTATTGGACTTAACAAATTATGTTATTATGTTGCAAATTGCTCAAAATAACTCAATAACGAAGCATCTAAAAATCCAAAAAAATATGTTAAATAAATTCTACGCACATATAGAATTTAGAGTATTTAGATATTTATTACCTAATTTATTCTGCCCGAGCCCTTGCTTGTTTTAATGTATTTTTGTGTTTTTTTTTTAGTCTGATTGTATTGTATGTTTGTATTCATTACCTGGTATCCATAACACAAGCATTGCTTACTTTGAGGCCAGACGGCGCTGTGTGTGATGTCCAAAAATAGTTACCTATTATTAAACGAGAAAAATGACTTACCTTTTTTTTTAACATTGCTTTTTCTTTATGCACTGTAATAAACAGTTTAACAAAAATGTACTTTATAAGATGTTCGTATTCGAACCCTCGTCTCACATGTGCTCCTAGTACCCTGGAGGGTTGAGAGGGACGCAAGAACTGAATATTACAGATATGTTCGTATTATTGCTGAACGTTTCCGTAATAACTGACGATACGACAGGTGCAGTTTGAAAATTAAAACTTTTTAGCAAAAAAAAAGATGGCTTAAAAAATATGCACTAAAAACAAAAAAAGCAATTCGTCACTCAAAAATAAAATATAAAAACTTTGTTAAAATGTTTTTATATTTTATTTTTGAGTGACGAGTTGAAAAAAAGTTTATTAATATGGGACCACCACGGAAGTAAACGCTTTTAAATAAAAAAAAATTTAGCAAATCCGTCTATATATGACGGAGTTATGCCATAAAAAAATATAAACATCCGAATTGAGAACCTCCTCCTTTTTTTAAGGCGGTTAAAAATAAAACATCTTGAGATTCATCAAGTTTTTTTTAAACCTTATAGTGACCTAAAGGTATACACAGTTGTACCTTGTTTCTTTTATGTATCTTATACTATATAAGTTTTCTGTATATCTCAACAGACGTCTGTCAAAGTTTGGCACATTACTTTATAAGAATAAAGTCGATGATTTAGGATAGATTTTAAAATTTAAAATAAGATTGTAAAACCTCTTAACAAAGCAGTTGAGCAATCTAAAATAAAAAATATAGCACATTTTATTTACATATCAATATTAATAAACCATTTCTTGCGTGATATATTCTTAGTACCAGAAGTGGCTGGTGTAATATGACAGTAGCCAAGTCGGTTTTAAATATCTGGCAGTCAAGGAGCCACTTAGCTTGATAATTGGCTTGCAATGAATGACTTTTATGATTTTAGGTAAGTTTCTAAAGATATTTACATGCTATGTACTGGAGAGAGTGAGCTCACTGTACGTTGAACTATTAATTAGTGTACAGCGTCTGGGCCGTCGCGGTGGAAAATGAGGCCTAATTCTAATTTCTATAAGGAGATATTTATGCTCGTGTTAAAGTGACAAAACATGGCTGAGTCACAGCCAGCAGTGTTGGTTGATAAACAATGTTACTTCCTTCTGTATCTGCTTCATACGTTCCCACTTGTTTGTGAACGGCCTTGTAAGGACCGAAGGCAATTTGGGCCACTGTCCACACACAGGACTTACGTCTTTTTTGTTTGACGTATGCTGGACGATGTTTTCCTTCACGGAAAAGTCAGTGGTGTGAATTATTAATGTACTAGAGAAATTAAGAAAAAGACCTCATTGGTAAGAACCTCCGCGATTTAGGTTGCAAAATGAAATGGAAACCCCTAGACCATCATCGACTCTTATTAATAATGTTAAGTACTATGGTCTTTGTATGACAAAACGCTAAAGTGGTGATGTGGAGACATGCACTCTAACATGTCATACATAATGGAGAACGACCGGGCTAGTTTCAATAAAAGGGTTTCTTGCATGTTCCTTCTAACATTCCGACATTGTAACATTGTTTTCTTCTCCTTTTGGCGCATCATATCTTAATGTCACTTATGTGACACAGAAATGGAAGTTATTGTAATTCTATGAATACTGAATGCGGGGAATATTCCCCCAATCAATTAAGATATTACTATTTGCTATGAAAAAACACAATTACTACTATGGACTTGTGAAGTCCTGGGACATCAGTCTTACAAACACACAAAGCTCCATAAATACATAATAAAAACATATATATAGAAATTCTAGCATGTGAATCTTACAAATACGCAAATCTTTGCAGAATTAAAAAAATATATAATAAATATACATACGAATTTAGAAATAATCTTTCTTCGTTTCAGACACCCCCGAGTATACAACATAGCAAAGATGGAGATGAAAATATTTATTTATATTAATGAGAAGGCTATACGGTTACCCATAAACATGGCTTTAATGATAAGTTTGCTGGGAGTCTCAAATGCAGAAGATAAGATGAATTTCTTGATTCCTTGGAGATTTGTGTATTTGTGATATAACAAATAGGTCTTCATGAGATCCATAAAATATATAATAGATTCATTAGTAGTTGTGTGTTTTTGAGGTTCGGAACAAGACTATAAAATGTTTTGAGTAGAATAAGTTTTCAGTTCGGAATATAAATGTTTTTAAAACGAATCATAAGAAATAAGGCACTATTCCTGTTACAACAAAGCAATGAGGTGAACTAAGCTGAAGGATTTCAAAGGATATAAAATATTTTATCCGAGTTCCCATCAGTGTATTTTTTTCTCAAGTCATAATAATGCATACAACTGGCTTTATTAGAAGCACCGGGATAGAGTTATGGACAAATAAAAACAAATATAATACTTATATCCCAATCAAAAGTTCCAATCAGGTATAAACCTTTCCGCGGGTGAAACCACGCGGTGCGATTTGTATTCAATTCAAATGATGGTTTAGTTACTCAAACAATAACCCTCATCACCGCAATATGTCAAGCTCGTGTGAGGGTTAAGACAAGAGTATTTGGAACTCACACCTGGTATTCCAAGAGCCATTGTTTAATATACAAACTGAATCTGCTGCAACATTAAATCAGTTGATAAAACTTATACAGTGGATATGATATATCGTATTACAAAATTTGTTTAGAACAATATACAGTCCCTGACTAATCTATTGCCCAACCTCGTGTTTTAAGTTTTGATCGCTCATAGCTAAAAATAAATGGACTGGCCAGCAAGAAGCCCTGACATGAACCTCCTTGAACACTTATGGGACGAGTTCTGTTAAAGAGGTGTGTTCTGGGTCGCCGGCCAGCTCCACAGACAATGCAGCAACTGAAAACAGCCCTAGAAGAGGAATAACATATGATTCCACATAATTTCATAGCGAAACTGATTAAGTAATCATCAATCAATAATCCAGAATGAACATTTTGTTGAGACAAAACATTTATTCTTCAAAAATAGTCTTATCCTCTTCTATCTCTGTTTTTTCCTGCATTCTGAATTTGATTTTTAAACAATAGCATAAGAAAAAAATGACAAAATTTACCAGCTTCTTAACCGCATAAAAACTTTTCATCCTAACATTTATTTTTAGATGTGGGCGATCAAAACTTAAAACCGGGAGTGTATATCGACCAGAAAATGATTATGTGGTTTTCTTATGTAACAGCGAAACTCTCTATAATCGTTGCAAGAGCTACAGTTAATAAGGTCTCTGGTTCCTGCCCTGCTCTGAGTTCCATGCTCTAGACTCTGTACGTTTATTTCCTTTTAACTGATTCTTTTAATAGATTTATACATACTTTTAAAGGTTAATCTTTATTCTGGACATAAGACAAAACACATTTGTCAAAATTGCGAATAAATACGAAAAATAAACCAATACCTAGTAATTGCTTCGCGCTATAAATAATTTGAAGTTTAAACAAAAAAGAAAACACAGATATCTACAAAAAAAATTTAAGACGGGTACACAGAAAAAAATTTTGTATTTGTAGCGATTTAAATAAATTAAAAATTATCGGGCTTCCTTTTATAGTTTGTAACACTGCATGTTACAAACACTTCATTGCAAAAAAAAACATAAAAATGTGAAAGTCCTCCAAAGGAATAAAATATTAAACTTGACATAAATACATGGTTTAGTTATAATTATTTGTAGGTAAAGGGCTTACTATGATTTGAATGATTAAGTTCCTGATATTTCGGTAGTTACATGCGCGATCTTCACGGGTGAACTGAGAAAGTAAAAGCAGTGTAGCGAAAATTAGTACTCTTATTCTCTACCCTTGTTTTTTAACGACTATTTTTTTTTTTTTTTTTTTTTATACCACTAAGGTGGCAAACAAGCTTACGGCCCGCCTGATGGTAAGCGGTCACCGTAGCCTATGGACGCTTGCAACACCAGGGGTATCACTTGCGCGTTGCCGACCCTTAAACTACTGTGTCTTATTTGCCCAGCCCATTTTTTCCAAAAAAAAGTGAAACGTTTAATTGTTAACAATTAATGTATTTAATTCTTATCCTTATTAAACCCACCAGCTGTTGGTTTTTAGTTGTATTCATCGGATTTACTCTGTCAGCGATAATTCAATTAATCCGATCCCGAAATCGTATTTGTTTGTTGTTGAGTGCTATTTCATTTCCATTTTAAGAATATTTTCAGTTTAATATTTATCTTCATTACATAGAGACACAATTTATGTGTACGTACATTTTGTAATTGTAGCTGTGAAAATAACAGTCGTACTTCCACTAAGCGTATTCGTCAACAACTTCCAAAAGCTTTCCAGAGTTTGAGTTTGAACAAAATAGCCTCCACACACAACTGACTGGTTTGGGCTTTGTCCACCACTCTTAGTGTACGGTCTAACCGTACATCGCGGGCGTCAGTATTTTTCTATACACGATGCGTTTCTTATAATTCGGAAACATTTACGTTTCGAAGCCAGTACACGTTCGAGCATTGTAGCGTGTACTCGCAGCAATTATAAATTTAGCATAATCAGCATATTTACAATTTAAGCATTTTTATCATTTCAGCAAGTTTTTAGTTAATTCTCATTTTTATGCGAAAATACCTTAGTTTTTAGGGTTTCGTACCCAAAGGGTAAAAAACGGGACCCTATTACTAAGACGCCGCTGTCCATCCGTCCGTCTGTCACCAGGCTGTTCGGTGACGAATTGCTATTATTTGATGTTTCGTACTCTGGCTGCTTATATAATTTTACAAAAACGAAAGAACTACTCAAATTGTTAGTAGTCCAATCAAATTAGAAAATGAAAAAACATAAATTGGTAGAGTTTTAAATTTTTGTGTACATGTTCATTACAACTTCCTATAAACATACTACAAGTGGCAATAAAATTTCAATCGTGTATAAAAAAAACTAACTTTTAAATTCCTATAAAAAAGCTAAGATATATTATTTACGTATCTCCAATACTTTAGGTGTAATCCGAAATTATATACACTTTTGTTTTTGTTTGCTCCAAAATCATTAAAATATATTTTTAAAAACTTATTCTGTGACAATATCTAGAATAAGAAAGACCGACAGAGATGGTGAAAATGAGAGAGAAAGAGAACGGGAGAAAAAATGAGGGGACAAATGCACTATGCAACATGATGGAAGTATAAGCAGGGCGGAACGTCTTTCGAGTCGGATTGGTAAGTAAGAATAGCGAATTGCCATCAGCCGATCATCATCGCATCTGATTCCAATAAAGACCACTTATCCTGCAGCAAAAGCAAGGTTCTCGAAAGACTAATAAACAAATATTAAAAAAAATTTAACATTATGACTGCTACTGACTATGCTCTTATTGACAACCATAGGCTGGACATACTCGACATAGCGTTTTTCAGAACACAAACCAAAGTATGCGCTCCGTAGAAGTGCTAGATGAACTTTGTATTAATAACCTCTTGGTCATTGTGTCCCTTGCCTTCAAAGCCACTGAGACAAAGACTGTGATAAACTGGGAACAATTCAAGAAAGCTCTCAAAACAATCAAAACATAACTACATCTCATCCCTGACCTCATTAGATCTCTAATATTGATGTGGTCATCGAATCTGTCACCCACCGTTAGATTTGACGGTATATGGATATGATAATGTAGGTAGATACTTTGAAAATCAGATATATAAATAAAAGTCTAAAGTAAGTTTCGGAATCAAAGTGGCGTTCTAGTGAAAAGAAACGGTGAAGAAACTCTCTAGCATTCGCTCTTTTGAATGTTTTATTAGAATAACAAAAATATCACAACTTTTTTGAAATATAAAGTACTTACTAAACTACTTATTAAATCCAAGCTTCGAGTAAAAACACAAAGAAGCCTTTAAGTATTTCTAAGATTCATAAGCTATTCACTAACTGCAACAAGAACAATTATAAGTACTTACGGACCTTATTGACTGGTCCAGCCAAATGCCACAAAAAGCTAAATCTTTCAGCTAGGTATTACGTACATAATGTTAATTTAACATTTATCTTATAACAATTATACATAATTAAAAACACACAATAAAATATAATCTTCTACAAACAAGTTGCACAATCAATTTTACTTAACTGAAATGAATTCCCATTCAGTTTCGGCAGCGTGACGACTTGATGCGACGAGATGAGCGATGAGAATACCCGTTGGATTTTTTTTTTTTTTTTTTTTTTTTTTTTTCTGAGCTGACTATGCAGTTGGCTGTTGCAGCCATTACTGCTTCACCGGACTTTTAGGGCGAGACTCTGAAGGAGCCTCAGCCCATATAGCGCCCAACGCTCAAGGGCTTCCCGCGGGGGAAGCCTATGCTTGGGTTGTCGCTCTCGGACCCGTTGGAGGGTCAGACAGTGCCTTATAAAGGTAGCTTATCTGTCCATCCTACCAATCACCAGCAATGCAGGTGCTACTTGCAGATGTTGCTTACGTCTTTTTACTTAACAATAATACCACGTGCCAACGCTAATTGATATCAGTGAATATAATAACAGTTTACAATTTGTTTAATTATTACCTCATTAACAAACAATTATTGATTTTTTAGTTGATAACTATATCTTACATAACACTCGCAAGCTACTATTGGCAAGTGCTTAAAATAATAACCACTTAAGAGCTATCTCAGTATATAGTGAAACAGCTCATAAATCTAACAGCTTAAAAACCGTTGTACCAGTATCTATTGAATGCTTTCGCAACTTCAAAAAAAAATGGTACTCCTGTAGGTGTATATGTGCTCCGTGAAATAAGTTGCCAAAAGACCGAAATGACCGTGGTAAAGAGGTCTATAAAACAACGTTACCATGGTAGTAATAACCGTTAATAAAGTATACTCAAAGCCTTTAGTTAACTAAATGATCTATACAAGGGCTCAGGACGTTTTTACCTACGAAAAAACAGTATTCGATGTTGCCCCATCAAAAATACTTAAGAATATAACAATTTAACCTTGCAATAAGTAACCTTAATTTTGATAGACTACAGAACTTCGTCTGCAATGACAGGAGGTAGAGAAGCAAGCGGCGGGAGAGCGCATCTGCTTTTGACCTCACTGTCTACCTTGCGGCCATGATTGGCGTTTGTAAACGACTAAACTATTAGTGCTAAGCAAGCATTACAATTCTTTTTGGGGTTTTTTCTAAGCAGTCTGGCTTTTAGTCGTCTAGGGATTTCTTAAGACGTTTGAAGAGAGGCATGGCGCTCAGGGTAGCGATTTCAATAGCTTTACAGCTCCTGTTAGCCTGAAGACCGGGCTAGATCCCTTCCATCAGGTTTTCGTGACTGCTTTGACAAACTACACAGGTGTATTACAGGTAGCCTGCTTGAAACTTTTGTAGAACGATTTATAATAAGGCATAATTGTTACGTTGTTGCCGTCGTGCGGCGTTTCGCTCTCTGAGCCAGACCAAGAGCATCATGTCACATAATGCATTTGCCACTTCCCTCGCCTTCCCTTTTTCTCTCTTTCTCACCTTGTCATCTGTCTATCTGTCTCTTGGTAGTTGCACGAAGTTAGTCTAAAAAATATTTGAACAATTTTGGAGTAAACAGAAAACAAACGGTATACATGCCTGTATATAAAATAAACAATTTTTTTTTTATTACTTAATTCAACTGTCAATACAATCAGCATTACATGCAAAAAAAAACTTTTCACTTTTATTCCATAAAAAGAAGTATACTTTGTAACTTTGCACATTTAATAGGATTATTGGTGTCTATATACCCCATAGCGCCGTATGCCTTGATGTATACAAAAAACTTCAAAAGGTTCAAGTTTCACTGTCTTAGAGAAAGATCAGCTAATTAATATTTCAGAAACATAGACTAATGAAGATTTCGCTTCGTAATATAAACGTAGGTAGTAACCCTATAAGATCCAAATTTAATAAAAAAATTACCAATTGCAGATCTTCTCGGACGCTGCCCTTTCTGGTTGGTGAGGTTCTTTGCTCTAACAAAACCAGACAATGGTCTGGACAGAAGCTGATATAAATACATATAATGTTTTTGGAATTGACCGGCGCTTTCTTGTTTTGAAAATTTTACAAAAAATTTTAGGAATTGTCAAATTTTCTTAAGGATTGACAATTCCACTACAATTTCCCACCACAACAGAATGGAGGACATTCTGTTCACCCATTTGAGTAACTTAAGCAGGGAAATCTGCAGTGGTGCGAGGAACAGTGTTTGTTTATTTTCGCGTCATACATTATTCTAGCGATAATAAAAAAATGGCGGACGTAGAATCTCGCAGAATGCATGCTGAAATAGAAAAGGAACTTGTGGATAACGCGTATCGTTGAATTTGCGATTCTTTTGGGCATCCAAAAATCTATTTATTTGCGAGCCGAATAAACAAAAAAAAAATTGTTTTTTTGCCATCGCGACCCCGACGCGTTTAAGGATACCTTGACAGTATCTAGGTCATAATGTTTTTTTTACGTGTTCCTGCCATTTTGCCTGATAATATATAAGTATTAGGAAAAGGTGCCATATTGGCCTACACAACCCTGGTTTTCTCTTTACGAGAAGCTGTTAAATTCTAACAGAATGGAATTCCAAGCTAATCCAAATTTATTGTCCTCCCCTAGTTGCCGAAGTGTTGTCAGGCCAGCGTTCGTGAACTAGGGTACTCTTCCAGACGCCGCGGATGTCATGCTAGCGTCATTTACGGATAATACTTTGAAACAGTATCATTGTTATTTTAAACTCATATTGGCATTCGTTCATTATTAATTTTATCAAAGGAAACATTACTATATTTTTAAAGTTACTTTTGTTACAGTAGTTAATGTGTTGGATTTTCTTTATGACACTTTTGATTTTAGGCAAATATATGGTTCAATACCGCAAAAGTTGCACTTTCTCTGAGTTTCAATTCTATTATCATCAGTAATAGTTAGATTAAACGCTTTATGACAGGCGTTTACAAACTTAGGGCCCCAACTCCTCAATATAATTGGGAACCATCAATTGGTTTGGATAACTTAGGTAATTGGTATCCAAACAAAAATATTTAATTATAATTAATGATTAAAATGGACCATTCTAGCTCTAGTCACAGCACATCATTCGGAAAAAACTTTCGTTGATTAGACTAGGTAATATCCATCAATCTCATCAAAGGTTTATTATAATATAATCGACCCAGTTAAGACTTCCGCTGTAAATCGCTCGCAGTCTACATTGTATTTACCTTATTTCGTTACGTCCTGTCAATTGCCCAGCAATTTCCCTAGAAAGTTATTTAACGCTATCAGTAACGAAACGTTCAAGTAATTGTGATTTTCTGTTATTTCGTTTTAAGAATGAATGATGAATGTTTTTGTTTTTTATTGTGTTTGTGAATATATATAACACATATACATATTTATAATAAAATAATCAAGCACAAATAAAGAAAAAAATAACACTAACAACCTGTGAATATAATTAATAATTAAATAAATAAATAACCCGACTGCAAAAACATTAAGAACTAAACATAAATATTAGAAAATCAAACGAACTTTTCTGTAAGTGACGTTCGATGACTATTAAACGACGTGATTCGCCCTTCGTGTAGCAGGTGGTGCCATGGTACTTGCTGTTGAAAGCTTTTTATTATGCTATTCAACTCTAGTGTCACTCTCACGATTGAGACGAATCTAACGACGCCGTTGAAGGTAAAACCTACCAAGCCGTTTATGCTATAGAGCGTGCCAAAGAAATATACATACAAACACACGCTCGAAAAACATAACCCTCCTTCTGGCGCAGTCAAGCAAAAACCTGTCAAGCTCGAGTAAGGCATGTGCATTCTGAAGTGGTATAGTACCCTGTCTCGGCGCGCCAGTCCGACTTGCACTTGGCGTATTAGTCAACAACTGACAAAAGTTTGCCAGAGTTTGAGTTTGGACAAAATAGCCTCCACACACAGCTGACTGGTTTGGGCAGTGTCCTCCACACTTAGGTCGATTTTTAGAAATAAAACTTTTTTTTCACATTTACACTATTTTTTTATTATTTTAATTAACCTATATCAGTAGCACAAATAAGAAAATAAAATAAACACATAAACTGATTAAGTATATATCTTCTTACTACAAATTTGAAGTGGCCTAGAAATTAAAAACCCCCCTGTGTGCATCGGGCCGACCAGCCGGGTCGATCCAATGGCTGCCGTCTCCCTAGCTGTGTGTTTCAAGCTAAGACAGACAGACTGCAGACAAACGGAGTAAAGTGTTCCGTTTTATATATTATCGGCATGTACGCAACAGTATTCATGAAAAGTATTACGTCAAAACTGTTCCCATTCAAAATATAAATGTCATGAAAATAGTTTTGATTTTAACTTATAATATAAAAAAAAAAATCAAAAAACGAATAAATTTCGAACCTTTTTAACTTATTTTATTAAAAGGTTAAATTCTCATCTTTCTCATAAAACTTTTTTGAGCTCCCGTCGCCGTTCGATGGCAGAAGCCCACAACCGTTAAATTAGTGAAGTTTTGTAATTTAAGGCCTTAACAAGTTTGTGATGTTCTGCTTACTTTGAGCTTTTCTGACTTTTAACGACTGTTTTCTAATAGTTCGTCTATGTTAAATAGCAAAATCTAAAACTGAAATTGCAGTCAAACAGCTAAGCATTGGTGAACGAAACTGAGTTTCAGTAGGTAATTATATTTTGTGTTGTACTCCGAGATATTTGCTGATTCATTAACTTTATTGGTGGTTAAACCTGATCATGTTTTTGAATTCGATGTTGTTAAGAACGTAGTTAACAGAACTTTCTCGTTAAATGCAGTTTTATTGGTTGTGGTAGATTCAGCTGTATTTGTTATTGGTCTTTCAAATATTTGGCAAAATTTTTTAATGGTCATTAATTTTGCTCTATTATAAAATAGTTAATAATTAAGCGGTGCGGCGGTTAGATTTGTAAAACAATAGTATTGTTTATATCTCCCTAATTATGTAGCATTATTTATTTATAGCTTATACTATCATAAATTAATTAATATGTATAATTAATAGTTTAAGAAAACAGCAATATGTATTAGTCCTAAATAAATAAAAACCAAAGCAAAGGTAAAACTTAAACTATATGTGAACTCCTTACTGACTTTAATCTCATATAATTATATGTGTAGAGAATAGATATTATTGTGTTTTTTGGACTGATACTGTTAGTAAAATTACATATGCAGCAAAACAAAAAGGGGGCTATCTCATAAAACTTAATCGAAATACTAAAATATTATTATTTATTTAATTTAAAAAGACATTTTTATTATAAAATACAATTGATATAAGTTTGTCATTTAAAGATATTTTTGCCACTCCTGTTCCACAACGTACAATTTCTTCAGCAATTAGCATGAAAAAACACATCTTTTCCAATCAGGGTTATACAGTAAAAAAATAAATTTAAAATCAGCAGAAAACAAAAATTAAGTTACATTCCTGAACCCATCTGCAAAAAGTGAGAATCACCCTAAATTCATGACCCTATTATAACGCTAACTGAAGTGTCAACTGTAGCAAGCGATTAGTAATCGACAGGGAGTCGGTGGTTTGCAACAATCATAGCGATTTGGATAAAACAAAAACAAAACTGCCAGTTTTTTAAATTGAAAAAAAAACTAACGTTATGAAAATATGGCTGACGCTAGTTGTAATATTGTGTATGTACATATTAATTGTGATTTCCTACTTTTTGGTTCAATAAACTGTTATTGTTACAGAGTTTTCTTGTTTAAGATATATTTATCATTATCTAGGAGTAAAACAGTAAGTAAAGGGAAATTACTATTGTCTCATAGTCCTGCAAAAAATTAGAGTGCATTGACTATTACCACGCTCGTGATACAATTATAGAATCCTTTACTACTTTCGGGATTCAACTTAGGTCCTCGCAAGAAACTTGCCCATTTTTCCACTCGTTGTACCATGTACTATATTACATTATTTATTAATTCCGTTGTCAAGCAAGACCATAGATTCCCAATGGATTACGGGCACATTTCTAATTATTTGTGGTCGACACCACGGGGATTGCTTATGTTTCATATTAAAAAAAGTAAGTTATCGTTATTTTTGTTTACTATCTTTTTAGCTTAATACTTAGGGTAAATAGTCCACATTTTGATAAGTGGTCAATGTTTCTGTACAGTCATGCCGCTAGTTGTACACAATATGACACCATTTTCCGTATCAAAATCGAACTCAAAAATATACCTGCAATGTAAAAATAATGAAATGAATATCATTAAATAATTAAAACAAAATCAAAACACCATTTCCAGCAACAGACTTTCAGCTTTTATGTATAGTTCGATACAATTTTATTTCCATCATCCAAATGCTTAATATTTCCTGATTGTGCAGTAAAAATAAATTATGACCCGGGGAAATTACAACTGTGTACAATAAATGATTCTTTTTGCTTTATACTATAAATAGTGTCTTTTTTTAATATTTTTAAAATCCCCATTAATATCGGCCTAGGAAGTCAGTCAAAATGCAAGATGGCGGCTGAATTTTGTTATTTATAATTTTGTTATTTATGGTGTTATTTCAATGAAATTTGGCAGACATGTTTAAAACACACAGATAAAAGTATAAAAAATAACCACTAACTTTACTTCAATCTTCTTCAAAATGGCGGCGATTTAACTAGTAAGTTTAAAAAAAAATTTAATCTTTTTATGTACTACAGCATGCCATTTACAATGTACTTTTGCATTACCTTCATACAAATTGTGAAATACATTTGTATAATTTTATATACTTTCCATATCATTATACAGATTGTTTGCATACAGGTACCTTTAGTTGCGGACCATGGAAGGTGATACGACTTATATAATTTGCAAGAAATACATTTAAGGAACAGATAGTTTTGTGGGGGTGCTTAATTTGATTTCTTTCTAGATATTTCTTGCATATATTGTTCAGGGATTCTTCTCCTAGTACAGAAATTGACACTACATGACTGATGGTACACACAATCAGCAGCGTAGAAGTCAGCTATAAAATATTATATGCGACCACTGACTGAAAATGCCCATTCATCGATCGGTCTCTAATGCACCGTTTAATAGTTTCACCAAAATCTGTTGTTCTTTTAATGTTTGTGAGGAGGACATTATTATTAGTAAAATCTACAATTGTTTCACAAACAAGGCAGTGTATTTTAGGATTATAAGTTCGTGTCGTCAAGCGACTGGTACTCTTAACACCTGAAGCACTTGCAGTATCTGACTCTGCATTGCATTTACTCTTGGCAGCAAACCTTTTCCGAAAATAATAACTACTCTTCAACATTCAACTGCTACAACATCACTTCCTCTGGTTTGAATGCATAAGTTGTAGTTCTTCAATATGGAGTTCTTCAAGAAAGAAGTTATTAGATTTCTGAAGGGTCGGCAACGCGCAAGTGATACCCCTGGTGTTGCAAGCGTCCATAGGCTACGGTGACCGCTTACCATCAGGCGGGCCGTAAGCTTGTTTGCCACCTTAACGGTATTAAAAAAAAAAAAAAAAAAAAACTTGCGTCTTTTGCTTATAACACTCCACTGTCTGTACCGTGTCTTTTTGCAAATTATAAAAGTCGTATTACCTTCCACGGACCACAATCATACCTGTAAACAAACAATATGTATAATATATATATATAATATATAAAATTATACAAATATATTTAATGATTCGTATAAAGGTAATACAAATGTACAATGTAAATGGCATGCTTCAGTACATAATAAGACCTATTTTTAAATATTTTAAAACTAAATACCCAAATATTTAGTTGGCTGCCATTGGCCAAGTGGCTATTTTTATACTTTTATCTTTGTATTTTAAACATTTCTGCCGAATTTCATTGAAATAAAATCATAAATTACCCAGTTATATATTTTTAAATAAAAACTACATAATTTAGCCACCATCTTGGATTTCGACTGATTTTCGGGGCTGGGATTAATGGGGATTTTGAATATATAAAAAAAGACGCTTCTTACAATAAAATGCAAGGCAAACGCAATTGCCCAGGTAAGGGAAAATTTACACCATTTTGACTGTACTATAAAGTAACTTTAGTTTCCAAGGTTAGATCTACATATGCATTTGCTTATTTCGTGACAGCGACATGATATTAATATAATAGAATAATATTAAAGCCCTAATTTCTGTTTTGTTTAAAATATTTTTAATGACCAATATACATACCTCTTTGTAAAATCACATAAAATTTATGCAATAAATTCCGTGATTAATGCTAAATAAATGAAAAATAGTTGTAAGTTCAATTAAAGCGTGTGTGTTTTTGTGTTTGTATGTCTGTCTGAGAGAGTGTTTCAAATTTTAAAGTGTAAGTTTGGTCTCTCGATTAGATAGCGGGTATATATTTATAATTTTATTTATTTTATTGTATACATCGATGTAAAGTCTTAATTCTCGCCTATCAAATACAGTGCGACATCATGTGAGTAAGCATTAATTAAAAATAGTGCGTTTGTTTTTATAATTTGTGTCATTGGTGCAGAGAGCCATTTTATTCTGTTTAAAGATAATTAAAAGAATATATAGTTTACAGTCATCACTATATACGAGTATTTTGTTTTTTTTGTTAGAGCCCTATGAAACGGATCGCTTATATATAACAAGAATATACTAGGGCCGAGAATACTGCCCTGAGAAACTCCTTTAAAAACTCGTTAATTACTGCTCAAGAAGACTTTATAATCGAAATCGCAGTGATCATTTAACTTGAGTCTAACTGCTGTGTTTTAAAATCTGACGATAAACTTACAGCGTCATCGGTGCTCTTGTCTGGTCTTAAACTAAATTGACAATTAGATAAAATATTATAGTCATCAAAGTAATGTACAAGTCTAGCATTAAGTACTTTTAATAAAATATTTAAAAGTGATATAAAAACTTAAATTGGTTTATGATTTGATAAATTATCTCGAGGGCATGGCTTGTGAACAGGTGTGATAGGTGTTCTTTCGAAAACTCTGGGAAAGACACTTGCGACTTTTGAAGTTCAGTCAGTTTATTGATATAATGTACTATGATGTTTCTTGAAAGTTTAAGCAACTTTGGAAGAATACAATCCCAGCCAGTAGCTTGTATGTTTTATTGCTAAAATAATTAAAACACGGAGAGAATTAGACAATGATTCATAGTTTTCACATCACATGATAGTTCCCCCTATTTTTTTATGATAATATATTCTTTAAAATATAATCGATAAGTATCATGTCGATTACCATAGTTGCGGTATGTGTTACTATTGCCCATAGGTTTTTTAAATAAAACAATGCATGTACGCTTTACAATGCTCTTAATGGAAACGAATGTTATTGTAATGTGACCAAGTCCTAAAGTGCTCAACATTTTGATAAACTGACTGTACTAAGCTCGAAGTTGAAAACAATAACTGATTCTGAAATAGGGCAGATTATAAAAGTAACTAACAAATAAACTGTAGTATTGCCTACCGTTTTACTGCTGCATCATTTGTAGCAAAAAAAATCTTAATGAATATATGTACCTATTAAAATATTTTTTTCCCAAAATACGAACTCAAATAAAATAACATAAATAGCAGCTTCCAAAGTTATATACAGTCCATTTTCATTTGTTTAGTTTCTTTTCTAACAATTTATTAATTCCTTATTGTGGCTATGGCATTAACAAATAATCTAAATAAAAGTAGCTGCAGTACAATTAACAATAAACCATTAGTTTTTGCAATAAAAAATAATCGATGGTAAATTGCTGCAGTGCCAAATAACAATTATATCATTGTTAATTGTAATCAAAATAAAATAAATAAATTATTAATTGCAATTAAAAATTTCATATATATACTCACTCTCCTGGCTGATGAATCATGTATTGGCGCTTATGAAACTGATTGACATTGATGCCACTCATGTTGTAATTACCCTAAAAACGAAGAACACGTATAACGATAAAAACCAAAGATTAAAGCTGATAATTCTTATTATATATACTCATAAAAAAATCTTTTGCTTTAATGTTAAGGAACAAAAAGTCATTGAAGAAATTAAACAATTCAAAATATGACCTAATATTAATATAACAAACGTGTTGAAGAAAAATCCGACAACGTGTAAGCCGACCCAGCTATATGTGAAGACTAGTCAGCTAGTCAGGAGCGTTTGTCCCCCGTCTCGCTTCGCACCGCAACTCACAATTTCTGTATTTACGCCTTCGATGGTTGACTATAGGAATGAAATTAATGTTAAGGATATGCTAATGTTCTATAGAAGTTTATTCTTTGAACATTCTTAATAATATTTTGACTTCTTACTTTCTTTTCTTTGCAGTATCCATAATTAACAGCTATAATATCGGTCTATGTGTTATCTAAACGCAACCTCCATAGACTCCAGACCCTCCAAAACCGATCCGCTTTTTCCAGCGTTTACCCAATCACCCGAACCGATTAATTGTACAATCCACAAACTACCATCCCCCCGACCGACCATGGCACGGTCAAAAAAATATCGTTAGGCGGCCTCGGCACGTACTTACGGCCCCTGGCGACGATCTTGCTATCTGGATAGCGAGACTAGTCGCGACGACATCCCCTAGTAGGGCCTCCTCCCCTCACACGAGATGGCGTCCCCGGGTTCGTCGGCGTACGCACGGACCTTCAGTCCACTCGTTCACCTCTTATATGGAGTATCACAGAATGCCAGAGCGCTTCTGGCCCCCACTCACTCGCAGCCCCGAACGCGTAACGGGGGTAACCCCTCCTAGCGCTGACTCACCTTCTCATTCGAGACTCACGCCGGTCGAAGGGACGACCCCAAAAGCGACAACCCAAGCCAAGGCTCCCCCCGTAGAGAGCCCTTTGAGCGTTGGGCGCTATATGGGCTGAGACTCCTTTAGAGTATCGCCTCAAAGCCCGGCGGAGCAGTAATGCATCAGCTAAATGCAGTAGTAATTCAGAATAAAAAGAAAAACTCGGTATTTTTGTCAACACTTACCGGTATTAAGGAGCATTCATTGTTTAGTTTTAGTTTTAATGCTTTCATTATAAGAACTATCGAAGGATTCTTGCAAGTCAAGTGTTCTATATTCATTAATAGATTCTTTCTCTTGTTCAAAACATTATAGGATCTGAGATTGAACTAAAATGAAGAAAATGTTATTTGAGTATTTCTTTAAAAACTTTTTTTATAACTTACTAGCTTTTGGCAGCGACTCCGCCCGCCCTAAATTTGGTGATACACGTGGGATTCCTACGGCAACACCTTGATTATACTAAAGAAGTTTGCTGAAGTAAGCTATAGTTCGTTCAAATGGAATTAGGTTACAGTTATTCCCGCGGGAAATTTTCCGGGACAAAAAGAAACATATGCAGACCAATTATTTTAATATCTCGTTTTCAATGCAAGCCGAAGTTCGAAACATAATAACTGATTAAAATCTGTTATTTTTTATTAAATATACTTATGTAAAACGCTACTTTATTCTTTTCAGTGTGTACAATATACCTTAATTTACTAAAATTTATTAATTGACTATTATTGACTACTTATTTTTAAAAATAATTGTGTTTCGTACTCTCTTTAGACGTTTCGCGCCTACGACGAAATTTTTTTTAAACTTTGGATCTGTTGTATTTCAGTTAGTTTTGAAACAAAACATACGTTCAACGTGAAAAAAAAATCAATATTCTACAACTTTTTGAAAGATATAGTACACATAAAACTTTTAGTTTAGGAGATATAAATGAAACCTACTAACCCACCTACCTACAATAGCGTTAAACTACATTGATTAGTTTAAACGTACATCAGTTTAAAAAATTAAGTCATTCATTTTATATTATGTCATATTCCAAAATAGAGTATACCTAGGTATGGTCGCGGTCAGAAAATGTTTACCACCTTAAGGATCACAATTGCATGCACACATTTAAGTCACAAGTTCTAAATGTCTATTTCATAATAATTTGATTGACCATAGATTATCTTTTTTCTAATATGACAATCAATCGCTCTAGGACAGGGATGGCGAACCTTTATTAATAAATGTGCCATTTTCTATGAAAAAAACAATACTGTACCTATGACGTGCCGTCAAAAAATCTGGGTTACTTAATAATAATGGAGGTAAATTAAACGAATTGCTGTAATTTTTAAATTAGCTTAAAGCTATTTAGATACTTGCAGCTCGAAATGTTTACAGCAATCGAAATGTTTAATATTTATATTCAAATAAAAAAAAAAATAGTGTGATTTCTGTTGTTGCAAATTAGGTTCTAAAAATCTCACATTAGGGCAGGCTCGTACTTTGTTACTAAGCAGTATGGAAGCTAAACTAGCGTTCATTTCTAAAAATGACTTGCGAGCATACGTAGGTGAAAATAAAAATTTCATAAATGATTGACGTGCCCGAATTGCCATGGGTTCGCCATCTCTGCTCTAGGAGATGGACTGACTACTATCAAGTTTTAATATATAGAAAACCTTCTTTGAAAAAACTAATATTTTAGTTATTTAAATAAGAATATGAAGAAATAATAAAATAGACACTTCGAAAATCTTTAATCTAGATATTAAAGATTTTTATATATGTAGATTTTTATAACCTCCCTCTGCAGCTATGACGGCACGTAGTCTATCTCGCATAGATGCAACAAGACGCGTGCATAGATCAGTACCTCTGATATCATCCCATACTTGAGCACAGTGTGATCTAAGAGCTTGAGGGTTTCTTTCATTTTGACAGTCCCAGCGTTGAACCATAAGCCCCCATAAATTTTCAATAGGGTTTAAATCAGCAGACCGAGCGGGCCATTGAAATGGACGAATGTCACGGTGCAGGTTGAACCACGCCATAGTAGCACGGGCTGTGTATATCCGTGCATTATCTTGAACGTAAGTAATGTGTGGGAATTCCGTTACAGGTTACACTACGCGCACAGTAGGGAGCATCACTTCTTCCAAAAGCGACACATAATTAATAGCCGTAGCCCTATTCTCTAACGACGCTAGTTCTCCGACGCCGTCAAGGCTCATCCACTCCCATAAGTTTACTGTAATGCGACCTGACTCATTTTGAGGCACAATATGACCTTCATCATACCGAGTTCGATTGTAGCGCCATAAAGTTAATATTCTGATTCGGCTTGATTTAAAAGTTTTTTCATCGGTAAATATAGTATTCGAGCAATCAAAATCGAGATGTCGTCGCGCAAAGTTAAGCCGGGCTGTTTTGTGGTGAGGTTTCAGCTCCACTTTAATAGCATGGTGTCTGTAGTGTAGTCCAACATTGTGCAAAGCTCTTCGGATCGTCCGAGCACTCACACCATATAAAGCAGCAAAATAACTAGTTGGTGTGAAACCATTCTCTTCGTAACGACGAATGATTTCTGTTATTTGCGCGGCGGTTAGTATCGGTCGTCATCCTGAATTATTTCTATGATCTGTTATTTGCCCTTCTTCGCCGTTACGCCTAATCCAAAACCTCACAGTGAGTCCATCTTCGAAGAGAAATATTATTTCAGCCCTTTGCTCCAGGGTTAAACTTGCCATTTCATTTCGTTATGAAAAAATCTTTTGTAATATTATACTCTTGTCAAAACGACGTTCAAACAATATTTTTGATAAATGTCATTTCAACAAATAAAGATATTAGTTCCATTATCAAAGAGTGATCAATAATTCTTGTTGTTTTTCTCGAATAAGTAACTTGATATGGCATTTTAGACTTAGTGAAAAAAGTGTGATATAGAATCTAATTTCAAAACTGGTAAACATTTTCTGACCGCGACCGTATATGTATTGAAAAACTCAGTGTGTTTTAAACTTACTTGAAAAAAAGTAAAGTTAAACGTAGTGGTAAATGAAAACTATGACAAAAATTATTGTGTGTTGCCAGTGATGAGTGCTGATTCATGACTTATGGTACAGAAATGTGGTATCTAACTGTTGGCCTTTTAAATAAGCTCAGACTCGCTAAAAGATCCATTAAAAGAGCTATGCTTGGTGTTTCTTTGCGCAATAAAATCAAAACAAGGAAATTCTCCCAAGAACCAAAGTTGCCAATATATCTCAAAAAGTTATGACGCTAAAGTGGCAATGGAGGGGCCAAACCGTTCGTCGAGGTCTATACTTCCAATTAATAAACTATGTAGTTGGACTAAAGGCTATTGTTATATGACAGCAGTCAAAAAGGCATGTCAGAGGTCATATGGGTGGCTTTAAAGAATCTGACAATCGAGCTTGGTACCACTAGCTCGACAAACGTCCGCGCCTCTTCGCACTGGACCAGCGTGGTGGAATATGGCCCAAGATTCCATCTCGAAGCCTGACGCAGTAATAATATTAATAATGATAAAGACTTACATTGATAGGCAAAGTTTTCTTTTTAACCTTTATATATCCCCAGGACTTTAGGTCCCCGTTGGGTTGCGAGACTAATGTTATGTTGTGTGGGAGCAGTCCATTAATATCATATTTTTCTCTTGGAAGGATGCAGTCGTTCACGGATGTCAATCTTTGAAGTACTTTACCTGTCTGAAAATGGCTGACATTTTATAAATTACACAATTATATTGTACTTCAAAATTATTAGTTTAATAATATAAAGGGGAATGCCCATTCTTGGCCAAGCGATGCCCAAATAAATTATGGATATTTATGAAAACTAAAAAAACATTGTTTTTTAAAACGACTAGAGATTGAATTGAAAACAAAACAGTATAGTTTACAATAGAACTTGGGAACAGTATAATAAAAATAAATAGAAAAAAAAATTATGATTGGTTGTCTGCCAATTTCGTAGAATCAGCCGTAAAAGCCTGCATAGAAGTTTAAATGCGAGTGTAAATGGTATTGACAAATCTAAAGTCAGCTCAACTGGTTACAACGTTAAGCAAAAACTAACAAACAAAGTGTTATTTCTTTCACTTCACAACAGAGCGTCCAATGGAGCTGAAATTTGGCACAGGGTTAGTTGAAAAGACGGACGAGGACGTAGTTTACTATGCCTAGAAATTTGAAAGCTCTATCTTTAACGGATTTTCACGTGAATTAACTATAGAAAATTAATTTCTATACTCAAAGAACGCCGTTTGAATCCCACGCAGATAACCGAATATGAAGCAGGTGGCGCCGCTGGTAATAGCTGGTAATGTTCGTTTAAAGCCAACGTCATTATATACGGTGGACATTCCCCTTTTAATAAAAAGTACATCAGCTTTAAATAAATTAAAAACACTTTAATATTCCTTTAAATTATGTTAATTTAATTTAATACTTAATTACTAAAACATATTTCCATACACGTATCATACTTGCCTCTTTTTTAGTTTATAATACTGGTAAAATTAAAAATATAAAAATTGTTACGTATATAGTACTTTCCATGACCAAAATCAGTAAAAAGAAACATTGTGTACGCTACATTAAGTTGTGCATTGCGTAAATAAAATACCTAATTTGAAGTAGATTATACATGTATGTGCTCGTGTTACCGTCAAAATACACCATTCAGGCATTTCATGTAATACTAAGAAATAAATTTATAAAAAGTTCGTTCTCAAACAGTAAAGAATATTGTACGAGAGGAAGATATTATATCTCAAATGGTTACTAGAAGACCTATTCGAGACATTATAAAGGAGTGAAAGTATAAAAGGCAAAAAAAATACGCACTGGATTTCCCGTCGACACACATAATAGGTGGAAAATGTCGAGGAAATATTGCATAGTGTTATTAAGGCTTCGGATGCTTCAGTCGTAGATAAAATAAAAAAATGTGTAAGTAAGTTATAGAAGTTATGCTTTCAACTAGACCAAATTCAAAAATAGTGATTCCGGCTTCATTGTAACAAGGATACGGATATATGTTTCACTCAAATATTTTTCCAGCGTATAGTTTAGTCTCATTTTAAACAACTGCACCTCAATAATGTCTGTGTCAGGCAGATGTCAACGCAGATAAGCTAATTAAGATGTAACTATTTGTTATGTTTACAATGGCTTAAGTGTATCGGATTCGCAGCGCGCTCCATACAACTGGATTTTACTTCTATGATGCATAACAATCCCACTAAGTCAAATGTTTTTTTTTTTTTTAACAAGACCAGAGAACTAATATATACGTCTGTGATTTTTCAGTTTTACTTTAAATTATGTAGTTCTTAAATTATTAGAGTGCAAAAACTTGTAATTTATGGTCAATACCGGTGCAACTTTGTGCTCATTATACAATACAATAAAAAAGTTTTCGAAAATTTTAAAGAACCACAGAAATATAATAAACTTCCTTAATTAAAAAGTTTTACCGTCAGTCTTACTAAATTAAATGATTAAACAGCAGAATACGCAAATGCTTTCTTGTGCAGCGTGCACCAGACGGGGGGGGGGGGAGGGAACAAAATCATCTGTGGGCGCGGTACCGTGTCCGTGAAAGAATCTTCAATTGTATTGCGTTTAACGTAAATAGGTACTACCTAATAAGCGTATAATACCTAAATAGTGCAAAATACTAGTAAGTAACTGTAATCAAAAGTGCTATCATTTTATTCGCATTTTTTGTCTCTCTTTCAAACAGGAAATGTGTAAGTTACAATTTTATTATGATAAATACATACCTATTTAAAATTTTGCCGTATAAAACGTATTAAAGAATTTTTCAAAATAATTGTTTCGCTGGTTTTTTCGTTCAATTAGTGAAGTTACCAGCTTTGAAACGTGGAAAGACTATTTTCTACTAATCCAATCTCAACAAATAAAGTCTTCTTTAAATTTGAAAACAGTTTAAAGTAGATATGTTTTAGATATGAAATAATTTTAATAAAAACACAATTTAAATATAGTAGAAGATTATATTGTAATTTACAACGTTCCACACAAAACCCAAGATGGATGGAGAAGAGAAAAAAAAAGGAAACGGAACTAGTGATAATGTTGCCACTTAAAAAGGTCAAAATTTAAAATGTTTAACAATATGCTTACTGTTTGTTTAAAACAACAGACAATAGTATGAAAAAAAAACAAAATTTCGTCTAAAAATATTAGTTTTCACAACTAAATATGAACGTTAATTAGAAATAAGGATTTTAAAAGAGCTACTCTGCATAAATCTGTAATCAACAAAAACAAGTCACTATTTATACCTTTCACTTTTAGCTGTGTTAGTAGACCCACGAATTCAAACACTAGTAGCAAATATGCCAAACTTGTATTTTTTTTTATTTGGTCAGATTATATGGTAGTACCTGTACCCTCAAATAGACCGTCGAACGTGAATGCAAGCAATGAATAAAGCAAAATGAATATGCCAGGATTGTAACAAGTGGAAGTTTGGTATCTGCCTACCTCTTTAGGAAAAGGCGTGGTCGTATGTATGTATGTAAATTGTAATATAAGCTTATTTCAGTAAATTATGTGAAGAACTTCTATGTTTAATCAAAATGTATGTATTTTTATAGATATTATCAATGACTTTATCCACCTATAATAGCGGGTAGTCACAATTCTAAAGAATCAGATAGCAGAGTGAAGAAAGAGTTTGAATAGTTGTAGTTAATTCTAATAATAAAATTAAACACTTAATACTTCTTGTGGAATTGTCGGGTAATTGACCGTTTTCATGTCTTTAACTTTTGCGCAAGTGGAAGTAATAAATTGACACAGTTTTATCAGAATCGGATAAACAGTATGGCAGCACATAAAATACGAACATACACGTTTTATTTTTTATATATTAGATAACTTTATTAAATTCCACATTCCAAAGAATTATACTTCGTTCATGCTTAAAAATAAAGTAGTTTTGGGTAGAAGTCATATCGCTTTTCAGAATACTGACGCTCCAATCATCCAACAAAACCGTACCAGAATAACGCGCGCGGGCGCCGCGAAGTGTATTCTCTAAAGGCCTTTTCTACCAGCTAACTATGTTCTTAGCTAGTAAATTGTATACTCATTTAATACGCAGCGCAGCTATTGTTACAAAAAATTCAAGTCATAATTCGATCAAATTCAAAAAGTATCAAACATCAAATAGTCATTTTGCAAAAGTAAAAATAAGGTATTTTGACGACAGCAACTGTACTTCTAAATTGCGGGAAGTCAATAATTCCGAGTATTTTATTAGGTATGAATGCTGTTCTACTACCATAAATAATTGACCCTAAACTTACAGCAGGCATCACTGTGGTAATTCTAGGTTACTTGTTGTAAATATGGTTAAAGAGCGAGATGGCTACAGTTCTTTAACAAGGTCAGATCTGTTATTTTAGAGAAGAGTATTACCACACTTCTGATCCAAGCTTATAGTTTAGTACCGTTTAAGTTAAATAATTAAAGAGCTTTTAAAAAGTATTGATTTGCCACTTACTTTCGTGATTGTGTCATCACTATCTGCCCTAACAAAGACCACTCTAATCTAATCACTCTTAATCCTGACTAGCAAAACTAAAGCTACATGAAATAATGTTTTTTTAAATAGAGACTAGAGAGATAGGTAACGGAAAGTTCGAGCGAGTTTCCAATAACAGACGAAACAAGCGTATCTCTGAACACACTACCTTCGCAACGGTTCAACGGAGTAACTTAATATTTGGCACAACTAATAGTTGCTGGAAGGACAATGGATAAATGAAAAATGCTTTTTATCACGATTTATTAGCGGAAAAGGTGTTTCCGTGAAAATCCCATGGCGATAACTGAATTGTGCGTGTAAAAGGCAAAAGCTCAGCCGTAGGTAAAAGCTAGTCATCTTTATATTGTGCAGTTCATTTTGCTCTGGAATCTGTTGCCATGATGTTATGTTATGAACTATTTATGATCACATTTTAGTGTGTTAAATTGATAAAATAGGTATTTTTTATTAACCAAACAAAGAAACAAAAAAAACTTTTTCTTTTCAATCTGGTCTGGATCATCAAATTTCTGCCCGCGTGGGGTCATAAGTACCCCACACAACTTCAAACACTTACGGGGCAAACGGTAGTGCCGAGTGAGTGCCGGAGTTAAGTTTATAAGTAAAGGTTAGGCGGCGCTCAAGGTCAAATAAATTTTACTCGCAAAGGTAATTTGTCAAAACAAAACACTGGGGTACATATGGCCCCGCTTTCCCATCCATCTTTTTTACATTGATGATATAGCCATAGATACGCCAAGTCTCAAACGAAAAAAGTATCTATGTATATTTATCATGTATTTCTTAATTATTTGATGATTTGCGTATTTGTAGAATTGATGTTGTGTAATTACATAGTACAAACATTCTAAAAAAATCGGCATTGTATTACTAAAATTAAACAAACTATTAAAATAGCATTAGAACTTAATGAAGTTATACGAATTTATATTCTGAATAAATTATACAACAATTATTTTGTAATCATCAATTCACATCCAAATTCCATAACAGAAACTATGAAAAATGAACTCTGGCGTTTGCCAAAACAGATTTGGTAACAAAGTTAAAGTAATGGCTGACATTTCATCTATATTTATGATTTTATCATTAATATGGTTTTGTGCAACTCAGGTTATTGCAATGAAATAAATATTTTTTACTTTTTCATGTTGATTTTGCGAAACATATTTTTATTACGTAGTTATTCCTTAAATATTACTACAAAAACTAATTATGTCACCTTAAAAAGTATTTTTAAATATATGATTGATACCTATATAGTAGCTAACATCTCACCGTTAGCTTGTCAGTAGTGTTAGTTATTATCACAAAAATATTATGACACTATTCAATGGCAATTTAAAAAAAAACTTTTTTTTTTCAATTTTACAAATCTTAATGCAAAATCAAATAACGTAATTATAGATTATGATATGCATAACCAATGATATGTAAGTTAAAAGCCGACTTTTTATCATATACAGAAACTCTACAAAGATATTACGTACATCAAAGACTGCGATAAACCAAAGGAGAAGCTAGACCCAAACGGTGGATTAACCCATAATATAACGCTGACGAAGAAAAATGAAAATCACAAAGTAGTAGGAGGTACTATTGTGATGACAAAGAAAACATGGCCGACGAGTGTAAGTTATTTATAACAAAAATAATCGGTGAAGTTAACAAAATGGTAAATATTGCAAATTTTGTTTCAGTTAAATATACGTGTACACGAGATAAAAAAAAACAAAGACACCATTATATATAATTTCACTGGAATACAATGTCAGAACCCTTTGGTTACGAAACTTCTGAGACGGACTAATTTTGAATTTAACGAAGACTGTTCTGGTAATCCAGTGAGTATATTGTTGTCCTGTTGTCGATTACTGTTAATAATGATGCTGGTCACACTTTTACGTTTTGTCAAAATGTCACAGAATAAGAAAATATGGCAAATAATCAGCATTCAATAGCATATTCTATAATTATAAGGGCTAATAACAAAACAGAACAGATGAATCTTGAAAGTCGTCAAACTACGTCATCGCGGTGTATGCGCGCCACGTAAGATGAGACTTGGTGAGGCGGTAGAAGTGGGGTGTTTGCGCAGCTGTAGTCACTCACAAGAATAGTTATACGATTATTAAGGGGAGGCAACTACGGCGCATGCGCTATCGCCGTACCTCGCTCTGTCCCTTAGCCCTTCTGCGTAAGGGACCAATAAACACGTGGCGGTAGTCAAACTTTGCTTATTTTTGAAGTTAAAACTTCTTTAGCGAAGTTGTGCACTTTTTTTGTGATGGGTAAAAAATGTTAACCTCGCGTCAGGATCACGTGACCTGATCGAAAATTCGTAAGACGGAGGGAGAGTAGGAGAGCGAGTATCCCCCTCTCTTTCTACCGTGCGGCGAAGTTCTGAAGTGTTACATATTTAATGTAATATTAATTGTCATGTTTGTGTACGATAGGGCAATAAATGAATATTGTATTTTACCACATAAATTATAGTACTTTTATACTGATAATTAAAGCAATTTGTGCAAAATTATTCCCTAACCATTCCAAAATATCAAAAATTATATTTAAGTTTTCACTTCTGCCGGCACTCCCGGAGTGCAACCCGTTTTTTTATATATTTTTTTTATATTTCACGGTGTTTTCTTTTATATGATTTCTTTTGTTTTCGCTATGAATAAATTATATTTGATGGTCGACGATCGTATAAGGCATATTTTTATTTTTAACTAAAAATTTTAGGGTATCTACATCCTTCAAGATACAGATACGGAGACATTCAGGAGGTCTAAAATTGTTATTCTGCCGCCGGGGGAGTGAGTATTGTTATTTGCCTACTATGAAACTAATTAAAACTAGTGGATTCTCAAGGTTCTATTTTAAGATAAACATCGATGCTTTTCGTTATAAATAGATTATTTGTACAAGATTTTATTATTTGCAGACAACAATTCTTCAAAATTTGATGTTATTAGTGTAAAATAATACTCCTCTAATTTTTTTAGTATAGCTTAGCTATCTAATACCTTTTAACAGGCAATTCTTGTATATATATAATATATATTTATAATTTGAATCTTGGAAACGGCTCCAACGATTTTCATGAAATTTAGTATGCAGGAAGTTTCGGGAGCGATAAATCGATCTAGCTAGATTTAATATTTAGAAAACATCGTTTTATCCGTGTTTTCAGGCAGTGATAAACTAAAAAGTATAATTCTGCCTGACAGCTATTGTTGAGTAGTAATTAGCAACAATAGGTGGCGTTATTAAGCAACGCTAAAGCAACTTGACAATAGATGGCGCTGTTTAAAAAAAAACGGTCCTCCAGGTACTATAAACTTATATCTTAACGCCAAAAATTTATTTCACGTTGTGAATGTTTAAAACACGAGCAAAATTATCCTTTAGTAGTAAAAATAAGAGACTTTTGCACTTAACAGTGTTTTGTAAGGGTTGCTATGGAACTCTCACATGTCAGTTTCTTGCAGGAATACAAACTTAGTTCAGCTGCATAAGTGCACATGCAGTTAAAATATATACTAGAAAACTTCGACATTACTCGCTTGCTTAACTTTAAATACTTTTTTCTTAAATAAAATGGATTGGTTGATTGGTCTAGAGTTGTGAGTGCTTATAAAGTCGATGAAAAAGTTCATACATTTAATTCGCTTATTATTGAACTGTATGACACTCATGCTCCAGTAAGACCAATAAAAGTAAAACACTTTCCTGCACCATGGCTAGACGATAAAATTAAAGCCCTTCAAAAAATAAGAAATCGAGCTAAGGCCAAGCTGAAAATTAACCCTACTGAAGCCAACTTAGAAAAGTATAAAAATTTGCGAAATCGCTGCAATACGATGTGTCGAGATGCACAACGACGCCATATCCACAAATCCGTTGAAAACGGAGATCCATGTAGAATATGGAAATTTCTTAAGTCATTAAGAGTTGGTAAATCTCAGGCTACACCAATTTCAAAAGATCTTAACTTAGATTTACTCAATCAACATTTCACTTCTGTACCTGCTATGAATAGCAGTAAAAAAGCGATAACGCTGCAAAATCTTTCAATGACCTCAACTCCTGACTTCCTCTCTCAATTTACTGATTGTGATGTTAAGAAGAGTATTATGTTTATATCTTCAAGTGCTGTTGGTAGTGATTGCATAAGCCGTGCTATGATTATTCCAATTATTGACCTAATTATTCCTATAATCACTCACATTTTTAATTCATCCATTGCATCTGGAGTATTTCCTGAAGCTTGGAAAGATGCTCACATTATACCGTTGCCTAAAAAATCCAATCCAACTTCTTTTTCCGATTATCGACCAATTTCATTATTACCATTCCTATCTAAAATCCTTGAACGGCTCGTTAATCAACGGTTAAACCTTTTTCTAACTCAAAATAGTTTATTTAATACCTTGCAATCCGGATTTCGAACCGGTCATAGTACTGTTACTGCTCTCACTAAGATCATTGATGATATCCGTTATGGTATGGACAGTAAGCAAGTCACTGTCTTGTCTGCTCTTGATTTTAGCAATGCTTTTAACACAGTGGATTCAGACATTTTGTTCGCAATCCTAAGCTCTCTTAACATATCTCCACCAAAATTGACTGGTTTCGTAGTTACTTGGGTGTCCGCCGACAGTGCATTCGGGTAGAGGAATCTTTCTCTAACTGGTGCCCATTAACTGCCGGCGTACCTCAAGGTGGCGTGTTGTCCCCACTCCTGTTTGCAGTTTTCATTAAAACTATCACTCTCAAACTATCTTCTCTCTACCATCTATATGCAGACAATCTCCAGATTTATGCACATGGTCCAATAGAAAATATCGTAACAACAATTCAATCTATTAACTCTGACCATGATAAAATAGTTGAATGGTGTGGATATTATGGACTTCGACTTAATCTTCTCAAGTCGCAGACCATAATTATAGGTAGCCCAAAACTAATATCGAAGATTAATTGGACTGATTTACCCCCAATAAAACTCGATGGTATCATTATCCCTTTTAGTGACACAATAAAAAGTCTTGGTATTTATATTGACCGCACGTTATCTTGGACTCTACAAATCAAGGAAATTAGCCGAAAAATCTTTGCTTCGGCTTGAACCCTGAGAAGATTACGGAATCTTTTACCTTTGTCAACTAAAATTGTGCTTGCTCAGTCTTTACTTCTAGCTTTACTTGATTATGCTGAGGAACAACTTAATAAACTGGAGCGTCTACAAAATCTTTACATCGCTTCATTTTTGGACTTCGAAAATATGACCATGTCTCAGAATTTCGTTCACAACTCAATTGGCTTCCAATCCGACTTCGCCGGAATGTACATATTCTTTCACTCCTCTATAACGTACTATTCAATCCATCTACACCATGTTATCTAAAAGAGCGGTTTAATTTTATCAGCTCGCCTTGTCTAACTCTTCGCTCGTCTACTAGTCTTCTTCTTAAAACACCTGGACACAGTACTAATTTTTACAATCATTCTCTTACTGCAAAAGCCATCTTTGGAACTCTCTGCCGATAAATATAAGGCAAATCCAGTCGCTGCCTGTTTTCAAGAATTCGTTAAAATCTTATTACTTACGTAATAATTCCTAATTTTCTATAATTTTGACCAACCTCTGGTTATTCAAACATTTCTATCTTTATTACTTTATTTATTGTATGTATGTTTATGTATTCATATTATATAATCATTTATTTTATGTATTTGTTTAAGTATGTATATGTATTTTATCTATATAGTAAGTATAAAGGTATTTATGAGCGTTGTTATATTCTTTATTCTTTCTTATAATTTTACTTATGATGTTTTATGTATCACCTACCTCTTCCTGTCAATATTACTCTACCCAAAGGTTGCCTAGTAGAGATCGCGATAAGGCCGCCTTATTGTGCTATTTCCTCTATTGTAATTTTTTTTGTGTATTTTAAACTGTGCAATAAAGAATATTGTATTGTATATATACAATTTTTTTTTTAAATTAAGCAAATTACTGTTTCGTATTTCATTATTATATTCATTATGTTACGTGGTAATATTATAATAAACTAATTTCCAGTTTATGTTAAGTCCTCAATTTTTAAATATATTTTATCATATAAAAATTAAATCTATAAGTTATGTACCATGGATGACATTGACTTAGTGCTCGTAAGGCAAGTGTTAATATGAAATTGATAAATCTTAAAAAAAAGGTTAATACAAATTTTCTTGAATTGCAACTAAAGTATCTGATAAAATATTGAGACATTCAATAAAATTGAGACAATCAAACACTATTTTATCATATAAGTAACAAGATGTGATACTGATTGGGTAACCTAAACTAACCTATAGAAATTTCTTAAAACAAAATATCAACATTAATCTTCTCACATCTATATTAAAAATTAAGTTAAAAAATCAGATTGTAAAACATTTTTTATTTATCAGCCTAATACGTCCCCACTGTTTGGGGCACGGCCTACCCTCACCGAGGGTATTTTTTATTTATTAACTCGCAAATATGATAAAAAACATTGTAATGCGGGCAGTACGGAAATTACAAAATCGAGTCATTGAAGGCTTCGGCGTTCGGCCTTTCTAAATAGCCTCTCGTTAGTAATTTTCTCCTTACGACCATTAATACACAATGTTCTATTTCAGGTACTACTATGAAATAGAATATGCTACAAAAAAGGGAGCTATTATTTGCATAAAGACCGGAGTAACTGTTAAAAGAAATTAAATTATTAAAAATATATCTGCAGTTTTACTTATAATCCTACAAATATTTTTATCACCTTACATATAAAACTAACTAAATTCAATACAATACTGAATGTTTGTAAGTCTGTGCATTAGTATATTTTTATGTTTATTGACTATGTATATAAACAGTTACTAGTTGGCTCAACTGCCGTGTCTATTTTTGTGTTAGAGAGAAAACTTATGAAGGCATAATATGTAACGGATTTTCAGAAATCTAGATACATTTTAAAGGCGATGTCCTGACTGACTCATCATCGCCCAGCCCAAACTGCTAAGGGTAGAAATTTGGGGAAAGTATTTCTTATATATTGATCTAACTTTTCGCCCGCGGCTTCGCTCGCATAAATTTTAAGATTTGTACAGTAATCTATAAAGTGTGCCCCTGTAAGGATTTTTCCAAAATTCAACTTATAACAGCATGAAAAGGCACAGAAACTTTTTATCAATGCAACATGTTAGCTCAAAACATGGCCCAGCTCAAAACATGGCCCAGTTCAAAAATTTTTGAAAAACTTTTGAAATTAGAAGCCTAAAGAGGAGACAATAAGGGGTACACTCTACAGTTTGTTCATGAAATATTGATGTCATCAAAAACTGTACAAATTAACGATAACGTACAAGTATATGCGAGCGAAGCCGCGGGTAAAAACTAGTATAATATAGATATTTTATTTGTAAAAGTCTGAACGCACCTTCGCTGCGTCAAGGGACCAATAGGTGAATACCAGACTGATCTGCGCATATGACCCCAAGATCTGTTTTTCGAACCAAACGTGGTTAGGTAAGAAGAAAATTCTAGTGTAATGAAACAATAAAATTTGTTTTTTAGTTTAAGTAAAATATATTGATGCATTTTACATAAACCTTTTTTTATATGCATAGGTTTGATATTAAATTAAGACAAAATTTATATTATCGGTCAAATGTTGTAATGTTAAGTAATTCAATATTTAAAGTTCAGTCGCCGTTAATTCTTATTTATTATTGTTTTTAGAACTGTCTAGAAGGTATTAATTGTATTTTAACTATAATGCTTTCAATATCAGGTTAGAGCATAAGAAACAAAACAGGGCACATGTTATCAGGAGAAAAAGAAAGTTTCAAAGCTACAAGTTAAGTATATAAGTTAAACAAAAATATTTTCAGAATGGCCCTTTTCGCTTATTAAATTTGATTTTTAATGTTCAGGCTCGACCCGCGTGAAATTGCAATCCTCGACCAAAAAGGAAAATTATGTTCTCTGAAAACGTCCGTTTCCTTTAGGAGATAAAAATAAATTGCATTTAGAGTGTTCCAGATTGTTTCACTTTTTTTATTTAGGGTTTAGAAACCTATGATGGACCCAGACCTTCCTAGAAGGTATTAGTCTCTAGTTGGATATGTAGCAAAATTGTTCACTTTAAGTAAGTTGTGTGTTAAGTTAATTTTAATAGATGAAAATCTCGTCGAAGTTCGTCGCTCGTACTCGGGGTTCAACCCTGTGGACCTAAATAATTTTTGTGATTGTCTATTTCAGAAGGGAGTGGATATTTGTCCTTGGGTCTAGGTATTTTTGATATCAAAGTTAGCTCTCGGAGGTATTTTTGGCAAAAGGCAATTACTTGTTGCTTAAACAAACTTGAATAGTGATTAAGCTTCTATTGTTGCAAATAACACTTTATTTACAGTTACTTTTACAGTGAGTATTAACAGTAATTGTTTTTGTAATTTATCAACTAAGATAAGTGTATTCGGTTAGGAATTTAAATAGAACAATAGGTATTGACTAAGATTGTAACCTAAAACCAAAGATGCAGTATCTTACGCGAATACCTACGACTCTGAGGCGAGATGGATCGATTCTCTCTTTATTGGAGTCATTGTGCTAGGCCCCAATGCCCGTAACCCATCAGGATTCATTTATGTATTATATATATAAATGTGTGTGTGATGAAGCCATCAGTTGTGAGCTGGAAACGTCCATCCGTCATGATTGGCAAATCAAGTTTTTCATTTCCTTTAATGTACCTTTTATTTAATATGAAGAGAAAAATTGATTTTCAAACCCTCAGTCCTGCTCAGATTCTTGTTCTAGGAACACTCTCAGTCAATAGGTACAATATCGCTAAAGAAGAGATATCTTTGTATTCTGCGTGGTGGTTTATTTTATATAATGTGTTAACTGATAGTCAGATACTCTTTGTTATAGCTTAATAATAATAAATATAAATGTCTTTTGAAACATTTATTTTCTATTATGTAACGGTTCTCCCATTTAACGAATGGGAGTCCTCGTTATATAAGCCTGAAAGCGTTTCTTACGAGAACTGACTGAATAGTGGAGTTCATAGATAGATGCATCTTGTATCAACTTATATAGGTACGTGGAAAGAAGGAAGTAAAAGAAAACCAGGTTCTAAACGAAAAACAACTATAATTATAAAGTATCCAAGGCATGAAACAAATAGTTAAGGTCGGATTTTCCTGGCCCAAAACCATAAAAAGGAGGAGGAGAAACTCCAAATTTCAAACAACCTCCTTTTGGCCGCTTAAAACTAATTATAATTATAAATTATAATTATCATAACATTATAATACAGATAAAAGGTTTCAGCGTTCGGCTGAAATCTCGTCAGCTGAAATAAATTACTTGATTATTATTCTACCTAAATTTTAGGTTACACAGTGAATTATTGACCGGTGAAAACTATCAAGTGAGTTTATTACGGTTACAAATAATTCAATAAACAACAATAATAATAAAGTAAGATCTAGAATACTTTTACGGCTCATTTACGGCTATCGCAGATCACTACACTGATTTTATCACCACAAATTTAATTAGAAGTATTTTTAACAAATTACAAAAAGAAAAAAAATCTCCTTTGATTTGACTCCAGTAATTCTAACAGAATACATTTATCTAAATTAATTCCAGGGCACGGGTGTGTACCATAAAGCCTGTTTCGACGCTGTTTACGAAATCGAAAGTCTCTTGCATTTCATCATTTTTTTAACCCCGTTTTGTTCCCTAGGCTCTTCATTGGTAAGGCGACGTATAGGGTTTGTCCTTTGTAATCAGTAACTCCCATTCATTTATATTATTTGTAATGAAATAATATGTTGTAGTTATGTAATACAAAGATTAATGTGGTAATAAAAAAGCCGGGAGACGTTTAATCATTGTTTACAAAACTTCCGAAAATTCCAAGAGGCTAGATCGAAAATAGCGCTCTTGTTTGTGGTGGATCATAATACACACGGTCGTTTGTTTTGTTTTTATATAACTGGCGGCACCCTGGTTAAATTTCCTAGACATTTTTTGTAATGATATTTAAAAAACCCATTTGAATAAAAGATTTAAATACCAGTGTATAACAACAAATGAAAATCAATTTTGTTCTTTGTTATTCTGTAAAACAACGTTATTTTAGTTATATTAGCGAAATTTTTTTTTTTATTGACTATGTTGATGTATTGAGGCTTTACGCAACAAAAATACTGTAAAAAGTCTTCTGTGATTAGTTTCGAAAAAGTTCTAAGTCGGTATGTATTTATTTTATATTTATATATTAGGCATCATGAAAAATTATTAGGCATCATTAAGAATGCTGTTGATTAATTTCAGTATTTATTCAAAAGACAGTCACAGGCTAGCGATATATCTAATAATATATTTTTCATCACGCTTACTCGTAAACAGGGTCATAACGTGCAAGCAAAGAGGGTACTAAGACCTTAATTACTCCCACGGGCCTTTTTTTTGTAAATTTTACCTTCCTCAACACAAAACGCGCGTCCATAGAACCAACGGTCTTTTCTCTACTTCTGTTCCCGCCATTTCCATTTGTTTATTTATCTAGCCTCTCGTTAGTATTTTTCTCCTTGCCTACTTTAAAACATAATGTAATAATCTCATGTTTGCAGCACTTTTAGCAGCTATCTCAGTTTACGTTAACAACTTATCAACCTGATTAAATTAAACTAAAATGAAAAAAGTCTTCTAAGTATAAAAGTCCACACCAACACCCGTTCAACAGTACCTATTAACAAGTTATTATTGCTTTCATGTATTTCGAAAAAAATGTCTCATTTTCTAAATTATTAATTATTGGACGTCATGCCAATCAGGTCAAGGCCAAGTCAATAAAAATATACAACAGTCTTGCTCAATTTGGACTTTGAAGAAGTACCTTTATTTGCAAGGTTATCATGCGGTGCTAATTTTTCTCATAAAACTTTATCATATTCTGTTGACGTTCGACAACAGAAACTTGCGACCGTTAAATTAATGAAGTTTAGTAATTTGGGGCTTAACCGAGTTTGTTATGTTTTACTAACTTTGAATCTTACTGACTTTTAATTAAGTTATTTGAATTTGTTAATCACTTTGTGTTTCCTCTTTTAACAATAAAAAAAAAATATATACATAATCAATCAATTAAAATTAATTCAGGAGAAATAATATTAAAACAAAAAGAAAATATTTACTAAAAAAACGACCTTTTTGTCCATTACATTTCATGTTTGTTTTTTTTTTGTGATCAAAATATGTGTGAACTATATTTATTAATATGTACCTAAGGAAACTTTGGTGCTTAGAATAAACTAGCATTTGATGTTTTGTAATTGAAATTTTGCTAAATAAGTTTTTCCTTGGATAACTTATGGCAAGGAAAATTTATAGTATATTTTAAGTAGTTTATATGGGAAGTAAATTGGTATACATTTTGCAAGTTGGTTTATTTTTCGGTATCAAATCTTAAAATTATTAAATGATAAAAAAATATTTAATCTCATTTGCAACTTAACTCAACTTAATATAAACTTGTAATGTGCTTCTACATAGATTGGACGATTATTTTACTGCTAAAGCAAAGCACAACTCCTTTTTGTGTGCGCACCTCGAACTCATTTACGTACCTGAAAAATATAATCGCATATTATTTTGGGACAGAGAGATTTTTTTTTTTTATACCACTAAGGTGGCAAACAATCTTACGGTCCGCCTGATGGTAAGCGGTCACCGTAGACTATGGACGCTTGCAACACCAGGGGTATCACTTGCGCGTTGCCGACCCTTCAGAAATCTAATAACTTCTTTCTTGAAGAACTCCATACTGTAGTCCTTGCAGAAAACCTTGGCAGGGAGCTCATTCCACAACTTCAGCGTTCGCGGGAGGAAGTTTCTCTGAAACCGCACTGTACATATATTCTCAAAAGTAAAAATAATTGCAGACAGATCTTAATAACCGAAAAAACGTAAACAATACTGTGGGCAAAATCTGAATGTTTGAAAGTTTGTTCACATCACTGTGTATTAAGGCCCCGTATACTGCACACTAGTGCTGCCACTAGATATTATTTTTTTCTTCTTCGTACAAAGCGTATTCTAAAAAATCGGCTAAGTGCGAGTCGGACTCGCGCACGAAGGGTTCCGTACCATTATCTATAAAAAATGGCAAAAAAATCACATTTGTTGTATGGGAGCCCCCCTTAAATATTTTTTTTATTTTAATTTTATTATTTATTTTTAAAGTGACTATATAACTTAATATTCTGTGAATATTCTAAGCGTCTACTTGTTGCCGTTATCAACATCGAGCAAAATCGAGCAAAAAAATAACGTTTGTTTAAAAGTAACGTTTATTTTATTCTTTTTTTTATTTTTTGTTGTTACAGCGGCAACAAAAATACATCTTCTGTGAAAATTTCAACCGTCTAACTATCACGGTTCATGAGATACAGCCTGGTGACAGACGGACGGACGGACGGACAGCGGGGCCTTAGTAATAGATTCCGCTATAATTAGGGTAATCCTTTATCCTTCGGTTACGGAACCCTAAAACGTAAAAAAATAAAAAATGTTTACTAGTCATTGGAGCAGATCGGAACATTTACTACCTAAGTGTACAAAAAACATCATACAGGTTAACCAAAAAAAACTAAAATAAGAGCGTTCTTGAACCGATGAGAAATAAAAAAACCTGTCTATGGATTAAACTGGCCTTCGTGAACTGAATCTTAACAAAACGCAAATTAAAATGGTGCCAAATTCGATACAAACGACGTTCAGGGTTGTCAGCTTTCTTGATAAGAGTTTTATTCTGATTTGGTGCCAAGTTTCAAGGTACAATAACAATGAACCTCAATCGATTAAAAAGTAATAATTTTTGCGTTTGTTGATGTCCAGTTCATCATTTGGCAAGTTTATATTAATTGACAAAAACTTTGCCAGCGCCTCCACCCGCCCTAAATTTGGTTATCGGCGTGTAACTCCTTAATTAACTCCAATTAATTAATGAATTTGTTATACCAATGAATTGCTATAGCACGCTATAGGTGCAGCAGTAGTTCGTTTTACTCTGTTATAGTTATTCCCGCAGGAACTTTTGAAGCTTTAGCCTATATGCTATTCCAGGACCTAACCTATATGTATGCCAAGTTATATCCTGATCCGTCCAGTGGTTGAAGCGTGATTGAGTACCAAACATCCATACAGACATACAAACTTTCACATTTATAATATTAGCAGGATGAAATTTATGATATTTAAACAAGTTTAAAATTTAAATTTGCTTATTATTTATATATGATCGTCACAAAGGATAGTGGTGCTGAAGCTAAAGAGCAGTGGAGAATGGCCTTACTGTGTGCGGGTTCTTATTAAAATGAGATCAAAATTTTAACATAATGTGACAAGGTAACATAAATATAATAAAATCGTTTATTGAAACTCTTTTTCAATTTAATGAATGTTAAAATCTAGTCCAGAGTAAACTTTAAACAATCTACAATTATTATTATTTTAATTGAATGTTTGAAATAAACTAATAGTTTTATAATTGATACTTATTACACTACGTTCTTAGATCTTCACATCAACGATATATACTTGAAGTTACTGTACACTTACATTCCAGGCGGCAAAATTATTAACTCTGATTTGCGAAATTGGGATTCCCCTACGTCATTCAGAAAGTAGACGCCCTGAAAATATTAAATTTGAATCGATTATCTATTATTATTAAATGACTTTTTCAAGACGTTAGAAATTTTTAGGCTGCACCCGGGCCAAATTTGGTTATTGGCGTAAAATTTCTCCAGAAACTCCTTGATTATTGTAAGGAAGTTAACTAAGTGTAACTCGGGTTCTGGACACAGACCGACACACAGACAGGCAAAAATTCTAAACACAATTGTTTTGGCTTTATTTGTCCTTCACATTAATTTTTCCCAAAATATCTAGGACAACAAAATGTAAAAACATCGGCTAGTATACATATATAAAAGTTTACTTTTATCTGCACAATACACACACATATAAGTATGTATGAACCCTATGCAGATAAAATCAAAAACACTGATATGTTTTAAATTACTGTGGCGTTTAGGTTTTTTACTGAAATAATTGTTTATCACAATATGTTATCAAATTTATTATTATCACACAGCAATGACAAATGGTTCCGAAAGAAATATACTGAGTACTTATTCAGTAATATCTGGCATGATATATAATTATTTTCCCAGTAGGTTAATTTTCACAATGCTATATAAAAACGTACAATTAAATAGACTAAAACAAAATAACACAATGAAAATACAGTAAATAAAACTAACTCAGTAAAGCAATGCATTAGACAAAAGCAATATGTTACATTGTTTTTTTACATAAAAGTATTGATGCGTATAGATGAGGTAAGAGAGGTATGCCAGGATCGTAGCAAGTGGCAGACTTTGGTCTCTGCCTACCCCTCTGGGAAACAGGCGTGATGTTATGTATGTATGTATGTAATATGTTACATCATATTTTTCATCACACTTACTCGTAAAAGTGTCATTACGTATCGGTAAAGCGGGTGCTAAGACCTTCTTTACTCCCACGGGCTTTTTAATTGTTAATTCACGGGCTTTCTAATTGTTAATTTTACTTTCCTCAACAAAAAGCAGGCTTTCATAAAGCCCATGGGTGATAATGACTGATGGATCCTGTCTTTTGCATCGCGAGACTTCTACGTACTAATACTTTGTCTATTAATGTATCAAAGTGCCATCTGTGGTTCAAGATGTGAACTACGCTCCAAACGAGCAATTACAAATTTCAACTTGAGCCAAAACTTTTAATTCATACATTCTCGAGATACCGTTAGTGGCGTTGTTTTCTATACTTTAGTTCTCACCATTTCAATTGTGTTTTGGTGAGTTTATTTTTTTTTCACCTTATACCTATTTTTATTTATTAACTCCCAAATGTGATGAAAAACATTACGTGGGCAGTACTGAAATTACAAACTCAAGTCATTCAAGCCTTCGGCCTTCGGCCTTAGTCTTCTGAATAGCCCCTCTTGGGTAATTTTCTCCGTACCGGGTGGTAATACACAATGTACATTTTTTTTTAATCCTTCAGATGCTTTAATTGTGCTATAAAATTGACTTATCTAGCCTATGCAAGTATATAACCTGAAAAAGTATATATCCAGTAAAAATAGACTCACAGCGAATGCACAGCAGTTTTTATCATTCTGGAACTTGACTTCCTTCAACGCCGCGATGACAAGTGGGTTCCTACAGTTCATGTCCTCAAACTTGTACAGAATATTCTTCCTTGAATTAGATATTTTGTAAATTCGCACGTTGAACTGAAATGAGGTTATTTTAAAAATATATACGTATTTTAGCGAGTCACGCTTTTTAAATTTAGCGCGTCACGCTTTTTAAATTTAGCGCGTCACGCTTTTTAAATTTAGCGCGTCACGCTTTTTAAATACTAGTGTGATGAATGAAATATAAAAGACAGTTTTGATTTTGTTATGATTTGCGCAACAACAATTTAAGGTGATACAAAAAAACAATCATATTAAGTACATCGGATATATTGTGATATTAGATCTTAAGGGCATTAATTCGTGTATTAAACAAGTATCGTTATACACTAGAAGCAGTTTACCATCTGTACATGCAGTATTAATTATGAAAAGAAGACTGTCACCCACATTGTGATATGGGCGTGCTTCCAGCTGCTGGTTACCTCTTTGGGGATGAACAAAATAGAGATACAAACACATAGACATATACCGTAAAATGTATCACAAAAACCGACAACCTACATACGTCCCCACCTTTGGAACATCGGCCTACCCTCATCTTATGTAAGGGCGATTGGACCACAGTCCATTTTTGGAATGAATTAAGTAAACAAGAGAAATTGTGAACTTGTCATACCTATTATTGACATGTGTAGGTTTCTTTATGATGTTCTTCATCACTGAATCAAGCCCGTGGTGTAAACGAATTAATGTACTTAAGTAATTTTTAAAAATACTAATTTTTACAGTATCGAACTAGAACGCCGAGACCAATACACCACCACCAACTCCCATTAGTCCACTAAGTACTTACACTCAAAGGTAAAGTTTTCTTGGGCACAGTAATGTTTCCGCTTATGACACGGTCGTCACTGCCATTCCTTGATAAAACTTCCACGTTGCTTTTCATTAAACTATCCATGTCCATTTTGTTACTTGGTAAATTGCAGTCTTCTAAAGAAACAAGTTGTTGATGAAAAATCTGTAATTAATAGCATGTTTTAATTTTGAGCAGCGCAATATTTTTTTCTAATAAAAAGGGCTTATCGCTCTTGTATATTGTATAAGGATCCAGCAGATAAGTTAGCTTAGAGTTTTCAAATACTATAAAACAACTTTGTTAGCTTTAAAGGGATAATACTGTGTTCTAAGACAATTTACTTGACGATGTTTTTTATATGTATTTTTTTGTAAATGGAACTTCTAATAATATTATTTATAGCTTCTTTTTTTTTCGCATAGTGTAACAAAAGCTATGTACTTCAGCTGAATCAAGAGACTTGAAAGTAACAATAATAAATATGAACACAAATTTAGTGATGTGGTAGAGCTCCATGATCGAAAAACTATCGAGTGAAACTGAACCATTTACTGCTAAATGTTTTTTAAGCTTTTTTTAATGAGTAATATCTAAACTCGTTAAAATTATTTTCCTCAACTACATACAGCGTGATGTATTATGAAACTTATGTCTGACAGACTGATTCTATGACATATTAACGCACAGCCCGAAGCGTTGGGTCTAGAAACTTGAAATTTTGTCATGCGAGTTCGTTATGTAACGCATGACTCCATTAAACAAGGATTTTAAATAAAATATCCCGTAAAAGGGTGAAATGGGATTGAAATTTTGTATGGGAATCCGTCATTTTAAAACTAAACGCATGAAAATTGGTACTAAGCCTGTAGGTTGAAAATTGAGATTAACGTGTTGAGATTAACCGTTTTTGGAAAATCATCCCCTAGGGGCAAAATCGGGGATAAAAAATTGTATGAGAATTAAAGGTTTTAAAAAACTCACGCTAAAGAAGTTGCGACAAAATGCTAGTTTTCTATAATTAAGCTCTCAGTCTTGTTATTTTAAAAACGAGAAAAAAACTAATAGATTTACATATTTTAATATATAACCGAGTTGATTAATGCACCACTATTAGTTTTACAACTAATACAGTTTTTTAACTTTGAAATAAGGCTAATTTAAAAAAAGGCACTTACATATCCAAAAATATAACTTTGGGAAGAGTAATGACTTTTATTACAGAAAAACTGTATTTACACCCATCATTTGAAAAAATGTGCACAAACACTCAAACCTAAAACAAGTTTCTAACTGACGCAAACATTCTTAAATAAGATGCGTATTTCAATAATAATCAATTAAATTCCGTTAAAGTTTTTAATTGTTTTATCTAAAATATCTGATAACCCACATTATTCAACAATGTTTCAGCCCACAAAAGAGACATAGCCACAACTTAACTCTCAAAAAAAATACCACGGAAAAGGTAAGGTTTCTTCCAAAGCAATGAATGACAAACTTAAACCATCAAATATGGAAAGAAGAAATGGATAGGATACATACTCGTAGCTCGCATTAACCCAACTCACGTTGGACCATGAGAATATTACAATAAAAAAATAAAGATAATACACGGAACAGAGGAGAAGCCAACCACAGGCTGTTATGTAAGTGTTGACCATGATGACTTTTAAATTGAATGCTGTCAGCGTTTCCCGATACATAGCAATGTTGATCAGTTAAAGTACACATCGCGTAAATATTTTTACATTCATTTGCTCGATATCGATATCACTATTTCCCTAGTACAGGTACGTGCTTCGCTGAGTTGGGGTAACGAAGCTAAGCTACAGTCGAGTATAGACAATTTAAAACATAACAAAGAAAATAGGAAAGTCTGAGCTACTGTCTACAATTTTACAGAGTTTATAATAATATTACTACAAAAGTGAAAATTGTGGATTTTCTATAATGTTTAATTTATATGGCGGACAGAAAAATTGCACATAATGAAGTTAGTTTTCTAAAATCAAATGATAAAAAACCCTTATATTGATCACTTTCATCCAGCCGTATGGCTAACAAAAACTAACAATCAATAATGAATATTTTTTGGACTCGCACACTAAGGGTTCCGTACCTACCACCACTTTCGTAATTTACACAAACAAAAACAAAAAAATTCGCCGCTAAGCGGTCACTCATCCAAGTACTGACCAAGCCCGACCTTGCTTAGCTTTCAATATCGTTTCCAACTAACAAATGTGTTGCTGTTTCTCTTAATAATAAGTTAGTTGGCGCTGTAACGGTATTTATAATGGTAGATGACTCGGGCCTGTCTCACACACACTATAATCACTGCAAGATTGTAGCATGTTTATGTGTTACTGTTTTCAGGAGCAACTAAATTTTTTATTATTTTTTTTTCTAATTTAGGTGACCAACATGGAAAATACAAATACATTGATCAAAATTCTACGACAAGGGTAACTATTTAAGTATGCTATGTCCATAATTAATTACAGGTTACCACAGCATGCAATGTTTTACACTTCTCTAATATAATATCAGGTCCCTACATATGAAATTGATGTTTTATATGAAAAAGCAAAACTAAATTCTTTTTTTTTTATTTATTTAATCAATCAAAGTAGGTACCGTTGTTATCTATGCACTTTTGCCATTTTATAGGGAATTTATTGATTCCTTTGCTGAAAAAATTGCGGGAGCGAGTATCAACAAAATCTTTGAAGGTGTTTTGGACTGCCTCATCTGAATTGAATTTCTTTCCAACTAGTAAATTATTCAAATGCCGAAAAAAGTAGTAATCGGTTGGAGCAAGGGCCGGGGAGTATGGTAGGTGACGGAGACATTCCAATCCTAGCTCTTCTAGTTTCGCCACCGTCTGTTGTGCAGTGTGTGGTCTAGCGTTGTCCTGAAGCAGCAGTGGGCTAGAGCGGTTGACCAATCTCGGCTGTTTAACCGCTAGCTTTTCCATCATGGTTTCCCATTGTCAGCAATACAGATCTGCCGTAATCGTCTGTCCAGATCTTAGGAAGCTGTAGTGGATGACACCAACGCTGGTCCATCAGACACTAACCCTTACCTTTTTTTGAGTCAACTTTCGCTTGGGGCAAGATTTAGCTGGTTTTCCTGGATTACTGGTTACCCTGTGATGAGCGGAAACGTATTATCGTATAGGATCCAACTTTCATCGCAAGTAATGATACGATTCAAAACCCTCGTTATTGTGACGGTTGAGTAACGTAACGCAGCAGGCGACGCGTGTTTGTTTGTTTCACTTAGTTCATGCGGTACACATTTTACAAGCTTTTTCACTTTTCCAATTTGTATGAAATGATTCAAAATGGTTTTATTACTCATACCAAAGCCTGAAGTTAACTCTGACGTGGTTTGAGATGAATCTGATTCCACAATCACTTTCAATTCCTTATTGACAACTTGGTTCTCCGGCCGACCACGAGGTTTGTTCTGGAGGTCAAAATTTTCAGTACGAAAGCGTTGGAACCAGAAACGTAATATGTTTTCTTTTACAGTGGCTTCTTCGTACACATCATTAAGGCTTTACCATAACTGAACCGCTTCATCGAAACGGAGAGTCGTAGATCCCGCTGCTGATACCAGCGGGATCTAGCTAGCTATCTAGCTGCCTCTAGCGGTGACTCTCAGAACTACTTGAAATACGTCAAAGATTAAAAGAATAAAAAGGGAACACTGTTGATTTCGTAAATACTGCCGAATGTTTTTTTTTATAACTGATGCAGTATTGATGCAGATACAGCTTATTTGTACTTTGTTTCCTAGTTGACCGAGCTAGCGAAGCGTCTCAGTTTCGAGATTGTCCGTCTGTCTGTCTGTCTGTTCTCGAATACAGGTCGCATTTGTCAACCGATTTTGACGAAATTTGACATATATTATTAATTTAGTGGATTAGGATTTTAGATTGGGGGAAAATGGGGGAAAAAGGGGGGAAGTTTTCTGTAGCGTTATTTAATGGCGGATTTCAATCAAATTTAAAAAACACACTAAGGACTTTATTCCACACAAAAAAATATGCCACAAACAAGTATTTATATACAACCAATGTCGCAAACAAGCTTACGGCCCACCTGCAATACTAGGAGCATTACTCACTCGTTGTCGACCCTTTAAAACTATATCACCCCTTCTGCGAAAAAAAAACTCTTGCAAGGTGTACAGGTCACAGAGCCACTACTTTCATTCTTTATACATGATCTTTATCCGTGATTATTAAGTAGGTATATAATTTTTTTTGTACCGATATGTTTTATTATTCTATATATATTACCTGTAGTTGCAGTAGGCCTTGATAACGCCAATTTTTACCTTTTTAGGGTTCCGTAGTCCATATTATTTATCTATCGGTAAATAATTTCGCCATGTTAATCAACAGGGGACCAATTTTTATAGCATATATTTTTACTCTTTTTAAATATATCTAAGGACCAATGGTATGTTTTCAATACTATTCTATAAATTTAATCTTATTGTGTTTTTTTGGCAAATTTTTGTGCTTTAAATCCAATGCTCTTTATAGATTTATAGACAAAAAACGCAAATGTTTTGATTTGATATCTTGTGTTCCGTAGTCTCGCTACCATTAAATTCAAAGAGTTTACTTTTAATTAATAACCGTCCTCTGCCTCTAAGGCAGTCGCGTGATTATGTTTTACAGGGCCCCTTATATCTAGATATCTTAGGAGGTATCGTACGGCGCTAGAGGTTTTTCCGACATAGTCGTTAAAAATATAAAATAAAATGTGAAAGAATTAAAACAAATGATTAGGGCTTATTAAAAATGTATAGGTGTCAATATTGTGCTCTAAAAAAATCTTTCCCATTTTTTTAAATCAAAAATTTACATTAGATGCCTCAAAATTGAGTACCTCAATGTATACTGGTATCCATGCATTTTTAAACATATGGTTTGTACATACTAATAATCTGATTAAAAAACCAAGTACGAGTAGGTCTCACGTATGGAAGGTTGCTTACTCATAGGAACCCGTGATTAAAGATTAAGGATTAACACCGCGAGCGGCACGTAATGATTTACCCGGGTAGCCACGCCACTTCACTGCACCTATCCCGACGTCAGACCGTCACCAACGCCGCTCGCCGTGGATATCACTCGTCTCACGCCACTTTTTTTAATTAGTTAAAACTGTTCAATTTCAAAACTTTATTTTGATTTTAAATTTTAAATAGATAGTTATCAGTTTGGTTTATCGATTTTTTAGTTTCAACTAAACATTTTTTTTACTTTACAAACACTTAGAAAACGGTTATTCTTTTAAATGTTTGAACACACTTTAAATGCCCTATTTAAGACCCTTAATGAAATTTCACATAATTGTTTAAATACGTGTCTAAAGTATTCAAAAATTACCATTATCAAATTTTAATACAAAATTATAGTGGATGTTTAAATGACACTTTTATATAAAATTTCATCAAAGTCGATCTTAAGGACGGTGGGGTTATAAGACTATTACAAACGCAGTATGGACGAGAGACGGACGGACGAACATGACAAAACTATAATGTAAACGCGGAAATATTTTTGCCTCTACAGGGACACTTATATCCGGCGCTAGGGGACTTTATAATATTGTTTTTTTAGGGGTACTGTACCTCAAAAGGAAAAAGGAAACCCCTCATAGGATCACTTTGTTGTCCGTCTGGCTGTCCGTCGATTAAGACGCTTTCTAAGTAACAAGTTTAAATTAATATGAAATGCTAATATATTATAGTCCCTTAAAGTTTTAGAAAAACTAGACTTTTTGTTTTGTTTAGGCATCTTAGGCTACAACTTTTTAAAGAAAATACAAATTTATATAAAATCCTATATATGATGTCCTTAACATTGACACAAATATGAAGTAGCCAGAAACACGTAGCGATCAGCCGCCGCCGACACAGCGAGTAGCCGCTAAACCGCCGCGCCTTTTTTTTTTTTTTTTTTCTATCTACTGTCTACTGTTGTTGGCCGCAGATGGCCTTTACAACTACACGCGGACTAACTTTTGCTGCGGTGCTGCAGCGAAAAGTTGGGGCGGTTTGCGCAAGGATGTCCTAGACACGAACCTCGGCTTGGGCAACCGCTCTTAGAAACTAAAATTTGTATCTAACTAAATTTTACCGCCGTTTCGGAAAATAAAAAAAAAGGCGTTCTGAAGAGAAGAAACGGCAAGAAACTCCTCAGCCCTCGCCTATTATTATTTAAATCTAACTAGTCGAAGCGCCCGGGTATATTAGTGAACCTAGTATACCCGCGCGCTCGAGTGTGTGTGTGTGAAAACTAAACTGTCTAATGTTCCGTCGCCGCCGGCGGCGACGTATTCTGTATATATTTGTATAGTCTGTGTTCGCGGACGCGAGCGCGGAAGGCGCTTGAGCTTTGAGCCTGCTGGTTATATCGTCGTCAGAATCTGTTATAGCCGCGCCTTTTCGTATACCTACGTAGTATATATGTGTGTGTGTGTTCCTGCGTGCTTTTCACGGTCGCACACCAAGCGTAGGTAGCGTATCGTGGTGGCGCGGCGCAATAAGTAGGTACCCGCGCCGCGCCAAGTTTTATACTTATATTGTGTACCTACCTACTGAAAAATATTAAAATACAAAATTTATTTTGGCATTAAAATTTAGATACCTACTCACTCTTATCTATCAGTTGGATTTGCTTAAGATTTTTTAATTTGAAATCTTTACAGGAGATATGGTTATTTTTTTATAATTATAAAAAATTGTACCTACTAAGAAACCTATACCTTTTTTTAACCTTTAACATCCCACAAAAATTTTACCCGTCAGTTAAATGTATGAAGAGTTGTAAAAAAGTCTTAATTTTATTACAAAACTAGGTGAGTAGGTATTGCCGGTTTACATAAGTCACCATTACAATAAGGCGGATATAAAGTCACATGTCGAGTAAGATAATAAAAAAACCACATTTACACGTATTAAGTTAGGGTTCCGTAGCCGTAGTAACACAACTATTGCATATTTCTCAAAAACCTTTAAACCGATTTAGTTTAAAACAATTTTGTATAGAATTATTTATAAAGTACTATAACTAAAATTTTTATTTTTTATAATTTATTTTTGTAGCAGTTTACAAGAGACACCTTTCTGTAAAATTTCATTAGAATCGCAGCAAAGACGACGGAATCATAAGGTTGTGTGTGACATACGGACGGACGGACGGATATGACGAATTTATAAAAATTCGGTTTTTGCGATTTGACTACGGAACCCTAGAAGTGTTTAATGCATAGCTGAATATCCTAAATACAATATAATAGGTAGTAATATTAATTACTCATCAAGCAACTCGTATCTATTCCATATTTTTATATTTTATAAAAAAAAAATTACTGAGTATTTTTGAATACTCAATTAACAAATTAAGAATTTTCAATATTACATATATTTTTAAATGACTACAAAACTTTACAAAATCGTTATTAATTTCCATTGAGTCGCTCCGACACCGACGTACAATCCTACCTCCACGAAGTCCTAAAATCGACTGTGCCTGGGCTTGCGGGGGATTACAGAGCGACGGAGCAGGGACACTCGCGAGGTGAGACTACAATTTTGAGGAAAAACGTACTTTTCACGCAGGTAAAACTCGCCAAAAATAAAGTGCTCAAATCAAAGTGTTGGTTTTTGAAAGACCTTTTTTTACGCGTAAACAGAAACTAAGACGCTTATACTATTCTCGAGAGTTTTTACGAAAACTCTAAAATCAGATACTCACTGCGATTTTTTTTTTGAAGAAGCAGTTATTAAAAATACAATTCTGTTCAAATCAAAATATTAACGAGGCTCTAAGGTATCAATTGATGTTTTTTGTTAACGTATTAGGCTAACAGTTTCTTGGGCTTTTTGACTTGAATCAGCACGAAAATTAGGATTTGGGTTTATTTAGCCCCTTAATTCTTCGAGCTGTTTCTGCAGTGCTAGTGCCACAATGGATGCACGGAACGATGTGAAAGCAAAACTGAATGACGCGAAAACAAATGAATTATTACATTCGAAACACAAATAGACAAGCTTAAAATTTAAATATATTTGAATTTGAAAACGCCGGCTTTTTGAGATTTAAAAAAATTTGGTTATTTTAAAGTAAAAATACCATTGTCCGAATTTCAAATTTCCCTCCACATTTTTTTCAGAGCCAAATTAAATTATCGTTTCTCATTTGAAAATGGTTCTGCATCGAGAACATTTTCTACAATTTTAAATGTGGCCTAAAACCTGATGAGTCATTTGATCGACTTCAAATGGCTTTTATAGATGAAAAAGCAAAAGCAACCATGAACAGAGGAGTGGTGGTCCTACGACGGCTTTCACGGAAGAAAGTGTGCTGGCAGTAAAAAAATTAATTCAAGAAAACAGGCGAATTATACGAAGTGATTCAGCATACACTGCAGATTGGTTCGGGAGGCGTTCACAAGATTCTAAACAGGTGACGAATCCTGGATTTATTAATACGCTTCAGAAACAAACTGTTAGTCAACAGTTTGGCTGTTTCAAAACGAACTAACGCCTACGAAATTGAAGCGATCGACGAGCGCAGGGAAATTTTGATCGCTTTGACGGGGTATCAATTCAATTAAGAGACCGTAACAGCATCAACGCCGAATGGTATACCACAATGTGCCTGCCAGAAGTTTTGTCTGCAATGAGCAACAAGCGACCGAACACCGGGCTCCGCGGGGTACTGCTACACCATGACAAGGCGCCCGCGCACTCAGCGCTCAAAACGAGGGTCTTCCTGGACATCACATCGGTCACAGTCTTGGGTCACCCTCCTTGCAGTCCTGATCTGGCACCGCGTTACTTCTTTTTATTCCCAAAATTAAAAATCAGCTGAAAGGGATACAGTTTTTATCGCCGGAAGACGCGCTTGCAGCGTTCGAAAAGGCCGTGGAAGAGGTGTCTGCGGCGGACTGGAAAAAAATGTTTCGAAAACTGGTTCAGACGCATGAAACTTTGTAAACAGGCTGGTGGAGAGTTCTTTGAAAATAATTAAATTAAATATTTATTCATAGAAGTTAGTTTTTTAAAATTTTCTAAGTGTCCCACGTATTTCCAACGTATTTACATAATGAAGGTAGTTTCATGTCAAATAAAAATAAAAAATAATTTTATATGTCAAATTAGTTATAAACAATTATATATATAACTTGGTTAAGTGCTGCTACAATAACAAACTTAAAATAACGCTTGCCATTAATTTTTTACAGTACAGGTAGTTTTTAGGAAAAGAGAATGTCCTTATGATCTGTGATTTAAATTTAGCAGCTTTCTTTATTACTCCTTATTATAGCTTTTGCAAATGCGACTGAGAGGAGAATAAAATCCTGCGTTAGTTCTTGAATGCCTAATATTAAGTTAATTGCCTAATTTAAATTATAATAATATACAATTATTATTACAGTATCTTCCAATTGACAATTGAAGTGAGGTGCAGCATCAGTTAACTTGTGTAGATATGAAAGATCTAACAATAGCCATCTTTCATTTAACGAGCACATATTAAAGTGATTAAGCCTATCTTCATAAGAATCTATTTTTTTGATTTTATTTGAATTTTTCAACTGAGGTGCCAAAGAAACATTTTTTGTACTGATTCTATTATTTTCCTGTAAACTTCGTAATGTAGGTACCAGACTACACAGCTGTATTTAAGGATACTACGGACCAAAACATTAAAAATAATTATTTTGTTTTTGATCTTTTCAAAATCTTTTGTACTGCGATTCAAAAAACCCAATGTTCTAAAAGTTTTTTTGATAATATCTTCGATATGGATATTAAATTTTAATTTATTATTATTATCAATAAAAACTCCTAAATCACGTATGTACTGAGTTTTATTTACTATATTACCTTTTACTTTATATTCAGTTTTTAATACCGTTTTATTTCTTGAAAAATGAACAACAACACATTTATTTATATTAATTTTATACCATTTTCAGAACACCACTCATCTAATATCTTTAAATCATCTTGAAGTAAAGCCGCTTTATGTTATTAATTTACCAGTTTGACAATTTAAGATCCTCACCATACAAGTAAGCTCTAGGATGCAGAAAACAATGGCTAATGTCATTAATAAAAATATTAAATAATATCGGGCCTAAGTAAGATCCCTGTGGCACATCAGAATACGATTTGAAAGGTTTTGAAGTATATCCGTTATATAGCTACTACAGTACATCCGCGGTCACATAAATACGATATTGTTATAGTTATTAAAACTATATTATTAAGAATTTATAAACAGTTATACATTTTATTATTGGAAACGATATTTAAACTTAAGCAACGGTGGGCTTGGTCTGTGTTTGGATGGGTGACCGCATAGCGGCACACTTTTTGATTTTGTTAATGTTCGTAAATTACGTAAATGGTTATACGGAACCCACGGTGCTTCAGTCAGACTCGCACTTAACTGACTTTAATAACACGCGTGTAATATTACGATTACACAAACAAAAGCTGTGCCGTTAAGTGTTCACCCATCCAGTGACCGACCAAGCACGACGTTGCTTAACTTTGATTATCATTTCCAATAAACAAATGTGTTGTACCGGTAAATAAAAATTGGTAATGGCTTGGGCCCGTCTTACAATTGGACTGTTATTATTATTTGTTGTTATAATTTAGAGTTCACTCTATTTTCACTGCAAGTTTGAAGTTTTGTATGTGTACTGTTTTTATGATAGAGCAAAAACAACGAAAATTTGTTTCCCCCAAACAAATGTGTTACTGTTTCCCTTAATAATACAGCTAGATGGCATTGTACCGGTAATTTAAATAGGTAATGGCCTAGGCCCGTTTCCCACTTGTGCGGTTTTTATTATTTGTTGTTATACTTTAGAGTTCACAATTTTTTTATGATAGAGCAAAAACAACGAAAACGTGTTTCTTGTAAAGGTACCCCTCTTAATTGTATACTTTTTATAATTTGTTACATAATCCCTTATTATAACACATATTCTATGAAAATTTCAGACTTTTATATATTTCGGTCTAAAAGATAGAGCCCTCTAATGGTCGGACAGACAGACAGCGTAGGCGTAGTAGTAATAGGTCTCCGTTGGTACCCTCTGGATACTCAGACTGAATCAAAGTGTAAATCACAGTAAGCAGTGCGGGCCGCGGCAGTTTTCACGTCGGGTTTAGTAGTCCATTAATTTAACGCCTAATTGTGGGTGCGAGGTGACTACTTTACTCAAATAAGATGCGAAGTGAATATAACAAAGTGTGAAAAATAATATTCAGCAAAAGTTTACAACTATATATTAACATTCAACCAACTAACTTTTTACGAAATATGTGTAAAGGTTATGTTACTGTGAAAATAGTTTCTAAAAGTGCAGATAAGTATATGATTTATAGACAAAAAAAAAATTTTATCCATAAAATAATTTATTGAAAAGAGATTGGTTGCTGGAGACATTTCAGAGAAACTTCCTCCCGCGTACGCTTGAGTTGTGGAATGAGCTCCCTGCCAAGGTTTTCTCTAAGGACTACAGTATGGGGTTTATCAAGAAAGAAGTAATTGGATTTTTGAAGGGTCGGCAACGTGCGAGTGATACTTCTGATGTTGCAGCGTCCATAGGCCACGGTGACCACTTACCATCAGGCGGACCGTGTGCTTGTTTGCCACCTTAGTGGTATTAAAAAAAAAAAAATGGCTTAGGAATGCTGGCCGACATTCAACTGTAGACGTCTTCCAGCTGCGATTTGTGTTTAGTCTATTTTTGTTTATTAGAATTAGAATGTAGAACTCGGAATTCACCGGGATACTTTTTCGCTTCCTTCAATTGATAGACATTTTCAAAAAAAAAAAATTATCAAGCCACTTTGTTTATTAGCCATGAGCCCGCTAGTTAAGCATTGGTAAAAATATATTTAGCCCTTGACAGGAGCAAAGTGCTGTATAATATCCTGCTATAAGACACACTCGAGTCCTTTGAACATTCCTCGGCATCCTTAAAAGCGTCTCTAGAGAATGTCTGACTCAATCACATCTCTCCGACACGCAACTGTCTAGGAGCGTTTTATTCGTCTCCTTTCTTGTTTATTTTTTGCGAGGGTGATAAATTGTGTAAGAACTACTTCGTGTGCAATTTGTTTTCCTCTCGAGATTGGCGTCTATTCAATGTTTGCACAGCGCTAGGAGTTTTATTTTGTATTAGGTATTTATTAAAAGCGATTCAGAGTGTACTGGATTCATATCAATATTTAAATTTCATGTTTAACTTTAACTTAAAAATAATAACTTAGAAGTGTTTTATCGCAATAACTAAGACTAACAGACGGCTATCGTCTTGAACGTAGCTGCAGACGCATTGTACAACGTTTATAATAGACTTCCGAAATATTTTCAGAAAGCTGACTGTAGTTTTATTGGTCCCATTGCAGTATAATTGGAGTGATTGTTTGTTTGATTTTAACTTAAGGGTTTTCTTCTCTATTAATCCAGCAAAAACTACTATTTTTGTTATTTTTCTTTAAATATTTTTTTTTTGTCATTATTTCAATAGGATATGGTTGGCAGTTTGAAGTGTTATTTAGAAAAAATTGGGGTAATTGTAGTGATGAGTTTTACACCTATATACAAAAAATACAAACAGTGTTTACTATTCTTGTCTATACCACGAGACAATGTGTCATGGGGAGGTTATATAGTCGTCAAGATGGCGATCTATCCTTGTTTAGAACAGCTATAGCCAATTAAGGCTGGTCTTAGCACTGTTGATATATGTGCATCAAGGGTAAATGGTCTACAAACGCAATCCTAGGACTGTCATGTTGATTCTAAGCAGTAAACCAATTGCCAAGCTTATGAGAAAAAAAACAAACCGCAATGCTACGGTAAATATTTTTTATTATCGTTTAGTACGAAATATGGCAAAGCAAAAAAACGGACCGTAAGCTTGTATGCCACCTTAGTTGCACAATAAGTCTATTAGTTTTAATATTTATAAAATGAGATTATTCGCACAAAGGTTACATTCTGGCATACATATTGATAATTACAAAAAATGGCAACTGTTGACAACCCTAGAGAAGCTTTTAAATCTGTGGCTAATAGATATCCATTACCGGGTACTTGTCTCGTGAGATGGAGTCAAGTACGGATTCAGTAGGACGTTCCGGAGTTCAGTGACAGCAGGAAATCTATGGAGCTTTGTCAGATCATTTATCTTGGGGTTTCTTCTTCTTTTATACAAATTTTCTTTTTTTCTTTTTGTTATTTATGTTAAAATACTATTATAAGATTTTGCGTTTTTAGGATTCCAAAATTAAAGGTTGCCAACTAAACCCTATTACTAAGTATACGCTGTCTGTCTGCCCGACTTTTAAAAGGCTTTATATTTTGGATCGGAGTAGGTAGAAGGCTGTCATTTTTACAGGTGACACCACACTTACCGCCACTGTCTCAAACAATTACAGTGCATGGGCCTTATATTCCTAGGAATAATTATTTGTGGTTACATATTCGTAAAATAAAAATTCGTTTGTTTATAAGTGTCTCAATTTCAATGATTTAGTGTTAGAAATTCTATTCTTGTAATAGTTTTACATAAACTCTAAGTTAACCTAACAATAAAACATTAAATGTTTCAATAATAATTAAAATCGGGTTCTATTACATGAAAACAAAATTACTTTAATTGTAGACAAGACGCTCCAATTTGTAACCGAGCTACTTAATTAAAATTAACTTGAAACCTTTACTACCCTATTATAAAACAATATTGTTTATTTGCAGTATTTGTTATTTGATCAATGGTTTGTTTTTATCACGATAATATAGTTTTGGTACCGGCAAATTAAAAATAATTTTAGCCAATTATTATAACTCATAAAATTTAAAAAAAATAATTTAAGAACTAAATTAATATATTTAAAATTTATTTAACCAATTGAGCTGGTTTTTGGTAGAGAGTTTGTTGAAGGGACGGAGAAAGACATAGGGTAACATTTTATTCAAGCTTAATTCAAAATTAATTTACTAACTCATAAAATAAATTTTTGACAAGCAAACTTTAGAAATCCCATACCGAAAACCGCATTAAGCGCGGACAGAGCCGCGAGCTAGTAATAAGAAAATCAGTAGTTGAACTGTCTGAGGAAATATCCAGTTTCACAAAACGTAACGAAATAAAATCAAAACGAGCTTTGCTTTTCCCTGAACAGTAGCGTAGAATAATCAAAAATCATAAATATTTTCGGTCACACCATAAATATCTGTTAATAGATTACAATTCCAATTCTATGCAGTGCATCAGTGTACTTGGGAAACTTAAGAAAAAACTCAATGGTACATGCTTGGCTGGAACCTCAGTTACTCAGGACACAAGGTGAAATTTAAACCCTGCGGCCACCACCGACCTACATATATTAAAGACAGAAACCGTTCACCGGTATTACATACACTTCAAGGTTTGGTGGTGGTTCTTAGGAAAGGCCTATTTAAAACAGTGGACTGCTAAAGGCTCAATGATTGATAAAGTCCATATAAACTTAAGATCAGTAACTATCTCCCGGTTTTATGTTCACAGATCACTCAGTACCTACCACATATTTCGAAAGGTCAGAAAGAATCTAGATAGTTATTTTGAGATAGGTTTATCTAATCTCCTAATAAATAATAAAGAAACTTTTCAAAGTAGTCAATGCATTAGCCCATGATTTTTGTAAAGTGAATCAGTCCTTCAAATTGCATAATTATAACTTGAAATTTGAGAATGATGATTTTATTGCATGGGAACATTTGATAATACCTACGTGTAGGAAACAAAATATTATTGAAGTATGTGTATATATTATTTGTTAGAAGTTTTTGAGCCGAACATGTTCCTAAATAATTATCAAAACGATTAATTTCAACACTCTTGTAATACTTTAAAATGTACATTGTTAAAGGTTTTAGGACCGCGAAAGCGAGTACTATTACTAAACAATTGTATTTCTGTTGTTTTGAGTTTGGGTATTTTCTATGTATAATATGTATTTATGAAAAAAATTATATTTATGTATTTCTATTCGTTATCTGGTATTTATATTACAAGCCTTCCTTGGCTTAGGATCAGAGAGCGCTGAGTGATTTGTCCAAGAATTTTATTATGATTAGGTTGGAAATATACTGCAGAGCTGTCACTGCGTTATGGTTTTTCTCGCAATATGTGGTAAAGTTTTAAGCTTAAACGTCAGGAATTTGTAAATTTCTAATTTACTACATCATTTTTCATGTATGATACATATAAATTTATGTATAAACCAGCTTTTGGCCGCGGTGTCAAATTCCGTGGGACTTTTACGGCAACGCCTTGATGTTAGCAAGGAAGTTAGTTATAGCAAGTTATAGCTATAGCTTACCACCCTGTAATTCAGTTCCAGTTACTCCTGCAAGTACGTTTCTAGGATAAAAAGTAGTTTTTGTCCTTCTCCTCTCCTTCCACAAACAGCTCAATCAATGGTTCCGTAGTGACGCCAACAGGATTCCTCAATTATATGTATATTAGTTTTGATAAAATAAAAACTTCTTTCTGAAAAATTTACATTCCGTTAGTTGCTAGGGAGAAGGTATTTGTGTACTTAGAGTATTTACATGTTGCCTATAGATGATGTTATCGATGGTAAATCAATTTGCTGTTTACGGAAGTGGCGAAGGCATGTGTGTGGAGTGTTGCCCGCTCGAGGCAGTTCGTCTCCACAAATATTTGATTATCATCCTCGGTTATTCTACTCCATTATTTTATTGCACGGAATATTACATTAGCAAAGAGAAAACTTCGTACATATAGATTTAACTTCTTATAAATTACAATTTGTATACGTAATATTACTCGGTCACAGTCAGATTAATTTTAAATTTGTTTTTTTATATACTTAAAAATTGGGGATCGTGGTGGAATTGCCTAAGCCTCCTTTCTCGAAAGCCTAGGATAACAACAACGTCAGTAGTTAGGTAAAGGGGTAAGTGGAGTATTCGAATGACAGTAACATTATTGGATGTACTAATTTTTTACTCAAAAATGCTTGTAAAAGTTAAAATTACATTTGAAAAAAGAACACAGGAAGGACATTGATTCTGGATTGCTATAATTAAGTTGAAATAAACAATTTTATCAACAGAAAATGGGACAACTAATTCCTATGCCACTAGTATTTTCTTAAGTCTGTGGTATAGGCTAGACCGCGAAAATACGCCATTTTTGTGCAAATTTTGTGGCTAAACTATAGCATCTAAATGATTGAAAAAAATATATGTTACAAAACTTGCTTTTGTCTAGTGCATTACCTTCCTAAATGATTTTCATTCATCGTATTTAATGCAATTAAAAAATCTGGAAGTGACCATTGTTTCAACACTTGTGCAAATTTTTAAAGCGTGTTTTGCATTTGGTTGAAATAAAAGTTGGTTAAATAATAAGAATAGCTTGATATCTAGTGCATTGACTCAAAGTTGTAGCGAAAAGTTAACAAATGTGACTACAAAACGGTAATAACGTTAAATTCCATACGGAAATTAAAAGTTTCAAGGCGTCATTACGGTATAAATTACTTAAGATGTATATAACATATATGTTTCATAATAATGAATATGACGTTATCTAATAATTTATAGTTAATTTACATACACAACGTTAGTATTACAGAAATAAGCTTTCTGGCCTATATCGCCCTCTTAACATAGCCTTTTATAAAGATAAACACGTGAAATAAATACCCTCTAGGCACGGCTTTATTAATATTTAGAAGTGCCTATTACAACATACGTCACAATATTTTATTAAACATTTGTACATGTTGGTCAGTAAGAGTATGAGGTTAGCCTAACAGTCTTAAGCCCTGATGAAGGATTTGCCGCCGGCTAGGACCGACCGTCTTCAGAATATTGATCGAGCACTTTTATTACGCTGTTCAGAATAAGACAAAACTTTATTTTTTTATCATTCAACATTATTAATATTTTGTTTACTTGTAGCGATTGTTTTAAAGAAAAAAGGTTTGACAATTTAAAGGATTTCTTTAAGAAACTATCCTAAAAATAAAAGTATTTAATGATACACTTAGTTTGAAAAACTTTAACTTGAGTATGTAAAATTGCTAGTTAATTAATATATTAAATTACAAAAAAGAAGTGAATTCAGCAAAAAAAAACCACACTTCACGGGTTGAAATCTAAATATTTTTTTAATGAATTTTTTTTTTTAGAATAAATGCACATGATAAATCAAAACAGAATAAACAAAAAGCAAACAGGCTTTGACAAATGTTTATGTATAAACCTACTTAACCAAAAAAATTAACATTCAAATTTATCCAAATAAAAGGGAAATAATGTTGATATTTTTCGAGTTTTTTTTAATGCAGAGGTGTTACAAAAATTAATTAGATCATTTTCTATTTCGTAACAATTATAAAACATTTTAAAATCCTAAGTTAACTCTGAAACGGAAAGATAAGTATTATATTTTCTTTCTCAGTATCTAAGCTATCAATCGTTTTCTCTAAGACTTTGGATACTCTTTACATATTTGACACGGCAAATCTTGATTCAGATCAAAAATACAAATATTTCCAAGACATACAATACAGTACAAGACAAGAATACAGTATTTACAAGAATACAGTATTTCTTGTGCTAAATTTTAATAATATTGTATGATAAATATTCGTGAATTGCATGAATATATCATTTATGTAGAAGATCACAATCACCCTTTAAAATAAATACAGAGATCTGATTCCAGCATAGGTATTTAAAAGAGAACTTATCTGATCGAGAGCTACGTGACTTTAAGCACGTGATTCGGAGCAAAATGTTCTACTTACAAGAGTTTGAACTTGAGGAGAAGAGAGTAATGTTTACTTAATTTTGTTAGCTATTGTTGGCTAGAGGAATTCGGGGGAGTTTCTGAAGTGGAAACGTGATCCGTTCCTAGAATGTTAATTGTAGTTAATAGTAAAGGAAGTTGTACGAAGTAGGCTATTGAATTAACAAATTCATAAATAAAAATTGAAAAAATATAAAAACATCATATAAGCACCTTACCTTACTTATTATAATTACCACAGTAATTATACGCCACAGTGCAGGGGCAGAGGTCTCTCCTTGGAAAAGAAGACTTAGGCCATAGTCCACCACGTTGATCTAATCCGTGTTGGCGAACGTTGTCAAACTAGTGACCATTCACTGTCAGCATTTTTAGGCTCACAAGGCATCTAACTTGGCTTAACGACTGAACAGCCATCTGTTATAATAACTATGCTGTATTTTTACTTTAATAGTATGTTCGATATCTCATTAATGCTTGTTAATGTTTTATCAAGACAAAAGTATCTTGTCTTAAGTGGGTTCTCTTTATTCTGTTTATTATGTGACGAATATTTTTAAAGTTGGTTCTTGTCTTGTGTACTCAGCGTCTGACTCGCATTATATGGGGTGGCCGTTCGAACCCAGGCTTGTACCCATGATTTATCTTAACTTGGCTTAATTTATAACAGTTACAGTAGGAATTGAAAATGTCGCTACCAGATAAATAAGCAACCTGAAATGATTCTCTTTTTTCACTGTAGGTAATCATGAAGTTGCCGTGAAAATCCCACGCCGATAATAGTAAATTAAAAGAAATATACAAATCTAAAAACACAAACAAAGTCAAAAGTAAGTTGTGTAAACTTCGTTTAGTGATTGACTTATCCGGTTCGTTTACTGACCGTAAGTTTAGTGACTGATTCATTATGAGAGCGGTCTACGACACAAACAAACGATATTTTTTACTACAAATGACTAAATCACATCACAACCACGGTCCGTGAACTTTAATCTAAAATAATCAACTTAAACCATCTCACTACAAACAACTACAAGTCATAGCAAGGTATTTTCTTTTATTCGTAGTCGTACGTCAGTCAAAGGAGAATGGGCAATTTTGTATGAAACCCATCCCAACCCTTGTAAGAAGTTGCAACTTGTGTAAACATGTTGTCTTGGGTTGTGTCATGGCTTTAATGTATTTTTTTATTACTATCCCATACAGATATGACGTTATTTAAGTTCAAGTAAAATAAAACTTTTTATATTGAAATAATTGCTGCTTGATGCTCTTGGTGTTTTTGCTGCATTATTTAGTGTATGTTATATATAGCAGTAGTAATCTTACCAGAAATGTAACGCGACTTTATGCGACGACCTCTCAATACTATACCTAATGGTAATTGGTTATATTTATCACGTATTCTGAGACATTTGGAATTGGCTTGTTACACACTTAAATATATACACTCCTTCACAAATATTTTCACTTAAATAAGGTCTGGCTAGCTTTAATTGATAACTGCCCAGCGAAATCAATCAAAGATCGTCGGCTGTAAGAATTGGGAATCCCAGCTGATTATAATCATCAGTGATCGTGCGATAAGCAGCTCTCAGGCTCTTGACATTATTATCGATAACATAGTAAGTGACTATTAGTAATGCAGTTCCACAAGTCATCCTTTGGCTTACCTTCGTTTTATTTTGTTTACTTTTGGGTAATTTCTAAGTGGCTCTCTAAATGCATATAGTTGTGCGGCAGTTATATATGTGAAAATCAACGAACATATAATCCATGGCCTTATTACAATATATCCTGATGGAATATTTTGAAGTCTCGCTTAATCTTGCCGTAATTACTCCAACCGCCCATCTCACTGTTGTTATATAGTGTTAGTCAGCATTTTTTGTCATCAGTTTGAAGTTTTTTTTTTTTTTTTTTTTTTTTTATACCACTAAGGTGGCAAACAAGCTTACGGCCCGCCTGATGGTAAGCGGTCACCGTAGCCTATGGACGCTTGCAACACCAGGGGTATCACTTACGCGTTGCCGACCCTTCAGAAATCTAATAACTTCTTTCTGGAAGAACTTCATACTGTAGTCCTTGCAGAAAACCTTGGCAGGGAGCTCATTCCACAACTTAAGCGTTCGCGGGAGGAAGTTTCTCTGAAACCGCACTGTACGCGACCATTTAGGTTTTAGGTTCTGAGACTCACTGCTATATTTAGTTGGTGACACATAAGCTATATAGGCTTGAGATACAATTATATTCTAAGAATCCCTAAAACCTCTATCTATAATAAAATTATCATCGTATATATAAAGTGAAACAAAATTGAACGGATTGGTTTCATACAATACATAACTAATCATTATGCTTGCGTCGAAGATGTCGCCGCATGAGGGCCCGTCACATCTATTATATATTCTACGGTGTAAGCTATACGATTGTTTTTGGAATAAAAAATTACTACTCTTTTGAATTAAAACGTATGTGTCATTAAATATAAAAAAGGCCCGTGGCTCTTCATCATCGCCAAATATATGATGGCGTATGGCCAGATTCCTTGATATGATTTCTTCTCGGCTAATGCGGTTCTTAGTTAAATATTCCTGTACTTGTGGCAACCTTCTTTCAAATCTACGGCGGCTCTAAACGATTTGCTAACCGTTCGTTTGGTTTGCCTGTTCGAAGTTTTATAAGTATTCAGTCTGCAACATGTAGGCATTGCGAAATGCACTTCCTCACGTGGACCGTCTAATTAGGTCGCACGAGTAACGTAAATCACGTCATGCTTAGTCAGTAAGATAGAATTAGTAACTTTTGTTATAATATAATTTCAATCAAAATACGATTGTCAACTGAACAACATGTATTTTACTTAATTCGATCATCAACTTGTCTCCACCATCAGAGCGCCTAGGCAGTGCTCCTCATGGCGACCCTTTGCCAAAGAATCAAGAAAAGTCAAATTTTATCCGAAGAAACGAAGAAGGAAAATTTCAAAAGACTGCGAAAATGAAGACCAAATGTTTTACAATATTTTAAAAGAACAAACAAGTCTGAACACATTATGAAGATCCTGCCCAATTTTCAAGAAAAGTAGACAAGAACGTGTTAATAAAACCTCAACAAAAGCACGCAAGAGAATTGAAGCGTACGAGCGGTGTCGAGGGTTTTTCCCGGCCCACAGAGTCCAGGGTATAGCCCGGCCCACGAAGGAGCGGTGTCCAGGGTTTTCCCGGCCCACGGAGTCCAGGGTATAGACGAAAGCAGCCAGCTCAAGTACGATGTTGTCCTGCAGCCGCGCCGATGCCGCCGAGCCAACCGACGTTCCGCACCGCATCGCCAATACGTATTTTAAGTACAGACAACTAGACAAGTAAGTTGTAGGTATCTATAATATAACATGTCTATTGCTAAGTAATTTTAATATGTAACTTTTCATTTTTATTAGTAAATAAGTCGATAGGGGATATTAAGGAAATCTATAACTTTTTTTAAAGTTTGCATGTCACAAGAGTGGTAGAAACTTCAGACGGGTAGATAAGGGCACACAAACCGAAAAAATGGCATCCGAAAATTTTGATATTAAAACTGCTATCTCACTGTTGCCTAATATGACAAGCCAGGAGCAGGTAACTACCCAACTGATAGATAGCATACAGTTATACGGGTCCAAGCTCAACGATGCCGCCCAAAAACCATTATTAGAATTTGACACGGCTCTCAGCTAGCGCCAAACTTAGGCTTAAATCTTATTACGAGATGGTATTAATCTACCAGCTGTTGAAGGACATGCGCACACACCTTATTAAAAAAAAATCAGCTGTCGCCCTTCAGGCGCAAATGTTGACTACTAGGCAGGGACGTAGGTCTATAGAGAAGTTTGGCTCAGATTTGGAAGAGTTATTTGTGAACTTGACCTTAGCCCAAGCAGACGGTCTTAGCACTTCCCGTCTTAGTACCATTATCGCTTCCCGTCCGTTCCAATCCCTTCCGGAAGCTATTAGGGCCGCAGTTGACGAACATTCGTTAGCCCCTAGTGAAGAACCAGTCATGAACTTTAAGAGCAACCGTGGCATGACACATAGCACCCGCGGTAGAGCCGTTGCAAGTTCCAACTACAATAGGTATAATTCGCAAGTTAACCAACCGCGGACTTTTCATAACAGTTCCGGAGTTTTTGGATCTCGTGGTCGTGGAAAGCCCACAAGAGGCTACACACATTATCGAGAAAATGTAGCACACGTAAAATATTCGCAAAATACCGCGAATGCCGAGTGTACTCAGAATGCACCGAACGAACTAGAGTTTTTTCGTCCCTACAATAATAAGTAACGAGTCCGAGCATTTCGTTTCAAACTATAATACAACCGGCAGCGTAGTAACAATAAACATAGGTATAGGTAATATAGACAGCAGTATAAGCTTATTAGTTGATAGCGGAGCGAGCCTTTGTGTTTTGAAATATGAGTGGCTACTCGAGCATCAACAATTATTAAAACAAATGCGACATGATACAATAACAATTAAAGGCGTATTCGGTAAATTATTTTCAGAGGGTTATGTTCATTTTTGCGAAACCTTTTATGTTTTTAAGAACCGATCGTGCTCAGGTTCAGCTAACGGTATTTTAGGTGATAATTTTTTTTGAAAATATAACGCCGTGATTAACTACGAACAGGAAATATCTAGTTTATCGAAAAACGGGATAACCGTATGTATGCCCACAGGCAACGGTCCCGAAAGGTACACAGAAGTACACGTAATACCGCCTCCTTGCGAAGTTGTAAAACTAATTCCTTGTTCTTCAAGTGAAGATTGCGTAGTTTTAGCTCATGAAATTTTAGAAGGTATTTTTATTGCCTGAATAGTCGCGAAACCTTATCAAGGACGCATTCCTATAAGAATTCTAAAAACAAGAGACCAAGAAGCCAAAATAGATTTATCTCAGTTACAGGTTCAATCTATTAACAACTTCGACGTTTGTGGCTTTAACAAGGAAAATAAATCTGTGGATAGGGTTAAGACTCTGTTCGAAATACTTGATTTAGGTTACCTAAATAGGGAAGAGCGTTTAGGTATTCAACAGATTTGTGCGAAATACGCTGGTTTATTTCATTTACCAGGGGACAATTTGTCTGTCACTAACTTGATGGAACGTAACATTGTTTTAAAGGACAACATAACACCCATTTACGTTAAGACTTACAGAGTCCCCCAAGCTTTAAAAAGTGAGATAGAGATACAGGTACAAGACATGCTCAAAAATGATATCATAGAGGATACTGTATCAGAAAAGTGGAGATTAGTTGTCGATTACTGACACTTAAACAATATAATCCAAGACGATAAATTTCCATTACCTAACATTACCGAGATATTAAACTCATTGTCCGGTTGCATTTATTTTTCAAAATTAGATCTTTCTCAGAGCTACTACCAGCTGTCCTTAAATCCTGAATTGCGTAAATATACATCTTACCTTACCTTAAGTGTACCGCGTTCACCGCAGGAAAACAGTACCAAATGAAACGCTGTCCCATGGGTCTCAAAACAAGTGCAAGTGTTTTTTCCAGACTAATGACCATTGCAATGGCAGGCGTAAATTTTAACAAGTGTTTTTTTTATTTAGACGATTGCATTTTCATAAGAAAATCTATGGAACATCATAATAAAAATCTCATATGCGTACTGAACCGATTACGTGAGGTCAACCTTAAATTGAATCCAATAAAGTGTGAGTTCCTTAGACAAGAAATTATTTACTAAGGACACCAGATTACATCACAAGGTATATTTCCAGATCCAGATAAAATTAAAATTATTAACAGCTATCCAAGGCCAAATAATGTAGACGAAGTAAAACGATTAGTTGCGTTCGCAAACTATTACCGTCGCTTCATATCACGTTTCGCTGTCATAGTATTTCCGTTAAACGCCTTATGCAAGAAAATGCTATATTTAAATGGACTAGTGATTGCGAGAACGCATATCAAAATTTAAAATTAGCTTTATGTAACCCACCAGTTTTGGATTATCCAGATTTTTCCGAGACCAACACCTTCCATTTACAAACCGATGCTTCAAAAATAGGACTAGGTGCAGTTTTATCAAATAGCAATGGCAAAGTCGTAGCTTATACTAGTAAGAGTTTAACACAAGCTCAGACTAGGTATCCCATTATAGACCTTGAGTTGTTAGCCATTGTATGGGCCGTACATCACTTCAGACCGTATTTATATGGTAGAAAATTTAAAATCCTTACCGACCATAGGCCCCTTGTTTATTTATTCGGCTTAACCGACCCATCCAGCCGACTGACAAAGTTTAGATTGTATTTAGAGGAGTATGACTTTGAGGTAGAGTACGTTCCGGGCCGACTCAATGCAGCTGCAGACGCATTGAGCCGTCTTCCGGTAACGTCTAAAGACTTAAAAGAGACACACGAACATATAATTTCTGTGTTGACTAGAGGTCAGAAAAGGAAGTTAGCGAGTCAGGAACCAGACTGTGACTATGACCAACGTACCGAGCCTTCGACTCTCAGTGGGCCTGATCAACCTACTGTGGTAGAAGTACTCAAACGACCAAATGACATAACAGAACTAATTTTCAGTACAAATTTAAATGACAAACGACTGAGAAATTCAGACAATATTTCAAGTAACGCAAACTATTGCACTTACGTACCATCGCAATCTTCGATCTTTCTTAATACTCGATCTTTATCGTCTGAGGAGGCGTTAGCGAAGGATCTCGAAAAGTTGTGCAAGAAATTAAATATTTTAGAGCTACTTATCATTAAAAATAAGAGTATTGCTCGTTTTATCAAAGGCAGTATGCGCAGTATCAAAAATTGTAAAGTCGCGTCACCGAAGTTTCTGATACCAGAGACGTTATTCGTATTTCAGATAGAGACGAGATAACGACAATTTTAAATGACTTTCACCTCTTGCCCAAAAGTGGACATGCAGATATGAATCGAATGTTAAATAATATCAAAAAGTATTATTTTTGGCCACGCATGACCAATGACGTCATAGATTACGTAAGACGATGTAAGAGTTGTCAGATTCAAAAACACTCTAATAAACATACAAAAGAACTGATGACCATAACCTCCAATGCCAATTCAGCATTCGAGAGGGTTAGTTTAGATATTATGGGTCCAGTAGACATAGATAACCATAATTGTAAATATATCTCACCAAATACGTAAAGGCTTATCCACTAGAGCGCAAAGACGCCGAGACAGTAGCCAAAGCTTTAGTGAACAACTGTTTATTGCGCTATGGTATTCCGGAACAGATGCTGACCGACAAGGGTACCGAGTTTATGTCATCAGTGATGACTGAGGTGTTGTTTACTAGGTAATGAGAAATTAAGCTTTAAAGCTTACCATCACAAGACCTTAGGAAGTTTAGAAAATACGCACAAACATTTAGGCGCCTACCTTAGCATCCAGTGCGAGAACAATAGTAGTGATTGGAGCGAGTGGGTTCCATTTTGGTGTTTTTCGTTTAACACTAGTGTTCATTCAGAAACTAAAAACACTCCATACGAACTCGTCTTTGGTAAACTTTGTAACCTCCCATCTAACTTATGTAACGGAGTCGATCCTCTGTATAACTACGACGACTACCCCAAAGAGTTGAAATATAGATTGCAGAAAGCACAGTTAGATGCTAAGCAAAATCTTTTACAAAGTAAGAACTTAAAAAAATATAATTACGATAGGAAATGTAATATTGTTGTATACAAACCAGGTGACCTAGTTTTAATAAAAAATCAAGTAGGTAATAAATTAGATTGTATTTATAAAAATCCTTTTGTAGTTTAAAAAGATTTATCTCCAAATGTAAAAATTAATATGAATAAAAAGGAATATGTAATACATACAAATAATACAAAAATTAATTAACTTTAAGTTGTATATCATTATTAAGATTAACTATATAAAATAAAAAGTTTTCTTTTATATACTTATAGATATACAGAAAACATGTTTTTGCAAAAGGGGTGTGTAACCCTGTACTTTTCGGGGGAGGTGCAACATGTAGGCATTGCGAAATGCACTTCCTTACGTGGACCGTCTAATTAGGTCGCACGAGTAACGTAAATCACGTTATGCTTAGTCAGTAAGATAGAATTAGTAAATTTTGTTATAATATAATTACAATCAAAATACGATTGTCAACTGAACAACATGTATTTTACTTAATTCGATCATCAACTTGTCTCCACCATCAGAGCGCCTAGCCAGCGCTCCTCAAGTCAGTTTTAGCGCTGTGACAAAGTAGGCGTCTCCAGTAAAACTCTTTCAAACTCCTCATGGCTCAGGTCAGTACAAAAATGTAATTCTGAGCTTTTGATTGACTTAATATTGTCAAAATTGAGTACTGATCTTTAGCAAGCTTATCTTTCTATTAAAAAATTCAATTAGCTGATCAGCCGTAAAAGATGAATAAATCAAACAAATAATTTGGGGCCAAGTGGGCAAGCCAAACGCGTGCACTAGGTGGTATATATCTATGTATTGTAGTTTATTTTCTACCAGAATGCGTGATTTTCTGAATGGTGTAATTCTTATTAGATTTTGCGCCCTACATTGCAGAAAAAGACAAACTATTAATGTATTTGACGCTCTACTTAAACCGGTTATAGATAAAACAGCAGGTGATGATCCAGGCTCTTTTACTTGATACTAATATGCCTTGACCATGGTCTGGAACATGTGGGTTTGCCTGAACTTGAGAGCTTGCACGATTTGCTTGCTCTTGCTAGCAATTAATGCCAAGTAAATAAAAAACCTACAGGTTTTTTTAATACCAAAATGCATGTAACTTTTACCTGCACGAGAACCAGACAAACACTTCCATACAAAAAATGTTAGTCCTTATTAATAACATTAATATGACACAGGTCATGAAGTGTTACAATACTTGGGATGAAAGCGCCACTTGATTTAATTAGGTAAAGACAAATCTAGACCAACTTAAGCCGTGGCTTCTTATGATGGTGGAGACGGACCGCTACCAATATTGTGCGAGTTATTAGCTTCCAAAATCGTGCATCTACCTTTGCAATTATATGTTTGTCTTTTCCATAGTAATAATCAACTTTCTACACGCGTTTTATAAAGTACTATTACAATACACAAGTATCACAATTACGAGTATTTTTTTTTATTTGTAGATAAATTTAAATGTAAATAAAAATAAGCAGAAAAAGTCATGTTAGAATAAACACGTCCGCTCGCAGAACTGACTGCTACATGCAAATCTCTAACAATTTTTCGGGACTGAGAGACTGACATCGGAAACTTGTCATAAAATTACCCCCATTTATCAAACCCGATTTTTTGTCCTTGCTCGTATAACATTTTTATGGCTACATTTCAGTAAGTATAACAAGAACTTTATGTGTAAATTTTTATACCATTTCTTAGGAGTCTCTTACGAATTGGCTTAAAATAATGTATCTTCGGATAGAATAGTATCCAATATTGAAATTTCTTTGATACCACCAAGGTGGCATACAAGCTAATACCATTTTTTAGGATAGGTATGTAATCTAGGATGTTTAAATTAAGTACCCAATTACTCTTTATACAAAGTATATCTTTAAAAAATCACATTATTATAATAATACTTACACTTTTTGACCATTAGACACTTTACATTAAAAGTCTGTACATAAGATATGCTCAAGATCATAGTTCTTAATTATGAATTATAAGTGTTATTTTGCAATGTTTGCAATTCGAAGATATTTGGAACTTCTTTATGCCTTAAACGTTTTAGTGATATATACTTAAACGCAAACGCCTTAAATTTTTTTCATCACACTTACTCGTAAATAGGCAAAGCGAGTGATAAGACCTTAATTACTCCCACGGGCTTTTTATTTGTAAATTTTCTGTCCTCAAATCAAAGTGCGCGTTTATAGAACCCACAAGCGGTCTATTCTATCAAGTATACCGTACTGTTCTTTAAAATATGAACTACGCGCACACTACAAGCGAGCATTTACAAGTTTCAACCTCGGACAAAACCTTTAAATTCATAAATACTCTAGATATTTAGCCGTGGCGTTGTTTTCTCTTTTTTTATTCCCGCCATTTTAATTGTGTTTCGGTGAGTTTGTTTATTTATTCACCTTATATTTTTATTAAATCGCAAATGTGATTAAAACATTGTGTGTAACACGGGTACAGTAATTACAAACTCGAGCCATAGAAGCCTTCGACCTTAGGCTTCTAAATAGCCTCTCGTTAGTATTTTTCTCCTTACCACCCTTAATACACAATGTACTATTAATATTTGCTTTTTCTAAACTTCCTTAAAAGTCTTTCGTAAAGGGTTATTAAGAAAGGACTTTAAGTTTAGATTTGATAATTGAACACTACACGGCTGCAATGAATGATCAAAAAGTGAAACCAGAAGGGTTAGAGGTACGTACAGTTAGTTACAGCACTAACTTTAATATGTATTTTAGTAACGTGTATTATGTATTATTCATATCTATTATTATAATAACACACTTGTTTGTTTTTATTTATGTTTATTATTATTATTCATTTATTTCAGATTATCTCCATATAATGTTAGTATATACACAATCTTAGAAATATGTTAGTTGTCAAATTGCAAACTACAAATAAACAATTAAAAGTTAATGCAAATATTAATCTGTATGTACTAGATAAAGCCTCTTGGTTTATCTAGCATTGAATATTGCTGGCCTGGAACAAACTTGTACTTAGTTCCAGTGTCTTGAAATTGGACACTGAAACCTTTCAGCTATCGGCTTCAGAAGAGAGTTGGGACTGCCCCTGACTCTGTATAGTAGGGAGGCTAATTTTTTGCGCAAAATAGCAGGAACGCTGTCTTTTCACGCTTCCGCCATTCCTGAAGCACTGCAGTACCGAGGCAGCCCCAAAAGCAGCCTCAAAGCGTTGTTATATTGTACACGTAGGGCACTATACGACTTACGCGTATAATCGACCCACAGGCTGCACGTATAGAAGGTCTGACACTAAGCCTAAAACAGTGTTCGTTTCACTTCCTTAGTGCACCGGGCAAACCTACGGGCAACCATATTCGCCCTAGTCGCCAGCGCCCTACGTTCACTATCCATGTCGGTATCATCTGACATATCCTCAGAAACCCAGTGTCCCAGATATTTCAACTGAGTAACCCTTACTAAATCTATACTCTCCAACTGTACCGAAGGTAACTCAGTGTAGGTTTTTTGGCTGCTTTAAAAATAATCACTTCGCTTTATTTTGCATTATATCTGAGACCATGTGTCTCTGCATATGTCTCACATATTTTTATTAGTTTTCTAAGAGCCCTGATCGATGGGCTCAGCAGCACCATATCATCGGCGTAACTAATATTATTGTAACAAGTTCCTCCTATGTAGCAGCCGACTCCACTACTGCTAAGCTCAATAAATCAGACCGTTCATGTACAGATTAAAGGTTTACAAGTTTTTCGGTAAAGTCGTTTCACTAGCAACTTATTCCACAGAATTTCATAGTTTACCAGGTCAAAAGCCTTAGATAAATCTAGAAAACATGCAAATATAGGAGTCTTCCTACTAGTATAATACCTGACGGCATGCTTGAGGCACAGAACAGCAGTTTCAGTAGATAGCCCAGGGCGAAACCCGAACTGGTTGTCATGAAGGTCTATATGCAATTTAAGCTGTCTTTCAAGTAAGCCATCAAGGACCTTTGCTATGATTGTCGCCAGTGAAATTGGCCGATAGTGCCTCTTATCTGACACATCATCCGTATTATTTTTAAGTATTGGCAAAACAATCGTCTTTATTAAGTCCTCGGGTAGATAAGCATGAACAACACATAAAGTAAACAGCAAATTTAGAACTCTATGAGGTGTGCACCCGCAGGTGCTCAATAGTGAGGTCGTCATGACCCGGTGACTTCCCACTTGATATAGAATGTATCACCTCGCTTACGTCTTTAGCCTTAAAATACTAAGGCACTTCTTGCCCTATCTCTTCCTCGAGCACCGACGACCGCGATTGCAAGTTCGATTCTACTTTAAAGTGTTCTTTAAATAAATTAGATATTTGGTCAGGTTCACAGACTCCCTCTATGCTCGTGGGGACACTTGATCTTAGGTTCTGGGTATTTGTCACTTTCCAAAACTGTTTGAAGTCTTTCCAGTTCCAAGTTACACCTACTCTTAAATCTTATTCTACTAGATTTCCTCTACCCAAAGGTTGTCTGGAAGAAAACGCTAAATAGCTATAAGACCGCCTCAGTTGTACTCTACCAATCAACTGTATTTACTACTTTTAATATATTTTTTTGTGCAATAAAAAAATTACTACTTACTACTACTACTAACCCTGAAATGGAAGTAATACTAATGTGTTTAACCTTAAGAGGGCTGATATTAAGTAGTTTGTTCAATGATATCGCACCCCCTGGTGTTTCACTTGAAGGCAAACAAAGTAAGGTAACTGAAGTAACTGAAGCTAATCGACATTAGACATGTGAATTCAATAATTAAAAAGAACTACTTTTTTACACCTTAACACACTTTTATAATTATTATGTTGTTTTCGGTGATGTTTTATAACCTGAATAATTAATAGTTTTTGAAAACTATAATATACTAATAAAATAATAATAAAGCTTTTTATTACATTTCTCAATTAATTTACATCTTTTGTTAGTAGTTTTCTTATTCTAATGTGAGTAGGTATTCTAAATTTAATCCTATATTACATAGTTTGAAATAGATCCCTTAAGGGCCTTAAAAGCCTCTCCCATCGTTTTCCATTTTTCTTGTTCTTTTCCGAGAGTCCACCAGTTTTTGCCAGCTACTTCAGGTATATCATCTGCCCATCGTTTCTTTCGTCTTCCGACCTTTCTTTTGTTGACTGTGAAGTCCACCTTTTGTCTGTGTACCTTGTAATGTGACCTGCCCATTGCCACTTCAGCTGCAGGGCATGTTCGACGGCATCTTACAAGTTTGTCTTCTTTCTTTTCTCTTCAATTCTTACTTTCTCTATTTTTCTTAATTTTAGCATGTTCCTTTCCATAGCGCGTTAGGTAGTCATTATTTTATGTTTTATTTTATTTGTAACTGTAATATACTGTCGTAATAATACACTGACTAGCAAAAATGACTAGTCACTTACATAGTCGACCGATAGTAGATATAGTCGATATTGCCTTATCAACTTATTATAGTTTTATGAAGTCAAAGGAACATTGATGCGTATTTTATCTCTTATTTCCTTTAAGTAAGTGAATAGTTATTTTTTCTTGTCAGTGTATGTAGGTGCAAATAAATGTATCATGTTTATTACACAGTCTCATATATTTAAATGTATATTACATCTCTTTAATGTCGATTAGTTCGGTATGGGCAAAGGCGAAACATTATTTTATTATATTGTCAGTCAGACAGCCATGGCGTCGCGACGAAATGTATGGCTGGCTGGACAGCACCTGACTAGCTATATGTGGCATACGTAGGGTAGTCGGATCCACTCGCCACCCGTTTCGCCACGCACCTGCCCCTACAATTGCTCTGTCTAGACGTCTTCGATTGCCTTGAACAAGGGGTCCCAAACCACCGGATTTTGCCGCCACCAGAAGTTGGCAAGCGCTAGCGTTCACGGGTCCTCCCCTTCTCTGAAACCGCACTGTACGCGACCATTTCGGTTCTAAAGTGTGAGAATGAAGTTGGGTCCCTGTCGTTGGCGAGCAGTGCGATGGTAGAAAGTAGCCTTGGGCATCATTTCAAACATTTCCTCAGAACACAACCTATTGTACAAGGGGTAGAACTCACACAGGGAGGCAAAGTCTCTCCTCAGACTTAAGGCAAGTGAGTTTAAAATTGTCGACAATTCTCACAGCTCGTTGTTGAACCGAGTGAAAAGGGCCAAGCTGATATCCGGGTGCACCCGCTCAGAGATAGCAGCAGTACTCCATATGGGGCTGGACTTGCGAATTGTAAAGCAGTAACCTTTGCCCCAACGTGAAGTTCTGCTTCGCTCTGTTGAGTACGCCAAGTTTTTTGGACGCCAGCTTCACCTTGTCTTGCAGTCGATCTCGGAACTGAACGTCGCTAGAGATGTCGACACCAAGGATCCCAATACTCTCGGAGTTTGAGAGGGGAGTGTTCTGGAATTGTGGGAACACAGCGAATGGGGTTTCCTTAGCGCTGAACGCGCAGACTTGTGTCTTCGTAGGGTAGAATTGGACTAAGTTTTCCCGTCCCCAGCCAGCGCCTTGGACAGAGCCTTTGTTACTTTCCAATATAAATATATTATAAGTACTTTGACATGACATGAAATATGTTGATGGATTGTGCGAAATAAAATTGGGAATCGCACAGAGAAGATAATTGTTAATTTCGGTGCTTGCATTTTTCTTAGTTTCACTTTTAATTTTGTCTATTTTACTTTTTAGTAAGTAAAGTTAACAACTGGTAGTAATTTATTTTTAGAATTGTTGTATACTTAGAGTATAGTTATTACCTTTTGTGTTCCAGTTGGATGGTAATATTGCTAAATAGTTCTGCTTATTTAAAAAAAAAAATACGTACCTGATAAATAAGTATTTCCTGCCACATTTTTGTGAAATGTTTTAACTTACCTTGGAAAACTGTTTGAGACCATTTGTATGAAGATCAATATTAATTAAAAAAAAAACAAGTAACCCACTATGAAAATGGAGTAATTTTGCGATGGATCTGTACCCATATAAGAGATAGTATTAATTGAAAAATTGGAACTAACCGTCTTTAAAAACGGAGGAGGTTTGCGATTTGTCTGTACTCACACTTCCATACTCATATTATAAATTTGAAAGTCTCGATGTCTGACTGCCTATCAATCTGTAAAGTTTTGCGGTCTTCATAACTATTGATCATAGGCTATAAATTTCATTCTCATCTCATCAAGATCTTTATTTCAGATGACAGCGGTCAAACTAGAAATAACCATATCTTCATATTTAATTCATTTCAATTGGTAAAACCGCAAAACTTTATAGTTTGACAGTTGTCATTCAAAATAGTATTTAAAAATAAATATTTGAAACATATTTTTAAAAATATTAAAAGATCTAAAGTACCTACTTATTCAATATAAAATTAAAAATATTTAGAAAAAATAGTATAAAAAACAGCACCTACCAATACACATTTAGATATACACAAAATGCAAAAAATTAAGCTTAATTTAAAGGACATACATACATACTAACAAGTTAAAAACATAACTCTCATTTTTAGCTTTGCCACTGTCGGGTTATAACTGTCTCAAACAGGAAGACATGCACGATTTCAGGCCAATTCAAAATTGATTCACCATTTTCACTCGCAAATATATGAGGTTATGAAAAAAATCGGCCAAGTATCGGCTTGGACACGCACACGAAAGATTCCGTACCATTTTATTTTTTTGTATTTGTTGTTATAGCGGCAATAGAAATACATCTTCTGTGAAAATTTCAACTGTCTAATTATCATGGTTCATGAGATGCAGCCTGGTAACAGACAGACGGACGGACGGACGGATGGACAGACGGACAAACAGTGGAGACTTAGTAATAGGGTTCCGCTAATTACCCTTTGGGTACGGAACCCTAAAAAAATAATAGTTGTGCCTTGGAGAATACATTTCTATTGGTTTTCACAGCGTTTGGTTGCAACCTTTTTTTTCAGTTCAGTTGGACGGTGAGGATCTAGATCTTTAAACCTGTCTTTAAAATTTCATCAAAATGGAAATACAAGTACCTACAAAAAATAGAATTATACGTACGTTTCATCACAAGTATGCATTTTAAAATGAGCTAGATTGAGCAAAACTGGCTGTGAGCAGACCAAGTTCTATGACCAGTTTTTTTTTAAATAAACAAAATATATTTTATAAGACAAAAATTAATTAATAATTTATTAAAAAATAAAGACGACTAATATTGACATGGTCACTACAAAGTCGTTGAATAACTGTTCACATAGATAGGTACTAAATAAATGAACCGACTAAGTTTTAAAATTAGATTCCACAACTTTTTGCTTAGAAGAACTACGTTGTGAGACTCATATTTTTGTTCATGTTATGTTTTCGATGGTTTTTTTTTTTTACTACAGGCTCGACACGGCTATAAATCACGCGAGCGGAAAACGTACCCGACCCAAACGTACGCTGCGGAAGCGCCGAATGCGTCCGGGCGGCCATGTTGTCTGCGAGACCGCCCGCTCCGTTTCCGGCGGAACTGGGGTCCTTGCCAGCCATTAAGAACATAGACCATATCGAAAGTTACATACGTTAAACATACTTACATTCATAACAGCACGCCTGTTTCCTAAAGGGCTGTGCAAATACTTCCACTTAATTCAATCTCAAAACAAGTGCGAGCTTCTTTTGCAATACTCACTCGCACCAGTGCTTTCACACACGTTCGACGGTTTAGAGTACACTTGTAGTGTTAAAGTGTCATAAAAATAAAAATGTACCTACAGTATGCTTTTAGAAACCTAAAAAACTTCAATGTACTGATAATCAATGAGTCACCGTTAGAGGGCTGCACCTTACAGGTCTCGATAGAGCGAATTTCAAAAATGTGCTATAGAAATATATGAATATTTTGTATTATCACTGCACTTCTACTAAAAGTGGCCGTTTCTAGCAGATATCCTAATTATAGCTTAATTTCAATTGTTTGCCTAGAATTGGAAAAGGGGTATATTGTTCTGTCTAGGCTCACTTCTTGTCACAGTGGTATGTGACAAGAGGTTGTCTCCCACATCATGATGTGGGTGTATTTTAAGTCACTGCTTTACCCTGAGCTACGTTATATAATGCTATCAACAACTCAAAGATTTATTCTAGAAACAATAAAAACGTTCTAAAAAATAGCTTATAACAAATTCTGTAAAATCAAATTTTTTCAAACTAACTTTTTACAAAGAGGAAATTGAGTGTAATTTAAGTGTAAGTATCTACAAAACGTGTAACTGTTTTACATAATTGTAAGCTTTGCGTGTTCTGCAGTAGTAAACATAGGACCGTATTTGTTTTCAACTGAAAGCCCACGAGCGCTGTATAATTGCAAAAAACATAAATTTACTGTTAAACTTTTAACACCATGTGGAAAAACACAGCGTAGTTCACATTTGTATTTGTTCTACGATGATTAAAAACCAAATAATATTACAAATAATGAAAATATTGTCGTGAGTTTATCGTTATGTTTACTAAAAGGGAACTTACGGCAACATACTTTTCTAACCCGGTGGTCAAACCTCAAAACTTCAGTTTATACCATACCATATAAAAATGCTGTTAACTTACGCGACACTAGCGACAGATACCGGGTCAGAAAAGTTTTTTGCGCTGTATTTGTATATATTTTAAATCTCTTGAGTAAGAGTACCCTCAGAAAAAAGTTTTCCGCGAGTGCTATCACGAGAAACTATTTATTGATGTCGCAATCTATCAACGGGTAACTTGATTTTTTGCACACCTTTGCAGATATTAAAAGTAGCTAATTCGATCGAAAGTTCCCACTGCAAATATTCTGTGGATTACATTTCTCATGGAAATACAAATTTCGGACAAACCAATGGACATCATTATTCGAAGTATATTTTGTACGAAAATAGCTAAAAGGGTGGATATTTACATGGCCCACTTTTAAACTCTGTTTTTTGCGCAGGCGAAACCGTAAGCATAAGCTAGTATTGCATAGGTACGTTAATTGAAACGCCACATTAAATACTATTCAATTTACTACGACTGACTATCTCGACGTTTTGCGGTGTCCCCAATTCGCTCTGAATACGGCAATATGTACCGATTATGTCCGCTTGAATGGACAAACGCGTTTCGAATGCTGTTCGAAACCCGATTTTGACACTGTTTGATACTAGATTCATAGTATTTTGCAGGAATTGGTCATAAAGTGGCTCTTCTTGCACTACTTTTAGGGTCCTAATGCAGTCCATAAAAATGCGTTTTACTTATGATTCATAATATTAGTAGGACTAATATTATAAATGTGAAAGTTTGTATGTCTGAATGGATGTTTATTACTCAATCACGCTTCAAACACTGGACGGATCGGAATAGAACTTGGCATACATATAGGCTAGGTCCTGGAATAGCATATAGGCTACTTTTTATTCCTGAAAATTCAAAAGTTCCTGCGGGCATAACTATAACAGAGTTAAACGAACTATTGCTGCACCTTAAAGCATGCCATAGCAATCCATTGGTATAACTAATTAATTAATCAATTGGAGTTAATTAAGGAGTTCCACGCCGATAACCTAATTCAGGGCGGGCGGAGCCGCTGGCAAAGTCTAGTACGTTATAATAACACTACTGGCGGCATGACTGGCTAGTGGTTTTGATCCACAAGCGCGGCCATGATAGTTAACTCTAAATTCTAGCAGCTACAATTTTCATAGAAGTTTCTACCGATTTATTAAACGACAAACTAAGCTTACTTATATCATTATATAGATACAGTGTTATACATATAGTGTATTGTAATATGGGTATTGCATGTACGATACACACTTAGTTAACTTTTATATCAATTATATGTACTAAATAATATTTGACATTAACCGTCAACTTGAGACCGACTACAAGTATTTAAGCACAAGGTTTCTAGCCGTGTAGACCATGATCAGTTGCTACGGTCAGTTATTTAGTACATATTTCATTTAGGGCAAACATCCTTTGACAGTACATTAACCGATTGAATTGCTAAACCACTGACCCAGTATGTACATACAATTTAGCGTGGAGGGTTCAAACAGTTTAAATCAATGACACGTAAGATGTCGCTGTAATGTTATTACCTATACTGATTTTCGTCCCTTATATTATGGAGCATTGTCAGGTTCAATTTTATGGACCATTTTCGGATCAACTTGCTTTAAATATTACCAGGCAGTCCCCGAATAAGCGATCGAATAGTTTAATTGCATACCCAGTTTGTAGATGTAATGTAAGGTGAAGGTGATGTTACTTACCCCCACTACTAAAAAGAGATATGTACTCGACCCTACCTTCGACCTCCTAAATCTAAACCAACCAAACTAGCAATTATTGGAATGTATCAGGATTTTAAGATAATAATAATTCGAAACTTGAAAATGAAAGAATAAAGGTTTAGCTGTGTGATCATCTAACTAAGTGGTAGTACCTTATTACCATTGTATAACGTAAGCCGCTGGTTCTTTAAGAGAATTACTAAAACACCGATCTAGGTTAGAAAAATAAACCGGCCAAGTGCGAGTTGGACTTGCGCACCGAGTGATCAGTACCTACCACCATTTATGTAATCTACAAACACAAACAAAAATATTTAAATTGCGGCTTACGATTTATGACGTATTAAAAAAAATTACTTACTAGATCTCTTTCAAACCAATTTTCGGTGGAAGTTTGCATGGTTATGTACATCATATATTTTTTTCAGTTTTATCATTCTCTTATTTGAAGTTACAGGGAGCGGGGGGCACGCATTTTACGACTTTGGAAGTATCTCTCGCGCAAACTATTCAGTTTAGAAAAAAATGATATTAGAAACCTCAACATCATTTTTGAAGACCTACCCATAAAAACCCACACGTATGGGTTTGATGAAAAAAAATTTTTGAGTTTCAGTTCTAAGTATGGGAAACCCTAAAAATTACTATTTTTTTTCTATTTTTGTGTGAAAATCTTAATGCGGTTCACTGAATACATCTACTTACCAAGTTTCAAAAGTATAGTGCTTATAGTTTCGGAAAATAGTGGCTGTGACATACGGACGGACAGACAGACAGACATGACGAATCTATAAAGGTTCCGTTTTTTGCCATTTGGCTACAGCACCCTAAAAAGATAGGAAAAAAGGTGTAAAATCATAAATAGTATATACATTAAATTACAGAATGTATACAACGTAATTGCTTAGGAACTTTGTCGATTGAATATTGTTGTGGGATTTGTAACCGACTACAAAAAAGGACGCCCTCAATTCGCCTGTAGTATTCTTTGTAAAACATTATTTTGGTTCGTTAGAATAAAATGTAGTTACTTACGCAACAGGTTTTAGGTTTCTTTGTCATAATAGTGTTTCATATGTGTAATTAAACTTGCATTTGAAATCCAGATATTGTTTTAGCATTTAATTCAAAGCTTTTACATAGATAACGAAATAGGCTAGAGAAAATTCGTTTAAAAGTATTTGGTATTGGAAATACCATGTTACAACTGAATGGCCTGTAAAGTGGTTTCACAGCGGGACAGCGATCCTATCAATCAATGGCTTACACTTTAATTAAAGTCTACTGACTGCCTTTGAGTGCTGACGACATATTGCTTACTGACACGCCACCGCTATGTTACGTCCGATATAAAAAAAATTAACCATGAGTAATGTTAAAAGATTTATTCTATTCCAAAATATTGGTACAGCAATATATATATTAAAACACAATAATAATAACACACTATATTTAAAGAAAAACACATAACGAGTCAAACTCGCATAAATATGATATTATATATATTTTTTTTTATTGGTACACGCCGGGTATGAACCTCCACCCCTCAGTACGCAAGTTGAAATTAAAACCCTAGGTCACCACCGACTTGACTGCATTGACAGTCCTAAATAATAAAAAAAATATAAAAGATTTAATGCTGAGTTTCTTGCCGGTTCTTCTCGGTAGAAAATCATTGTGAACCGGTGGAAAATTTTATAAAATTAATAATTAAAGTTACGATTTAAAAGTGCTGTTTGAGTTTGAGTTAATTTTGAAATGTACATTGGTAGTCAATTCTATATTTTGTGTAAAGATATGTTATTTTACTCAAATTGAATATCTGTCAATGACGAACGTTTCACTAGGGTTATATGGGACCCCAGTATCCCGGACCTGGATAATAAAAAATCACACAAATAAAAAAGCCGGATGACTTTTTTATTTTCCACAAAGATGATCAAAGATTATATCAGTAGCCACATTGTTTCCAGAATAAATTAAAAACTGTCGGTATTGCATTAAATTCGTAATATTTCGTTTCACAGGCAAAAAACTATCTTCTATCGTTTTAGCTAATGGTACAAACCAACTTTTCCCCACGGTTTTATCAGAAAATATAAATTCCAATTGGATTATCAAACACATTCAGAAAAACTATTTGTTTACCTTATTTAATAATTGTATAGCAGTAGTAGATATTATAGAAATTGTTTAATGTCATTGTTTATGACAAATACACCACAAGATTCCTTTTTCAGTATAGATACCAGATGAAATAATGTAGATTTTTTTGCAAATAGGTCTATTCGTAAACAATATTGACTTACAACAATACGACTCAGCGCTCTCTGTCATTAAGATCGTATCAGTGATCATTATGATACGACACTTTTTACACAAACTAAAAACGTAGGTACATATTATGTTGATATTAACAAGTTATTAGATAAGAGAATGCTCAGCAACGCGCGAGTGATACCCTAGGTGTTGCAAGCGTCCATAAGCTGCGGTGCTTACCATCAGGTGGGCCGTTTGCCACCTAAGTGGTATAAAAAAAATGTTACTCCGGAATAATGTAACTTTGTATTAGCGAAACAAGTTTCAAGAATTGGTTTCGTAGTTACAGAGAAAAACCCTACATAGATACAAACAAACAAATTGTATGTATTAATATAAAATAATATTAATAATAATAAATAAGGATAAGGATTCATATAACAGAAGACTACCCAAATGATGTAAATGCTTTTGCTTTAAAATTGTAGTTAACTTTTCCTCAAACCAAAGGATAATAAATAACATAACATGATAAAATACTTCAAAGTGTAACAGTACAGCATAAATGGAATAATGGCTCATTATATCATAACTTTCTACCCTTACTGAAGAAATATCGTTGCTAACCTATTTGTGAAAATAATAAATTTATACTTTTTCTTAAAATTACTAAGATTAAATACTGTTCACAGTTGAGAGAAATCTTTATTAGAATTGGGAGTAAGACAGGTTGCAAGAAAGTATATATATCGAGCTATATGCAGAACAAGAAGGTGTATGTATATATATCGAGCTGTATTTATGTTAATATGCAGATTGTATTGTTTTGTACTAATAATAATATACTTACAAATTAATACTTTTATACGGATCCACGTTTTTATAACGAAACAATAATTAGGGACTAAAATTTTAAATTTATCACATTTTAAATAAATTTTAACTACAATCAGAATTCAGTTGACTTTGCAATATAATAATTTTGTTGACTTAACAATTCCTAACGTAACAACAATCATGTGACAACTATTTACTTATTATCCGTGTGTATGTTGTATAAGTTTTTAGTTTGAGAAAAATAAATCAGACTCAATTATTATTGTCTCAATTTTTTTTTTCAAAAGTCAAATAGTTTATTTCTCAAAAATAGGATACAATATCACTTTTTTGACGTCAGTATAATATGCAAGGAATTCATAAACTACTACCGTTTCGGAATCAAGATGGCGTTCTGGGGAGAAGAAACGGCGAAAGAAACTCTCCAGCTGTCACTCTTTTCAATTTTAATTATAACGATTGGTACATTTCCAAATATAAGTACTATGATAACATCATTTTAGTTATTCCCATTTATCTTTAAGATAGTCTTTAATTTAATAGTAAGCTTATTTGACAAGTTTCTGTTTACATACTTTTGCAGGGATTTTGTTGTAAAAATAGCTTTAATAAACAATTGAAAGATTTATATCTCCGCTTCTGTTTGTATAATATTACATCACAGAATGTTAAACTTTGAAAGAATTTAAAAACTTACCTCAGTTTTGATTTACTGCCAAAAATAGGAAAGAGGTGAAATATTACAAAAATTATCGAAAAAAAAGAAAGGACAGGTTAAATAAATTCTCGAAAACTAAACAAACACGACCTGCGAATTAATATTATATGTATAGAGAACTCACAAAAAAACTATTAAAGTCGGAAATTAAGTATCACTAACAATTATTTTGTTGCAGCACTAACAATGTGGAAATATAAATAACCACAATAATATGGGTCACTGGAGATGTTTCGTATGCGGCAGGCGCTAGGCCGGCTCTAGACGACGCGTCTCGACATTCCGACGCCAAAGTTCTACTACGAACTCTCGACATGATTTCACTTCGACTTTGCTCAATGAATTTTAAAAAGTTTCAAATTTCTGTATCTTATAATTCAAATAAATAAATGTTTTGTAATCCATAACAAATATTAATAATGCATTTGTCTTTATTTATACAATTAAGGTTGAAAACAAGCTTGCGGACCGCATGACGGAAAGCCGTCAACGGAGCCTATGGACGCTTGAAACCCCTGGGACATCACTCGCTGTAGACTGTAGTCCTTAGAGAAAACCTTGGCAGAGGACCGAGTGCCAGACCATAAACAGCCACTCTGTCTGTCTCTTGATTGGAGACACAAGTTCTCTGCCCTTTTCCTTCGCTACGATACGAGAGATGTTTGCACAGCCCGTGTAATAACCGTCTCCATTACTGCCATCTGCATATCATGTATGTTTTTGATGGACAACATGTGCCGTAGAAACAGCGTAGTGGACAGCGCAGAGCCTTGTGGGATACCAGCATTGATGTCCATACCATCAGAGCAACAACCGTCAACTACAGCACGTATTTGTCTGCCGGACATAAAGGTAGCCACCAATTTGTAAAAACCCTCGGGCATTCCTTAAGATGGCAACTCCGATGGCTAGTACGTATCGGTGTGTGAGATAAACTAGAAGGTCACCAGTCAAGCGACCGTGGCAAAATCATATTAACGGTAGCTGACTAAGTCGAGTTTTTCTAGGTATCTGACCAGCTGTCTGTTGATCATACATTTCATCACCTTAGAGAGGAGAGAGGTAATATCGATAGGTCTGTAATTCGACGGATCTGATCCATCGCCATTTTTGGGCATCGGGTGCACATTTGCAGTGTTCCATGAAAACGGAAATTGCCTAGTGTGGTAGGGAAGCGCGAAGAGGCACCTGAGTACAGGAAACTATTCAGAAGCACACTGTTTAAGCACCGTTGCTGGTATACCGTCTGGCCCACTCGACTTATAAACGTCTAAAACAGCAACACCCGCCGCACCTCCCGCTGTGTTTTGGAGATTTCTGGCATGGTCTTACCGCACCACGGTGTTCGAGTTTCAGGCAAAGAAAATGTCTAGTAGATCGGCTTTCTCTTTAGCACTATGGGCCAAGTCACCATCATGTCTGCATTGGTGGTAACGACGACTGGCTAAAATTTCCTTCGGCAGCTTTTGGCAGCTTTGTGCGTCCTTCAAGAAGCAATAAAGCATCTATTATAGAGCTGAAATTTGGCACAGGGACAGATGAACAAACGGAAATGGACAAAAGTTATTTTTTTATCACGAAAAAATTCACAAAATATAGCTTAATTTGTGGATAAATAGAATTTATTAAAGGTAAATGTGAGACTTGTTAAAAATTGTGAAAAATTCGTAAGTATGTGTATTTCTAACAAAATCGTTGCAGCTTTACAGATTAACAACGAGCCTTTCGAAGCACGGAGGAACTAGTAAATATGTGCCACTAGGCACCCATCCAATGACTGACCACACCTGACTTTAGGCAGAAAGGGTTCCAATTAAATCCTATTCCACATTCTTTGCATTTAATATTCATTTAAAAATCTATCTAATTGTTATAAAGAGAGGGCAAAATCCTCATTCGTCCAGTTGAAAGCATAGAATAATTTCAAATTTTTGCTAAATTTTAACTCGCCAATGACGACCGACCGCGCTACCACAGCCGTTAAATATATTTAATAAAAATAAAAAAAATATATCAATATAATTCGCTAATTATATTCTAATTGTAGTTTCGCATTTGCAAGAAGTTTCTTTTCCCTGTGTTTTTGAGTAAAACTCTACACAAGTTTCGGCCGTGAGGTCGTTGCCGGATTCGTATTATTGACAGCCTTGACTTTGGTTCGGCTTTCATAATCTACTGATCCAGCAAAGTCTTACATTATTTGTGAAATACATTTATAGCTTCAATTGGTAAAACATTTGAGCAAGCCAATCGATTTCTGTAAAATGAAATACAAATAACTCAGGCCGCTGATTACACCGACGCCTAAGTGTAATGCAAGAATAATATTTGTAAACAGGAGATAATACAGTGATAAAAATATTTGTTAATTGATTATAACATATTTGTAAAAATATTTAACGTATGGATTTTCAGACGACTAATAATATCAAGAAGTGACATTATTCTTTTTTGCTATATGATTTAGTTAAAGCAAAAATTCTTAAAAAATCGAAGATTACAACAAACCACTACAAGATACACTACGAGGATTTTTTCTTTTAATTTTAAAAACGACGCTAATTTAAATAGACTTTCACTTATAGAAAACAATTTTAGTGACATTTACAATAAAAATAATAGTGAAGTGTTTTAGGAATTTTAGAAATTAGAAATTAGGAACTTTACGACTTCGATTTGAATTTTCGATTCGATTCGATTTCGTCGATGAGTTATGTACCTAGTCTAACTAGAAAAACATTATAGTGAGTCTCTGAACACAGTTATTAGTAAGTACTGCAAGGTTCATTTCAATAAGGAGTAGCTAGAGATATTAATGATGTATAATATTGAATATCTTAGACTGATAAATTTAAGCCAGAGATACTACAAGTCTATTGTTTCTACGCATAGTTTAGATAATTAGTTAAAAGAGGTTTATACCTTCCCCACTCTTTACCACAGTGGGATAGCTAAGGATAACCAGATGATATGGGTGTTATTAATTACATACTACACAAATGAACGTATGTGGTTAACATACGTTCATTCTGTTTCCTTAGATTTTCACAAATTTATAGAAATTTATTATCTATAATATACTAATTATTGACTTAATGTTATGTAACGGCGTGATACAAAGTTGTAACGGTGTGTGTGTAAACTCAAATGCTGTATCTAACGGTGTGATACAACTTCTAATGCTTTACAATGTTACTATCACCGAGTTAATTTAGTGGAGTGGATTTGCTCGGGCATTGTCGTCGGTTGCTTATCATATCCGCCAACCGACAACTTTACAGGATCAAAGTTGAAGTATTATTGTATTCTTTGAAATTCAGATTTTGTGCCTGCCAATAAATTCTTTTATAAATTTACATTGGTGATTTTCTACGTTACCGCTACAGCAGTGTTAATTTAACTAATTGCTTCTGTTTTTAAATTTAATCAACATCTGCTTTTATTTTGGTATATAGTCTATTTTGAGTAGATATTTGTACATCTATGCATAAAAAGAAATAAAAAGTTTATAAAATACATTATTTTATGTCTGATATAATTTTGAATTACATGATAAATATACTTTGAATGATTTTTATATAATGGAAACGTTTTTCAATATTCTATTTCGTATTATTATATACTTTATGTAGTTAACTATATAGTTATTTGCGAAATCGCTGCAATACGATGTGTCGAGATGCATAACGACGCCATATCGACAAATCCGTTGAAAACGGAGATCCATGTAGAATATGGAAATTTCTTAAGTCATTAAGAGTTGGTAAATCTCAGGCTACACCAATTTCAAAAGATCTTAACTTAGATTTACTCAATCAACATTTCACTTCTGTACCTGCTATGAATAGCAGTAAAAAAGCGATAACGCTGCAAAATCTTTCAATGACCTCAACTCCTGACTTCCTCTCTCAATTTACTGATTGTGATGTTAAGAAGAGTATTATATTTATATCTTCAAGTGCTGTTGGTAGTGATTGCATAAGCCGTGCTATGATTATTCCAATTATTGACCTAATTATTCCTATAATTACTCACATTTTTAATTCATCTATTGCATCTGGAGTATTTCCTGAAGCTTGGAAAGATGCTCACATTATACCGTTGCCTAAAAAATCCAATCCAACTTCTTTTTCCGATTATCGACCAATTTCATTATTACCATTCCTATCTAAAATCCTTGAGCGGCTCGTTAATCAACGGTTAAACCTTTTTCTAACTCAAAATAGTTTATTTAATACCTTGCAATCTGGCTTTCGAACCGGTCATAGTACTGTTACTGCTCTCACTAAGATCATTGATGATATCCGTTATAGTATGGACAGTAAGCAAGTCACTGTCTTGTCTGCTCTGGATTTTAGCAATGCTTTTAACACAGTGTATTTAGACATTTTGTTGGCAATCCTAGGCTCTCTTAACATATCTCCAACAGTAATTGACTGGTTTCGTAGTTACTTGGGTGTCCGCCGACAGTGCATTCGGGTAGAGGAATCTTTCTCTAACTGGTGCCCATTAACTGCCGGCGTACCTCAAGGTGGCGTGTTGTCCCCACTCCTGTTTGCAGTTTTCATTAACACTATCACTCTTAAACTATCTTCTCTCTACTATCTATATGCAGACGATCTCCAGATTTATGCACATGGTCCAATAGAAAATATCGTAACAACAATTCAATCTATTAAGTCTGACCATGATAAAATAGTTAAATGGTGTGGATACTATGGACTTCGACTTAATCCTCTCAAGTCGCAGACCATAATTATAGGGAGCCCAAAACTAATATCGAAGATTAATTACTAAATCTTGGACTCCACAAATCAAGGAAATTAGCCGAAAAATGTTTGCTTCGGCCGGAACCCTGAGAAGATTACGGAATCTTTTACCTGTGTCAACTAAAATTGTGCTTGCTCAGTCTTTACTTCTTCCTTTACTTGATTATGCTGACATTTGCTGTACTAACCTGACAGAGGAACAACTTAATAAACTGGAGCGTCTACAAAATCTTTCACTCGCTTCATTTTTGGACTTCGAAAATATGACCATGTTTTAGAATTTCGTTTACAACTCAAGTGGCTCCCAATCCGACTTCGCCAGATTGTATATATTCTTTCACTCCTCTATAACGTGCTATTCAATCCATCTACACCATGTTATGTAAAAGAGCGGTTTAATTTTATCAGCTCGCCTTGTCTAATTCTTCGCTCGTCTACTAGTCTTCTTCTTAAAACACCATAGTTAATATTATAAATGTCAAATGTTTGGATGGTTGTACAAGCATGTTACTCAATCACGCCAGTCACTCATCACAGATGAACGGATCTGGATAAAATCTGGCTCAGAGATAGACTATAGTCTGGAATAGCATAAACCTTTTATCCCAGCAAATTCAAATAAGTTCCCGCAGGAGTAAGCTATATCTTGCTATAACAAACTTCTTAAGTATAATCTAGGAGCTGCCGTAGGAATACTAAGCCGATAACCAAATTTAGACCAGCGACTAAAAGATAGTGATTCAAATAAATTTAATTCTTTCTTTAATTCTTTATTGTACAATATAAACACATATTAGCACACAAAAAAAAGAAAACTTATAAGTACAAAGGCGAGCTTATCCCTTAAAAGAGATTTCGTGATTATTAAAAAAATTACACACATCTGCAGGTAGAGTATTTAAAAAGAAAAACAAATTTATTCCTGACGCCATAACGAGATAGAGATCGAGAGATTAAAAGAACACTCTGTTACTAAAAGCCTCTTTGAGATGACTTACTCGAAAACTTTTTCATATTTTCACACAGTGCTTTTAAAACTTTTGTTACGACTCTGTTATTTATATTTTCAAGACATTGTTTGTATTTTTTATTGAGTAATTTCTTCAATCTACATACTGATCTGTAACAAACACATTTTTGCGTTTATGGATTTAGTAATCTATAAATGAAAATACGTTTTTTTTTGTTTTTCTGTTTTGCCAAGGATAAGGAACCATATTATACAACCAAGTTTCATGTTTAATTAAAATATATGGTTTAAACTAAGTTTTTAAGTCAGCATTTCACTAAGGTAATGCTTTCAGAAGTTAAAAATGATTTGAATTGTGGAATTAGTATAGATATTTGAAGTATGAGTTTTGACATATCGTTTGGCAATCGTTAACCGGAAGAGCAGATGGACATGACGAAACGGTAAGGTTTAGGTTTTCATTAATTTTCTACCTACCTACCTACTGGATCCTAAAAATGATAGTAATCAATTTGCTACTACAACTACTTAACACATTCCAATAGATCATCTACATAGCTGCAAATGACAAAGTTTTATATTTTGTCTTTTTTTATATCACTAAGGTGGCAAACAAATTTGCGGTCTGCTTGATGGTAAGCGCGTCACCGCAGCGTAATCTAAGTCTGGTTTCTCAGATCTAAGTCTGGATCCTTACAGGATTATATAGCTACTTCCCTGTTTTGTATGCAGTTTGGATAAATGTGACAGACAATGCAAAACACTTATTTTTTTATTATAATAGTAGTTGCTTCCCTGGCGTATTATGATGATATTAGTAGAATCTAAAACATAGACTTTGAAACTTATGAAGGCGAAATATTATTTTGTCTATACATTTTGTTATTTTGCATAAGTTTAAAAAAAGGGGTTTTTTAAATTAGCATATATTTTGCCCTAAATATTAAGAATAAAAAATATAAATAAAATAATGAAAGTGTTGAAGGTGATATTTGATAGTGTATATATATATATAATGGGTATGTTTGAAAGCGAAATAACAAAATTTAATTTTGTTCAGTCAGTTTTTTCTCTTGTTAGTTAATGTCAAATGTTAAACGAATGTTCTGTCGAATAATAGCTATCATGGATGAAAGCTACTATATCAATAGATCTATTGGACACACGCAATAAAACGATATTGTAATAAGTTTGTAAAGCTAGTTGTAGTTAATTTACTTGACGATTAACAGTGTTCTTAGTAACGCATTTGAAAAAAAAGATTTTGATTTTGATTTTGATTATGTGCATAGAGCACTACAATATTGGTGATAATTTCTATCATACAAGTTTATCTTGTATGAACTGGAATCTCATCGAAAATTTTGGGAACCTGCTCTGCCCAGTATAAGTAAAATGTTTATTTCTTCTTCGTACAAAACATAATTAAAAAAAGTGAAAAATTGCAAAATAATATTGTCATTTACTATTTTTAGAACTCTTTGCATTGTTTGTAGAATATGTCTGAGTTGTATTTCGGGTTTCTGCTAAAAGTGACTGCCAATATATTGCAGAATTAAATAATAATAAAACATGTAACAACGAATACCAAAATTGGAAAAATTGACAATTATATACTATGTAGTAATTCCATATAGATGGGAAAGAGTCGTAATTCTTTTCACGCATAATATGCATATTGTCATAACACAGGTAAATCAATAGGACATTAAGCTGTAAGTCGCAACGGTAATATCCACAATTGGACGGGGAAGGTGGCGTAATACACAGCTTAATCAACGTATCGATACTTGTCATATTTCGTCCGGCACATCACCAGTTAATTTTCATAAGAGATTGTTAATGTTGAATTGTATTGCAGCAGCGCTCTGAATTGTCATTGATAGTTATTTTTATGGGGAGCTGCCGTAAGAACCTACGCCGATAGCTAAATTCAGCGCGGGCGAAGCCGCTGGCAGAAGCTAGTCTCAGAATAAAATCGTTAAAAGTATGTTACAAATCATCAACACAAATTAATTGTTAAATGGATTCGTATTTCAGATTTAAACCAGCGGCGCGAAAATAAATGTTTTAAAACGGATGTTGATTGGATGTTTGTTTAGAAAGACTGTTGATTGGAGGACGTTTTAAGACAAACGCTGATTGGTGGTTGAGTAGGCAACATAGAAATGGCATCACTTAATATTTTCAAAGGTAGTTTTAAAACTTTTACCCGGATTAAAATTTATTCAGAAAATTAAACTTAGGATAAATCGGAAAGAAGTTGTTTTGTAATACGCGTTTTTATTTTTTATTTTATTATTAAATAGTGATGCTACTGTTATTGGGAGTTTTATAATGTTGAATATAACCGCGAAAGTTTAAATTACTTAGAACTTTTATAATATTGAAAACACCCGCGAGACTTGCCTAAGTGAGTCGTTTAACGACCATTAGGGTAGCCTCGTACAATAAAAATTCTAACAATGATAAAAGGTAGTTGTCTTGGTTTTCACGTATTCCGTATAATGGGATGACGTGTTAATTTATTTGAAATTACCCGGGGTTTGTTAGAACCTTACAAACAATTAGAACATAATATTAATATTCTATTAGGATTCTATTAATGTAGGATAATTAGGCCGTTTTATCTAGACCGTTTATATTAATCCAGGACTCTATAATAGCACCTCAACCAACATTACTAGTATAATACTTAAAAAATATTCTTTTTTCTTTGTTAAAATTAATTAAGGCCGGACATCCGTCCGCAATAAAAAACTGGTAGGGGGGTTCTGAAACTTGGGGTGAGAAGGTTGTTAGAAAGGGGTTAGTGGTGATAAAAATGTGCGGTGCCATACATACAGAACATTCTATTGCGGTCACGAGGACCTATCTAAAAACCACGTGGGGTTAAACTACGGCCTGATTGTGCCACCATTACTGGTTAGTAAATACTTTTATATTAGAAGTTATGAGAGTAAAAGTTTTAGTGAAAATATTGTATGTTCTTTGTGAAGTCCTTGAGGTTGTGTGTTCCTACGTGGGATCTTTTGAAAGTTGCAGGCGGGTCAATAATCACGCTTCTGATAATATATTTCAAGAGGCCTGTGAGGGCTTATTTTAACTGAAGGTGTCTAATCTAACGTTGAAAAATCGTAAAGACGAGTTCGCCTTTTCTGTAGTATAGACATTTATGGTAGATAGAAATCTCAATTACCTCAATAGGAAGGAATATATTAACGGACCTTGTTCTCGGACATTTTCAGCTAGGAACAGCAAAACTTTCAATAAAAGTAGAACAGGGAACTAAAATTATACCAGCCATGATAATTGTATTGCCCACTAAAGAAATAGGTCTGCCAAGAGATACAGCAATTACTATGTGTATGTGTCCATGTCCATCCTTGGCGGCGTTAGTAGGGTTTTATTTTGACTGGTTAGCTATTGTAGGTGAGGTACATCGTATGTGGGTGCCCCATAAACCTACCTTCAGGTCGCAAGTCCTGAACACTTAGCTACCTAGATCCCACTCTACAAAACGAATGGATCTTACTTTCAAATGTGGAAGTCGCAAAAATAGGGTTCCTTTGCGTAGGGATGACAGAAAAATCATATAATTCTTTAGTACCTGTGTCCTTAGTACTGATATTTGAGTATTTGCTTTAGGAGTTTTTGTACTGACTTTAGAAATGGTGAAGACTCAAAGTGGGTATTATTTATGATAGTAGATTTAGCTATATTTATTTTCTTGATTTTTTTATGCGTATATTGTATACTATTGTTTGTTATATTACTCTGATGTACCTCCAAAAGAACTGGATGTACTACTTATTTAACACAACGGTTTTCGGGTCCTACCACTTTTGACGATCACGATGGCCAAATATTATAATTATCTACATTATTATTAATTATTAGATTCTTTTGATTTCTGTCTCGTTGAGTGATAGTGGGCTTCGAGGTTTCCTAGAACATCTTATTAATATATTTATATTTAATTTATTTATTAATTAATTACACTTCGCTTTGTATGAAAATATAGATGGTATACGACCCTCGACCACGTTTCATATGAGTATGTCGCTCTATGAGGTTACCAAAAAAATTAGATGCATTTGTACATCATCCGCAGCAAAGGATGGCTTATACATGAAATATAAAATATAATCTTTTTTCATCACATTTTCCGATCTGAAAATTCGTTGATTTTCAGAAATATATAAACACGTAATATAACCATGTAATGAGCTTGTGGTCAAGGTACAACACGCATTAAACTAAACTATGACGATACTTATTAAATTTAATCTCTAAATAAATATCGTCAATTCTCTAATTAAATGGTATTATCACATTGTACTTAATAAACTATGGTTATGAGTAGAACATTAACGCTGTTACTAGAAGTAGTTATGTTGGCGGTGAACGTAAGCATGGAACAATACACTAACCAAGAATACACGTTCAGTCTTACGAATAAATCAGACGGTATAGAGTGGCAGTGCCATAATGCAAGTCTTCACTGCGACAAGCTTACGCAGCAATACAATACCTCTGGTACAGCGATAAGATTTCTCTACCTACAAAGTTTTCCTCTACCTACGAAGTTTCTCTCAACCCACAGGACCATTGGATTGTGTGCTTGCAACGCTTGGTCAGAAAAGAGTGAGGAAGGTTAAAATAACAGATATGATTCAGCAGCATGATGCTCACGATAAACTATTTGATCTTACTTCGGATATCGCAAGATTTGATATTATAAACATCAAAATCGTTAATATAACTGACACAGCGTTTACAAGATTTAGAAAACTTTAAAAACTTCTAATGTCGCAAAATAATCTGAGTTCATTATCTGTAGAAGCTTTTTATTGGAATCATCATCTGGTTAATCTTTACATATCCAATAATAATGCTGCAGAAATCCCAACAGCCTTGATAAGCGAAACATTATATTTAATTATTTTTAGGTTAAAGACAATCTCGAAGAATCAAAACTCAGAAGTCAACAGAAAAGGGTCAAATTAACTTTAAAAAAGGCGATGGAAAGTATTCAGATGTTCCAAATATTCAATTGGAACTGAAGCAACAAAATAAAAAGACCGTTGATCTAGCTGTATCGGCTTTTAATGCCGGCATTCTGTAGTATTTAACATTATATTTTTAACACCAATGTATGGATGTAACGTGTTCAATTAATAAATAATTGTAAATTTGACTCCATATCATCAGATGCAAGAGACGGGAATTTTCCATCTAAATCAAGCATGGTGATAGGAAATTAGAGTGTAAGTATGGACAAACGTAAGTCATAAAACCCAGCTTTTCTTCCGTCCAGTTTCTCATAAGAAACTTTGTCACCAAAACAGCTTGCTTCCAGTTTTAATTGAGCGAGATTCTATGGGGGATGCACACCCACTGTTCATGTTTACTAAGAGCTACTGATTATTCTGGATTTGAAGTGGGTGAGGAAGGCCATTTGCGTGTAGGTCTGCTCGCCAGAACGTCAGCTCCCAATATGAGGTTATGAATTTAAAATATCAATTAGATACGCCAAGTTACTCCGTACATGAAGTATCGAAGATGATAGAGGGAAGGCCCAGGCCAGCTAGTGTCTTTAAGGTCGGCTGAATGCAATTCGATGTTAAGCCTGTCGCTCAGAGGCAATAGATCAATCTCATGAAAAGTTTCCCGAACAGCGTATAAAAACAGGTGCTATTTTGGTAGAGGATTCTTCCGTATTCGACGTTCCTGGAGAATTTTGGATCTAATTTAAAGCCGCAAGACTGGCAAAAAGTCAACATGTTTTTCTGACAGCAGGTTTTTTAGTTCCTCATCATCAGCGTTTAAAACGTTGTAGTTAGCTAACGCTAGTTTCCTGTTTGTATAAGGAACTAATTTATAAATTTAAAAGGGGCTTCATTCACCCTCTTTGTCAAAAACACTCAGGGATTGTACTCATTAACACGGGTGCCTAGCGCCTTAAAGGCTAGTTCATTATGCATCATTTTGTAAATTAAGACGTAAGACTTGGCTGAGGGTAGTTTGTTTTTCTAGCATAATTGAATCGATTTTGGCCTTTCATTTCATTTCATCAGAACAATTTTTGTTAGTGTAGATAGGTATTTCATTGCGAAATCCAGTTATTAGTTAAGATTTCATTGCTACGATTCGCTATTATATTCACTAATTTCCTACATAAACTTGTAAGATGTCAATAGATATAGTTGTTATGACATACCAATGGCCCTTAGATTTTGAGCCGAAAAAGAGATATGTTTATATCTAAATATTGTGTCAGATCAATATGACTTCAAAAAGGCATGTATAGGAAAAGCTTATAAATGAGAACTTAATTCAAAAGTTATGTCAAATGCAAAGAAATAACATAATATGGTTTATAATTTGTGTAAAATTTTCTAAAACTTGGAGCGGCCATATGATTTTTAAATTTTATTACCATCAGATAAGATAAATCCGAATATTATTTTTCTGCTATAGAAACGTAATTATTTTATGAATTAACTAGGTAATGCAATGCAATTTTATTTTTTTCTTCTTCGCCACTTTTTTTTATTCTAGAAAGCAGTTCTAAAGTCACAGAAATAACTATAGGGAAGGAATTGCCCTCCGAAGACGAATCCTTAGAACGTTTCAAGACCGGTAACTGAAGCTAAAAAGTGACTGATAAAATTAGTGAAAGTACTCACCAGAGCACTCAATTGATCAAACGTCGTTTGCTACGAAGTTGAATTCTTGTCGTGTCTAACGATAGTGACGGTCGGCAGCTTGACATGGTTGGCGAATTAAAGGCGGTCTGCATTTGCGGGATTCGCACTTTATTCATCGCGGTATTTAAACACGATATTTCACGAGACTCTGCGGATCTCTAGAGAATAGCCTATTGCGAAAGCGACGCCAAAAGGCTTAACTATTGTCACAGTTCACAGAATTACGGTTTCTTCAAAAAACACTTTATTCTAAACTAATACGGATATTTTAATTCCGTAACCGATTTTAATTTGCAAGGCGGAACCGATGCCGACCAAATCAACGACGAAATGACGAAAATAAATGGTGTACACTGGTAAGTTGTAAGTGCATGGTGAGCGGAAGTATTCGTTTGACTTAACCACGTGTACTCGACAGTGGCGCCACGAAAATGAGGCAGAAATGCATCAAATTTGCAACCAAGCTCTCTCACAACCCGGAGAGAACGTAAGGGCCACAAAATAATTTTAAGGTGAAGTATTAAAATATTTTGTTCTTTTAATTTATTGGGTTTAGCGTGATAAACTGCTTGTTAAAACCCCTTTGAGTAAAAAAAATACATTATAAATAGAAATACGTGGAAAAGCATACCAACATTCATAATAGCTTTATCAATCGTTAGTCATCTTTTAGACTCTTCTTTTGGAGTGCTGAAGGTACGGGTTTCGAAATATGTTTTCATGACCCGGGCTGAGGCTCTGGTGTGTGTTTATCCCCTGGTCAGTCTTGAGTGAAGTTTAAACTGCCATTTAGACTTCTTAGGGCTAAATCTCCTCTTTAATCTTCTTCTCTAGATACAGCAGTTCTCTTTGGAGAGGTCTGCTGTTTTCTGGGGGTCTTGCGTGAAGGAAAGCGATACCCCTAAGAGAATCGTGCGGACTGTTGTCCGCTCTATAAAAAGCTTCAATGCTAGTTGTTGGATGAATGTCGCTACTGTTTGCACCTTGACATCCCTCGCTATTGTGGCGTTCCTGCAAAACGGCTAGCTCCCGTGATGTGCTACGTTTTGGACTCTTTGGGTTCTATTTCTATTGGAGGGTGAAATTAGAGAACACCATGCTGGGGATGTATACGTGAGCCTAGACTTTTTAAACATTTTGTAAATACGGAGTTTGGTCTTGAGCGAAAGTTTGGTGGATAAAAGAGGCCGTAGTACTCCTCTGGCTCCATTGGCTCTATTAATCACATGGTCCGTCATTTTATGCATTTTTAGCGGTCGGTCTATGACACATCCCAGATATTTGACCTGATTATGCCATTCTGTAGGTTGGCCCCTCAACATCAGTGTAGGAGGTAAGTTTGTTTTTTGGCTTCTAAGCATGGCCGCAGTTTTCCCCACATTTACTGCTTTTCTCCATTTGTCCTGCCATGGTGGAAGAAGGTCCAGTAGCCTTTGCATTCTAGCCGCTGCGATGGTGGGCTTACGCTATGATATCATGAAGGCGCTATCATCAGCAAATAACGGCAGGACAACGTCCTCCTGACCCTCTCTCAGCCCCTGATCCTTTAGCGTGTGGATGTCATTCGTTTACAACGCGAAAACAATGGGGACAGGCAACTTTCCTGCGGGACTCCTGCACTGATGGGCTTTATGCTTGACTCATAATACTCAACTGAAATGCAAACTTACGATCAGTTAAAAAGGATGCAATTATTCTCCAATAGCCTCTGGGTATACAATAAGCCCTCGTGCCATACACGGTCAAAGGCCTTTTCGATATCGAGAAAGACTCCGACCGTATATTGACCTTTGTCTCCAACGCCATGTAATTCAATACTCTGGTTAGTTGGAGGGTAGTGCTATGGCCACTACGAAAGCCAAATTGGTCTTAATTTAATAAAGGGCTGTATTCTTTTTAGCAATAAACGTTTAAATAATTTTGCTATTTGAGATAGCAAGGTAATGGGTCGGTAACTGCCGGCTTTCCTCCTATCTTTCCCTGGTTTAGGGAGGACTATGACCTTCCCTACCTTCCACTTGGTAGGGAAATGCCCTGTGCGCAGGATCCCGTTGAATATACGAGTGAGTGCCACTAATGTTAGAGTGCTCTGTAAGGAAGCATAAAAATATCGAGGTTAGTAATTTAGTCACATCCGGGTGCTTTCTTTTTATTCGGTCTTCTAACTCAGCTCTATTTTCTGGTTTTTAATGCCGTTGGCCGTTGCTGTCGATGAGGGGACACATGGGATCTGGTGTTTTCGTCAGTCGTCTTGTCAGTCGGTATAATGTCGTATCCTCTTCACTGGCCTCCATAATGCCTTGTCCCAGGATTGGCCCCGATATAACAGAATCTCTTCATGGAGTTCGTTACTAATTCTATTTAGGTCTCTTTTAAGTATGGGGCAGCGTGTTTCGGTCAGAGCTTACGGAGCTCTCTTTTTTATTTAGTTTGTCTCTTAAAAATTGGGGGGGAATTAGTTTACCTCAAGGGGATTTTAGTTTTATAGTGGAGTCTTCTTTAGCTTTTTTAAGGGCTTCGTAGAAAAGCTCTACTGCTTTCTCTACATCTTGGGGTGAGTTGATGCCCTCTGAGGGGAGGCAGAAGGTTCGCATCTGCTTTTGAAACTGAGCCCAATCTGTTTTGGGCTTGAGACAAAGGGGAGGTTTCATGCTGGCTGTCACTCCAAGTAGTACTGGAAGGTAATTGGTGTCGTAGTCGTACAGGACCTCACAGGCTATGGGCCACGGGATGTTACTCACTAGCGCAATGTCAAGCACGTCTGCAGTGAACTCGTCATTTGTGGGGTAGTGAGTAGGCGACCCCGGGCCAATTATCTCGTAGCCATGGGTCTCCGCATCTTCTTTTAGTACTTTCCCTATTTTAGTATTACTTTTTAAATCCCACAGTACGTGCTTGGCGTTAAAATCGCCGGCAACGACCGTTGGAGTGGCATCGTAATAGATATATATATCGTGTGTATCTTCTCTTTCACCCTTCTGGGTGTTTGAGGTGCGGGTGTCGGGGGAGGGGAAATTAAATATACCTTATTAAATTTGGCAAAACTGTTAAGAAAACCAGATAGACAAAATTATACAAATATTGTGCAATTCCAATAATTTAACAAAATCGGTTAAGTGTGAGTAGGAACTGCTGACCGAGGGTTCCATTTTAAAAGTTTGGGTCACAGTTTACAAACTACATCATATCTATTTGGTATTGTGTTGTTCAAATGTATATATGGTACAAAATATTTGATTAACAATATCCAAAAATGTTTTATTTTCGAAGATCTAATCAATGAACTTTTAAAAAGGACTCCCCATATACAAGGGTGAAAGAATGATTTCTGGTATGTGAAATAGTTTAAAGAGCGGATAAAGCTACATGTTAACTGTGGCACGCAGGCAACAATACAGACAGACAGACAGCAAAGTGGCAGCAAATTTTTTTTAACTTTTTTGTTTTGCGATTTGCAATCATTCTTTTTAAAGTCTGTTTTGTTTTCCCTGTGTTTTTGAGTAAAGCTCTACTTAAGTTTCGGCCGTTAGGTCGTTTCTGGATTCGTATTATTGACGGCCTTGGCTTTGGTTCAGCTTCTGTAATCTACTCATCCAGCAAAGTCTTACTTCATTTACGCAATACATTCATAGATTCAATTAGGAAAACAATTGAGCAAGCCTATCGAATTCTGTATAATGAAATACAAATACCACAGGCCGCTGATTACACCGACGCCTAAGTGTAATGCAAGAATAATATTAGTTAACAGGAGATAATACAGCGATAAAAATATTTGTAAACAGGTAGTAACATATTTGTGAAAATATTTAATGTATGGACTAATAATATCAAGAAGTGACATTATTCTTTTTTGCTATACGTAAAAAATTGAAATTTACAACAAACCACTACAAGATATCTTACGAAGATTTTTACTTCTGCTTAAATATTAAAAACGACGCTTAATTAAATAGACTTTCACTTATAGTAAACAATTTCAGTGACTTTTACAATAAAAATAATAGTGAAGTGTTTTAGGAATTTTAGAAATTAGAAATTAGGAATTTTACGACTTTATACACTTAATGGGTAGTCAGTGATATTACTAGTCGATTAATTATGTACCTAGTCTTACTGGGATAACATTATAGTAAGTCTCTGAACGCAGTTATTAGTAAGTAATGTACGGTTCATTTCAATGAGGAGCAGCTAGAGATATTAATGATGTTGTATAATTTGAATATCTTAGACGAAGTTTTGTGTTAGGCTAGTTAATAAATTTAATTCCTTTTGAAATTTAGTCTATAACTTCACGACTTTATACACCAGCTTTTTTAAGCCAGAGATACTACTAGTCTATTGTTTCTACGCATAGTTTACATCATTAATGAATAGAGGTTTATACCTTTACCACAATGGGATAGCTAAGGATAATACCAGATGATATGGGTGTTATAAATTACAAACTACACAATTTAACTACATACGTTCATTCTGTTTCCTTAGATTTCCACAAATTTATACTAATGACTGAATTAATGTTATGTAACGGTGTGATACAAAATCTAATGTTGTATGTAACGGTGTGATACAAAGTCTAATTCTGTATGTAACGGTGTGATACAAAGTCTAATGCTGTATGTAACGGTGTGATACAAAGTCTAATGCTTTACAAAGTTACTATCACCGAGTTAATTCAGTTGAGTGGATTTGTCCGGGCATAGTCGTCGGTTGTTTATCATCCGCTTACCGACAACTTAACAGTATTAAAGTTGAAGTATTATTGTATTCTTTGAAATTCCGATTTTATGTCTGCCAATAAGTTCTTTTATATATTTTCATTGGCGATTTTCCTCGTTACCGCTACCGTAGTGTTAATTTAACAAATTGCTTATATTTTTAAATAAGTTAACACCTGATTCTATTTCCGTAAACAGTCTATTTTGAGTATATATTTGTACATCTTTGCATAAAAAAGAAATATAAAGTTAATGAAATACATTATTATATTTCTGATGTAATTCTGAATTACATGATAAATATATTTAAAATTTGTAAATGATTTTTATATGTTGAAAACGTTTTTAAATATTCTATTTCGTATTATATTTTTAGCATAATATTATATTTATAGGATTTATAATTAATATTATAAATGCTATTATTTTTGGATAGTTGTATGTTATTCAATCACGCCAGTCTCTCATGAACATGAACGGATCTGGATGAAATCTGGCACAGAGATAGATTATAGTCTGGCATAGCACATAGGTTACTTTTTATCCCGGGAAATACAAAAGTTTCCGCGTTAATAACTGTAACCTAATTCCACTTGAACGAACTATAGCTACAGCTACAGCTTGCTATAACAAACTTCTTTAGTATTATTATAATCTAGGAGTTGCCGTAGGAATACTAAACCAAATTTAGGAGCAGCGGCTAAAAGATAGTGATTCAAATAAATTTCGTGATTATAAAAAAAAATCACACACATCTGCAGGTAAAGTATTAAACAAGAAAAACAAATTTAATCCTGACGCCATAACTTTCGTTAAAAGAACACTCTGTTACCAAAAGCCTCTTCGAAATGACTTACTCGAAAAGTTTTTCGTATTTTCACACAGTGCTTTTAAAACTTTTGTTACGACTCTGTTATTTATATTTTCAAGACATTGTTTGTATTTGTTATTGAGTAATTGGTTTAATCTACATATGTAACAAACACAATTTTGCGGTTATGGATTTAGTAGATATTATTTTGTCTATACATTTTGTTATTTTGAACGAGTTTAAACAAGGGGTTTAGTAAATTAGCACACATTTTGCCCCCAAATATTAAGAAAAAAAAAAATATAAATGAAATAATGAAGATGATATTTAATTGTGTATATATCAAGGGTGTGTTTAAAAGCAAAATAACAAAATTAAATTTTGTTAATTAAGTTTTTTTTCTTTTTTTCATCATGGATGAAAGCTAATATATCTATAAATCTATGTGCATAGAGCACAACAATATTGGTAATAATTTCCATCATACAAGTTTTACTCGATTAAACTGGAATCTCATCGAAAGTTTTAGAAACCCAATAGATCATGCCCCCTTTTTACCCTCTAGTTTAAGTTAGTTGTTTATTTCTTCTTCGTTCAAAACGTTATTTAAAAAAGTGCAAAATGAAAAATAATATTGTCATTTACTATTTTTAGAACCCTTTGTATTGTTCGTAGAATATGTCTGAGTTTTATTTCGGGTTCCTGCTAAAAGTGGCTACCAATATATTGCAGAATAAAATAATAATAAAACATGTAACAACGAATATCAAATCGTGTTGCATAATTATTGAAAAAAATGGAGAATTATATACTATGTAGTAATTTCATCTAGATGGGAGAGAGTCGTAATTCTTTTCATGCATAATATGCATATTGTTATAATACAGATAAATCAATAGGACATCAAGCTGTAAGTCGCAACGGTAATATACACAATTGGACGGAGAAGGTGGCGTAATACATAGCTTAGGTAAAGTATCGATACTTGTCATATTTCGTCTAGCACATCACCAGTTAATTGTCATAACAGATTTTCAATGCTGCATGGTATTGCAGCAGCGCTCTGATCGGTTGCCTGGTTATTGGTTGGCTTTAATTGATTGAAAATTTACTAATCGTCTAATTTTCAAGGCTACCCCTGCCCCGCTTCCCCTTAAACTGGCTGATGAGGTTTTTATAAATTTTCCGAATGTTTGGTGGTCTAATGTCTTTACAATAGCTTGAAAGAGATTAACATAAATATAATACTTTTATTCTATAACAGTTAAACAATTGTAAGAAATCTATCTGCAAAGCGAAGCTGCCGGGAAAAGCTACTATGTTATGTAAATTCAACTACAATTGCTTCAGTAATCGGTTAATTAGATAGGTATAAGCTTTATAATGAAATAACAGACTTATTTATAATTAACCACAGATATCATTAATTGGTTTATTTGCGTTGAACTATCGAATAAGGAAAATTTAAACATAAGAATAATGTACAAGTAGAGTAAAAACTCGATTGCCTATTTAGAAATTGATTAAACAAGAGTTAATAATTGTTATCTTAAACTCGTGTCACCTTTGCTCTACTGTATTGATGGTATTTTTTTGTATTTTGTGATTTCCTGCAGGAGTTTCTTGTTTCCCCATCACTTTAATATACAACCTTCCTATTGTTATGGGTTCTTTTTATAGGTATATTTAAAAAAGTCCAAATTTAAAAGATATCTAACGATTCCAGAGGTAGTTATAAAAGTTAAAAATCATTGAAACAACGATTCTATACTAACATGAGTATTACAAAGAAGCATTAAAAGACCCATTATTCCAGATAAATGTATACAGGGTGACCTAGAAATTAGTGGCGGAGCCGTTAAGGGACGATAGTATGGTGCAATTCCAATCGATATTACTGCGGCATCGTTGAGCATGGACCCGTTTAACTAAATGCTATCTATCAGTTGGGTTGTTACCTGCTCCTGGCTTTTCATAATTGGCAACAGGGAGATAGCAGTTTTAATATCAATTTTAATTTGGTAAAACATTTGGCCTTTATTTTTGCAGTCTTTTGAAATTTTCTTTCTTCGTTTCTTAGGACCATTTAGATATCCGAGGCACGTTATAACAGATTCTGACGATGAGATAACCAGCACGCTCAAAGCTCAAGCGCCTTCCGCGCTCGCGTCCGCGAACACAGATTATACAAATATATACAGAATACGTCGCCGCCGGCGGCGACGGAACATTAGACAGTTTAGTTTTCACACACACACACACACACACTCGAGCGCGCGGGTATACTAGGTTCACTAATATACCCGAGCGCTTCGACTAGTTAGATTAAAATAATAATAGGCGAGGGCTGAAGAGTTTCTTGCCGTTTCTTCTCTTCAGAACGCCTTTGCAATTTTCCGAAACGGCGGTAAATTTTAGTTAAATACAAATTTTAGTTTCTAAGAGCGGTTGCCCAAGCCGAGGTTCGTGTCTAGGACACCCTTGCGCAAACTTTTCGCTGAAGAGTGCAAGCAGCACCGCAGCAAAAGTAAGTCCGCGTGTAGTTGTAAAAGCCATCTGCGGCCAACAACAGTAGCAAGTAGCTAGAAAAAAAAAAAAATAATGTCTAAATCAGCTTTTGCGCTATGCATAATAGGTTTTGTAGGATAAAATATATAATAGGAAGAAATATATTATTATATATATATATAATATATAAATAATATATTATATATTATATATACGACAATTGCCGAGGATGCCGAGGTAGAGGGTCGTTCCTACTCACTACTGAGCACCCCTGAAAGCGCCTGCTCTCTGCTGGGTGGTTCATACCCTCCTATACCCATTCATTCCCATTCTCGACCGGTATCACCACGGTAGTACGCTGGTTGGGCAGCTAGGGACGGTTACGTAGGTAGTGATAGGCATATTTAGGGGACCGTAAGGGACCCCTTTGTGGGCAAGATGGAAGACTAACGCCAATTACGACCAAGAAAACAGGCAAGTAACGTGGATAGTGATTCAATACCGCGCTCTGGGTCCACTGGTTCATTAGAAACGAACACGTGGAGCCCTGGCACATGCATAGAAGAGCATAGCAGTGGTATGCAACAGACCAATACGATTAGGCAGTCTGGCACGGAAGCCAACGTCAGCGATAGGCATAGAATCGATAGGACGTTAGACGCGCGTAGTGCACCCGGGAGTGTGGTAGATGCGCCTATAGGTATTAGGCTTGGAATCGAAGCACCTGCCTCACAGGCGAGTAGATTTTCTCAAATTAAGGCAGAGTTAGCGCTTAGGGCCTTAGAATTAGAACAGGCAAAGGCGGCAACCGCATACGCTAAAGCCCGTTTGGAATTAGTCAGCTGTGGACTGACAACGGTAGAAAATTCCAACGGGGCGGACCTTCCCTTCCCTGCGATGTTGATAGAATTCGTGGCTGGGTCAATGATCAGAGTTCTAACATCAGAGCAATAGACTCGGCAATAGTTCAGGGTGAACAAAATAGGTCGCGCACACCTAACGTATCTCCTTACGCGGACGGACACCCGTCACAGTTAGAAATAGGTCAAGCAAATACCAATAATGGGACGGGCGAGATGGCGGCTTTAGCTAGCGCCATAGTAGAAGCGATTAAAATAAATAATAAATTGAACAACCCCCCCACGCCCCATTTCGTGCACGAGTTACCACACTTTAGCGGTAGTGTAGACGAATGGATAGCATTCAAATCAGTTTTAAACGACACAAAAGAATCGTACACGGACGTCCAAAACGTATGTAGGCTTCGTAGGGCGATCCGGGGCCCCGCTAAAGAAATCGTAAAGGCATTGTTGTACACTAGTGTTGGCCCGAGCGCAACAAAAAAGCTTCAGCAACCAAAGAGAGACAAACAATGCGATAACACTAGAAAAACCACAGAAAAGAGTGAGAGAGACATATGTTCGGTTTGCGGCGGTAATAACGTAGTAAAGATGTGTGCCGATTTCGCAAAGCTTAGCCATACAAGATAGGTGGGCTTCTAGTAAACAAAATAGGCTATGTTTTATATGCCTAGAAAAGTCGCACAGACGTTATGTAAAGTGCAAGTACGTACCGTGTGGCGTTAACGGTTGTGAGGCGGCGCATCATAAGTTGTTACATAAAACGGACAGCCGTAAAGAGCAGCCTGAGCAAAAGTCCAACGGGACAGTTTTTAGCTCAGTCAACCACATCGGTAGCACAAAAACGTATTTAAAAGTCGTACCAATCGAATTAAGCGGTTCTTTAGGTACAATAACTACTCACGCGCTTTTAGACGAAGGTTCCACGATGACGTTGATAGAACGCGACATCGCGTACGAGATAGCACGAACAGGTAGAACGTCGCACATATCGTTAGAGGGAGTGGGCGGAAACCGCGTCGATGATCACGAGTCTACCCAGGTGAAGTTAAACGTACGTGGTTGTTGTAGTAGGGAAATAAGCACTATTACCGCGCATACCGTAAATGCATGGCATCTGCCGCCGCAGAGTGTAGACAAAGAGCTGGTTAGGCAATGCGAGCACTTGTTAGAGTTAGAAGATGAGTTATTTTACGAGCTTGCGAGACCGACTGTAATTATAGGGCAAGATAACTGGCACTTAATAGTGTCCAGAGAGTTACGTGTCAGTCCCAAAACGCAACCCGTGGCCTATCTAACAAAATTTGGTTGGGTGTTGCACGGTCAGGACTCACACCCGCGTAGGTATATAGCCAACGTCAACCACTTACGTCCAGTAAATAGCGAAGAGCCAGCGTTAGCGTTAATACGTGCAGCATAGAATCGTTAGGTATTGAGCCGAGCGCGCCGGCAAAAGACCCGGAGTGCAGGGCGCTAAAGTTATTAAATTCTACATGCGCTAGGTATCTTTACCTACTGAAAATCGGTACGAAGTTGGTTTGTTATGGCGTTCGGACGACGAAAAAATGCCAGACAACCGTAAACAAGCCCTTAGCCGACTATTAGTGTTTGACGCCGACAGAGGGCAAATGCCTAAACGACGCGCTTTTATCAGGCCCTGACTTGTTACAGTCGTTGTTCGGTGTTTTAGTACGCTTTCGAGAAGGTCGCATAGGTGTAGTTGCCGATATAAAAGAGATGTTTTTACAGATAAAAATTATGGAGAGTGACCGCGACAGTCTACGATTTATATGGAGGGGCGAGGATCGCAAACAACCACCAACGGAATATCGCATTACGTCATTAATTTTCGGCGCTACGTGTGCTGCGATATATGTAAAAAATAAAAATGCTGACTGTCACAAATCTCAGTACCCGGAAGTCGCGCGCGCGTCAGTGAGAAACTTTTACATGGACGATTACTTAAGTTCATTCGATGACGAAACGGAAGCAAAAAGCGCATAAACGAAATGCACAAAGTGCACTTATCCGCGTCATTCGAACTCCGAGGCTGGGCTAGTAACGTTCCCGAGGTTGTAGAAAACGTTACAAACATACGTAAAAAGGGCTCGAGCGAAATTGGTAAAAGCAACTCAGAAAGAACGTTAGGTTTACTATGGAACCATTCGCGATATACGTTAGAGTTTAATGTAAATATCGGCAGTACACCCGAGGGCATAATATACGGCAGTACCATACCTACAAAACGACAAATTACTAGCACTATAATGTCAGTTTTCGATCCGCTAGGTCTAGACTCGCCGATCACTATGGTAGGTAAAGCGCTCATACAAGAGGTATGGCGCAGTGGCATCGGCTGGGACGACCCGCTGACAGTAGAGCTTCACATAGCCTGGCAATCGTTTATAGAGCTTAAAGTTGCTCAAAAAGCTAGAAATATGTAGGTATATACCTGCTTCAACTTGTCGCAAACTAGAAATGCACGTTTTTTGCGATGCAAGCGAAAAGGTATATGCAACCGCGGTTTATTTCGTATGTAATAACGGCAGTGGGTCAAAAACGTCTCACTTATTTGCCGGAAAGGCAAACGTTGCCCCGTCGAAACCAATATCGATACCGCGTTTACAGTTGCAAGCCGCAGTATTAGACAGCCGGTTAGCCGATTCAGTCAAGCGTGAGTCGGATTACACAGTTATAAAAAGTCATTATTGGTTAGACTCAAAAACCGTGTTAGCGTGGATAAAATCCAACCCCCGTAAAGCTTTCGTAGCGCACCGATTGGTCGAGATAGAGACTTTAACCGCGCCAATAGACTGGCAGTGGCTACCCAGTGCACAAAACGTTGCGGACGACCCAACAAAAGGCATACCATCCAATTTCGATGCGAACCACAGATGTTTTTGTGGCCCTGAGTTCATTAGGGGCGACCTCTCGACCTGGCCAAAAGAGAAGCCGGTCCAGGAGCCGTCAGTACCAACAGGCGAAGAAAAAGTTGTCAAGCAGGTTCACGTAATGGTTAGGCATAATATTTGCGACTACTTACGTAGGGTCGAACGTTTTTCTAAATACCTAAAACTGTTGCGCACCACTGCCTATTTTATTCTCGCCGCAGAGGTAGTCAAAATCGAGCCACACGACAAAGATATCAAACCTGACCTGACACAGAAGCACGTCAGACTTGCAGAGTTATTGTTTATACGCAGAAGTCACCATAACTCGTTCTATGAAGACATCACGCATCTAGAGGCTGAGCGGCGACCACCAAAGAAGTCACTGTTTTACAAGCTGACAGTAACAATAGATAAAAACAGTATTGTTTGTTTACAGTCGAGTGAAAGACAAAGAAAAATTGCCAGTCTTACATGCCAAAGAAGAATTTACAAAGTTATTATTGCATCACATGCAGGCAACCTACAATCACGGCAATCATCAAACAGTTCTGAATGAATTGCAGCAAAGATATCACATAATAGGATTGCGAAGCGCTATACGCTATGTAACTAACAAATGCCAATGGTGTCGGACCTATAAAGGGACACCCTTAAAGATCCCTATAGGTGACTTACCGTCAGAAAGGCTAACCCAAAACCAACCGCCTTTCACCTCAACCGCAGTTGATTATTTTGGGCCGATGCAAGTTACAATCGGGCGCAGACATGAAAAGCGGTGGGGCGCACTCTACACGTGCCTCACCACACGTGCAATACATTTAGAGTTGGCTGCATCTCTCTCTGCCTCGTCTATGAGATAATGAGCTTACGCCGAATGATGGCACGCCGCGGTACCCCGACCGTAATATACAGTGATAACGGTACATGCTCTGTGGCGGCCGAACGGGAAATCGAAGAAGCGCTGCAAAACAACGAAAGTGAAATGAAAGCATTCGCAAGTGAAAAGTCTATCTGCTGGAAAAAGATACCACCTGGAAACCTAAGTGCTGGTGGTGCGTGGGAACGACTCGTGCGATCTGTAAAAACGGCACTAAAAGCCACGTTGAAAGAAAAATTTCCGCCAGAAGAAGTTTTGCACACGCTATTGTTAGAAGCTGAACACATTGTCAACTCTAGACGTTTGACTTCAGTGAACCCTGTCTTAAGCCAAAAAACCTTGATCCCCAACCATTTCCTTATTGGGCGGTCCAGCGCAATGTCACAGTTTGGTTCATTTAAAGACTTCGAAGTTAACCTAAAGACTTGGAAAGCTACGCAGGCGCTAGCCGACTTATTTTGGAAGCGCTGGTCGATGGAGTACAAACCTATTTTAATGCCTCGACCCAGCACCGGTAAGCAGCATGATAATATAAAGATCGGCGATATAGTGCTCATAGCAGAAAACACCATGCCCAGAGGCTCATGGCCCCGCGGCGAAGTTATAGAAATATATTGTGACGATACCATATTTATGCCTTAACATTTTCGTAATACAATGTGTTTATTCAAGTTTTAGCGCGAAGATTTTCATTAGTAAACAATTCTCAATGGACGTACTACCAATAGCAAAATGCATCTTTAAATTAGAATGGCGCGTTCAAATATTCAAGTTTAGTAATTTTATACATTAGATGAGAAGTTATGATTTATTTTATGAAAGGTTTAAAGCTAACAAAATATAAGTACAAATGACTAAAATGTAAAATATTAAGTTATGAACTTACGAATCGTAGACATCAACACGGAATTAATTGTTAAATGTAGGTAGTAATCTAACTTCTGATTTATGAATTCGAACTCTAGACAAAATAAAGTTGCGTAAAATTTTGAACCTGTGGCTCGAGAATGAATGGCTTAGAGCTAACTATGATTGGGTGTTTGTTTGGAACTAAAGTAATTGAAGAATGTTTTAAATCAAGCGTTGATTGGTTTGTTTGAATGTACTGTGATTGGTGGTAGTTTTAAGAGCGCTGATTGGGAGTTTTATATTGTTGAATATAACCGCGAAAGTTTGTTACTTAGAACTTTTATAATATTGAAAACGCTCGCGAGACTTACCCGAGTCAGTCATTTAACAACCATTAGGGTAGCCTCGTACAATAAATATTCTAACAAAAATAAAGGGTAGTTGTCTTGATTTTCACGTATTACGTATAATGGTATGACGTGTTAGTTTATTTGAAATCACCCGGGGTATGTTGGAACTTTATGAACATTTAGAACATAATATTAATATTTTATTGGGATTCTATTAATTTAGGATAATTAGGCCGTTTTATCTAGACCGTTAATATTAATCCAGGACTCTTTAATAGTACCCCAACCAACATAACTAGTTTTATACTTAAAAGATATTCTTTTTTCTTAAAGTTAATTAAGGCCGGAAATTCGTCCGGATGGGGTTGTTTGAAATGTGGGGTGAGAACGTTGTAAGAGAGGGTTTAGTGGTGATAAAAGTGCCTGGCCCCATACATACAGAAAATTCAATTGCCGTCGGTTAAATTGTCGAAACGCTGCCCGAGGAGAAAACCATAGTCTACGCTTGTGAGTTAATAGAAGCTACCTAGGAACCACGTGCGATTAAACTACAGCTAGATTGTGCCACCATTACTGGTTAGTAAATGCTTTTATATTACAGATTATTATATTGTATGTGCGTTGTGAAATTCTTTAGGTTGCCTTTTAAAAATATCTAAATTAATGTTAAAGCATCGTAATGACGAGTTCGCCTTTTTTGCTGGTTAGAAATTTATGATAGAAATTATTTGAATATCATGCAGTTTTCTACTACTCACAGCACTATTTCGATCAAAACCCCCTATACATAATTTTCACCCCTGGAGATTAAAAGGCTACAATATTTACTATGGCCGCCATCTTGAAATTTTGGGAATTTAAAAATCTACTCAATATACTTTATCAGCGACCCTGAAAACCCAAGAAAGCAAAATTTCAGTCGGATAGGCAAACAAATGTTTTTAACCGCCATTTTGAATCCGCCATCTTGAATTTATTTTTCACCAGGCAGTTGCTCCTCATTGCCTTTTACAATATTTGTTCGAGCTCCCCCCTCCTATAATAAATAGTTATCGAGATATCCTTCCAATCCTATCCAATATTTGGATGGCAGCCATGTTGTTTTCCGCCTTATTGATTTTTTTCACTGGCGATCGATTTTTACCAAGGTGTCAGTTCAAAACGTGAAAAAAATATGCCTCAAAATGCCATAGATTAGGCGGGCTCTACACTGACTGCCTGATGAGCAGCAGATTTTGAATATCTATCAGGTTCTCCATACTCAAACAATCATTTTAATTAAACTCCCCATACATTATTTTCACCCCCGGAGGCTCTTGGGAGAACCTTTAATATAATATCACTATGGCGGCCATCTTGAAATTTTGGAAAATCAAAAAATCGACTGAATAATTGAGATCAGTGACCCCGAAAACCCCGTTTTGTTCCGCCATTTTGAATACCTGATAATTTCCCCATCCTAAAAGGACCATTTCGATCGAACCCTCATACATCATTTTCACCCCCTGAATATTTTTCTTGGAGAATAATAATAATAATAATAAAGCCTTTTTATTTCCGTAACAAGTACGTAGTTACATGAAATATGTTTGATTCACAGCATGTTGTTATAGCGTGCACTTTAAATATATACTTAATCTATATTATATAAATAATTTAGTTTTAATTAATGTTTATTAAGGACCTCTTCATAGAGTAAAGGCCTCATTCATTTTCCTCCACGTAGTTCTATCTTTTCCTTTTTCAAACCAGTTTTCTCCTGCTGCTTTTATTTAAATTTTCGTCGAGCCATCTCTCCGCCGGTCTGCCTCTGGCTCTTTTTCCTGTGGGTCCCTTCCATGAAGTTATTTTTTTGGCCCACCTGTCATCACTCATTCGTACAACATGGCCGGCCCACTTCCATTTTAACTTTCTGCTGTGCTCCAGAGCATCAATCAGTTTGGTTGTTTTTCTTATGCATGTACTGTTTCTTTTATGTTTCTTGGAGAATAGGCTTCAATAAATCATCATTATGGCGGCCATCTTAAAATTTTAGAAATTCGAAAAACTGACTAAATAATAAGAATCAATGGCTCCGAAAACCCCAGGATGCAAAATTTAATCGGTAAACACAGATTTTCGACCGCCATTTTGAATCCGCCATCTTGAAATTTTTTCGACCTGGCAGTTGCTCCTCATTGCCCTTTACAATATTTGTTCGAGCACCCCTCACCTAAAGCAAACAGTTTTCGAGATATCCTTCGTTGATATAATGTTAAATATAGGCGGCCATGTTGTTTTCCGCTATTTTGAAGATCTGAAAATTTCTCCATACTCACGAGACCATTTTTATCAAACCTCTCATACATACCTCCGGAGTCTCCTTCTGGGGGAACAATAGGCTTTAATAAAACATCACTATGGCGGCCATTTTGAAATTTTGGAAATTCGAAAAATCTACTCATTGTTCCGTATCAGCGACCCGAATAACCCCCGGATGCAAAGTTTCAGCCGGATCGGTGAACAAATGTTTTCGACCGCCATTTTGAATCCGCCATCTTGAATTTTTTTTTCACCAGGCAGTTGCCTTTTGGTGCTCTTTACAACATTTGTTTGAGCACCTCTCTCCTATAGCAAATAGTTTCCGGGATATCCTTAGTTGAATATTTTTATGGCAGCCATGTTGTTTTCCGCCATTTTGAATTTTTTTCACCGATGATCGAATTTGACCAATGTGTAAGTTCCCAAAGTGAAAAAAATATCCCCCTAAAGGCAATAGTTTAGGCGGGCTGCACTCTGACTCCCTGATGAAGAGCAGTTTTCGAAGATCTGGAAGTTTTCTCATACTCACCGGCCCAGTTCGATCACTTTCCCCATACATCACTTTTACCCCCGGGGGCTCCTTCTGGGAGAACAATTCTGTCAGTGAGTCAGTCAGTGAGTGGGTCTCCAGCTTTATATATTATAATAGCCCACTAAAGAACTAGGTCTGCCAAGAGATACAGTAATTACTATATGTAATCCATGTAAATCCTTAGCGGCGTTAGTCGGGTTTTACTATTTTGGCTGGTTAGCTAGTGTAGGTGAGCGCTGATGTGCATCGTAAGGGGGCGCCCCTTAAACCTACTTTCAGGTCGCAAGTCCTGAACGCTTAGCTAACTAGTTCCCACTCTACAAAACGACTGGAGTTAGCATTCGTATGTATTTTACTTTCAAATGTGGGAGTAGCAAAAATTAGGGTTCCTTTGCGTATGTCCTTTAGTTCTGATATTCGCGTATTTGCGTTGTTTAGGTTTTGTACTGACTTTAAAAATGGTGAAAACTCAAAAGTAGGCATTACTTATGATCGTAGATTTAGCTATATTTATTTCTTGATTAATTTCCTTTATGCTTATTTTGTATACTATTGATTGCTATATTACTCTGACGTACCTCTAAAACAACTGGGTTACTACTTATTTAACACAATGGTTTTCGGGTCCTACTTAACCACCACTTTTGACGATCACGCTTGGCCAAATGGATAATTATCTACATCACTATAAAATATTTATTTAGATTTAATTTCTCTCACTCGTTAAGTGAGTGGGGTTGAGGCTGCGAAGTTTCCTAAAAATTTTAATAATTAAAATTCTATTTCTTAAAAAGGGGGGGCCTTACAATATCCAGGTCCAGATGGACGAGTACGAGTTACAGAAGTCAGAACAGCAGCTGAATCCATACGCCGTCCAGCCTTCCGTCTCATCGTTGTATCAACGATAACTTGAAGATTTGGTGCTTGCGCACGAGGGGGATACTGTTGTAAATAGCTCCGTAGCATCGTTATTCATAGCTAGGTAGGTTAACACATTATTTTTGTATTCATATATTTGCATATTAGACGTCATACGACGTACTTTGAATCTATAACAAAAGTGCAAAATGACTACATCCACAGTAAGTAGACAACTCGTGATAATATTTGCGATGTCATTTTGTCTCGGGTAATTTTACAAAATGTGTCTAAATCAGTGTTATTTCTGTATATACACTGACAATATATGTAAAGCTTATTAGCATAAAACATAGCTTTTGCGCTGTGCATAATAGGTTTTGTGGGAAAAAATTCCATTTTTGTACTTTTACAACTTTTTTATATTTTTTCTACATTTTATTGTGTAATATTGTGTAAAACCTTTTTATTATTGTAGCTTGTAGCTAGATATTACTAAGAATATATATCAAAATAAAATATTATAGATTTAAGAAGAAAAAAAGTTAGCAAACGGCTAATAATGTAAAACTTTTAAACTATTCTCGTCATAACTTTGTATTACAAAAGCTCACAAATATGTTACTTATGTCATTCGAAAGCTCTCGTTATGTACTACATTTCTGTACTCTCATGTGTGTAGCGTTAAGCATATACCTGTAAATTAGGTTAAAGCGCTAATTCATAAGCAAAGTTTGTATCGAATGCGAGAATAAATAAAAAGCACAGCGTAAGCTTCCTCAAAGTTTTGCTAAGAGGTAGCTAACTCACTCACTCATCCACCGTTCGTCGAGACGCGAACAAGCTTTCAAGAAGAGCGCGCTGTGCACCTTTACATATGAAGAAGTGTTTTATTTAATTGCCGCGAAGAAATAATTATACAGTCCACCCTTGCCGTTCGTTTCAATATATATTGATCACAGATTAAAGTGGCATAAACATGTGGAAGTTCTATATTCCAAAACTAATTAATTTTATGAAGAAAACACGATGGTCTCCTAATATGTTTACACTATTACTGGTATATGAAGTCTTTTTGCGTGGAGCTAATAAAATAACTTTTATTAAACTAGAAAAAGAGCAAATAGCTAGTTTAAAAGTAATTATGGCTAATTCTTTCAGATAACCAACCATACATAAAACTATGCTTTACTCTTCCAATCATCCTTTGACTACCAATTATAACAACTTTAGTTTTATCTCGATTTAATTTGAATCTAAAGGAATTATGATCATATGATCATAATAAATCATAACGAATGAAAAAAAGTATATGATTAAGATCCCGGTTATTGACGCTTATTGCATCTGAGATATGATCCATGTGAGTTTGTTTGTAGATCTGAAGATCGTCTGCATACAGGTGATAGAGAAGAAATTTTATATGTTATAGAATTTACAAAAATAGAAATAGGAAACTTAGAGGTTAAAGGGGTCTTATTTCTCAACACCAAACACAGACTGATGTTGGGCAGCAGCAACATCCGGTAGTAGTCTGAATTAACTGCGGTCACCAACCCGTCTGCAATATGGTGAGAACAGGAATAAAACGGCCCTCAGTTGCCGGCAACCACACTGTTCTCGGCTACGGTAGCAGTCGGTATAACGGTAGGTAGAGAGTGCTAGGAATCTCCGGGTTACGACAAACGGCTACCAAAAACGACGATTACATTTGGCAACGTACAGTGGACGCACGATGAGGTTGGATCATCACTTCGTAGAACTCGAATAAGAATTAAGTCACATAAACTGGCATGTACTGGGTTTATTAGAAGTAGACAGGGCAAAGACAAGGTGATGACCCTTCCCAAGGCGGTGTTAGTCTTCTAGTCAATAAATCGCTCATAAACAACGTTGTGGAAATCAGTAGTGTTTCGACTCGGGTAGCATACCTTGTCCTAAAGTTCACCAACAGATAGTCTGTGAAGGTGGTACAGGTGCATGCGCCAACCTTGTCTTACTTTGATGCATAAGCCGAAGCCACGTATAAGGATATCACCAAGGCCCTTCATAACACCACCAAGGCTAAGTACAGTGTTGTGATGGGAGATTTAAACGCCAAAATGGGAGTACAAGAACGTGGCGAATCTAGAATCGGCCATTATGGCTTGAGTCAGCGAAATCACAGGGGACAAATGCTGGTAAATTTTCTCGAAATGGAAGGGCTCTTTTGATGAACTTCTACAAGAAGAGTTCCCATAGAAGGTGGACCTGGCGAAGTCCCGACGCTGTGACTAGGAATGAGAAAAATTTTATTATGACAGATAGACGGAACATATTTAGCGATGTCTTAGTAGCGATGTATCAATAGGTTCAATACCAGGAGTGATCACAGACTTGTTAGAGGCACTCTAAATATCAATAACAAGGCCGAAAGAAATCGTCTAATAAAGTCTACTCTTAGACCTTTACAGTCCCAAGCTACTGTAGGAGCCGACAAGTTTCATCTGGAACTTCAAAATAGATTCGATTCGCTGGAAACCACAGGCAACGTTGACATAATGACCAAGAACATGGTGAAGACGGTAAAAGAAATGAAACGCAAATTTTACCCACCGCAGAACAAAATTAGAAAGTCCAAAATTTTGCCTGAGACTCTGGAACTTATGAGGAAAAGACGAGAGATACCATCTACCCAACGGTCTTCGTCAGATACAAGATGTCTAAACGGGCTGATACGTAAGATGACTAGACGTGACTTTCGACGCTTCAGCACACGCAGCATTGAGCTTGCGATTGAGCAAAATATAGGGTCGAAAGTATTTACGCGTCAGATTGCAAAAAGCCATCTGACGAAACTAAAAACTACAGATGGCAGAATAGTTACCTCCAAACCAGAGATCTCAGCAGAAGGCGAATTGTCTTATGGACAACTCTTCATGTCACATGCGGCTAGGACTACATCCCTTATAACCGATGATCCAAGAGCCAAGCTGACGCGCCACTTCACTGAGGATATCCCGGACGTTGACCAAAGTGAGATTAGGGCGGCTCTGGAACAGCTTAGAAACAACAAAGTTCCAGACGATGACGGCATTACGACTGAGCTTCTAAAAGTTTCCGGCACTCCCGTCCTTACAGAGTTAGCAAAGCTTTTTAATGTTGTCATCCATAACGGAACTACACCGGAGGCGTAGCGAGGAAGCGTAGTAGTATTATTCTTCAAAAAGGGAGTAAAACTCTTGTTAAGGACTACCACGTGATAAGCTGTTCTCTAGAGTCGTCACAAATCGTCTCGCTGCAAGACTTGACGGGTTTCAGCTACCAGAACAGGCTGGGTTTCGGAAAGTACCATAGATCACATTCATACTGTACAGCAGATTATACAAAGAACTCAAGAGTATAATCAGCCGCTTTGTATGGCGTTTGTGGACTACGAAAAAGCCTTTGACTCCATTGAAACCTGGGCTGTGCTAAATTCTCTGCAGCGATGTCGTATAAACTGGCGATATATTGAGGTGCTGCGATGTCTTTACAACGCTGCCACGATGACCGTTGAGTTCCAGGACCATAGGACAAGTGCCATTCCGCTGCGTAGAGGTGTAATACAGGGGGACGTCGTATCCCCGAAACTGTTCACCAACGCGCTAGAAAATGTCTTCAAAACCTTGGACTGGGCTGGGCGGGACATAAACATAAACGGCGAATTCATCGCACACCTAAGGTTTGCCGACGACATCGTTATTATGGCAGATTCATTGGAAGAACTGAGCGAAATGTTGCACTCCCTCAATGAATCCTCTCGACGAGTATGAATTTGGATAAGACAAAAGTCATGTTCAACCAACACGTCGTGCCAATGCCAGTATACGTCGCGGGCACCTTACTCGAAGTTGTCCAGGATCATGTGTACCATGGACAGAAAATCTAACTGGGCCAGACCAATTTTGAGAAGGAAGCTGATAGGAGGATCCAGCCAAGGTGGGCAGCATTTAGTAAACTTCTTCAAGTCTTCACGTCACCTTTACCGCCAAGTCTGAAGACAAATGTCTTTGACCAGTACGTCCTACCAGTCATGACTTACGCCACTGTAACGTTGACACTTACAGCAGGGCTGGTCCACAAGTTCAAGGTCGCACAGCGCGCAGTGGAGCGAGCTATGTTTGGAGTGTCTCTAAAGGATCGAATCTGAAATGAGGACATAGCTCGCAGAATTAGCGGCAGCTGATGTGGCAGTGGGCTGGCCACCTCCTTCGGAGGACCGATGCTCGATGGAGCAGACATGTTCTAGAGTGGAGACCGCGTTTGGGACGGCGAAGCATGGGACGCCCTTTAGCCCGGTGGAACGACGACTTTAAAAAGATGGCTGGTGGTGACTGGGATGCGGAAGGCAGAGGACCGGGAGAAGTTGCGCACCATAGAGAAGCTGAAATGATGATGAACTTCGTAGGAAACAATTACACGAAGTCTAGGTAAAAGCTGGATTTCCACACACTGATGCACGTGTCGACGGATTCCTCCACGAGTTTCCCAAATCATTCATGTATCATTTTCCAAAGTTACACACTCAAAAATTACGTTGAACATAGCTAGATGTGATAGACTGTTTTTTGATAATTTCCTCTAGATACTAGAAGTGGTTTAAGTTCCTAAATGAATGTGATCTCAAAAAATTACTTTTAAAATAAGAAGAAAGTTTAGGTATTAAAAATACTTCTAAACATTAGGACTCATTTATTGATTCTTTAGTTGAATTAAGCTTGAAGGAATCATGTTCACTTATAATTAAAATTAATTAATTCTATTTGCTAAAAAAAGATATTAATTACATATAATATATGAAATAATTTCAATTTGTCACTTAATAAATTTTAGTGATATAATTAATAAAGGAGAACTCTGAAGAATAAATAGGGATAATATTACCCATAGATTTTACAAATTCTCAACGAACATCTAATGTATTTATTTTCTAAATACATTTTTATATGACTGTTATATTATATATTTCCTTTAAGTCAAATAATTCAGTTTTAACACTTTCATGTGTTAGGTTTTTCAGGTGTTACATCTTTAATTGTTTATTAGAGTTTCAATTTAGATGCCCTAGTATGTTTTAATTATTTATCTTTTCAGATAAATAATTTTAAATTAGAACACATCAAACAAATTAATTTAACAAATTTACATACATCTTATCACTCGCATAATATTTATGTATAATAGCTAGAATAAAATAGTCTGTCCCTAACTCAACTAAAATAAATAGATTGAAGATCACTTCAACAAACAAACCAAAGGAAATTTGTACTTTACTGCATACTGGATCTGCATCTAAACTTAACGTTAAATATAAACAACTTGTGTTGTTTGTAAGACTATCCACTAACACTACAACTTGAAAATTATTTTTTATTGGAAAGAACGTTCCGGGTTGAAAGTTCACGATTGACTGCCATGACTTCTCATCCTGATTCCTAACCATAATTTTATCTTACGCTATCGTTTATTTATCTAAATTCTTGTTAACTTGGCCGGAATTTCGTACTTGAAACTCCAAGTGTTTTCAGGGTTTTTTTTACTAAATATTTGTAAGTGTGAGTTAACGACCGAGTAAGATTAAAGAAAATCATTAATTTAAACCTTAATGTGTTTTGTGAACTTATTATACTTTATTGTTTTTATTTATGTATTTATTTGATTACTATATTCTTCAGTTGTAAATAAGATTTACAATTAAGTAGCTTTTATTTCAGTATCTCTACTATTTATGACTTTTTACCAATTTGCAAATAACTTCTAAAACTGATAATTTCAAAGTTAACACTCTTAAAACGCCTAATTTTCTTTAAGAAAAATCAGTCAGTATGTTGATTTTAATTCGTTTTAAAATGTTGATAATTTCTAACAAAATTAATCAATAAAACTTGCGAGTTATCTTGTGTCAAACCTAACAAACATATTTATTCCAAGACTTGTCAAAAATGGACTAGTTCGGTTTTTTAAAAACCCATTCGTCTAAAACGTTATTTTAAAGATTTAACTTTAAATTTGAACCTAATACAATTACAATTTACCTACCATTATAATAAAGTTAACAAGAAATTATAATGTTATCGACATTTCAGCTTTGCGCGAGGATTTCTTATCCACTCATATGCGAAACTCAACAGTTATAGCAAATATAAAACTCAAGTAAGTTTTAGCTTTCCTAAAATAATAAAAAGAATTTACAAATAATTTTACATATTTGTTGAATAATTAATATTAATAAAATCACTTCATGAATAAGTGATTCTTACAAGATATGTTAAAAGAACGTAACATCATGAGTAAGACATCAAAATCGACGGTGTCAAAAGCATTTAACAGCTTAGATAATATGCTCTTCTGATCATCACAATCAAAAAATTGATAGAAAGCAAATTAACGAAAGTCAGGAGTTGGTTATATAATAAGATAGTTTAAGTTTTAAGCTTTTAGGCCACCGCCGAATGTAGCACAAGAAGCGAAATTACTATTTAGTCTGTTAATATCAATTTCAATAGAAAGTGAGCACTCCTCACTTGATTTACCAATTCCTATTGACCGAAGAAATTTCCAAACCTTTTGCTGGATCTCCATTTATTACTGATTTATGGATATGGCATCGTATCTTATCTTATCTATCGTATCTTATTTATGCCTGTTGGGTCCCGGTTGTATTGAAATCGAGCATGGTTTCTCTTAGACATCATACTCCTAATGTCATCAATAAGCCAAGGAGCGTGTAAGTGTTTCACTCTAACAAGTTGACTTGGAACATGAGTATGGAAGGATTATTAAGGTTAGATCATCGATATTATGAGCTTTTTTAACAACTGAGCAGTCAATATTAAGAGCATATTCAAGCATGCTACTTGTATTTATACCACTAAAATTACGTTGAAAAGAATTTTAGACTTAGCCTTTGAAGGGTGGACTTTGTGCGACAAGAGATCGTGTTGGAAAAAGCATCAGCCGATTTTTGTCCACGCTTAATGGCATGATCAAAGGATGAAACTTAATTAAGATCTAGAAGTAAAAGAATTGAATTTGGGAAAAAAAGTAGCAGATAGTGGAAGGATTGTCATATTACTAGCTTTTATAATAGACTTTAACTGGAGTGACCGAGAATCATTTTTAAGGAGACAGGTATTAAAATAACCCATTATTATGGTATGATTATATAAAGGAGTTCAATCTTCCAGCAGTGTTTTTAGAGTTGAAAAGTGTGAAGGGATGGACTATGCAAATTACCTAAAAGAATTTTAGTATGGGCCAAAAAAACTTCAATAAAGATATTTTCTGCTGATGCTAAATGATAATGGTTTGACATACAAACAACTGAGAAGAGGATATGAGATCCTCACCTCACCTCTAGGGGTACGGTCATTGCAAATCAGTTGAAAGCTAGGTGACGAATAAGATGTAGATGGTAAGCAGGATTTAAACCACGTTTCGGAAAAAAGTAAATATTTGAGTCATCACAACTTGCCAGCATATCGGAGTAATGTGCCGGAATACTTAGCGCGTTTACATGCACTACAATGATGTTTTTCGTGAAATCCGAGATTTGTGTGGTAACTGTCGTTACTGCTTTGTTCTTAAGGGAGTATTGAAAGAAAGAATTCTGTAGCAGAGAACAAGGCATGTCTCCGAAAAGTGTTGGAGTATCGTAGGAGATGCTGGTGGTTGCAGTAGCGGTTTATTAACGGGAGAGGTTATCCATTTCTTAGGATGAAGGGCTCGTCGACGACCTTGCTCGGATGGTTTGATTTAGGGTCCATAGTGCTAACACACACACACACACAAATAAAAAACAGAGGATTGAGTGTAGTGGCGGCGGCACTGTAGCTTACAAATTTATAGTATTACAACACGCTCGGCGTCGCGGTGCGCGGATCGGATTCAATTGTTGCTTATGGGCGTCGGAACGGCTGACGGCGGTCTTCGGAGGGCGTAGTGTGACTGTTCACTAGGGCTCGGTAAGACTAGTCGGTGTATGCAGCGCGCAGCGTGTCGGCGCTGAACAGCCTTGGAAAGCCTGTCCATTGAAGGTGTCTTCGGTAGGGTCACGAAGTCATGTGCATTAAGTTCCGCATTTTAGCGAACAGATTCATTGTCACTTTTACACATATTTCAAGACATTCTAATATTTATTACAAAGTAATAATAGATATGAATATAATAAATATATTTTTAAATTTATTAATATGAATAAATTAACACTAAAGAAATAAAGACGCAATAAATAAATAAATAAAAACAATAAAGTATAGGGACCTGCCTGTATATAGGTAATTGTTATCTATTAAAATGTGTATACACTTATACACAATTCATAAATTGTTTAATTATTTTAACAACGCAACGAAGCATCGACATGACCTGGGCTTTAGAACAGGGATGGCTAGAGTCTGAAAAAGCGATTGAACACTTTTTAGATTGAGAGATGCTGTAACTATCCCACTGAACCACAGTGAAGCCACGGGTAAAACTACTACAATATAGAACATCGCATGTGTAGAGTCAAACGAAATATTTTGTCGCTATAGATATATTTAGATTTACAATGCAAATGGAGAACATATATATTATACACTTTCCTTATCAGTATGAGGTAACTACTTAGGTTATGGTGCACGTACGAACGGCTTATTACAAATAATAATGTTAAGTGATAAACATGTTCATTATTAATTATATGCGTATTTACACGGACTTCATTACATACGTATAAAACTTAAAATACAGCGTAGTTATGTGCAGTGCCTAAACTTATCAATTCATTGTTCATTCGTTGTAGAATTATGAACACATGGAGAGTTCTGATGTTTTTGCTGCCTACATTGTGGTCCCCTAGTGCGGGGGTGGAGAAGCAGGAAATCGATAGTTTTAGAATTATAAAACCAACAAATACAGACGGGTACATCGTATTGCAGTGCCACGATGTGAGCTTCAGCTGCCAAGACCTCGTACGGTCTCCTACGCTCGCCGGGTTAAATCCATATGATTTGTGGTTTTTTTCTATACAGATCTGTCAATTGCCCATTGACCCATTAGACTGTTTATTTACGAAATTGGACCTGAAACCAATACATACCATTGAATTGAAAAATATGGTTCCACCTTCTGATCAACGTAATCCTCTAGCCGGCTTACCTTCCGATGTCAGCGACATAAGAATCGAAAATATTGAAATCAAAAATGCTAGTAGTACCTTATTTGCTCAGTTCAAAAACCTTACACGTATAGATTTTAAGCAAAATCGATTATACACTATTTCTGAAACAACATTTAACTCAAATTTAGCTCTCCGTACAATAGTAATATCTAGCAATTATCTTCAAGAACTTCCTTCAAAATTGCTCTGCATGCTATATGATATGTATTCTATTACAATCAATGATAATTCCATTTCACTTAAATTAGGAAATGAATGTTTGGCAAATATGAAGCGGCTACACGGTGTCCTGTTTACGAACTGTGGAATTAAGACTATACCCAGTGACATGCTGGTAGGGTCGTTTAACCTCTATAGATTGTCTCTAGCCAATAACTTGCTGTCAGAACTGCCTAGTGATGTTTTCCGTGACCAAAAGAAACTAGAACATCTAGACCTAAGCAACAATGAGCTGAACACAGTTCCGTCCGGTTTGTTCACTTCCCTGAGTAAATTGAAGTCGTTGTTGCTGAGCAATATTAGTCTACATAATGTGACAGCTGACATGTTTTTTGGCCTGGACTCCTTAGAGACTTTACATTTGAATGATAACTTTATCAAGTACATTCATCATAAAGCTTTTACTATGTTAAAGCAACTTAAAGATCTAAACTTAGATCAAAATTTTCTTACACAATTTGACCGGATAAGGTAAGTCATTTTCATAAGCTGTTTTATTTTAAATAATCCTTTTTAATTAAATTTAGAAACAATAAACTAGAAAAAAGATTTTATAATCAGATTTCATGCATGTAAAGAACATATTTCATTTACAGTTGGGAAAATATTGCTCAACCATTTAAGAGAATATAAAATATATAAATATGTCAACACGACGTCGTTGATCAAAAATATTGTTGCATGAAGAAGGAACACGTTTAAATATCTGGCAGAAACGACCTCGTTCTGGTAAAGGTTTCCGAGCAAAACCATTCTTGTATCAGCTTTTTGGGGAGTCAATTGCGAGTTTTCAAAAGTAATTGGGAAATATATACCGTAGTGAGTAGGGTTTTTGTATACCCGTTTATACCGATGATTAAATCCTAAATGACTAAAAAAGAGTATGACCCATAGGGTCGAAATAAATCATACATTTTTTGTAAATTTTTTATAAACGGAATTACATATTAAATATATACATATATATGTATTTCTATATAAATAAGATTCCCAATAAGAAAAAAGCAGAACTTTTTGAAATGCAATTAATAGAAGTAAAATAAAAATGTTTTAATAAAAGAAGATACGATAATATTGTTAAAAAAAATGCTAAATTATTATACTTTGGAGGGGAACAAGATTGTTGGTGAATACTTACCTGAATATAACTTCTCTTTTGCATACAGTACGACTATTTTATATTACTATGGTGGCAAAAAAGTTTATGGTCCGCCTGATGGTAAGCGGTCACTTGCGCGTTGTCAACCCTTCAAAAATCCAATAACTTCTTTCTTGAAGGACTCCAAAGAAAATCTTGGCAGGCAGCTCATTCCACAACCTAAGTGTTAGCGGAAGGAAGTTTCTTTGAATTCGAACTGCACGTAAATATTAAGGTTCTAAGATGTGAGAATAAATTACCTGCCCATGGTTTGCCATGGTAAAAAGTAGTCGGGGATAGGTCATCATTTCAAATAAAACCTTAGATACACATCCCATTATACAAGTGGTAGAACACACACAGGCGGCTTGAGAGTTGGGGATCGTCAACGATTCTCTCAGCCCGTCACTGAACCAAATCAAAGGGGCCAAGCTGGTATCCGGGGTACATTTTAATTAAAATTATGACATTCAATTCCAAAGCAGAAAATGATGAACATGAAGCTGTGGTTATATTCTTAATATTATCATAAGTATTTTCATCGTATATTAAAGTGTGAAGTTTGACAGTAAGCTGAGTGTTTTAATTCCCGAATCACACAGTGTGGTGCTAACATCCGGTGCCGAAACCCAGGAAGATTAAATGTGGACTACGAAAATCCGTTAGTAATGTAAACTGTGTTATTTAAGTCTTGTGTTTCTTTGTGTAAAATAGACTGGATTAACCCGTCAAGGCTATGACTACTGTGATTGAAGTTGAAGAAACATTTATATGGAAGAGCTTTTCAAGATTATAGAGATTATTGTGAATGCTTTCATATTGCAGAAGAGTATTACTATGGAAAAAACCAAAAGAAGTGAGAAATATGCAAAAGGGTATAACGAAATGGAAGAAATTTTAACTATTTGTGTAAAGAAAACTCAAAATTTTAAAAATTATATCAAACAGTTGCTGATGATTCAGAATTCAAATCAAGCAAACTTTTCTTTGCCCCGTTTTTGATGAGAATGGTTTGCTAAGGGTCAGCTAGTGGACTAGCTAGAACAGCTAGAATTCCTAGAAAGTTTTGACAAGAAACATCATACAATATTATCTGGTGCCAGTCATCTCACAAAATTAGTTGTCTTAGACGCACACCTTAAAACCTTACATGTTAATGCTTTACTATTTAAGATCAAAATACTGAATATTAAGAGTGAGAGACTATGTCAAGAAATGTATTGTTTGTATCAAATACTCACATAGTTCAACTCAACTGCCATAGGTGAGACTTAGGCAAGAAAGAGAATTCAAATCTACTGGGGTGGATTTCACTGGTTTTATAAAAATCAGATTTTCTCTAAGAAGGGGTTCTAAGGCATATGCATATATCTGCATAAAGGATATATTTGTATTTTTATCTATATGGTCACCCGAGCTATTCACTTGGACGCGGTTTCTAGCTTGACTTCTGATGGCTTCATAGCTTCTAAAGCTTACTTTCTTCAGCTTTAAGAAGATTTGAGTCGATACTGGGATACTGCAAAGACTTATATAGCGACAATGATACTTACTTAGTTGGGGCCGATAAAGAATTGAGACATATGTCTAATAGAGCGGCTTCTGAGTTTCCGAATCAGATAAGTGCATTATTGGCTACCGAAGGAACTACGTGGAATTATATACCTCTGCAAGCACCCAATTTTGGCGGACTTTAGGAGGCTGGCGTTCGATCTACCAAGACTCGTCTCAAACGAGTTTTAGAAGAAAGTACGTTGACTTATGAGGAGCTCTCTACCGTGCTGATGCAAATAGAGGCCAGCATAAACTCCCGACCACTATGCCAATTGAGTAATAATCTCGACAATCTATTGCCTCAGCCTCCTGTGCATTTTCTCGTCGAGGAGCCCTTGATTGTCATTCCTGATGAAAATTTAGCAAATAAAGATGCCTCAAGTCTGCAGCTATGGAAATTAATAAAAAAATGTTAAATGATTTTTGGAAGCGAGGGTCGGATGAGTATTTGGTTACACTAAATTTAGACTAAAGATACTAAGATTTCAAATAAGAATGAACCAAAACTTGGTGATGTCGTAGTTATACACGATCAAAATTTACCGCCTGCCAAATGGTAATTTGGTAAAGTTATGGAAAATAATCCAGGTAAAGACAAAATCACGCGGGTTGTTATCCTTGAAACAAAAAATGGTATTACAAAGAGAGCTTGTCATGAGTTATATTTTTTGCCTTAAGTAATTCAAAGTGATTGTAATGATGATATTGTAATTTAGTTTAAATTTATTTGTCACGGTGGGTGGTCATTTTATTTAGTATAGAAACTTGTTGTTGTTGTATAGTATTCCTTGTTATGATTAATATTAGTTAAAGAACTAGTTCTTGGTGGGCGGACTGTCTTAATTGTATTGATGTTAAATTATTTACAAAGATGTAGCTACCCGTATAATAACTCACGCTCTTATATTCTTACTATTATCATCAGTATTTTCACCTTATATTAAAGTGTGAAGTTTGACATTAAGGTGAGTGTTTTAATTTCCGAATCACATAGTGCGGTGCTAACAATACCGTTTTTGCTAATCAAAATTCATCATTAACAAATTTACAAGATTACAAAAACTGAAAACTCGAATTGTAATGTTTCAACCTTGTCAAGGGATATTACTAATTTTAGGTAGTAATAAAATGATATGGAGCCTTGCTTTACAAAAACTTCAGGATAGCAACAAGAAGAATACAAAATACACTTGTGTTGCGTCGGTCACAAAATCTGTATTCTATATTGTATTATGGTGGAGTTACTTATCTATCATTTCCTGGCAGCTCAAGTAGAGAAAATAAACACCCACGGAGACTGAAATGGCAGAACCTATTTAGAGCCATAACATTATATTAGGCGGCTCAGTGAGCTTTACTTATGGCTTTACTACAGTAAAGGGTCTTTCAAAAAAGAAGTTATTAGAATTTTAAAGGGACGGCAACGCGCGAGTATTACCCCCTGGTGTTGAAAGCGTCCATAGGCTACGGTGACCGTTTACCACCAGGCGGACCATTAACATGTTTGCTACCTTAGTGGTATAATTAAAAATAATGAACCACAGTTATTTTCTTTTCCTCCTTTCTTCACACGATTTTTCCTCTAAACATGGTAAGTGTAAGCGATGAACATTTTTAACATTTCGAATTAATTTGGTTTGTTTGATACCATTTTTTGAACTTGTTTCTTTTTCAGAAGTGCAAATATTCTAAGTCTTACTAAGCTACGAACGCTTTCTATTAATTTTAATCTAATAGAGGAATTTGACACGCAAGATTTACCAAATAGCATCGAAGTACTAAGAGTATCTGGAAATAAGTTAAAAGACTTTAACTTGAGTCCAATATATGGCACAGTACATCAATTGGATATTAGTGATAATTACATTACAGATCAGATCTTCTTGGATTGTCATACATATCATGGGCCCGGGAACCCAGTGCTTGAACAGCTCAATCTTTCGTACAATGACATCACTGAAGTCAATGTAAGTTAATAATTTTATAAATTTAATTCATAAATTTAATTAAGAGGCCACCTATGCTAATTTAAAATTATTTGGGTCTCTAATTACAAAAAAAATGGTGAAAATGAAATATAACACATATTAAACACAAACAAATATTTTGAATAGACTGTGAAAGCGATCAGAAACAGATTTGCAGAACATTATTTTCATTTTTGAAAATCTATTTTCTTACCTTTTCTATTGAATTTCCACCAACAAAGCTGCAAAACATTCCACTAAGAAAAACGGAGAAAAGTCAGTTTATTTTGACATACGACGTTGGCCATAGACAATAAAAATTGCGTTTCGTTTCAGTTTGAACTCCCTAATATTATTTATAATAAAATTTTATAAATTTTGTGTAAAATTAGGGTAGAAAAAAATTACTAAAGTTTAGCGCCCAAAAAAGGCTTTCTATGCAATACAGGGTTAAAAAAACACAGGGTTTTATAAAAAACAGTCGGCCGGCCACGGGCTCTCTTACTTTATATCAATATAGCTATATAAATAACACATTATTGTGAGAGTAGTTATATTTTGTAGTAACTTCAATTTAAAGGAAGGGTGAGACTACCGAATTCCTCTAAATGAGTTTTGCAAATTTCGGTTCCCTTAATACCGCATATTGCTTGTTATACAGTTATAATTTCTAGTACGTTATTATGTTTCCACCTAATTATAAAGTGTAGATATTTTTTTTTTAAGTTAATTGAAAGACAGTTAAATTGTAACTATATATTATTAGTTTTTCTGCGGCTGCTGCTGTGATGTATATAATTTTCTATGGTATCTTTGCTACTACGGATGTTTATAAAAATAATATCATTTGCAAATAAAATCACTGGAAACTAATGTCACTTGGTAAGTCATTAATATAGATTGAAAATAGAAAAGGTCACAGGACACTAGTTTACGGGACACTGGTTCGAACTTAACGCAAACTAGATTTATGAGTTATTTCTTTATTTATTTTATAAGAAATATTGTTAATTCGTGTAATCTTATTCCTATCACTCAAAATAAGATTTGATAAGTTTTATTGCAACCCCTGTTATTACATATTTGTAGAACTTGGCAAAGAAATTTCAAAAGCTCTATATATAAAGCAGCCACGGTTAATTTTGCATCCAAATTTGTTACTGCCAATTGAATTAAATTAAACATCATAAAACGCCATGTCTATATTTGTTACCTGTTCTTTTTTGAATGGTTCTATGGCAACGTGATTAACAAGTGCTTTTCTGTATTTTTTGTTTTGTTTTTAGGACACATGCATTCAAAAGATGAAAGTTATGGAAGTTGATTTGCGATTTAACTATATTGAAAAAATTTATATTGAAGAAACATCTGAAAGGAATAGAGAAAGTAAAACTACAACTAAAATTCTAGTAGAAGGGAATCCTTTTGTATGCAACTGCAATATGACTAACTTTGTATCATTTTTAAAAGCGCCTATGTACCAATTTACTAATAAATCTCTAATATACATAGTTGATGACAGTAAATGTGCGTCACCAGTGGGGTTGAATGGACGGTTTCTTCGTCAGCTAAAACCAGATGAACTAATATGCAGTATTCTACCCCCTGCATGTCCTAATAACTGCACGTGCACATTGCGCCCCGCCGCATACATTTCTCTAGAGCTGTATTGTGAGATTTTACCTACACTTGATCAATATTATCTCCTAGATAATACATCCGCTATGTTGAAACTTACAAAAGCACCTACTTCGTCTATTAGCCTACCTTGGCAAGTTAGAGAGCTTCACCTTTCGGGACTCAATCTAAGTCAGGCCCCGGAACTACCTTCATTATACGGACTTCAAATGATTAATCTGTCCAATAATAAATTAACACGGGTGCCTCTTGATTTTTTAAAAATGGCAAACATTTCTTTATGTCTAGCAAGTAACCCATTTATATGTAGCTGCGAATATAAAGATGATATTTTAATGTTAAAATTGTACCAAGGCCAAATAAGTGACTTCAAAAGCATGCGATGTCCGAATGATGAGCACATTCTGTATGTTGAGAAGCTAGTATGTACCATTAATATCGTCACAGTACTTCTAATTTTATTGACTTCCGTGACCTCATTAATTTCCTTGACTTTTGTGCTATACCACCGCTACAGTACCGAATTAAAAGTATGTCTTTACGCACAAAACTGGTGCCTGTGCTGGGTGACGGAAGACGAACTCGACCGAGATAAGGTATACGACGCATTCGTGACGTTCTCCCACTCAGACGTCTCGTTCGTGTTAGACGAGCTGGTCCCTCGGCTGGAGCAGGGCCCCCACGCGCTGCGCCTGTGCCTACACTACCGTGACTGGGTGGCGGGCGAGTGGATCACGAAGGAGGTGGAACGCAGTGTGCGACAGTCGCGGCGTACGGTCGTGCTATTGTCGGAGCACTACCTGACGTCGGAATGGACGCGACACGAGTTCCGCGCAGCGCACGCCAGCGCGCTGCGTGAGGGCCGCGTGCGCGTTGTTGTCGTAGTGCTGGATGACAACGTGCTGCATAACGCAACCCTCGAACCAGACCTTACTGCCTACCTCAGCACTAATACCTACTTGCGACGTGATGATCCGCATTTTTGGGAACGCCTGCGGTATGCGCTGCCACGTATGCGTTTGCCAAGACAGTAATTTTCTAATTGTACAAATGCATCTTAAATCTTGCACACTTAGGATATTTCAGTAACTCAGTTGCAACTTGGGTTATTGTTTAAATCAAGCAGACATTACATCAACATTATGCCTTACGTCTCAATATAAAATATTGTTACTTTTAAAAAACTGTTTTACAATCCTGTTAATTCACAGACCGATGAGAGTTAAGTTATGTTTCACCCATTTTATGATATATAAACAAAAAAAGGTGAAGAGAATGATTTTATAATGCGAATAGTAAAACACTCGTAAATTTTTTTATGATGTATAAATTGTAAGTAAATTGTTAATATACGAAACCGTATTGAGGCGATGATTTATTCAAAGGTCGTGTAATGTAAGCTATAAATAAGATAAACACGACTGGATCTTTTACAATTAGTAAATGATGCATTTGAATTATGACGGTGGATCCAAGTCGAAGAAAACTTAATATTTAGTAACTTACTCAGAAACGATATCTGTAGAAAGCTTAGGTCATTTTGTGCAAGTTCAATTGTTTTCTATTATTAGTTTATATTAAATAAGCAAGTATCGTCTCCGTAAAGTGTGAAATACTGGATATAAAAATATGAAATAAAAGAGATCCTAACATTAATCCTTGTGGAACGCCGCATGTTATTTATTTTTGACTTCTTTGCTGGTTATAAATTATAATTACTTGGTATTTTATTTAGTTAGTGAGGTAAGATTTACATATTATGAAATGCATTGCTGTTTATATCAATTGCTTTAAATTTGTAATGTAATGTGTAAATAAAGTACTAGATTTTGACCGAAAACTACATTGTCTCTTAAAAATAAAAACAGTAATGACTATGGTCATATAGGCGATAATATGCTCTTTGAATATTTTCAAAACTATAGGCAAAATTGGATGGTAGTTTTCCGGATTTATTTTAAATCTTTACTTAAGATCCCGCTCGCGCCCTCTGTTTGGAATATCGGTATCTCGCACCAACCGACTGTGCGTAGCAGTCGCTGATACCGCACGCACACGCGTTGCTCCGCGTTGTGCTCGAGGCAACACCACACTGTTATCTGTTTGTAAACCAGACTCAAAATCTCTATGCAAATCTTGTAAACATAACCTAACTTTACTTAATGTTAACTTTTTCTGGTAATTTAGTCACAATTCATTAAAATACTTACATGATTACCTTTATTGTCATATTCTTTAACTGGTTTTTAAATCACGACACTGATTAAACCTAAAATCTGCAAAATTTCAAATTTACAATGAGAAATATTATACGTATTTATGTATATGTTGCATAGACTAACAAAGCGAAAGACGCGTGTCAAGGTCATTTTTGTTTACACGAATTGCAAACAGATTCTGAGTCCGGTATAAGTGCGATATCAAAATTGTTCACCGTTTGCCAGAGAGAGAGAGAATGCTAAAAAGAAGGATGTGAATATTTCAAAGGAAATCTTAGTTTTATTTTATATCTTAATTTGCTCAATAATTTTTTTTTATTGTATTAAATATTTGTTATAAACTTTATTGTAGTGCTTTGGTGATAATAATGTAATGCTGCAATATTTTAGTAAATAAATAAATAAATTTTTTGGTCAGATTTATTGTCCAAGATGAACTCTTGCTTGCTCTGGCTGCCCTTATGCTGGGCGGTGACAGTACACAAACTTCTGTCAAAAATGCTTGCCAGGGTCTCCGTAGATCTCAGCACTAAGATTATAAGCCACAAGCCAAGTTTATTTTGTACTTAGTCATTAGAGTTAACTAAAAGATCTTACAACCAGTGTTTTAAGCCATCTTGAGCTTATCCAAGCATTTTAGGACTACGACATTAGCACTAAGTCTAAGCGATTAAAAGGAAAAGAGCTGAACCACTGATCCGATTTTAATAAAATTTTATGTAGGGAGTGGACATAGCTAAGTACTTAGAAAAATGTTAAGTGTGAATGGGATTAGCGCAGTGAGGATAACCTTATAAGAATAAAAACTACAGCAAACTTCCTTACTATAATCAAGTAGCCGTAGGAATCTCACGCCGATAGCCAAATTTCGTACGGCAAAGTTAGGCGAAACGCTAGTATATAATAAAAGAAGGATCAAGAAGTGAAAAAATAACAAACACATGAAACAAAAATATTTAAATAACACAGGTTAAAAGATCGATGTCACTATAGGGCATTAAATAAAAAATAATACGAAGTAAATACACCACTGCCTCTCCAAAAATTTCAAAACAAGTTATTTTATATATTATATGTGTCAAGAATATTGAAGAAATACTTAATTTATCATATTTAACATTAATGCATTATTGATGTAGAGTATTTTTAATTGGTAAGGTTTTTTTACTGCATTCGGGGTCTATTAAAAGTACAAACTTTAAATTATGCTGTCCCATGATTTCGGTAAGAAATATAAATATTATAAATATTTCACACGCAAGGTCACGTTGACGTGGGGCAGCTCTCACGGCGCGCAACGAACCCGCGTGCGAGATAAAACTTGCATGTCTCTAAAAATCGGTCAAGTGCGAGTCGGACTCCGTACCATTATCTATGAAAACGGCAAAAAAATCACGTTTGTTGTATGGGAGCCCCCTTAATCATTTGTTTTATTATAATAAGATTATTTATGCTTAAATTAACTATATAACTAAATATTCTGTGAATATTTTAAGCGTCAACCTGTAGCCGTTATCAATATCGAGCAAAATCGAGCAAAAAAATCATTTTTGTTGTATGGGACCCCCTTAAATATTTATTTAATTCTATTTTTTAGTATTTGTTGTTATAGCAGCAACAGAAATACACTTTCTGTGAAAATTTCAACTATCTATCACGGTTCATGAGATACAGCCTGGTGACAGATGGACGGACGATCGGAAGGACGGACAGCGAAGTCTTAGTAATAATAATCCGCTAATTACCCTTTGGGAACGGAACCCTAAAAACACCTAAAATGTAAGTTCTAGTTGGACTACCATGAAAAGAAACCTGTTTTGCGGTCGGCCCTTGTGTGTTTTTGTTTTGCTTTATTGAAAGCAATTTGCTTTGAATGGTGCTTAGTTTAGAATCAAATTTTATTTAAATTATAAAAAGAATTTGTTTTCACAAGACGTTGTTGAAATACCAAGTATAAAGCTGGGTGTACACCAATCTTGAGGATTATAATAAGCGCTCGTTATATTGTGGTGACGATGGTTATATTTGAGAGAATATATAACTAAACAATAAAATACATAAAAAAAGAAAACGACTTCACTGCATATGTCAACAGACCCTAATTTTTGTCGTCCATATAAGCCGCATAACAACCACTGCTGGACATTGCTCTTATTCTTGAATTTCTAAAATACTGGATCTAGTGTCAAACTTAGTAATTTAAAATCGAGTACCAGCGAAGAATAATATGGTAATTAAGTATGGGAGTAAATACCACAGATTGCAAGCATCCAATCAAATATAAGTAACCACATTGCAGAAATCGATCGCAGCCACGTATGCCCTTATGCCGTCGCAAATTGACAAGTATTTTTTCTTCCTATGACATAGAACTCAACTAAATGTCACCTTACCAAATAGCGACTGCATTTAGCTTCGCTTCGAAATGGCAGAGAAGATAAGATACGAAGCGCTAAGTGAAAATAAATTTAATATTTTGGAGCGCTGATGTATTTTTATGGTATTTATGGGCGCTATATATATAGGGCTGTAGAAGGTAGGTCAAATTCAAGATTGCGTAGTTAGCGATAAAAGACCAAGAAGCCGAAATAGATTTATCTTAATTACAGGTTCAATCTATAAACAATTTTGATATTTGTTGCTTCAACAAAGAAAATAAGTCTTTATATAGGGTTAAGACTCTGTCTAAATACTCGATTTAGGCCACCTAAATGAGGAAAAGCGTTTTGATAATGGCGCAAAACATGCTGACGTATTTAATTTGCCAGGAGACATCTTTTCTTGCTCACGCATTTTTTTCAGCAAAGGAATCAATGAACTCCCTATAAAATGGCAAAAGTGCATAGATCACAACGGTACCTACTTTGATTGATTAAATTAAAATTTTGTAGAAAAATTTAGTATTTATATTAATGTATAGTATTGCTTTTTTCATATAAAATATCGATTTCATATGTTAAGACCTAACATTTAAATATGCGGAAAAAACTTTGCTCTGAAAACACTTTTTTTTTAATCTCTTGACAGATCGACCATAGATAACTCTCTATGCGGGAGCGTTCAAAGAGCAGATGCAGTTGAACTCGTTCAGAGTTGCATTTGTAAATCCGTCACTATGTTCTGGCGTGACCAACCCTTTTCGTATCTTTTATTATTTAATACTATTTTACTTGGAAAAGTTGTTTAATTAATTGATAGAATGAATGAATGATACTTTATTGTACACCAAACAATCAGTAAATAACATTAGATAATATAACGAAAAAAGGGCAATGGCCGGCCTTATTGCTAAGGAGCAATCTCTACCAGGCAACTAATTCTGATTTATTTTAGGTTTTAATAAATTTTTTTGTGATAAGAACAAAATTGAATAAATTTATTATTATTGAGTTAGTAATAATCATCACATTATATCATCGTGTAACTTCGTCATTACAGAAATAGCACCAACACGTAATATTGTCAAAAGCTATTTTTATTAGGAACGTTAAAGTATTTAACAAAATAGCATATTATTATTATAAAAGCTATGCCTAGTTTGTTCAGGTCTGGTTCGAGAATTGTAAAATTTCATTTGCTACTGTATTTTTGTGTAAATAATTGTATTTAAAAAAAAATATCGAGAAATTTTGCGCCTCGACTGTTAAGCCCGAGTAGTTGACTGCAACTTTCAAAATTAGCATATCAATGGCTCGCCTGCAGTAATTATATGCTAAAACATGTAAAACCCACAGCGATAGTCCATCCGTTAAATGTTGCAGCTAGATATATCGCAGTGATGTTTTATATAGACTGAGAGTGTGGAGGGTGTGCTAATTTATAAAAACTAGCTTTTAGTCCGCACGTCCGCTTGCGCCAAGTTCAGTTAAGGGCGATGTATCGAAAAAAAAAACATATACCAGATTTTAAGTAAGATCACCAGCAATACGACTATGGAGATCGCATCCAATTTCATGCAGTAGTTTTTGTGTCATGCGCGTTCAACGTACAGTCTAACAAACAAACAAAAATACCAACCTGCGAGTAGCTGCCGGCGTCAAAAAACGACCGTGGTTTAATAGGCCTTGCAGAGAAGCTAAAATTCTTAAGCAAACTGCGTATGAGGCTTGGACCACGGCTCGTAATAATAAGGATCCGAATATTTCTGAGCTAAAACGCAAATTAAATGCTGCCTCGAGGTTCAGTAAGAAAGCAACTGCCAGAGCAAAATTCCAATTCATCGGCAAAATAGGTGGGCGACTTGCGAGCTATCCTTCTGGGAGTCGTGCTTTCTGGTCGCTTGCTAAAGCTGCCGAGGGGAACTTCTGCCAGTCTTCATTACCACCACTGCGAAAGACCAATGGTGACTTGGCCCACAGTGCAAAAGAGAAAGCCGATCTATTGGGCAATCTCTTTGCCTCTAACTCGAATGTGAACGACGAAGGCGCTGTACCACCTACTTTACCGTGGTGCGGTAAGACCATGCCGGAAATCTCTATAACACAGCGCGAGGTCCGGCGGGCGTTGCTTTCCCTAGACGTTCATAAGTCGAGTGGGCCAGACGGCATACCAGCAGTGGTGCTTAAGCAGTGTGCTCCTGAGTTATGTCCTGTACTCACGCGCCTCTTCGCGCTTTCCTACCACACTAGGCAATTTCCGTCTTCATGGAAGACTGCAAATGTGCACCCGGTGCCCAAAAAGGGCGATGGATCAGATCCATCGAATTACAGGCCTATCGCTATAACCTCTCTCCTCTCCAAGGTGATGGAGCGTGTGATCAACACACAGCTTTTGAGATACCTAGAAAAACACGACCTGATCAGTGACCGTCAATATGGCTTTCGCCACGGTCGCTCAACTGGTGACCTTCTAGTGTATCTCACACACCGATGGGCACTAGCCATTGAGAGTCAGGGGGAGGCATTGGCATGTAGCCTAGACATAGCGAAGGCGTTCGATCGGGTCTGGCACCAGGGTCTTCTATCGAAGTTGCCTTCTTACGGAGTGCCCGAGGGTTTGTGCAAATGGGTGGCTAGCTTTTTGTCCGGCAGAAGCATACGAGCCGTAGTTGACGGTAGTTGCTCTGATAGCATGGACATTAATGCTGGTGTCCCGCAAGGCTCTGTGCTGTCTCCTACGCTGTTTCTACTGCAAATCAATGATATGTTGGACATCAACAACATACATTGCTATGCAGATGACAGTACTGGAGACGCTTATTACACAGGCCGTGCAAGCATCCCACGTTCCCTCGTGGAGGAAAAGCGTGAAGAACTTGTGTCTCAAATCGAGATCGGTCTGTCCAAGGTCTCTGACTGGGGGCGGGAAAACTTGGTCCGATTCAACCCTTCAAAGACACAAGTCTGCGCGTTCACCGCTAAGAAAACCCCATTCACTGTAGTCCCACAATTCCAGAACACTCCCCTCTCCATCTCCAAGAGCATTGGGATCCTTGGCGTTGACATCTCCAGCGATGTTCAGTTCCGAGATCATTTGCTAGACAAGGTAAAGCTGGCGTCCAAAAAACTTGGTGTACTCAACAGAGCGAAGCAGTACTTCACGTCGGGGCAAAGGTTGCTACTTTACAAGTCGCAAGTCCGGCCCCATATGGAGTACTGCTGCCATCTCTGGGCTGATGCACCCGGATACCAGCTTGGCCCTTTTGACTCGGTTCAACGACGGGCTTTGAGAATTGTCGACGATCCCAAACTCACTTGCGGTATCGAGCCCTTAAGTCTGAGGAGAGACTTTGCCTCCCTGTGTGTGTTCTACCGCTTGTACAATGGATTGTGTTCTGAGGAATTGTTCGAAATGATGCCCACGGCTACTTTCTACCATCGCACCGCTCGCCATCGACAGGGAATTCATTCTCACACTTTGGAACCAAAATGGTCGCGTACAGTGCGGTTTCAGAGAAACTTCCTCCCGCGAACCCTTGGGTTGTGGAATGAGCTCCCTGCCAAGGTTTTCTCTAAGGACTACAGTATGGGGTTCTTCAAAAAAGAAGTTATTAGATTTCTGAAGGGTCGGCAACGCGCGAGTGATGCCCCTAGTGTTGCAAGCGTCCATAGGCTACGGTGACCGCTTACCATCAGGCGGACCGTAGGCTTGTTTGCCATCTTAGTGGTATAAAAAAAAAAAAAACCAAACAATGGTTTTAGCTTTTATCCCTCATATATTTTTTCCTAAAGTATCTTCAATGCTCTGTGCATTGACCAGTTACAATATTATTAAATGTACCTAAAATCTGAATATTCTAGGCCAGAAAAGATAAATGTGTCAAGTTAGCTATTGACTTTTCTTAAATTCGTATATTTCAGCCCACAAAATCACAATATTTATTACCAAAAAAAGCGCTATTATTCACCTTATAGTATGTCCGTCCAGACCGTAAAAACCTTTGTTGGATTAGTAGATTTTGCAGACCGAACCAAAGGAGAGGCTGTCAATTATACGAATCCAGCAATGACCTCACGGTTGAGACTCAAATGTAGGGAAAAGAAAACAAACTTTTAATAGAATAGTAATTTGATAAAAGTAACTAAATTTAGAAGTTAGTATTACAGATTTTCGCTTTCTACCCTATATCGCCGTCAAAATGTTTTCATATAATGTTCTGGTTACATTCAGGCTGTAAGTCGCTACTTATTGCTAAATGGGTATGTTATATATATGTTGAAATAATTCAAAATGTTAATATAAGTATTACAATTACCTACTTAAAATCGGCGTGTGGTGCCAAGCTTTGTGTCTGAAGTTATATACGAGATGTGCGGAATAAGTTAATTTAGGTGCGAGACGGATTTGCAGTATGATTTTGGAAAATTAAAGTGCTACTTCAGACACATAAAGATTCGTGGCCTGTACTTGTACCTTTATTTTATTTTTTCAAAATGGAGCTCATATTGTGGAACAAATTCCTACGTTTTTCGTATATTTCTAGTAACATCTATCCAATATATATAAGAGTCATTAAAATGTAAATGTAACAGCTCTGAAAGCTTATCGCGCTTACCATCGTATCGTGAGCTTTTTGCAACAGGGCATTTATTAACCTCTACAAGTATTTATTACTTCGAGTATGTATGTTTTTTATTTCTTTTATTTTATGTATAAATTTTAAAATAAAAAAATCAAATGTTTAGTGGTAAATAGTTCTAATGAGAAATCGTGCGCAAGAAATGATAGGGTTAAGTTTCTAATTTGTTTTAGTAGTAATACATGGCTATAACTCGTGATCTAACTGGGTCATGTAACTACTTCTAAGACATTTTATTTAATTAATAGATACAGACCCGTAATTTGGAGTTCGACTTAAGTTTAGTAACTTCTATTAGTAAATCAAATTTTAGACTTCTACAACCACACATAATAAAGATATACGGAGAGCAAAGACTGACTCACACTTACTACTTCTTAATGCTCAAATTGCATACTAAATCCTTAGTTTCAAGTTTCTATCTCTGCTACAAGTACCTTAGCATTTTGAATGTCGGTGAGTAAGAGAGTCAGGCACAAAATAAGGGAACTTTGACTTTATATATTTCGTAAACTATTATTTTATTTTAGTTATTATAATTTCATACTTTTGGCTTCAGCCACGACAAAGATACACGGGGCCTCGAAGGAAAGTGCCGTGAGTTATTTCTAGAAAATAATGTTAATGCACAAGTGTTGATGAATGCTTTTGCTTGACTTAGCTGCAGTGTTCCCACTTTACGATATAATGATTTTATTTTGTTCCGTTTTGAGATAATTTTGTACGATCGAAACTGTAGTTTTAGTAGTAATTTTATTCTTTACTGTAAATTAATAATAGCATATAACAATAAAATGTAAATAAACTAACGAAAAAGCCATCCTTATCGCTAAGAGGAAATAATAAAATGACCATGAGAGATAGGATGTTAGGAGGGGAAAAGTCGCGAGGTGCCGACAATTATATACTTGTGTTTTGACAGGATTTAGCTTCAGGGCGTAAAATTCACTCTAATCTTTAATACGAATGAGATTATTATTTATGCTTGCATCAGGTAGATTTCTAATAGTTGATTGCGTATAATTTGGATATATTTTGAATAGAGATAGTAAAAAGAAATAAAATGAGAAATTAACAGTACTAATGAAGATCGCAAAAACAGAAGAGGAGATAGCGCATCACCTTTTTGGGTGCCAGCATGTGTTTCAAACCAGTTCGTTGCCGAAGTATTTTTCTTAAGCGTTTCCGACGTCTACGGTGATAATTGCGGAACCTAGCCCTAGTTGCTGGAGTCAATAACCAATCAAAATTAACCGTGTTAAAAGCATTGCTGATGTCTAGTAGAAGGATTATGGTGACTTGTGTATGTTCCATGCCTTCTCAAATGGCATCAGTAATTTTAATTAGTGAAGTAGCCATATTATTTGTGAAAAATTCATTCAAATCGGAACGGAGAAAAAAAATATTGTTCGAAGTAAAAAACTGTTTATTAAAATGGGTTAATACTAAATTTTATTAATTTCAAAAAAATTACAAAAAGTTTTATTAAAGTTGACAGATAAAACACTACTTGTCATTACAGTGAAGGCCAATTAACGTTTACAAACACCTTTCTAAGAATTAGTGAAGTTTAGTAATAACAAACATCATATCGTACTGCTACGAATTAAGGTTGACGTCACACGTCTTACATCGCGCTATCGAAGTTTTTTTGATAGTTTCCATATATGCCGACATTCCGAAAAGCAAGTAAGGTGAGACAAGGCGATATCTAGGTATAACTCCTCTCATGGCTGAGGATTTCCCTTGACCGCCGCTCAGCTGAACAGATTTGTGACGCCCTATCCGCCGCAGCCCTTCCTTCATCTACCAGGTACACTGACCAGTTAATATCAACCTCCATACGCTTCGTATCACAGAGCTTTATCAGGACCACCTACTCGTATCGGTGTTATTAAACGCTGATTGTAAGCGTGTTTATTATAGTTTTTCGCATTTCATAAAATTTTAATTGTTTTTAATAAACAGCACTGTTATTCCAACAAGACTAGTTTTATTTCCGTTAATAAATACAATAAGTAAAACTCATTGGTTACCGTCAGTGTAATTTACTTGTCTTATTTACTTGTAGCTACTAAAATTAGTATTATTTACTTGTAGCTACTAAAGTTTTTTCTCCGTGGCTCCAGCCGTTTAGAAGGAGTACAGTGATATACTCACGTACAGTAGAATTATATATAAAAAGATATTTATTAAAAAAAAATATTGACTTATATAGAGTGATACATAAAAGTAATAAAACATTAGATAAGATAAATAGATGGTTATAGATGTTCAAATTGGTGCTCCATTGCCTTCTTCATAGGATTTCAGTTCCGTCTTCACAATCAAGAGGTTCTCTAAATCTTATCTGATTTGTCTCATTGTGTCTCTTAAAATTATGAATTCTGCTCTTATCACAGATATTTTTACTTTTACCAGTAAATTATTTCAAAGTATGCTTTTTTCCCATTTCTCGTTTAGCTTAGATGTAGTTTTTTTCAAAAAACGGTTATATTCAGTGCCTATGGTTCCGTCACATGAGATTAATAGTGGGGTAAGTGACGCTCTTAAGTCTTCAACAGCAAGATCATATTTTAAATGTTTTTCTCTACTATGCCTTTGTACTGTTTTTTGCCAGGTGAGGTGACTGTACTGAGGAAGCGTCAGAATTTACTATGACAACGTCAAAGAACGTTTTCCTTGCAGGTTCCCAAAAACCATTTATAATCCCGGTGGACTTGTATTTGCTTCACGCAATATAATACCCAGGCTAATTCAGCACAATGTTTGCAATAATTTCTATGTTGATTATGACCTTGTGTTATTTATTAGACCACCTTTTTTGCAGTTAAGTGCGTGGTTAAGGTTAAAATATTTTTTTCTACATACGTCGCAGGTATGAGGGAGATTTATATTATGTTCATAAGCTTAACGTATGGCTAGGGCATCCTTAAATTAGGTAGCTGTAATATCTGTATTATTCGCAATAGTGGGGATAATAGTCAGCCATTGTGATGATTTCGTTTCAACAACTCCAAGGATACATATTTACTTTTAATTTAGTAATTTAGATATTATTTAATTACTTGTGGTGATATCCCTTAATTTCCTGGCTTGTCTTTCCTTTTGCATGGTATCAACAGCATATATTTGATAGGCTAATAAATCTAGAGTTTTGCCATATGTGACAACATGAATTAAGTATTTTGCTTGATTCTAAGGAAGTCTTAAAGCTTTCTGATTTTCTTGTTGGTCATTAATGCTAAGACCATCTTCTTTGTGAAAACGAGACTGCAATCTGCGTAGATGACTTTAAAACTCCAAGTGCCGTAGTTCTAACTGTACTTAAACAACTATATTTACCTGATATGGGTGATGAAAACTCTCTAAGGCAAACAATAAACACACACAAATTCTTTAGCTCTGTAGCGTAATATATTGTACTAGCTTTTGCCAGCGGCTTCGCCCGCATCGGCATAGGATTCTTACGGCAACTCCTCAATTATAAAAAAAAAACACAAAAGGTAAAATATTTTTAAATATGTAAAAGGTACCGCTCTTCCCCCTCATGACTGCCCGCCGGCCTCGCACATCATAAATGCGCGCGCAGTATTGAACATTATTTTGCTGCCACGTTCTTTTAAAACTGCGATATCTCCTAAAATATTCATTGAAATCGCATGATGAACAGAGTAATTTTGTTTTAAATTAAATGCTTGTGATGAATAAAGTATTTATTTGGATGAAGATTAATATCATGTTTATAAAAACACCTTCACTAATAATGCATTATTTTAGAACAAATATGGTAAGCATAAAAAAGGTCATAGTGAGCCAACCTTAAAATATAGATATATGCTGTCGCCGACTTTTTTTTAGAACTTTTATAGGGAAACAATTCAGTCATATATGATTTTTGCGAAACTCCAAACACGCAGCGGAAGCTCTCAAAAGGATAAAAAAAACCTGATTTTGAAACATTTTTCATTAGAGCTCCGCTCCTATTTGTGTAAGCGTGATGATATGTAGCCTATAACCTTCCTCGATAAATGGGCTATCCAACACTGAAAGAATTTTTTAAATCCTACCAGTAGTTCCTGAGACAAACAAACTCTTCAGCTTTATATATTAGTATAGAAAAAAAACACGATTTTGAAACATTTTTCATTAGTGCTCCGCTCCTGTTTGTGTATATATAGCCTTCCTCGATAAATGGGCTATCCAAAACTGAAAGAATTTTTTAAATCCGACCAGTAGTTCCTGAGAATAGCGCGTTCAAAGAAACAAACTCTTCTGCTTTATATATTACTATAGATTTGCTCTCATCAATCGCACTTGTAAAAGTACAACTTTAAATTAGCATCAATAGTAAAACAAAACCGAGAGTCGAGAGTAGGGGAGCCCAAATAGTACTTAAATTCGTATGAATTATATATTAATCCATCAGGCAATAGGTCTGAGAAGATGTTGAAATCTTGAAAAAAAAGTTCATAACAGCTCCGACGCGCCACTGGTGTTTACTGTTTAAGTGCGATTGTCTCACACCATGGATATTATCTAAGACAAGAGTTATTGTCACGACCAATAATAAAAAAGATAACTAAAAAAGTGAAATGTATGTGACAGGTCACGTTTCTTTGATGGATAGAGAAAGAAGCCTTTACTTTGCGTAAGACTTTACGTATTACATGAAAAGATGGGAACACGTTTCCATGAAGTCGCTACTGATTTACTTACACGAGCGCGGCAGGGAAAAAAAACCAAATGTTTGTGTAAACAAAATGTGTTGCGTTGTTTTATTTACTGAAAGTGACTTAAAAATGTTGTTTGCAACGCGTGATCTATGGTTTTTTATTACACACTTAGCTCAATAACGCCCTCATCTAGCAGCCCGGATAGAAACCATGTCTCGTATGTAACAACTCATTTGTATCATAATGTACTATAATCAAATTACCATCGACATTTCTTAAACAAGTACATTCTGCCGAATTTTACCAATTTGAAAGAGAGCTTCGAATCCCTTTGCAAAGGTCGCATCTGTGATCGACACGTCTGCGGAATCAGATTTATTATTGAATACTTTCTTTCTTAACTGTATTCATTCCTTGACAATGTGACGATAGTCTATCCATTTTTTCACATTTTTAGCTTCTTTTACCAATTATAGTAAATCATGACATGTAACATTTTTAATGCTAATATGTTAACGTATAATAGATTGTAATCAACATTGACATTGAAATCAACATAACGATCCGGAATCAAAAAATCTTTTTGACAAAGCGTAAGAAATTTAATTTTTTTTTAAATTTAAAAAACCCGTAAATCGAATAAATCATGTCCATTGAACGAGTGAAAGTAGCTGAACAACCCTCCCTAATCACCATCTTTTTAAACCTATTAATTCCAATAAATCCAAACATAATAACACTGCTTTTAGTTGGTAAGGAGTTGGGTACACAGCACATTCTAGGCGATGCTGCAGCATCAGGTCAAGGTTACTATGTTCTTGCAATGTTACTATGTTCTTGCAATGTTACTATGTTCTTGCAAGAATCTATATGTTCTTGCAATATTGTCAAAGTAGCAGGATACCAAATTTGAATTGTCGGAGGTTAAAAAATCTTACTTGTGTTTTGACTTGGACTATTACTATAAATAAGAATAAAAATATTTTTTTTTTTATTAAATAACTCATTTAAGGACTGACTTGGATATTTATTTTTAATGTTTATTTTTAATGTTCGCAATTGTCCGAATCAGATTTTAAGGGGAAAGGAAAGTGGGAAAGATGAGCCGATGAGTAGCACTGAAGTCAAGTTATTAATTTATATCCATACTTATATTATAAATGTGAAAGTAATTCTGTCTGTCTGAGTGTTACCTCTTCACGACTTAATCGCTGTACCGTGTTAGATGAAATTTAGAATGAAGAGTCCCGGGAAAGGTCATAGGTTACATGAAAATGTTAAGTGTGAGGCGGTTTTTTTCCTATTATTGAGGAGTTGCCGTTGAAATCCTACACCGATTTAACCGAATTTAGTAGGTGGAACCGAAGGCAAAACTAATAATTCTATATATGGACCAAAATTACTCACATTTGCCTAAAAAGAAAAGAAAATGCCAAAATCGGAATCCGATAAGTGGCGCTGTGGTCGAGTTAAAACATTTTAGATATCGAAAATCGAAACCACTTCGAGCGTTACGCCTGCTAACTACTTAGCGGTCTATATTCCTTTTTCCTAAGCTTTTTTTCAAATAGGAAATCATAAATGACCATTAGTGGCGCTAGTGGCGCTAGTGGACGTCAGAAACCCTTATTGACCAACTTGCAACGACCTCTTCTGCCCAGGCTTTCTCATACAGGTAAAAATTAAACTAATCGCCACCTACTGGAAAGGACAAACAAAGTCAGCCGAGCCATTTAATAGTATATCATTTGTATTATCAATTTATCTTTCGTATTTTTTTTAAACATTAATACAGTTCGCTGTGGTTTGTCGCCGCAGATTGTTTTCATTCAAAATGAATTTTACTATAATTTCCGAAGTTACCTACATTTCACTTTACATTTTGATTTCAAAAAAAAAGAACCAAAACTGAAGAGCTCGCATAAGATAATAATAATTTCATTGTGGGTAAACGAAGATTGATTTTTATATAAAATTTAAATGTATTTTGATTTTTAAAAAAAGAACAAAAATAAGTGCTCGTGGTTTTTGTTTTCATGAAATTCCATTATTTTTTTATATTTTTGCAAAATGGCAAGAATTTCTTGTATGACACAACTTCAAAAAATATAACAAACCTATCAGAATATCTACTGAAAAATGTTATCCACTCGCAATTCACTAACAAATTCAGGGTTTATACATTTTTGTCATTGTTTAGTGAGCAGCCCGTCCGCAATCACGAGATTACACTTTTACGTTGTAAGAGAATCATCAATATTGTTCCAAATGTTACACTTCTGGAATATTGCACTAGGTACTTTGGAACGCAATAAGATAAATTACAAACACCGAGAACATATAACTATGCGTGTTGACTTAACATTGGCAGTAACTCATGCAACCAATATTGGCTAGATCCACATTAATTTTGCGAATTAAAATAACTGTCAACTGTTTTTGTTCTAAACAATTTATGTTCAAAGTATTGAGCTTACTGCAAGAACAAAAACATACACAAAAGTAGTCACCCCTGTGTTTAAGTTTGTTCTAAAATTAAGTCTCAATAAACAGAATTTACGCAATATAGAACCTTGATAATGGAAGTGATACATCATTCGAGGACCTCACTTTTGCCTCATCGCTCACGTATTAAGTAAGCTTGCCTCAGCAATCCATCATCTTAACATAACAAATAATAAAATATTAAAAAAAAAAAAATTAACAGAATTAAAAATTTGGTCGTAAATTATAATCCATATCATCTGAGGGAAGTCATAGGGCCTAAAATATTTTACCTTTAAAAAAAAAAAAAAGGATCTCTGATGTAGATAATTCTGATTTGTAGTAGTAGTAGAATTCTTAATTTTACAACAAACAAACAAACAAGTAATTTAATTATTTAAGCTAAAGACGTTGTCAATGAAAACAAACTTAATCTAGGTACTCAAGAGTCGCTTAACCGCGTCATCGCAGAAGTTTCCTCTTGTTCTCTCACAAAATCAGGAGTCTTTCTCATTAATGAGATTCCTCAAACGGAGTTTGAATTGCAAATCAGATTCCTACCGAACGACGTGACTTTACGCCAATTCTGTTTAATCGCTTTTAGGGTTACTTTTTATGTGTTCAATTTTATTTTAAACAATATGACTATGATGTGTTATGTAGACATGTACATTTTTTTTTAAATACACTTTTGGATGTTTTAGATGGGCTATTAATACCAAAACCTTAGATACTAATTTACAATTACAAATACAACTTGAATTTAATTTTTTTTTTAATTTTTTTAATTAATTTTTGTCATTATTTGAAAAAAATTATAGAAAAAAGATTAATTCTTAAGGCCAAGTTTTAAGTTCCTCGTACATTTAATTAAAAAAAAAATAGATTACTTCCAACTTTTACCAATTACTAGCTGAAATTTTTTAAACAATCTAATATGATATAAAAGATTTTTTTTTTTATTTTTCATATTAAAAAAATATATCTTCCAAGACTTTCCAAGTTGAAAATTGTGTCCGAGGGGATGCATTAACTTTAGAATTTGAATAAACAGCTTTATAAAAGCTAAATACTTTTAACATACAGTTTACAGTTTTTTTGTTTAAATTCGCAAAAAATCCTAGTCCAGGGAAACCTAACTTAATGTGGACCTAGCCAATTTTTTATATTGGTTTTATAAGTTCCTACCAATGTAAGGTCAAAACGCATAGTTATGTGTCCTCGGTGTTTGTACATAATTTATCTGAATGCGTTCCAAAGTACCTAGTACAATATTCCAAAAGTGTAACATTTGGAACAATGTTGATGATTCCCTTACAACGTAAAAGTGTAATCTCGTGATTGCGGACGGGCTGCTCACTAAACAATGACAAAAATGTATTAACCCTGAATTTGTTAGTGAATTGCGAGTGGATAACATTTTTTATTAGGTACTTTGAATTCTTAACTACAGAGTATCGTTTCCTTTTTATCCAACTGCTAAAGGAGGCCAATGTTTTTATGTTATGTTTATTCGAATGTAATTTTATAGTTTAAACATATCCTTATATACCTTAATAATTAAATATTGAAATCAATTTTTTAATGTTAATTTTATTAAAAATTAAACATCAAAATTTCTTAAAAACTATCTTATCTTACAATCGGCAAAATAGGTGGGCGACTTGCGAGCTATCCTTCTGGGAGTCGTGCTTTCTGGTCGCTTGCCAAAGCTGCCGAAGGGAACTTCTGCCAGTCGTCGTTACCACCACTGCGAAAGACCGATGGTGACTTGGCCCATAGTGCTAAAGAGAAAGCCGATCTACTGGGCAGTCTCTTTGCCTCGAACTCGAATATGAACGATGAAGGCGCTGTACCACCTACTATACCGTGGTGCGGTAAGTCCATGCCGGAAATCTCCATAACGCAGCGGGAGGTCAGGCGGGCGTTGCTTTCTCTAGACGTTCATAAGTCGAGTGGGCCAGACGGTATACCAGCAGTGGTGCTTAAGCAGTGTGCTCCTGAGTTATGTCCTGTACTCACGCGCCTCTTCGCGCTTTCCTACCACACTAGGCAATTTCCGTCTACATGGAAGACTGCGAATGTGCACCCGGTGCCCAAAAAGGGCGATAGATCAGATCCATCGAATTACAGGCCTATCGCTATTACCTCTCTCCTCTCTAAGGTGATGGAGCGTGTGATCAACACACAGCTTCTAAGATACCTAGAAGTACACGATCTGGTCAGTGACCGTCAATATGGCTTTCGCCACGGTCGCTCGACTGGTGACCTTCTAGTGTATCTCACACACCGATGGGCACTAGCCATTGAGAGTCAGGGGGAGGCATTGGCATGTAGCCTGGACATAGCGAAGGCGTTCGATCGGGTCTGGCACCGCGGTCTTCTATCGAAGTTGCCATCTTACGGAGTGCCCGAGGGTTTGTGCAAATGGGTGGCTAGCTTTTTGTCCGGCAGACGCATACGAACTGTAGTTGACGGTAGTTGCTCTGATAGCATGGACATTAATGCTGGTGTCCCGCAAGGCTCTGTGCTGTCTCCTACGCTGTTTCTACTGCATATCAATGACATGTTGGACATCAACAACATACATTGCTATGCAGATGACAGTACTGGAGACACTTTTTACACGGGTCGTGCAAACATCCCTCGTTCCGTTGTGGAGGAAAACCGCGGAGAACTTGTGTCTCAAATCGAGACCACACTGTCCCAGGTCTCTGACTGGGGACGGGTAAACTTGGTCCGATTCAACCCTACAAAGACACAAGTGTGCGCGTTCACCGCTAAGAAAACTCCATTCACTGTGGTCCCACAATTCCAGAACACTCCCCTCTCCATCTCCAAGAGCATTGGGATCCTTGGTGTCGACATCTCCAGCGATGTTCAGTTCCGAGATCATTTACAAGATAAGGTAAAGCTGGCGTCCAAAAAACTTGGTGTACTCAACAGAGCGAAGCAGTACTTCACGTCGGGGCAAAGGTTGTTACTTTACAAGTCGCAAGTTCGGCCCCATATGGAGTACTGCTGCCATCTCTGGGCAGGTGCACCCGGATACCAGCTTGACCCTTTTGACTCGGTTCAACGACGGGCTGTGAGAATTGTCGACGATCCCAAACTCACTTGCGGTATCGAGCCCTTAAGTCTGAGGAGAGACTTTGCCTCACTGTGTGTGTTCTACCGCTTGTACAATGGGTTGTGTTCTGAGGAATTGTTCGAAATGATGCCCACGGCTACTTTCTACCATCGCACCGCTCGCCATCGGCAGGGAATTCATTCTCACACTTTAGAACCTAAATGGTCGCGTACAGTGCGGTTTCAGAGAAACTTCCTCCCGCGAACGCTTAAGTTGTGGAATGAGCTCCCTGCCAAGGTTTTCTGCAAGGACTACAGTATGGAGTTCTTCAAGAAAGAAGTTATTAGATTTCTGAAGGGTCGGCAACGCGCAAGTGATACCCCTGGTGTTGCAAGCGTCCATAGGCTACGGTGACCGCTTACCATCAGGCGGGCCGTAAGCTTGTTTGCCACCTTAGTGGTATAAAAAAAAAAAAAAAAAAAAAAAAAAAAATCCTTGCAAGGATTTATCTCAATACTGATTATTCAGCACTCGATGCCGAAAAGTAAGACAAATATCATAAAAATAACAATAAAGATGTAAATACCACTAGCCTTTGATAGTCAATACTTCAATTATAACTTACCCTATCATACTAGATACAGATTATTTATTGTGATATATATAGTTTATAATTATAATAACTTTAATTATGTTTAATCTTACTAAAAGGTTTTTTTTCGTCCTTATGACGGGTAAAGTGAAACCTAACTAGTGTTATTAGAGAAATGACTATTACTCACCGCCACTATTGAGTAGTTTGTTGAATCTGCATGGACCACGTCTGTCTGTCTTATGTCCTCTTAGGGGACCTAAGACAGCCCTAACTTACAGCTAATAAATATGAGAGGAACATTAAAGTAGGGACAGGATCTTGGACCTTAAATTGAAACATACAAACTACTTCCCTTCTATCGTAATTCGTCCAAATATTCAATAGCACTAAAACACTAGATTGAGCACTTTGCATAGTTCGCTAACGCAATACTAAACAATATAAGGGTAATGCAGAGTAAAAAACTTTTAATTATAATTAAAGCCGTAGTGTAGAGTGTAGATTATTGTGTCGACGTAATTATGTATATTGTTGCTAAAATGTGTAGTATATAGATAATTGGGTCTACGTAATTATGTATATTGTTGCTAAAAGGTATAGTGTGTAGATAATTGTATTTACGTAATTATGTACGAGTATATCGTTAGTAAAAGGTGTAGTGTGTAGACCATAAATCATTGTGTCGACGTAATTATGTATATTGTTACTAAAAGGGGTAGTGTGTAGATTATTGTGTTGAAGTAATAACAGTTTTTTTTAATTATGTAAGAGAAATTAAGAACCCCCAATTATTAATTGAGATACTTTGTTTTTAATTCGATATTCATTATCACCGTAAACCATTATACCGTGTGACAATCACAAACATTATTACAAATTAGTTTTAGCATTAAAAAAAAATAGTTTGTTGAGAACATGTGTTGAAAAAAAGAAGAAATTGGTTGCATCGCATTACATCAGCTTATTATTACGGCTAAAATGGTATGTGGAATAAGTTTTATTAACGCCGGCACGGAATCAGGTATCGTTGACTGATGCCTTACAACAGCTTAATACATGAAGGAAACTATTCAACATCATCTCTACCCTCTATCTATCTCTACTCTGTATCCATTGGAACAAAAAAAAATCCTTATGCATGATAATTCACGAACTCACGTAGTACGTTGTATTGATAAATTGAATGAATTCGATAATTGGCGAGTAAAAGAGTCATACCGAATTCTGACCTAAGTCCCTCAAAGTCTCAAAAGATTTGTAAGAGCTAGCAAAAATCTTTTAAAATTATGAAGCGCGAGGGGTCATGTTCACTGTTTTAAGAGACTTAGGCTCAAGTTGAGCTTTGGAACATTATCCGGAGCTTTTCAAATACTGTTATTGTGGACATCAAAGCAAGAAAAGGTGACCTTCGTTAATAATTTTAAGTGTTTTCATAGGTACAATAATTTTAAATTTTCACAGCTTTGCTGTTATTTTGAAGGCTTTCTACAAAATTTTAGGTATAGTTAAATTATTTTGTAATTGGACACGTATTTAAAATTAAATTCAATGACAATAGATATCGTTTTACACAAAATTCATTTACAAAGAAAAAAACAACACTTTATTTTTTTTTACATTATCTGGTCTTTCACAGTTGTCGAAGTTTCCGTGCCACTGAGTGACTGAGTGTATTAAAATTTTACACACACACCCATCCTTTTGATAAAAAAACATGAATGAAATGCAAGGAAACGAAATATTTCTAAAATGGCTAATTCTCCTGTGAACAATAATAATAAAATGCAACTGAAAGAAATTTAAGAAAATAATAAAACTCAACATTATGTGTTGAATTTAACAACTAAGAAAAAAAAATTAAAAAAAAAATCTTTAAATATTTTTACGAATACTATAAATACCAAAAAACCTGAAGTACTTTCTGGTTACAATTTAACTTATTCAAAATATTTTTCTTATAAAAAAGTAAAAAAATTAACTTATTTAAAATTCAATTAAATAATTTGGTATCCAAAAATGTCTTAAATGCAAAATTTATCTCTAAAACATCAAAAAGAATATTTAGCACCATTAGTAAATAATTTACCCCTAGATTTATAAACACGACAGTGAAAGTTACTAGGGGTTCCAATTTTCCGTGTCGGACAGGGGTAGCTCCAGACGCGAAGGCGCGACATTCCGGCGCCAAAAGCGCAACGTACTGCTGACAAGACAATAAATATTGTGGGGCTAGACACCCCTTATGGTGTTCCCCTTATTCTGCACACATTAATTCTAGAACTTGCCATAATGATTTTTTTTGCGTTTTCGCTTTGTACGTTTTTGCTTATAATTTTATACAAATTATATTAAAGTTCTTGTATTTTTTTTTATATACCACTAAGCTGGCAAACAAGCCTACGGTCCACCTGACGGTAAGCGGTCGCTATGGACGCGAAAATGAAGGAAGCAAGTTTAACCGGTCTTCTTAATAATAACGTAATACATGCTAATAGTACAAAATAAAACGTTATAAGAATTTTATTAACTTTAATATAGTTCTAGATACACTCACTTCTTTTAACCGACAAGCTCTGCTTACCGACCGCCGACTGTCTCACTGAAAACGCTTTCTCTGAATTATAATCAATAGTTAACCTTACTATTATTGCAGTAAAATTTATTTGTAAACCTTAAAATCTATTGTATTAATATACAAATAACCGAGTTTCACGAGTTTTGTAGATGCATTTGCAATTATACTATTTCCTATCAATTTGAAAATCTGATACATTGCTTTTAGGGATTTATGTTTCAAAAAAATATTTACTTAACTATAACTACTCCTTTAGAATCACTTTTATCGTTCTTAATTGTATTTTTATCCGTTAAATCAAGAAAAGTTAGATTTAGAAACGTAAAATTAGTCGTAGAACTGATAATAAATGTTAAAAGTCATAAAAATTCAAAAGTTTGTTAATTCATTCCCACCGTTCTATCTAATTTAAAGTCTGAATTTAGTTTTTTTAACAATGGAAGCCAGAAGCAATCAACATTTGTTTCAACCCTAGATTACCAAACCATCGTAAAAATCTAAGTTCGCGTTGTACCCGTGATCCCTGCTTCATTTTACCTTCCTAATTTGTTTCGTAAGTCTGTGTGTCACGCGCTGTCATTGTAAGAGTAATTTGTATATAAATTTATAGCAAGAATGTCATTAAACTAATGAGTGGCTGACCTACGTTCCGGAACTATCTAAGAACCAAATTTCCGAAAACTATGCGCCTTGTGTCCTTCAAAGTCAAAGAAAATTAAGACAAATTTTTGCATGAATTGCAAAAAAATCATTTGCAGGGCACACAAGAAACATATGTAAGTCTTCAAATTGTGTTAACAAACAAATATATAACTAAAGCCCGCACAATGTGACTTTAAGATCTAAATTAATTAAAGTTTGTGATTTTCATATAAATTGCAATTTTATTTCAATGTCGTAAATTTTACAAATGTTTAGTAACAACGTTACACGTAGGATTGTTTAGTAATTTAGGGTTAAATATACATTAATTATTTTTTAACAGTGTATTGGATATAGTTTCTGTATGACATGTGAAAAATTACTTGGACAGCTCTGTATCGCATTGCATTTTTTAACATTCTAACACCAGGTCGTCACACAAAACAATAAAAAAAAACAAAAAAGTACTGAATAAACCAAAAAATATGATAAAAGTTATCGGACATCGGAAATGGACACTTGAAACACCAGGGTCATTAATTGTGCGTTTCCAGCCCTTTAAAGATGTACTTACTCTTTTTTTGACGAATCCCATATTGTTGTCCTTAGAGAAAATCTTGGCATGGAGCTTATTTCACAACCAAAATTATTCGATGGGATTCAATATCACTCAAGATAGTAATCGTTGTCATGCCCTCAGCTAGACGTTGAAAATAGTTAGAAAGGCCAACATAGTATCTGGGTGCAACAGTCCATAGATGGCAAGAGTACTCCACGTAGGGCTGGGCTTGCAGCTTATAAAGCCTTGCCTTTGCCTAGAGGCAATATATGTAATGATATACAGCTTCAATTTGTTGAGTACTCAAGTTGTTTAGGCGTCAGATTCATCTTGTCTTCCAAATGGTCTCGCAACTGAACGTCCCTGGAGATGTCAATTTCTAGGATCCCAGTGCTCTTGGGCATGTTAAGTAGTGAATGTGGCTTTTTTTAGTAGTGAACGCTCAGACATGTTCCCAGTCAAAGAGCATGATTTCGATTGCCTACTCATGTTCTACGCGGTTTTCCTCCACAACAGAACGAGAAATATTTGCACTATCCATGTAAAAAGCATCTATGGTACTGTCTTCTATCGATAGCCAATATATCACGGATATGCAGTAAAACAGCGTAGGATACAGCAGAGAGCCTCACAAGACGTATTATTTATGTCCATGCTATCAGAGCAACTACGGCTCCTATGTGTTCGCCGGGCCCAGACCTTCGGGAAGATAGCAACTTTAATAGAAGACCCCCTATGCCCCAATCAATTGACTAAATTAATTTAATCGCTCGTATTCAGTGATATGATTTTGCCAACTAACTATTGGAATTCAGAGCATTAACCAAATATAAAAGGCTGTCCATTCAACCCTCAGTAACAGCCGTGTAGTATCGTGTTCATCGCAAATTGGGGTCGCCATGAAATGTGACTATCTTGACGTATTCAATCGCACCTAACAGGCATGACGTTGGTATAAAGGAGAGCTTTGCTGCTATAAATATCTTATGTTACCTACATATGTTAATGCTTATTATTATTTTTCTATGCTTTGTATAAATATAGTGCGAAGTTTAATTTTGCTTTACAGTGTTTTCTGACTCGGTGATTAAACATTAAAACTATAGTCACCATATTGAAATGGTGTGAACTAACAACGACACTAGCGACTAACACCTAAGATCAAAGGGTCAGAAAATTTTGTGCACTATACTTTTCTTAAGAAGATTACTCATATAATACATTTAGGTATATCACAAAATCATATTAGAACCATCGATAATAGTCTAACAATGTCGTGATTTAATTTATTAATTATATAGAGTTAGGGTGAAGGTGAATATTCTAGGGAATAATTAAATGTTTTATTTAAGCTTGATTGTATGTACCTAAATTTACGAGGATGTAGACTACGTAGATGTTTTTTTTTAAATTTATTATTATTGTTTATAGTATGAAAAATAAATCATACACAGTATTCTAGTGCTAAACATAAACCTTGCGGTTAGAAGTTCGTAATTGATAGTCTACTGCCATACTTATTATTATTTTGCACTGTTTACAGTTTCCGGTCTAAACATTGGATACAATAGAATGGATGCGAAAGAGTAGAAGCGGGTACAGAATAGGTTTTGCTGCGTTATATGTGAGCGGAATAATTGTAACTGCTAATTATTTGTTGTCGTATTTTTTTTACTACATTAGCTATTGAAAAATAATGAAAATATGCATAATTGTGGATCTGATTAACTAGCCTATGGTGTGTAATTTTATATTTTAATTAGATTTTTATTTTTATGTATATACTGAAAATAAAGAAAAAATAATAATAATAATATACAAAAATGTAGACTTAAATTATATGACGAAATTAAAAAACCAAATAATATTTACTATGATTACTATAACAGTGTACCCAGATACAGATAATGCATATATAGGTACCTTTTTTACCACATTCTTTTGTTTTATACAATTTATTTAAAAAGTGTGTTTTTTATTTTGTTTTAATATTGTTTTTTTTAAGCGTAGTAATGGCAAATGGCAATGGTGTAGTGGCATATCGTTAATTATACGCAGAATTTTACATTTAATCTGATTTTGGCCATAGATATCATATGTTCTTGGTATTATTAAAGTTTTGATTTATCGTATCCTCGCGTAGGAATTACGCTATTGCAAGGGTATGGATACCACAACTACAGAACTAATTATAAATATTTTTTATTTGTGTGTAAAGAGAGGACCTTACATTACTGGAATAGCTCGTGAAAATTGTCTTTAAAATTCGTAACTCTAGATCATAGATCCTATCGAGGTGAGTCTTGAATGTTCGTCCATAACTACTTAACCCAGAGGACACTATTGATTTCGGGAGAGTTTTTCACGTTTAGTATGACTTTGTTTTTTATTAATAAAAACTTGGCAAGTATAGCTCTTAGTTTATTACATACTGTGGTGATATGCTCAGTCCATTACATGTGGCCGTCAACTGTCATGACTAACCCGAGGTGTATTTAATTTTCCACCATTTCTATAGAAGGGCACCCACAATTTAGGGGTTGTTTATCTTTAAAACATTAATGATCATGAGCAATGAGTTCAAAGGGTTCTTTCGAACGATTTTGACTAGAGCTAACATACATTAGCTTAGTTTTGCTGTCATTTACTACCAAAGCTACGTCATGAGACCATGTGAACTTAATTTAGAGCTTATCGATAGCTTCACAAATGTTGCTGCTCACTGCGAGGAGGTATTTATCGTCAGAATACTGTAATATCTTACAGTTCTTTATGATATTAGGGAGGTTCAATTACGTAGGTGAGGTAGTTTAAAGGTCCTAGAACCAAGCCTTGTGCTGTGCCTTGACTAATAAAAACTTTATCGCTCACGACATTTTGAATCTGAACTTGATATGTTCAATTACTGATGTAGTTTCAACAACAATTAATAGTGGACCCCTTATGCCACATTTATCTAACTTTTCCAACAAGGTATCATGGCGGAGAGTTTCAAAGGCCTTGCTTTGGTCAATAATTACTATGAGAATATGCTTTTTATTATCAAGATGATCAGATCAAAAATATAATTACTTTTTCATGTTCATCATCCGAGTAAGAAATCATTGATCTTTTTAAGTAAGATTTTTTTTGAAACTGTTTAATGAGTTATAAGCATTAGATCGATGGTTCTATGACACGAGTATTTGTAAACGTAGGTATATTTTAGATTGCTAGTGTTTACAGTTTTCAGTAACATTTAGCATTTTCCTGTTATTTCCGTCGACGCAATTAACCACAAACTTTATCAGTGGTTAGATATGAATAGGTCTATCTATTATTTTAATGTTTACCTTTTTATTAATTAAACAACTAAGTAATTTAGTTGAATTTTTATTTTGTATCATAGATTTAACTGTATACCTAATAGTATTTCAAGAAAGGTAGAAAACACGATTTACATAAAAATTCTAACATTGAATCCAAAACTATGACAAAAATCCACCCAAATAACAAATATAGATCTGGGGTCTTCCAAAAGTATTAGCATAATAAAAAGCTGTGAGATAAGAAGAGGTAATTTCTTAAGTATATTACTGACTTTGGATTTGACGACGACGGAGTGGTCATGGTATAGAGTAAGCAACGCGCGCCGGACCACCCGCTGTGTAATGGAGATTTCCAGCATAGCATGATACAACACCTTCATCGTTCATATTCGAGTTACAGGCAAAGAGACTGCATAGTAGATGGTCTTTCTCTTTAGCGCTATGGGCCAAGGCACCATCAGTCTTTCACAGTGGTGGTAACGAAGCAAGCGCTGGCAAGCGACCAGAAAGTATGGCTCGCAGCACGGATAGCTCGCAAGTCACCCACCTATTTTGCCACTGAATTTTGAATTTAGCTTTCTTACTAAACTTTGAGGCAGCATTTAATCGGCGTATTAACTCAGAAATATTCGAATCCTTATTATTACGAGCCGTAGTCCAAGCCCCATTCGCAAATGCTTACGAATTTTAGCTTCTCTGCAAGACCAATCAAACTATGGTCATTTTTTGACACCAACAGCTACTCACGAGTCAAGAATAAATCGTACCATATCCACGTGGATCGTCTCAGTGATTGTGGCTGTGCAGACTTCAGGATCGTCTGAGCTAAATCAATACTTCCTCTACGGGTACGATGTTTACAATTTATGCAATCCATCCCAATCTGCAAAATTATATAATAATGCCACGCACGACGCCAAATAGTTGGCCCAGATGGATCGGGTTATGTGCACGACACTTAAGTCCAAATGAGACAGTAGTCTGAAGAGCTAACAGGGCGAATCCACTGAGTCGGAATATTTGTCCGGACGTGGAGTCAGCAGAAGGTCCAGTAAAAAGCTCGTATGGTCCTCTATATCTGGTATTCTTGTTGGAGTAAGTAAAAGCTGAGAGAATCCATAGGTCAGCAAATTCGTGGGCACTCACGTTTGTGGGCGTTAATGACTCCCAAAATAGCTAGTTCTGCTGTGGGATATTGCTTTAGAACTAAGCCTGTTGTCAACCAGTCATGTCCGTGTCACTGCTATGAGACCTGTACAGTCACGCATAGATACAAGTGTAGCCACCGTAATCTACGCGCACCCACAGTATCAACAAGTCCCTATCTTCAAGGCTATGAAGGCGGCGATAGCAGATATCCTCACATACACACCGCCATGACTCACAAAATTGTACTCGAGATTGTAGGCGGGATAATGTAGGTGTGATGTAATGACCGAGCAGCATATCTGCGTCTCCGTTTGAAAAAGAATGGTCGGCTGCGCAGTCTCCAGATGACGGTGGACTGCGTTAAAGTTGGCGTTACATATGGATAAAGTAGCCGCTGAATATACACTTTTCTCTGTTGTAGTAACCGGGTCCACTCCGGTCTCCTTCTCCGGCACGACTACTACTTCTGAGACTTTACTCAAGTTAGCGGTGCAGTCTCCGAGGACAAGGATTCAGTAATCCCTGGGTTCGGGAACCCGTTCAACCTGCCAGCAATCAGCCGTTTCATCAGGTATTCCAGACCGCCGTACCAGCACGCCACGTCTACGCCGAACAATGAAAGCAGTGACAACTGACGGTCCTCTGCACTGCCTGTGGGCGCAGCCGCCAACAACACAACACTACTCAATGTTAGCGTTATTGTGACCGTGGTTTTCTGTTAGGCGGATGTACTTCCCCAGTTAGGGCCGCTCATTCAAGCAAAAACTCGCTGTGCCCTACCTCGACCATTTTAACTTCGCAACTTGTACACATTTTAAAAAATATAACGAGTCAAAATCGCGTTAATATAATCCTAAAAAATAAAGTGAGTTTGTTTGTTATGTTTTCACGGCTAAACCATGAAAACAATTTTTATGAAATTTGGTACAGTGGTAGCTTCAACCCTGGGGTAGAATATAGGATACTTTCTATAAAAATCGTCGGAGAAAGTTGCGAACAAAAGCTACTACATATCAGGTATAAATACCTTTTTTGTTTTCCGACGTTTCGAGCAACTTACACAAATTGTAGTCGCAAGAGAACACGGGCAACAAAAAGGTAATTTTACTTTATATAATATTGACGTGACTTTAACTCGATATATATATTTCTTTAAAATATATTCATTGAGTTTCAAAATGAAATGAAAAAGCAAAAAAAAACCTATTTTTAGTTTTGTAGTCTGCTTATTTTCAGATTTCCGCATTCATAAATCTATGTTGGCTATAATTTGTTAATTTCTACAAGTCAATCCATTGCTGCGCATGCACACGCTGCGTACATGTGCTTGCTTCGATTTGTATGAACATATAGCTGGTATACGACCCTCAACCACGTTACATACAAGTGTGTCGCTCTATGACTGTACCCAAAAATCAGATGCATTTGTATATCCTCCACAGCAAAGGATGGCTTTATACATGAAATATAAACTATAATCTTTTTTCATCACATTCTCCGTTCTGGAAATTCGTTAATTTTCATAAATATATAAACACGTAATATAACCATGTACTGTGCTTGTGGTCAAGGTACAACACGCATTGAAATAAACTATGACGATACTAATTACATTTAATTTCTAAATAAATATTGTCAATTCTCTAATTAAATGTTATTATCACATTGTACTTAATAAACTATGGTTGTGAGTAGAACATTAACGCTGTTACTGGAAGTAGTTATGGTGGCGGTGAACGTAAGCATGGAACAATACACTAACCAAGAATACACGTTCAGTCTTATGAATAAATCAGACGGAATAGAGTGGCAATGCCACAATGCAAGTCTTCACTGCGACAAGTTTGCTCACCAATACAATACCTCTGGTACAGCGATAAGCTTTCTCTACTTACGAAGTTGTCCACTACCCACAGGACCTTTGGATTGTGTGCTTGCAACGCTTGGTCAGAAAAGAGTGATTAAGATTAAGATGACAGATATGATTCCGCAGCACGATGCTCACGATAAATTATTTGGTCTTACTTCGGATATCACAAGATTAGATATTATAAACACCAAAATCGTTAATGTAACTGACACAACGTTTACAAGATTTAGAGAACTTTCAACAATCCTTATGTCACAAAGTAATCTGAGTTTAATATCTAAGGAAGCATTTCATTGGAATCATCTTCTTGCCAATCTTTATATATCCAATAATAATGTCGCAGAAATCCCAACAGCCTTCTTAAGCGAAACATTATTTTTTAATATTTTTGAAGTGAAAGACAATCTTGAAGAATTAAAACTCAGAAGTTGGTGTTTAGCAAATTTACCGAAACTCATTCGTGTAATTATAACAAACTGCAAAATCAAGAGCTTACCTTCAAACTTATTTGACGGTTCAAGCAACTTGCAAATTTTATCTCTAAACAAAAATTTTATAGAGATTTTGCCAACGCTTCTTTTACGAGATCAATTCAATCTTATTCTGTTTAATGTAAGTGACAACAGGCTTAAAACGCTTTCATCAAGAGTTCTTTTTGAGTTTCGCAGTATGGTAACGCTGCCACGCTATGGATTAGCAGACCAATATGGACAACGTACACCTGAATTTGTAATACCATATCGGCAATTACAGCATTTGGATCTTAGCTGCAACTCCATTACAAATTTGGAACCTGGAGCATTTAATGGCTTAGTTCATTTAAATATGCTTATTTTAGACCAAAATAATCTAACAGTGTACCCTAGGTAAGTAATAATAATTTATTATTATTGTGTAGCACTGACTTCCATCAAACTAAACACAGGGTGTCCCGAGCCAGTCCCTACCCTATTAATTACACATTAGCAATATAAACACAATTCGGTTACTAAATACTCAACATTATGAATGTTTTAAAGAGTTAAAGTAACAAAATAGAAAGATTTCACCTTCCATTAAAATCCTTATTATGGTCCCGGAGTTCTCTCCGAGTTGTGAGAAAGCGTGGTAGTGTTTTTGCTGCATTTCTGCCTCAATTCTGTCCATTTCATGGTGCCACTGTCGCGTACACGTGGTTAAATTAAACGAATGCTTCCGCTCACCGTCTACTAACCAGCGTGTACCATTTCTTTTCGTCATTGTGTCTCACTAAGTAGGCCTCAATAGGCCTGGAGAGGACTCCAAGACCGCAATAAGGATTTAAATGGTAGGTAAAATCTTTCTATTGAGACTCCTACGTCCTTTGCGAGTTGTGAGACGTATTTGTTATCACCTGGTGAGTGGTTCGGTGACAGCTAAGGAATAGGTGCTTTATTAATGCAAACAAAAGGAATTAGGATTCATTAATTAAATACCTTTGCTAAAGAACTGTTTTCAAACAAAAAGTTTTTATATTTGACTCTAGTCAATTATTGTCGATGGGAGGTCATTCCGTGGAAGCTAATGTAATAAAGAAACCTTGCCCGAAAATATTCCCAGAAGTTAACACTAATGGTATAAAAGCTCATCGTAAAAAAATATTAAGCCTATAGAAAAATCTCTACAATGCAAATATAAATTGTGCCCGGGTGTTTCAATAATTCTGTATACTCACTTAAAATCATTATAGTCCATCTTGCTCGTTCCCTTCTAACGTTCGTTAGCATGAAAATGAAGAAATTACATAAAATAAGATGAAAATTTTATTGATGTATTGAATTAACTATTTACATGAAGCATAGTGATAGGAAATAAGAGTTAAGTATGGACAACCCAAAGTTATAAAAGCCAGCTTTTCTTCCGTCCAGTTTCTCATAAGTAAGTCTGTTACTAAATCAGATTGCTTCCAGTTTCAATTGCACACCCACTGTTCATGTTAACTAAGTGGTACTGATTATTCTTGATTTGTTGTGGGTGACAAAGGCCAATTGCGTGTAGGTCTGCTCGCCAGAACTTCCGCTCCCAATATGGGGTTATGACCTTAAAATATCAATTAGATCCGCTAACGTAACTCCGTACCTGAACTATCGAAGATGATAGAGAAAGACCTAGACCAAATAGTGTCTTCAAGGTCGGCTGAATGCAACTTAGGGCTAGCTTAAAACCAAAATGATTTAAAAAAGGTTTCCCGCCAATACCATTAGATATTTACTATTAGATAATACCCGCCACCATAGAAGATTTGGAAGAAAATGAAGAATAAAATAATTTAGACATAGAGGTCATAGTAGACAGTGAGATATCCAAAAAAGATGACTCAGCCGTGGTTTCGATAGAAATAATTATGGAATTGCAAAATTTAAAAATGTAAGTGTTAAATTTAAGAGACTTATTTTTAAATGCACATTAAAAAACGTATCACCCGTCAATTTATTTACATCAATTAAATATTGTTTACATCAAAATAATTATTGAAATGCAAGCAAACCAAGTCCTTAACAAAACTAGAACTAAAAATAATCCGAAAATATGCATCAATACTATAGGTATATTATATGTTTTCCTCTAATGCGCAATAAAAACGTTTTCAAAAGTATGAAAATATTATTTTCTTATCAATTATACTGATTGTACATCAAATTAACCAGTGCGTACAAATTATTAGCTAGTACAGAAATAGATTCAAAAATTGATCAATAACCTGTTAGTCTTGATCTCATAACGGAAGAACTATCTTTACATAATAAGTTTGTATGGAATCCTCGGTGCGCGAGCCAGACTCGCACTTGGCTGGTTTCTACCTACATAATTATATTCAAAATATTACGAAAGGCACACAGATAGGTAGTTTAAAAACTCTTGATATTCCTCTTAGGCACATAGCTGTTTATATACGAAACCGACTAGCACTTACGCAGTTTTCTTTTATTCTATGGTTTATAACAAGTTGCATGTTGGGTATTCGAAATGAAGCATTAGAGTAGAATTGACTTATATCCTAGTTGTGTCCTGCAAACCAAAAGCTTTGTGCTTGATTATTCAGGCCTCTAGTGTGAACCTAAAGGCAACTTGAGAAGACAGAAAAAGAAAAGAGTTTGCACAGCGGCTACTCCATCCACATATAATGTGGACTTTTGCAACATCAGGGGTATTCACGCAAATCTTAACGCAGTCCACCACCATCTCGAAACTGCGCAGCCGACCATTCTTTTTCTAACGGAGACGCAGATATCCTGCCCGGCCGACACATCATACCTTCACTATCCCGGCTACAAACTCGAACACAATTTTATGAGTCGTGCCGGTGTATGTATGTTCGTCCGGGAGGATATCTGCTGTCGCCGCCTTCATAGCCTTGAAGACAGGGACCTGTCGATATTGTGGGTGCGCGTAGATTACGGCGGCCACACTCGTATCTATGCGTGCCTATACAGGTCTCATAGCGGTGACACGGACGTAACTCGACTCTTCACGCACCTGAGTTTGACGACTGACAAAGTTCTAGAGCAATATCCCACAGCAGAACTAGTTATTTTGGGAGACTTTAACGCCCACCATCGCGAGTGGCTCAGTTTTCGAACCAATAACTATGCTGGGATATCTGCTCATGAATTTGCTCTGACCTATGGATTCTCTCAGCTGGTACTTTCTCCAACGAGAATACCAGATATAGAGGAACATACGAGCTCCTTACTGGACCTTCTGCTGACTACTCGTCCGGACGGGTACTCCGTCTCAGTGGATGCGCCTCTTGGCTCCTCAGACCACTGTCTCGTTCGGACTCAAGTGTCATGCACACAACCTGATCCTTCTGGGCCAACTAATTGGCGTCGTGTGTGGCACTATAAGTCGGCAGACTGGGATGGATTGCGAGAATTTTACGCATCGTACCCGTGGAGGCAGATCTGCTTTAACTCAGAAGATCCTGACGTCTGCGCAGCCGCAGTCACTGAGACAATCCTTGCTGGTATGGAATGCTATATTCCTAACCCGCGAGTAGCTGCCGGCGTCAAAAAACGACCGTGGTTTAATAGGTCTTGCAGAAAAGCTAAAATTCTTAAGCAAAATGCATATGAGGCTTGGACCACGGCTCGTTTTAATAAGGATCCGAATATTTCTGAGTTAAAACGCAAATTAAATGCTGCCTCGAGGTTCAGTAAGAAAGCAACTGCCAGAGCAAAATTCCAATTCATCGGCAAAATAGGTGGGCGACTTGCGAGCTATCCTTCTGGGAGTCGTGCTTTCTGGTCGCTTGCCAAAGCTGCCGAAGGGAACTTCTGCCAGTCGTCGTTACCACCACTGCGAAAGACCGATGGTGACTTGGCCCATAGTGCTAAAGAGAAAGCCGATCTACTGGGCAGTCTCTTTGCCTCGAACTCGAATATGAACGATGAAGGCGCTGTACCACCTACTATACCGTGGTGCGGTAAGACCATGCCGGAAATCTCCATAACGCAGCGGGAGGTCAGGCGGGCGTTGCTTTCTCTAGACGTTCATAAGTCGAGTGGGCCAGACGGTATACCAGCAGTGGTGCTTAAGCAGTGTGCTCCTGAGTTATGTCCTGTACTCACGCGCCTCTTCGCGCTTTCCTACCATACTAGGCAATTTCCGTCTTCATGGAAGACTGCGAATGTGCACCCTGTGCCCAAAAAGGGCGATAGATCAGATCCATCGAATTACAGGCCTATCGCTATTACCTCTCTCCTCTCTAAGGTGATGGAGCGTGTGATCAACACACAGCTTCTAAGATACCTAGAAGTACACGATCTGGTCAGTGACCGTCAATATGGCTTTCGCCACGGTCGCTCGACTGGTGACCTTCTAGTGTATCTCACACACCGATGGGCACTAGCCATTGAGAGTCAGGGGGAGGCATTGGCATGTAGCCTGGACATAGCGAAGGCGTTCGATCGGGTCTGGCACCGCGGTCTTCTATCGAAGTTGCCATCTTACGGAGTGCCCGAGGGTTTGTGCAAATGGGTGGCTAGCTTTTTGTCCGGCAGACGCATACGAACCGTAGTTGACGGTAGTTGCTCTGATAGCATGGACATTAATGCTGGTGTCCCGCAAGGCTCTGTGCTGTCTCCTACGCTGTTTCTACTGCATATCAATGACATGTTGGACATCAACAACATACATTGCTATGCAGATGACAGTACAGGAGACGCTTTTTACACGGGTCGTGCAAACATCCCTCGTTCCGTTGTGGAGGAAAACCGCGGAGAACTTGTGTCTCAAATCGAGACCACACTGTCCCAGGTCTCTGACTGGGGACGGGTAAACTTGGTACGATTCAACCCTACAAAGACACAAGTGTGCGCGTTCACCGCTAAGAAAACTCCATTCACTGTGGTCCCACAATTCCAGAACACTCCCCTCTCCATCTCCAAGAGCATTGGGATCCTTGGTGTCGACATCTCCAGCGACGTTCAGTTCCGAGATCATTTACAAGATAAGGTGAAGCTGGCGTCCAAAAAACTTGGTGTACTCAACAGAGCGAAGCAGTGCTTCACGTCGGGGCAAAGGTTGTTACTCTACAAGTCGCAAGTTCGGCCCCATATGGAGTACTGCTGCCATCTCTGGGCAGGTGCACCCGGATACCAGCTTGGCCCTTTTGACTCGGTTCAACGACGGGCTGTGAGAATTGTCGACGATTCCAAACTCACTTGCGGTATCGAGCCCTTAAGTCTGAGGAGAGACTTTGCCTCACTGTGTGTGTTCTACCGCTTGTATAATGGGTTGTGTTCTGAGGAATTGTTCGAAATGATGCCCACGGCTACCTTCTACCATCGCACCGGTCGCCATCGGCAGGGAATTCATTCTCACACTTTAGAACCTAAATGGTCGCGTACAGTGCGGTTTCAGAGAAACTTCCTCCCGCGAACGCTTAAGTTGTGGAATGAGCTCCCTGCCAAGGTTTTCTGCAAGGACTACAGTATGGAGTTCTTCAAGAAAGAAGTTATTAGATTTCTGAAGGGTCGGCAACGCGCAAGTGATACCCCTGGTGTTGCAAGCGTCCATAGGCTACGGTGACCGCTTACCATCAGGCGGGCCGTAAGCTTGTTTGCCACCCTAGTGGTATAAAAAAAAAAAAAAAAAAAAAAAAAGGCTGGATACATCTTGAAATAATCGGTTTAGAATTTTTCAGTTGAATTTTTCAATTCAAGAAATTTTTCAGTCTTTTTTTTCTGTTTTTTAATTCCCTCTAGAGCCACAATGACGAGCGGGGGAGCATCACATTTCCATCGTATACTACAAAATTATAATTCAAACTACACAGTTCCAACATATCATGCAACAATCATGATATTACTAAATCTTGCGGCAATAGGATTATCTTCGAACAGTCGATTTTCTAAAGTCAATCTTCGTTTTTGTAATACGGAACGGTTGCACACCAAACATACAATTCCATGACTGGGACGAAACATTGCAGCATATACACTAGAAAAATCCAAATCGTAAGCTGTTATAGTAATCCAGTTCCAAAGCAACAAGGAGTCAAAGATATCAAAAATATTTAACAGAAGCGAGTGCACAGTACACTACATAACAAAGGAAAGGACTGCTTCAAGCCGACGATGAGCTGGATCGATATCAGCGCATGTTGCGAGGAAAGTGGATACCGAGCTGCAGAATAAGAACTTTACACTCTAACGTGCATCGGTTCGTGTCGGATACATTTTGATGGTACCATAATAAAAATGATAAAGTATTATTTGCTCTCTAAGTAAATTCACTTTTGGTTGCTGGCGGTACTGGGACCATATTCGCCCACCATCCTTTCCTAATTGATTATCACTTTATCACTGGTTCGAAGATCTACTGAGAAGATCCTACAAGTAACTAAGTTACTCTTTTCAAAACAATCACAACAATACCCTTAGAACACAACAATATACAGATTTCATCATCTTTCTGATTTACAAAGTGACTGAGCCTGAGTACCCAAGGATCTCTATCCTTCATATATTCAGAAATTTCTTAGTACCATTTTTAGTCAATTTTCGTTTTTTGGTGTGTTTTAAACGTTTTCAAATGAACACATTAACTTTTAACAGATTTAATAACTTTATGAATTCTACTGACATGTTTGAAAGTTTATCTATATTCCTTGTATTTACATTATGATGATCCCTATTTTAGCTTAGATTTTCAAGTATGTCTTGTGATGTAAGTGTTAAAATATTAATTTCTTCAAATATAATTCTAAGTGATTCCCTAGGGCCCAGTTTATAATTTACCCGAAATGTACTCATTCATTCTTGCAACTACAATTGCAATTGTTCATACAAGTATAAGTACATTAAAAATTGTGTATTGTTTTTGTTTTAGGATGGCGATTAATGATCTACCTGCTCTACGGTACCTATCTATAAATAATAATCAGTTGCAGCATGTTGAAAAATTTCCACTTCCGGAAAATTTACAAATATTATCTTTTTCTGGAAATAAATTACAGATGTACGATTTGAAGCCAACGAATCAACTACAGAAAATTGATCTCAGCTTCAATCAGTTTGAGGACAATTTTCTATTTAGACTGCGTAAATTACAACAATTTCCAAATTTACAAATCCTGAACTTGTCACATAACTTATTAACTAAGCTTAACGTGAGTTCAATATGATTTTTTTTTCAATTTTAAAAATTAACCGCTGTTTAGTATTTTCATGGAATATAAGTCAACAAAAGTCAAGTCGGTATTATTATCGGAATAAATTCAAAAGCTTTCTATACTCAAACTAGAACTTAACTTAATAAACACTAGAACTTAAATGGTGGGGTTTTAGGGAAACACTACGATCGCATATAAAAAGACGTTAACATAAGGGCAAGTTCTGTTAAATAAAATATTACATAAGAAAGTATGTAATTCGAGACAATGATTTTTCGAATAAAATTCAATATTTAGTTTTGGATAAACATTGGATAAAAATGCGATATGTTGGCTTTTTTGGTTTTGATTGTTTACGATAGTTCGTGTCTAAGAGTTACTATTGCAGCAAAGTCTTAGCTATACTGACTCAACTCAACTCAAACTCAATGAGCCGGGATGACAGCTATGAGTACTTTTACAACTGTCCCACTCGATCGTACCTCTTTATCTTTTATTTACTTAAATTATTTTATTTTACGTTTTTTCAGTCTTGGTTTCAGATTACAATTTATTTATTTATTTATTTATTTATTTATTCCGAATAGGCAAGTTACATTAACACAACTTAGCTTAATAAACATGCATTGAAAAGCAGATAAACTAAGACACTTTTTGCTCTCATACTAGGTAGTCCTGTATTATGAAAGCCAGAAAACAAACGAACAATGTTAAGGGGTGTAAAGACATATGTTAGATATTGAATACATACTAGAGTCATAAACTACATTAGGAGAAAAATAAAAAGCAGGCGAGCTAAGATATCTCTGGCTATCATACTAGGTAATCCTGTGTTATGAGAGCCAGTGAGGGAAGACAAAAATTAGGAGGTGTGCAGACAACATGTTAGGTATAGATTATAGACTTATAAGCTACATAATAAATCCAATGAGGCAAAAACAAAGGAGTTATACAATAGATTAAACTAATCAAAACTAAACTAATACCACTACAGAAGTTTTGGGATACTGTGCGAGTGTGTAAGTATATGTGCGAGGGCGTGTGCATGAGTGGTGATTGTGCATATGTGTGTAAGATATCGGAAGATTTTGGAAGCAGACATGTATAAGTGCGATTAGGTGTGTATTAATAACAATAATGAATGATTGAATTATATATTATTTTCTAGGATTTTAAAAGACTTTCAGTTTCTTCATAGTTAAGTTTGACTAAATAAGATTTGAGTAATTTTTTACATTTAAGTAAGTAATAAGTTAAGTATTTTACAATCGTAAGTGCTACTATATTTAGAGATTTATGTATTTTATTTTACAAAGTACAGCAAAGGAATGGGTGCTGTTTTTAAAAAATGATGTTTTATGAGGTAACATGGTTAGTAAATTTCTAGTACTACGTTTCCGTCGGTCTGTAGGTAAAATACTGTCAGGGGTAGCTGACAAATGTTTGCGCAAAATAGTTTGAAGCACACACAATTGTCTCACAGAGAGTACTTGACATTCCGAGTATAATTTTAAAGTAGGAAATCGCATAGGCTTATAAAACATTACCTTGAGTATGATTCGCTGAGCTCTTTCTAAACGCAGTATTAATGTTTTGGCGGCACCACCCCAGGCTGGGACATTATAGGTAAGAATAGATTGGGCCAGTGAGTAGTATACGGTTTTCAGAATGGCTTGGTTGGCAGACGATCTTAGTTTCTTACATATAAATATAATTTTACGTATTCTACTAGTTAATACATGGATGTTGTGAACCCAGTTTAAAGAACCGTCAATGTATACGCCTAGATATTTAGTTTATATGAAGACTGTAATTTAGGTTTTAAGGTAAAGGTAACAACTTGGGATTTAGCTATGTTAAGAGTCAAAAGATTACTATAAAGCCAGGATGACGGAGTGCGTTTTCAGCAACAGAGTGTACCTCCCCCCACGACTTCCCATGGACAAGCAGAGCAGTGTCATCAGCGTATGTCACTATTTTACAGTTCTTGAGGGATAACCGGCACAAATCATTGAAGTAGATAAGGAAGATAGTAGGACCAAGCACGCTACCTTGAGGTACTCCACGACATGAGGTTTCTTCTGCACTGGTCCAACTTCCCACTTTAACACACTGGCAACGGTCCGTAAGATAGCTAAGTAAAAGTTGAAGAGTAACACCTCTGACATCGATTCTCTCTAGTTTAGTTAGGTGGAGTGGGATAGACACGGTGTCAAAAGCCTTTGCCAGATCCAGAAAAACTATTTTTTACTATTGTTTTTTATTACTTTTATTATTATATTATATTTATATATATTATTTATTATTATTGTTTTTAAAAAGTTGTCATATTACAAGGTCCAATTTTCGAAAACTGGTTAAACTCATAGAAAAGAATATCGTATATATATATAAAGCAATATATTTATTTATTTTGTTTGTAGAATGGATATATCCGAAAGTGGCATTTAAGGGCAGTTGTTGATTTTCAATATAACAAAATCCAGAACGTTATATATGCAGAAGAAACAAACAACAGTTTTGATAATTCGCAGTTCGCATCAGAAATTCTAATCAGTGAAAATCCATTTATCTGCGATTGCAACATTTACCAGTTTGTAAAACATATAAAAACCCTGAATATTCGATCTGCCTCTCGAGAACCATTATATAAGTTCGCAAACGGAATTTGTGCTTCACCTATATCGCTTGCTGGTAAACCTCTACAAAATGTCGCACTCGATGATCTCATATGCAATGTGCCGGCATCCAATTGCCCCTCCAAGTGTGACTACACGCTGCGTCCCTCAAGAAAGACTCAATTTCAAATGATCTGCCACGAGGCTCCGACAATAGCTCAATATGATGTAATCAAAAACAAATCTGTTGTGCTCCAACTTACACGTAAACCAATCACGTCGATTAAACTACCAGTAGAAGTAAAAGAACTTCGCCTTTCAGGATTAAATCTTACAGAATTACCGAATTTAGTTTTAAGTTCTGCACTTGACATGATTGACCTCTCTAATAATAGTCTGTTGCGTGTACCACTTAAGATTCTAGGAACAGGTAAACCTAATATACGACTGTCAGCTAATCTATTTAAATGCCATTGTGAATATATTAGCGAAATTTTGGAGTTTCTAAAGTATCAAAATCAAGTAGAAGACTTTAAAAGAGTGCGATGTGACGACGGTAAGCCCATCTCGAGTGTGGACCGACACATGTGCAGCATCAATGTTTCTACAGTGATATTAATAGTGCTGTCGTTATTAGTCGTAATTGTATCCGTCACGTTTATGATATGTTATTGTTACAATACAGAGATAAAGGTGTACCTATACGCGCATAATTGCTGCATGTGGTGGGTGAACGAAAAAGAACTGGACCGAGAGATGGTATATGATGCATTTGTTACGTTTTCCCATGCGGACGCATCATTCGTGGTAGATGAACTGGTGCCTCAGCTAGAGCAGGGCGGGAATGCATTGCGCCTGTGTCTGCACTATCGTGACTGGGTAGTGGGAGAGTGGATAACGACGCAGGTGGAGCGCAGCGTGCGGCAGTCGCGGCGCACGATTGTTCTGCTATCAGAACACTTTCTAGCGTCAAAGTGGGCGCAGCATGAGTTTCGTGCGGCTCACGCTAGTGCGCTGCGGGAGGGCCGCGTGCGCGTTGTCATTGTATTGCTAGATGACAAAGTCCTGCATAACGCTGACATCGAGCCGGAACTAACAGCTTACCTCACTACCAATACGTACCTTCGGCGCGACGATCCGCACTTCTGGGACCGCTTGCAATATGCTTTGTCAAGAAAAACTAACCCGCGTACGCAGTAAACTACAACAACTTGTATGAAAAAAATGAGCCGTTACAGGACCACTGGCAGATATGATTCACTAGAAGCTGAGTATAAGTAAAAAGAAGAAAGCGCCGAGTTGGTGAGAGCCAGATGGTCGTATCGCCATTTTATGTTTTTTTATGAATAAAAATGTTACTTTTTATGAAAAAAATTGATTTTCCTATCTGTACCTGTTGATCTTATAGTAAAGGAAATAGTATCCTCTTTTTTATGTTGACTGCGTCCCATTCCATACTTTTGTTTCACAAGGTCACTTGCGATAAAATTTGGCAAGGTAATAGCTTGCACCTTTAGAAAGGTCATAGGCTACTCGTCAAGTGTGAGTCGGATTAGCGTATATTAACTTCAAGGGCATAACAACGTCTGCCAAGCTAGCTAGTTACTTTATACTGCATCATTAACAAAATTCATACCAGCCAATTAGCGCATACGATTTACGATTATTTGCGATAATATACTGATCAAAAATTTTAGTCGTTTCAACCGGGTGACACTTTTTGCACAAAGACAGCTAGAACGATAGAGAACGACATAAAACACCTCAATCGAAAGTTCTCACAGAACAATATTTATGCGTGGGTGAAACAGCGAGGCACTATTCTTCCACGTGTTGAAGCAGTACATCTCACTGCAATAAGGCATAATTTTAACAATTTGAAAGGAAGAATTTTAAACGTATATAATAAGATTGAGCTGTATATGTTAATTTTTTAATTTGTGAATTCGTAGTCGTAGTTTAAGGTAGGTAGTTTTAGGGTTTTGTACAACGAATGTGAAAAAACATTATTTAAAAACATAGGCTTTGCTTTTTACTTAAATGGCTTTCTATCACGATGCTGTTTTTAGTAACCAATTTAGCAACTTTGTTCACAGTTAATTTGAATAGATCTCTACCTTCAGGAAACGTATTTGTATGTTTGTATATTTATATTTCGGGATCTATATACTCAATTTGTGAGTTGAATGAGATTTTTATACACTTTCAAATTTTTTTTATTCATTTGGGCTGTTGTAACGAGCATATTTCAGATTGACTAATGCCCGTGTAATGATCCTGAAGTGATCGGTCCACAATCTGACGAGCTTGTTCTATACATTGATGGATGGCCACGAGTGATCCATTAAGCGCCTCAACGCACCGACAAACGCGGGAAAAGTGTTATTTATAGACTTTTCTTTCTTTTTTTCTTTTTTTTTGTTTCGTACTAGAACTTTTAGTCATAAAAGAAAGTCTAGATTCCCTTCTTAGGATCTGAATAACGCTGTGGCAAATTTTAGGGCGAACAGTAATTTTGCTATATGAGCTTACTAGACTTTGCCAGCGGCTCCACCCTCTCTAAATTCGGTTATCGGCGTGGGACTTCTTTATTTAATCACAGTATTAATACTGTGATTTACTCCTTAATTAGCCCGCTCTAAATTCGGTTATCGGCATGGGACTCCTTTATTTAATCACAACATTAATACTTTGATTTACTCCTTAATTAGCCCGCTCTAAATTCGGTTATCGGCGTGGGACTTCTTTATTTAATCACAGTATTAATACTGTGATTTACTCCTTAATTACAGTAATTAAGTTTGCTTTATCGCTAGTTAGTTCGTTTAAGCTCGGTTATAGTTATTCCCGCGTGAACTTTTGAATTTTTCGGGATAAAAAATCTATAAGTGTGCCAAATTTCATCTCGATCCGTCCAGTGGCTGAAGTATTATTGAGTAACAAACATCCATACTTACAAAGTTTCGCGTTTATAATATTTACTATATGAGCTTACTAGATTTTGGAAGCTGCTCCGCCCGCCCTAAATTCAGTTATCGGCATGCAAGTTTACGTCAACTCTTTAATTATACAACTGAAGAGTCGTACTTTCTGGTCGCTTGTTATAGCTGCCGTAGGGAACTTTTCCCAGTTGTCGTTACCACCACTGCAAAAGACCGACGGTGACTTGGCCCATAGTGCAAAAGAGAAAGTCAATCTATTGGACAGTCTCTTTGCTCTAACTCGCATATGAACGACGAAAGGGCTGTTCCACCTACTATACTGTGGTGCGGTAAGATCATGCCGGAAATATCTATAACACAGCGGGAGATCCGGCAGGAGTTTGTTTCTCTAGACGTTTATATGTCGAGTGGGCCGGACGGTATACCAGTAGTGTTTCATAAATTGTGTGCTCCTGATTTAAAACCAGTACTCAAGCGCCTCTTTGCGATTTCCTACCACACTAGACAATTTCCGTCTTCATGGACTGCGAATGTGCACCCGGTGCCTAAAAAGGGCGATAAATTAAATCCATCGAATTATAGGCCTATCGCTATTACCTCCCTCGTCTCTAAGATAATGAAGCGTGTGATCAACACACAGCTTCTAAGACACCTAGAAAAACACGACCTGGTCAGGGACTGGCTTTCGCGACGGTCGCTCGACTGGTGACCGTCTTTTGTATCTAAGACACCGGTGAGCACTAGACATTGAGGGTTTGTACAAATGGGTGGCTAGCTTTTTGTCAAGCAGACGCATATGGGCCGTAGTTGACGGTATTTGTTCTGTTAGCATGAACATTAATGCTGGTGTCCCGTAAGGCTCTGTGCTATCTCCTACGCTATTTCTACTGCATATCAATGACATGTTTGACATCAACAACATACATTACTATGCAGATGACAGTACTGGAGACGCTTATTGAACTGGTCTTGCAAGCATCCCTTGTTCCGTTGTGAAGGAAAAGCGTGGAGAACTTGTGTCTCATATCGAGACCACTCTGTCCAAGGTCTCTGACTAGGGACGAAAAACTTGGTCCGATTCAACCTTACAAAAACACTAGTCTGCGCGTTCACCGCTAAGAAAACCCCATTCACAATTCCACAATTTCAGAAAACTCCCCTCCTCCCCTCTCTTTCTCCAAAATCATTGGGATTTTGGTGTTGACATCTCCAGCGATGTTCAGTTTAGGGATCATTTGCAAGAAAGGTGAAGCTGGCGTCCAAAAAACTTGGACTTGTGCTCAACAAAGCGCAGCAGGACTTCACGTCGGCGCAAAGGTTGCTGCTTTACAAGTCACAAGTTTTGCCCCATATGGAGTACTGTTGCAATCTGTGGGCGGGTGCACCCGGATACCAGCTTGGCCCTTTTGACTCGGTTCAACGACGGGCAGTGAGAGTTGTCGACGATCCCAAACTCACTTTGTCGTATCGAGACCTTAAGTCTGAGGAGAGACTTTGCCTCCCTGTGTGAGTTCTACCGCTCGTACAATGGGATGTGTTCTGAGGAATTGTTTTAAATTATGCCCACAGCTACTTTCTACCATCGCACCGCTCGCCATCGGCAGGGAATTCATTCTCACACTTTGGATCCGAAATGGTCGCGTACAGTGCGGGTTCAGAGAAACTTCCTCCCGCGGACGCTTGGGTTGTGTAATAAGGATCCCTGCCAAGGTTTTTTCTAAGGACTACAGTATGGGGTTCTTCAAGAAAGAAGTTATTCGATTTTTGAACGGTCTGCAACGCGCGAGTGGTACTCCTGGTGTTGCAAGTGTCCATAGGCTACGGTGAACGCTTACCATCAGGCGGACCGTCAGCATGTTTGCCACCTTAGTGGTATAAAAAAAAAATTTGCTTTAGCAAGCTATAGCTATATTTCGTTTAATATTGGTAATATACTAACTTTTGAATTTTTTGGGATAAAAATTATCCTATGTCCTTCCCCGGGACTCAAACTATGTCTATACCAAATTTAATCTCAATCGGTTCAGCGAAGCAAGTACTACGTAACAGAAAAAATTAGTAAAAAGAAGCACGACGTGATAGATAACTAAGGGTGCGTGAGTAATGCAGCTACATCTCAACTCCCTGAAATTTTCATTGAAATACATGAAATAAATTAATAGTTTATTATATATCATTGTTATCAAAAAATGCTTTTTCTCAGGGTCTAAATCACTATGAAGGCTATGCTTTAGCAAATTTGTAAACTAATGGCACTTAGGACTTTAAGATTTCCTTGTCAAATTTTTAAAAAAGCAGTGAAAAGGGGTCAATTAAGTATTTTTTTTATCGAACAAAAGTGCATTAATCTCAGTGGATCCCAAGAAACAAAAAATTTAGGTAGTATAGCCTCTTAAGCGTGAAGAGGTAACAGACACACAGAGTTACTCTCGCATTAATAATATTAGTATGGATATTATTCGGGTTTTTATCGTGTATTTGTACCGACTGCCTAATTTTGTCAGGGATTTTAATGTAACCTCGTTATTTAATATTCTAACTCAGTGTTCTTCACTTCCCATTAGATGCAAATTAATGCATTCAACGAACTCCAATAAGCATACCAACAATTAATAAATAATCATTTATTCGCATTCAGAGACGTCTCTTTTCGTTTTTTTCGGCTTTATATTACAGATAATAAAATTAAACAGTAACTTATACATAAAGTTTTAAATTAGGTTGATAAAAAGACGTAAAGAACTGCTACTACAAAAATCGCAGTTCCCGAGCCACTCGGGGACATCTTATCTCAATACGGACGTGCTCATTGGAAAATCACTGTCGCCTGCTGAATACACAAGCAGCAGGATAATGATATTTGCTGTCACTAGAAAATGTACAACGCCTTTGAAAAATATATGTAACCTACAAAAAAATTAAAGTAACATTATATTATTAGTCAAAATATGTGGCTTGGCTCTACATGAGATGTGATAGCTTTTTAACAGCGCGAGCCCTATGGTCTCGTCTTGGCAACATTTGGTGGGGTGTCACTTCTTTTTGTTAGTTGATTATGACCATATTTTTTATTTTGTTCATATTTTTGTTTTTTTAAGTTTTCATTATAAAAAACTAAATTCACATGAGTCAATTGGATAACTATGTCATCAGATTTTCAAGTTCGACCTCTGAAACAGCTTATTACGATTTTTATCTTTCAACAACCGGAGACTACACTAATGTGATTTTCCATCTCTACACATACATAAGTATAGTAATATGTTTTATTCGTATATTTATTTTTATATATTTATAGTATAATAAATAATGTAGTTATATTCTGAAAACTGACTAAAGCCACTTTTATTCAGCTTCCTAGGACTTCAAGAAGTACCCTAAGAATTTTGATGATCATCAGTGAGTCAGTGACGAAATCGGGGTTTTTTAGATATCAATAAGATCTAAAGTATAAGAGCTATGCAATCGTAACTTTATAAGTTTGATAAATCTACTATTGACATCATATCCCGAGAATTTTGTTTATCTGGTTTAATCCAAACCCAAGTTATGAGGGTTCAAAGAAAAGACGAAGCGATTCGAGAAAAGGTAGGCTTCGCTTGGCTCGTCTTGGCGGGGGTACAACCGTGCCCCCATAACCAACTAATTTTTTTACATTTTTAGACAAGTTTTAGGTAGAGGAAATAACGACTAAGCGGATAGGAAATGTATGTAAAATAAATTCTTAATTTTACATATAAATAAATGTAATGTAATTTGTTACAAAATAATTTCAACAATATACCTCTATTATTTAAATAATCAAAAAGTAATTAAAAGAGAATAAAATTGTGTTTTATTTAGAGATAATGATTGAGCACGTCTTGTATTTAAGAGCAAAGCTTTCCAAAATCTAGTCATGTGGACTGGTATCGAGCCATTATAAAGTTTTGAACAATTTGAGCGAGCTTTTAAAATTACATCCGTGGAAAGACAAAGAGCTAAGGAACCCTGATATTAAAAGCGCTCTTTAAAGAATAATGGCGCAGATGGACCTTTATACAGAAGACATAGAATTTGAGTATTCCAGTGAAAGCAAATTAGGAGCCACTTGAGCTTAAATTGAGATTCAGAAATGTGGTAATATTTACATAAGCACACGTTGATACACTGCATTGAAGTAGATTTATCAAGTTGCTTACTGTAACTGTACTGTACTAATATATATTGTATTATTATGTACTGTATTATTATGTATGTATGTATTATGACACAAGTAGTATTTGTTACCGATGTACCGGCTAGGTGCTCAGAGAGAGAGATTCAGGTAGAGTGGGTTCAGAGGCAAGTAAATACTTTTCAAGGTCACGGAAGGTTGTGATGTATACTTGTTCACAGTTTATATTAACAATATTTAATGGTCAGTAGTAGCCTTATCACATAAGGTGATTCGTAACCCTTAACATATAGAAATTAGAACTATCTATTTTACATTAGTAGAAACTACCTAACTATACAGAAAGATAGAAAAACCGTAAGCCTTCCTACACAGATTTCTAAGAATAAGGTTTTCGAGTATATGTTAAGATAGAGAATACAATTAGTTTCTTCGGCCTAGAGCCCGATCAATGATGTCTTCCACGACGACCACACCCAGCAGGTCTCCGCCGCCAGAGTAGATTTACAGGGACGGGACTGGCTTTAGTGAGGCGGCACAATTTTATGCCGCACGTGGCTGGCACGTAGCTATGTTGCACGTGGCAGATGTTCGCCCCGTAGTTTAGGTGCACAGTATCGGTCGGAACGATACTCTGCTACTGTTCAGGCCGAGATTTTAAAGTATAGAGTACTCCAGGTCTCCCCTCACTGCTGACGTCGTTCGAAGGCGCACCAGCCCTCAGAGCAGTTAAGAAGCGTAGTCTCGTCCCAGGTCTCAGTGATGGCGCAGATCCGTAATGAAATGATATACATACAAAAAAAAACCGTACTGTCTATAAAAAAAAGATATTGATTAGTTACTTATCTAAAGTACACTAATACACAGCACAAAAGAAAATAAATAGTAATACCTAAACACGGCTTTTATATTATTAAAGATGTTAGGCAACTGTGTTGTAGTTTAGAAGTAGAATATTCTGTTGAATATTATTTAAAATATTTCCGAGCAGAATTTTTCGCACAACGCAAAGGAGATACGTGAAGAAGTGTGTTGTGACGGAGATTGTCCAATGTAATAAGGTAATACGGTAATAAACCTAGGAGTGAATGTCTGGAAACTTCCGTAGTTTCTTGCATCCTCCGGTCCTTTACCGGAGACGGACCACCTGAAACGGTCGTTCCGTTATAGTATTGTACTATTGTGTACTGGACTATTATGAACTACTGTACTGAGCTAACGTTGTCGGCATAATCAATAATCGGAATGAACAACCAATTGAGTGAAAAAAATTAAGTACATAATATCACAGTCATCGCTATAGCCGTATATCATAGTGTCTGAAAAACTGAAAATTAAACATGGGCCAAAATTGTAAACAAAATTTAAACTATTTTTAATTAAAAGCGATAAGAGACCAATTTTCTTGATTTGTTTATTTTGTAAACTTAGAATGTAGAATAAATAAATAAATATTTTTGGACATTACACACAGCGCCGTCTATCCCCAAAGTAAGCAAAGCTTGTGTTGTGGGTACCAGACAACGAATACAAATACATAAATATTACTCTTTTTTTTGTAAACACATACATATCATACATAAATACACCCAGATTCAAGACAAATACAAATGTTTATATTATGATATAATTGTTTGTCGAGTGCGGGAATCGAACCCACACCCTCTGCATTGCAGCTGGCCACACTACCAACTAGGCTGCAACACTACTAAAAAATGTACCAATGTTTACTCAGAGTAATGTACTCAGAGACAGTATGGTTGATTCCTAAGTAGATCACATATTGTTATGAACTCGTAGTCAAGTGTGCTTAAACAAAGGAAAGCAATTCTTCTCTATGTAGAAACTTTTATGTATCTTCTGTACACAAACAAAAAGTTTGATGAAGTTGTTCGATAGAGCTTAAAAAGTCGGAGGGTGCAGAGATTAAAAAAGCTTATCAAGCTGACCACCACCTCCACTGCCGCCGGCTCCACTCAACTCCATTCCACTCCACTCTGTTATCTCGGACACGTAACAAGATACAGCTGTTTACTTAATTACTTAAGTAATCAATAGCTGTTTTATATTAAGTTTGATATTTTTATCCGTTTATAAATGATTGTAGAGACATTTTTTTTATTTCAGTTTAGTTTTGGTAAGTTTCTGAAAAGTAGACCTTGAGTAGTAATAAGTGGTTAAGAATAATAAGATAAAGTTGTTAAAGTTGAAGGAGACGACACAGTTGAGTTACTTGTAATCTAAATATAACTATAACATATTTAAATGTATATTTATAGTACTAACTACTTAAAGTTAGTTTGAAAAAGTTGTAATTCATGACCAAATTTTTGTAAATTAAAAAATATTATAGATTTGTATTTTGGTATACTCTACTCTATATTTTTAAATGTTAACTGAAACATAGTTATCTTCTTTATAAAAGAATAGAAATAAACAACTGTATAATTTATTTATTTTGATTCGGTACCTACAAATAACTGACTGAAAATGATAGGTACCTAAGTAAAATTTTATCCATGTTTGATAAAAATGTAAACAATTTTTTTTTTAATTCCAATGTTTTTAAGACAGAGGATTTAGGTATTAAGCTTTTGTCCGCGGCTTTGCCTGCGCTAAATTTGGTTATCTCTGCGGAATTCCCCGGGGGGGGGGGGGGGGGATGACGCTAACTCTTTGATTGCTTGATTGATAATAAACATAAGATAGCTGTAAATATAATATTACGTCGATTCGTTGCTCTGTTTCAAATTTAAAAATAAAGCTGACAAACAAACTTTCGCGTTTGTACATTATTAAAATTATTTTGCGTTTTGATCCGTACCCAAAGTAGCTTTACACGCGTGGATTTTAATCATTGCTGTAAAATTCTTTGGCCTTGGTGAACTTCTTGATGATTCAAGATAAAAGTATTCTATGTTTTTTGACCTCTGTGGAAAAAATTAGGTCAAAACTATTTCCAAGGGGGCCTGTTTTCGGGATAAAATGTATTCTTTATCCATTTTTATCTTTTCAGCTATAAATTTGCCAAAAATCTTGGCATGTAAGTATCCCCGTACGGCGCTAAGGACTTTAAATGTAAAAATGTGTTCCGTTAACAAAAATCTCCTCAACCGGGATAAAAAGTACCCTATGTAGGCCTAAAACTATCTCATAATACATAAAAAACTTTTTTCTCTTCTTTTTGTCTCAGCCCATATAGCGCCTAACGCTCCAGGGCTCAGCTCGGCTTGGGTTGTCGCTCTTGGGTTCGTCCCTTAGACCAGCGTGAGCCTCGAACCCGAAGGTGAGTCAGCGCCAGGAGGTGAGTTGTTCTGCTGCCGAGATATAGAAGGTCTAACCAACAAACGTACAAAAACACTTTTTTATTTATTATATTGAGTAAGGATGGGAACATATATGTTTACAAGTGATTAAAGTTTTCTATAAATGGAATAGGTAGAATATTTGGTCATATTTATATGAGTATGTTTGTACTGTAATATTGTAATACATTATGGTATTGTATGGTATTAATATTCTAACGCTAATTAAACCTCCACGCTAATATACGTATTAATATTCTAACGCTAATTAAACCTCCACATTCCCGGCATACTATTTGGGATTCCGTTAGGAGCGGAATACAATCTGTCGTTGCCGCGGTCTGAGGGACTAAATATCTGTGTCAGGGAAGTTTAGTCTCTTGACACACTGATAGACAACAGTTAAATCCTTAGTTACATATTAAATATTTTTTATTACTGGTATCTATACTAAAAAATATATAATAAATGCGATAGTGAGTTTGTTTGTTTGTCATTCACGTCGCAACGGAGCCAATTAAGCTGAAACTTGGCACAAAAAGACGGATTTCATCCCAGAAAATCTGAATGGTCCTGGAATAACTATAACCAAATTCCTCCTGGACGAACTACATTTACATACAGCATAGGAGGAGCAAGGTTACGCCTTGTTGAACTAACTCTTAGAAAACGGAAAAATCAGCTGTTTTATACAAATTTGATAAACCAGCTGTTTCATCCAAATGTAGATAAATCAGCTATTTAATACAAATGAACATAAATCAGCTATTTTATACAAATGAGCTGATTTATTCAGCTGTTTTATACAAATGTAGATAAATCAGCTGTTTCATCCAAATGTAGATAAATCAGCTATTTTATACAAATGAACATAAATCAGCTGTTTTATACAAATGAGCTGATTTATTCAGCTGTTTTATACAAATGTAGATAAATCAGCTGTTTCATCCAAATGTAGATAAATCAGCTATTTTATACAAATGAACATAAATCAGCTGTTTTATACAAATGAGCTGATTTATTCAGCTGTTTTATACAAATGAACATAAATCAGCTGTTTTATACAAATGAGCTGATTTATTCAGCTGTTTCATACAAATGTAGATAAATCAGCTGTTTCATCCAAATGTAGATAAATCAGCTATTTTATACAAATGAACATAAATCAGCTGTTTTATACAAATGAGCTGATTTATTCAGCTGTTTTATACAAATGTAGATAAATCAGCTGTTTCATCCAAATGTAGATAAATCAGCTATTTTATACAAATGAACATAAATCAGCTGTTTTATACAAATGAGCTGATTTATTCAGCTGTTTTATACAAATGTAGATAAATCAGCTGTTTCATCCAAATGTAGATAAATCAGCTATTTTATACAAATGAACATTAATCAGCTGTTTTATACAAATGAGCTGATTTATTCAGCTGTTTTATACAAATGTAGATAAATCAGCTGTTTCATACAAATGTAGATAAATTAGCTATTTTATACAAATGTACAACAATCAGCTGTTTTATTCAAATGTGGAACCCATAAACTCCATAAATTATTTTCTCTCGATTTTCGTCCACTGCTAGACATAGCCTCCTCAATGGACCACTTCTCTCTGTCCGCCACTCTACGCACCTAGCTTACTTCCAGCCACCTTCTTAAGATCATTGGTCCATCGAGCTGGGAGCGCGCTTAGCTTTCCAATTATACGCGGTCTTCATTCTAACTAGGCCATGTCTGCTTCAACGGCTGTGGATTTTACCACAAACGTGGCCAGCCCACTGCCACTTCATCTTGCTGATTTTACGAGCTATCTTTATGCCTCTAGTTCTCTTCCGGATTTCATTCTTCAAAAAACTCAAAGTATAGCTCGTTCTGACGCGCGCTGAATGTAATCCCACATTGTACCATTAAGTGACATTGTTGCTTTCATCATTATTGGACTCATTGAAATTAAATAATAAATTATAGCTCTTATAATTATAAAAAAACCTAGTAAATATCAGTACCTATGTCGGTACTCAAGACAACTGCAGAGACTTACGTTTTTTTCAAGTTATGGCTTAACTATAGCCCTGTATAGCTTTAGCTCAACAAATAAACAAAGGCCTTTGTTCGAGCTTGGGATACCAGGTGCGAAACTCCAAACACACCTACCTAAGAAATCATACGCGCTTGACATATTGCGGTGATGAGGGTATGATTTCGAGTAATTTTACTGAATGTTTATTTACATTAAAAACTTTATGTTGTTGTCCTTTTATGTTACATACCTATTTACATCAAAATAATAAAAATCAATATAAAAGATAAAGAAATTATGAAATACTTTAGAATTAGTACATAGGAATCGGTTATAACGGTTCAGTTTGGGATTCGAACCCTAGCCTTGCCTTATTATTAGAAAGCATGACTCAACTCCATGGCTGTCAAATTTGAATATAGGAATGCGATAATAGTGGGGTCGATTTTCGCCTATATTCAAGTCGCTAATATTTTGGAATCGACACTTTAAAAAACAATAGTTTAGGTAAAATAATATTTATTAAATGTTTTCCTAGTAACAAATTTATCTAAAACATAATTCTATTATACGACCTAGATTAAGTGAACACTTTACAATAGTTTATTACCTTTTTTATATTCACTGTATACCTAATGGCACTGTAATTTTTTTATGTTACGCACACTCATTGTATATTGCAGCTTTAGGTCAGCCTAGGTTAGACTGATGAGACTGTCACGTCGGCACAAATCGGAGAATTGCCACTGTGACGATACCATAATTATGCCTTTACATTTTTGTAATGCAATGTTTGTTTTTATTCAAGTTTTAGCGCGAAGATTTTCAATAGTAAACAATTCCCAATGAACATACTACCTATAGCAAAATGCATCTTTAAACGTTCAAATATTCAAGTTTAGTAATTTTATACATTAGATGAGAAATTATGATTTATTTTATGAAAGGTTTAAAGCTAACAAAATATAAGTACAAATGACTTACGAATCATAGACATCAACACGGAATTAATTGTTAAATGTAGGTAGTTATCTAACTTTCGATTTATGAATTCGGTGTCTAGACAAAATAAAGTTGCGTAAAATTTTGAACCTCTGGCGCGAGAATGAATAGTTTGAAGCTAACTATGGTTGAGTGTTTGATTGGAACTAAAGTTAATTGGAGAATAATTTAAAAGCGTTGATTGGTGGTTTGTTTAAACGTATGTGATTGGTGGTAGTTTCAAGACGAGCGCTGATTGGGAGTATTATAATGTTGACTAAAAACGCGAAAGTTTAAGTTACTTAGAACTTTTATTATATTGAAAACACCCGCGAAACTTACCTAAGTGAGTCGTTTAACAACCATTAGGGTAGCCTCGTACAATATATATTCTAACAATAATAAAGGGTAGTTGTCTTGGTTTTCACGTATTCTGTATAATGGTATGACGTGTTAGTTTATTTGAAATTACCCGGGGTTTGTTAGAACTTAACGAACATAGTACTAATATTTTATTAGTTTAGGATAATTAGGCCGTTTTATCTAGACCGTTCATATTAATCTAGGACTCTATAATAGTACCGCAACCAACATGACTACAATTATACTTAAAAGATATTCTTTGCTAAAATTAATTAGGGTCGGACATCCGACCGGAATACAAAAAAATAGGATGGGGGTAGGGGTTTGAAATTTGAAATGAGAAGGTTGCTAGAGAGGGTTAGTGGTGATAAAAGTGCGTGGTCCTATACATACAGAACATTAAATTGCCGTCGTTTAAATTGTCGAAACGCTGCCCGACCAATAGTCCATAGTCTACGCTTGTGGGTCACTAGAAGCTAGGTACCACGTGGGTTAAACTACAGCTAGATCGTGCCACCATTACTGGTTAGTAAATACTTTTGTATTAGAAGTTACAGTGAAAATATTGTGTGTTCGTTGTGAAAATTCTTGTGGTTTTGTTTTAAAAATATAAAAATATCTAAATTAATCTTAAAACATCCAAATGACGGGCCCGCCATTGCCGGTTAGAAATTTATGGTATAAATAAATCTCAATCACCTCAGTAGCAAGGAATTGATTAATGGACCTTTGTTCGAGGACATTTTTAGCTACGTACAGCAAAACCTACGATAAAAGTAGAAGTGGGAACTAAGATTATACCAGCCATGATAATTATATGGCCCACTAAAGAGCTAGGTCTGCCAAGAGATACAGTAATTACTATATGTAATCCATGTCCATCCTTAGCGGCGTTAGTAGGGTTTTACTATTTTGGCTGGTTAGCTAGTGTAGGTGAGCGTTGATGTTCATCGTAAGGGGGCGCCCCTTAAACCTACTTTCAGATCGCAAGTCCTGAACGCTTAGCTACCTGATTCCCACTCTACAAAACGAATGGATTTAGCATTCGTATGGATTTTACTTTCAAATGTGAAAGTAGCATCAATTAGGGTTCCTTTGTGTAGGGATGACGGAAAATCATATAACTCTTTAGTACCTGTGTCCTTTAGTTCTGATATTCAAGTATTTGATTTGTTTAGGTGTTTTTGTACAGACTTTAGAAATGGTAAAAATTCAAAGTGGACATTATTTATGATCGTAGCTTTAGCTATATTTATTTCTTGATTATTTTCCTTTACGCTTATTTGTTTACTATTGTTTGCTATATTGCTCTGACGTACCTCTAAAACAACTGGGTTTACTACTTATTTAACACAACGGTTTTCGGGTCCTACCACTTTTGACGATCACGCTTGGCCAAGTAAGATATTTATCTACATTGAAATTATTATTAGATTCTTTTGATTTCTCTCGTTGAGTGACTCGGCTGCGTAGTTTCTTAGAATATTTTATTCTCATTACATTAATATTTTTGATATAAAATCGGTAAAAAAGGGGGGGCGATACACCACCAAGGCAACGTAGATGTCTAAGCCCAAGGTCACGGCTACCGTAGCCAGCCGGTAAGGGTAGCACCTGGAGCTCAGGGTCATTGTTCTCCACGGTCAGCTGGTATTGATTAGGTACGAAGTATGGGGTCACTGTCCTGTACGGCCAGCTGATCCATCCAAGGTTGTTGACCTCTGATTTTTCATTTGGGCATGGTTTTTATAAGGGCTGGCTTCTATGTGTGTGTCAGTCACTACCTTTGCTATGCGACGCGTATTTGGTTGACCAATCCCTGGGCGTTAGCAATTTCGAGTTCGCCAATTGGTCGAGCCGTTCTTCAAAATGTTTGCGAATTTCAAAATTTTGCTTGTGGAGTTTTTGAGTGGTCTAATCGCTTCAGTTTTATTGGATCCGCCCTTGTTCTAGAAGTTTCTCTTACATTTAGTTGTGATGTAACTTCCCGTCGTAAACTTCGTCTGTATGTACTTATATACATGTACAATGTAGAAAAAAGGCGGTAGTCTTATATTCAGCTATTTGGCACCGAAACGAAAAATATTACAGCAAAGCTTTGAATTGCGGAGTTTGCTAGTTTAAATTTAACTTTAGAGGCGAATTTTTAATGAACACTTTTTTTGCTTCTTGTCACGAGAGAATTTGTCTCTCAGACTCGTTGCATACCTTAATGGATATTGAAAGGGACTAAAAAAAATCTAGAGATCATTCTTTAGTTTTGATTTTTAAGGTTCCGTACCCAAAGGCTAAAAATCCTGAACCTATTACTAAGACTCCGCTGTTCGTCCGTCTGTCACAAGGCTGTATATCATGAATCGTGATAGTTAGACAGTTAAAATTTTCACATATGATGTATTTACGATGTAAAAACGGAATAAAATAAATATTTAACGGGGCTCCCATACAACAAACGTGATTTTTTAGCTCGTTTTTGTTCGATATTGATAACGGAAACAGGAAGACGCTTCAAATATTTACAGAATATTTAGTTATATATTCACTTTCAAAATAAGTATAATTGAATTAAAATAAAACAAATATTTAAGGGGGGCTCCAATACAACAAACGTGATTTTTTTTTGCCGTTTTTATACATAATGGTACGGAACCCTTTGGCCGAATCCGACTCGCACTTGGCCAATTTTTTCTTCTCAGCTCAACACTATATTAGTCGGTATTTAGTCGCGTACGGTAAAATCTTCGGAATTTATTAGGAAATTGAACTTGCGCATATTGAGGGAAAAATAATCACAAATCGAACTAAAACAAAAACACAAAGTCAATGAAAAACTAATCTAGAAGCGAAACTATCACGCTTTAATAAATTTAAAATATTATCTAATTTAAAAAGACTTATTTTTAAATGTACATCAAAAAACTTATCACCCGTCAATTTATTTACATCAATTAAATATTTTTTTGGTCAAAATAATTATTGTAATGCAAACAAACCAAATCTTTAACTAAACTAATACTAAAAATAATCTGAAAATGTACATCAATACTTTATTAAACTAATCTTTTACTAAACTAATACTAAAAATAATCTGAAAATGTACATTAATACTTTATTATATTTTTTTCTGAAATGCACGACAAAAAAAGTTATCCAATGTACAAAAATATTATTTTAATATCAAATATACTGATTGCACATCAAATTAACCAGAGCGAACAAACGTTATACTCACACATATAACAAAATATTTATTTGTGCAACATGTTTTTTTATTAAGTATTTCAAAACTCGCTCAACATATATGTCTTGAAAAAATCAGAAAACACGCTCACCAAACTGATACATTATAATTTTTAAGTATTGCTATTTTAGAGTATTATTTTTAACGTTGATCTAATATACTGAAGACTAATATCGCGTCTGAAGAATAATATCTATCACTTAGTCGCTCAGTAAGTATCTCATACCTAACTCTAGCGATATCTCAGAATTCTGTAAATTTTTCAAGAAACATTGAAACAGTTTGCGTTGACAAGTCTCGCTAAGAAATTCTTCTTTACGGTGTAAAATGCTCTATAAAATAACTTTATTAAAACGACACGATTGCGTCGATGATAAAAATTACCGATGCGATCCAATGCTCGTAGAAGCTATGTAACTCGTATATGAACGTATGACAGCTCTCTGGTTGATACTGCCAGTAATTATATGCTTGTCTCAAAGATTAAGCCATGGATGACTCAATGTAAGCCGTATTATTAAGTCGATTACGCGAATCCATACTGATATTATAAATGCAAAGTAACTCTGTCTGTCTGTATGTTACCTCTTCACGCTTGAACTGCTGTACATATTAAGATGAAATTTTACGTGGAGATAGTTCGAGTCCCAGGGAAGGTCATAGACTACTAGAAAACGTCAAGTGTGAGTCAGTTTTTATCTATAATTGAGGAATTGCCGTTGAAATCCTACAATGATAACCGAATTTAGGGCGGATGAAACCGCAGGCAAAAATTAGTTGCTCAATATATAAGTTTTTGTTCCTTAGATCCTTCTTGATTGTTGCGAATAATTACGAGTAGATTATTATAACAAGATAAAATTGTATTCCAAATAAATAAAATGCCTTATGCGTTAAAAAAATAGAAGCTATGTTTGAACAAAATTGAATTACAAAGTTTATTGTGCGATTGTTATTATTAGATATGCGTTCATAAACAATCTCCGCTTTTCAATTGATAGCGATGCGTGACGAACTCGTATTGTTGCCAAAATAATAATATTATGAGGTAACTATTTTGCTGTGCAATCAGTATTTTTGTTTAGGATGGAGATTTTTTTGTATAAAGACGATTCTTTGATTTACAGTTAAATACTATCCATTTGAAAATAGTTTTAATTTTGTTTTTAATAAAAAACATTACAACTAACTAGCAAGAATCCAAACAAATTCAGTTTCACATTTACGAATTCTTTGTTCTCGAATCGATAAATCCAAGCTGATTTAAAAAGTTTTTAGGACTCAATAAACTTAAAAAGACGTGCTATACACTGATTGCGCTAATCACACTTAACACGAAAGCGCTTTTAAGCGGATAAGCGCACTTAAGGCGACGCTTGTTGCTAATTAATGAGCTAAATCATTGATGTCAATTAGTGACAAGTTAAGATTTAACACGTTTCCGCCATGAGTGTAAATGTAGTCTATAATCTATAAGCCAACTAAAGGCAGGTTCACTTTACAAGATGTTGGGTCGAATACCGAAAGAATCAATTTGTGTTTCTGTTTTCTTCATAATTAATGCTGTGACTAACCAACAGAATGTCGGTAACATGTCGGTTACAGAATGTCGGTAACATGTCGGTTACAGAATGTCGGTAACATGTCAGTTTCAGTACTAGAACTTTTTAGCTTTGTTACTGATATGGGCTACGGAAAAAGTGATGATCATCATCCAAATAGATAAAAACAGCTCTTAAAAAAACATTTTCTAATCTAAACTAGCGTTACGTAATCAAATCCTAATCATCACAAAAAATACGATCTATTTAAAAAAAAAATGCATTTGACGGATAATAAAAGTAAGCTATTGCTTACTGACATGATAAACTTAACAATTTTATAGAAGTAAGTTCTGTTAGTATGTAAGGAATCAAAGTTATGCTGTAGTGACATATTTTACGAGTCACGTTTCCTCAAGAGGTAGGTGCTTATTTTTATGGAATACGTAATTCTATTTGAGTTCATACGCGATGTCCGTATTTGTCAAAGACTTCACGTATTACATGCAAAGTGAAGAACGCATCTCCATTGAAGCGACAGGCACGATACAAAAATAATAATAAAATTGAGTTTGGAAGATTTGACAGGTCGTTATAACGCCAACTCCTTATTTAATTGATTTTTTGAATTGCGAGTCTGTTTAGCGAAAAAGTTTGGCGACCTAGGGTCGTTGGTAGTCACTGAATGCAAGCGACCCGAACCCGTTTATTTTTAAAATATACTATATTAATAGCTGACCGGGCAGACGTTGTCTACCAACTGCAGCGCCATCTGCTGGGCTGATTTGTGAATCTAAACCATCCAGGGCGCCACCCAAACGCATACAAAGTACGTTTAGAAGGAGTACAGTGACATACAGACGTACAGTAGAATTATATATAAAAAGATTATAATTTTTTATTGTTTTCGACGTTTCTGCTGGGTTGTACTAACAGTGGTCACGAAAAGGCACCCCTCTCACATTATTTTCTAAACCTTCTTGAGTTGGTTGCACTACCTTTGTATTATTTTTTTTATTAGGAATAAAACACCATGTAAGCGATTTTAAAAACACAAAAAAAAAAATTTTTATGATAGAAAGAGATAAATAAATGTGTAAGCTTAGTCTTCACGTTATTCTTCAACGGTTCTGCACGAAAATATGTAAACAAATATAAAAAATAAATAAAAAATGTAAAAGATCAAAATAGAAATGATATTGTCGTGTAATGGAAACGCGTTCTGCCTCTAAGGAAAGAGTCTACATAGAGCGAAGCTAAAAACTTTTTGTGAGTAAATAGACAGACCGACCGAACGAGCTTTAAGGATAATTTTAAACAAGTTTTCAAAAATAAAGTTATAAAAGCTGTTTTTTCTAAAAATTCTGCTTACTCTTTTCATCAATACTTCTATACTAATGTTATAAATGAAAGTTGGACAGTTTGGATGGATGGATGTTTGTTGCTCAATCACGCCAAAACGGCTCAACGGATCTGGGTGAAGTTTGGCACACAGATAGATTAAAGTCTGGAATAGAAAAAGAGCTAATTTTTTCCGGAATATTCAAAAGTTGCCACTGGAATAACTTGTAGAATTGAATTCCACTAGAACAAACTTAAGCTTGCTTTAGAAAGCTTCTTTTTCGTAGGAATCCTAAATTGATAACAGAATTTATGGCTTAGTACTTTGCTTTTACATAAGGTCCAAAACATGCATCATTTGCTTGGCGTTTTCTTCAGTCTTATGAATATTCAAGAATGCACCTTGTGAGTATCATCATGATGCCGAAGAAGGCGAGAGGTTGCCACTGAGCTACTTGTTTTATAATTATGCTTCATCAGGTTTTCTGGAGGAAAACACATAAAATTCGTCGTTAATATTAGTGACACGTATTGCCATGTCCCATAATGAAGCTTACAGCTTTTCTTTATCTTAAAAGACAGTGTAAAATATGAAATATAATTATTGTTTAGAAAAATGTATATGATAATTATAATTTAATTTATATAATGCAGGCCTAGTAATCAATTCAAGCTAAACAATTTCATTCAACAAACAAGAGCATTAAATTATAACAAATTCTTATCTGTGCACAATATTTTTTTCATGTAAATATAAGAGTGAGTTCAAAACCAAAAAGTGACAAATTATAAGAACGTATTGAATTATTTCTAGCACATATTTGTGTAATAGTACATATAGTCAATTCAGTTACTAAAAGAGTTGTCTTCCATTGAGGCTTTATCTTCGTTTTTTTTATTTTCCGTTGGGTTCCTAATTGCCGACACGGAAGTAAAGTACAGATTAGCTTCGTTACCCCGCAGCAAAACGAAAACCTGGGAGCCAATTCTCACGCGAACGAATTGATCACGAATTCGAAATAAAGTACGAATTTAAACTTTTCTCGAACGAAATTGTAGTTCCATTCTGGTAATGTCGAATCCGACATTTCTCGAACGCAAGCCTCTCGAACTGCTTCGAGTGGTCGGGACCGTTCGAGACTACATCTCGCATTCGAATCATGACAAATTTAGTTCAAAATAATTGGGTTCTAAACATTAATTCTACTCTTAGCGTGAACTATATGTTCTAAAATCTAAAGTAAATGTCTAAAATTTAGGTCAGAGTAATTAAAAGGGCGGAAAAAATTACTTATATTACCAAATATGATATTTTTTTACCTTTATTACTCTCAAAATACATTGCTAGTCTTTTCTCAATTGATTGATTGGACGATTTTTGCAATTATCAAAGTCACCCATGACAATAATATTCTTCTATTTCTATTGATTTCCATCATCACAAACACTAGATTACATCACATACACTGTTTGAGGTCCGGCACTGCCATCTTAAGTGCTGCGTAGTATTTTGATAATACTAGGTGGTAATTTCATGTGAAAAATAAGAATAGCCTAAAATTCTCAACCAAATAAACAAATAAAACACACAACAAAAAAAAACAGAGTTTTTTTTTTAATTTATGTCCAAATACGTTCCGTTTAAAGATGAAAGTAATTTCTCGAAATAGGGATTTAGTTTACAAACTTAGTTATAATTATTATTTCCTTATTAATAATGATGAAACACAAGTAAAATGTTGCTTCAAACATTTTGTAGTAACACCGAACCCTTTTTTAATATATCAAAAGAGGCATATTAGAATAGGCGTTTTTAAAAACGCTCAACAACTGTGCAACGGAACGTACCTCATAGCGTAACCGGTTTACAATGGCAACATTCAACCGCTTCGAACGACATTTTGTTCAAATGTGGTTTCGATTGATAGTGAGAATACAGCAAACGCGAAAATGATGTCGACGATCGAAATTTTACAGTCAAGATAGTGCCTTCCAGATAATCTCTAATACGAGATTATCTCGGATGAAGTGAGAATTAGGTACCTGGGAGCCAATTCTCACGCGGTCAAATTGATCACGAATTCGAAATAAAGTACGAATTTTAACTTTTCTCGAACGAAAAAGTAGTTAAGCAATTCTGGTAATGTCGAATCCGACATTTCTCGAACGCAAACCGCTCGAACTGCTTCGAGTGGTCGGGACCGTTCGAGACTACATCTCGCATTCGAATCATGACAAATTTAGTTTAAAATGATTGAGTTCTAAACATTAATTCTACTCCTAGCGTAAACTATATGTTCTAAAATCTAAAGTAAATGTCTAAAATGTAGATCAGAGTAATTAAAAGGGCGAAAAAAAGACTTATATCAACAAATATGATATTTTTTTACCTTTATTCATTTCATAATACATTATTAGTCTTTTCTCAGTTGATTGATTGGCCGATTTTCGTAATTATCAAAGTCGCCCTATGACAATAATATTCTTCTATTTCTATTGATTTCCATCATAACAAACACTAGGATACATCACATACACTGTTTGAGGTCCGGCACCGCCATCTTTAGTACCGCGTAGTATTTTGATAATACTAGGTGGTAATTTCATGTGAAAATATTTAAAAAACATAATTACACCGTTGAAATAAGAAAAACCTAAAATTCTCAACCAAATAAACAAATAAAACACACAACAAAAACAAACAGAGTTTTTTTTTATTTGTGTCCAAATATGTTCCGTTTAAAGATGAAAGCAATTTCTCGAAATAGGGATTTAGTTCACAAACTTAGTTATACTTATTATTTCCTTATTAATAATGATGAAACACAAGTAAAATGTTGCTTCAAACATTTTGTAGTCACCGAACCCTTTTTTAATATATCAAAAGAAGCATATTAGAATAGGCGTTTTTAAAAACGCTCTACAACTGTGCAACGGAACGTACCTCATAGCGTAACTGGTTTACAATGGCAACATTCCACCGCTTCGAACGACATTTTGTTCGAAGGTTGTTTCGATTGATAGTGAGAATACAGCAAACGCGAAAATGATATCGACGATCGAAATTTTACAATCGAGATAGTGCCTTCCAGATTATCTCTAATACGAGATTATCTCGGATGAAGTGAGAATTAGGTCCCTGATCTAGTGAAAGGACGTTGTCGATATCGAGTATGTATATAAGTAGTAGTTTAAATTTTTTTTTTAATTTGTATGGTTGAGAACGTGTATTTGTTTAAGGAAAAATAGATAAGAAAATATATTAACGAATAAAATTACTGGAATTCATGGCCGTTTTAATGCATAATTTGTTAAACTCGAACTTTCGGGTCTTGTTGTTTTGTTTCTTAGAGTTGCCAGGAGTATAATAAAAGTATTTCTACTTTTACCATAGTAATAATATAACACTTTATTACACAAAACATAAAACAGTAGGTATTTACAACAGACTTAAAATGCCGACCTTATCGCTATAGAGCTATCTCTCCTACACAATTTTGGTTGTATACATTAAATAAAAATAAAAAGTAAAGCTGAAATAAACTACTCAATGAAATTATATAAAAACATGGAAAAATAAATACACGGACTGAGCTCGTTTTATGTCCAAAGGTTATGTATTTCATCATTCAGTTTTGGATGGATCGTTGCAAATTTCAATAATAGGCTTGTAGCATCACGAAGTAGTGGATAATCATTAATACTAAAGCATCATTTAGGACGACGCTATATATAAGAAATAAGACATAAGTATTCCGGCACAGACAAATTGGAAGCCATTGGAGCTGTGTTTTGAATTCAAATATGTCGTCGTGACTTTTAATGTATTTTAATTTTAGATAAGATTATAAAAACATTACAGATTAATATTTAAATAAAACTAAACATTTATAAATCATATCGATATATTTACTTTCACTACTTGCCCTATCCACTGCACACCTTTAAAAGCGTTTGCTTGAGAAAGCGCCAGAAATAATGGTTTCTTAGAAGCGGCTGTGCTCTTGGAAGTGCTCGTTGACTTACTGATTTTTCTAAATTTCAATGTCTGCAATGTACTAACCAAATATCGTCAACGGATACGAGTGACTCTTATGCATGTCGGACGTGAAGTCTTGGGTAAACATGAACATCGCGTTTGAACTCAAATAGAATTTGCGTATTCCATAACAATATTGGAGAAAATATTACTTGTGGAACATGTCAATACCACCCAATGTCATATTAATAGCATTTCTAATACGGATAGTAGGTATGATAGTATATTTCTAAAAAACAACTGAATTTGAATCTTTTATTGTTTACGAATTTGCTGGCGTCGTCTTTACAGTTTAAAATATTGTATAAGTCTCATAGTTTAGGTTGTACAAGTATTTTTTCTTGAGAGTAAAAATACTGATGGTAATAATTTCATTTTATTTTTTGGTATTTGTGGATGTCATATTTTTTTTTTTATTATTTTATATTATCCTTTCGAGAATACATAAAAAAGTCACGATTTCAGATTGCTATATTAATAAAGTAAATTTTTTTTATACCACTAAGGTGGCAAACAAGCACACAGCCCGCAAATTTATTTTGTGAGAACATTGTTATTTGTCACTAAATATGTATTGAACAAATAAGTGACAATAAATTGATTATTTTGACTCTTGCTCCAGTCGAGAGTGTACACTCCTCATTTTTTATGTACGGTAACAAACACAGTACGGCCTTCTTTTATACCTCTAGGTTGGCAAACAAGCTTACCGCCTGATGGTAAGCGGTCACCGTTGCCTATGGTCGCTTGCAACATCAGGGGTATCACTCGCGCGTTGCCGACCCTTCAGAAATCCAATAACTTCTTGCTTGAACAACCCCATACTGTAGTCCTTGGTCTGCTAGCGGTTACTAATTTAAAATATTAAATGTCTCGAATAACTAGAAACTATAACTAACAGGCTCTTAGAAATGAATTTTTAGATTTTTTTAAATAAGCTCGAGAGATCGAGAAAGCTTGTTTCAAGAATGTTCACGGAGTAATAACCTTCCTATTGCAAAGGTTGAGTTTTGAGTATAGGTGGTTGTATAAGAATAAGTATCTTCATGGTTGTAATTCCTAAAAATTGGTAACCAGTGGCTGGAAACACACTGACACTTGAATTCGGAAGACAGCCCCTTTTTACCAACCACTTTAATCCTGCGTGACACCTGGAGGGACACAAACATGAAATACTTTTATATACAGGCTGTAACGGCAGGCAAGGTGCAAGGAATTGAATCTAAAAACATAACTTAAATCGTTAAATCCAAAAACTTCGTTTATTTATTGAAGTTAAAACAATGCAATGTTTACTCATTCGAAACTCATATTTCATTTAGTTTCAGAGTCAGCTTTTGTTATAGGTTTGATTGTAATTTACGATACCACATACGTAGAATATTCATTCATGAGATTGTTCACGCGCGACGTCCACATGATACAAAAATCAATAAATTGTTTGTTAAGAGAGTAGATTCGCGGCGCCTCGCAGCGTGCTTCATACAAACGAATTTTCCATTTATTTTTGACATTTACTGATCAAACACTGTGACAGTTTGTAGACATAATTTCAAATATCTATGTCTATGGTTTTCCAAAATCCTGAATTTTTTTTTAACTAACTCAAAATCTTAATTGAGACCATTTGTATGAAAAACTAGAATCTACTATAACTATTAACATATACAATTTAATAGAAAACTGGCACACTGCAGACCTAGATACTTATTCCTCGAACATGTCGAAAATAAGTGAAAAATTCTTTTGTATGAAGCAAGATGCGAGGCGACGCGACGCGAATCGTGTTCTCTTAAGTAATTTATTAAATAAACAATTCGAGAAAAAAATGCATAACCGTCTTTGTTTCTATTTGTTATTATGGTCTCGATCCAAATTAATACTTAAGTTAGGTTAATAAGCCTTTAACTCCTTTTGCATTTTATATCTATCTCTGTATGTTGCTGAACTCCTGAATATCTAGCCGTTTATAGACCGCTTTTGGTGATTTTTTTAGGTGTTTTTCTGGCGGCCCTTGGATGGTTAATATTAAGCCAGCTAAGTGGTGCTGCAATTGGATCCTAGGTTTTTTTATGCAATTCAACGTTCTGGCAGAATAACGCTTGTCGGGTCCTCTGGTATAGCTGTCCTTTTCAGTTCTTTTCACGGAATAACAGCTGAAACAATCTCTATGCTCCTTTATACCTTTGGGATTAGATAGATTAATAATAAGCTCCTTCAAGTGTGAAAGCAATGGAGTAAAAAAAAAACGGGTTGCACTCCTTTACTTCCCATCACTTCTTATCCATATTTATTTATTAAAAATAATAACTTTTGTTTATTTACTTTTTTGACGTTGTATATTTGACAGCTCAATCTGTCATAGAATTAAAATCCCATATCCAACCTCTCTGTACTTCTTTCTCATAATCGCCATATACTTAAAATAAAAACTAACCTAATGTAAATAAAGGTCACGTGTCCTAACGCGAGTGACATCTTACGAATTTTCGATCAGGACACGTGACCTGACGCGAGTTTAACAGTTTTTACCCATCACAAAAAAAGTGCACAGCGCCGCGAAAGAAGTTTTCACTTCAAAAGTTTGGCAGAAAGTTAAAAAAACTACTGTACATGTGACAAATGATGAGTATTGAGTAGCTATTAGTTATCATTTTGTTCTTTAACGAAAATGTATTTAGCCGACCTTAAATCTTTTAAATTTAAGAAGTTAGATTGCTATAAATCTCGAAATCTAAAAGGATATTTAGCCTATAAAGGCTTTGACTCTTTCTACCCCTTAAATTCCAATAGAATATTTGGTAAAATAAGCAATTTGATAAATTTCTTTCTTAAATTTTCTTGTATTATTAGGTGCATTTATCTACATAATTTCTCGAGGCATTTCGTGACAAAAGCGCGGCTCTAAGTAGCTTTTATCCACGTCGGCGCAAAGGATATACAAGTGAAAGAGCCGACGCTGCGAGAGCTTTTGCGACTTTGTGACATAAATACATTAAGGATTCTTTTACAGGATATGAAATTTGCACATGAATTGTATGAAACAAAGTTATGGATCGTACATGGGCGCTAAGTGCGCTCTGGTACTTCTGTAATTTATCTTATCTTTTTTTTACGTTGTGAGGCGACATTAATGTTTATTTTTAAAAATTATTGTACTTTAGTGTCGCGGTTAAGAATTACTCCAGATCCGCTCATTAGATCTGACTAAAATTATAAAAAAATAACTGTGTTCTTCCGGATATAATTCAAACCCAAACCCAAACGTGATACATGATGCAATGAATTAACTTTTGTGCGATAAAGAAATCCTAAACTAACCCTTTTTCACACTGTTTTTAAATGTTTTGGCAAAGAAATTAGTCGCGCCGTCTTTGTTTTTACTTACGTTTTACTACGTTTCTGATACGTAGTACTGCCTGTACTACGTATCAGCAATTATTAAATATTTGCAACAAAACATTGCACCTATTAATAATATAATTATCACTATATTTACAAATAAAATACTCTCAATATTCTTTATTGCATACCTTAGAATTATATTAAAAATCAGAAAAAAAACACTTACAATATTTATGTATGATAGGCGGCCTTATCGCTGCATAGCATACAACCTATCAACAGAGGACAAAAATGGGAGAAAAATATAAGTATTAGATGTTAAATTTATGTAGGTATATATTTAAGGTTTATTTGCCATTATGTGCTATATGGAGTATTCTTAAAATGCCATTAGAGTAGGTACGCTGTATTGACATTTAGACTAGTTTAATCGTGACATACTCAAATCAATTTATTTTAAAGAACTTTTCTCAATAATTGTATTGATCAATTGTATTATAGTTGTTTTCGAAAGAAATGTTTTTTTTTTCTGAACATTACACACAATGCCATGTGATACTAAACTAAAAAATGCTTGTACCACAGCTTAAACAATCGTTTCGTTCAGTCGGCCATCGAATCATGAGATGCGGTGCGCGCGGCGAGACGTGGGGCGAACGCACCCGACTATAGCTCGGACGCTAAGCAGGAAGAATTTCGGTCAATGACCGGTCACTATTTGTCTCTGTTGCACGCGCTTAATTTGCGTCCGTGCTCTAGCCTATATCGTCACAATTATGGCTAGTATACTAATAGTAATAGTAACAAATGAAATTAATGTACAATGGATGAATATCAGACGACGGATACAAATGCTTACACAATTACTTTTTTTGTAAACATATACATATTAAACATAGAAAACACCCAGACCTAAGACAAACACAAAAATTAATTACATAAATATTTGTTCTGTGCGAGAATCATCCCGCAACCTAAGTAGGCAGTAATTACCCACTGAGCAACGGCCGTCACACTAGGCAGCAATTATATAGCGTCGGTGTTTAGATGCACACCTAAACTATGAAGTCATTAGATACAGGCTCATCATGACAATGAATCACGCAAGCGGAAAATATAGCCGACCCGCACCGTACGTATGCTGCTGAAACGCCGGATGCGACCGGGCGGCCATGTTGTCTGCGAGACCGCCATTTCCGCCGGAACTGGGGTCCTTGCCAGCCATTAGTTCTCTGTTTTGCAGCTTAACTTACATAAGGAGTTTGCTTACTTACTTGAACATATTAACCTGCTTATTTTTCCATATCCAAACTATGATCGTAATTGTAAAGGATTTAAGTAATTTATTACACTATTTCACTAGAGAAATACTAACTCTTACAAAATATTTTTGGCAAAACCGGCATAGTTAGTGTTTGTAGTCAAATAGTAAAATATAAATGACTAGACTTTGCCAGCGGCACTGCCTGCCCTAAATTCGGTTATCGGCGTGGAACCCCTTAATTAACTCCAATTAATTAATTAATTAGATATACCAACGAATTGCTATAGCATGCTATAGTTACACCAATAGTTCGTTTACCTCTGTTACAGTTATTCCCGCAGAAACTTTTGAATTTTTAGGGATAAAAATGCTATTCCAGGACCTAAACTATCTGTACGCCAAGTTTTATTCAGATCCGTCTTGTGGTTGAAGCGTGATTGAGTAACAAACATCCATACAGATATAAAAACTTTCACATTTATAATATTAGTAGGATTATTTGAGTAAGTATTAAATTTTTAGCTTTTTTGAAAAATGACAAGGCAAAGAATATATCAAACATAATCAATGGCAGTCCCGTTTCATATAACTATCTGACGTGGACATTTTTAATTATTAAACAAAAAAAAACTCTTTTTCCTTTAAATTGTGCGTAAGACGCTGACGCTACCTTGGGACGTCCTTCAGCGTTTAGGCGTCCTAGAGAAATCAGGCTGTGGATATTTTGACGAAAGAGCGCAGACGTGCTTGTATGTACAACCATGCATGTACACCAATGACAAGTCATTGATGTACACTATAAAGTCGCTATCGGCTGTGATGCACGCACAACATAAAGACATCAAATATTTCATAGTTTATGCTTATGTTATGTTATGTATATTGTATTTTTGGCCTGTATTGCTTGAGTGACTTTGGTGCCAAATATATATCTGTCTTTGTCTAATTTTAGTGAGGAGGCGTAGGAAAATATGAAATCAGGTGTAAATTATTGCCATTTTACGCGATTGCTCAAAAAAGTAGTAGTAGTTTGTATTTGTTTGTCACCTTTTTTGGTACTGACCATGCCCGACGTTTGAATAAAAAATTAAATTCAACAAAAGTTTGACCCATGAAATCAATCAAATAAACTTTAAATTCAAAAACTATATACCTACATTTAAGAGGATACACTTCGCGGCGCCTCGCAGCGGGCTTCATACAAACGAATTTCTCATTTGTTTTTGACATTTACTGATCAATTATTGTGAAATTTCTTAGTCATAATCTACCTAATATCTTGTAAAACATTATATTAACTAGAAATCTTTTAAAAACCATTTGTATGAAAAACTAGAATCCTGTATAACTTTTGAACTATAAAATTAGAATATAATAAACTGTGTAACGGTTCAGTTTGGGATTTGAACCCAAGCATCGGCTAGCTATCCCTTAGTCAGCATGACTCAACCCTATGGCCGTCAAATTTGAATATAGGAATTAGATATTAGATAATTAGATAATATATTCAAGTTGCTCATATTTTGGAACTGACACTTTATAAAACAATTCTTAAGGTAAAATAATATTTATTTTGTTTCCCTAATAACAAATTTATCTAAAATATAATTCTATTATACAACCTAGATTAAGTTAACACTTTACAATAGTTTATTAATCTCTTTAGATTCACGGTATACCTACTGGCACTGTAACACTCACTGTATTTTGGAGCTTTAGATCAGCCTAGGTTAGACTGATATCACGTTGGGACGAATAGGAGAATTGCCACGAAGGCAACGTAGATCATCATGGCTACCAGCTGGAATTGCTTAGGTATGAAGTATGGGGTCAATGTCCTCTCAAGCCAGCTGAAGCTGCTTCAAATGTTGTTGACCTCTTATTTTTCATTTGGGCAGAGTGAGGCCACTTTCTTCTTTTCCAATTTTCCAGGTCGACGATTACAAAAATACTGCGCTGACGCTGAGCCTGCAATGATTTTTATATGAGGGCTCGCTTCTATGTGTGTGTCAGTCACTACTTCCGCTAAGCGACGCGTATTTGGTTGCCCAATCGCTGCGTATTTCCAATTTCAAGCTCGTCAATTGGTTAAGCCGTTCTTCAAAATTTCTGGGAATTTCAAAATTTCGCTTGTGGAGATGATTGGTCCACACGTCTTAGTTTCATACACTCCGACGCTCTTGTTCTAGAAGTTTCCCGTACATTCAATTGTGATGTAACTTCCGGTCGTAAATTTCGTCTATGTACTTATGTAGGTACATGTACGACGGCGAGCAGTGCCGTTGAATGTAAGAACATTACAACTGGCACACTGCAGACCTAGACATTTATAACTAGAACATCTCTTCAAAATTTCGTGGTGTTTGATCAGCAAGTGTAAAAAATAAGTGAAAAATTCGTTTGCATGAAGCCCGCTGCGAGGCGCCGCGAAGTGTATCCTCTAAATTCAATAAAATATGGTTTACATTAAAATGAAACCCAAAACTGATATTAATAACTGCTATGTTAAATAGCCAAAAGTAATAAACTAACTTGACTTTCACCAAGAGTATATACATTAGTTAAAAACCAAATATATATGAGGATTAACCAACGGATTGGTCTCATTTAAATTCATAACATATTTGTTGAAAACAGTAACTATTATACAATTTCGTCATATATCTCTGTCTGTCCTTAAGCTGTAGGTACCTACTTTTATCTTAATAACCATACAGAAAAAGTAATTTAAACGCTTATCATTCATGTATTTTCAATCATTTGTTTTTAGGGTTCCGTATATATTTCACCAGTCAGAGGCCTTAGACAGTGTGGTCTCGATTTGAGACACAAGTTCTTCGCAGTTTTCCTCCACAAAGGAACGAGGGATGTTTGCACGACCCGTGTAATAAGCGTCTCCAGTACTGTCATTGCATTGCAAAAACCCTCGGGCACTCCGTAAGATGACAACTTCGATAGAAGACCCCGGTGCCAGACCCGATAGAACGCCTTCTCTATATTCAGGCTAAATGCCAATGCCTCCCCCTGAGTTTCAATGGCTAGTGCCCATCGGTGTGCGAGATACACTAGAAGGTCACCAGTCGCGCGACCGCGGCGAAAGCCATATTGACGGTCACTGACCAGTTCGTGTTCTTCACACGCTACATCACCTTGGAGAGGAGAGAGGTAAAGGCGATAGGCCTGTATTTCGATGGATCTGATCTATCGCCCTTTTTGGGCACCGGGTGCACATTCGAAGCCTTCCATGAAGACGGAAATTGCCTAGTGTGGTAGGAAAGCGCGAACAGGCGCGTGAGTACAGGACATAACTCAGGAGCACACTGCTTAAGCACCACTGCTGGTATACCATCGGGCCCACTCGACTTATGAACGTCTAGAGAAAGCAACGCCCGCCGGACCTCCGCTGTGTTATGGAGATTTCCGGCATGGTCTTACCGCACCATGGTATAGTACCACCTACTACAGCGCCTTCATTGTTTATATTCGATTAGAATGGCATTCAAAAGCTTCAAGAAAATATTTTAATGATCCGCAAAGGCATAGCGAAGAACCATGCAAAAGATAAAACATTCTAATTCAGACTGCAATAGAGTGTGTCTGTGTGCGTTTTCTTTATATATAAAGTGTAACGTAGAATAATATTGAATCGTGTATTCTGAAACAAATGAAGTAAGCTCGCCTCCCGTCTTCACGTGGCTAGCAAAGATATTACAGAATTTGATTTACATCCCGATAGCCTAAACCTCCACATTAAGCCAAGTGAGTGACTGAAGATAAATTCCGGCCGACAAACCCCGCCCACAGTACCTAAAGAAAAATATTATTATTATAATTATCGTAGAAGTTAATAACTAGCAAAACTAAAATAAAATTAAGGCGTTTAAAATAAAACAAATAATAACTAATAAATAAACAGAAACAATGACTGTCAATAAAAAGTGAACCTGTTACAAATCAGATGATTCGGACACCCGTCTGGAAAAGAGAAATAACATTATGGAGGCCGGTACGAGGCCTGGGGGGGATCCCACGTGGACTGGCAATAGAAATCTTTTGTGCAAATAAACTTCCAGCTCTCTGGTCATGGGACGCGTCGCTCCATCTTTTTACAATTTCTTTGTATGGTTTACAAGTCCCTGATGATCTCAAATCTGCGGCAAACGGTTTTAAATGTAGCTGTTACTTATATAACCGAGTAATTTTGCAGTTTGCAGTTCTCGACCGAAGCAGCAGCAATCTCCGCCTCTCTGTGCTTTGTAGGCAAGTCGGTGTAAGAGTAGTGTACCATACATGTGATTTCCCATACTACCCATAGGTTGACCCCTTTTCTTAGACATAAGACAATACAATATAATTTAAGGTATCTATAATTCAGAATGATTGACCTTAAATATTCAATGCGTGAGTCGGGCAATATTTGTCGAACATGTTAATGAATGAGCTCCCTGCCAAGGTATTTTCTAAGGACTACAGTATGGGGTTCTTCAAGAAAGAAGTTATTGGATTTTTGAAGGGTCGGCAACGCGCGAGTTATGCCACTGGTGTTGCAAGCGTCCATAGGCCACGGTGACCGCTTACCATCAGGCGGTCCGTGTGCTTGTTTGCCACCTTAGTGGTATAAAAAAGAAAATGTCTTGCAAGAATTATTTTATAAGCATTAGTGTATTTACTTTTTTGAATATTTAGTGTCTGCAAACACCATAAACAACCTTACAGCTTTTTGGATTATCTATCTTTTTGCTATCACAAAAAATATCAAAATATCTTTTTCAAAACTTTGTGACAAATTCAAATTCCGCCATTTTACTAATTGATTACATGAAGCTTTGCCGGAGAACTTTATCCCTTTGTGCCGTACATTTAAGGCGAATACCTCCATAAGTTAGTGTAAACAAAACGTAGACCTAAAAAAAATTTCATGTTTCTTTAAAAAAAATCGGAGGACCACGTGTTTCAAAATTCTAGAAAAAAAATTCAATAATAGAACGACATAAATATTTATAAACCAAATCGGTTCACAAGTTGCTTAGAAATTTTTTTTCTCATTCTAATCTTAAAAAACTGATTTTATTTCGTATAGGTTATATCTCACAATGGAGCTTATTGCGAAGAATACTTAGATCTCGCGTTCTCGGGGGTTAACACATCTTGCCTCTCGAGGCATGATAAACAACCATCGCGTCGACTTAGAAAAGCTACTTGGATCTTAATTTTTCTTTCTTTCTAGGCTTCCGTACCTAGAGGGTGCCAACAGAGCCCTATTACTAAGCCTACGCTGTCTGTCTGTCTGTCGGTCTGTCCGTCTGTCTGTCCAACCATTAAAAGGCTCTATCTTTTAGACCGAATATAGGTAGAAGCCTAAATTTTTCTCAGAATATGTGTTTATAATAGAGGATTATACAACAAATAAAAAAAAAAGTTAAAAATTAAATTTGATTATGCAGTAACTGAAATTAAGTTCTTATTATTGTTTACAACAGTTTTCTGCCAATTGCAGTTAGGAAATAATTTACTATGTTTTAGTGATGTAGGTATTCCTAATGACATGTCTATTAGAATAACTATACTAAAACTTTTATAAAAACTGTTGGTCACATCCAGTTTTGATTCCAATCATTTTATAAATTCAAGTTTTATTCCTACTTCTCAAGAACTCAACCAAATTTGATGCCTACTTAATCCTAACCAAATTCCAGGGCTGGATTCAGTAACCTTCCTACTAAAGGAAAAATTTGCACGATTTTTTTTTTAAATTATCATTTGTACCCATAATCAGAATAGGAATCGATACAAATATGGTGGAATCATAAGGTTGTGACATACGGACGGACGGCAAAACATGAGGAAACTGTGAGAGTTTCGATTTTACCATTTGGACATAAAAACCTTAAAAACCACTGCAAAAGTGGTGCAGGTTTTTAAGTTCTTTATTATTTAATTTTACAACCATAATATCGGCAAAGTCAGAAATATGATAAAGAAATGCTTCAGCACCAAGTCAACTGAACAAAACGTTCTTTACAGTGATTGCGTTAATTAAACTTAACACGAAAATGCTCTCAAGCGGCTGAGCGCACTTCAAGCGCCACTTGTCACTAACTAATGTGTTGGATTGTGGCCAAATAGGAACAGTTTTGAGGAAGTTTTGTTTGTATTAATATACATCCCAACCCAAGCTCGTGGTCCAGTCGCATTTATCTATGGGAATCGATAAGCATTGTTCGTCGGGGTTAGAGACCTGGATGGGTGACCATCTGGTGGCACAATTTTCTGACTGAACTCTTCCGCACCAGTGGTATAAACTGGTATAATAGCATTTCCATTATTACACGCAAAAGTATCATAATTTTCCCATTTACCAATACAAGCAATTTAAACAAAACAATGTATTGATGTATATAATGCATTTTTGTTTGGCGCATAACAATCCAATGTGCACATGCATTGTAACCGTTTACTTACAATGCATGTGTGTTAACTCGCTCGGCATTTAGACTGCAGACACCATATTTATCAAACAATATTTTTTTTAATTGTGCTTTGTTTAAGTTTTTTACATTATATACTTTATGTATTAGTAAACTAATTTAATCACGGTCAGTTTCAATTCAGCAGTTGATAATCAGTGCTACACGCAGAATTTAGTGTAGATTTAAAAACCTATGTACCTATGAATCTACAGTTGTGCCAACACTACGAACTCTTTTATGCGTCAAAAAGCGTTTCTTTTGAAAAGTTTTGCTATTTAATTGCAAAACCTCATTTTAGCCCTGATCACCTATTTCGTTAAAGCTTTTACAAAAGTAGCGCAAATACCCAACCCACCTCCTGTCATGGGTATATTTTATAGCAATATGCTAAATATCAACATTAGATTTTGCTACCATAAGCTAATAAGCCCGAAATGCTAACAATTTTGCTACGAAGAATTTAAAACAAAACAATTCGCGTCGCCTCGCAGCTTGCTTCATACAAACGAATTTTTCACTTAGTTTCGACACTTACTAATCAAAAATCATGAAATTTTGAAGACATGTTCCAGAAATAAATATCTAGGTCTACAGTGTTTTAGTTTTCTATTAAATTGTATAGGTTAGTAGCTATAGAGGATTCTTCTGCATACAAATGGTTACAACTAAGATTTGAAGTTAGTAAAAACATTTTTTAGGATTTAGGAAAACCATAGACATAAATATTTGTTATCATGTCTACAAAGTAGAATGGGGTTTTATCAGTGAATGTCAAAAATAATTGGAAAATTCATTTGTATGAAGCACGCTGCGGGACGCCGCAAATCGTATTCTCTTAAATGGAACGCTGCTACTGACTGTCAATTTATTTTTCCACAGGAAAGATACAACATTAAACTTAATGTCATCATAAAAAAACAACAAAATTAAGTGCGTTAAAGAATAATACAACCCGTATCATAATCTTTTCTAAAGTGTCATAATTTTGACAGGCCAATGCCATAATTTTTGAGTTGGCATCTACGAGTAACATGCCTGTTCCGCACTTCGGAGGGTACGTTAAACAGTCAGTCCTGGCTGTGATGCGCATGACAATTGACATCGGTCGTTAAGCCAAAACAGCTATTCAATTCACGCAATTCCCCATGATACAAATCGCCCGAGAGTAAAGTGCGTGTCAATTCTTAATAAACCCAGCAATTGACTTGAATAGAGCTAATTAATTTCAGTCTAAAATGTTTATTTTTTCATGTTTTTTTCTTTCTTTAATTATAAGTTACCAGTAAAATTCAATATTTTGTGAAATTGTTAGTAAAATACATTTTTTTACGTAGGTAAAATCAGTTAGTCGCTCGGAGTCAAAGGTTGCCGCTGCGAAATACAACAGAAATGGTCATTAAATCGACATTTAAAATTATAAAATCAATTCCATAATGCAATAATAATACTCATCATAACACAAAACAAATATGAATCATGTTTAAACATAAATTCAGCAAATACTTCCTACCGCAACTAAATTAACTTTTATAAAATAAAGAGCTTTTAAGTTGGCGTCGTAATTCTGACTTTGTGGTGGTTCCGTTGCGTAATATCCAGAGTTTAGCTTTGATGCGGAAAAAGTTTATTATAAGGTTTTAAAAAGTATTTTGATGTTTTTAAATTATATACTTAATACAATTTTGGAAAACGTAATAATTTTCATGGAGGATCGAGTGGCTTCCATGTAAAACGGGCGGCTGTGTCGCTGCTCCCGGATTTGGTGAAAAGAGAGAAAGAGTATAGTAGCTATAGTAATATTGTTACAATTTGTGAATAGTAAAGTTATCTCGACTTTGGTTTGTGCACGTCAATAAATGTTTAGGCCGCTTATGCGTTGAAACCGTCCTAAAGATAGTAATTAGTTTGGAACGTATTATATTGTTAGACGAAGATATGCTTATGCACACGATATAGCAGCATTTCACTCTATCATTTAAGCGAGCCAGAGCCAATTGCGGGTCTCTTAGCAGGCCATAAGCCGTTTAGCAAAATTGACTTCATGGTACGAATTAGAGCTATTTATTTTAAGGACTTAAATTTAACTGCCGTGAAAAGCGATGGCTTTTTAAAAGTTCATAGCAGGCCAGCAGATGTCATGTTAACTCGCTGGAGTGTATGTATTGTTTGCCGCCCTTTACTGCCCACTAAAATAACCCTTTTTTCTGAGAAAACGCGCATGGAAGTTGGTATGGTGGGGCCTATATTGGTTTTCTCGTGGACTCATTAAATTTTCTCATTAATTTTGGCTGTGCAGTAATATGTCTTTGCCTAGTTTTATCATCGAGATGAATGTAATTTTATAATACAGTCATACAGTGTTTAGTTTTATATTTGGAACATTTTCAAACACGAGTAGAAGTTGAATTTCAAATATAAGTATTTCATATCCTTCTTCATTCCCTCTAATATAACCTTGTAGAGAAAAATCAGCGACCTTGTTACGCCATTGCAATGTAAAGGATTTTTTCCTTTTGTTTGTTTAAGCGTTGCGTAAAAACTACTAGGCCTATTTGAAAAATTAAACGGCTAATTGAGAGTTGGACTCGCGCACGAAGTGTTGTATGAGAGCCCCCCTTTAAATATTTGCTTTGTTTTAATTTAACTATTTATTCTTAAAGTGAATATGTAACTAAATATTCTGTGAATATTTCAAGCGTCTACCTGTAACCGTTATCAATATCGTGCAAAAACGAGACGGACGGACAGCGGAGTCTTAGTGATAGGGTCCCTTTTTTTTACCCTTGGGGTATAAAATAATCATAACTAAAAAAAAACATTAAACTGGATATTTAATAAATAACATATAAAAAGAAAAAGTAAATTAGTAAGTTGTTGGCAAAATCTAATACAATTTCATTGTTTTATATGACAGTAAAATGTGTAATACTTCGGTGTCGCATACTGTATTCACTTAGTTTCCCCTTCCGCAACCTGAAAAAAAAAACGATCACGTTTATGATGGTAAAAGGCCCACCATAAAATGTAAACTGAACTTTTTAGACACACAACAATTATGTCTGTATTTAAATGCTTTTTAAGATTTTATATAGATTTGATAGAAATAATCTCGAATCCGAGATATGTTTAATAGATTTACTTATGGTTTGTTATTCGTGGTAACTATTTTAGTCGATAGATCGTCTAGTTTGAACTAGATATGTCAAAAAAAATGGCGGATATTGTAATATTGAAAGCATTTACTTCCCAAATCAATACTATTTAGCCGTCAAATAATATAACTAATTCTGACTCCTTTTCTACTAAGATGTATTGCCTATTGAGGGGTTCTAAGAACACGAAAAACTATTTGCAAACGATATCCGCCACGTTTTTTTAAAATATCTAGTTCAAATTAGCCGATCCATCGACTAAAATAGTTACCGCGATTTATAAGCCATGAGTACACCAATTTAACATATTTCGAATTCGAGATTATCTCTATCAGCACGAGAATCAGGCCCCCAGGTCGAGTATGGTTTTGTTGAGCGGCGGAAAACGGGACATCTCCCGCCTAGGGACCACTGTGATTCATTTTAGAATAATATATACAGAAGAAACTTTGATAGCGCAATGTAGGATGCGTTACGTCAGCCTTACTTGTAGTCAGACGATATGATACGCTACTGTTTCAAATGAAAGAGCTTTAATTATTGTAAACTTACGTGTTTGTTGGGGTTAATATTAGTCCTGATTGTGCGTGCATACAGTGGTTGAATTGGTCGCGCATTATTTCCCAGTGGTTCCTGTTCCAGATCCAGCTGTGACCCTGTCACTAAGTGACGAAGGGCGTACATCTGCATAAGAATTTGTTTTTGTTATTTTCTTTATAATTTAAAACGTTTCAGTGTATAAAATTATATTGGACAGCTCCGTGGCTCTTTTGGTAATAGTGCCTGCGGATCCAAGTAGCGCGGGTTTGATCCCCGCACAAGTAAACATTTATGTAATAAACATTTCGACGCTTAACATGCAATATCTCAGAACCCTCATGAAACAAATTATACAGGAGGGAGTTATTTGTTGATATATTTATTATTTGTAGATGTTTGGTCTTATTGTTGAATAAGAGAGACTTATTTAAATGAGAATTGTTTAGGATTTTGTTAAAACATCAGTAAACACGGTAATTTACATTCATTTGTGGCTTGTGTGTTTTAACGGTTATATATTTTTTCAAGTGATTTATAAATGTGGCTTAATATAAAATTAATTCTGAGCTTTTTCAAAATAGTTTATAACTTCGTATTTAAAAATAAATACTAAATAAAGTGTTGGGTTTACAATTTAGACACAAAATTTTGTCAAAAGACATTAATTTAGATTAGAGTGTGGTTTGTGATATTTTGAAGTCAAGTAAATACTCACACAACACACACAATGCTAGAAGCCTATTTATATAAAAACTCACATGCCACATACATAAAGTTAGATTGCAAAGTTTTAAGTGGAAAAGTCACAAAATAACACAACCATTTTCATTACAAGTTAACAAAGTTAATTTAGGCATTAGTTATTGTAAGGCAAGCTGTCATAGAAATGGTGAGTATCCCCAGGCAAGAAAATTTAAGTTCTTGAAGGTGTCGCCACTTAGACATTTTAATTTTTTAACTTATCTCTATGTAACTGAGGCCAGTCAATGTGTGTCTACTTTGGGCTTTTAAGGCAGACCTTGGAATTCCTGTGCATAGTCAAGTTTGACAAAAATTTTATCACTACTATTATACTGGATGCATTTAATCCTTTTTTTGCCTGGCCTAATGGATGGGTACAGGTTTGTGCAAGCATAATTCTTGAAAAATGTATGTTCTAAAACTTTTATTTTATAAGGGAATGGGTTGTACGAGCTTTTCTAGTTAGTGAGGCGTATTCACTTGGTAGATTTATTTTACGGTTCTTAATTTTACGTTCAATGGTCGCATGCACAGAATCGCATTCGTTTTGGACCTACTTCTAAATATTTCTGTTCAATAGTTTGCTGTTTTTTTATTGCGTAGTCTAATAACATCTGGTCAGATAACATGGCTATGTGACTGATTTGTTTGGAATAAAAACACGTTGACTTTAATAATTTGAAAAAAAAATCACGTTTGTTGTATAGGAGCCCCCCTTAAATATTTGTTTTATTTTAATTTCATTATTTAATATAAAGGGACTATATAACTAAATATTCTGTGAATATTTTAAGCGTCTACCTATTGCCGTTATCAATATCGAGCAAAATCGAGCAAAAAATCACGTTTGTTGTATGGGAGCCCCCTTAAATATTTATTTTATTCTGTATTTTAGTATTTGTTGTTATAACGGCAACAGAAATACATCTTCTGTAAAAATTTCATATGTCTAACTATTACGGTTCATGAGATACAGCCTGGTGACAGACGGAGGGACGGACAGACGGACGGACAGCGGAGTCTTAGTAATAGGGTTCCGCTAATTATCCTTTGGGTACGGAACCCTAAAAAGCAACCGTAAGCACAAACAATCACATAACACATTAATTATTACATTATTTCAAAAATCTTACGCTTAGAACGAAAAAAAGACGAGACAAAATATACATCAGTGACGTTGTGGGCGGTATTGCCAGCAACGATTCAGGTACAATGTGGAATATGAGTTTTTGCATCTCTGGTTTATGAGGAATTGCTCCTAAACTGGCTAAAAGTGTGGGTTGATTTAAATAACATTTTTAATACCAGCAACAATTATGCATTTGTGGCTTATGAGATTTCGCAGCGTGATTCTTTACCAAAATATATATTTGAAATGAGCAAAAAGTGAAAGTTGAAATTTTTGTGGCTTGTGAGATATTGCATGTTAAGCGTCGATTTGTTTTTGCCTTACATGTATGGATTTACAAAAAAAAAAATATAATTACTTGTATACGTTGTTGTTTACTTGCTTATTTAAGGTTTTTTTTTTATTTTCGCTTACAAAATGGACATTTGAATAACAATTAGTTAACCGTTCCTTATATAGAGTGACCTGTCAAGCTTTTTAAAAATAAAATTACAATGATTTAAGCTCTATGTATCTGCCTTCCTGCCTTACCAACTGTAAGCGTCCATAGGCTACAGTGACCGCTTACCATCAGACGGACCGTAAGCTTGTTTGCCACCTTAGTGGTAAAAAATTAAAAAAAAAAAGTCCCCACTGCAGCGAATCATGCCTTTTCTAAACCCTATGTGTGAGCGTTTATTTTTATCGTTATATGTCAAAAGCAAGGTCAAAGAGATCAGTTATAAAAATAGAATGCGACAGATTTTTTTTTTTCTTTCTAACGCATTGTAGACGCGGTATTGTAAAGCCAAAAAGACTATTTATTAGTTAACATTTGAGATTTATACTGTTTGGTCTTAGTTTTAAATCATTATCTTTTGAACTTGGTATGGAAATTGTTGTAAAAGTATAAAACTTGTATACAATATTAACTTGCCTTATATATATTTACGTTCACCATTATATGAAATAATTATACTTACTTCCTGTTTGGAAATATAAATGGGTTCCTTAAAAACAATCCACTGAACAGTTTCCCAGCAACCAGGATATGTAGTGGATCCCTCGTAGGTAAAATAATCCCCACTGTTGGGAAGCAGGGAACTGGGTGACAGTTGGTGGATAGGGAAGGTGCTTCCTTTTGCCATAAAAAAAAATTAAAACAATAATTTAAAAAATGTAGAGTTAAAAAATATTTCTTTTTTTCTCACAAACTACTACCTACATAAGGTTTACATTTGCGTTCTTATATTCTATTATGAGATCTATGATTTGACGAAAGTGGATTACAATAAAATATTTTTTACTTAAATATAAAGAGTTTTTGCAAAGTAATCTAAACGGGAATAAAACTTACAATTACAGTAATTTCAAATAAAAAAAATTACTGAGGTATGTAATTGCAGATTGTAGAATTTTAGCAAAATTGAAAAATCATTGCATTGTAAATAGTAACTTTAAATTGATTTTACAAATCTGTTTCATTATTTTTACTAAATTTTTATTCGAAAAGAATATACGAGTAAAGAAAAAATAACTCCTGTAAAAACACTTAATAATAATGTCATTAGAAAAGATATAATCGTAACTTACATCTTATATTTTCATTTTGATTTTAACTTATTTAAAAACCAAAACAACAATGAACCGAAATCAATAATTATTATAAGACCAACCTCTATATTTGATTTTAGTGAAGGCGCTAGTTATTAACCTCAACTCTCTTGTGCACTGACTTGTGTCACCGATCTAAAAAAAATAATGCAAATTTTATTAATTATATGGTGACTAGCATTTACCCGCGGTTTCACCCGCCCTTAAGTCGGTTATCGGTTTACTATTGCAACGGCAACTACTCAATTATAAATAAAGCCGACTCGCACTTGAGCTTTTCAAGTAACCTATGCCCTTTTTCGGGGCTCAAGCTAGCTCCATGCTGAATTTCATCTTAATCGGTACAGCGGTTTAAGCGTGAAGAGGTAACAGGCATACTGATAGACAGACAGACACACAGACCTACTTTCGAAATAATAATATTAGTATGGATATGGATATATTATTTATATGGATATGGATTGAGTTCTATTGCGTTTTATAAATTAGCATGTGCGCGTGTTAGCATATAGAAGAATTATGCTGGTATTAATTATAATAATAATAACAAAAATCATAATAATAATAATTTATTGACAGTAAAAAATAAGTAACCTAAATCTAATGCATATTGTAGAGGTATATGTATTTATTTACAGTAATATGCATATTAACTATATTAGACTACGTTATAAAATTATTAGTTTTTTATGAATCTTCTGACACCCAAACTAGGACAAGTCGTGGCTCCTTCTTGATAAAATAGGTAAAATTCGCCTTAGTACACGAGTTTTAGAGTACTATTGGAACTATATACATTATTGTAAGTTATTATTTGTGTGTTTTCCGCTTATATTAAGTGTAGCAAGAGAAATCGTGCTGTTGTTAAGTATTTGTGATAAAAGTCTTGTATAAAAGTCGGTGTCGGTGTAATTTTATTGTTTATAGTTATTAGTTTGTCATAATATGAATGTGTGTATACGTTTAAGGTAAGTATTTTAAGGCTGCGGTAAAGGCTAGACTGCGAAAATACGCCGTTTTTGTGCAAATTTTGCGGCTAAACTATAGCATCTAAAGGATTAAGAAAAATATATGTTATAAAACTTGCTTTTGTCTAGTGCATTAACTTACTAAATGATTTTGATTTATTGTATTTAATGCAATAAAAAATCTAGAAGTGACCATTGATTCAACACTTGTGCAAATTTTTAAAGCTTGTTTTGCATTTGCTTGTAATGAAAGTTGGTTAAATAATTAGAATAGCTTGTTATCTAGTGCTTTGACTCTAAGTTGTAGGAAAAAGTCAAAAAATGTAACTACAAAACGGTAATAACGCTAAATTCCATACAAAAAATTAAAAGTTTCAAGGCGACATTACGGTATAAATTACTTAAGAAGTATATAACATAAATATCTCATAGTAATGTATATGACATTATCTAATGATTTATAGTGTATTTACATACACAACGTTAGAATTACAGAAATTAGCTTTCGGGCCTATATATCGCCCTCTTGAGTGTATATGTCGGTAAGTATTTTTTCAGTGTCCGGCTAGATAGCCATTTTTCAGTTACATTTTTCATTGTCAGAGGCATGATCAATTGTACACTTTGAACAGAGAAGTATCTTTCGACAAAGGATGTTTTAGGCGATTTGGTTTTAAAGTTTTTGTATTTTATCTGTTCTTTTGGTTCAGTTAGAGGGCGATATTATCGGTGTTTGTGTGTAATAGTTTGATGACTGTACAGCTGTCTTACCGTGAGGACTTGACAAGCAGCATATTCCATAGACATAACCTTCAATATAGCTCGCTGTGCCGTCTCTAAATGTAGGATTGCAGATTTAGCCCCCTTATCCCAAGCAGGTAAACAATATGCTAATAGTGGTTGGAATAGTGCAAAGTGCACGGTGCTAAGCGTAGCTTGTCAGCGGAATGTCGTAATTTTTAAAATAGGTAGGTAGGTATATATACACTCGGTTTTCCTAACTTGGAAGCAGGTTTATTTCAAAATTGTCTGGTGGGAGGTGATTAGCTCTCAACTTGAAATAAACTCACCTGTAACATAACTGAGATGGCAACAATTCCTTGTGGTTGCTGCTGTGCCTCGGACATGTTGTGATACAGTTCTTTGTTGAATCCATACAGCTGAATCTGTTAAAAGATGTCTTAAGCTTACAAATTGAACGTGCTGAGTGTTACCTAATAACCGTTCCAAAGAATTAATAACATTATTAAAAACAAGAAATGACAGCTTTTTTTATATGGAAACAAAGATAATTCCAAAGGTTGACGAAATATATTAAAAAGATGTTATAGGAATTTGGTTGACTACCTACCATATTCAATAGGAATATTCAACACGCTCTTATAAAGTGAAGTCTTTAAATTGAGGAATACAGGGTACAGAAGCAGAAGACAGTAAGTATTCCTATGTAATCATATGAGAATTCATCTCAGTTGATTGTTATATTAAAAATGCTCTTGTAATGGATAGAGAACACATAAAGGATTAAACAATACAGAGAGAAATGATAAAGATAGTAAGTAATCCTACGTTAACATATAAGAACTCATCTGAGTTGATTTTGATATATAAAACGTTCTTGTGATGGATATAGGACAAATAAAGGATTGAACAATACACAGTAAAAATGAAATAGATAGTAAGTATTTCTATGTAATCATATAAGAACTCATCTGAATTGATTGAGGTATTAAAAACGCTCTTGTAATTGATAGGGAACACATAAAGGATTAAACAATACAGAGAGAAATGATAAAGATAGTAAGTATTCCTACGTTAACATATAAGAACTCATCTGAGTTGATTTTGATATATAAAACGCTCTTGTGATGGATATAGGACACATAAAGGATTGAACAATACACAGTAATAATGAAATAGATAGTAAGTATTTCTATGTAATCATATGAGAACTCATCTGAATTGATTGAGATATTAAAAAAGCTCTTGTAATGGATAGAGAACCTATAAAGGATTAAACAATACAGAGTAAAAAAAAAAAATATAGGTAGTCCATATTCCTATGTATTACTACTTCCTAATCGTATGGCAATAATTTGAGTTGATTGTGATATTTAGAGATTGCAAAGACGTTCAAGCTTATCAAAATGGTTTTAAGTTGGCACCGATAGAGTCGAGATTAAGAAGAGAAGCGATAGGAGAGAAACAGAGAGAAAGTGAGAGAGATAACAATATTAGTTAAAATTTAAAACCTCCGTAAACAGGCATTTGTAGAAATAGAACAGTTTTATTATCAACTACAATTCTCGCCACAGAGTATAATAACAAAAAAAGATTACAATTTTATTGTTTGACCAAAAATAACTTTTGTAACTTTTGACAGAAGTTAAGTTATTGCAATAATTACATTTGTTAATAGTAATGTATGGCCTCAAACTTTATACACCCCACTGCAGGGGCACACGCCTTTTATGCCATAACCCACCACGCTGCACTGGACGTACTACGGTTTGGCAGACGTTCGAGCTAGTAGCCACTCCACTCAGAGTTTTCAAGTCGCCCATGAGGACTTGCTTTTTTATGGCAAACAGCCAAGACCGACAAATTTACGTGCTCTCCGAAACAAAGAGGAGCGCAGAAAAATGTAATACTAGGCGGTTATTCATCCAGGTACTGACCTTGCCTTAGGTTGCTTAACTTCGCATATCGTTTACGATAGACAAATGTAACTGGACCACGAGCTCCTTAATATTTGTTAATAATGAATATTAGCTCAATGCCAAACATGATATGATACTAACAGTATGTTATACCTTAGTTAATCGAACAGACCGGTAACAGGCCGGTACTCATAACTCACTTCTCCTGGAAAGGTTTTATGATTGATCTGATGCTCCGACCCTTGGTTATCTTCCATGCCGTAATGAATTAGTATTTCCTCAAATTGATATCTGTGGGCTAGCGGACCTCCGCTTATGTTCACTTGGGGAATGAAATTTTCTTCTACTCGAAACACTAATAAATTTCCAGTATTCTGCAGCACGCCGTTTACCTTTTCCAATAAAATTTACAAAATCAATGTATTTTTCAGTATACATTTATACTAGATGTGCCCACGGCACAAAAGCGCCCCATAAAAGGGTTTCTTTTCCGACTTGATTCACCACTACTTTCTACGTTACTCTAAGTTACAAAACCTGACCTGGAGTACGACCATGTGATTCATCCCGATCCGTCCAGTGGTTGAAGTATGATTGAGTAACAAACATCCAAACTTTCACTATTATAATATTAGTAGGATAGATTGCCATATCAAAAAGTAAAGAAATACAAGTTTTTATAAACACGTTTTTGATCGCTAGAACACTATGCTATTGTCAGATAAAATTTAAAATCTTCAAATGAAGACTTTTTCAAAAATATCTCAAATAATCCGTTAAATCGTTTTGGTCTGTTAGATAGGAAATTTATAATATTACACATTTTAGAGGTAACTAAAAAAAAATTTTAGAAGTTGCTTGGACAGACCCGCCATATCCTTTTAGATATAAATTTTGTAATTAAAACTATTTTTTCTTAAATATTAAGTTAATTACTTTCAATGTTTTAAAAATCCTTTTATCGCTGGAAATACCAAACACATAAGTGAAATTTTAGCAACGATGCTAAACTATAAAAGGAGATACAGTTCGTTCTCTCACACTTGACAACAAATTCATTACAAATATGTTTAATATATTTGAATTTAATAGCCACAAAATTGATATCAATGAATATATTTCCTGACTTAAGGTCACTTGATATTTTACTACAGAAGAGGATTTTGCTTTGATGAAATAACTAATAATATACCGAATGTGTGTTAAATTGTACGTCCCCGAGCTGCGGTTCAAATAACAGCTTGTCAAGTTGTACATTGACGGGACTCTGGCGGTGTCCTTTGTTGCACTGGCTCCACGAGGGATTGACGAGACCCCAAGAATTCGGACCTGGGTAAAGAAAAAAATTATGAAGTATCAATCCCATTTACATAAACACAGGTCACTTCTAATTTCTCTCGAAAAAGTTTTGCTGAAAAAGGCTTCCTAGACGGTCAAACCTGCATGTACAATTATTTGTATTTTTTTAAGTCTTTAAGTCTTCTTGGAGTAAACTAGACTCGGAACTTGAGCAATAACTAAAAAAACCGACTAAGTGCGAGTCTGGCTCGCGCATCGAGTTTTCCATACAAACTAATTGTTTGTAGACAGCTCTTCCATCATTTGATCAAGTCTTCTAGGCCAACGGGAAGTACCCCATAGGTTTCGATATAAAAATGACCGTATTTTGGGCATATTTTTTTCACATTGACTTAAAAGCAGAACATTCAGTGCCCATAGACTTTGATAGTAATTTCTTCTTGATACGCGTTCTTAAGTAAAAGGGTCTTGACAGACAGATAGATAAACTTTTTTTTAAAATGATGAAACGACAAATTAACAAAATTCGGATTTACACCTTTTTGATTTTAGAACTTTAGAAAATTGGCCGTTTTTCCGCCGTATTTTTTTACTCAAACTCAACTGACTTAGCAGCTTGATTTTTTTTTACAGATTCAAGGGTCCGTAGACTTTAGTATTTGGTATTAATTTCAACGTGATACCTTTACGCGTTCCTGAGACAATTGGTCTTGACAGTTAGACAACAAAGTGATGCTATAACGGTTCCTTTCTTCTTTTTGAGTTACGGAACCCTAAAAAGTCCCGTATTTAGAGCTGGAGCATAGTGAAGTAAAGTTTGGTAATCACTGTATGCCCAACTGTTCTAATCAGGACATACTTAATTATATAATTAATAGTAAACTGTCTGAAAAACAGTTGGTTATACTTTAGGAAAGAAAGGAAATATGAACTAACAAATTGGTTTACCGCAAATGGTCTGGTGCTTAACCTAACAAAAACCTGATTCATGCTCTTCCACCTTGTCAGCAAAGCCCCTTCAACCCTAAAAGTGTCAGTGGTCGACACAAAGCTTACCCAGATCTCGACAAATACGCTCTTAGGCTTCGAGATTGACAGCGCGCTGACATGGGGTCACAGTGGCAGAATGTGCGGACGACTAGGTTCCGTGTGCTTCCGGGAGATAGCTGGTGTGTCAGACGAAGTTTCAGCCAGGGATTACTTCTCCAAACATAAAATAATCTCTCAACAAACAACCTCTTGTTTTTCAGCACATAGGTGAGAACCACTGTTACTATGAGAAACAGAGATAGACTGTGCAAAGTTAAACAAAAGCTGACCAAATCCAAAATTATGTTCTGAGAAATTCTTTCTTTTCCGAGAATTTCTAGATATTCAAATTGCTTCTTTTTGACATGATAATAGTATTAACTTTGAAAACTGTTGTAAATATGTATTTTTTGTTTACTACTTGTTTTTAAATATGAAGTATATTGAAAAACAAGTAGTAAACAAAAAATAAATATTTACAACAGTTTTCAAAGTTAATACTTGTTTTTAAATATGAAGTATATTTAAAAACAAGTAGTAAACAAAAAATATATATTTACAACAGTTTTCAAAGTAAATACTATTAACTTGTCAAAAAGATCTTAGTTTTTTTTACAAATAATAACAGAAACATGTAATTTAGAACGTAGAGAAACATGTAAGAAGTTAGATCGTAGGCCATCAAAATTTTGAGTTATTCATGAACAGCTGTGGATATTCTTTGCATTACTGAACACTGGTTAAAGTCACACCGGATCATGTTCAACTTTAGTAATCAACAGATTGGTAGTTCGTTTAGTAATCAACAGATTGGTAGTTCGTTTAGTAATCAACAGATTGGTAGTTCGTTTAGTAATCAACAGATTGGTAGTTCGTTTAGTAATCAACAGATTGGTAGTTCGTTTAGTAATCAACAGATTGGTAGTTCGTTTAGCAGGAATTGTTCTATTCTTACACCGTGGCTCTCTAGTAAATAACAAATGAAAACATAAGTAACAGAGTGATATAGTAAACCTTTCAATTGAACGAACCATTGAAATATCCAACGTTGAGCTGGAACAATTTATTGTTATTACTGTATACAGATTTCTAAAATAAATGGACGAGGCTTTATCTATGATTTGCAATAAAAATAAATATATATGAAGATTTTCATATTGATTTGTTAGTAGAAAACTCCTCCTTATGCATTAAATTGAAAAAACTGTTCCAATCATTTAGCTGCAGAAATATATTTCTAGAGCCAACTAGAATAACAGCCAGTACGGCAACATGTATCGATAACATTTTTGCAGATTTCAGAGTATTACAGTTAGAAATACTGACCACTGTGGTTAGTTAGTTCAAATTATAAATATTAACTAAGGAGAAGTCTAAGGAAAAAAACAAAAAATTTCGTCACTTGTTGATTATGGTGACCTTAATGCTCAGTATAACAATTTTGACTCAATATTTACACCCAAGACTGTCTTAGTTAACAAAAATCCATGCCGGTTTGATAAATAACTTTTTGAACTTTCGCGGTTGATATCAAATGTTTATATGTTTCGGGTTTACCACGATTAGATTTGTTGATTTCCCCATATTTCGGTACAAGATCGAGGATGATCAGAAATAACTGACTCTCCCCACACTGTTTTTACTTCCTTAGTTCACCTGTTAAGATGGCGCGTGCAACTGTACCGTAATATCGGGAAATTACACAGCTCAAGCAGTCAGCAAGCTGAAGTGGCAATGGGTAGGCCACATCGCTCGTCAAACTGAAGCTGATGGGTGAGACGGCCTTCAACTAGTTATACAGGTATCTGGTAAGAGCCGCAGGAAGCCACTGGAAGCGGGCGGCTTAAAACCGACCTTTGTAGAGACATATGATGGAGGCATACAAAGTCCAACAGTGGACGTCTTCCGGCTGAGACGAAGGTGCCTGTTATTCATCACGCATTATCATATTACCTGATATTCCTTTGTAGGTCCACCATTCCTCCAAGGTGCCCAAAATATCTGAAAAGTATGCAAACATTACTCTTTTGCTCAAACTTGGTTGTTTACGACGGAGCGCGTTTTTATAGTCGTAAATAGTTATTTGGTTACAATACAATAGTAGTTTATATTAGAGCCCCTCTCAGGTTTGTTGAGGCAACAAACCTCCATGGAGCCGTCTTACGCCATGGCCCACCGACCTGGCCCAGTGCGATTAGCGGACTTTGTTCAAGCTAGTTTTTTGCAACATCAGGGGTATTCACGCAAATCTTAACGCAGTCCACCACCATCTCGAAACTGCGCAGCCGACCATTCTTTTTCTAACGGAGACGCAGATATCCTGCCCGGCCGACACATCATACCTTCACTATCCCGGCTACAAACTCGAACACAATTTCATGAGTCGTGCCGGTGTATGTATGTTCGTCCGGGAGGATATCTGCTGTCGCCGCCTTCATAGCCTTAAAGACAGGGACCTGTCGATATTGTGGGTGCGCGTAGATTACGGCGGCCACACTCGTATCTATGCGTGCCTATACAGGTCTCATAGCGGTGACACGGACGTAACTCGACTCTTCACGCACCTGAGTTTGACGACTGACAAAGTTCTAGAGCAATATCCCACAGCAGAACTAGTTATTTTGGGAGACTTTAACGCCCACCATCGCGAGTGGCTCAGTTCTCGAACCAATAACTATGCTGGGATATCTGCTCACGAATTTGCTCTGACCTATGGATTCTCTCAGCTGGTACTTTCTCCAACGAGAATACCAGATATAGAGGAACATACGAGCTCCTTTCTGGACCTTCTGCTGACTACTCGTCCGGACGGATACTCCGTCTCACTGGATGCGCCTCTTGGCTCCTCGGACCACTGTTTCGTCCGGACTCAAGTGTCATGCACACAACCCGATCCTTCTGGGCCAACTAATTGGCGTCGTGTGTGGCACTATAAGTCGGCAGACTGGGATGGATTGCGAAAATTTTACGCATCGTACCCGTGGAGGCAGATCTGCTTTAACTCAGAAGATCCTGACGTCTGCGTAGCCGCAGTCACTGAGACAATCCTTGCTGGTATGGAATGTTTCATCCCTAACCTGCGAGTAGCTGCCGGCGTCAAAAAACGACCGTGGTTTAATAGGTCTTGCAGAGAAGCTAAAATTCTTAAGCAAACTGCGTATGAGGCTTGGACCACGGCTCGTAATAATAAGGATCCGAATATTTCCGAGGTAAAACGCAAATTAAATGCTGCCTCGAGGTTCAGTAAGAAAGCAACTGCCAGAGCAAAATTCCAATTCATCGGCAAAATAGGTGGGCGACTTGCGAGCTACCCTTCTGGGAGTCGTGCTTTCTGGTCGCTTGCCAAAGCTGCCGAAGGGAACTTCTGCCAGTCGTCGTTACCACCACTGCGAAAGACCGATGGTGACTTGGCCCATAGTGCTAAAGAGAAAGCCGATCTACTGGGCAGTCTCTTTGCCTCGAACTCGAATATGAACGATGAAGGCGCTGTACCACCTACTATACCGTGGTGCGGTAAGACCATGCCGGAAATCTCCATAACGCAGCGGGAGGTCAGGCGGGCGTTGCTCTCTCTAGACGTTCATAAGTCGAGTGGGCCAGACGGTATACCAGCAGTGGTGCTTAAGCAGTGTGCTCCTGAGTTATGTCCTGTACTCACGCGCCTCTTCGCTCTTTCCTACCACACTAGGCAATTTCCGTCTTCATGGAAGACTGCGAATGTGCACCCGGTGCCCAAAAAGGGCGATAGATCAGATCCATCGAATTACAGGCCTATCGCTATTACCTCTCTCCTCTCTAAGGTGATGGAGCGTGTGATCAACACACAGCTTCTAAGATACCTAGAAGTACACGATCTGGTCAGTGACCGTCAATATGGCTTTCGCCACGGTCGCTCGACTGGTGACCTTCTAGTGTATCTCACACACCGATGGGCACTAGCCATTGAGAGTCAGGGAGAGGCATTGGCATGCAGCCTGGACATAGCGAAGGCGTTCGATCGGGTCTGGCACCGCGGTCTTCTATCGAAGTTGCCATCTTACGGAGTGCCCGAGGGTTTGTGCAAATGGGTGACTAGCTTTTTGTCCGGTAGACGCATACGAACCGTAGTTGACGGTAGTTGCTCTGAGAGCATGGACATTAATGCTGGTGTCCCGCAAGGCTCTGTGCTGTCTCCTACGCTGTTTCTACTGCATATCAATGACATGTTGGACATCAACAATATACATTGCTATGCAGATGACAGTACTGGAGACGCTTTTTACACGGGTCGTGCAAACATCCCTCGTTCCGTTGTGGAGGAAAACCGCGGAGAACTTGTGTCTCAAATCGAGACCACACTGTCCCAGGTCTCTGATTGGGGACGGGTAAACTTGGTCCGATTCAACCCTACAAAGACACAAGTGTGCGCGTTCACCGCTAAGAAAACTCCATTCACTGTAATCCCACAATTCCAGAACACTCCCCTCTCCATCTCCAAGAGCATTGGGATCCTTGGTGTCGACATCTCCAGCGATGTTCAGTTCCAAGATCATTTACAAGATAAGGTGAAGCTGGCGTCCAAAAAACTTGGTGTACTCAACAGAGCGAAGCAGTACTTCACGTCGGGGCAAAGGTTGTTACTTTACAAGTCGCAGGTTCGGCCCCATATGGAGTACTGCTGCCATCTCTGGGCAGGTGCACCCGGATACCAGCTTGGCCCTTTTGACTCGGTTCAACGACGGGCTGTGAGAATTGTCGACGATTCCAAACTCACTTGCGGTATCGAGCCCTTAAGTCTGAGGAGAGACTTTGCCTCACTGTGTGTGTTCTACCGCTTGTACAATGGGTTGTGTTCAGAGGAATTGTTCGAAATGATGCCCACGGCTACTTTCTACCATCGCACCGCTCGCCATCGGCAGGGAATTCATTCTCACACTTTAGAACCTAAATGGTCGTGTACAGTGCGGTTTCAAACTTCCTCCCGCGAACGCTTAAGTTGTGGAATGAGCTCCCTGCCAAGGTTTTCTGCAAGGACTACAGTATGGAGTTATTGGATTTCTGAAGGGTCGGCAACGCGCAAGTGATACCCCTGGTGTTGCAAGCGTCCATAGGCTACGGTGACCGCTTACCATCAGGCGAGCCGTAAGCTTGTTTGCCACCTTAGTGGTATTAAAAAAAAAAAAAAAACACGGCTGTCAGAGTTTTAAAGCCGCCCCTGTAAGGCCTCTAACTTGACTTAAAGGCTTATCATATTATGCCAACGGCCATGACCGATGGTTTGACGTGCCCTCAGAAGTATGAAGGAGATCAGAAAAATGTGCCCCAAAGTGTTCACCGATTCGAGCACTGACCATTTTCTCATTATTTCCAATTGACAAATGCGACTGGGCCACCAACTTCCAATATCACATATTTTTTATTATTATTATGTATGTAACCGTGACATTTTTAACCGGTCAAAAGTTCCTTTAACTGAAAACTGTAACTTCAACTCTTGACTAAAACGCTTAGTTAAAATCCACCTTTAACCGGTTTTTTTTTTGGTTAAAACTAATTTTGAATGTATTTTTGCAAATAAAAACTTCTTTTGACCAGTTAACAGTTTTTGTGGTAACACAGTCATGAAGTTGTTTTCAAAACAAAAGAATATTTTTTGTCTCTGAGTCTATTTTTTGTCTTGAGAGACTATTTTTTATCTTTATAGTCTATGTTTTACCTTTGATAGAGACGCATAGTATAATGAGCATCAAGAGTTGACACCGCCGCAAGCTAGGGGCACTTGACGTCACACTACGGACGCCATTGGAGCTAAATCTCTGCAATGATAATTAACATAAGGTCAACAAACACTATATCACAAAATATCATTCAAATTATACATTTTAGGGGCACTTTTAGGGAAAAAAAGAGGTTAACTTCTTTGTTTCCCTAAAAGACCTTTAACTTCTCGGACCATTTTATGTAACTCTCTATACTCTCCAAATATTTCAAGTTTTAATCTTCATTAAACAGTCTTACTGTAAATTCAGATAAAGTAACGTAAAAACCGAACTGAAATATGAAAGACTGGTCCAAGACCTTCGAGAAAATTAGTTAAACCTAGCACTGAAGTGTTTGAAAGTATGTAAAAGAAGTCACAATAAAATCAAAAATTTAAATAAAACTGCGGCTAGAGTAAGGGTTTGAAAAGGAGGTATACCCTTTTTTGCCATTGTTTAATATATATCTAAAATAAAACCTTTTATTTAGAAATGTTGCCATACAAGATGAACGTTTGTTCATGCTATAATGGTAAACAAGAATATATATGTTGAGATTAACGTGTCTGTCCATTTGTCTGTACGTCACAACTCTTTTTTCAGGAACTACAAATACTATTAAAATGATGCTTGCATATGCCCCAAAACACCTTTGTTAATTTAAAAAATTTAGCCAACGAAAACATAGACATAGAATCGAATATGGGGTTTGGAATTGAGGGTCAAAATCTGAGCGGGAAACAGAAGGTCGTATGAACGGGTTTTATTTCACCGATCGTATTCTGTCACTAACAAGTTAGAAAGTGTAACTGAATGCTGTACATAAATAAAGCTTTTTTGTCACTTCCAGAAACCAAACCCAAATCCTTTGACTAAACAATCCAACGCAAACACAAAGGCCCATTTCAGACGTTAGTATGGTACAGTTTTATTATATAAAATGTCTACTCTGTTTCAGGCGCTGTCCTCACTTCTTAAGAAAAAGGAGGCTTAGGCTGGTCCACCGCACTGCTGGTTGGTGTTCTTCGCATATCGTATCCGATAAACGAACCCTACTGCTCCACGAAGTTCTCATTTATATATCATATATATATATTTAAATATTTGAATTAAATGTATAATTAATTGCGTTGGCATTGAGCTTACTTACCGTCACAAACAACTGCGGTGGATGTGCCGCGGTTCATTTAGATACTGGCCGGTATAAGTATGGCACGTGACGTTGTTACTAGTCTTTTATTTGTGACATAACGTTTGTATAGTGCATCAAGCTTTCCTGACCTAGTGGTCAAACGTCAAGGCTGCAGTCGCCATATTAAAATGCTGTGAACTTACGTGACACTAGCGACAGACATCGGGTCAAAAAATATGTTGCACTCTGCATAGTACCTTTTTATTTAATATCTTAATGTACGTTGGTTTATTTATTCTTTACTACACAGAAGGCACCAGATTCAAGTGAGAGAGCTATTAAATAATATACATAAGCTGCGGACTTGAGACTGTTGTGAATATTGTACACTTTCATTATGCGGGATTACATGGAAGATGCGGGACACCAACTTGAGGAATTATATGAGATATTAAATTGCTAAATAATTTAAGAACAGTGACAGCCCTATCTGTAGTCTTTACACTATTAATTAATGTGGCTTTACAGGGAGTCAGGGAGTGAGGGACCTTCGTATAAAGTGTGTCCAGATAATCTATAATTCGTATGGCCGCGTTAATTGTAACAATGAGTGTTAATAGTCATACGTGACATTATTAAAATAATCAGATACGATTACCTTTTGGAGTACTACCTAAATATTGTAGATTTAAAAAAATAGGTAATAAAAACAGTGCAACAAATTTCTCTGACCCGGTGATCAAAAATGAGAACTACAGTCGCCATATTAAAAGGTGTGAACTTACGCAACATTAGCAACAAGTCATATGCCGCGGCCCAGTGTTTCTGTACCTCTAAAATAGGGTTAAAGGGTCAAATTGAAAACGTTTATATATGTTGCTACCGCTCAGTGACAGAGGCCTGCCATAACACATAATTATACCAATCAAAAATCCTTCTGACGTAACACCGATTATTATCAAATACGAAAATATCAATCGTGAATACCTGAAATCTAGCAGGTGAGGCGCATCAAACAGCAAACTAGCGCCGCCATCAAAATTATTGATATCCTATTCGTACTAAGTTTTTTTAAAAAATGTCCCACATGGCAATTGTAACAGTTTTAAACCTTTATAATAATTTTCAACGTTGTCATTTTTATACTTTGACGTGTTTATACCTCGACATTTTTTATTGTTTTTAGGGTTCCGTACCCAAAGGGTAAAAAACGGGAACCTATTACTAAGACTCCGCTGTCCGTCCGTCCGTCCATCCGCCCGTCTGTCCCCAGTCTGTATCTCATGAACCATGATAGTTAGATAATTGAAATTTTCACAGAATATGTAGTTCTGTTGCCGCTATAACAAGAAATACTAAAATCAGATTAACATAAATATTTAAGGTAGCTCACATACACCAAACGTGAATTTTTTGCTCCTTTTTCATCGATATTGATAACGGCAACAGGTAGACGCTTGAAATATTCACAGAATATTTTGTAACATATTCACTTTAAAAGTAAATAATTAAATGTTGACAAATAAGGCAACAAAGTTCGAGAAACAATACAAAACGTTCTAAATGTACCTAAAGTGTTATAATTTTTATGCAGTATATTTTTGAAATAATCTTCGTACTTAGAGAACATAGATAATATCTAATGGCGGCGCTAAGTAGCTGCTATTAGCTCCTTAACGATAAAATTGATGGTTTATCAACTAATAGTCTTACTTCACTGTCAAGTTAATAATTTAACCAAAATTACCTCACTCCCCATAATATTTCTTGCAAAAAATTTATTCGTTTAAATTTGTAAATATTTGTTTTTAACTTTAACAAAATTTATAATAATAAAATTTATTATAAGGTGAAATAGTCAACAGTACTTGAATGATACAGACACAACACAATATTAATAGTTACGAAATGGATCACAATATATTAGATAAAGCACCTAATAAAAAAATTATATCAGCAATATTTGTTATTACTAAGTTAGATTACTAATAAACCTTTGACTTGTATATCTCTTCGACAACGAATGAGAAATATATAAAAGTAAAGCCCAGCTACTTTTACCCTGAGCGTAAACGGAATTCAAATAAATAAATTGATGTTATATACTTACGAAATTTTTATTTTTATCACACGGTAATTAATTTCGAATTTCGTTCACAGCATGTTCGGTCACATTCAATGATTAAACAAAGAAAGATAGATAGATAGATAGACATATACTTTATTGCACACCACAAATGAATTAAAAACCAATAAAAATTTTGAAATTAACATATAGATTACAATCAGGCTGTCTTATCGCTTATAAGCAAACTCTACCAGACCACCTTTAGGTAGATAGAAAAAGAAAAATATACAGAAAAGGAAGGTGACATCTTAATAAACTTAAGAGTTTCTTTGTGTAACACTATTATATTTTTTATTTCGCTTCGATGTTCCTTATTTCAGATACCTACATTAATGCCTAAATGGAAAACCATCTGTGGGTTCAAAAGAGACAGCCAGCAATCTCAGAGGTTTCATAGAATTATTTGAAATTATATAAAACATCAATACCAGGTATATTTAAATTTACATAATAATGAATAAGAATATATAAAAACATGCCAGGCAATTATGGAATATTTCAACAAGTTATGAAATAATATCTAAATTACCAAATAAAATGCAAAGATGTATTCAAGGAATTGTTGTAACGAGATCATCACAATAGCTAACTATTATCCCCATTATTGCGAATGATACAGATCTCAAAGCTACCCAATTTAAGGATACCCTAACGTTATGCTCATAAACCTATAAATCTCCCCCAGCCTTGCAACAGATGTGGAAAAAGTGATTTTACCCTTAATCACGCACTTACTGCAAAAAAGGTGGTATAATCAACATAACGACAATTAGGATAACAAATTGCGTGATGCAAATACAAGTCAACCACCACTGATAAGTGAGTTATTATTTAATGGTGTTTGGGAATTAACAAGGAAAGCGTTCTTTGAAGTTAGCATAGTAAATGCTGTCGCTTCCTCTTACAGCAACTTCACCTAGCAAAAACAGCACAAAGGCATAGTAGAGAAAAAACAGCACAAAGGCATAGTAGAGAAAAAACAGCACAAAGGCATAGTAGAGAAAAAACAGCACAAAGGCATAGTAGAGAAAAAACAGCACAAAGGCATAGTAGAGAAAACATTTGAAATATAATCTTGCTGTTGAAGCCTTAAGAGCGTCTCTCACTCCAGTAATTATCTCATGTGATGGAGCACTAGGCACAGAATATAACAGTTTTTTTTTAAAAAACAGCATCTAAGCTAAACGAGAAATGGAGAAAAGCATACTATCAAATAATTTACTGGTTGAGAGTGAAAGTACAATTATCTGTGATGAGAGCAGTCTCCGTAAGGTAAAGAAGCACAAGGAGACAAATTGGATCCCTTGCTTGTGAAGACGGAGCCGAAATCCTTTGAAGAAGGCAACGGAGCATCAATTTGAACATATATTGTAGCAAGTGATTTGTGTAGATATGTATTTTTAATCTGTAAATAGTTTTAGTTTTCTTTTTGCGTAATTACTTCTAAATTTTTGTAATTTCTATATCTATAAAAAAAAAGAGATTTTTGACTTTGACATACCGGCAGGCGGGTACTGGAAAATCAGGGTATTGAAAAAAGATGTAAATGGAGTAAAATGAAAAATATGTCTGATTACTTTTATGTTTCACTCGAGATTTAAAAGCTACTACTATGTTCATAAAATTACTTATATATTTATTTATACTGTGACAAGTAGAGGAATCTAAACTTATATAATAAATAATCACATACGGTTGAAAACAAGACTATATTAATAAAATTCTCACATAGGCCAACATGTTCGTTTCGTTATTATTGTATCTCATACCATGCACCTATTGCTAAAATTACGAAATAAATACTTTCTATAACAAACTTTAGATAACTCTGTCACAATGACATAAATGCCTGATCATCTTTGGATATTTGGATCTATTATTGGACAAAGACTAGCTGGCGAATATAAGATACTGGGCAGATATTACTATGGTCAGAGAGATGCAAGAGGTGAGAAACTATTTCATTTAATCTTTGTTGGATAAATAACCTAGTCATAAGATTATATAGATTTTTTTAAGTATTATATGGATTTGGATATCACCAGAACAAGAGTCAAATAGATTACATTCTAAAGAACCACAGGAAAAAATTACAAACATAGAAATCTTAAACAGTCTGTCATTCGCCAGTGATCACTGCCTTTATGTGGCTGAGGCCGTTACGGATTTTTATAGCCGGCTGGAATATGTAGTTGAGGTCATAAACAATGAAAAAAAAAACTTTCGAACTTGAGATTAAGGGAAGTAGTGAAATGGTGTGCTATTTAAGGGATGAAAACCGTTTTTCGTTATTCGTGGCGGAACGAGACCTCCTAGAGAAAAGTGTTTCATACAAAAGTTGTAGATAATAAAAAAATCTTAAACTTTTATTATTTATATTTTTCGACATAACCTCAAAGTTTTCGAGAAAATAACGAAAAACCGATTTTTCTGTTTTTTATTTTTTTCTCGCGTGAAAATTATTTAATTTAAATGAAACTTTGTGAAAATACGTAATTATTTTCACACAATAAGCATGAATTTTTTCAATTATGGAAAATTAATATTTTTCGAGATTTAACCATTTTTCCGAAAAAACACCCTTATCTTTGGTGAACAACTTTATTGATTTTTTTTTGGTTTCTGATGTTGTACAAAGTCTTATTTTTTTCGTCGTGATGTCTACTTACTACTTTACTACTTTAGTAGCTTAAAATTAAGAAAAACCGAAAAAAAAAAATCGAATCTCGAACTTACCGATTTTTTTCATTATTTTCAATTTTTTAGCATATTTATGTTAATAATTTATAATATTTTGATGAAATAACTTACTTTGGTATAAAATGAATAAATTTAAATGAAGTTCATCACGGAAAGGTAGGGAAAACTTCATGAAACTTAACATTTATATGGAAATCATAAGTACTTTATTAATTTTAATAAGCTACAGTTAAGTATCAAAAACTTTACATGCTTAATAAATTATTCTTAATATATATAATAAAATACAACATACAATTTATTTATATTGGCTACTAATTCTTTATTTTATTTACAGATATTTACTTCATTAACATTGGTTGTGTATAACCGTTTTTGTTGTGGTTCGTTTTCTTCATCAATCAATCTCTCAAATTCTGTATTATCTTCAAAATCATTGGCATTTTCAGGCTCTTCAACTTCGATGTCATTATTCTTTGCTGGCTCTTCATCAATATCTTCAGAATCACTTAAATCTACAAATACTTCTCTGTCTCTATTTGAACAGTTCTCAGTGCATGAATTGCACACATTGGTACATTTTAAGCCGTGTTTTCGGCAGCCACACCTTTGATTATTGCATCCACTTTCACAAGTGCAGCTGACGCTTTTTAATAACTTTTCGGGAATCAAGTCGGAACTGTCAGAGATGTATTTTGGCACGAGTCTTCCTACATTTTCGTTCCAGCCCCAATGCTTTGCTTTTTTGTTGTCCTGATCGTTGTCAAAATTACCCAACCAAGTTTGCAATTGGTAATAGACTCTGTAGGAGTGTTGTGCAGCTGCTTCTTCAGTTGGAGGGAGTTTTTCCAATTTAAAAGTGGATTTGTTTGTAGCTTGCTGATACAGCTCAAATCGTAATTGATTTAATGAATTATAAATTTTCTTACTTTTGTAAATATTAGCTGTAAGTTGAGATTCATTTTTTGCTATGGTTATGTGGTCTGCATCTTTTTGATAATAAACACTGGCTAGGTTTAATAAATTTTTAATGTCCAAAAAAGATCTTACTATAGTTTTTTTTCCTTTTCCATCAAAACTTGAAGTTGTATCACATCCAGAGAAAGCATGAAGAACTGCTATTACACTTGTGTATGGTTCGTGTTTAAAACAATGGGATGTATAAAATGAATCTTTGAAGTTGCTCGAGCCTGGTTTGTGAAAATAAATTTCCAGCCCAATCGAATTTAATTGGTGTAAAAGAACAAGTAAATCGATGTCTTGACCCACGATTATTACAGTTTTATCATCTTGTTTAGCTAATTGGATCGCAGTATTAACAATCAGTGCGTCAGCGTCTTCAGGAGCTTGCTTACATAAAAAGCCCTCGGACTGTAATTTATTTGATATTGTGATGATTAAATTTTTTTTATTATATTGATTAGATAAAAAAAATTCTTGTGAAAAGGGTATTTTACTTATACTTTGATATTCAAATGTTGGGACCTTAGCTGATTTATTGCGACGTGAGCGTTCAGATTGTTTTGTTCCCGACGCAATGGGAATCAAAAACCACATAACTATTATTTGCATAATGACTTCAAACATAATTGAGAATGTTCTGTGAGATTTCCTCGACACTATCATATTTTTGCCAAATAACCTTGTGTAGTAAAAACCCGCCGTCAATAACGTGTTAAATATTGCTACAAACTGGCAAAGCACTAATACTCGTGAATTCGTCGTACAGCTCGGATTTCTTATTCTTTCTTAGACCATTTTCTGTAAAAAGTGACAGAGGAAAAGGAGCTAGTTCATAATTCAAATATTCTTTCATATCATCTTTGCTGTTAATATTTAACGAAATTCTTTGAAATAACAGTAATGGATTAATTATAACTTTTTCACCGTTAACTTTTACTGATGATTGAATTGCTTTGAGAGGAACTACTTTGTTTGTTTTTTTAAATTTAACACTACCAAAATTGTTTTCAATAACAGATTTCATTGATTTTTCACCTACTTCACGAGCTCGATAGCAGTTAATTGTTTCATCACCTATGACTCCAGAATAAATTGAAATAATATTAAATTAAGGTTAATAGTTGTAGCTTTAAGCGTACACATCAAAATAAAACATTATTGTAACATTTAAGAATTGTAATTATTTGAATTTACAATAATATTAAAATTATAAAAGCTACTGACAATGTTAAAGGCTATAAAATTAATACTCAACTTACTTTGTTACTATCCAACGGCAGTAAACTATTGTCAATTAATAATTTGTTTAATTTTAATTGAAATCTTAATCACCACGTGTGTTAACAAAGGACGCATCAACAACTGAAAAAATATTTTCACACAACTAGTCGAATAGAAATTTACTACTACAACAGAACGAGCTCTGCTGCTCTTGTACAGGCTCACTTTATCCTACCCCTCTCTCTCCCTAACCTTCAGTCGTTTTTGGCGGGCATTTCAAATACCTGTATGCTGTGAAATTTTAAATTTTGTAAATTTTTTTTTTTTTGAATTCGTAACATTATTTTGTTATTATTTATTCTATTAAATTTTAGCGTTGTTTCCAATAAATTAATTCATTTAAATTTATTCATTTTATACCAAAGTAAGTTATTTCATCAAAATATTATAAATTATTAACATAAATATGCTAAAAAATTGAAAATAATGAAAAAAATCGGTAAGTTCGAGATTCGTTTTTTTTTTTTTTCGGTTTTTCTTAATTTTAAGCTACTAAATAACAATGAATAATTAAAATCGATATACCATTTGAAAGTAGACATCACGACGAAAAAAATAAGACCTTGTACAACATCAGAAACCAAAAAAAAAACAATAAAGTTGTTCACCAAGTGTTCAATAAGGGTGTTTTTTCGGAAAAATGGAAAAATCTCGAAAAATATTAATTTTCCATAATTGAAAAAATTCATGCTTATTGTGTGCAAATAATTACGTATTTTCACAAAGTTTCATTTAAATTAAATAATTTTCACGCGAGAAAAAAATAAAAAACAGAAAAATCGGTTTTTCGTCATTTTCTCGAAAACTTTGAGGTTATGTCGAAAAATATATATAATAAAAGTTTAAGATTTTTTTATTATCTACAACTTTTGTATGAAACACTTTTCTCTAGAAGGTCTCGTTCCGCCACAAATAACGAAAAACAGTTTTCATCCCTTAAATAGCACCCCATTTCACTACTTCCCTTAATCTCAAGTTCGAAAGTTTTTTTTTTTTCATTGTTTATGACCTCAACTATATATTTCAGCAAACTGTTGCCTGCTACTAATTTTTTCATCTCAAAAAGGTAATGGCCCCAGCCTATTAGTCAAGGCAGGCACTTCCTCAAGTAGGAAATGGGCGGGTCCCATAGCTGCACGTGTAATGAAAATTGGACTAAAGCTAAAGCGAGATGGACAGGCGAGCTAAACAAAACCGCTGCTGTAAACTGGATTGACAAAGTAAAAGAGGAAAATATGTAGAGAGTTGGAGGAAGAAGGAGGTCCTGAATGTGTATGATAATATGACCAAATAATTTACTTTTTTTTTCTGCGTGTGTTTCATATAACATTAAAGAATAAATTAGGCTATAATAATTAAATCAATAATACGATCATTAGTATTATTTTGGCAAAAAAACATATCTCCTACTAAACTTAGGACAATAGGTAACTTTATATAATATTTATTATTTATATAATATTACTTTAAGAAGAAGAATAAGAAATCATAAAAACCGTCTACTTAATATCATTTATAATTTAATGTAGGTAGGTTTTTCATACACGATTGTTTGTCTAGGACATTGATTTTCAATGTAGGAGGCGCACCCCCCTAGGGAGGCGTGACGACATGCAAAAAGGGGCGCGGGCACTTTCTTATATTGAACCTAGAGTTGTGAATCTTGTCGAAAACATGCAAGCACGGTTTTGCATATTGTCATTGAGTATCCTTATTACAAGTGCGTGTAAATCATGTTCTCTTGAGTAAAAAATATAAAAAAAATATTTGGACTTTATTACCATTCTTGTAATTTACAATTGCCGCTTGCTGCTTGTATTTTTATTTTTGGTATTAGGGAGGCGTGGTAAAAAAGAATTTGAAAATTTCTGGTCCAGGACGATCTAATAAACGGAAATGAGTCCGTTAGCAAAACTGAGAAACCAATGTAAAACTACATTCAATTTCAAGGGCGATTTTGCGAATGTCATTCATTAAAACAACAACATAGTTTATTTAATGAGTTTGTTGTCAAAATGTTAAAATATTACCGAAATGCCAGGAAAAGGCTTCGAAATGTTGCAGAGTTTATTTATGTTCATTTGCGGAAGGATTCGTGCGGGAAATAAACTAATTAACTCGGAGTCTGTAGATTTTGTGCAGTGCTTTGAAATGCAAGCCTTTCTATATGAGTTAAATGAATCATTTGAATTCTTATAATAGAAAGACCAAAGTTACGGAATAAAAAGTAATACCTATTTTTTTATGTTTATTCCAATCTTAATAATAATTTTATGCTATAATATTTAAATATAAATTTCACAAGCACAGGTAATGAATTTCCTATTGCTTTTTATAACCCTTTGCCATAAACCACTCAGGTGGCAAACAAGCTCACGGTCCGCCTAATGGTAAGCTGTCACCGTAGCCTAGCTTTTACTTCTGTTTTACTTTTTATTCATCATGTCCAATATTGCTATGAATTTACAGGTTTTACTAGATTCAGCAATTTTAGCTATATTATACTATTTGGCTTACAGGATAAATTATGTGTTTTTTATACCAGGTTACAGACAAGCTTACGGCCCGCGCTACACAAATTATATATATTATGTCCTAGCTAAACGGTAAAGTATCAGAACAAGCTACAGTCACTGTAGGCCGTAGCCTATGGACACTTGTAATAAATATCAGAGGCAATACTCGCGCGTTGCCCTATAAAAATTCAATCCGACTGCTGAATCGAGAGGTGTGGGTTCGATGCCCCCACAAGAAAAACATTTATGTGATGAACATTGGTGTTTGTCTTAAGACAAGGTGTTCCCTATGTATAATATGAATGTATTTACAAAAAAAAGTATATGTTTGTTGAGTTGTCTGGCATCAATTGCACAAACTTTGCTTAATTTGGGACCAGGGCGCTGTGTGTAATTTCCAAAAATTTCTGCAAAAATCTTTTTGAGTTTACTTTAGAAGCCTAAGTTAAAAATATGTCACTTTTACTACTTAGAAATTGCTTATAATGCTAGACTCAATATAGTCAGGGTCTGCACACTGCTGCTGAACGTAAACTTCGAGCTACTCCAGGGACACGCCACGTTCAATTTGCACCAAAACCTTCGCCCAGCGACGTGTTTCAATATTTTCTATGACATATATTAGATTTCGCTTACACAGTAAAACACGCTTTACACGCCACCCATGTAAGGTGTCCTATGGTTCATTACCGCCGCGCGACCGTTCTGGATACTAGTGCCCGCTCACAGATAGCATTCTGTACCTAATTCTATTTAGCTCCTTTTGAATAAACATTTTCTATACTATGGCTTTATTCCTGCACCCTTGCCTACTTATCTTCACCGCACTATACACCATTGTATACCACACGCCAATAGTGTGTACGTGTAACACGTAATAGGTTAAATTGAAAGAAAACACTTTTTTTAGGAAGAAATTGTAATGTGTGTAAGTACTTTTTTATATAATGTGTGTATTATAGGTATGGTAAACATGTTATTTTTTCTATATAATTCTATATTTTTTTAACTCCGACATCAAAACTAGATGTCTCAGTAGTTGTATCGTCATAAGAAGTGTTTACATACCTAACTGTATCGACATTTTGTTGCTCTACCTTTTTCGTTCAGAAATCCTGATGAATTATATGGATAATATGGTAAATCGGTTTTGTCGGACTCTTACTAACTTAAACCTAAAGGTGGCCTGCTACCGTGAACGTTTGTATTGGTAATGGCTTATGCGATGACCCGCAGCGAAAGGTCAGTGTCACATAACAATTTTTTTTTGGGAGAGAGAGAATGAGGTTTCAACTCTTTCTTTCCTCCTGCAAAAACGAACGGGGTACACTTCACGCGTGTCTCTCCACAAGATGACTCCCCTGAGTGCAAAATGGAAGTTCCCACCAACACCCAACATCCATGATGTGACAAGGAAATTGATCGATTTTATACTCGTTGTTACCTTGCGACCCTTGCCTGGGTTCCTGCCATCGTTAGGGCGTAACTATTCCCAATCTGGCCTACGAACAAATAGTCGCAACCTGTCTCACGAGGTATCCGACGGTGAAGTAAGTGCCTATCCAGCTGCACAATTATAAGAGCTCAATAAGGCCGCCCAATATTGTATCCGCCGATCTCTGAGGATACCCATTCGAGCCCCATCAACGTTCGACAAAATGTCAACTTAATCACGGTGTCTCAGTTTCACGCCGGACTAGTTTGTCCGTTGCTACTGATCCTCTTTGCCACGGCAAGGCTACAGCACACTACTCGAGTGGGATTATTTCATTAGGTACCTATTTTACCAAAAGAAAAACAAAGGTTAAAGAAAACTATCGACGACCAGTAAACTAGACAAAGTTAAAGTTAGAGTCAATTTTCTTTATTCAAATTAGGTTTTTAAGTCGTCAAAATTATTAAATGTTATTTTTGTATTTTTTTCAGTATCCTTTATTAAATTTTTTTATAACTTATTTAAATTAACCTATGGATTATTATATATATTAACTTTCTAGTAAAAGTGTATACATTGCCCCATCGAAGATTTACTAATTTTGTGTAGACGTTTATCATGCACAAACAGCTTTATTTCAAGTATTTACTTTAAGAACGTTACTTATCTTGCTGGAACTACCAATTTTTTTTTTTATAAATTTTATTTTATTTTCTTTATTATTTTCTTTATTGGGGATAACCAACAGTTATCACAATGAGACTTAATAATAAACATATTTCATAGTAAAATAAATTATTGTGGGTACACCGTTATCCACGGATTTGTAAATTGCGTCACTCGAAATACCTACTAACAAAATTATACTTAATAACATTAAACAAAAGGAAACTAAAACGTTTGGAAGTTACAAAGATTACAAAAAAAAATGCATAGTAAATTTTAAATTTTGCTGTTTTTTATACTTTTAGGTTTTTAATGCGTCTATTATTTGTTTCTTAAGTTTTTTTGCTCTGAAAATGCGAAAATATCTAGGTCCGGAAAAGTCTTGTTAATTAAAGTTAAAATATTTACCTCCCTAAACCTCTCCCTCAGAGATATCCTTGATCATTATTTGTAAATAGCACGAATAGTTATAACGTGATGAAGATTTAAAAAAATACAAAAGCATTTTTGAACCCTCAGTTTTTTATTAAAATAGGTACTCACATATTATAAAATAGGTACTCACATATTATAAAATAGGTACTCACATATTATAAAATAGGTACTCACATATTATAAAATAGGTACTCACATATTATAAAATAGGTACTCACATATTATAAAATAGGTACTCACATATTATAAAATAGGTACTCACATATTATAAAATAGGTACTCACATATTATAAAATAGGTACTCACATATTATAAAATAGGTACTCACATATTATAAAATAGGTACTCACATATTATAAAATAGGTACTCACATATTATAAAATAGGTACTCTCATATTATAAAATAGGTACTCACATATTATAAAATAGGTACTAACATATTCTTCATAAAATTATTTCATAAATTTTTGTTTTGTCCGTTTTAACTTATTTTTAATTTAATTTTTTGTTTCGTCAGTTTTAATTTATTTTTTGGTACTTACATATTTATTTTACAACTAAGGTTTGTTCTCACCGATTTAACTCTTGGGAATAGCGGTAGCCCAACGATTCAATTCTCGACCCGTTTGATGTTTTCTTCCGCCTCAACGGAACGGTATAAAATAGAAAGATAAAGTGCTCGTTTAATTCTCCCGCCGGGCTTTACAGAATCGATAAGTGAAATGGCGGGATTCGATTTTGTTACGGAATTTGTTTTGCTTACAATTTTTTGAGGGAGTTGATTTTGTTACTTGAATTCGGTGGTTTATAACAGAAAAACTGTAACTGAAGAAACACTCTAAAAACTGTTATTTAATACTGTCTTTGATGCTTATGATGTTTAAATGTAAAATAAAAAATATTATTTAACATAAAGAAGATAAACTTACTGAAAATATATTTTTTATAAAAAATTAAATTAATTTAGACTGAAATAAAATTAATTTTCATTGCTTAAAATATAATTAATTTAAATAAAATTAGTTAATGCTATTTTTAGGCAAATTTTTAAAGACATTAACTTTAAAAAAGGAGGAGGAGATTTTTACATATCGAATGAATGGTAATGGTGTGTATGTTAATGGTGTGTATGTTAATGGTGTGTATGTTAATGGTGTGTATGTTAATGGTGTGTATGTTAATGGTGTGTATGTTAATGGTGTGTATGTTAATGGTGTGTATTTTACACATGATACTCAATATGTATGTTGATTATGAATTAATTTTGTTAATTTTCAGTTATAGATATGGAAAAGTTAACCCTCGAATTGGTCCCATTTAGTTAGGAACGGATTAAGGAAATCAGGTCTATATGAAGATACTTTGACGGTCTTGCACTAACCCGTTGAAGTGCATGTCGTACACACCATAATTTAGGGTTCTGCAGAAATATTCACAATAATTTTATGACGGTTAATTTTAAATTTTAAAAAATGTATTATATTATGAGTAGTTTATTATTTGTTTGCTGAAACGTTTTCAGCATATTTATAGCGTCCATTACGCACTTGTGTCTTTTGCTTTAAAGATTTGTTTTTATAATTTCTTATTTCTACTCAAAAATACAAAATTCCAAATACAAATTTGTAACTAAACATTTACGCGAGATGTAATCACTAATTTCAGTCACGGTTTGCACAGCGCCGCCGCCGCCGCCGTCATCCGCCCGCCCACGGGACAAGACGTGTCTGTCGTCGCTTCCAATTTGCACACAGCAGATATTTTAACTATTACCTAACATTGGTCTATAGAGCTTTCTTTACTATGTTGTTACTTCATCATAAACTTTGCCTCACTGTGTGTGTTCTACCGCTTGTACAATGGGTTGTGTTCTGAGGAATTGTTCGAAATGCCCACGGCTACTTTCTACCATCGCACCGCTCGCCATCGGCAGGGAATTCATTCTCACACTTTAGAACTTAAATGGTCGCGTACAGTGCGGTTTCAGAGAAACTTCCTCCCGCGAACGCTTAAGTTGTGGAATGAGCTCCCTGCCAAGGTTTTCTGCAAGGACTGCAGTATGGAGTTCTTCAAGAAAGAAGTTATTAGATTTCTGAAGGGTCGGCAACGCGCAAGTGATACCCCTGGTGTTGCAAGCGTCCATAGGCTACGGTGACCGCTTACCATCAGGCGGGCCGTAAGCTTGTTTGCCACCTTAGTGGTATATAAAAAAAAAAAAAAAAGTAAGTCGTGCGGCCACGGGCTCTCTAACTAGTTGGCCCAGCCCTTATTATAATATGTCTACGGTTTGCGCAATGTATATTGATATTATAAGAGACTCTGGTTTCCCTGGAATTTCCCTGTTTCAAATTTAAATGAAACCAATCCGCTGGTTATCTCTTCCATGTAAAATGCAAAAACTAGCTTCTGCCGGCGGTTCTGCCAAACATAATTTGTGTATTAGCGTATCTTGATTATACTAAACTAAACGCTATCAAAGTTTTTTCAGCACTACTGTACTATGTACGATACAAATTGAATGATAATTATTATATAATTTCACCTATTCCGCCGCTGCACACCAACAAAATATATTTAAAAAAATATATGTATATTTATAATTCTTACAGTTGACGGTACCTACATGTAAGCAAGAGTAGTCGTATGTAATAGGCTTTTCAAAAGCGATTCCAGATGTACCTAATTTCTTCCGCGACCGCTCAGGATGTGGAAGGAACACATACTGTGGTTCCTAGGAAAAACCTTGCCTTAGGGCACAGTACAGTTAATATATAGTCCTCAGGCAGTATAGCTACTGCCTGCCGCTCTCAAATATCGATCTTACCTTCCCTTCATTACGATCCCTTTACGTATTGCTATTGTACACACACACACACACATTTGCGCATATACACACGTTATTTCTTTTTGTGTTGTTAGTGGACACAAATAGCGCGATATGACACTAAGGTGTGGTATTATTAGGTAGATTATGGCTAAGGGTATTACAAACGTCTATAAACTATAAAATACTGATGTGAATAGTAAAAATGATGGTGCAAAAAAAAAAGAAATGGGTTGTTCTTAAATAACTTCATTTTTTCAACAAAGTATGACCACGCTTTTTCACCCATTAAAAGATAATACAATTAAAGAGTTTCTGAAGGACGGGAAGAATATTATAGACTAAATGTATTGTAAAGTAAAAGCGACGGGCGCCACCTTGCGCGAAACAGAGTAGTAAAATTTATCAACAGAAACTTTAGAAAAGTTGTGGGACAAACTCTATATAACCTAATGGGTATCGAATTATTAATTCTCATTCTCTTCTTTTAAACGGATTTTTAACTTAAACTCTCTAATGGTGTCAACCATAAGTTTCGCAAATATATTTATATTATTATACGTAATACCGAAACTTAAAATAAATTTTTTAGCTGAAATTTATGCTTTTCCTTATCTATCAGATAACAGTCAATATTCACGAGCTTTTATTTATTTCCCAGAAACCAAATAACATTCAAAATTGACACTCATAAATTACAATATCTAGTTAAAAAGACTTTCGAAATGTTAAAAGATGATTGGACTCTTGGCTACATTGTCGAGATATAAATGGGTGTACTTATGTATGATGTGTATGTATTTACAAAAAAAAAAAAAAAGTAAGTATTTATATCCGTTGTCTGGTACCCATAACACAAGCTTTGCTTATTTTGGGGCTAGACGGCGCTGTGTGTAATGTCCAAAAATATTTATTATATTATTATTATAAATGAGGTTAACAAAAAAAAGCAAAAATCATGCAATAAAACTTGTGAATCTGACTCCAGAGACGTCGACCAGAAATGTGTCCCTGGGGACTGTTACAGTATCCTCTTTGAAATGCAAAATATTGTTACAATACTTACAAAGAAGAAAATCCGTACGGAAGTGATTCAAAAATTTTGTAAAACAAGTTTTTCTAAGTAATTTTTCAAAAGGATCATTAAAACTTTAAGCCTCGTTTACTCGTCATTATACTAAAAAGGTTAGAAAAAACGTAAAAAATATACATACAATTTGGAGCGCCTCTCAGCGTGCTTCATACAAATGAATTTCTCACTTATTTTTGACACTTGATGATTAAACACCACGAAAATTTAAACACATGTTCTAATAATAAACATCTAGTTCTGCAGTGTGCCAGTTTTCTATTACATTTTATAGTTCAAACAGAATTGTAGTTTTTCATACAAATTGTTTCAAAAACGATTTCTAGTTAATAAAAACTGGTAGTTTTTACTTCATTCTTACATCAACTTCTTTAGCCATGCAGCGGGATTCATACAAACGAATTTCTCTTTAGTTTTTGACATTTACTAATCAATCACAGCGAAATTTTCAAGTCATAATCCCATGTCGAATACCTATTTCGATGGTTTTCCAAAATCTTATAAAATTCTTCTATTAACTAGAATTTTTTTTAAACTATTTCTATGAAAAACTACAATCCTGTATAACTTTTGAACTATAAAATTTAATATAAATCTGGCACACTCAAAACTTAGATATTTATTACTAAAACATGTTTTTCGTGTCAAAAATAAGTGCGAAATTCATTTGTATGAAGCACACTTAGAGGCGCTCCGAATCGTATTCTCTTTATTATTCTGATGAAGTTTGCTAAAGCTGCAGCTATAGTTCGTTTAAGCTCGGTTATAGTTATAACTTTTGAATTTTTCTGAATAAAAACTATCTTATGGCCTTCCCAGGTACTTAAACTTACATACATAACAAATTTCATCTAAATCGGTTCAGCAGCTTAAGCGTGAAGATGTTATAGACAGAGTTACTTTCGCATTCATAATATGAAATATAGATATCGCAGTAGTCATATTCATAGACAAACTAGCTAGTCCGGCAGACTTTGTTCTACCTGTAAAGTTGATGCACTGTAGCGCCATCTGTTACAACAAAGGGTAGGTAGGTAGCTATTACCTACGGCTACACCCGCGTGGATTTTTATTAGATACCTAGCTGACCCGGCGAACGTGGTTTTTTTTTTAAACAACTGCCGCACCAACCTTTTGTGAAAGGGTTGTACTAATTCAGAAACCTTCCCCGGCATGTGCATACCAGCTTACCTGTTTAAAATCGGTTTACCATTATTGCGCGAGTCCAACTCACACTTGACCCTGTCCAACTCGCACTTGACGTTTTTTTTTCCCTCTCAGAAAACTTCCCGGCGTGTGCATAACAACTTACCAAAATTTCATTAAAATCGGTTTACCATTATTGCGCGCGTCCGACTCACACTTTACCGTTTTTTTCTTTCATAAAAACCTTACCCTAACACTAACAAACACAACAAAAACAAATTACCCGAATTGGTCCAGCCGTCTTAGAGTTTTCCTTAGTGCGCGAGTCCGACTCGCACTTGACCGTTTTTTTCTTTCATAACAACCTTCTCCTGACAATAACAAACACAACAGAAAAAGAATTAGCGAAAGCGGTCTAGCCGTTCACGCGTGTTGGCGTGACCATGGGAAATAGGGATTCATTTTTATATATAGACAAATGTATAGACTTATTTTATTTTAGCTTTTTTCATTAATTCTTTAAATCCAGAAGTAATATTTGTAATATTCTGGTTACCTTATATTTTGAAGTAACTATCAAAATGTACTGTCATAGGCGAATATCTATTTAGAATGTCGCTTCAAGCTGCAGATTAAACAAACATCAAAAGCTGTTTTCATTGATATAGTCTTCTATTAGAGTTGACATCGAAAATATCTTACTGTAGTCATACATGCAATTAATTCAGTAAAAACAAAGTACTTTAAAACTTGTTATTTTTATTATCTATTTAATACCTTTAAACGAACAATTCTTGTTTATATGTATATGTATATATATTTATATATACCCTTGTTTTAAGGCAATGATAAACTGAAAAATATGACTCTTACTGACATCTATTGGCGAGTAGTAATACTATTATTTTTACTGACACAGCAACACAATAGCTACTTGACATTAGATGGCGTTGTTAAAAAAAGAGCAAAGCTCGGTCCCCAGGTACTAATATATACAGAATAGATACTTCCAAATTTATTTTTTTTACTTTTCATTACTGGCTACAGATTTTATACCACCACCTACTAAGCTTCACTAAAATCATTTGACAAAAGATGGCGTTGTTAAAAAAAAAGCAGATCTCGGTCTTCCAGGTACTAATATTTAACAAAATATGGAGCAATTGGCTATGTCGTTAAACAGAGCGTATTCCTGAAAAGGAGGTCTATCGATAGCTTAATAGGCGGAGCACTTACAGGAAATGTAAGGTTTGCAAGAATTCAAGTCCTGACTTAAAGACAAATTTTTTTTAATGTAAAATTTACTGAAACTTTGTTGTAAAAATAAAAAATACCTTTTTATTTTGACAAAATAAAGAGGAGATTCTAAATATTTTTAGGTTACTGGAACTCATGCTGGTTTTGGCACGTAATATTCCAGCAATATCAATATTAGAGCCCGGGATTAGAAATGAGCGGCACCGGTTTATTGGGCGGTCGCATATTATTGCAACTTCATTCAGCGTCGTCGATGCAATATGAAGAAAAGACTTATATTTTTAGTCTTGTGTAAACCAAATAATCTCAATTTCTTTTTATAACAGATAAAATTTTTAATGCTTTATGTACGCATTCGTACTATGGCTTCAGTGTAGTAGGCCATGCAAGCTCGTCTATGTTGATATTGAGTTCTGCGGTGTCTTCTGTATCAAAATTTGACGGGTCGTTCAAACACGAACTATTGTTTAAACAACCCTTCAACCTATTGTTTCTGTTCTTTAGCTAAAACACATTAATATGTAAAATAGCTTAGCAATCAGTTTAATTAATATAACGTAACCAGGCTTGGAGAGGTCAGTTAAATACACGATCAGTCGTTTCTTTATTGTATCTGTGGGTTGATACTTTATTTGTTTTCTAAAGGAATAGTTTGTTTGACATAAATCAGGTATAGGTAAGTAGTACAATTGAAAAAGACAGGTAAATAATATAACAATTGATCATTTGGAAGATTTGGAAATAAGTAAGGCGGGATTTATTTACAGTATGTTTTGATTTATTGCGCTTAACGATAAAGTTGTAACAGTAATATTTACCTTGTACCTATAGATTTAGATGGTTAAAATTTTAACTCCTATATCAATAAATGCACTGACGTAAATAAACCTTAAAAATGAACACTATGTAAGTTTTCGATATTCTGACCACTCCGCAGCGCTATAATCGTCTAGTAAAGTATTAAATTCATCCGCAAGCCTCGCAACGAACACATATTTCAAGAATTTGTTGTGGTATTAGTTCTTTTATATTTTACAACACTTTAATTATTATCTTGCAACTAGGTAGCTCGACAACAAGTCTTTTTCGTCATTGAAAGTTAAGGGCTCTTGTTTTTTGTTCCTTTCTCATAAACATTACACAATACACAAAGGCCGGGTAGATTTTTTGTAGTAAAGGAAACAAACAACACAATGCAAAATGTCGGATATCGACATTTTAACCTAACAAAAATAAAATGTATACTATAGTCTAAGATTCAAATGATATAACCGACTAATCTAAATTATTGTATAATATAATACTGCGATGAAGTATGATGTGTTTTAGAAGTGGTTAGCCTAAATTAGGTCGCATTATATGTTTCACTCATATTTTATACAGACATTCATGACGTCATTAGACGTTAAAATAATGAATGTCATTATTTAATAATATAAGTTGTACCCTAATTTATGATAAGTATATTAACTAACTATTATTTACTTGTTTCTACACTTTGCTTATAGTAACGAATGTCTCATAGAAGTCGTTCAAAATTAAATGAAAGCTTACTACTATTGACGTTTTTCATTTTGTTTTTTAATTTAATTATTTTTCTTGAAAGGAGACTATTAAACTAATGAGAAACTTAGTATTTTTGTATATTATGTACCAAACATATACAGAAAACACTCATTTACAATGTAATTTTTAAACTGTGAACCCAATAAACTTAAAACTTCTATATTATATCTCAGATTAGTTTAAAAGCTATTAATGCCACTGTCACAAAATGAACGTAATTTTAATATAAGCGCCTATTTCATAAATGTGTATATATTTGTATGTCGCCTTTTGCAATGCCCTGAAATAACATTTTTTTATTGAAGTTCGCATTAAAATAAGTAAATTGGTGCCTACTGTGCGTTATTACTATGTAGGTAGCATTTCTTAATGCATGTATTAGATGAATTAGGTTTTTCTAAGATAAAATTCGGTCAGAGTTTCAGCTTACACATTATTAATAAATTTTTAGTTATCACTCAACATGAATGCATAACAAAACATAGTCGTTTAAGAACTTTTAATACAATATAGATATAATTCACTCATTGTCTAGGCAAAAACTAAGTATTAACGAATCTAGGTACCTAATGTAAATATCAGATAATAATTACCCAAGTACCTAACACAAGTAAATATTTTGTCTGTACGGAGTACGTCTTTACTTTTGGTTTCTTATTTATCTTCATTAAGATGCAGTTGTCAGTTTTATAATTGGAGTATTTTGTAACTATACATAAATATTATTAAAAGATGGTTTTATGCATTTTCGAGCAAATGAAACGATATTTTACAACATATTATGTGCATATTGTCTTAAAAAACACTTATTGCACTCATCTTATTAAGTCTCTGTGAGAACGTATTCAGTTTTAAAGCTATTTGGTAGATATTCAAAGTTCTGGCCAATAAACTACTTGAACATGCATTCGTAGAGCATTTCTACCGGCAGTTCAGCTCCAACGGAGTCTCGTTTCGCCTTTGGGGGAAACTGTAGCACACTCCGACACGGTAATAGAATTTATGGACAGCAACCATGTCTGTTATTTGGACACGTCTTGTATCGAACTTTTTAGCTATTGGATTTTGTTATGATTTTATACTCGAAGCAGCTAATATAATAAAAACTAATAAATTTAAGAGTAAAGAAATCCTAAAACAAAACATATAAAACTAACTACTCGTACTTATATCTATAAAAAAATCTACCAAATAGTTGCCAAGTGGTAAGGTTGGCAACATTGCCATGTTTAATGAGTCATGCATTTTGATTTCCTTAAATATAGGATAAACTTGTAACTAAAAATGTTACACCATTGATGTCGTAGTGTTGTGAAACGATGTGATTGAAAAAAAACAAAATTAAAATTTTTGATAAAATCCTAGAGGGGTGAAATCTAAAAACCGGCCAAGTGCGAGTCGGACTTGCGCACGAAGGGTTTCGTACCATAACCTATTAAAATTAAAGGGAAAAAAAACACGTTTATTGTTCATCAAGGCGGGCTCCCTTAAATATTTGTTTTATTATTATTTAATTATTTATTTTTAAAGTGAATTATAATTAAATATTTTGCCAATATTTCAAGCGTCTACTTGTTGCCGTTATCAATATCGAGCAAAAACGAGCAAACAAATCACGTTTGTTGTATCGAAGCGCGCTTAAATATTTATGATATTCTGTTTTTTAGTATTTATTGTTAAAGCAGCTACAGAAACACATCTGTAAAGATTTCAATTGTCTAACTATCACGGTTCATGAAATACAGCCTACGGACAGACGAACGGACGGACAGCGGAGTCTTAGTAATAGGGTTTCGTTTCTTAGCCTTTGGGTACGGAACCCTAAAAAGGATTTAATAAAACTTGAGAAAATCCATCAGGGCTGCCATTCACTGCCCTGGGAAAACGTTGTAATAACTAAAATTTTACAGTTTTATTAGGTTATATAGGTATACTTTATTTATTATGTATATGTATGTATTATGTTATGTACCAATATACAGAACTCACTATTTACGATATATAAGTTAAATAAAAGATTTTCTTAGTATTTGATTTGTATTATTAGAGGATAAAAAGAAGTTGATCTGATAAATAAAGTTAGTAGAGTCGAATTGCGACTTGCAGCTTAAGGTACTTTGGCGCCACAACGAACTTTACGTCTAAATAAGGACGGTGACAATTGCTTTACTAGTGCGAGCTTTCTTAGAACCAGGAAAATTTGGTAAGTTTGGTGTAGACTTACCGCGCCACCTTGTTACAAAACACGGCGGCAAATCAGTTATGAAAATTGGCAATAAATCAGTAAGAAATGAGTCCTACATATTTATATTGATAATTTCTACGTTACAAAAATTGATTTTGAGTATTACTGTTGTAATAATAAAAATGATGAAATGCAAATGTCTAAAGCTAAATATATAGCCGAAGACGATACATCATTCGTGAACTTTGCTTCGTGCCTCATCGTTTATAACAAAAACGAACTCTCTTCGCCGATCTATCATTTTTACATAACAAAGAGTGAAATGCTCGTATTTTAATAAAATCTCTTTCAGTGGCGTTCACAATAATAGCTTTTTGTATTTTGCGAATGTGAGTAGGTACTTTATAACACAAGTGACAGTTTTTGTTTGTTAACATAATAGTCCAGTCAAGTATTGACGTCGCAAATGTATGTTTTAAAACCAAAATGATGGTTGATCAATTTACAAAATCAAAATATTAGATTTTAAAAACAATAAAGAATTAATTGATATTATGATAGATTAAGATAGATAGTAAGTTAGAATACAGAAATAAGATGGAGAAAGTAAGTTTACATATTTTATTTTATCTGTGTTTTTACAAAAAAAAATTCGTTTTCCCACTTTTAAGGAAAAATAAAAATAGTCATAAATGTTTGATAAGTTAATAAGTGTTTCGTAATCCTTTTTAAGCTATTTCAAGTTATAAGTAAAAAAAACGAAAATATAAACATATATATGTAAGCACCAACTTGCTAGCTGTTTACACTTTTGTAAAAAAAAAACCTCACCTTAAGAAAAAAAATATTTTTTCCCATAAGTGAGTAGACTAATAGCAATAGTGGTCAAAAGTCAAATTTTGTGTTATTGCATAGAATGCTTTTTATACAACCAAAATAAATATATAATTCTAAAAAGATTAGTACCGGGTCTGCATTTTTTCACCTTGGTGTAAAAATTTGGAGACACGATATCAAGTTAATAATTTGTGCCTACTTCCAGCCACCTGTGCTGAAAATCGAGTTAAGATGCTTCGTTACGACTTTTGATAATAGTGAAATGTTTGCCTCAGCCGTTGTAACGCCTCACTGCAGGAGCAAAGGTCTCTCCTAAAAGAAAGAGGCTTAGGCCATAGTCCACCGCACTGGCCAAACTAATTGGCGGATACTATATTTGAACTATATATGTAATAATGTGTGTCTATATAGTAGCACACATAGAACTTGGTTAATAATACCTACGTTCCTTATCAAAAGCTGTGTCGACTAAAAGGAAAATTACGCGGAGATTAAGTGTCCTGTAATTTAGTGCCAATTAGATCGGTCCTGAGCGACTCAAGTAGTTTTAGCTTAAGGGAAGATAAGAATAATTTGCTTTCTGTTTCACTTATTTCGTAGATGTGGTTTATTCATTGTGTTGTTAGGAAAAACTTAAATGTCATTACCGCAATCCTAAATGGATTTAGCGATGTGGCAAAAATGATGATTAAATAGAGCAAATTAGTATTTTTATGGCGAGAGTGCAGTTTTGATGCTAAGTGTAGTGAGAATTTCAGTAGACGTCGCCCAAGCTAAAAATATTTTGTGACCAACTAATACACTATACTTTTCATCTCTTTCTATAAAAAAAGAAAATAAAAGGCGCTTTTAGACACAGCTCATGAAAAAAAGAATCTATTAATAAAAAAGTAGAAATAATGTTTAAAGTAAAATAGTTTATGAAAAAAATATATTAACATTTTTAACTCAGAAACGGCTCCAACGATTTTCATGAAATTTAGTATGCAGCAGGTTTTGGGGGCGATAAATCGATCTAGTAAGATTTCATTTTTAGTAAACGTCATTTTATCCATGTTTTTGGGCAACGAATATGACTTTTCCTGACATCTATTGGCGAGTAGCAATACTATTATTTTTGCCGACACAGCAACACTAAAGGTTCTTAACAATAGATGGCGGTGTTAAGCAACACTAAATCTAATTGACAATAGATGACGTTGTTAAAAAAAACAAGCGAAGCTCGGTCTTTCAGGTACTTTTGACTTTAAGTAATTTAAAAAAAAAACGTGTTTCACCGAAAACAACCACCTTATTTAGTATAGTTGTAAATGGTTAATCTATGCTGCTCCGCTACATCGCAGTCCTGAACTCCTATTATAAGTTTTTAACAGTTTGAGCTTAGAGTGAATATTTCCCCATCTCGTTTCAACTGTGTGGAGTAGCATTTCATCATCCTAGAACGAACTTTTGTCCTGCATAGTTCAAACTCGGCAATCGTTTGTGTTTTAGATTATGGAAGTTTGGTAAATAGTTCATTTTAAAGTTAAACTGTATCATGTTATAAATTAAACCATTTAATTTTTTTTCACATTTTTGTATATTTATTTATTTCTATTTAAGTATCAGAATAAAAAAACTATGGTGCTTCTTTTTCACAGATGACTGCCGCTTCGCTAGTCTAATGAAATGGCATGGCGCCAGTATTTAAATACCAATTTCATGCAGTTACAATACAAGGTTTTATTTACAATTCACATAAATACATAAAAAACTTAAGTAAATACATACATACATTACAAACATAACATCACGTCTGTTTCCTAGAGGGGTAGGCAGAGACCAAAGTCTGCCACTTGCTACGATCCTGGAATACCTCTCTTGCCTCATCTATACGCATCAATGCTTTCATATATTTTCTACGATTCCGAGTACTCCTGGCCTGGCCGTTTCTGATAACGTACTCAATTTGATCTACATACGTTTGCCGAGGTCTACCTCTACCGACCCTACCAATTGCTTCTGATTCATAAATCTGTTTCGTGCATCTATTTTCGTTCATTCTGTCAACGTGTCACCACACTTTCTTAAATACATAACAAACATAAAACACATATTAAGGAAATTTTAGTTTATTAATTACTTTTCTTAGGTAAATGAAACCATTGAGGACCATTACGTAGATAGTTTAAGTTATAAACCATACAAATTTCACCGAAAATAATGTTTCTAGGACATTGTTAGATCCCTTTTATAAATCATAACAGCAGTAGCATTTTATATATAAATGCCTGAACTTTACGGGAAGCTGATTAGTACTTGCTGTGCAATTGCTTTCTCCGTTGAATTTGGAGGAGAACATTTTTATTATATGTCACTTTCGTGCACATTTGTAATAATTAACAAAAAATACTAAAAATGTGCACGAATTTGTTCGCCGTCTTTTTGCTTCGTGCTGAAATTAAATTTTTCTGCAAATAAAAAACAAAGTGCACATGCAAGTTGGTATATTAATGCCTACCGCGTCTTTTTTATGTGTAGTATTTCTTTATGCATATAAATATTCTGGCTCTACGGTAGTATGTCTTTGCTTAGTTTTTTGTTTATTTTAATTACAATGCAGAGCATTTACTTCTGATATGTAATAAAAGAAGCTATAGAACTTAAAAACTAAAACTTTACGCGTCTTTTTATATCACAACTCGCGGGCACAACTAGTATAAATATACTAAATTTATTTCTTTTATATAAATATACAAATAGGCAGAGATACGAAAAGAATATAACGACAAGGGTACCGAATTAAACATTTAGCTCCCATGACCTGAATGAACAGATCAATGTTTATAGATTCGAAAACTTTGAAACCTCCTACCCCTTTTTAACTAAAGTAGGCAAAAAAAAAGCAACATATTTCCGTAGTGTACAATGTGTCACAATATATTCCTTTCAAATAATTTACGTTTGCCTCACGTAACTGTGGCTACGTTAAAAGCATGTCATGCCGACACTATTTGTCACGTGCTAAGTGATTTCCCGGGTAGGAACTTTGCATGCGTCACAATCTGGAGACTCACTGCCACTCACTTACTTTATGTCCCCGTTTGAAGTCTACAAGTATGTTTTACCTAACGTACCTATCTAAGTTTAAATATTATTTGAAGATGCAACAGCGATTTTTTTGCAAATGGCTGTTTAATTTTTAAGTTCCTCTGAAACCGCACTGCACGTGATTATTTACTTTCTAATGAGCAAGGATATATTCTTTGTCAATGCCGAGCGGTGTGGTGATAATTAGGAAGTAGCCGCGGGCATCATTTTAAACAATTCATTCTATTATACTAGCGGCAGAACACAAACAGGAAAGCAAATACTCCCCTCAGACTTAAGGGTTTGTGAGTTCGGGATCTGACGATTCTTTTAGACTAGAGATGGCAGCAGCACTCTATATGGGGCTGGACTTGCGACTTGTATAGTATCATCATAGTTCAGACATCTTAACCTCAAGAATATACTCTTTTGTTGCGTATTTTTTAAGTTAAATACGTTAAGAAAAACAAATTTCTTGCAAAGACTCCCTTAATTCATTGTAAAGAGGACACGTCAACGAAATGAAATCATATATTACGGCCGGACTAGTTTCAATAAAAGGTTTTTTTTGCATGATCCCTCGAATTTCCGACGTCACTATATCGTTCTCTGCTCCTTTTGGGCTGGATTCATATTTTAATGTCACTTATGTGACACAGATTGAAGGGTTATTTACAACAAAACTATGAGTAGTGAATGCCGGGAATCCTGGCCATTTTTTAGATGTTACACTCTAGATATTTTGAGAAACAGGCAAATTTAAAATATATAGTCATTTCTAGCTTTTGTCCGTGGGTCTGCTAATCGATAACCGAAGTAAGTGCCGCATGGCTACTTCGGTTATCGGAGGAATTGTCGATTCCTAAGGCAACTCCTTGATTGTAGTAATATAATTGCCCGTTAAAAATTAACTTTAGGTAGCTACAGCTGTAGCCATAGGAATTCGGTTCTATTTATTAAACGCAGCAACTTTTGAATTTTATTAAACGCAGCAAGGTATAAGGCCCCATATACTGACAACTGCGCCGCCACTAGATATTGTTTATTTCTTCTTCGTACAAAAGCTTGTTTTAAATAAGGGAAATAATCAAAAATACTAATTAGCAATATCCTATTTTTAGAACGTGTTTTGTTGTTTATCGATAATATCTGTTGCTTTAATATTTGGGTTTCCACTAAAACTTTTAGCTAGCCGCCTTTAGCTAATGCCCAAATAAAAACTCACTGATTTCTTCTACAAACAAAACAAAAAGTTGTAAAAATAGTTTATGACTCGTAAGTATGTTTCATTTTTTCACTTTATTAAAATACACGCACACAATGCGCTGCTGTGCAGTATATGGGGCCTCAAGAAAATCCGATTCGTACATACAAAAAATTTCTCTCTTATATTTAACAATTCCTGATTCACGAAATTTTAAAGATATGATAGTTTCCAAATAAATTGTATAGGATAAAATAATAAAGGATTAAATTTCTGCATATAAATGCTTGCAACTAAGATTTTTTTACAAGGATATTGGAAAACCACAGACATAGATATTCAGCTTGAAACGATGTCTGCAAAAACAAGTATAAAATTAGTGTATAAAGCACACTGCTTGGCAAATCGTATTCTCCTAAACAATCTCAGTTTTTCTTTTTAATACTTCTAAGGTGGCAAACAAGTATATGGTCCGCCTGATGGTAGACGGTCACCGTAGCCTATTGCATGATTGTAATTTTAAACATGCTCATTGTCAGATTATTTCTTATGAGTTTAATTGAAATGCAAAAACAACGTTTACGCTGTGTATTTAGGTGCACATGTAACTCCAAGAAAAGTGTTTTTCCGTAGAAATTACAGTATATATTATTTCATTTCATTTCCAAGGTAACTTAAATCGTTTTTCTCGTTCAATGGCGACCGCAAACTCGCGGCAGAAAATGTTTTACAAAACATCAATCAAAACGATTTCTACGTACAAACAGCAATCGCGAGCTTTCAAAAAACCCGGACCGTTCAGAATTGTCCAGGATGTCCGCCAGACCCTCGTCATGTACACAATGTATTGTGACATTCGGTTATTTTTGTATGTTAAAAAGTACTTGATAAATTGATTCTGTGTATCAACCTATATAATTTTATTTTTAAAAACACTTGTATTTAAACAACATAAACTTTAAACTTAATAAAGTTACAAAAAGGTTTATTCTATTTTTATATTTCTCGCTTCTCCTGAAAAGTAGCCATTCAGCGTTTACTATATTTTACACAGAGTGGTTAATGTATAGAAGGAAAGTTGACTTGGAGTGCTTCGAATATTCAGTAGACGAAGCATCTAAATCCAATAAAAGACTCGATCTTCGTGTCTTTCGTCTCGACGAGCAGCACATATCGGAAGAAAATATTATTTATTATTATATTCTAAATCGATTTGTTGCTTGAATTCTCAAATGTCACGTACGACACAGTACCTATAGAAATAGAAGTAAACCAATATTGATACTTTTTCATCGTTTTATTACTATGTAAGTATGAGTAGCGCCTAGCATGTACGTGATTTGTGTGTAAATAGCTCAGAGTAAACGGTTTAAAACTTCGAGAAACCAATTCAATGCTTTTTGGAAATACTGGCTTTCTATTTGAAATGAAACAGTTTCTTCTAAAAATTTAAGTTAAGCTTGCCTTGCCGATCACGAAGTCTTTAAGTTAACCTTACTTTACTTAGCTCTTAAAAACCAGCGAAGCTCCATCAATCCTTTATTTATGGATTGTGATGATAAGTAGTTGATCGTTTCAGAAAACTAACACAAAAGTAAAGAACTTAAAAAAAAAAAATTTATATATATAGGTTAAGTGTACATTACGAAAATTTATCATGCATTATCAAATTAACTTCAACAAAATACTTTTAACACCAGGGAAATTATTTTCATGAAATCTACGGTATAGCACAGATTACGGCCCTTTATTTTGCAATGATTTATTTTGCCGTAAAGTCAAAACAGAGTGTCTCAGAAGATACATTAATGAACTATATATTTTTATCCGTGTTCCAACGTTGATTTACCTACCATTTTTAACGTGTAAAACCCAACTTATACAGCGCAAGCGCTTTTGCGACACTATTTTTATTACGTTTAGGCAATGAAAGTAGATGCGTGAGAGTTTACTGTACCCTATTTTTTCTTTCTTGTCTTATTTTAACTATAAATCAAGAAAACTATGATTTCTGCTTGAAAAAGAAGAATGTAGTTCAATCTTATTGTTTTGTTATGATTGTGCATTTCGGTTTTTTCGTATTTGGGCCAAAATAGTGTTCTTGATTTTAAATTTACGTAAAATTAACGCAGACAATGTAAAACTACAAGTTTACAGTTTACACGTGAAACTGTTACTGAAAGTTGTGTTGTGTCATTTGTCTCACAATGTAAACTTAGCTTTAATATCAGCATAGCACTTAAAAATAAAAAATATTTTTTTTTTTTTAAGAACTTGCTTTTCTAAAAACATTAGAATCATATAAAAATTCAATCTAACCGAAAATTGTACTAGAAAGTAAAAAATTATTTTTCAGAATGAATATAATTTTTTTTACACTACACATGCTCTGAAAGCAACTTCATGCATAGTCAAAAATAGGGTTGAAAGTACATGTTTGCAGAGATTATTACTTTCTTTCCCGTTTAGGGGGAAGAAATGAAAATAAAAAAGCACTTTCTATTTAGAACAGCTTTTAAATAATCAATTTGCAGAGATTATTACTTTCTTTCCCGTTTAGGGGGAAGAAATGAAAATAAAAAAGCACTTTCTATTTAGAACAGCTTTTAAATAATCAAATAGCTTCTTTTTGTTTGGTACAGTGCCATCTGTGATAATAGAAAAAATAACTCACTATTTATAAACAACAGAAAACATAACCACAGCTTGTAATTATTCGGCACAGCGCCATCTATGTTTATAAAAGTGAATTAATATTTGTTAAGTAAATTAAAACTTTAATTAATTATATTTTATTATCCTCGCATTTGTAAAACACTATGTATCACTCTGGATGAAAGACGATTCCCACCTCGTATGTTTTATGGCTTCAAACTACACCCTCGTCGGTAATCAGTCACTTTCACCCCTTGGTGAACAATGTACTATTACACTACTCATGCTCTGAAAGAACCTTCATGCATAGTCCCTCAACGGTAATCAGTCACTTTCACCCCTTGGTGAACAATGTACTATTACACTACTCATGCTCTGAAAGAACCTTCATGCATAGTCCCTCAACGGTATTCAGTCACTTTCACCCCTTGGTAAACAATGTACTATTATATCCACATACGACTGCAAGAAAAGCAAAGCGTCGCTACACACGAATATTTGACGATTTAGAGTTTTAGTGGATATTAAGTGAGAGTTTATCAAGTAATTGTATGTAAGTACAAGTTTTTACTTTTTTTTATGTTATACTTTTTAGTGATAATTTAATTGAATTTTTATAGTTTATTAACCAAGTTTCATTAGTTGGGTGATGAGAACTTGGAGAACGATATTATGTTCAATATAAATTAGTAATTAAATTTTCAGTTAATTTTTCACGTTCCACCCTAATGTCCACCTTCAGTGCACTACCTGCATATGCCAAGAGGTGATAACATCAAAATGAACATCAAATTCGTGATCTGCGACCCTCAAAACCCCCGGATACCCATTTTGAAGATTTTAAAATTTTTCACCTCCACCTCTAGGTTGTACCCCTGGTACAACTCTGGGAGGGGGTTGTTGGTCAAAGTAAATGTGGAATATTGTATTGTCATCCAAGCTTAGTAAGCATGCTAAATTTCATCGAAAGGTGATAACAGGAAGTATGTTTTATTAAGCTTGCAACATTCCACTACAAGATGGAAGGAAAAAAAACAAAAAAGGAAGCATTGTGAGTAAAATAAAAGCGTCCCCCCATCTTTATATAAATAAAAAGATTATTAAAATATTTTAGGAAACTTGGCAGCCTCAGCCCCACTCACTTAACGAATGAGAGAAATTAAATCTTAAAAAATATTTAATAGTGATGTAGACAATTATCTAATTTGGCCAAGCGTGATCGTCAAAAGTGGTAGGACCCAAATACCGTTGTGTTAATTAAGTAGTAACCCAGTTGTTTTAGAGGTACATCAGAGTAATATAGCAAACAATAGTGTACAAATAAGCGTGAAAGAAAATAATCAAGAAATAAATATAGCTAAATCTATGATCATAAATAATGTCCACTTTGAATTTTTCACCATTTCTAAAGTCAGTACAAAACCACCTAAACAAAGCAAATACGCAAATATTAGAACTAAAGGGACAAGTACTAATGAGTTATATGATTTTCCGTCATCCCTACACAAAGGAACCCTAATTGATGCTACTTCCACATTTGAAAGTAAAATCCATACAAATGCTAAATCCATTCGATTTGTCGTGTGGGAACCAGGTAGCTAGCGTTCAGGACTTGCGACCTGAAAGTAGGTTTAAGGGGCGCCCCCTTACGATGAACATCAACGCTCGCCTACACTAGCTAACCAGCCAAAATAGTAAAACCCTACTAACGCCGTTAACCGTTGGACATGGATTACACATAGTAATTACTGTATCTCTTGGCAGACCTAGCTCTTTAGTGGGCTATATAATTATTATGGCTGGTACAATCTTTGTTCCCACTTTCCTACTTTTATAGAAGATTTATCTTTACCTAGTTGAAAATGTCCTAGAAACAAGGTCACAAAACAAAACGCTGCTATTACATAACTTGACCGTAACTGGAAGCTTTTATATTGAGAGCCTGTTTGTTTTCGCCTGGTGGCGCCCCAGTTTAGAGTAGGGCTATAAATTTTTGGTAATCCAACGCCAATGTGAGATTTTCCTTTGAACTCAAAAACAAATGAACTAACTAATTAAAAAGTGATAAATGAAATCAACAGCATTAGATGAATTATTTAGTAATACATAATTTATCTCAAAAGTATAAATAAAATCAACAGATTTAAATAAATTATTTAGTAATACGTAATTCGTCTCAAGGTTATTCTCAATCAATAGTTTACAACCTTCTTTTATGAAATATAGAATGGAAACAAGGTTATTGTTTTCTTTAATCTATTGGAGTGAAAACAATTGTGACGCTTTTTGAATTATCAGTTCTTCACGTCTATAAATTCACGTCATCGTCGATTGAAGCATTTTCTAACCAGCTCTTTGAGGCGACCGCTGAGCGGACACTTCCCGAAGAAGCTATTATACAAGCTTCTTTAAGAATTGTTCTTATCCAGCTTGCTATCACAATACGTGAAGCGGGTTTAGCAACTCCTCTGATTGTAATAAAGATATTAAATGATTTTGCAGTATTACGTCTTTCGTTTAACAATGTTATAGTTTTGTCTATCCAAAAAATAGGAATTAAATTTTGATTCGATAAATTTGGAAGAAATTTCCAATTTGACTGTCTATAATAATGGGTATCAGTTTTTGAGCCAAATTTAGGCAAAAATATTGAATTATCGCAAGTTTTAATAAAATGATCAGGATCAACTCTTAATAATGTTAAGTCATGTATACGTCGTCCAGAGCATAGTAATAGTAAAATCGACGTATGACTAAATTATTTGAATTGACAGTATAACTAGCTAGAAATGAGCTTAATTTATTAACGTCCCAAATAGGTGCTTTAGTACTTTTTGGATTTTTTAGAGCGATTGATTTTAGAATATGTTTTACCAGGATGTGCGACGTCAAATGACTTGATGTTTCAGAGTTACATAGCGTAGAAACTACAGACTTATGTAGGAGAATAGTATTGTATGATAATTTATTAATTAAATATAAATCTGATAAAAAATGTGCTAACTGAGAGCCAGTAGGATTTTTTGGATCAACATGTTGTTGTTGTTTAGCCTATAACATCCAGCGTTTCCAAGCTACTTCGTAAGTTTTTAGGGTAGATATTCGCCAAGAGTTTTTAAGCAATAATAACTGTTCATTTCCAAACTTCCAGGAGGATGTGCAGAACTTTCAGCGGTGGTTGTCCCGTCGCCGTGTCGATTCGATGTTTGTGTAAATTGGTTACAGTGAGCGGCGCTTCGAGCGCTGGGGCTTTTAGGTCTGCCCGCTAAAACACTTTTTCCCAACGGGGGCTACTATTAAAAATATTCCTGTTGACCGATTCAGGTGTGTGTACTTTGGGAATAAGAAACGGCGGTGGGAACACCCACGCTAGCGGGTAATTCCATGGAACACTGAACGCGTCGTGATATAGCGCTTGACGTTCTTTCAAATCTCGGGATACATAATTGTATACTACATGGGCCGTTTTGGATGCGAACAAATCTATCACTGGGTTTTTCCACTTTGCAAACACCATTTCCACGCCGTCTGGTAGCAAGTGCCACTCCGGAGGCTGAAGATGACGCGATAGGTGATCGGCATGATTGTTGTATCTGCCTGGAATATGGTGTATGCTGAAGTGTATTTGGTATTGATCGAGCAATGTAAGAATTTGATAGGTTATGTTCATAAGAGGCGTGGATTTTGTTCCTCCTTCTTTTCGTAAGTAAGCAACTACCGTTTTGCTGTCGCATTGTATCAGGACTGAGCTGCCTTGCAGGAAAAGAGCATGTTCCTGAAGAGCATGTAGTATAGCCAACATTTCCTTCTGATTGCAATGTAGGTGCTATTCTTCTGGGGACCAGTTGCCCCATAGAGCCTGATCGTTCAACTGTGCTCCCCACGCTAGGTCCGATGCATCGGTAACCAGGAAGTGCAGTGGGGGAGGGTAATGTAAGGTTGTTGGTAGCTGGCAGTTCTGGGTCCACCAACTCAGTTCGTTGCAAACACTTTGTGGTAGAGGGTATGTTTTTAACGACTGTTTCGGCAGTGAGTTCAGAAACAATAACGTTTGTCGATGATGTAGTCGACCTCGTGGGATAACAAAACTGGCAAAATTGAGAAGTCCTACTATTCTCTACAACGTTTTTATTTTCGCTCTGCCTTCGCCGAGTATCAGATTTACTTTTTCTACTACGATTTCGGTCTTTTCTTTCGGCAGGGTTTTCAGATTGACTTTTTTTTTTTTACCACTAAGGTGGCAAACAAGCCTACGGTCTGCCTGATGGTAAGCGGTCACCGTAGCCTATGGACGCTTGCAACACCAGGGGTATCACTCGCGCGTTGCCGACCCTTCAGAAATCTAATAACTTCTTTTTTGAAGAACCCCATACTGTAGTCCTTAGAGAAAACCTTGGCAGGGAGCTCATTCCACAACCCAAAAAGAACTTTCACCTTATTTCCTGATTTAACACATTTACATTTATACCTACAAATATGTACACTATACTTTGATGAACATGTAAAGAGAAACAAAAGTTCTGCGAAGTTAATCGATAGAGCTTAACGATTTAGCGGGCGGAGGGAATCAAAAAGTTCGCTCATTTAGCTGATCACGTGACCACTGCCCCATTGTGCTTCGAATTAGTTAAATTCATCAGCTTTCGAGAAAATTGAGTGAGAATATCTTTGCTTTTTGCTTATACTTTTATACTGGTTCATATTTATGTATTTATCGATAAAATTATGACTAAGCAAGGCATCCATGATTTTTTTTATTTTTTTTCTTACTTGTTTTATTTGGGGAAAAAATGTGGTAAGGCGAACATAAGGCGAAATGAATAATCTCAATAGACTTTCTTATTCTCGCTCATTACGGCTTGAATCCTTTTTTTTTTTAAATGTTAGAATTTTGTTCACAAAATAGGACATTCAGTAAACTATTTAATCGCAGTTGGTAAGAAATGTATTAATATGTAATTAATAGTCCATAATTTTATAACCTGGGTTTATGTCTGCTTTAAATTGTGTACTCTATATGGTCAGAACGTTTACTTTCACCGCTTTCTTCGGCTTCGGCTTCTTGCCATAACCCTAGAAAACTCTAAAAACTTTGCAATTAAAACTTCGGAAGTACAGATAATACATTTTTAAAATATTTCTATTAACTCTTACTTCACGATTTCTTTTCCCGAAGAGCTTTACCGGAGTGCTAAGTGCTAAGTGGCTGAATACAAACCCACATCATGTGGTTTACATCCTCTTTTCAACAACCACTTTAGTCCTGTGTGACAGGTGGGTCTTTCGCTGCAACACTACTTCTGCATAGCACTGTATTTAGACTAAGATGATTTTACATATGTTCCATAAGTCATAAATACCAGCTTAATAGTGTTAAGTGGTAAAATGAAAGACAAGAGACAGATGAATATACCCGTTTTCCTATTCTAGACAATAACTAAATAAACAAAAGACTATATATTTATTGGCTAAACTAACTACTTCTAGCATAAATGAATTTTATTCAAATGTCAATTTAGCTTCATTATATTAAAAACCTATGTTAAACGTTCACTAACTGTAACCCTTTTAAAATATAATATAAATATATTTTTTTTTTTTTTGTAATTACATATATATCATACATAAATACACACAGACTCCAAACACGAATTTTGTCACAAAAATGCTGTTCCAGTGCGGGAATTGAACCCACACCCTCTGCACAGCAGACAGTCACACTACCAAGTAGCCTGCGAAGGAGTCAAAATAATTACAGCGTTATTAACGTAGTAGCTTAGTTTTCGTATATCTATGGTAACGCTTTAACATTCTAGTTATAGCGACATAACTACACACTAATTGGGAAAGTTCTCTTCGTAACTGTTAGGTGGCCGTTTTTATTCTTTCCTTATTTCCCCCGAGATAACTTTCACATCACGGGGGCACATGTACGTTTGCCAACCCTCTCTCACATTTCCGTCCGGGATTTTTCCTGAAAGAGGCCCTTTAAATTTAAAATCTTCCAGCACTAGGTCGCAGCTAAAAGTCCACCAGGTTTTCACGCGCGTGCTTTTTTGCTTGACATTTTATGGTCCTTACGTGCCTATAAATGAGGATAAATTGTATCACGATAACTGTTAACTAAGACCTTTTGACTCGGTTCTACGACGGGCTGTGAGAATTGTCGACGATCCCAAACTCACTTGCGGTATCGAGCCCTTAAGTCTGAGGAGAGACTTTGCCTCACTGTGTGTGTTCTACCGCTTGTACAATGGATTGTGTTCTGAGGAATTGTTCGAAATGATGCCCACGGCTACTTTCTACCATCGCACCGCTCGCCATCGACAGGGAATTCATTCTCACACTTTGGAACCAAAATGGTCGCGTACAGTGCGGTTTCAGAGAAACTTCCTCCCGCGAACCCTTGGGTTGTGGAATGAGCTCCCTGCCAAGGTTTTCTCTAAGGACTACAGTATGGGGTTCTTCAAAAAAGAAGTTATTAGATTTCTGAAGGGTCGGCAACGCGCGAGTGATGCCCCTGGTGTTGCAAGCGTCCATAGGCTACGGTGACCGCTTATCATCAGGCGGACCGTAGGCTTGTTTGCCGCCTTAGTGGTATAAAAAAAAAAAAAAGAAATTTGTTAGCATAAGAAAGATGGTGGCTTGCTCAGTTATATTTTTATAAGTGTGAGAATGACTATGGCAAAGAAAACGCAAACTTGTTCCATAATAAAGATTCCAACGTGTTTGCAGCGTATACAATGAATTTTAGTCATAAAGTCTCTATTAGGACTTTTTAACCGAAATTCATGATACACGTACACAAATACATGCGAAATCAGAAATATAACTATGGACGAAATTCAATTTCTTGTACTTACACGATCTCGGTCTCTGTCTCACTCGGTCCTGGTCTTACATATAGTTCATTTTATCTCTCTGCTAATATGATGGTAACTTAAAACTCCTAAAAACTAAGTAACAATGCTGTTCCTTGCAGTTTCTGAAAAAAACTACTTATCACATCTAGTCTACGATCAATATTTTACGAGATATAGCCTTTCCTAGTTCGACAGCTGTCACCTGGCGTAAAGATTCTGATGAAATCTATCACTTCTGTCAAGAACCTACTAGTCTCCGATCAATATTTTACGAGATATAGCCTTTTGTAGTTTGACAGCTGTCATCCGAAATAAAGATCCTGATGAGATCTATCACTTCTGTCAAGAAACTACTAGTCTGCGATCAATATTTTGCGAGATCTCTTTCTCTGTATCTCTCTCTGAAAAAAAAAAATAGTATAATATATAAGATAGGTGGGAAAAACATTGGGAAGTTATTCTAGAAGCGTTACTCTTTCATGAGAGACTCACGCTCGATTTCACTACCCATATTTTTTTCATACCACGGGCCTTATATAGATTCTTAAGGAAAACTCCAAATAAAACCCAGAAACAGAATCTTATACCTAACTTTAAATTAAAGAAATTCCAGATGTTTATTTAGAATTTTATTGTAAAAAAGTTACAATTGAAATGTATTTGGCAGTTTGGAGCCGAGCGTTGGATCTTTGCCAATGGGTCCTATGTAACAATGGCACATATTCTTTTATTATTACATTAATCTACAAGTTTTTATTTAATATTAGTATATCTTCACGGTTTTTATCCCCAAAAGAGGGTAACCGGAGACTGGATACCAATCACATAACAATGTGGGGGACTGCTTTTTTTCATTAATGTTTATTTAATGTCTGTATTTTATTTTAGTTTTCAAACCTTTGTATCAATATGTAATGTTATAGCATTTCTGAAATAATTTAAAAGAAATATAAAATACACCTGATTCAATATTTATGAAAAGTAAAACCGATGCTGTGTACAAAGGAACCCTAGTCAATTTTCCGAAGTAAATAAATGGTAGACTCGCAAAGCTAGTTGATCAGTCATTCACGTGGCAGCTCAACATAGGAGCTTCTGTCAGTAGGAAGTTATACTACGTAGTTGGATAATTTACACATTTTAATGTATATCTCTGTATAGCATATTGTGTAGTTAAGAGGCTATACTACCTAAATTTCTTTTTTTCTGACAAATATTTTGCCGAATCCGCTGAACAGATCCGACTAAAATTTAATAAATGTGTTCTTCAGGATATATATGGTTTAGATCCTGAAAAACGTGAAAACACGATCAATGAACTTTTGTTCGATAAAAAATAATCCTAAACTGACCCCTTTTTACTGTTTTTTTTTAAGTTAGCGCAAACAAATCTTCAAAGTTCTAAGTGCTATTGGTATGCAACTCTGCTAAAGCAAAGCTGTGATAGTGCTGTAGATCCTAATTCAAAGCATTTTTTTACAACTTATTTATTTTATGTATTTTAACAAAAAAATAAAAAAAAAATTTGGCACGCACGCTCAGTTACATATCGCGTCATTCTTGTCTTTACTTAAGTTTTCTGTCGCGTACTGGTAGTACTGTCCCTTGATAGTAAATTTTTTAATCTACAGTAAGATTCAAGAAACGTTTCGAACATCTAAATATTGATGTTGCTCCATCTATTTTAATCTCATCCATAATTCAAACAATCATTACAAGAAATATATATCTATAGCAATATGATTAAGCTAAATTCTTTAGCTGTTTTCTGTTTGAACGCGCTAATATCTGGAACCATAACTCGGATTTCAAAAAATCTTTTAGCATCTGATAGCCTAATTCTTGAGAAAGGTTATAAAAATAAAAAACTGGTTGCCTGTAAAGTCGGTATACGGGCGAAAGTTTTACGTGACAATGATTTTATGTCTGTCTCTCTCGCTCTTAGGCGGGCGCGTGCCTCTCACTCGCTCTCATTGTGAGCGCATAACGTGAGCGGAGCGTAACGCAGTTTCTTGAAGTGTCACCCGGCAAACCAATTTATAAGACGTTGTCACGTCAAAAAAAAACATCATGCTTGGAGTTTGTGTTAGCAATGACATATTGTGAGATATGTGTCGACTAAGGTTGCTTATTTGTGCAACCACAGTGGCTCGTTTAAGGGGCTTATTGCGGAAAATATACACAGCGTAATTGATTATATAGTATACATATAATGCATACAGCACACTAAATAACTAATCACTTGACTTCCCATTTCATTACAGGTTCATAGAGTTTTTTGCGCACAACATGATGAAGGCGTAACTGAAAAAGAGCTCACTCATAGATTCCGTAACTAATGTGACTATTATTTGTCTAAGGTATAGTTGTAAATATTTAAAATTATATATGTGTATACATTTTAGTTAGTTAACATTCAAAATTTGATAAATAATTGAATTATTAATGTCCGCAAAACACGGAATTTGTTGGTTTTTTCAGATTCAGATTTCAGATAATGTAATTTGAGCTGCGATCGGATTAATTCTGTCAGCAATAATTAATCAAATCAGGAATTTGTATTCAGAGGCTTAAATTAAATTTTCGTATAACCGCAAAAGTTGTTGTTTTATTTCGAGCGCTAATTCATTTGCAATAAAATTTGAACTCTGAATGGCTATTGGTTGCATTAATTTGTTTATCTGTATTTTATTTACTTTTATGCCTATATTATATATAACAGCCTTAAATACAAGACACGACAAATACTTTTTTTGCACTAGAAATAGTTCATACAATACGCGATCTTATCGCCAGATAGCAATTTTATCAAGACATAGTAGGAAGAAAGCGCAATATTAAAAGACAGTTTAAAAATATATACAAATATCATACATAAAAATATGGAGAAAATTCCTAAAAAGCAAAAAAATATACATAAGTAGATACCCAACTAGCAAAAATGCGATAAAAGAAAATCTTATAATACAAAGGAGTGATATCAAAGTCATACAAAAGTAACCTTTGTGACTGCTGGTCATATATATGTATTTCTTAAAGCGTTTTAGCTGTATAAGGCTTAACAGCAAAATTGTGACATTAACCTATCATACAAACGTACCGTAACCACTTGTTATTCTAGTTGTGTATGCAAAAAAATGTAATTGTAACTAAAATACTTTACTTCTTTTACTCTTGAAAATTATAATAAAAATACTACAGGTATTTCGTAACTGACATTGTGGACTAACTATTCGCTGTAATAATTTATTATCACTTTAGCCAAATTTCAAACTTTTTCTTGTCTTAAACGTTCCACAAACAGAAAAAGAAATATAATTTAATTTATTAATGTCGCTTGTGATTGGTCAGATAAATTTATAGGGAAGACGTCATGAATTATTAATTTCCGTTTAGTTACATATTCAAAGTGGGATTTTCGGTGTGTTTTTGTTATTTCTACAGAATATAAAAGAGCTGAGGACGTGTTTTTAAGAGGTGAAATTTGACACAACAATTTTAAATACCTAATCCTAAAAAATATGACATTTACAATAATAAAAAATCGCGCTAGGAAAAAATTAAATAAAATTAGAAAATAAAAATTGGCTAAGTACGAGTCGAACTCGCGCACGAAGGGTTCCGTACCGTTATCTATAAAAACGGCAAAAAATACACGTCTGTTGTATGGGAGCTCCCTTTTAATATTTGTTTTATTTTGTTAATTATTTATTTTTAAAGTGAATATATAACTAAATATTCTAAGAATATTTCAAGCGTCTACCTGCTGTAATAAATATCGAACAAAAAAATCGCGTTTGTTGTATGGGAGCCCCCTTAAATATTTATTTTATTCTGTTTTTTAGTTTTTGTTGTAGAGGCAACAGAAATACATCTTCCGTGAAAATTTTAACTGTCTAACTATCACGGTTCATGAGATACAGCCTGGTGACAGACGGACGGACGGACAGCGGAGTCTTAGAAATAGGGTTCCGGTTTTTACCCCTTGGGTACGGAACCCTAAAAAAACACAACAAGTATACCGATTCCAGATTGCTAATAAATTTTAAAAACTTTTCTGGACAGTACAGGCTCTAGTAAAATCTTAAATTATTTTCTTTGCATAGCCTTTTATTTTTTTAAGAGCTATCTTATTGTAACTAACAAAGAGCACGATCCTTATTTGTCTAATTAAAAACAGAAGATAAATTATTATTTGTTATGTTGTGAAATGAGCTCCCTGTCAAGGTTTCCTCTAAGTACTACAATATGGGGTTCTTCAAGAAACAAGTTTTTAGATTTTAGTAGAGTTGGCTACACCCGCTTATTTGCCACCTTAGTGGAAAAAAAAACTTTATAATTTCAAATATCGAACTGCGCTGGATTATCACAAATTTCTCAACTCATAATTCTGTTTCGCGATTTGCAAGTATTCTATTAAAAGTCTGTTTTCTCTTCCCTGCGTAAATCTCTATACAAGGTTAAAAATAAATAATAATTTAGTACCAAAATTACCAATATGGCAATGATTTATAAATGTATCCCATTCGACAGCTTCAACTAAAGACCTTATTGTAAAAAGTGTAGATAACGCCATATTTGAGAATTCAAGAGAAAATTAATGTAAGTAGGTCGTACCTCTTGAGGCCCGTGAAAGCACGAGACTGTTCGCAATAAGCTCCAAGATTGTTTTTCCATCAGGCAGGAGGCTGCGTCTTCCGGTCTAAGGTCGGCACTGAAGAATATTTCTCTTTCCCATCGATTCGTCGAGCGATGTGTTTTATAATTATGTATAATCGTTTAACTCTAAATATATTACGTATGTACGGGTATTATTATTATTATATCGTCTAGGTTTTTATCCTCACAAGGAAGGAAGAGAAAGGAACTATAACAAGTAAGTGAGGATTGAGCAGGAAGAAATATAGAAACGTACATAATACACCATCGTAGCAGTTATCGCCAAAGGGGTGGACAGAGATATTACGATTATTATTATGCAGATGACAATACTGGAGACGCTTATTACACGGGCCGTGCAAACATCCCTCGTTCCGTTGTGGAGACAAAGCTCGGAGAACTGGTTCCTCAAATCGAGACTAACCTGTCCAAGGTCCTTGACTGGGGACGGAAAAACTTGGTCCGATTCAAGCCCACGAAGATATACATCTGCGCGTGCACCGTTATGAAAACCCCATTAACTGTGGTCCCATAATTCCAGAACACTCCCCTCTCCATCTCCAAGAGTATTGGGATCCTTGGTGTTGACATTTCTTCCGATGCTTAGTTCTGAGATCATTTGCAAGACAAGTTGAAGCTGGCGTCCAAAAAATTTCGTGTTCTGAACAGAGCAAAGCAGTGCTTCACGTCGGGGCAAAGGTTGCTGCTTTCAAGTAGCAAGTTCGGCCCCATATTTAGTACTAATGCCATCTCTGGGCGGGTGCACCTGTATACCAGCTTAGCTCTTTTGAATGGGTTTAACGACGCTCTGTAAGAATTGTCGGCGATTCCAAACCCACTTACCGTATCGAACCCTTAAGGCAGAGGAGAGACTTTGCCTCCCTGTGTGTGTTCTACCGCTTGTACAATGGGATGTGTTATGGGGAATTGTTTGAAATGATTTCCACGGCTAATTCCTACCATTGCACCGCTCGCAATCAGCAGAGAGAGTGCGGTTTCAGGGAAATTTCCTCTCGCGAATGCTTGGGTTCTGGAATGAGCTCCCTGCCAAAGTTCTCTCTAAGGACTACAGTATGGGGTTCTTCAAGAAAGAAGTTATACCACCACAAAGTCAGAATTACGACGCCAACTTAAAAGCTGCCGATTAAATTCACCACTTCTTGGTTGTATTTCACAGCGGCAACCTTTGACTCCGAACGACTGACTGATTTGATCTACGTAAAAAAATGTATTTCACTGGAGGTAACTTTTAATTAAAGAAAGAATGAAAAATAAAAAAACGAGATGCACTCGGAGAGTGCCGGCAGAAGTAAAAACATACTAGTTATTTATTTATTTGACATCTTAATCTGCCATAGAATTAAAATCCCATATCCAACCTGCACTACTCTTAATCGCCATATACTTAAATATGGCGAGGAATTATAGTTTCCGTCTTACGAATTTTCGATCAGCGCGAGTTTATAATTTTTTACCCATACCAAAAAAAGTGCACAACGCCGCTAAAGAAGTTTTTACTTCAGAATTAAACATTTCAGAATGAATAAGCTCTATATTAGCATGTCAATTGCTAGGTATATCATATATATCCCAAATACGTTTCTTTGAATTGCCACACACTCTACTCTCGGGCAATTTGTCTCATGGAGAATTGCGTGAATTGAATGAAGGAAAAGACAAGTTAGCACATTTTCCTCTCTTTCCTTTTTTATTTAAAGAAAAGTTCTTAGGGTTCAATACGTTACATAGAAAAGGCGTAACTGGACCAGACGAAGAAGAAACATCACATATAATGACTATTTTCGTGAAATAAAATAAAATTGGAAAAATACTTCATACCTCATGCATAACTACTTCGTCTTTTAACCGAATTCAAAAAAGTAGGAGGTTCTCAATTCGGATTTTGGTATTTTTTTAATGTGTGTTCGGGCATAACTCCGTCATATATAGAAATTTCTTTTTTTATTTAAAAGGGTATGCTTCCGAGGTGGTCCCATATTAATAAAGTGAATTTAATTATTATAATAATTTAAAGCTTTAGGTAAAAAAAAATAATAGGTGTTAATTTGGAATTGGTGAAACGCCTTTTATGTTGACGATTGTATGAATTTTTGTTACGAGTATATATGTTTTTAGTGTACGAAAAAAAAAAAATTCGTCACTCAAAAGTAAAAAATAAAAACTTTTTAACAAGAAAAACAACCGGCTTCAAAAAGATGCACTAAAAAGGTGAAATTAATTACTTATTTCCAAAAATCTGATCTGAATTACAGTTTGAAGTTGGTGTGTATGTACCTAAATAAGTGAAGGAAACTGGATGAACACAAGTAAATATATAAAAAAGAAAATTAATCTGTTTCTATTGTAGGTAAAGTTTTCAAATTTCGAAACAATTCCGGTTTATAATAAATCTGAATTGTTGCAGGGGAATTATATACCTTATGCTCTTGGAGATGGTAAGGGGTCTGTTTTGGAATTTTCGGACCTCATAAAATAGTTTAAAACCATTTAAGATGGCTTTCACAGTTATCTGTTTTGGCTTAACGACTGCTGTTATGTTCAACACCGCCAGCATCGACGGTTTAACGTGGCCTCCGAAGTGCAGAGAAGCTCAGACAGATAATTGTGCCACTACACGGTTACCCATCCAGGTTCTGACCACGTCGGACAATGCTTGACTTTGCTTATATCATTTTCCACAGAAAAATGCGACTGGACCACGAACTTGGGTTGGGATGTACATTAATACAAACATGATAAAAACGTGTAAATCTATATAAAACTTCCTCAAAACTGTTCCTATTTCGCGACAATCCAACCCATTAGTTAGTGACAAGCGGTGCTTGAAGTGCGCTCAGCCGCTTAAGAGCGCTTTCATGCTAAGTTTAATTAGCGCAATCACTGTAAGGCACGTTTTGTTCAGCAACTGTGTGCTAAAGCCTCTAAAGCCTTTTAGGGTTCCGTACCCAGAGGGTGCCAACGGGGCTTATTACGAAGCCTACGCTGTCTGTCCGTCTGTCTGTACGACATTAAAAGGGGCCTACCTGTTAAACCGAAATAAAATTTTGCCTGACAAACACAAACAAAAACAAAACCGGTTGACCGCTTAGGGGCACAGTATTTTTCGTTGTGTTTGTAAATTAAGTAAATAGTGGCAGGTACGGAACCCTCGGTGCGCGAGTCCAACTCGCACTTGGTTGGTTTTTTTTATCTTACTTCTTATTTTGCCGATTTTATGGTTGTAAAATTATATAATAAACTTGCTGACAGGGCAGACGTTGTCCTGCATGATACCGACTGCAGCGTCGTCTGCCGGGCTGATTTGTGAATCTTAACCATCCAGGGCGCCACCAAAACACAAACAAAAAAAAATCATTCAATACGGTCCAGCCATTTAGGAGGAGTACAGTGACATACACACGTACAGTAGAATTATATATATAAAGATTAAATGAAAACGTTCCATTGTTGCAGTGTTTTTTTTTTGGGTTTTAAAACAAAAACATTACTGTCATTAATTGTCAAAAACCTTAAGTATTGCTTACCTGAAATTGTGGTAGTTTGTTTTACCTAAATGGATGGACCACATCCTAATGCTCTCTAAAGGGATCTAAGGGAACCCTAAATTATAGCTAGGAAATATAAGAGGACATAAAAAGTAAAGCCGGATCTAAATCAAGTATTTATAATACAAATAGAAAATTAACTTCTTTTCTGTTGTATTGTGGATCCGAAAGTTTCTTGTACTGGCTCAGGCACTCTCAAAACAAGCTTAAACCACAAAAAAAATTGACGCAGTACCTACATAAGGTACAAGCGTTTTATTAATCTTATTTTTAAATCCAAATAAGGCAAAAACTTTATGTTTTCAATAAAACTAATCAGATTTTCAAGATTATATTAGCAGTCCGTTATAAATGTATAAACAAGATTTTTTTATAAATAAGATTTTTTTATAAATGTATAAACAAGAGAATTTAAGAAAACTATAATTAATATGGCTACATATATCTTAACTATTAAAATATTATAAAAAAAAATTAAATAAAAATTTCTAAAATAAAAGAAATCGACGAAAAAAATGTACGCATAATATTGAAGAAAACAGCAAACAGTTTTTAATAAAACAACAAAAATACCGACTCACCACTAATAAAAATAATATTATAAAAAAGTGGAACAACAAACCTATTCGTGGACAAATTGTCCATGAATAGTTTTGTTATCGTCAAAAAATAGTATTTAATAACTTTGACTTCGAAGGCGTTCGATCGGACCTCGCACCTGAGCCTGCTATCGCAGTTGCCATCTTACGGAGTACCCGAGGGTTTGTGCAAATGGGTGGCTAACTTTTTGTCCAGCATACGCATACGAGCCGTAGTTAATGGTAGTTGCTCTGATAGCATGGCCATTAATGCTGGTGTCCCGCAAGGCTCTATGCTATCTCCTACGCTGTTTCTACTGCATATCAATGGCATGTTGGACATCAACAACATATATTTCTATGCAGATGATAGCACTGGAGACGCTCATTACACAGGTCGTGCAAGCATCCCTCGTTCCGTTGTGAAGGAAAAGCGTGGAGAACTTGTGTCTCAGATCGATTATATTCTATTTCGGTTAAACCAACAACTACTGGAAGAATTTGTGTGGCTGATACATTAAAAGCAACAATTGACACAAGTTTGAGCATAGTGTGCTATTGTTTATAAAAGTATCTCCATAAATACGAATTTGAGTAAACAATTACATTGTATGCGATTTTTTGTTCATACAATGTTCTTGATCGATCTCTATTATCCACATTCAAAATTAAAATCACTTTGCGTCTCTAGGGTTTCAAAGTGCAACTTTAATCCCTGTTTACGAGGAACCAATCAGCTCTTTTTGAATAGATGTGATAAAAAAATAATTCTGAATGTCATGACATTCTCCCAACCCAGTTTATAGATAATAGTATACTGGGCGGAAAACACGACAAAAATGTCATTATACTGCGAGCAATTGATAACCAAGGAATTGCAAAGAAATATATTTATATATAATGTATATTAGGGTTGCAACGGACCTTCGCCTCCGCCTCCGTTACTGCGGAAGCTCCGCACGAAAACGTACCTTCGCCTACACCTTTGCAAAACGTACTTTTTTTTTTTTTTTCTGAACTGTCTATGCAGTTGGCTGTTGCAGCCATTACTGCTTTACCGGGCTTTTTGGGGCGAGACTCTGAAGGAGCCTCAGCCCATATAGCGCCAAACGCTCAAGGGCCTCCCGCGGGGGAAGCCTCGGCTTCGGTTGTCGCTCTCGGGGGCGTCCCTTCGACCGGCGTGAGTCTCGAACCCGAAGGTGAGTCACCGCCAGGAGGGGAGTTCCCTGTTACGACACGTACTAGTCGAGCAAACGTCAACGTCTCGACAAGCTTTTAAAGAGCCTTGTAGGTAATTGCGTGAGCTTGAAACCAAGTCTTGACAGGCAAGATATACTTATACATTTTGCCCCTAAGAACGCAAGATCTTAATATTCTATACTTTTCACAATAAGCTCTCTTGTGTGATATAATCTACAAAACAAAATCAATTTTTTTTAGGTTAGAACGATGAAAATTAAAGATTACTAAAAACTTGTGAACCGCATTTTTTTATGTATTTATTTATGTCGTTGTATATTTGTGATTTTTTGTAGATATTTAAACACTCGGTTTAAAATTTTGCGGGGGGGGGACATAATTTTTAACCTCGAGAGCTTATAACTTGCTAAATAATCATCTAAAATAGTACTTAGGAACCTGAAACCTGAAACAACACATCAACAAAGAGATGACAGATTTATCTGCCACCATTATAGATGCTGTTTTTGACTTATGGTTTCTGCATATCACCGTTGCGCGTTCAATAGGCTTTATATATAACTTTTGCTTGTAAAACCATGATATGCGACTTCCGTGAGTTTAAGTTAGTTATAATCAGCATGCTATAACTCTCTTATTCAGAAATGCGTTAATATTTCAGATTCAACCAGAACCGATATGGGTACAGGGATTTATTTTAAAGCGAATGTAGTTCTTTTATTGATTTTTTTATACCACTAAGGTGTCAAACAAAGCTACGGTCCGCCTGATGGGAAGCGGTCACCGCAGCCTATGGACCCTTCAAAAATCTAATAACTTCTTTCTTGAAGAACCCCATACTGTAGTCCTTAGAGAAAACCTTAACAGGAAGGTCATTCTACAACCCAAGTGTTCGCGAGAGGAAGTTTACAAGTCCAACACATTTTGAGTGTCCTCCGATTTTTTTTAAAGAGGCATGAAACTTTTTTAGGTCTAAGTTTAGTTTACTTACTTACTTACTTATGGCGGTAGCCCATTGATAAAACTGTCGAGCCGTTTAATGTTTTTTTCAGTCTTGAATGTAAGGCACAAAAAGATAAAGTGCTCCCTTTCAGCTTTATGTAATTAATTAGTAAAATGGCGGAATTTGATTTTGTTACAATGTTTTGCTAATGATATTTGGACGTTTTTTTTTTGTAACCGGAGTCCGAGTCCAACTGGTTCGATTCCCACACTAGACAAACATTCTCAAACAGTCTCATGATAACAATACTTACCCAGAAAAATGCTTTTGAGTTTCTTTTTTCTAGTGCTTTGAGTCATTAACTTTTTTTTTTGTTGCACTGGTTTTTAAAGTAAAATAAATAATAAAAAAGTATAAGCTAATGCTAATTAATTATGAAAAGAATAATGAATTTGTGTGCGATAAATTCCTCTAGACTCACGCATTAAAAATCTAAGGTCTATCATTCTGGATTATACATAGACACTTGAATTGTATGAGTATTATCCCTAATAAAAGAGGTCGACATGTAGTATGGGATGCAATAAGATTGAGTGACGTGTCCCATGATCAGAAAGCTAGCAGTAACTTTGCACAATAGATTTCTACTGCTATCCCACGTGGAAACACTGTTTGTGTGCTTTCTAGGCACTCTTCCGCATGAAATTGATTTGTAACAGATCCATTATTATAGTAATTAACTAGCTGCTGCTTTCAACGTGGTCTGCGTGAACGCTATCCTATAACATCACTTTTTGTGAACGAAACCATAGCGCGATCTAATTCGACGCCAACGCCATCTAGTTAGCAAATAGGAAACATTTTTATATGGTGAAAAATTTATAACACATCTAAGTTATGACTTTACACGGTTTTTTAACATAAAATAAATGGCTATGTGTGAGTAGAATAATTAATAATTAAGAAGCAAGTCAAATATGCGTCGTTAAATTACACGTTGTTACAGAATACGTTGAAGAAATAAAGGTTCACTGCTCGTTCCCCGTAGGTGATAGCGTGATAATATGTAGCCTATATGTTGATCCGAATTCTTAATAATATTCGTGCCAAATTTGGATTAAATCCATGCAGTACTTTTTGAATTATCCCGGACATACATACAGAAAAACAGATAAACAGACAAAAATTCTAACAACTATATTTTGGCTTCGGTATCGATTGTTGATCACTCCCCAAGTATATTCAATGTACAGTTTTGACTTTCCTACCATTTTATTATATGTAATAGATTTTGTTTATTTTTTACCTTTTGTTTATGTTATTTTAATCATGTTAATTTTATATAAGTGTGCTGGTTATTAACTTCTATAATAATAATAATAATTTTCTATACCTACCTGTAATATCACATTGTGATACAAGTACAGAAAATAGGTTATTGCAAATGCCTGTTTTCAATAAAGTTACGACTAAAGAAAATCATATACTATGGAATAAAATAAAAAACATTGCACACTTTGTAATTAATTAAGATTATTCAGGAACTTCGGAGATAAGGGGAAAGGGAATACGCGGAAAACACCAAACAGACATAAAATTAAAAAAAGTAAATAAAAAAAAATTTGAACATTTAAAATAAAAAAGTTGACAAACATGTTATGCCTAAATTTAGCAAAAAATGAAGCACAAAATTATAACATATCCAAGTATATTTTTTTATTCAACACGTGAAAAGGCCGTAACATAAAATATTATTAACACTTAGCCCCGTGTAATCCGCTCACGAGGGGACAATAACTTGCAAAATGACGAGCTGTAGTCAGCTCCCACGGGAAAACAAAAAAATATCTGGGGATTAGTTGCCATTTCACAATTTTTAAGATTAAATAGCATAGCGCTAACAACAACTAAAATAGCTATATTTTTTCTTTTCATAACGTCAATAAAAAGGATCCTTGTTGAAATATGTACACTGATGAAGATGAATATGATAAGAAACAAATGAAGAATTTGGAAGTTTAGAATACAAATATCTAGTAATAATATTAAAAGTTTATAATACTAATATTTAGTAATAATATTTAGAAGTTTATAGAACATACAATTATCTTGTAATAAAATTAAGAAGTTAATGATACAAGTATCTAGTAATAATATTAAGAAGCTTATAATACAATTATCTATTAAGAAATTTATAAAACAGGTATCTAGTTCTTAATTTAAGAAGTTTATAATACACTTATATAGTGGTAATAATAAGAAGTTTATAATACAAATATCTAGTAATAATATTTAGAAGTTTAAAATACATTTATCTAGTAATAAAATTAAAAAGTTTATTACAGATTGATCTACTACTAAAATTAAGAATTTTATAATACATAATATTCAGATTTGGCTACGGAACCCTAAAAATTAAAATGACAAAATCAGCTTTTTCTTCCGCTTTAGACCGTTAAAATGTACAACACCAAATGCAAAAAATGTCAAAACAGTCATCGGATTTGTTAGGCCTACCGTGTACTGTTCGTCTTTTCACAAAAGTTGTGAGATATGTTGCGGTGCGTTACCGTACGGAATTTTTGCACTCTATTTAGGTATATGAAACCCCACTCACTACGCAAAAAAATAATCGCCGCAATGGTGCTCGAAACGCGGTGGAATTTATATTGTCCCTACCCGTTTTACAGATAAAGGTTTTTTATTATTACTAATAGGCTCCAACTTGTGTGCTTTTACTAAATTACAAAGCCAATAATTCCTAACAAATGATTTTCAATTCAAATCAAAGTGCGTATCAAATCTGATGAGTTACGATTTTGAATACGCACCACAACTCGCCGCACCGCAGTGCGCCCAGCCTTTGACTGTTGGGTTGTCAACTACAGTGCGCGTCATATAAGTTTGCACGTATTTAAATGCGGAGCAAATGATTCCATTAATATATTTTTTTGTTAATCTCATTCACAGTGGCGCCCCCGTCTCCCAGAAGCTTACATGGCCGGTCAACAAGTAGAAGTCCTGTAGATAGTTGTCTAAGTAATCACTCCGGTTTTTGAGGACCAATCTTTACAAAATTTAAATTAGAACAATGACCAAATTTCTTCCTTTTAAGAACTTGGTTAAAAAATTATATTTGCCGGAAAGTTCCTAAGTAGCGCAATTGTATTTATTATGTGACAGACTATCCTATAAAAATAAATACACCATCACTTTATTATCAGGCCAAAAAGACTGAAGTGTTACATGAAAACTGCTGCAGTACTCGAGAGTTCTCCTAACTGCTAGCTAAGAGCCTATATTTTCTATTTGAAGAGTCCTCAGTGGCAACGCCTGCAAGTGATAGCCGGAATTATTGCTCTCAGAACAAGTGGTCAGAGCCGATACTTCAGTTTTATTTTTGAAGGTTTTTTTGTTTAGCGGTGGATATGTAGACGTAGCCAAACGGTATAAAGTAATTTAAACGAGTTTTGTTATGTATTTCCGATTATTTGTTTTTAGGGTTCCATAGATATATAGTTAAAAACCGAACCCTTGTACTTTTCCCAGCCCCAGTCCCAAAACCAGGACAAGCCAAAGCTTACCAGATTGCTATAAAACTGCTTTACAACAGCAAGCTACTCCACTGAATGCCCAAAACCACACCACCAGTGGACACTTTGGAAACAGTAGCGAGGTAAGCAAGCCGTTCACACTATATGAACTTGCATCTGCAATGAGGAACCTGAAAAATAGAACAGTAGCTGTTTGGTTGACCACAGAGTGAAGCAACTTAATCATCTGGGACCAGAGGAGAACATCTTCTCATCTCATGGCTTCTGGCCCTTTTTATCGATTGCCCAGTGACAGTCAACATACCAATAATCTGGCGGCAATCAATGGTAATTGTGCTGCATAAGCCTGGGAAATGCCCCTCTGACGCCAAGAGTTACCAACCTATTTCCTTGCTGCACATCAACTTCAAGTTATTAGAGCGACTACTGCTCAACCGACTGACACCCGTAGTGGATCCTCAACTTATTCAATAACAGGCTGGTTTCCGCCCCGGGAAGTCCTGTAGGAGCCAGGTTGAGGCATGGTCACCGGCGTGGTGTTTGTCGACCTGTCTGCAGCCTACAACACAGCTAATAGGCTCCTTCTGACCGAAGTTGCAAGCGTCACAAGGGATATTGTCTTCGATTGGAATCCGAGCGTGCTGCTCCACAACTATTATTTTCAAATTAGTCAGCGAGCTGGCACCGACCCTCAACAATACATGCGCTGTCAAAAAGCTTAGTCCACCAGGGACGCAGTGCAGAGTCGCTCCTTTGAAAAGACCCTTTAGAAGGCCTTGGAGCATCTAGGCCAGTACCATAAAGCCAACTGCCTCAAATCCGGGCAATACACAGACCTGCGTGCTCTACCTACATAACTGTCAAGGGCACAGAACCCTGCACGTGACGTGAGACGCGAACTCACCCTCGATAATTGCATTTCACGCAATAAAGGTCAGCTCGCGCAACAACTTAGTACGCAAGCTAACCTGCACCACCCACCATACCATAAATTGCACAATCACCATCCGCCGCCTGCCCGTCTTAAGAGCCGCAAGAGCTTTATGCGGAAAACCAGGCGTCTGCTAGACTTAAAATAGCGCAACAATCTATGGCGTACGTGCTGGCATGCTCTGAGCGTATTTAAAGAGACATCAACACGACAAGAACAAGAAAAATTACGGATATGCTAATTATTTGCACAAATGGCATTTATCCCATATGTAGTATTGTTAATTATTATACTGAAAATTGCTCTTTTATATTTCCATGTGCTTGTTCAAGTGAACAAAATAAAGATGGTGGCGACGAATTACCTAAAGTATTATTAATATAGATAGAGTATATTTCAAAGTGTGTACCGTTTATTTAATTTTTTTCAAATACTGTCTACTGTTGTTGGCCGCAGATGGCCTTGACAACTACACGCGGACTACCTTTCGATGCGGTGCTGCTTGCACTCTGCTGCAAAAAGTTAGGGCGGTTTGCACAAGGATGTCCTAAACATGAACCTCAGCTTGGGAAACCGCTCCTAAATACTAAATCTGACTAAGTTTATCGCCGTTTCGGAAAAGCAAAGGCGGTCTGAAGAGAAGAGTTGGCAAGAAACTCACCAGCCCTCGCCTATTATAATTATTAAATCTAACTAGTCTAAGCGCCCAGGTATATTAGTGAATTGAGTTTACCTGGTATATAGCGCTTGAGTGTACTGTATATATTTGTGTATGCTGTGTTTGCGGGCGCAGGCGTAGAATGTGCTTGTGCTATGAGCCAAGTAGCTCATCGTCTGAGTCGATTGTTACGTGCCTAGGATATCTAAAGGATCCTAAAGCCCCTATATTGGAGGCGTCCCTAACAAGAGCATGAGGGTGGAGGGCTGCCTTCTCAAAGTAGCATTTTTACGCGTCTTTTGATCGCAAGATTTTGTAAGATTTGCAAGGGAGTAGTTTTTGTGTGACCAACACGCGCTACGCTTGCATATGTGAGTATAGGCCGTATACAAGTTTTGTAAAGCGTCACCTTATTTCTAAGAGACATTTTACTTTTCACTTGATTGACGCACAAGTGATTAGCTCGAAAACCGAACTGTTTGTCAATAAGAATGCCTTTAGACTGGACAAAGTCTTTCAGGCGTGAACGGATGAGGCGCTCATAGAACTTTCCCAAGGTCCTTAAAATACTGATGGGCCTATAAGACGTGACAACGTTACATGGTTTTCCCGGCTTAGAGATACCAATAACGTCAGCATCTTTTAAAGCATCGGGAAAGACAAAATTTGCCATGAACGCATTGAAGATGCTGCCCAACAGAAGGAGGAGCTGAGAGGGCAGGTTTTTAAGAGCCTATTCGAGATCACATCGGTGCCAGGAGCCTTTTTGGGTTTGAATCTTTTTGATGATCTTTTGGACATCGGAGACTGTTACTGGCGGATGTGAATCAAGTGGAGGAAGGGACGCTCACCGCTCCACTTCCCTGTCTACTTCTTCGATCTGTGTTTGGTCAGTGCGTTGGTCGCTGTGCAGACACTGTCCCTCTAGCGATTTCGCTAGGCATTCGGCCTTTTCGTCGTCGTCAAATGCGATTGTCGCGTTTGAGTCGACTAAAAGCGGCATGATACTGACTACGTCGAATTTTAACGCTATAGACACTTGATAGTACTTTCATGAGGCTGTCCTACTTTTTGTTTCTATGATCGGCTAATTTTGACTTTACAGTTCGCTGGAAAGTGTGTACGGTTTTATTCACTAAACCTAAGTTAAGAGCCTGTGATGCCAAATTACTTATATCACTTGTAAATCTAATACTTTATTGTTGTCAGTTTCTTTGGTACACAGGATATTGTTTGGGACTCAGTTCATTCTTAAAAGCATTCCGTTTGGGTTATCGAACACATTGACAAACAGATCTCCTTAATAGTCGGCTTGTAAGTGTATAGCGTATTAAACAGTTTTTAATAACGTTCATTTTCGTTCGTTATTCTGTTAAGAATAGTATTATTTACTATTTTTATACATGTTAACATGAGCTTTTTAGGGTTCCGTACCCAAAGGGTAATCAGCGGAACCCTATTACTAAGACTTCGCTGTCCGTCCGTCCATCCGTCTGTCATCAGGCTGTATCTCATGAACCCTGATAGTTAGACAGTTGAAATTTTCACAGAAGATGTATTTCTGTTGCCGCTATAACAACAAATATTAAAAATAATGAAAATAAAATAAAACAAATATTTAAGGGGGACTCCCATACAACAAACGTGATTTTTCTAACGTTTTTATAGATAATGGTACGAAACCCTTCGTGCTCGAGTCCAACTCGTACTTAGCCGATTTTTTAAATTTAAGAAAAATAAACTAGTTTTGTAGTATCGTCTCGTAATCTGTTTAATATCGTCCTTTTGAATAAATTATGGTATTCATTTATTTTATCCAAGTGGAAGCTCGTTTATTGGATAAGTTTCTTCATCGCAACGGAGGGAAGTGGTATAGTAGGGTTTTCGGTTTCTCGAGGTAAGTCGAGACAAACTCACGGGTTCTGGTACTTGAAACATCACTAAACCGATATTTGCATCCCAACTAGCAGATAAACTAAGTATGCATCTTTTTCTATTAAACCAGCAGTAATTGTTAGCAGGTTTGTTCGTATTAGTTTAGTACAGTGTACTTTGTTGTACTAAGAACGTTAAGAAAGTTTGTTGTTAAAAAATTTCTCGCACAAATTCAAAATAAAAATCATGCAGTCCATTCTTGAAAAGTACTATTTAGAACGGAAATCCATTGACAGTTGTTATTTTTGTATCAGATCGAAGATGGTTGCAAAATATTTATCTATAGTGATTCACGCGCGACGCCGACGTCGCGACGATACCTGAATCAAAAAGATTCCTGCAGGGGCTCTATTTTATTGTAATTTATTATTTTAAATCGAATTCAGCTAATGAAAATTCTTTTGTCGTATCCAATTAATAAGAATTCTTAACAAGAATGTAAAATGTTTCTCCTGTGGAGTTTTTGTTTAGGCCAACCAATGGGCGTGGGTTCGGTTCCCAAACGATAAACATGTTTGTCTGAAGTCTGGGTGATTTCTACGTATAATATGTAGATATGTATTTACAAAAGTTATATATAATTACTTATATATATTTTAATGCGTTGTCTAGTATCTATAGCACAATCTTTGCTTCGTTTGGGATCAGATGGCACTGTGTGTTATGTCCAAAAAAAATAATTAATTATTTATACTATAGCTATTGCTACACCCCAGTCAATCAATATGAAAATTATTACTACATTTGCAAGACGATAAATGTCGCGAAATGACCTCTTTATACTCGCGCATAAGAATAAGTAATAATAGAAGAGAATTTCTTATGAAGTTAAGCGAAGCTGACAAAAGAATACCTAGAGCGCGTCCCATCCCACGAGTCCCTTAGATAGTTTGATGAATATCATATACATACCCCATTTACATTCAGTTGTGAAGTAAGCAGGGAATTGGGCTGGGAAGAGGACAGGACTTTTCATGCTTCTATCACTGCTACTTGCGCTGCCCGAGGCTGGTCAAATGAGTGGTTTTTTGTGCGGAAGTCAAGGGTCGGGAAGCGATTTTTATCTACTTGAGTTATAAGACCTAGCTTCGAGAGACTTTCTAGGTCAACGGGTTAGGGACCGAGTGTCAAATTATGCAGCATAAATTATCATAGGTATTATTTGCGCTGACGTCTTAAGTTTGAATATTTTAAGGCTCCGAAAGACCGTAGAACTAAGTATTTGATATTAATTTCAAACTTATTCCTCTACGCATTCATAGAAGCTCGAAGCTCGTTTATTGGATAAGATTCTGCCATCGCAACGAAGTGAAGTGGTGTTCGTAGGGATTTCGGTTTCTCGAGACGAACCCACGGATTCTGGAACCTGAAACATCACTGACACCGATATCTGCATCCCAACTAGCAGATAAACTAGGTAAGCGTATTTTTCTATTAAACCAGTTGTTAGCAAGTTTGTTAGTATTAGTTTAGTTAAGTGTTTGTTGTAGTTTGTTCTTAGTTTGTTGTTAAGAAATTTCTCGCACAAATTCAAAATAAAAATCATACAGTCCATTCTTTAACAGTACTATTTAGAACGGAAATCCATTAACAGTTGTTATTTTTGGATCAGATCAAAGATGGCTGCAAAATATTTATCTATGCTGACTCACGCGCGACGCCGACGTCGCTACGATACCTGAATCAAAAAGATATCCCGCAGGGGCTCTATTCTATTATTATATTTCTGTTTTAAAATAATATTTATTATTTTAAATCGAATTCAGCTAATGGAAATTCTTTTGTCATATCCAATGATAAAATTCTTAACAAGAATGTAATATGTGTCTCCCAAGGAGTTTGCCTTTAGGCCAACGAAGGTGGCTTCGTGGCTCAGTGAAACCTGTCTGCCGAACCAATGGGCGTGGGTTCGGTTCCCGAACGATAAACATGTTTGTCTTGAGTCTGGTTGATTTCTACGTACAATATGTAGATATGTATTTACAAAGGTTATATATAATTAGGTATTTATATATATTTGTATCCGTAGTATATTTAGTACAATCTTAGTTTGGGAGCAGATAACGCTTTGTGTTACGTTCAAAAAATTAATTTCCACCTTGTACAAAACACATTTCAAAAATATTACAAACCAATTATTTAGAATTAATCACAAGCATACCCCGCTTCTAGAATATACTTATGAGTTGTAGATAGCGTTCCTGCTAGAAGTGGCCGTTTTAAGCAGAAACTCTATGTATAAGTAATAAAGATATTCCAGATACAACACGCAACGTTCGAAAATAGCATTTTTTAGTTCTAAATAATTTTGAACTTTACTTGGGCTTGTCAAATTTCATGATTCTTGGTTAACAGGTATACCATACAATATATATATATATATATATATCGCGGCCGATCGTAAAATCCGGCAGATCACGAAATTCCTGGGTAGATCGTAAAGTATGGAATAGAAATTATCATATAACTCAACAGATTATTATAAGAAGCTTGGCTGGAACGCTCCACTCGCTTTACTGACTCCGCATCTACGTTTGCAAAAGAGAAACTGAACCTATCATAACATGACTTATACAGTGCGATTTCTGATCCTTTCGTTTCCATACTTTACGATTTGCCTAGGAATTTCGTGATCTGCCGGATTTTACGATCGGCCGCCGACATATATATAGGTTTCGATTTATATCCGAATGTCAAAATATGCAAAAGCCTAATTTTTTAGGGTTCCGTACCCAAAGGGTAATTAGCGGAATCCTATTACTAAGACTTTGCTGTCCGTCCGTCTGTCACCAGGCTGTATCTCATGAATCTTGATAGCTAGAAAGCTGAAATTTTCACAGAAGATGTATTTTTGCTGCCAACAAATACTAAAAAACAGAATAAAATAAATTTTTAAGGAGGCTTCCATACGACAAACGTAATTTTTTTTTAACGATTTTGCTCGATATTGATAACGGCAACAGGTAGACGCTTAAAATATTCACAGAATATTTAGTTATATAGTCACTTGAAAAATAAATAATTTAATTAAAATAAAACAAATATTTAAAGGGGCTCCCATATAACAAACGTAATTTTTTTGCCGTTTTTTATAGATAATGGTACGGAACCCTCGTGCGCGAGTCCGACTCGCACTTGGCCGATATTTACTGCGTTGAAGCTGTATTTTATTTGAGTTTAAAAACTTAAGTATTTAATATCAAATTCAACTTGATTATTTCTAGGGAAGCCGCGTTACTGAGAAACAGGGTCTAAAGAGACAGACACACAGATTTATTTTTAATTTCATATTACTGAAAATTTGCATTTTTTTGTTTTATTCCTCTACTTGAGTTATAAGACCTTGCTTGTCAATAATACAAAATACTTTCTAGATCAACGGGTACCTATTGTATAGTCAAGATATGCGGTATCAACGATCATAGGTTTTATTTGCGCTGACGAAACTTAAAATTTGAATTTTTTAAGGCTCCGAAAGACCGTAGAACTAAGTATTTGATGTTAATTTCAAATTGATACCTTCACGTTTTCAAAAGAAAAAGAGTCTTGACATGGAGATAGACAGACGGACAACTAAGTTATCCTACAAGGGCACTGTTTTTATTCCTTTTGAGGTACGGAACCTCTAAAAACTACAGACTATGTCACAAATGAAAGTTTATGAACCAAATTTTATGTAACGAATGTCAATCTGAAAAATGTAAACTGCGGATTCTCGCATAGTAGTTTATGAGCGTGAAAGTGTCAAAAATACATGACAATCATGTAAACTTTCAACGCTTGGCAAGCAATTTTGATTGTTTAGGAAATGTTTGACAAGCATATTTTATATTTTAATGCAAATTTGTGTCAATGCCTTACGCCTTCCTAGACGATCAAAAATGCTTGGCAACCACGTAACTGGTTAACGTCTTGGAGATTACGAATTTAACATTAAATTAAGATATTGTTTTAGTTAACGAAATCATTACGAGAAACATATTAAATTAAATTAAATATTTTTATTTCAGAATTTACATGTAGGTACCTACATAATATTTTGTTACTTTGCTTGTCCTGTGTAAGTATACCTACACTCTCTCATCTGTGTACTACTGAAACTGGACGTTTTATATGTTTAATCCAGTGTTTAAACAGAACTAAGTCCGGTTTATTAGCAACCATTTTTAGCACGTTTGTGAATTTTCAAACACGTTGCTGCTTTTCTACTGTTATCACAATAAAATAATAGTATTACAAAAAAGGTAATAGACTGCATTTTCTCGATATCTATATAAAAATAAATATATTAAGAGGAAACTGGCTGATATATATCAACGCACAGCCAAACCACATGCCGGGACTAAAGATTTGAAATTTGGCACGGAAATTCCTGTTATATCGTGATTGCCCACGTCACACACACGTCGACTTCTAATTAGAAAGGATTTTGCAATATTTATCCCTTAAGGGGTTAAAAGGGGGTTGGCTTTTAGGTTTAAAATTCAGGTTGAGGTATTTAACCATTTTTGGAAAATAATTCCTTAGAAGGCATAATAGGGGATGAAAATTTGTATGACAATTCCGAAATGTTTGTAGATAAAACTATAAACAGTTAAAAGTTTCCTCTATTTTTCAAAGTCGTCGGTATAAGCTGGTGGAATATCATAATTAACTTCTGCCCTGCATGACCCTATTTACGTCCTCCGCAGCCCACTAACATACACGTACATAATAAAATACGCGCCTTCCACTCCGAAGACCAACCTTATTTATTTGACAAGACGATCTAGCATCACCTTCAAATAAAAGCATATCAAGTGCCATTTCACCAACGCTGTTGCCCGATATTCTTATTTCCAATCCATTTGCTTACTTTTCTTTTTCTATCAGCCTACACTTCACAAGGTTTACAGTTGCCCCCGACTGAGTTCCTCATTTTTGGTACTGCATGTTTAGCGTAACTTTTTATTTCTAGGTAAATTTTAGCTGATGCAATACGGACCCGCAAAGTTATCGCAAATTAGATTAAACTCATATACTTATTGTAAACAACCATCTACTTTCGCACATCTGAGTGCCTCTTCAACTATGCTGCACTCCAACTGAAAAGCTGAAGGTTTTTAAAGCTGTCTCTGGGCTAATCCTACTAAAGCTGCGAGCGTAGAACAAGGGCATTTTCTAAATCCGGCTGCCTAGAACTACTGTTGGCCAGCTAAAGTAACCGCCTTGGAGCTGGAAGTCCTTCTGGTCGGCAGGAGTTGGACCACCTCTTACCCCTAGAGGAGTAACTCAAAGCTAATTCCCTGAGGATGAGGAAGTTAGTTAGTTTTCAGAGTTAGTTATATCTATATGGTGTAAGGGGTAATCATTTCCGAATACACGGGTACGCGACTCCGGCCTCCCAAGCTACTTCTCCCCAATTCCTTCCAACAGTAGTATCGACGTCCCCTTCGACGTATCCCAGCCATCATACAATTCCCATTAAGAAAATCATCACATCCCAACCCTACTCCTTGTTCCCTTCTGATATCCGATAGGGGATGTTGGGCAGCAGCGACCCTATAACTCTTCGCTCGCTAACCCGCTTGCCAGGCGTGGCGATTATGGCACACCCACCAACAAAAAAAAAATGAACGGCACAAAAAACAAACGGCCCCTAGTCCCCGGCAGCCCTGCTAGTCCAGGCTACGGTAGCGGCCTTGGTAACGGCGGGGCAGGGGGTGCGAAGTATCCCCGGCAGAGATCCGGCTACCAACAACGACGACTGGACCTGGCAACTTACATGCACGTACGCTGAGGGCCGACGAGAAAATAGTAGAACTGGAAGAAGCTACAAGCAAGTTACGCTGGGACGTTATAGGGTTATCGGAGGTCCGAAGACAGGGACAGGATACGATAGTTCTCAACTCAGGTAACAGGGGTGACCAGCTATCCCAAGGTGATGTGGGGTTTATCGTCCGCAAGTCCCTCGTCAACAATATCATCAAAGTTGACAGTGTGTCGACCAGGGTAGCGTACCTGATACTCAGAATATCAAAACGATATTCGCTGAAGGTCGTACAGGTTTACGCGCTGACTTCGACAAACCCAGACGACGTAGTGGAGGAGATGTATGAAGACATTTCTAAAGCCATACACTCCTCCAAAACACACTATAACGTCGTGGTGGGGGACTTCAACGCGAAACTAGGCAAACGAATTGGTAATGAGCTGAGAGTGAGGCAATTTGGATATAGACAACGGAACTCCAGAGGGCCGACTTCATGGAAAAGGAAGGCCTCTTTACGATGAATTCCTTTTTTAAAAAGCGCCCCCACAGGAAGTGGACCTGGATGAGTCCGGATGGTTGCACAAAGAATGAGATTGACTTTATCATGTCGACGGAAAAGCAAGTGTTCAATGATGTCTCTGTGATCCACACGGTCAAAACCGGGAGTGATCACCGTATGGTAAGAGGCACATTGAACCTCAACATAAGGCTTGCTAGGTCTTGACTGAGTCCACGCTCCGACCCACAACCATCCAAATCCAAAACCCATAAAAACTTACAGCTTAATGCTTAAAGGAAGACGCATTAGTGGACGATACCAACGACATGTTTGTGGAAACTGTCCATACCCAACCGGTCTAAGTTCTTTAAAACCCACCGTACAAATAGAACAAAAAGATTCTAAGACTTATGGACGAGACACGAAAACTTAGGCTGCAGTCTTCGGATGATGCAGTGTCATATCGGCGGCTTAATAGACAGATCTCAAAATCACTTGCACGCGACAAACGCCACTTTAATACATTGCGTATTGAGGAGGCAATAGAACGGAACAAAGGTTCCAAAGTGTTCGCGAGAGATCTGGCTATTGGGCGAAGCCGTCTGGCAAGGCTGAAGACGGAGGACGGCAGCATTGTTTCGTCTGGACCAGAAGTCTTGGAGGAGATCGAGAAATTATACATGTCGATATCGAAACCAGTTGGCAGTCCAGCTAAAGACCCTAGAGCTAGACTGACTCGACACTATACCGAGGATATCCCGGACGACAGCTTGTACGAGATTATTATGGCTCTCAAACAGCTTAAAAACAATAAGGCACCGGGTGATGATGGAGATACGACTGAGCTTCTGAAAGCGGGGGGAAAACCGGTACTAAAAGTCCTTCAGAAGCTCTTCAACACCGTCATACTCGAAGGTACTTCGCCACAAGCATGGCACAGGCGTGTGGTGGTGCTTTTCTTCAAGAAAGGTGACAATACGCCTCTTAAGAATTACAGACCCATCACGCTTCTGAGCCATGTTTATAAGCTGTTTTCAAGAGTAATTACGAACCGTCTCGCTCGCAAGTTCGACGACTTCCAGCCTCCCGAACAAGCCGGTTTCCGAAGTGGCTATAGTACCGTAGACCACATACATACGCTACGGCAGATTATACAGAAGTCAGAAGAGTATAATCGGCCCCTTTGCTTAGCGTTTGTGGACTACGAGAAAGCCATCGATTCGGTGGAAACATGGGCAGTGCTACAGGCTCTACAGAGATGCTGTATTGACCATCGGTATATCGAGGTGCTAAAATGCTTGTACGATAACGCCACCATGTCAGTCCGTCTCTAGGATTAGAACTCGAAACCGATCCAACTGCAGAGAGGTGTGAGACAGGGAGATATCATATCTCCGAAACTCTTCACAAATGTGTTGGAAGATGTCTTTAAGCTTCTGGACTGGGACGGTTTTGGCATCAATGTTAATGGCGAGTACATTACCCACCTTCGGTTTGCCGACGATATTGTGGTCATGGCAGAATCTATGGAGGACCTTAGCACAATGCTCGAAAGTCTCAGTAGAGCTTCCCAACGAGTGGGCCTCAAGATGAACATGGACAAGACGAAAATCATGTCGAATGACCATGTAGCACCCACTCCAATAACTGTTGGGAACTCTACACTTGAAGTTGTTGACAAATACGTATACCTGGGACAAACTGTTCGATTAGGTAGGTCCAATTTTGAGAAAGAGGTTAATCGCCGAATCCAACTCGGTTGGGCAGCGTTCGGAAAACTGCGTACTATTTTCTCGTCCCAAATACCCCAGTGCTTGAAGACAAAAGTCTTCAACCAGTATGTGTTGCCAGTGATGACCTACGGCACTGACGCGTGGCCGCTAACTATGGGCCTTATACGAAAGCTCAAGGTCGCTCAGCGGGCGATGGAAAGAGCTATGCTCGGAGTTTCCCTACGTGATCGAATCAGAAATGAGGAAATCCGTAGGAGAACTAAAGTCGCCGACATAGCTCACCGAATCGCAAAGCTGAAGTGGCAATGGGCAGGGCACATAGCTCGAAGAACCGATGGCCGATGGGGGAAGAAGGTTCTAGAGTGGTGGCCACGAACCGGAAAGCGCAGCGTGGGACGGCCCCCCGCTAGATGGACAGATGACCTCGTAAAGGTAGCGGGGAGCCGTTGGTTACAGATGGCACAGAGTCGCACGCTGTGGAAAAAGTTAGCTGAGGCCTATGTCCAGCAGTGGACGTCAATGGGCTAATATGATGATGATGATATAAAGTTATTTTTCATCAACGAGTTTCAAGTATTTAAGACTTCAAGAGCTAGAACTAGAATAAATGTACTTTGATTAAATTTAAGGCTCTTCTAGCCAAAACTTAGTTTTTTAAACTTTTTTCTTACATTTCCTATATAATTCTATTACTAACCAGCTACTTACTTTTCTGTTATACAATAGTTCTTGTAGTGACGAAACGGTCAAGCCACATATTTTGACTAAGGTGGAGAGTTTGTGAAGTTAGGGCTCGTAGAGTTAGGACGTGTAGGGTTAGAGGCTTGGCTCTACATGAGATCTGATAACTTTATGACGAGCCTGGTCTCATCTTGGCAACATTTTACATGAAAATACTTTTGGTGGGATTTTTCTTTTTTTTGTAAGTTGATTATGACCATGCACCCAGATATATTTTACGATCGAATGCGTGGCATAATCTTACTCATGCAACAGGACCCATAAATTTGTGTGTGTTTTATACAACTAGGAGGCTAGAAAAATTAAATTACCCTATCATATCCAGTTAACCTTTGCAAATTTTATCAACAAATTATTTGGATCAATTTTAAATGTTTGTAACATTACTTAAACAAAATACTAAATTCATTCAGAAAAAAAAATCATTACATTAATGACTTTAAAATCAACAACTCGTAATCAGACTTTATCATATCTGCTGCTTTTTCAGCAATCATAATTGTGGGAGCATTGACATTTCCACTGGGAATAAATGGCATTACTGAAGCATCTACAATACGCAGTCCTAGTACACCATGCACTCTTAATCTTTCATCCACAACGCCTTGATTTCCCATGGAGCAAGTACCAACTGGATGGTATAATGTATTGACGGTATTTTTTGCATAGCATCTCCAATATTCCAGAGAGTTCCATGCTAGTTCCTGACATCCTTTCACATTTAATTTGGCTATTTTACCTCCAACTTTTCTATAATGTGATGTGTTAATAAGTCTTTTCATGTATTGAATTCCCTCTGTTATAGTTTTCAGATCTTCTTTGTGTCTAAAATATCCCATTTCTATAACAGGGTCATCTAGAGGATTACTGCTGCTTAAAGTTATTTGTCCTCTAGATAAAGGATGAAGAAGGACAACAAATGTGAAATCTATTTCCCTAAAAGCATTGGTTTCGGCTAGCGATAGACAAAATTCCTCATCAAAATTGAGAACATTTTGACAAGGATATAAGGGTGGAATACCAGCGCCTACCCGTGCATTAATTGTTTGAATATCAGGCACTGCGGAAATCTTTACTGCAGATGTGTTTAATCTGAATAAACTACACTGCACTGGCACCGGATAAGATGAAAGTTCTGTAATAGCGGAAGCACTTTTAACAGTAGATAATAGGCCTTTTTGTCCAGTAAATACTAAAGGTACATATAGGTGGTCTTGCAAATTATTTCCAACTGGAAGATCAGCTATTAAATCGATATTAAATTTTCTTAGTTCTTCCTTTGGTCCAATTCCTGACAACTTCAGAATTTTTGGTGTATCAATAGATCCAGCGGAGACAATAACTTCGATGTTGGCGTATACGTTTATTATTTTCTTATTTTCTAACATTACTTCTACTCCATATGCTTTCATTAGGTGAGGATCAATCAAAACTTTTGTTACTCTCATATTCTTGGAGATATAAATATTTGGTCTTTCTCCAGCTGTGCGTAAGTAAGCTTCAGCAGTGCTTGATCTTCTACCATTGCAAAATGTGAAGTGTGGCCGACATCCTCCAGTTATTTCAGGCCCATTATTTTCAAGGACTCTTTTTATTCCTATTTCTTCATACGAGTCTAAGACATTGTTACTGATTTCAGAGAATATGCTATTTGTAACAGGGCGTGATACTTTTACCGGTCCTTTAGTAGAATGAAGATAAGAAGTTTGTTTATTTTTAATTACACTGTTATCAGTCATGCCTTCAAGTTTTTTAAAATAATAAAGAACATTACTCCAATTCCATCCTGGAGCTGTTCCATTCCATTTGTTGTAGTCTTCCGGCACTCCTCTTAAATAAAACTCGTAATTGATAGATGATGAGCCCCCGAGCATTTTGCCACGCGTCATGAGCAGAGTTCTATTGGGATGTGCTTGTCCTACATCTCTGTCCAGGAATGCGGAGTATCTCCAATCATATTTAGAGTTCGGGAGTGCGATGAATAGACCTGGCACCTGGTATCAATAGAAAACATATTTATTGGTTAGTAAATTCTGATACAAGCGGAGAAAATTGGTTGTTACAAACGAATTGATATATTTTTGTAAACGAAACTTCCAATAATGTAAACGCACACATGCTTTTCTATACAGTTAAAAAACAAATTGAAGTTGAATTTAACAATAAAATAAATGAAAATAAAATACTTTGATAATGATATTCATACAAAATTAGATATAAAGACGAGCAATTACTGCAATTTGTATTAGCTTCGGGAAAGTTATATAGCTTGGCTGTGATTATTATTTGATTTATTAAATTTTAAAAGTTACTACTAATATTTATAAATATACAGTCTATAACCAGCACCAAGAAAAATTATATAAAAAAGAAAATTGATTATCAGGATTATATATAACGTTTAAAACAATGCATGAAGTTTTAATTATAATTGGATATTCTGTAATTAAAAAAACATTATGGTTTTATTATTTAGCTTGTAGTTCCACAGTACTTAGAGCACCGGCGGCGTAACATATCGATATACACCCAAAAAACAAATGTTTAAATCACAGAAAACTCATTTGATCAGCTGTTTGAGTATATCTGAGTTGTGCTTGATGAAAAATAGTGTTTATTTCATTTAAAACATCATCATGCCAAGTCTGACTAAAGTCCAAGTCTCCCGAGTTGTTGCACTGCTTGACTCTCTATACATTGAACTAATATTTTTTATTCGAAGACTTTAAGTTTCAGTGAATCTCAAACGAAGATTATTTCTTGGTAACATATATTTTATTTATATTATTATTCTTAGTTCTTTATTCTCTGAAGAATTGGTTATTTGTAAGATTTATATACACCATTAAATTTTAATCGTTTTAATGCCGTGGATGGGTGGTTCACTTTACAAAGTACTATTCATCAACAACTTAATCTGGGTTATATCTCTTAAAATAAAAAAGATAGGAAGTGATACTGTTATATCCGCAAAGTGCGTGAAAACAGTAGTAGCGCCACGAGTTAGTAACCTACGTATGCCTACGTCGTACAGGTCATTGAGTCGATCAGCTGGTGTCAATTTGTTCGTTTTCCTTCATACTTTTACGGGCTTAGGACCGTCGTAAATGCTTTGCACCTAGATCCCTGGACCTAATTTCACCATATCAAGGTACTCCATGTTAGAGTACGCGTAATTTCGAGACGCCATACTTTCGCGCGACAAGGATCATAAACAGCGATGCACGGAGCACCGCACCGGTGACGTCTAAGAGAAAACTGTTTTTTTTTAAATGTTTTGACCGTAGCCCGCGGAGCGCGGGGGGGGGCACACGTCTTGCGAATTGCCATTCAAATAAGATGTAGGGGCGGTAAATAGTCTAGCATTGGTTAATTTATCGAAGTCCACGTGAACTGCGCTACGCGTCATTGGTCAAATGATTCATGTGTCATGATAGGGTCGGTCTCTTTGAATATTGACCTACCTACTAATGGTTTACGTCATAATGTCACTCAAGCAAGAATTGATTCGAGTTTTAAGAAAAATGTTATTTTATTTTTTATTTTTATCTTTATTTGGTGCATTTCATACTTTACAAGCTTTTGCCAGCGGCTCCGCCCGCCCTAAATTTGGCTATCGGCGAGGGATTCTTCCGGCAACTCTTTGATTCAACTGAAGAAGTTTGTTATAACAAGCTATGGTTCGTACGTAGAATTTGGTTGCAGTTGCTCCCGCGGGAACTTTTTAATTTTCCGGGATAAAAAGTAGCCTTTCTTCTCCGTATCTTCAACTGTCTCTGTTCAAGCTCAATTGGATGCTCCGTTGCGGCAGGATTGAGTAACAAACGTTAAAGTTATTTCAGAGATAAAAAATCCCATGTCCTTCTCCGGGACTCAAACTATCTCCGAACCAATTATCTCTAATCAAGAAGTATTTATTAACAGAATATTAATATTAATAACATATATAATAATAATTATAAATATTAACTATATTACTTTTTACAATTACTTACCTTTTTTGTGGTTTTACTTTGTTATTTCGACAAAATTGATGGTTATGAATAATCGACATAATAAAATACTGGTTGTTTTTTAATATTTTACAGGTTCGATTACCGTCTCAAACAGATTTATCAAAATATCTTTAAATGCAGTTTTACTTATTTTAGAAAATAATGTAATGATTCCTTCAATAAAATTTGCCATTATCTATACTAATATTATAAAGAGGAAAGATTTGATTGTTTGTTTGTTTGTATTGAATAGGCTCCGAAACTACTGGACTGATTTCAAAAATACTTTTATCATTAGAAGCCGACATTATCCCTGATGAAAATAGGCTACTTTTTACCGCGGGAGAATGATTCATTCCTGTGGGAAAACGGGTTGTAGAAATTATCTTTCCGTATTTATCTTTTTTACATAACTTCTAAACTGCTGAACCGATTGGGTTACCGATTTTATATGGGTATTTCGATGGTTTCCAGGATGATTTAAAAATACAATTGGACCCGGTAGGTGGCGCTGCTGTCGGTAAATCAACTACTAAACGGCCTGACCGATTGGTTTGAAATTTTGTATGTGTATTTCCATGGTTTCATAGACACCAATATTATGCCATTAAAGAGGAAAGATTTGATTGTTTGTTTTCTTTCTATAGTTAAGAAGTTGCCGTAAAAACCTACGCCAATAACGAAATTCAGGACGGGCGAAGCCGCTGGGAGAAGCTAGTCGATATTAAAGATACTTTCCCTACAACTACGGGTTTTCATTTCTATCCTGTAGATACTACTGAAATTGATTCACAAGTATTTGAGATATCCGCAAAATAAACTAATTTTACTCTAACTAAATGCGTGCACAATACACACTTGGCCGATTTTTTCTTCGTTTGTCTCCTCAAAAAGAGCAAGAGGAGAATGCAAATGAATCTTTTGTGATCCATATCTATGGAGCAACAAGCACTGTTTTACTTGCAGTTTCCAAGATGTTGCTACGTTGCTTTCTACGTCGCGCATACCGATGATTACAGCCGTAACGTAAGGATTTGTATTAACGTTTTAGATTGAAATAACAATAGGTGTGCTAAGCTCATTACTGACCACACTAGTTATAGGTGGATCATCACCAGCTTCTATAACCAAGACGCGCCACTGGGGCACTTCGCTGAGCCGTGACGACACCACACTGCCGCCACTCCCAGCACCCACCACTATAAAATCAAATTTTTCACCATCTGGAAATACAAATTTAATCAAATTTCTAAATAGACACAACCTCTGGTTATTCCTGCATTTTTGTTTGATATTTCGTTTTTATGTAATTAGTTACATCAAGATTTGCGCTTGCCAAGTTAATGTTTACAAATTATGTTTTTCATACTAGGAAAACTAGCGCCAACTGTAGAAACGTAGTGAACTCGCGTCCGTACATCTATCTAATACCTTTAAACGAGCAATCCTTGTATATATATTTTTATATGATCTGAATCTCGGAAACGGCTCCAACGATTTTCATGAAATTTAGAATGCGGGGGATTCGGGGGCGATAAATCAATGTAGCTAGGTTTCATTTTTAGAAAATATAGTTTTATCCGTGTTTTCAGGCAATGATAAACTGAAAAACTTTTTACCGACACAGCAACACTAAAACTACTCGACAATAGATGGTGTTGTTAGGCAACACTAAAGCTACTTGACAAAAGATGGCGTTGTTAAAAAAAACGAGCAAAGCTTGGTCCCCAGGTACTACTTAATAAAGCACGTTGGTCATGCCATGCAGTGTATTTTTAAAACAAACAAAAAGCTAGGTTCACATGAATACATTGTTTATGTAGAGAGCCCATAGCCAGCTATTATATTTTATAAAACCCTATATTTTCTTAATTAGCACTCTATACCTACCGTACACGAAATAGAAACTCGTTAGTCCAAACTTGGGTTCTTATAAAGTCACACAGGGGAAAAAGGTGTTCAAATTTCATGTAAACTTATGTCATAGTATAAAGGTTGAAAATTTAATTTTAATTTTTTCCGGTTTTGACATCCCGGCAGACAATCAACAGTTACGTCAGGCGCGAGCACATGTTTGTATAGGACCCTTTACTATCACACTCACACGTACGGAACGACATCTATTCGTTTTTAAGGTTAGTATTAGTTTATAAATATGAGTAATACCTGAGTGTCATACTCCTTTTAGAATTTAGAATTTAAAAAATTAGATTGATAACCGAATGAAGATTGACAAAAACATGTTAACAAATAAAGCCATGTTTACCTTCACCTCAATTTATATTATAGTAGAAGTAAAAGTAAAATAGTAAAATATATGATAAGAAACATTCAAGGACGCACGCAGTTCGCATGTTTTTTTTTACATACAGCCAGCCAGCCAGTGCTCTTTAAACGGCTTGTAGATATCCTTTTGCTCACAATTTTACATTTCAAATCTACTAAATAATTTTTATTTTTCCTAATTCAATTGCAGTATTACCCTCTGTGACAGTGTCTTGAACATAGATAAAAGACGTACTTTACTCCTGTTTATGAAAGGACCAATCAGCGTTTTTCAAATAAATGGGATGCCGGATGAAATATCTTATCGTTGTGCAATTATTTACCTAGATAACATACATAAGATAAACATAAACGAAAGATTAATATATATAGATATGATTATATATTTACTTACAAAGAACTCGATTAACTGACTAGGGCAAACAAAGAAAGAACTTAATACAAAATGAAGCTTACCTTGCAAATTGTGATTGCTGGGCCATGCTTTTAACTTTACATTTAATAAACCTTGTTGCGTAAACTCCATCATTAATAGTATTGTTGCGAAATATCGGGGCCATGATTGTAAAAAGTACACAAATTTATTTGTTCTAATAAAATCCATGTTATATACAAGTTAACAAAGTGATAAGGTTTTTGGCGAACGGAATTCCATATTAAAAATGACACTTTTTGTAAAACAAGACTGACAAAATAACCAACTGACTTCTTAAACAAACACACTTATAATGAGAATGAGCGAGAGATCTGATCGGGCATATGTGTACATAAAATTATTGTGCCTAAACCGGACTCAAAATCTGTTTGCAATTCATGTAAACAAAAATGACCTTGACACGCGTCTTTCGCTTTGTTAGTCTATGCAACATATACATAAATACGTATAATATTGCTGATAATGTAAATTTGAAATTCTGTAGATTTTAGGTTTAATGAGTGTCGTGATTTGAAAACCAGTTAAAGAATGTGACAATAAAGGTAATCATGTAAGTATTTTAATGAATTATGATTAAATTACCAGAAAAGTTAACATTAAGTAAAGTTAGGTTATGTTTACAATATTTGCACAGAGATTTTGAGTCAGGTTTATATAAATATCTATTGAAAACAATTATCACCATTTTCTTACAAAAAAGGAAATACAAGTTCCTCTTTTTTTTTTGTTCAAATTTTTGTTTCTTAGTTTCAGCCAAATGATAGGTTATTGTTTAGTTACATACTAGTAGTTTCAAAATAGAATTTTATTTTAACTATTGTGTAGTTAGATTTTTTCTCCACACTAATCGGTGGTAAAAATAGTATAGTCAGAGTACCAAGTAGCAGTCACTTTTTTCCGAAACTATAAGAACTATACTGTTGAAACTTGGTAAGTTAATGTATTCTGTGAAACGTATAATCACACAAAAATAGAAAAAGAAAAAAAAAATCCCCATACTTGGAACTGAAAATCAAAAATTATTTTCATTACGTGTGGTAATGTGGGGTAGGCCGCTTCCAACCGTTTCCTTTGGAAATCTATGTGGGAGGCCTTTCAGCCTTCAGTGGACTTTTTGCGGCTAAGATGATGATGATTATATGACAAAAAATATATGCAAACTTCCACCAAAAATTGGTTTGAACAAGATCTAGTAAGTAGTTTCTTTTAATACGTCATTAATCGTAAACCGCAATTTACCTTTCATTCAATCAACTCAAATATGAAATAATGGTACGGAACCCTTCGTGCGCGAGGCTAACTCGCACTTTTCCGATTTTTAAGTAAACTATGTGAATGGTCTTTAAACAAACCGAAGACGCCGACGGATGTTCTAAGCGGTTTAGGAAGGCGTTTAAAAATGACCTCAGAATAATTTATTCAAATTATTGTACGTATATTAATGTTACTAAATATAATAAATTATTTCCTGTTATCTATGTTATTGCATTTAGGATACAACCTGGTTACATAACTAACCTAAACCAAATTAATTATATTGAACTAGCTTTTCGCCCGCGGCTGCGCTCGCATATACTTTAAGATTTGTAGAGTTTTTTAATTAACAAACTAAGGTGTACCCCATATTGTCACCTCCCCAGGGGCGTTTTGTTGACAAGCATCATACGCATCGAATGCGCTCATTGCTCTCTATGCGCACATTCCAGCGCTCTGTTGACCAAAAATGAATGCGCTATACAACACTTCTGAATCGCATTCAACACATTGGATTGCACGTACTCGGGAGGTAGAGCAGTGGATGCGCTGTCAAAATAGTGAACGGTCATATTGTTTTTTTACAATTGGTGTACAGAATTATTTCAATGTCTATGCGATGTCATAGCTTTCAATGCCGTCAATAAAACGCACCTATACTTTCAAAAGATGCATCGTCGCTAGACTTTAATTAATTTCATACCGTGGCGTTGCGTCGCGGCTGCGGTTAAAAGACAAGAAGGTGGCTTTTTAATAAAATTAAGACAATGGCAGCGGCGACAGCGAGATGTCGAAATGCATTGTTCGGTTTTTATTGATATTGGAATGGGAATAATAATGAGGGCTTATTTAATTATGTAGATTTAAATACAATGTAAAACTAAGAAATACTTGAAATGAAATAATGATCAGAGCTAAGTGTCACGTAGATACTTATGTGTTAGTTAACTATGTGGAAAGGTTCATCTTTCCGCATAGTTTTATAACAAATCGTTAACTATTTCGTATCGCAAACCGTAACAGCTTTATGCTACATTGTTTAACTTTGTGAAAGCAAAAGTTAATAAATGGTTTTTACATTTGCTTAATACAAAGTTATGTCAGGAATTTCGATGTTTTTCATTAAACTTACATTAATTAATTGTATGCAAATTATGGTTGCAAATTAGTTTTTCTACTTAATAACTTTCACTCATGTGCAAACTTTACTAGAATTACCCAATAATAATAAATATTGTTAGACATTACACACAGCGCTGTCTGGCCCCAAAGTAAGCAAAGCTTGTGTTATGGATACCAGCCAACAGGTACAAATCATTAAATATCACTTTTTTTTCTTGTAAATACATACATATCATACATGAATACACCCAGACTCAAGACAAACACATTTTTTTATATTATGACAGAAATTATTGTTCAGTGCGAAAATCGAACCCACACGTTCTGCACTGCAGCTGGGCACATTACCAAGTACACTAGGCTTAAAATCTAATGTAAAATTGTTATGTTCCCTTCTTAAACTTTGTAACCGAGACTTCAACAAATCTGCGAAAAATCGAATTAATAAGAAAGTTTTAGAAAGTGCGTCCTGCCTAAAATTTAAACACAATAGGTTACAAGGTTTTTATATACCTATAAGCAATAGTTCTCATTCTACGTAATCAGCACTTAATGCATTTCGACATTTATTTTGCTAGGTTTGCATTAAAATGTTACGCAAGTACATGATCAAAAAGCGCTAAAAATATAGAAAAAAACTTACGCACTAAAGATACCACTTTACAGAACCAAATCTTATTTAGCAAATTTGCTATTGTAAAATTGTAGGAATCGAAATGAATTATTATTTTCGATACTAGTACATACATACAGTTGGCATATTTGTAATTATTCGCTGTTTCAGTTAAGTATTGACATCTTATGACGTAGGTAAGTTTGATGGAACTTATTGGATGGAAAATCATTTATAAATATTACTAAAAGAATTACTATACTTCAATTTTCTGTTTTTCATTTAAGTAATACTTTTTTATAAAATATAAAAGAAAAAAAACTGTATTATAGTAATATGGCATATAAATATTTATAAAATATTATATTAGTTATAAAAACCAAAAAAAACTTAGACCTATTAATTTTAGGTAGAAAAGGTACCTATAAGGTAGAAATTATCCAAATTTCAAGATCGCCATTTTGATTTATTGCTTTCTTTTTTTTACAAGAAATGGTAATCTTCCATTATTTCTTTGTTTTGTCACACGCCGGCTGCTGCCACGGCACGCTGCGTTCGGCTCATGCGCTGTGTATAAAATACGACCCAACAAAAACCGATAACTGGCTAATTTAACCAAATGTCTGCGACATATACATAAATATGTGTAATAGCTTTTTTTTTTTTTTTTATACCACTAAGGTGGCAAACAAGCCTACGGTCCGCCTGATGGTAAGCGGTCACCGTAGCCTATGGACGCTTGCAACACCAGGGGCATCACTCGCGCGTTGCCGACCCTTCAGAAATCCAATAACTTCTTTTTTGAAGAACCCCATACTGTAGTCCTTAGAGAAAACCTTGGCAGGGAGCTCATTCCACAACCCAAGGGTTCGCGGGAGGAAGTTTCTCTGAAACCGCACTGTTCGCGACCATTTTGGTTCCAAAGTGTGAGAATGAATTCCCTGTCGATGGCGAGCGGTGCGATGGTAGAAAGTAGCCGTGGGCATCATTTCGAACAATTCCTCAGAACACAATCCATTGTACAAGCGGTAGAACACACACAGGGAGGCAAAGTCTCTCCTCAGACTTAAGGGTTCGATACCGCAAGTGAGTTTGGGATCGTCGACAATTCTCACAGCCCGTCGTTGAACCGAGTCAAAAGGGCCAAGCTATATATCTAGATACGTAAAACAACAAATTGGAGGTCCAGTTGTAATAATAAAACCAACCACACCATCTCACAAAGCAACATAATAAAATGGTTGAGCGCGCACTGATAATCCTATCCTATCAATTCCTATCAATCATAATTACCGGGCTTTTTAAATGGATAGATACCACAGATACCCCGAATTTAGCATAAATCAAACAGGACATTCGACACAATTAATAGTTAATTTCTAATTTGTGGTTCTCATAAGTTATGTTTTATCACTAATATTTTATTTGCTCAATTATCTTTTCTATTTGATAAGGTAAGCTTAAAAGCTTAGTATTAAATTACAATGGCTTTGGTTTTAGAATTAAGTAGAATTTTTTTAGTGTTTGAATTGTAATTGAGCATGATAAATTAAAATAGATCTCTTTATAAATAATGAAAGCCTTCTCTGGTCCTGACCTGATAGTGGAGTCTCGTATGCACATCGCTTTAACTATAGTCTTTAGTAAGAGTAATTACGTAAGATTGTGTGGTCTGTAATTTGGTGCGCATTAAAGTTGTCCGGGGTAAGATCAGCGCTCTGCTCGTCTACTTACAAGATAAGGGGCTATTTTCTTTTGTGCTCTTTATCTTTTTAAGAAAGCCGGCTTATTGTGTTGTTTCGAAAATGTTTTCTTTCTTACTTCGTTTGTTTTTCTTGACTTAAGCTCAAAGATTAATAAGGTAGTTTATGAAATTTCATTGGATACAAGATTTTTTTTTTTTTTTAATTTATGAATATAAATATAAATATTATAAATTTTTTCGGCACTAAGATTAAATATTATTATTTCACAAATCAGAAAGTCTCGTATATTAGCAGGTGCAACGCGTAAAAAGGTATTTAATGTTTTTAATTTTGAAACATACCAATTAATAACAAACAGGCATAACAGGTACGCGGGCCCAGTTTGGATTCTAGACTTTAAATACGTCTATATTTGTCGTGTGCAGATTTTCTTAAGATATTTTCCATCACAGAAAAGCCAATGGTGTGAACAGTTACGATGCACTCCCATAATTATTTAAATATAAACATTAGCCCCACAGATATCTGTGATTAGCCCCTAATTATTTATACGTAGAGGTTGTTGAAAAACAGTCGAATTGAGAACCTTCTCCTTTTTTGAAGTCGATTGAAAAGTACAGTGTATCACTCGGTAGCAAAAGTACAGTGTATCACTCGGTAGCAAAATTGGTTTACTCTCTTTCCGTTCCGTTGCGTTGCGTCTGTGGTTAAGACAAGAAGGGGTTTTTAATATAATTAAAACAATAGCGGCGGTGACAGCGACTAGTAGTTCGTACTTTGAACATAAAAGATTATTTAAAAATAATAATTAGGCCGTATTTAATTATCTAGATTTAGATACAATGAATAACAGTAAATGTAGAAATAAGAAATACTTAAATAACATGTAACAATGATCAGTTCAAGGAAGCAAGTAGATACTTTTGTGTTAGTTAACTATGTGGAAAGATTCATCTTTCCGCATAGTTTTGTAACAAATTGTTAACTATTTCGTATCGCAAACCGTAACAACTTCATGCTACATTGTTTTACTGTGTGAAAGTACCTGTTAATAACATTTGCTGGTTTTTAACATTCGCTAAATATAAAGTTATGTCTGGAATTTCTAGTTATTTATTTAATAAATCTTATACTGTTGCGAAATTATGGTTGAACATTATAGTTCTTTCTACTAAGTTACTTTAAGTAACTTTTTCTTTAAAGTGCATTCTTTGCAAAAATGACCTAAATTTAAAGTTAAAAGTTATCTTTATAAACAGTTTTGTTTCAAACACAATTATTTAACCAGTTTTTTGGATATCATCAATAATTCTTATTTTTCCGAACCCTAACTTAATGCGTTTTTGACACCCACTTTGCTAGGTTTTCTTTATAATTAAATAAGGCTAAAAGCGTTAAAAATAAAAAAAAAACCGGTCAAGTGCGAGTCGTTTATAGTAATACAATGCTTTAAAATTTTTATTTATTTTTATTCACTGAACTATGTATTAGTTTTTGACATTAATGTTATTATTTTTTCTTTCACAGGGTTTGATATATCTTGACTTAAATTTGATGAAACGTCTTTAAACTGCAAAGGGGGTATTTTGCAAAAAGTTGCAACACGCAGAATATGTGGTTCTGGCGCCTTAGGTCAGAAACTAAAATAGATACAGCAAGGTGAGGCATATTACCATAAACTTAGTTCTTTCGACTTGTCAAAACGAGATACTCGGGAGTCGTACATTAAGACTACGAAGGGTATCCCGCCTTGTCTAAAATTGGTCCGTAAAGATTTCTAATTTCGCTAAAACGGATTACTCCGAAAGTTTTGGTCAGATTAACTCCAAATAAGTTTCAAGCGAGAGAGAAGGGTTGCTCCTGGTGTATAAGAAAATACTGAATTATTTATGGATGTCATCTGCTACAGGATCGAAAAAAACCTTACGACTGATTACGAAGAAAAAGGATGCGAAATCTACATTGGTCAACTGCAGAGAAAAGATATATATATTATATATCAATTGGCGGAAAAAAATCTAAAATCAGCGAAGGGAAAATTCGTTAAACCAATCCCCTGGCAGCTTTAGTCTAAAATATAGTGAAGCCTTATTTTTAGGGTTCCGTACACAAAAGGTGCTAATGAAGCCCTATTAATGACTTTATCCTGCTGTCTGTCTGACTGTCCTACTTTTAGACCTCCTTCATTTAGAATTTTGCAGAATGGGTTTTATAATGTGGGATTTCTCAGTAAATAATAAAAAAAACAAATTGTAAAATTTAATGGTTCTCCACACGAGAATCAGTTTTTAATTGTTTTTGCTCTATCGTTAAACTGTACTGTAGCTTTAAACTTAAAACTATTATGCATTATCTAGTGGCACGGAACTTTATGAATATCCTAACTCCTCCCGTGGCTCTGACACATCCTATTCCCCATTTTTAGGGTTCCGTATCCAAAGGGTAAAAACGGGACCCTTTTACTAAGACTCCGCTGTCCGTCCGTCCGTCTGTCACCAGGCTGTATCTCATGCACCGTGATAGTTTGACAGTTGAAATTTTCACTGAAGATGTATTTCTGTTACTGCTATAATAACAAATACTTAGAAAACAGAATAAAATAAATATTTAAGGGGGCTCCCATACAACAAACGTGATTTATTTGCTCGTTTTTGCTAGATATTGAAAACGGATACAGAATATTTAGTTATATATTCACTTTAAAAATAAATAATTAAACTAAGATAAAACAAATATGTAAGGGGGGCTCCCATACAACAAACGTGATTTTTTTGCTGTTCTTATAAATAATGGTACGGAACCTTTCGGGCGCGAGTCCGACTCGCACTTCTTTTTTTTTCGTACATCTCTCTCAAATTCTGATATATTGTTTGAAAATTTCAGCATGATAATTTAACAATATAACGTATAACAGGCAGAAAAACTCTCGCTCTATCCCACAGATTTTACAACCAAACTAAAAAAGGCGTCTTCTAGCTACGTCTGATGTAAAAATAAGTTAAGATAGTTTAGCGGTAATAATAAAATATCCTACATGGATCTGGATCTGAGGGAATATACCCTTAATTTATTGTGATGGTTTTGTTATGTATCTATAGTTTTTGCAAAAGATGGGAAAACTTAATGAGACTAGAGGATAGACGCAGAATAACAACGCTTTACTTTTTAATTGATTCAATTTAAATAATCGCAAATAAAGAAATTTAAAGAATATTTTCTATAGTGCACCATTCCTTCTTGTAGTAACGGAGCCACTCCCTCGCAGCCTAGTTGGTAGTGCGGCCGACTGCTGTGCAAAGGGTGTGGGTGGTGGTGCTGGACAAACATTTATGTAATAAAAAAAAACATTTGTGTTTGTCTTGAGTCTGGGTGTAATTATGTATGAAAAGTATGTATTTACAAAAAAAAAGTAATATATGTATTTGTATCCGTTGTCTGGTATCCATAACACAAGCTTTGCTTACTTTGGGGCCAGACGGCCCTGTGTGTAATGTCCAAAAAACTATTTATAACTATTTATTATGGCCAAGAAATTTTTGACTAGATGAATGAAGAAGGAATTTTTTTTTTGTCCAATTAAGAGTTCCGGTTGGAATATTCCACTTCTCAAACTGCGGGGCAAATTTTTTCAAGTCGCCACGATGCAACAAATTGACTTGATTTTTGGCAACAGGCGTCTAATATCTTATATCATTAAATATTTTTTATTTCTGTTGCTATCCTTCATCCGATTCTTTTTTAAACAAAACTTGTCAACTATATGATAAATATGCCTTGCAGTATGCTGAGAGATACTTTATTACAGAGATGACAAAGATGAACACAGGTACATTATACACATAACATTATTTTGTTGCAAACAGGATAAAAACTTTTACAACAGTTCACGGGTCCAGTTTAATCATCTAAGCTTTCATTACGTTATGAGTAAAATTAATGTATATATTTCGGCGTTCACATAAAAATAAGATAATTGCTAATAATTTTGCTTCCTAATACCCGATAAAAATGTTCGAACTTGTCTTTTATATGAAAGAATAAAGCTTTCTAGCCAAATAATGTCTACAATTTTGTGTTTTCAGTTGATTTCAAATTGAGTTTATTTTGAGTGACAAAAATATTCTCAGCGTCAAATCAAAAATTAAATTATATAAATTAATTTACTATGTTAGAAAAAACTATTACAGTAATTTGCCAGTTTTATGGATACTTTTATTTTTTTCTATAATTAGCTATGCATCGAAATACAAACAAATGAGCGGATTTGGAGTTATTTTTTCAAAGCTATTTTAATATTATCAAAATTATCAACATCGAAAAGTTAGACCATTTTTAATGAAATGGATTTATGCGTCTGTTGGTGCGTCGGTCATGCTCGCAAATTTTTTTATATCAGTTTTAAGAAGGAAACATGGTTTCAAAAGGAAATGGAACAAAATCAATTAGGCATTTTTCTTATTTCCAGTTGAGTGTACAGGATTCTATCGATACTGAAGTGGCAGCAAGGCGTGATAGCAATAAAAGTGATTAATATATTTCCTGATTCGAACGCAGCCTTTGGGTTCGAGCGGAAGCTGTAAATACTGACTGTAACAATGTACGGTCAATTGGCGACCGTAGCGGAACTAGTGTGGTGAAAAGAGATGAAACGAATACAATAAATTGTTTCCGAAAGCTATTGGCTAGGTTCACGATTCATTCCCGCTTTTGTTTTTAATTTCAATTATTTTGTTTATTTTTTTATCGAGTTTTTACACAACTCTACGACTGTTATCGGGTCTTATATATGCGATTATTTATTACATTCTAATAATGAGTTGTTGTTGGGTAAAAAGATGCCTTGATTGACTGTCGAAGGAATGATTGAATCTTTAATGAACTAGTCAGCTGCCGTTTTGCAATAAAGCCTAATGTCAATGAATTAAACCTTACAAATAAAAGATAAAATTACAGAAATTGAATTTAGAAAATGGCGTTGTTAAAAAAAAACGAGCAAAGCTCGGTCCTTCAGGTGACTCAGCACTTGCTTTTATTAGTTACATACTTACTGATTGACTGACTGATTCAATGACATATCAACGCACAGAACGAAGCGCTGGGTCTAGAAACTTGAAATTTGGCACGTAGGTTTCTTACGTGACTTAAGACTACACTAAGAAAGGATTTTTCAAAAATCTTTCCCTAAGGAGGTGAAATGGGGGTTGGAAGTTTGTATGAAAATCCATCAATTTTAAAAGCTAAAGGCATAAATGCATAAATTGAAAATTAAGATTGACCTGTTTCACCGTTATAAAAAATCTCTAGGAGCCAAAACAAGGGATGAAAAATTGTATGAAAATTGTAAGTAAAACAATAAACAGTTAAAACTTTCTTTTTTTTTTTAAATCCACGCGAACTAAGTTGCGAGAAAAGGCTAGTAAGTATAAGCTATATTTAATAAGTCGATCGATTTACAAAAATCTAAAAACAAATGCCATAATTTTCTATAAAAAGAATATATAAAGATATGTTTCTACTTTTTGCAGTTTGAACTCGCAACAGTAGGTTAATCGATTTTGGAAACGATCAGAAAATTGCACATTTGAGTACGGCGCAGCCTTAAAAAATATTTGACACACAGTAAATTCGATAAACGTGCTTAAAATTGATTGCGCTCATTTACACTCTATCCGAAAGCGTTGTCGAGTGGCTGAGCGCTCTTAAGCGCCATCACTAATTAATGTTTTGGATAAATGCCAAACGAGAAAAGGAGGTGGTAAAACTTAACATGTTTCCATTTAATTTTTTTTTATGAATGTGAATGTAACATACATTACGGGTAAGCAAAGCTAACAAAACACAGGGTGTTGGATTCGCAAATAGGGGTAATATATTTTTTTTGACAGCACTTTGAGATTTAGGCCCAATTTAATATAAAACTGAATAATGGCCTCTTTTCGCCTTTTCATAATATAAAATTGAAACATGAAATAAAAAAAAAACAGTTTTAACTGAAAAAAATAAAAATATATACATTAACAGATATCAGAATCACATTTTCTAACTTTAGGGTCAGCTCACACCGAGACGCGACGCGACGCGGCATTTTTGAGATAGCAAAACATTATGGACATTATTTACTAGAAAAAACATACGCATCCCAACATCGCGCGACACATCTTGGTGCACTTCGACACGTTATCTCTCACTATAATTTGTATTTTTTTGTATAGTAAACAAGGTCCATAATGTGTTGCTATCACAAAAATGTCGCGTCTCAGTCTGAGCTGACCCTCACTCTAATTTTTTTGATCAAAAATCAATCATCACAAAAAAAAGTAACACAAGTAGACAACTCCTTTTGACAGACAATCATCAAATGACACTGTCACAGAAAGACAAATAAGAAGACAAAGTTATGTAGTACCTATTGACATATTTGACAAATCACGTTTCCTCAAAGAGACCCTACATTTTTATGGAATACGTAATTTTATTTGAGTTCATACGCGGTCTCCATATTTGCCAAAGACTTAACTTACTACATGCAAAGTGACGAACGCATTTCCATTTGGACGAAAGGCACGATAGAAAAATAGTTTGAAAATATGGTATTAAAAGTTATAATGTATTCAAAAGTTATTATTTACTGTACTAATTTTGCCTCCCTTTTTTCACCTTCTTAAAGGTTGAATTTTAAAAACCGCAGCTGCAGTCGGTGTGCCTCTGATCTCCTAAACGGCAGGGATGATTTTAATGATATTTTTTGTGTACGTTTGAGTGGGTTCCTGCACGGTTTGATAACACAATTGGACCCCATTAGGTGGAGCTGCAGTCAATGGGTCACTGATCTTCTCCTAAACGGTAAAAATTAAATGTACAACAATTATTTTAACATTCGCTGCTTTAAATTCGACTCCATTATTATCATATTCCACAACTTCAGTTATTGTGAAATTTGTGGCTTGAAAAAAACACATTTCATAGAACGTAGAAAACGCATCGAAAGGGCTAGCTTAAAATCAAAAGGATTTAAAGAAAGGCTTCCCGCCAATACTTCTACGACAGAAAATTTGACAGAAAAAGAAAAGTTAAATAATTTAGACATAGACGCGATAGTAAACAGTGAGATATCCAAAAGTAATGTTAAATTCAAAATATCATATTTAATGTGGCGCTGCTTTTTCGGGCAGGACAACATCTGCCGGGGCGCTATATTATAAATGCGATAGTAACTGTCTGTCTGTCTGTTACCTCTTCACGCTTAAACCGTTGTACCGATAAAGATGAAATTTGTCATGGAGATAGTATGAGTTCCGGAGTAGGACATAAGTTGCTTGAAAACGTCAAGTGCGAGTAGTTTTTTCTATAATTGAGGAGTTGCCGTTAAGATCCTGCACCGATGAAACCGCGGGCAAAAGCTAGTATTTTATAATCTGTACTTTATCGGCAAAACGAGATAAAATTTCTTTAGGGATTTCCTTAATTTAAATTAAAGATTATATTAATATAGCTCTTATACCGTAAATTTATAGTGCAAAATAATATTTCTGTGCAATGGAAACGGTTTCCAACTTTAACGACACAGTCTCGGTAAATAAAGTAAGGCTCCGTCTGATAGAAAAATGCTGTGTAAAGCTCTTTGCGTGTAAAGATGCGCAGTTTGAGTTTCTTTTGACAGCAAGTCTAGTTTTAATGAATACACTCTTCTCATTAGTTTAGGTACCTATCTCTTTATGTAAAAGACACATCACCACCCAGCCTAAACTGCTAAACAAAGTAATTATTTCATGTTTATGTTAAAATTTACTTTAAATCCGGTATTAATGCTATCTGAAATAATTAAATAAACATGTATTTCAGGGTTTTTTGAATTGAATCTTTAAAAAAGGGAATGACAAAATTTATGTCCAGAATAAAGATACAGAATCATCGCCACTAAATTGCTTACGATAGAAATTAGGGATTTGGAGCACGGGTTTATTTTGTATTGAAGGCATCTTAAAAAAGGTGTTTTAACGCTTATGGGTATCAACCCATAAGCGCGTAAATCGAGTGCAGCTGCAAAGTTTACAAAAATTCAACTCCTTACATAGCAAATGTACAAATCTTAAAGTATATGCGAGCGAAGCTGCGGGCGAAAGTTAGTTAAGGTATAAAGTTATTATTTGCTACTGGTTATTACTCCTTTTATGCAGTAACTTGCTTTTCCTAAAGTTTTCACCTGCGTTTGGCTACATTTCCGATTTTTTAGGTTATATTTTTATATATATTCGATTTAACAGAAAGAACTAATAGACTCTCCTATTACATATCTAATAGTTTATGTATGAAATTAGAAAGTTTTGAAACATATTATTTGCTACGCAATATACTTGTTATTATTAAGTCTGAAAATGACGGGTTATCCCCAAACCAACTATGATTAAAAACATTAGGTATTGCTTAACTAATGCTGACCTCAAATTGGTAGGTTGTTTGTTGTGCCTACATTGACCCTGTCTGTCTGACTGTCTGTCTCCTCCTCCTCTAATTGGATCTAAGGGAGTCCTAAATTACGGCTACTGCGCATGAGAAGATCAGAAATATAAAAATAGGATCAGGATGTAAAACAGTAAATCAAATTAAAATACCTATTTTCTTAGTCCAAAAGAGTAAAACACTTCACTATAAATGACACATTTTATCCACAATGATTATTCTATTTACGCAATAAAACACAATGCAACTGCGTAAGTGTATTAGTTAATTTTAAATATACGAAGGACACAACATTTTATAAGTTTATTTTTCGCAGAGACTACGAACTGGCAACCACAGAGTACAGAAAACAAAAAAGGAATGAATTATTAGTTTATTATTAAATATTACTCTTATTACACCTTCCCCTAAAATTACCTGCAGTTATAATGGTAACTTGATAATATAGGTACACATTTTTGACAAGAAAAGCCCTCTCATTCTCGCTACAAAACGTGTCCAATTAGAAATAATAATATATTATTTAATAACGCTGCTAGCATTCTGGGCACCGCTATGCCGCATGATTTTTTAGAGGATATTTTTTATTTATAGTTAGGTTATTTTTTTTTATTAGATAAGATAATGTACTGTTCAATGTTTTGTGAAATAAATTCTTGTAGTAAATTAATTAATTAATTGTACATTTAATTATACAAAAATAATACAATTTTTACAATCAATATCAAAAATTCATAAACATCACAATATAACAGTAACTTTAATAGTAGATACTGTGCTTACATATTAACTGCGTTTATTTTAGGTATATTAAGAAAATTAGGTATATGGTTCACCCACCATATTCGCATGATTAACCACAAGTTTTTCACTCAATCAGCCCCATTTTCACCACTTCCCATATCACAACAAGCACGTACGCACAATCTTTAATTCAATGATTGCTACACAGTACGCATAAGCAAATCATTTGACACACCTTTCAACTCCATAACTCTAAACACATAGGAATCTTCTTATACATATATGATGTCTAGTTGCATTCCATCACTCTTGTATGAATGTTTTGCATGACAAATTTATTTCATTTAGCATTTTATATTATCATCCACCTTTAACGTTAAAGAGAAAGTTTTTTTAAGGCTCATTTCTTCTTTACAAAAATAAGTAACAATTTAGTAGCTGAACTTGCAAAAACTTACATTGAACTCTAACGGGGAATTAGCTATTTTATAAAATAATCAAAGATATGCTTTAATTATTCGTGCTTATTGAAGTTCCTGCACTAAAGCTGACATAATAAATAGGGTACGGTAATTCATTTCAGTTTTTTGTGTTGGTTCATTTAAAAGCAATTTCGGTTGAACATGACCCCCACAGTACAGTACAGCTGCAACACGGACGTTAAGTATTTAATTTTCTCTCTACATGCCGCCATTTATCAAGGACCTGATACGTACAGCCGGCCACAAGCTAAAGTACACCATCGAGATTTTAACTCATTTAAAGTTTTACTATCATCTCTTTACCCACGATTAAACATCCATTAGTTAAATTACCCTGTTTAGGTAATTATATAAATAAATCTGTAAATTACCCTGTCTAGGTAATTATATAAATAAATCTGTAAATTGTAAAAAAAAGAAGTGCAAAATTAAATCAGTTACTATACTAGGAAAAGTTAATTAACAATTAATTGAGGTATTGACTCCCCTACTATGTTGCATCAACTGGTTATTATGTGTTATAATTATAATTAACATAAGTTCTTTGAAATGGTTCGATTTTTTTTTATTTTTTGAGTTCCTACAAATCTTCTTAAATTTCTACTCTGCTATGGATACCAGTCAACGGATACATTTTTTTTGGAAATTCATTGTTCGGTAAAGATAAGCGTGTTACGTTACTCGCTTTGTGTGACGGTTCGCTGCCAAGTGTGCAAATCTTTACGGAAGTCGGAAGTCACCCCTGCGTCGAGACGGCCGACACCATAAGGTAAGTAATCTACAAACATACATATTTTACATAAAAAAATACGACAAGTGTCTCAAGACAAGCACAAATAATTAATATTTGTTTTGTGCGGGAATCGAACCCACGACCTCAATTCAGTGGGCTTGGCATTATAAATATACACACATATATATATATTAAATATTTCTTAATTCTATGAAGATCTGTGTATTTGTAAGATTGATATACAAAGATCTTATAAATCACTATAAGTGACTTGAAGTTCGTAACAAGCGTATTTCTAAAGCAAAGATGTAGTTGTAATTTTCATTTTGTTGTGCCTCAATAGCCTAATTAATAGAGCACTTTCACGGACAGTAAGGATGTCGCAGGCTCAAGTCCTAGTTTAATCTTTTAAATGCATGTTTTCTAAAAAAATATTCAAGTATTTACGTTGACGTTATATGTAACAATATATAAATACCCATTATTGCGCTATAACGAAAATCTGAACTGAACATAATTTAATATCCTTCAAGTTCTACACAGCTCGTCCCAAACCGCTGGTAAAGTTTTATGTTCCCAAATTGCATTACTGCTTCAGAGTGCACCAAGTGTTTCCCGAGAGGTGGCGCCTGTCGCTTTTACTTAAAGTCACATAAAATTATATTTAAAACTTCCCTCTCAATAATACAAGTACCTACAGTTTTATTTATTTATTGGTCAATTTTCTATAACTAAATTTAATAAAACAAAATCAAACTTATTATACAAAGCTAACACACACACACACACTCACAAACACACACGCACCCACACATAGATAAACACAATACACAGAGTTTTTATGATTGAAATATCATTGACATATTATTTTGCCATTGTTTGTAGTAAAAAAATGTCAACATTTGCCAATCTTAGTTCTTTCTATTTATTTTTATTTATATCTCACTATAAAAAAATTTACTGAAGACGCATAAGAAAAAGAAGCGAAGTATATCAATTAATTTATTTCATTAATTATTAAAACTTAAAAACTATTAACACAATTTATAAGGTATATTTAGAAATGTGTAGGTACATACATATAGATAAATGTGTAGGTACATACATACAGATAAATTTGTAGGTACATACAAATAGATAAATATGTAGGTACATACATTTAATAAATGTGTAGGTACATACATATAGATAAGTGTTGAGGTAAATACATATAAATAAATGTTTTTTCATATTCATATTTTCATATTCTCATATTTCTGTATTCCGCTAAAATAAAAAGAAATATCAATGATATATCAATGTTTTTAAAGCAATAGTGTGGCATACAAGTTCGATGTATAGAGAGCTACTCATGCTAACTTACATTTAAATTTTTATTCGATTTTTTGTTACAAAATCGATCCAACGATATGATATACGTACTACTGTCATACCGACATACAGACAGACAGAAACAATGATAGTGTATGTATAAGGCCAGAAACAACGGTTTACCTTGCCCTCTGAAGCACGGAATAGTAATATTTAAAAGAATTCTATACGAAACATCATTTCGACCTGCAGACAGATGTATATATCAAGAAATACAATTTTCAACAGAAAAGTTAGTTTAAATGTAAAATAAGAACACGTTTAAAATTCAAACTGTTTCGTCTTGCGGATTTCAACTTCACGCCTAACTTTTACACAAAGAGTGGCTTAGCGAGTTAAGTTTAAAAGTTTTAACGTCAAAACCAACGGCAGAACCGTTATTTTTCGTGTATATGGCGTAATAACTTCATCTACTGCTTTAGTCATCTATGATTTTGCTTAAAGTTCTAGTTGCATTTTTAATTATTATCTTTTAATTATCTTGCTTTCTTGGAAAATAAGTGTTTTTAATCTTTAATAGTTATAAAGAGAAAGCTTATTTTGTAAGTATGTTTATATGTAAAGAGTAGTCTTCGAAACTACTGCACCCATTTGATAGATTTTCTTTCTATTTGAAAGCTATATTATTCAGATGGACATGGGCTACATATAATGTAGGTATATAGTAGAAAGGCATTACAGTGAAACAACGTTCGCTGGGATTGCTATGATCGTACAAAATCTGATGAATTTGGATTTAAATCACAGCCAGGATATAAATACTGCACAGTATCTCAACCCTTTTTAAATCCAAGCACAACCCAATGACGCCAGGATTACGAGTACTGTGTTATTCTTTGACAGTGGACTTATTTTAAGGTCTGTTAAAGGCGCGATTTCAAATGCCACTGACAGCAGTCTTGCTGCGAAAAGACGGACGAGGCGAGGCGAGCAGACACGATTGGGCCAAAGCGGACCTTCTTCACAGTCACACTTTCCAGCACCCGCCACCACTCGGCCAGCGTGAAGCATAGGCATTAGAAGCAGCACGGAACCTATGTGAATAGACAGCACGTATCCAAAAGGGAAGGGCCATAAGAGTGTGGCCGTGCCCTATCGGCCTATGTGGACGCTGACGTCCAGTAGTGAATCAAAATAATCTGATATATAATAGCTGATATAGCTGGTATTATCATGAAATATATTGAGTTCTATGCAGCGCGGTCGGGTCTTGGTTATGTATTTTTTTGTCGATTGGTCTGTTTACAAAAAGATCTAAGTATTGTCCACCAACCAAAGAATATTCTAAAAGTAACTATTATTTTCAGCTATAAAATAAATTTTATGGTTCTATTTTAGAGAACAATAGAAAAATCCCAAGTATTGTGTGATTGATTTGTTAGGATTTTCTAAGTTGGAGTTGAGGAGTTGTATATCCCAGCCAGGACTCAAATCTCTCGCGAAAGAAAGAATTATCTTACCACTTACCCTACATGAATTTTACCATAGCTGTTTTACAGCACAGCTTTTAATAATTAAGTAATTTCTTTTCAAAAAAAAAAATTGTGTTTGTGTTTATCACCGTACTGAGTGCAAAGAAGAAATTACATTAAAATAAATAGGTACTGCGAGAAACGTAAAAGTCCGAGTGGCAATCTAACTTCTAGTAGTCGCGATGTTATTTACCTTAGCAAATGACAAAACTCAGTCCGCCAAAGCACATTGCATAAAGTCTAAAAAAGTTTTCCTGGAGGAAACGAGCTGAAATACAAAATTTATTGATATGAGTTACTTCAAACTGAGTTTTTTTTTTGGTAAAGCGATATCATTTCGTTCTCTTTGATCCCTAGCTGTATCGTTATTACTCAAGCTTTAGTCATGCAATTATTTTTTTGGGAGATTTAAGAATTCTCTCTGTAAATCATACATTTTAGAAAAATGATTACCTTTTCTTTCCTCGCTAGAAAAAAAAACCAAATTTATCGTTTAAAAACAAAATAAACCCTCGGTATAGCGTAAATACTTCACGGAAGGTCATCAGTTTTTGAATAATATCAAAACGATATGTTTTCTTATTCTTATATTCCTATTCTTTGTTATAACGTATACATTTTACATTTACAAAATATGTATTTATTTAAATAATAATAAGGAAATATTTAAAAAAAAAGTTTTTTGACATGAAAACCACCAATACCCTAAAATCACACAAATAAAATGGCAGTACAAAAACGAAGAAAATAAACAGTCGTGCAAAAGTGACATTAACCAAAGAACGGACGAGGTACAGTCGTCATCAATATTAATATTGGGAGCTCGTGGACAGACATTATCGCACCGCCTCATTCCACTCGCTCAAAATATACAGTCGTGCACAAAAGTATTTTAGTTGGAAAAAAATATTTTTGCATAGTGTATTTTTACAACAGTCACTCACAAAAGTAGGTTCATTTTTTGATTAGCCTCTTAACTTAAAACCTTGTTTTTAAACAACGGTTAAAATAAAATTTAAATTTAGAACCGGTAGAAAACGACAGCTAGGTTGCATTCTAAAACCCATTTGGCACAATATGAAAATCAACCTTGGCCGTTCCAGAATGCAATACAGACGTTAATTGGATAATCAACAGCAGCAGACAATTATTACAGATAGTATTTAATAAAACTAAAATAATGCTTTTTAAATAAAAAAAATATGTTATGAAGATGCTGCTTTTGTTTATAAATTTTACCAGCGGCTTCACCCGCCCTAAATTTGGTTATCGGAGTGGAAAGTAGCCCTTGTCCTTCTCTGTGCTAAATTTCAGGTTGATTGTATGCTCCGTTGGGGCAGGATTGAGTAATAAACGTTAAAGTTATTCTTGCGAAAACTTTCAGAATTTTCCAAAAGAAAAAGTAGCCTATGTCCTGCTCCATATTTCCAACTATATCTGTGCCAAATATGTTCGCTTCGTGATTCAACTATAGAGTCCTTCACTACTCTTGGGATTCAACTTCTAGCATGAAGTTAGTCTTTTTACACTTGTCATCTTTGCGTCATCAAACTCATATTAATTGTATATAAGTAAGTACCAGAAAAATATATTGACCTCCAATTTAATTCCGCCCACGACTGTACCTTCGATTTCCCTCGAGTGGTGACTTGTAAAATAAAAAGTCGATTTCTCATCTCGTTCATAGTTCTGCCTGCGCCTAATGAAGTGAGTGTAGTAGAGATAATTGTTAGGTACATTGAAAACACCCAACGATTTGTCTTTTCTTTTGTTATAATATATGTATATTATAAGATTGCCTATAGGATTGACAAAATTGTAAATACTAATTTCTACTTCTCTGCTTTTACAGTTCGAGCTATCCATCTATGGAACGCCTTAGCGCTTAACATTAAACGTTAAAATATAGCAGCTGAATAGCGCGGCCATTACATATGTCTAATTTTCTCTTCGTAGAAAGCGAATTTTCTATAAATTATTTAAGCTTTTTTAAAACGTCTTGACTTTCAACAGAGCAAAGTAGTACTTTACTTTGGGCCAAAGGTTGGTGCTTACAAGTTGCAAGTCCGGGCCCATATGGAGTACTGCTGCCGTCTCTGGGCGGGTGCATCCGTAGAACAGCTTGGCCTTTTTGACTCGGTTCAACGACGGGCTGTGAAAATCGGCGACGATCCAAAACTCCCAAGCTGTATCGAACAACTTTTGACCATCGCACCGTCGTTATCGGCAGGGAATTCATCCTCACACCCTAAAATCCAAATGGTCACGTACATTGCGGTCTTAGAGAAACTTCCAACCGTGAAGGTTCCCCTTAAGTTGTGGAATGAGCTTCCTGCCAAGGTTTTCTCTAAGGACTACAGTATGGGGTTCTTCAAGAAAGAAGTTATTAGAGTCTTAAAGGGTCGGCAACACATTGGTGATGCCCCCCGGTGTTGCAAGCGTCCACAGGCTGCGGTGACCGCATACCGTCAGGCGGACCGCAAGCTTTAGAAGTATCCCCCTCCTATCTATACTATCCTAAATCACCCCCCCTTTTCCCACTAATCCAACAGTTATCTATATATATAGATAACTGTTATATGTATATGTCGGTGGCCGATATTAAAATCCGGCAGATCACGAAATTCCTAAGCAGATCGCAAAGTATGGAATAGAAATTAACATATAACTGTAGAGATTGCTATATGAAGCTTGGCTGGAACGCCCCGCTCGCTTTACTCGCTCCGCATCTATGTTTACAAAAGAGAAACTCAACCTAACCTATCTTACATGACTTATAATGTTTTTGTTCCTTTCGTTTCCATACTTTACGATCTGCCTAGGAATTTCGTGATCTTTCTTTCTTTCTAGATTCTGTGTTGATGTCGGCGGCCAATCGCAAACCGGCAGATCGCGGATGCAATGGCATGGCCGTGGCAAACCTTGAAGAGGCGCCATTTTATGATTTTCCTAATTAACATCAGTCGGATATCGTTCGACGATTTGGCTATCCATTGTTAGCGTGGTGCATCCTACACACGTATCTTAGAAACAAAAAAAGACTGTTAGGTTGTATTAATAAATCGCATCGCATGCATAGCCCATACCTAGCAATATTTAGAAATAGCTAACTAAGCTTTCTAGAGGTGGATTCTGTGTTGATGTCGAAAGCCAATCGCAAACAAGCAGATCGCGGATGCAATAGCATAGCCGTAGCCAGCCATATCAAAAACGTGATTCGTTGATCGATTTGCGTGAATTTTATTTACTCATTTCATAAATTGGCTAGGTAATAATTAGGACAAACATAAAATAATGCCATATCACGTATACAATTGGCCGCCGACATCTATAAAACCAATTAGTTCATAAACAATATTTAAGGGGATATATCCCAATAGGCTGTCGCGCTAGGACCTGGTCTAAGATACCGATTTACGATAGGGACAAGTGCACCTCGGGCTGACTGTACCTAGTCACAATCATTATAATCGAGGTATCCCCCACTTATATTCATATATTCTCCACTTTTCTCTTCCAAATATCAACCTAATTAAGGGTGCGTTCCAAATCGCAACGAGGAAGTTAAAAAAATGGTTTTGGGACGCCCGGGGTAGAGTATTTTTCCAACTGTCAAGTTGAATTCTTTACACTGCCATAGAAAAGGTTGAAAATCACTCCTGTCAGTGCGAAAATTAACTGTCAAACGCTCGTTCCAGAACGGGTTAATTTTTCAACTTTACCGGGCGATAATTACTCGGCGTGATTTGGAACATAGCCTTAATAGAAATTACTTGTACAATTTGTTTTCATTAAAATTAGTCTACATATGCGTACAGCACACATCTGAAGATGTCATAAAAAATAGGCAAAATTTTAGACTTTTGCATTATTTGAAGGATTTGTATATCGAAAATAGGCAATATTTTAGACTTTGCGTTTTATAAGGATTTGTCTCGTATATCGATAAATAGGAATATTTTAGACTTTTGCATTATTTGAAGTATTTGTATGTGGAAAAATAGGCAATATGTTAGACTTTTGCATTATTTGAAGTATTTGTATATCGAAAACTTGTATATTTATAATGTATGAAGAATTATTACAATTTAAATTATATTTGTAAGTGTAGTAAATCCAGTAATCCTACTCCACTTGTCTAATCTAAATGTAATTTAAATTGTAATAATTCTCATGTCACTGGAAGAGACTAGCATATAAGATACAGCTTCTGCTTAGTTAAGATGTTAGTGTTCACTAAGAGTTGATATAAATAAATCAAGCACCTAAGTCAATGCAATAAAAAAATACGGCCGAAAAATTCTCATTTTTGTCGCATATTTTGGCAATTACAAATAAATCAAAACCTATGGGGTACTTCCCGTTGTCGTAGAATCATGAAATTTGACACGAAGCAAGTTCATACATTATAAATATAGGGAAAATCCGATTTTTTTTAATTTGTATTTATAACATATTAAAAAACAGTTGGTCGTCTGACAGGACCCTTTTACTTAAGAACGCGTGGAGGTATCAAGTTAAATTTAATAACAAAGACTAACGTCTACGTTTGCTTAAAGATGTATAAAAACCGGCTAGGTGCGAGTTGGACTCGCGCACTAAGGGTCCTGTACCTACTACCATTTACGTAATTTATAAACACAAATAAAGAAAAAGTGTGCCGCTAAGCACGTAGTAGCAAGTACTGACCAAGGCCAACGTTGCTTAAACAACAAAAAATGTGTACCTGTTTGTTTTTATTCCCAAATTTCGTAAATCGTGGTACGGAACCCACGGTGCGCTAGTCGACTTGCACTTGACCGATGTCATTAAACGACATTGTGACCGTGACTTAAATGGTACAGAAGTACCTTTAAATATGGTTTAGGTTCACTTGATAATTGCTTTTTAGTTGTTTATGTTTTTTCAGTGCGGTTTTTTTTATTTATTTTTTGTGTTCATATTTCACAGATTCGATTCCTGACTTAAATAATAGAGTAACTATTAATGGTACATTCTCACTCCCTTTCCTTTGTGGCAATTAAATTTAGATAGGTACTCGCCGATCCTCATCTTTGTCGCAAGATTTATAAAATTTATAAAATCAGCAACGACGACACGCGACACGCTACTTATACAGTACCCGCGCGCACTGGCGGTCATACGGAGCGGTCGCCTGCGAAATAATGGTGGGGGATCCCCGCTCTGAACCGCACCGCACCTCATCGTTGCCCTGCCTAGACAGCCGAGTTACCTCACTATTAGTAGTTATTACGCTATGCTAAGGGTCTCTGAGCTAAGCAACAGATCCTAAATTGTTTAAGATATATCTAGATTGGAGGCACACTTTGATAGGTTCTTTGTTTCTGCATAACAGCGAAAAACTATCTTTTCTTTAAAATAAAGTTTCTTTTGACTTGTTACTACGAATAAAATTTAACGAGCGCTTACTAAGGTGCCGCTTCATGACGCAGACTAGTTAACTAGCGCTTTATGTCTTAGAACATTTTAGATGACGTAAACCAGATCTTTTATAGCGCGTATAACTCGCTCGTTTCATATTTACGAGTGGTGACAAATTTCAGTGTCACTTTGATTAAAATTTTGATTTGATTGTAAACCCAACATACCGACTTGCATATGAAGAACTAGCTGTGCCCACGGCTCCGCCCACCCGCGTTAGATTGGTTTCTTAGCGTAGGATGCCTTGGAACTCCTTTATTATAGCTGTTATAGCAGCTAACATAGTTCAGATATACATATAATAGTTTAACATAAAATATTTCGGAATAAAATAAGTCAATGTGTTAAAAGCTATCTTCATTCCAATTTCAGCTAAATTAATTCATTTGTTGTAGCGAAAATGCCTTGCAAACATACTCAACTCACAGGCTTTCGTATTGATTATATTATAGTGGATATGACATGTACACAATTTAGGACATATGTAGCTGAACAGTGACTGTGTCGTGGTGTGACATAATCATAAGAGGAAATATATCCCGGTACACCGGTTGTGTCACAGTCACAGAACAATAAAATAAGGTTGTGTGTAAAATTTTTTTTTTTTTTTTTTTTCATCGAGTAAAGAATAGGTATGTACATATGCCGTGAGGAAAGGGTTCCAGAAGTAACGATAATACAATTGGCTTCCAGTATCAAAGGTTTATTGTCCAGATAATATTACAGCATGCGAGACACGACGACATGACACAAAAACGGAAAACGGATGTCGCTACACAGTGTTGCCATAGAGTAACATCATAGATTTTATAAATAACAGATTAGGCCTGTATTTTTTTTCGAAAAAAAAAATAGAGAAAAAAAAATATGGTTAACAAAAGTGACGACTACTTTATGTTACCTTAAATTAATACGAAATTAAATTACAGAATAACAATAAAAATACTATTTTGTGTGCTAATCTAAATAAAGAAAGGTAAGTTTATACTTTATTACATGGATAATAGTACTCAGGCTTATAGTCTATCTTAATCCCACAGTTTTATTAATTACACGACCACTACGACTACGAGTTACATTAGTATTAGGGTTTAATACTAAATCTGTGCTGTTATTTTGTATTGTGTTACTAATTACGTTTTGTTTGTTTTCAGGTGCTGATGTATCGTTTAATTACATCGGTTATTAACATCGGTCAAGTGCAAGTCGACTAGCGCACCGTGGGTTCCGTACCACGATTTACGAAATTTGGTAATAAAAACAAACAGTTACACATTTTTTGTTGTTTAAGCAACGTTGGCCTTGGTCAGTACTTGCTACTACGTGCTTAGCGGCACACTTTTTCTTTGTTTGTGTTTATAAATTACGTAAATGGTGGTTGGTACAGGACCCTTAGTGCGCGAGTCCAACTCGCACGTAGCCGGTTTTTTACATCTTTAAGCAAACGTAGACTTTAGTATTTCATATTAAATTTAACTTTATACCTCCACGCGTTCTTAAGTAGAAGGGTCCTGTCAGACGACCAACTTTTTTTAATATGTTTTAAATACAAATTAACAAATTTCGGATTTTTCCCTATATTAATAATGTATGAATTTGCTTTGTGTCAAATTTCATGATTCTATGACAACGGGAAGTACCCCATAGGTTTTGATTTATTTGTAATTGCCAAAATATTTATTTGTAATTGCCAAAATATAATAATAACAAAAATGACAATTTTTCTGCCGTATTTTTTTATTGCATTGACTTAGAAGCTTGATTTATTTAAAGATTTAAGGGACCGTAGACCTTTGTATATGATATTAATTTTAAGTTAGTACCTTTACGCGTTCCTGAGAAAAGGGTCTTAACAGACAGACAGACTGACAAAAAAGGTTCCATTTTTCCTTTGGAGGTACGGAACCCTAAAAATGACCAAGCAGGATAAATAGAAAAAAGACCAAAGATAAAACATGTACCTACCGTTAGCATTGGTTATAAGTACTAACTAAACATCATACGGTGAAACTGTGTTTTTGTGAGTTAATTTATGTTTTCATCTTATATTTTAATTTATTTACTTGTAAATGTGATGAAAACCATTGTGAGTAAGCGTGAGACTTCTTAATAGCCTCTCGTTAGTAATTTCCTCCTTACCACTCTTAATACACAGTGTTCTATTTTTTTCATACTAATAGATTCTTTGATGATCCTTTTGAGAGACTTCATAAAATACAGAATGTCTTTTGTTCTTATAAAAAAAAAAAAAAATCAATGTAATTTGCTATCACCAATATTAAGTGTACTTTCCCTACAACCGTTGCCTTTCTTGTCAAGCCTGTATTACGAATTTTAAAGGATGGTTTCCTTCGCAGCTAAGTAGGCTTGGCAAGTTAAGTTCCCTGGTGTTACAAGCGTCCATAGGCTACGGTGACCGCTTACCACAAAGCGGACCGTAAGCTTGTTTGCCACAAAAAAAAAATTAAAAAGAAAAAAAGTTAAGGAGTAATAGTCGACCAACTTATTAAATGTGATTAGAGAATAATAACATACAACTCTACGGAACTCTAGTCTCCGAGTGGACCGAAAGGCACTTGGCTGGTTTTTTTAAATGTAAATTGTGTTATTTACGGTAATATGTAAATTATTATTTCTAAAATTGAATTTTTCATATTCCATATCCAGTTCCTATGTCAAAATCTAAAAATTCGTGGATAAAGAATTATATTTTTTACATTTTATATTGCAGCAGCCCCAACAAGTAGTAACACACACTTTATTACCAACTTTGCACATTGTCGCAACATGTCGCAACGGGTTTTGTAGACAGACCTTTCAATATTTTCTGTAATAACATAATATATTGCTGGAGTCAGCAAGAATGTTTGAAAAATCTTTTTTAGTCAATGTCTACGTCTTTGACGGCTCGCGTTTGGTATAGCTCCAAACATTTAAACCAAACGACCTTTTAAGTAAGCTGCCTTGAGTTTTCAGTTTCAAGTTTTGGGGCGGAGGTTCGATACCGGCGTGTACTAACAAATCTTTTTTTTAATTTCTCAAGTACATGGTTTGATCCCACCAATAGCTTTTCGGTAAAGAAAAATATCGTGAAGAAACCTGCATTTAATTTTCTTTACATATTTTTAATTTCTGGGCACGTCTGGCTGTCGAGATCAGGCTAACTAAAAACATCATCTTACCTATCTAATAATTTGGACATTTTTTGGAACTAACTTCACTCTGTATTCGACGTGGAGGAAAAAAGATATGTAGCGCAAATAGTTTACAAAAGAATTAAAAAAATTAAAAATAACCAGATGTACTCTATTCTATTTTATTTAAAAAAAGTTGACAACCCTACATGTAAGTGTTGTATAATATATATATATCTACTACCAACACAGCCACGAAGCAGTCAAGCTTGTTTCTTATACTTTGTCCCAGATCTTTCAGTTTTCTTACTACCTGAAAAACTGAAGACTGTACAATTTACAGAAAATATACGAAGCCACCTTCCACCGAAACACTGTATCACAAGCTTATCACCCAGGACTAAAGTGGTTGATAAAAAGTGGCCGTGTTCAACATATTCAGCCGCTCACTGGTTCTTTCGTCAATCATACAAACTAGCATTTTTAAATATATTCACCTAATTATTTTAGTTTTAATAAAAAAAAATTTAGAATGGGTGTTTTATATCCTCAGTAACACAAATATTATTTCGCGCTTTCGAAAAGCTCTTGAAAATTTTATTGTCTCTCAGTCTCATTTCAGTTGCTACCCTCACCATGCTCTCGTGCAATAAAATGGGTTTATCGACTCGTAATATTCGTTTGAAGAGAGGCTATTTGGGCAGTTGCCCGCAGGCAGCTCTATAATATAGCAAAAACCTTTGAAAATGAAAATATGGCTTATGGTTCTGTATACTCGAATACAGTCACAGTTACATTCATAAGTTTTTTTTTTTTAATAATACAACTTGGCTGGCTCCATCACCCTCCTTTTTATAACTTTACCTAATTGTTTTATTTGTCCCATTTTCTGCAATTTTATTTTATTTCTCTAGTGTTTGAGAATCTTTTCGAAAATTTAAAAAATTATTATTTTTGATTTTTTCAAATTTGGTAATAAACATACAGTATTATTTATAAGTTAATTCTTTTAATTTGGTTACTGCTTCAATGAATTTTAAAGATCTACGAATAAGTATGTATAGTTCATATGAAAAAAAACCCTACGGATTTTAATATTTTTTCTTATGAAATGATCAGTTAATCTAATAAATAAGTTTATAAATAATATTGACAAAGTTAGTTGGCATTCTGGTCATATTTATTTATACAGAGACCCCTAAAAATTACACATGTTACAAATAAAATTGCTTCAAAAACCAAGCAAAGGAAATCGGCGAACCTTTTCTTCTTTTTTATGAGGCAATAAAATGTGTCAGCGTCTATCTAGCAAAAGGTTTGGTTCACATTCAATTTACTTTAAATGAAGTTTTTTCATAAAGTAGTTCGAATGTAGTTTTTTGAATTTAATTCTTGTATTTGAATGAAACACATACCAAATATTAATAATTGTCTCAATAAGAATTGTGCAAATTGAATTGTCAATATTAAGACCAAACAAGTGCGAATCTGACTCGCGAACCAAGGGTTCCGTGGAAACTTTATACATATATCGTCAATCAAGGAAATGTTGAAGTTTTTAAAAATGTTAAGCTGTTTTTTTTTTCAAGTACATCTACGCGGTAAAATATATATATTCGTTAAAAAAATTCTAAAACTGTAAATGTAAGTTTATAAGATACCTTTGAAATATTTATAAAAAAAAGTTTTAAAAAAATCTTGAAATCACATAATATGGTTGTGAATAATGAAAAAAAACTTGATAATATGATAAATGAATATATATACATTTATCACAAAAAAAATTAAAATATAGCATAGAATTATACATTTTTTTTTTCAGAAACCTTTAAAATGTGCGTCTCTATTTTCGCAATTACGTATTAAAAACGTACAACCGCTGTTAAGGTTCTGAGTCAAATACCTACGTCAAAAAAATCCGTCTGTCTGTGTGTTAAAGTTGTTCTTTCTCTGAGCAACCCCGCATAATATTATGGTATAGTAGTAACTAGTATTTCATCGGTTACATCATGTTTCTTTATAGCATTTCCTCTAAACAAAGCTAGCTAGCTGCAAGATCTTTATCAACTTACTCGCAACTTAGTTGCTACTTTCTCTATGGTGCTCGCATATCATAAGACTGTGGAGACAAGCCGTAACTAGATTGACAGATGTTCCGTGTAATGGCCCCAAAGTGATCACTCTTCAATCTGACAAGCTTGTTTTGTACATAGATGAAGGACTCTTGCGGACCTCTGGGAAGTGTTATAAATTGGCCGAAAAAATAAAACGAAGACAAGGTTTAGTAAAACTGGCTGAAAAAATTTAGATTGATAAAATTGGCTGAATATATTATTTTACGTAGATAATATATGTGTTTTTATAGCGGAAAAAATTACAACTAGTCTAAATAACTCTAAAATACATACAAGTTGTCTCTAACTTGATAAGCAAATTTTGAAATAAGTATGTACTAGGAAACAAGCATGTCAAGTAACATCCATAAGTGTTTTCTACTAATTTTTTTACGATTTTCGAAACGTTATTGAATATTGATATAGAGAAATGGTTTTTTTTCGAAGTTGTAATTGACTTTGGCTACAAAAAAATGTAATAAACTAATTAATTGTGCTTTTTTATCTTATGTTACGGTTACAAGGACAGGAATATCAATAGTAATATAATAAAGTTAAAGAGTATGTGAGCCGTAAACTGGGCCGCGAAATAATTAATTGTTCTGTACTTACGTTTGATATATACCAGTCTCTTTTAACGAGTCGTGTGCGAGTAGATGTATGTAACGTATTCTGTGTGTGACTCTTTGGTGACGGAGTGACGCGCCTCTTCAATCGGTGAGCTGGAGTCCTTCCTGACAGCTTTTTTGACTCCACTAAATGCACAAAACACCGAAAATCACTAAACTTAACGACAACTGGTTCCAGTTAATTTTGAATTATAGAATTAAAACTGTAATGAGTATCGCGCGACGGATACAGTTTCGTGCGACCGAGGTGCGAGTACCGTTTCTTGCATACAGTTTTGAGCAACTGACGTGCCGCGCATAGAATGCAAGCGCGAAGAATGATAGCTTACCCGTCACCGGTCCGAAACGGGTGAGTCATTCAGTCTTTTCCGAACAGTATGTTTTTTTTTTTTGTTCAAATGCGCTAATCTGTGGAATTACAAGTCAGATTTGAAAAATTCTGTTTGCATTTGATAGCCTGATTCTTGAGGAAGGTTATAGGCATCAACTTTACGCTTAGACTCTTAGGAGCCGAAAAAAAAGTCCGAAAGAATCCTGATGATGATGATGAGCACGTGACCGCACGTTGAAAATCTTGATTTTTTCCGTTATTTGTATAAAATTCGTATGTTTAGATAATTCATTTAGTCTTTTTGAGTAATAGTCGACCAACTTATTAAATGTGGTTGGAGAATAATAACATACAACTCTACGGAACTCTAGTCTCCGAGTGGTCCGAAAGACACTCGGCTGGTTTTTTTTAAATGTAAATTGTGTTATTTACGATAATATGCAAATTATTATTTCTAAAATTGAATTTTTCATATTCCATATCCAGTTCCTATGTCAATATCTAAAAGTTAGTGGATAAAGAATTAGTTTTTTTACATTTTATATTGCAGCAGCCCCAACAAGTAGTAACACACACTTTATTACCAACTTTGCACATTGTCGCAACATGTCGCAACGGGTTTTGTAGACAGACCTTTCAATATTTTCTGTAATAACATAATATATTGCTGGAGTCAGCAAGAATGTTTGTAAAATCTTTTTTAGTCAATGTCTACGTCTTTGACGGCTCGCGTTTGGTAAAGCTCCAAACATTTAAACCAAACGACCTTTTAAGTAAGCTGCCTTGAGTTTTCAGTTTCAAGTTTTGGGGCGGAGGTTCGATACCGGCGTGTACTAACAAAACTTTTTTTTAATTTCTCAAGTACATGGTTTGATCCCACCAATAGCTTTTCGGTAAAGAAAAATATCGTGAAGAAACCTGCATTTAATTTTCTTTACATATTTTTATTTTCTGGGCACGTCTGGCTGTCGAGATCAGGCTAACTAAAAACATCATCTTACCTATCTAATAATTTGGACATTTTTTGGAACTAACTTCACTCTGTATTCGACGTGGAGGAAAAAAGATATGTAACGCAAAGAGTTTACAAAAGAATTAAAAAAATTAAAACTAAGTACAGATGTACTCTATTCTATTTCATTTAAAAAAAGTTGACAACCCTACATGTAAGTGTTGTATAATATATATATATCTACTACCAACACAGCCACGAAGCAGTCAAGCTTGTTTCTTATACTTTGTCCCAGATCTTTCAGTTTTCTTACTACCTGAAAAACTGAAGACTGTACAACTTACAGAAAATATACAAAGCCACCTTCCACCGAAACACTGTATCACAAGCTTATCACCCAGGACTAATGTGGTTGATAAAAAGTGGCCGTGTTCAACATATTCAGCCGCTCACTGGTTCTTTCGTCAATCATACAAACTAGCATTTTTAAATATATTAACCTAATTATTTTAGTTTTAATAAAAAAAAATTTAGAAAGGGTGTTTTATATCCTCAGTAACACAAATATTATTTCGCGCTTTCGAAAAGCTCTTGAAAATTTTATTGTCTCTCAGTCTCATTTCAGATGCTACCCTCACCATGCTCTCGTGCAATAAAATGGGTTTATCGACTCGTAATATTCGTTTGAAGAGAGGCTATTTGGGCAGTTGCCCGCAGGCAGCTCTATAATATAGCAAAAACCTTTGAAAATGAAAATATGGCTTATGGTTCTGTATACTCGAATACAGTCACAGTTACATTCATAAGTTTTTTTTTTTTAATAATACAACTTGGCTGGCTCCATCACCCTCCTTTTTATAACTTTACCTAATTGTTTTATTTGTCCCATTTTCTGCAATTTTATTTTATTTCTCTAGTGTTTGAGAATCTTTACGAAAATTTAAAAAATTATTATTTTTGATTTAAATTATTTTTGATTTTTTCAAATTTGGTAATAAACATAAAGTATTATTTATAAGTTAATTCTTTTAATTTGGTTACTGCTTCAATGAATTTTAAAGATCTACGAATAAGTATGTATAGTTCATATGAAAAAAAACCCTACGGATTTTAATATTTTTTCTTATGAAATGATCAGTTAATCTAATAAATAAGTTTATAAATAATATTGACAAAGTTAGTTGGCATTCTGGTCATATTTATTTATACAGAGACCCCTAAAAATTACACATGTTACAAATAAAATTGCTTCAAAAACCAAGCAAAGGAAATCGGCGAACCTTTTCTTCTTTTTTATGAGGCAATAAAATGTGTCAGCGTCTATCTAGCAAAAGGTTTGGTTCACATTCAATTTACTTTAAATGAAGTTTTTTCATAAAGTAGTTCGAATGTAGTTTTTTGAATTTAATTCTTGTATTTGAATGAAACACATACCAAATATTAATAATTGTCTCAATAAGAATTGTGCAAATTGAATTGTCAATATTAAGACCAAACAAGTGCGAATCTGACTCGCGAACCAAGGGTTCCGTGGAAACTTTATACATATATCGTCAATCAAGGAAATGTTGAAGTTTTTAAAAATGTTAAGCTGTTTTTTTTTTCAAGTACATCTACGCGGTAAAATATATATATTCGTTAAAAAAATTCTAAAACTGTAAATGTAAGTTTATAAGATACCTTTGAAATATTTATAAAAAAAAGTTTCAAAAAATCTTGAAATCACATAATATGGTTGTGAATAATGAAAAAAAACTTGATAATATGATAAATGAATATATATACATTTATCACAAAAAAAATTAAAATATAGCATAGAATTATACATTTTTTTTTTCAGAAACCTTTAAAATGTGCGTCTCTATTTTCGCAATTACGTATTAAAAACGTACAACCGCTGTTAAGGTTCTGAGTCAAATACCTACGTCAAAAAAATCCGTCTGTCTGTGTGTTAAAGTTGTTCTTTCTCTGAGCAACCCCGCATAATATTATGGTATAGTAGTAACTAGTATTTCATCGGTTACATCATGTTTCTTTATAGCATTTCCTCTAAACAAAGCTAGCTAGCTGCAAGATCTTTATCAACTTACTCGCAACTTAGTTGCTACTTTCTCTATGGTGCTCGCATATCATAAGACTGTGGAGACAAGCCGTAACTAGATTGACAGATGTTCCGTGTAATGGCCCCAAAGTGATCACTCTTCAATCTGACAAGCTTGTTTTGTACATAGATGAAGGACTCTTGCGGACCTCTGGGAAGTGTTATAAATTGGCCGAAAAAATAAAACGAAGACAAGGTTTAGTAAAACTGGCTGAAAAAATTTAGATTGATAAAATTGGCTGAATATATTATTTTACGTAGATAATATATGTGTTTTTATAGCGGAAAAAATTACAACTAGTCTAAATAACTCTAAAATACATACAAGTTGTCTCTAACTTGATAAGCAAATTTTGAAATAAGTATGTACTAGGAAACAAGCATGTCAAGTAACATCCATAAGTGTTTTCTACTAATTTTTTTACGATTTTCGAAACGTTATTGAATATTGATATAGAGAAATGGTTTTTTTTCGAAGTTGTAATTGACTTTGGCTACAAAAAAATGTAATAAACTAATTAATTGTGCTTTTTTATCTTATGTTACGGTTACAAGGACAGGAATATCAATAGTAATATAATAAAGTTAAAGAGTATGTGAGCCGTAAACTGGGCCGCGAAATAATTAATTGTTCTGTACTTACGTTTGATATATACCAGTCTCTTTTAACGAGTCGTGTGCGAGTAGATGTATGTAACGTATTCTGTGTGTGACTCTTTGGTGACGGAGTGACGCGCCTCTTCAATCGGTGAGCTGGAGTCCTTCCTGACAGCTTTTTTGACTCCACTAAATGCACAAAACACCGAAAATCACTAAACTTAACGACAACTGGTTCCAGTTAATTTTGAATTATAGAATTAAAACTGTAATGAGTATCGCGCGACGGATACAGTTTCGTGCGACCGAGGTGCGAGTACCGTTTCTTGCATACAGTTTTGAGCAACTGACGTGCCGCGCATAGAATGCAAGCGCGAAGAATGATAGCTTACCCGTCACCGGTCCGAAACGGGTGAGTCATTCAGTCTTTTCCGAACAGTATGTTTTTTTTTTTTGTTCAAATGCGCTAATCTGTGGAATTACAAGTCAGATTTGAAAAATTCTGTTTGCATTTGATAGCCTGATTCTTGAGGAAGGTTATAGGCATCAACTTTACGCTTAGACTCTTAGGAGCCGAAAAAAAAGTCCGAAAGAATCCTGATGATGATGATGAGCACGTGACCGCACGTTGAAAATCTTGATTTTTTCCGTTATTTGTATAAAATTCGTATGTTTAGATAATTCATTTAGTCTTTTTGAGTAATAGTCGACCAACTTATTAAATGTGGTTGGAGAATAATAACATACAACTCTACGGAACTCTAGTCTCCGAGTGGTCCGAAAGACACTCGGCTGGTTTTTTTTAAATGTAAATTGTGTTATTTACGATAATATGCAAATTATTATTTCTAAAATTGAATTTTTCATATTCCATATCCAGTTCCTATGTCAATATCTAAAAGTTAGTGGATAAAGAATTAGTTTTTTTACATTTTATATTGCAGCAGCCCCAACAAGTAGTAACACACACTTTATTACCAACTTTGCACATTGTCGCAACATGTCGCAACGGGTTTTGTAGACAGACCTTTCAATATTTTCTGTAATAACATAATATATTGCTGGAGTCAGCAAGAATGTTTGTAAAATCTTTTTTAGTCAATGTCTACGTCTTTGACGGCTCGCGTTTGGTAAAGCTCCAAACATTTAAACCAAACGACCTTTTAAGTAAGCTGCCTTGAGTTTTCAGTTTCAAGTTTTGGGGCGGAGGTTCGATACCGGCGTGTACTAACAAAACTTTTTTTTAATTTCTCAAGTACATGGTTTGATCCCACCAATAGCTTTTCGGTAAAGAAAAATATCGTGAAGAAACCTGCATTTAATTTTCTTTACATATTTTTATTTTCTGGGCACGTCTGGCTGTCGAGATCAGGCTAACTAAAAACATCATCTTACCTATCTAATAATTTGGACATTTTTTGGAACTAACTTCACTCTGTATTCGACGTGGAGGAAAAAAGATATGTAACGCAAAGAGTTTACAAAAGAATTAAAAAAATTAAAACTAAGTACAGATGTACTCTATTCTATTTCATTTAAAAAAAGTTGACAACCCTACATGTAAGTGTTGTATAATATATATATATCTACTACCAACACAGCCACGAAGCAGTCAAGCTTGTTTCTTATACTTTGTCCCAGATCTTTCAGTTTTCTTACTACCTGAAAAACTGAAGACTGTACAACTTACAGAAAATATACAAAGCCACCTTCCACCGAAACACTGTATCACAAGCTTATCACCCAGGACTAATGTGGTTGATAAAAAGTGGCCGTGTTCAACATATTCAGCCGCTCACTGGTTCTTTCGTCAATCATACAAACTAGCATTTTTAAATATATTAACCTAATTATTTTAGTTTTAATAAAAAAAAATTTAGAAAGGGTGTTTTATATCCTCAGTAACACAAATATTATTTCGCGCTTTCGAAAAGCTCTTGAAAATTTTATTGTCTCTCAGTCTCATTTCAGATGCTACCCTCACCATGCTCTCGTGCAATAAAATGGGTTTATCGACTCGTAATATTCGTTTGAAGAGAGGCTATTTGGGCAGTTGCCCGCAGGCAGCTCTATAATATAGCAAAAACCTTTGAAAATGAAAATATGGCTTATGGTTCTGTATACTCGAATACAGTCACAGTTACATTCATAAGTTTTTTTTTTTTAATAATACAACTTGGCTGGCTCCATCACCCTCCTTTTTATAACTTTACCTAATTGTTTTATTTGTCCCATTTTCTGCAATTTTATTTTATTTCTCTAGTGTTTGAGAATCTTTACGAAAATTTAAAAAATTATTATTTTTGATTTAAATTATTTTTGATTTTTTCAAATTTGGTAATAAACATAAAGTATTATTTATAAGTTAATTCTTTTAATTTGGTTACTGCTTCAATGAATTTTAAAGATCTACGAATAAGTATGTATAGTTCATATGAAAAAAAACCCTACGGATTTTAATATTTTTTCTTATGAAATGATCAGTTAATCTAATAAATAAGTTTATAAATAATATTGACAAAGTTAGTTGGCATTCTGGTCATATTTATTTATACAGAGACCCCTAAAAATTACACATGTTACAAATAAAATTGCTTCAAAAACCAAGCAAAGGAAATCGGCGAACCTTTTCTTCTTTTTTATGAGGCAATAAAATGTGTCAGCGTCTATCTAGCAAAAGGTTTGGTTCACATTCAATTTACTTTAAATGAAGTTTTTTCATAAAGTAGTTCGAATGTAGTTTTTTGAATTTAATTCTTGTATTTGAATGAAACACATACCAAATATTAATAATTGTCTCAATAAGAATTGTGCAAATTGAATTGTCAATATTAAGACCAAACAAGTGCGAATCTGACTCGCGAACCAAGGGTTCCGTGGAAACTTTATACATATATCGTCAATCAAGGAAATGTTGAAGTTTTTAAAAATGTTAAGCTGTTTTTTTTTTCAAGTACATCTACGCGGTAAAATATATATATTCGTTAAAAAAATTCTAAAACTGTAAATGTAAGTTTATAAGATACCTTTGAAATATTTATAAAAAAAAGTTTCAAAAAATCTTGAAATCACATAATATGGTTGTGAATAATGAAAAAAAACTTGATAATATGATAAATGAATATATATACATTTATCACAAAAAAAATTAAAATATAGCATAGAATTATACATTTTTTTTTTCAGAAACCTTTAAAATGTGCGTCTCTATTTTCGCAATTACGTATTAAAAACGTACAACCGCTGTTAAGGTTCTGAGTCAAATACCTACGTCAAAAAAATCCGTCTGTCTGTGTGTTAAAGTTGTTCTTTCTCTGAGCAACCCCGCATAATATTATGGTATAGTAGTAACTAGTATTTCATCGGTTACATCATGTTTCTTTATAGCATTTCCTCTAAACAAAGCTAGCTAGCTGCAAGATCTTTATCAACTTACTCGCAACTTAGTTGCTACTTTCTCTATGGTGCTCGCATATCATAAGACTGTGGAGACAAGCCGTAACTAGATTGACAGATGTTCCGTGTAATGGCCCCAAAGTGATCACTCTTCAATCTGACAAGCTTGTTTTGTACATAGATGAAGGACTCTTGCGGACCTCTGGGAAGTGTTATAAATTGGCCGAAAAAATAAAACGAAGACAAGGTTTAGTAAAACTGGCTGAAAAAATTTAGATTGATAAAATTGGCTGAATATATTATTTTACGTAGATAATATATGTGTTTTTATAGCGGAAAAAATTACAACTAGTCTAAATAACTCTAAAATACATACAAGTTGTCTCTAACTTGATAAGCAAATTTTGAAATAAGTATGTACTAGGAAACAAGCATGTCAAGTAACATCCATAAGTGTTTTCTACTAATTTTTTTACGATTTTCGAAACGTTATTGAATATTGATATAGAGAAATGGTTTTTTTTCGAAGTTGTAATTGACTTTGGCTACAAAAAAATGTAATAAACTAATTAATTGTGCTTTTTTATCTTATGTTACGGTTACAAGGACAGGAATATCAATAGTAATATAATAAAGTTAAAGAGTATGTGAGCCGTAAACTGGGCCGCGAAATAATTAATTGTTCTGTACTTACGTTTGATATATACCAGTCTCTTTTAACGAGTCGTGTGCGAGTAGATGTATGTAACGTATTCTGTGTGTGACTCTTTGGTGACGGAGTGACGCGCCTCTTCAATCGGTGAGCTGGAGTCCTTCCTGACAGCTTTTTTGACTCCACTAAATGCACAAAACACCGAAAATCACTAAACTTAACGACAACTGGTTCCAGTTAATTTTGAATTATAGAATTAAAACTGTAATGAGTATCGCGCGACGGATACAGTTTCGTGCGACCGAGGTGCGAGTACCGTTTCTTGCATACAGTTTTGAGCAACTGACGTGCCGCGCATAGAATGCAAGCGCGAAGAATGATAGCTTACCCGTCACCGGTCCGAAACGGGTGAGTCATTCAGTCTTTTCCGAACAGTATGTTTTTTTTTTTTGTTCAAATGCGCTAATCTGTGGAATTACAAGTCAGATTTGAAAAATTCTGTTTGCATTTGATAGCCTGATTCTTGAGGAAGGTTATAGGCATCAACTTTACGCTTAGACTCTTAGGAGCCGAAAAAAAAGTCCGAAAGAATCCTGATGATGATGATGAGCACGTGACCGCACGTTGAAAATCTTGATTTTTTCCGTTATTTGTATAAAATTCGTATGTTTAGATAATTCATTTAGTCTTTTTGAGTAATAGTCGACCAACTTATTAAATGTGGTTGGAGAATAATAACATACAACTCTACGGAACTCTAGTCTCCGAGTGGTCCGAAAGACACTCGGCTGGTTTTTTTTAAATGTAAATTGTGTTATTTACGATAATATGCAAATTATTATTTCTAAAATTGAATTTTTCATATTCCATATCCAGTTCCTATGTCAATATCTAAAAGTTAGTGGATAAAGAATTAGTTTTTTTACATTTTATATTGCAGCAGCCCCAACAAGTAGTAACACACACTTTATTACCAACTTTGCACATTGTCGCAACATGTCGCAACGGGTTTTGTAGACAGACCTTTCAATATTTTCTGTAATAACATAATATATTGCTGGAGTCAGCAAGAATGTTTGTAAAATCTTTTTTAGTCAATGTCTACGTCTTTGACGGCTCGCGTTTGGTAAAGCTCCAAACATTTAAACCAAACGACCTTTTAAGTAAGCTGCCTTGAGTTTTCAGTTTCAAGTTTTGGGGCGGAGGTTCGATACCGGCGTGTACTAACAAAACTTTTTTTTAATTTCTCAAGTACATGGTTTGATCCCACCAATAGCTTTTCGGTAAAGAAAAATATCGTGAAGAAACCTGCATTTAATTTTCTTTACATATTTTTATTTTCTGGGCACGTCTGGCTGTCGAGATCAGGCTAACTAAAAACATCATCTTACCTATCTAATAATTTGGACATTTTTTGGAACTAACTTCACTCTGTATTCGACGTGGAGGAAAAAAGATATGTAACGCAAAGAGTTTACAAAAGAATTAAAAAAATTAAAACTAAGTACAGATGTACTCTATTCTATTTCATTTAAAAAAAGTTGACAACCCTACATGTAAGTGTTGTATAATATATATATATCTACTACCAACACAGCCACGAAGCAGTCAAGCTTGTTTCTTATACTTTGTCCCAGATCTTTCAGTTTTCTTACTACCTGAAAAACTGAAGACTGTACAACTTACAGAAAATATACAAAGCCACCTTCCACCGAAACACTGTATCACAAGCTTATCACCCAGGACTAATGTGGTTGATAAAAAGTGGCCGTGTTCAACATATTCAGCCGCTCACTGGTTCTTTCGTCAATCATACAAACTAGCATTTTTAAATATATTAACCTAATTATTTTAGTTTTAATAAAAAAAAATTTAGAAAGGGTGTTTTATATCCTCAGTAACACAAATATTATTTCGCGCTTTCGAAAAGCTCTTGAAAATTTTATTGTCTCTCAGTCTCATTTCAGTTGCTACCCTCACCATGCTCTCGTGCAATAAAATGGGTTTATCGACTCGTAATATTCGTTTGAAGAGAGGCTATTTGGGCAGTTGCCCGCAGGCAGCTCTATAATATAGCAAAAACCTTTGAAAATGAAAATATGGCTTATGGTTCTGTATACTCGAATACAGTCACAGTTACATTCATAAGTTTTTTTTTTTTAATAATACAACTTGGCTGGCTCCATCACCCTCCTTTTTATAACTTTACCTAATTGTTTTATTTGTCCCATTTTCTGCAATTTTATTTTATTTCTCTAGTGTTTGAGAATCTTTACGAAAATTTAAAAAATTATTATTTTTGATTTAAATTATTTTTGATTTTTTCAAATTTGGTAATAAACATAAAGTATTATTTATAAGTTAATTCTTTTAATTTGGTTACTGCTTCAATGAATTTTAAAGATCTACGAATAAGTATGTATAGTTCATATGAAAAAAAACCCTACGGATTTTAATATTTTTTCTTATGAAATGATCAGTTAATCTAATAAATAAGTTTATAAATAATATTGACAAAGTTAGTTGGCATTCTGGTCATATTTATTTATACAGAGAACCCTAAAAATTACACATGTTACAAATAAAATTGCTTCAAAAACCAAGCAAAGGAAATCGGCGAACCTTTTCTTCTTTTTTATGAGGCAATAAAATGTGTCAGCGTCTATCTAGCAAAAGCGTTGGTTCACATTCAATTTACTTTAAATGAAGTTTTTTCATAAAGTAGTTCGAATGTAGTTTTTTGAATTTAATTCTTGTATTTGAATGAAACACATACCAAATATTAATAATTGTCTCAATAAGAATTGTGCAAATTGATTTGTCAATATTAAGACCAAACAAGTGCGAATGTGACTCGCGAACCAAGGGTTCCGTGGAAACTTTATACATATATCGTCAATCAAGGAAATGTTGAAGTTTTTAAAAATGTTAAGCTGTTTTTTTTTTCAAGTACATCTAAGCGGTAAAATATATATATTCGTTAAAAAAATTCTAAAACTGTAAATGTAAGTTTATAAGATACCTTTGAAATATTTATAAAAAAAAGTTTCAAAAAATCTTGAAATCACATAATATGGTTGTGAATAATGAAAAAAAACTTGATAATATGATAAATGAATATATATACATTTATCACAAAAAAAATTAAAATATAGCATAGAATTATACATTTTTTTTTTCAGAAACCTTTAAAATGTGCGTCTCTATTTTCGCAATTACGTATTAAAAACGTACAACCGCTGTTAAGGTTCTGAGTCAAATACCTACGTCAAAAAAATCCGTCTGTCTGTGTGTTAAAGTTGTTCTTTCTCTGAGCAACCCCGCATAATATTATGGTATAGTAGTAACTAGTATTTCATCGGTTACATCATGTTTCTTTATAGCATTTCCTCTAAACAAAGCTAGCTAGCTGCAAGATCTTTATCAACTTACTCGCAACTTAGTTGCTACTTTCTCTATGGTGCTCGCATATCATAAGACTGTGGAGACAAGCCGTAACTAGATTGACAGATGTTCCGTGTAATGGCCCCAAAGTAATCACTCTTCAATCTGACAAGCTTGTTTTGTACATAGATGAAGGACTCTTGCGGACCTCTGGGAAGTGTTATAAATTGGCCGAAAAAATAAAACGAAGGCAAGGTTTAGTAAAACAGGCTGAAAAAATTTAGATTGATAAAATTGGCTGAATATATTATTTTACGTAGATAATATATGTGTTTTTATAGCGGAAAAAATTACAACTAGTCTAAATAACTCTAAAATACATACAAGTTGTCTCTAACTTGATAAGCAAGATTTGAAATAAGTATGTACTAGGAAACAAGCATGTCAAGTAACATCCATAAGTGTTTTCTACTAATTTTTTTACGATTTTCGAAACGTTATTGAATATTGATATAGAAAAATGGTTTTTTTTTCGAAGTTGTAATTGACTTTGGCTACAAAAAAATGTAATAAACGTGTTTTTTTATCTTATGTTACGGTTATAAGGACAGGAATATCAATAGTAATATAATAAAGTTAAAGAGTATGTGAGCCGTAAACTGGGCCGCGAAATAATTAATTGTTCTGTACTTACGTTTGATATATACCAGTCTCTTTTAACGAGTCGTGTGCGAGTAGATGTATGTAACGTATTCTGTGTGTGACTCTTTGGTGACGGAGTGACGCGCCTCTTCAATCGGTGAGCTGGAGTCCTTCCTGACAGCTTTTTTGACTCCACTAAATGCACAAAACACCGAAAATCACTAAACTTAACGACAACTGGTTCCAGTTAATTTTGAATTATAGAATTAAAACTGTAATGAGTATCGCGCGACGGATACAGTTTCGTGCGACCGAGGTGCGAGTACCGTTTCTTGCATACAGTTTTGAGCAACTGACGTGCCGCGCATAGAATGCAAGCGCGAAGAATGATAGCTTACCCGTCACCGGTCCGAAACGGGTGAGTCATTCAGTCTTTTCCGAACAGTATGTTTTTTTTTTTTGTTCAAATGCGCTAATCTGTGGAATTACAAGTCAGATTTGAAAAATTCTGTTTGCATTTGATAGCCTGATTCTTGAGGAAGGTTATAGGCATCAACTTTACGCTTAGACTCTTAGGAGCCGAAAAAAAAGTCCGAAAGAATCCTGATGATGATGATGAGCACGTGACCGCACGTTGAAAATCTTGATTTTTTCCGTTATTTGTATAAAATTCGTATGTTTAGATAATTCATTTAGTCTTTTTTATGTATATTTTATGAAAAAAGAATGAAGAAAATATCTCTCTTAGTTTCCAAACAAATTCCATAATAGCCCGAAAATAGAGTATCAGAATTAATTTATTTTCTATTTTAATGGGCAAATTCTTATAGTATTAGCAAATTCACTTACCAACCCAACACTCAAAACCAATAGTCTGCAAATGATACTTAAATGTTTAACAAATTTTATATACATCTGTACTATGATAATAAAGCTAAAAAAGTTTGGTTGTTTATTTGAACGTGCTTATCTCTTGAACCACCAGATGGTTACTATAAAGAAAAATCTGTGCGAAGTCTGTCAAACCTCTTGCATTCAGATCAACAAGTATATTACGAAGCAAAGCATATCTCCGAAGCAATTATTGTTTAAGAAGTTCCAAATCTTTTATACCACACCTTTACACACAATAACAACAATACCTTTTTACATTTCTGAAAGCATGGCAGAACGTACCTACTTACTATAAGGTTTCAAATATATGGGTATTAAGTACACTTTTTCTAACCGCCAAACAAACTTAGATATGACAACTAGCAGGTATGACACTCGAGAGATAAGGCGATTTCCAATAAGATTTGGGCCCGTCGACAATCGGTCAGTTTCTTCCCTTGGTCAGCAATATAGTGAGCGAGTTCCCCTCTTTGTATAAATATGTAGTAATAGTAGGGGACCCCGGGTTGCTAAATTTGCAGTTACTAAAGCGTCATGGGGACCTATTGGATTGTAAATATTAGGTTCTAAAACGTAAAAAAGTTAGTTTATGTTATGTTTTCCATTTAAGGGACAAGAGCGTGTACAAATTTTTAAATATGTAAAAAAAAGCAGTCACATGGAAGTACTCGAGCGCATCAACCATTCAAAGTGTATATGCGCTTTGTCTTTCTGTTAACCGAGAGATATTAATCTGACTATTAACTAGTGGAGGGTGGCCGTAAAAAGGGGTAGAATAACAGAAAATAAAAATGTTACGTAGCGTGTCAGATATTCAGCGGGAAAGTTAAGTGAACTCAAAAAAATGTTAGAATGGCTAATTGTTTTTGCGACGAAACAAAATTATTCAATGATTTGCATAAAGACGATATTTACCGGTAAGTTAAAGCTTCTGGAATTTGTATTAGACAAAGACAGCTAAAATTTAATTTCATCCTACTAAACATATTTTGTTTTAGTAGTGTAATTAGTTTAGTAGTTTAACTGTTTTGTGATATCTTTAAAATCATGCAACAGTTTTGGAATGTTGTACCGAATTCGGTTTTCTAGTTCATAACTATGCGTAAAAAAATCAGTGATTGGAGTACGTAAAACTGTTAAGGTTCAATGATCTCAAACGTATATGTGAATATGGACGTGTCTACGAAATTTAAAAGACTGACCTAAGAACATTGTAATAATGAGCTTAGTAAGAATTTCTTTGTATGTAAAAATGTGCTTTTCTGCCGAACAAATATCCTAAAATTTATATTAACGGTATAATGTACAAAATACTATGAGAGCATGATTCTAGTATAAAAAATTAGCTCTGCCTACTTCGATCACTAGTAATAATTGAACTAATCTTACTGAAGAAAATGACAATGAGAATGTACCTATTTGACATTTGTTTGACAGGTTTACAGCAAAAGCTACATCCTGACATGGGTCTAAAGTGACAGTTTTCGATTATGATTTAGGAATTATATGGATTGTAATTTTCAGTCATAGTTGTAATTTCGATATTGGAACAGCATTGCGAGATGATTTCACGAATAGACAATCTCATCGGAGCTCTTTTGGCGTCGCGCCAGAAGACTTTCAGGCGCTTTCATTTAAAAGCAAATATTTAATATTTTACTGATAAAATTTTGTTCAGTTACATTTCTTACAATTACTTTAGGTACCTTACCGTACGTCTTTTGTTCATCGTCGTTGAAGTCGGTGGTGACCTAGTGTCTGCCTCGTATTCTGAGAGGGCGGAGATTCAAGCCTAGCGTGTACCAATGAGTATTTCTAAAAAAAATCTCAATTACAATTTCTGATCACACCTTACGCTAGATGACTCATAACATAAACAACATTATTACTAATTTATGATTTTAAATAAAGGGCGCCGGTCACTTATTTTCCAAAGCCACACTATTCCGTGACTAACTTATTCCAAAAGTTGGAATTCACTAATAAGTTTCCAGCTTCGAAAAATCGGCCAAGTGTGTGTTGTACTTGCACTAAGTTAGGGTTCCGTAGAATGAAAATTATTTCGAATTTCTCAAAAACTTAATAATTGTTTCGTTAAAACCAAATTTTGTTGAAAGTATTACAGACGAATATAGACATATTATAATGATGTTTTTTAGATTTTTATAATAGGTATGTGGTTTAAATATTCACGTACGTCTGTTTTTTAGAGATCATAGTTACCTCAATTGAATTATTGAGGTCCCATCCGCATTTCTGCATTTTTATGACAAATCTGGTTGGCGGTTAACAAAAGACACTTTTATTTAAATCTTATCTTATTTACTCGAATTAATCTAAAGAAAGCGGAATTATAAGGCTAGGTCGTCTCCGTGGCTCAGTGGGTAATGACCCGACTGCTGAATTGAGGGGCGTGGGTTCGATTCTCGTACAAGACAAACATTAATTATGTGTGTTTGTCTTTAGACTGAGTGTTTTCTATTGATAACATGTATATATTTTAAAAAGAAAGTTATTTATATGGATTTGTATCCGTTGTCTGGTATCCATAACAGAAGCTTTGCTTACTTTGGGAGCAGACATCGCTGTGTCGATAAATATTTATAAAAAATATTTATTTATGACATAAGGACAAATGGTTGAAACCATTTTAGTTTTGTCATGCAAAAATGCTCCTGACTAACGTATGTTTAGACGCACATACAAGATTTTTTATTTCTTTAATCGAATTTTGAATATTGATGCAATACATTTTTTTTCATTCTTTTTTGTGTTTTTTTTCAAGTTAATATATATATTTATGAAAGTCTATTTGTTTCGTTGTTGGTTCTTTATTGTTTAAAGTCGCTAACGGAGCAACATTGAGCTAAGTTTTAGCACAGACATCGTTAAAGGGACGGACTTGGACATTTTGGACTTTTTTCCGTTTATGGAAAAACTATAGCTATAGCTCAATATACTTACAACGCGGGCGAATCCGCTAGCAGAAACTAGTTATTAATGTAAATAAAATAAAAGTATTTTACCTTTTAGTATAATCTTTCAAATATCTTTTTCAATTCAAAGTTAATAAATATGTACCAGCCTGTTTTACTCGACTTTTATTTAAGAATTTGCATTTCAAGAAATGCAAGTTCGTTTAGAATTCTAAAGGATCTACAACTTAGCTTCCTGTACAAGTTAGTGTTGGCCCTTCGCCAATGAGCCCCGTGTTATACTTCAACTATTTACTTGTAAAACTCGCAAAGTTTCAGATTTTTATTTTAATAGTATGTATGCATATATGTATTACGTTATATATAGTTATCTTTCTGAGAAGGAAAAATAATATGATCTATTTAGTAACTTCTTGTTATTTAGTTTTGTCAGATTATGACAGAAGTTTTTAAGAATAGAAGTTCTGGGTGGCTTGAAAGAATCTTAGTGACAAATGGCCATTAGTTCGATAGATTCTGTTGGTCTGCACTTGACCAGCATGTTGTACTAAGGCCTTAGACTCCCTTCTTCAAGAAAATATATGTGCCCCTGCAATGTGTTGATTTTAAGAATCAATTAAATAAAAACATATTCATCTTACAATATTATAATTGTGAAATTTAAAACAATATTTTTTTCATAATGAGCTAAGGTTGGAGCTAGACTACCTTCCTATGCAACCTAAATTTAGTTGTAAATAAACCGCGAAGTTGAAAGCTCGCTACACAGTCAGTCATATAATACTTTAGACACATACGGGCACCGGATCGGTAAAAACTGATACAAGTTGGGTAACTTTAACTTTACAAGTGCTTACCTAAGAGTTGTCTCAAATATCAATGTTCCACACAAAGGTAGTCAGGTCACTAACCTTTTTTTTTAAATTTTTTTTTTGTTTTTAGTATGTCAATGTATTTTAGGTTTCTATGAAGCCGTTTTTGTATCAACATCACTACTAAAACAAACCATCTAGCTTTAAGAGGGCGATATAGGCCAAAAAGCTAATTTCTGTAATTCTAACGTTGTGTATGTAAATGCACTATAAATCATTAGATAATGTCATATACATTACTATGATATATATATGCTAAATAATTCTTAAGTAATTTATACCGTAATGACGCCTTAAAACTATTAATTTTTTGTATGGAATTTAACGTTATTACCGTTTTGTAGTCACATTTTTTGACTTTTTGCTACAACTCAGAGTCAAAGCACTAGATAACAATTACCCAATTAAATCCTAACTATTATATATTTGTAAAAGTATATTTGTTTTTTATTGCTTAACTTTGTTATAGAGCATCCAATTGAGCTAGAATAGGACAAAGAGATTGTCCTCCGGACATTTATTCCGGAATAATCGAAATTTTTCCCAGGAATAACTGTAACCGAATTCCACGTTGAAAAACTATACCTAAAGCTAACTATAGCAAATTTTTTACCTACCTCAAAAAAGGAGGAGGTTCTTAATTCGGATGTTTGCATTTTTTATTTATGTTTTATGTCCGCATAACTCAAAATAATTTTTATTTTTTTTTATTTAAAAGGCTTTACTTCTGAGGTGATACCATATTAATGTAGTGAATTTAAAACTTAAATTTTTGGTCAAAAAAAATATATGGTGTTTATTTGGAACTGGTGATACGCCTTGTATGTTGATGATTGTATAAAATTTGTTACGAGTATCGATTTTTTTAGGGTACGAAAAAAAAAAAACAATTCGTCACTCAAACGCAACAAAAAATACTTTTTAACAAAAAAACAACTGGCTTCAAAAAGATGCACTATATTAATAAAATATTATATAAAATAATTGTTTATTTCCAAAAATCTGATCTGAATTACAGTTCGAAGTTGGTTTCTATGTACCTAACAGTTTATAACACACTTCACATTAATGACAAAACTTTAAACTATAATTCAGATCAGATTTTTGGAAATAAGTGATTATTTTTACCTTTTTAGTGCATCTTTTTAAAGCTAGTTGTTTTTTTGTTAAAAAGTATTTTTTGTTGCGTTTGAGTGACGAATTGTTTTTTTTTTTTCGTACCCTAAAAAAATCGATACTCGTAACAAATTTTATACAATCAATACAAAAGTTATCAAACAAGTAAAAAACCATGATAGAAATTTTTAAAGTTATGACTTTAATCTTAGTCTTAAAACCTGAACATTATGTGTTCTTGATTTAAAAAAAGTGTGTTACTACATCCAAAGGTTAAATACAGTAATAAAAATTAAGTACAGAAAAAAACATTTAACAAGGATTAAGTAAGCAACGAACTACAGCAAATTACGTGTCAACAAAGTTACTAGCGTAATTTTTGCGTAGTCCGCACTTCTCCGTAGAACTCCGCACGCGCGGCAACTAATCAACAAAGTTGTGGCCGTGCAAGTTACTTTTCCTGATGGCTCTGCAAAAGTTATCTTACTTACGAGAAGTGTTACCTGCAAGTCATGTATATATTTATGTAACATTTGTTATATGAAGCTATTATAAAGGTTTCATTTATGTTTAAACAAGTTAAATTTTTAATACGCACTTTACTATGCTCAACCGTGCGCCACGTATGTAGGATAGACTATTAAAAAATAAAAAATAAATAAATACTATTGAACATTACACACAGCGTCATCTGGTCCCAAACGAAACAAAGCTTATGGTATGGATTTTTTTTTGTATATGCATACATATTATATATCGAAAGCACCCAGTCTCAAAACAAACACGAATAATAAATTTTTTTCTTTGGCGGGAATAGAACTCATGCCCCTCGATTTAACAGTTTCAGTTACAGTCAGCACAGTCGGGTTAGTATTTCAGGTTATAATAATTACCGACGGGAATTTTATTGTTTTCACGATATACTTTTTCTGACTTTGAGCGTAACATATCCATACAGTACAAGATTTGCTGAGTTTTAGACCAGATGGCGCTGTGTGTAGTTCATATATATGTTACTACCTAATGTACTGTATGAAGCTTAGTTAGTAGATTTTTCTGGTCTGAGAAATACATAATTCTTTGGCTGTTGCAGCCATTACTGCTTCACCGGGCTTTTTGGGGCGAGACTCTGAAGGATATAGCGCCCAACGCTCAAGGGCTTCCCGAGAGGGGAGCCTCGGCTTGGGCTGTCGCTCTCGGGGGCATCCCTTCGACCGGCGTGAGCCTCGTACCCGAAGGTGAGTCACCGCCAGGAGGGGAGTTCCCCGTTACGCGGGTGCGGTTGCTATTGAGTGGGGGCGAGAAGCGCCCCGGCACTCTTTGATACCTCATGTATCCTTGCGGGCGCCGACGAACCCGGGGACGTCGGCGTCGTGTTAGGGGGGAGACCCTATTAGGGGAGATCATAGAGACTAATCTCGCTGTCCGGACATTGAGATCGTCATATGGGGCCATTAGTACGTGCCGAGGCCGCCTTACTACAGTTTTACGACCATGCTGCGGTAACGTATCATACGTTGTGGATTGCACAATTAGTCGATAGGGTGATTTTGTGTACGCTCGAAAAAGCGAACTGCCAGGTCTTTGAAATATTGGGGAATCGTAGGGAGCTAGAAGTCCCTGTTTTGGAGGATATAGATACTTAGCTAATTTATACCTAACAGTACATAATATAAGGTATATTTTATATTGTTTGGTCTTGTTTTATTTTATCTTTATCAAAGACGCTATGCAATTTAGAAGATTTGTGTTTATTGATCCTTATAAGTGTCCTGCTCGACCGATGCATAAAATACTTAACTATTTTTTTCGTATTTCACAGGTTCGATTCCGGGCTTAAAAAATGTGTTTTATTTAAAAATCTTTAAATGCAATTAAACTTCTTTTAGAACATAAAGGAATGTTTTCTTTTAAGTAAACTTTTCACTTTCAATATGAATGATACTTCCGTCCCCCCGACCATGGCATTTTTTTTGCACCCTTTATAGGTAGGTATGGGAATCAAGATTTTATAAAATTTAAACAATTTATTCAAATATATTTACTGTTATTAAAACCAATCATATAATACTTACCTTATTGTAAATCAAAAACTTTACTTCAAACAAAAAGTTAATATACCTACTAACATTTATATAAACTTTACTTAATTATATATTTTTTAAAGCTAATAATAACTTTTTCCACATCAAAGCCAATCTCTATATAATAACTGAAAGTCAAAGTTGGCAGCCTCAAAGACGGAATTATGGCCCCATATTCAAAAGTTCCTGATTTTATTTTATAAAAGTTTATTCATATAAAGGTTTTGCACATTTATATTGCGAAAAGCAGACATCCTGAGTCAAATTCCGATTTCAATTATCAAATATTTAAAGAAAATACTATCACGACATTTATTTCCCAAGGAATGGTCACAGATGTTACAATTTGGGCCCGCAAACGTGGTAGGTTTTTTTTTGAACTGACTACTGCATTTGGCTGATGCAGCCATTACTGCTTTATTAAGGATTTATTAAGGAGCCATATAGCGCCCAACGCTCAAGGGCTTTCCGTGGGGGGAGCTTCGGCGTTGTCGCCCTTGTGAAAGGTCGCTCGTGGTCAGAGTTAAACAATTTTACAATTGACACATAAAGAACTGCTGTACTTCGGGCTGGTGCGCCTGGGTACTTGCTTTACTATTGTCACAAAAATCCCAAAAACACAGTAGGAACCTGTAATTTCTAAATTTTAATTACAATTTTGAAACCAACACGCTGAATAATAAAATTAAAATATTGAGATGTCGTTTCAACAAGTCAACGTTCAAACCCGACTGCGCACATTATATCAAAGACAACATACCTTGTAAACAATTGGAAAAAAAATATGGACTACTAAGACCAAGCTAACTACACCTTATTCGTCAAAATATAATGAGATTAGGAGCTACAGTTGTTGAACATGCTAACAAACATACATACACAGCTAGATTATACATTATTTATATACAAATTATACATTTTCAAAATCTTTAAAATAACATCTGATTTATATTGCCCAAAGTATTATGCAAGTAATGTCTGCCATGTTGGATTTATATGACATTACATCACACGGCCTATGACACGCAAAGCTAACGAAACGACACCTTATTTGTCAAAATATGATCTTAGCTTCTATAGTAGCTACGCGGGAACATATGACCATCCTTACATACATACAAAGACTGCTAAGATCAAAACCCTAATGAACGAATAACAGACTTATGGAAATTGGAGACAATACAAAGTTTTAACTTTTCCTTATTCCAATACTGATTGTTATGTTTTCGTCACTTATTCACAAGCTAGATGTCACTGTATCGATTTGAAACACCCTATGGTTGGTGTAAAGAAATTTGTTGACGACTATAATAATTTTTAGTTTTTACACTATTAATTTTTGCAATACGATATTTGTGTCGTAATAATGGAAATGTATTTACGGTAGACGTAGAACGCACTATAAATATAATACGCGAATTTTATACGAAGTGAGACATGACATGACTTACCTTACATTCTACGTTGCTACTAATGCTAACAATATACAGAAACAATATCATTCGTTGTTTCAGTCGGAAGAAGTCCACTGTTGAACGTAGGCCTCCCCTATATGTGTCATGTGAACAAGGAATACAAGGCGCTGCCGCTCGATGATTCATAATTTTAGTCGTGGTCTCTGGTAGTGTAAATATTTTAAAAAGTAGATACTATAGAAGTCATTGAAATTCGTTAAGCTGTTAACGGAACAATCTTAATGACAAATTTGTTTATGGTACCTATCATCTCAAAAAGTTTCTTTTTTTTTTTTAAAAAAATATTTATTGAAGGCTATTGAACGTTCGTATTACGTTAAGTTTTTTTTACTTCGTTCTGTTCAGATAATACTCAGACAGACTCCCGAGAAAAATAAGTCTAAGTCTCGTGCCGTATAGAGTTCCGTACAACATAAAAGTATGAGCTTTATTTAAAAAAAAAATTACTAGGTCTATCAGCTTCTATCGGTTAACCGTACGTATTATAATGGTCATCAGTAGGTACTTTTATCACTGAATAAATATTAGTGCTGGCGTTCAGAAGAGTCACTACCGTACAAAATGTACGAACGGTGCCACCGAGGCGGTCCATGCGTCTGGTTCACAGTGAGCCAGGTACGCAGGGCTTGTATCTTTTTGGGGTTATTTTAACATAGTTGCCACCAAATATTTTTTATTTTTGAAAGTTTTTAAGGGTTATAAATAGAAACCATCGCACAACGAAGAAAAAAGAAAAAAAAAATTAAGGATTAGATTCTTAGGGTTCCGCACCCAAAGGGTACAAAACGGGACCCTATTATTAAGACTTCGCTGTCAGTCTGTCTGTCCGTCCGTTTGTCACCAGGCTGTATATCATGAATTGTAATAGTTAGACAGTTGAGAAACGGTACGGAACCCTTCATGCGCGAGTCCAACACGCACTTGGCTGGTTTTTGTCTAAACTTTTTGAAAACTCTGTATTGAAGTAAGTTTTTACTTTGAACTACATACACCTAACTCGATAATTTTAGATTTTTCAGACATTTGGTCAGAGCCGCAGCAAGCCGATGGACCCGGGCGACTCAAGACCGGCCGTTGTGAAGACATAATGGGGCAGGTATACGAACGATACTGACCTTTAATGTGTTAATTTTCTTTTAATTGTACGGAACCTTGAAACACTAAAAAATCATCCTAATAATTTGTTTGGTTTTTTCAGTTGTCTGAAATGGTGATTTAAAATAATATGTAAAGTAGGGGAAACGAGAAACAACAATTTTTAAGCGCTGGTTCCACAAGGATTTTCAGCAGAAAATTAAATATGAAAATCCCTTTGTGCAGTGAATTTCAAACTTGACAACCGCCTCTCGTGGTAGACAATATGTAAATGACTATACATACAAAACATCGTCCAACCTGTAGGTATTTAATTTGCAAAACTATTTTAAGCATTTTGTATGACATAGTGCAAAATGCAAAGTAGAGTAATGAAGTGGGAGTTTTGGCGCGCATCTTAAGAAGGACCGGTGTTTTTTCCTGTTTAATTTTTCTAAATTCATTTAGTGTGCTTCGATGTGTATATTTTAGCAGTGTTTTTCGAAAACGTGTTAAGAATTGTGCAGCGAAGACTCATGAATAGCGAATTATGAAGAAATAAGCTGTACTGCTTATTAGTTAAAGCGCAATTTCTGAAGGATGCACACCAAATCTCCCGCCCTAGCTTGGGACACGAAACGAGGACGCCGCGATAAAACTTGTATATGGCGCTTCGCCAAACTAAGATATAAGCACGGGACTAGTTATATTTATACATGACTCTGGAGAAAAAGGAAGTATTGAAGTTTAGAAAAACAAATAAACTTTGCACCCGTACATACATTTCTAGCCAGACAGGCGGCGCGCTCCATACAAACGTAACTAGATTCTATTTTCCGTAAATTAAGGTTTTGTAGTGGCATCCCTACTCCCCGACTGCTGTTTGTTTTTTTGTTTTTTTTTTAATTACGTTCCACAATAAAGCTTGGCATACAGTGTGATGTTAAGGAGATAAGCAGGCATAAAGATAGCTAAAAAGGGTTTTGTACATCACACAACAATAAAATACAGAAAACTCCATAGAATAATGTATTTGTAGACATGATCTACGAATAAATTACTATACAGTGTGACAGTTTCCTATTTATAAACTCTATATAAATAACAACCAATAAATACAATCGCCTATACATGGTGGAAAAGTGAAGGCCGTGGTTGAATAGAAAGTCCCCTTAATATTAATAATGGCAAATTTTACTGAAAGGAAATATTCCTTTATTCTTTCAAATAATTAAAACTAAATTCGAAGATTTTTGGATAAATGCCTGTTTGTGCCAGGATCAAGAGAATATCGTATACACGCATTAAGTTAGGGTACCGTAAAGTTCTCACTCTTACTTATTGCGGATATGTAAAAACTTTACTTTACATATTTTATGAACTGATTTGTGCTGGTTTGCACAGTGTGTAACGTCCAAAAAATATTTTGCACATATATTTTAAAGCACTGCAGTGCAACATCACTACTAAAACAAACCATCTAGCTTTAAGAGGGCGATATAGGCCAAAAAGCTAATTTCTGTAATTCTAACGTTGTGTATGTAAATGCACTATAAATCATTAGATAATGTCATATACATTACTATGATATATATATGCTAAATAATTCTTAAGTAATTTATACCGTAATGACGCCTTAAAACTATTAATTTTTTGTATGGAATTTAACGTTATTACCGTTTTGTAGTCACATTTTTTGACTTTTTGCTACAACTCAGAGTCAAAGCACTAGATAACAATTACCCAATTAAATCCTAACTATTATATATTTGTAAAAGTATATTTGTTTTTTATTGCTTAACTTTGTTATAGAGCATCCAATTGAGCTAGAATAGGACAAAGAGATTGTCCTCCGGACATTTATTCCGGAATAATCGAAATTTTTCCCAGGAATAACTGTAACCGAATTCCACGTTGAAAAACTATACCTATAGCTAACTATAGCAAATTTTTTACCTACCTCAAAAAAGGAGGAGGTTCTTAATTCGGATGTTTGCATTTTTTATTTATGTTTTATGTCCGCATAACTCAAAATAATTTTTATTTTTTTTTATTTAAAAGGCTTTACTTCTGAGGTGATACCATATTAATGTAGTGAATTTAAAACTTAAATTTTTGGTCAAAAAAAATATATGGTGTTTATTTGGAACTGGTGATACGCCTTGTATGTTGATGATTGTATAAAATTTGTTACGAGTATCGATTTTTTTAGGGTACGAAAAAAAAAAAACAATTCGTCACTCAAACGCAACAAAAAATACTTTTTAACAAAAAAACAACTGGCTTCAAAAAGATGCACTATATTAATAAAATATTATATAAAATAATTGTTTATTTCCAAAAATCTGATCTGAATTACAGTTCGAAGTTGGTTTCTATGTACCTAACAGTTTATAACACACTTCACATTAATGACAAAACTTTAAACTATAATTCAGATCAGATTTTTGGAAATAAGTGATTATTTTTACCTTTTTAGTGCATCTTTTTAAAGCTAGTTGTTTTTTTGTTAAAAAGTATTTTTTGTTGCGTTTGAGTGACGAATTGTTTTTTTTTTTCGTACCCTAAAAAAATCGATACTCGTAACAAATTTTATACAATCAATACAAAAGTTATCAAACAAGTAAAAAACCATGATAGAAATTTTTAAAGTTATGACTTTAATCTTAGTCTTAAAACCTGAACATTATGTGTTCTTGATTTAAAAAAAGTGTGTTACTACATCCAAAGGTTAAATACAGTAATAAAAATTAAGTACAGAAAAAAACATTTAACAAGGATTAAGTAAGCAACGAACTACAGCAAATTACGTGTCAACAAAGTTACTAGCGTAATTTTTGCGTAGTCCGCACTTCTCCGTAGAACTCCGCACGCGCGGCAACTAATCAACAAAGTTGTGGCCGTGCAAGTTACTTTTCCTGATGGCTCTGCAAAAGTTATCTTACTTACGAGAAGTGTTACCTGCAAGTCATGTATATATTTATGTAACATTTGTTATATGAAGCTATTATAAAGGTTTCATTTATGTTTAAACAAGTTAAATTTTTAATACGCACTTTACTATGCTCAACCGTGCGCCACGTATGTATGATAGACTATTAAAAAATAAAAAATAAATAAATACTATTGAACATTACACACAGCGTCATCTGGTCCCAAACGAAACAAAGCTTATGGTATGGATTTTTTTTTGTATATGCATACATATTATATATCGAAAGCACCCAGTCTCAAAACAAACACGAATAATAAATTTTTTTCTTTGGCGGGAATAGAACTCATGCCCCTCGATTTAACAGTTTCAGTTACAGTCAGCACAGTCGGGTTAGTATTTCAGGTTATAATAATTACCGACGGGAATTTTATTGTTTTCACGATATACTTTTTCTGACTTTGAGCGTAACATATCCATACAGTACAAGATTTGCTGAGTTTTAGACCAGATGGCGCTGTGTGTAGTTCATATATATGTTACTACCTAATGTACTGTATGAAGCTTAGTTAGTAGATTTTTCTGGTCTGAGAAATACATAATTCTTTGGCTGTTGCAGCCATTACTGCTTCACCGGGCTTTTTGGGGCGAGACTCTGAAGGATATAGCGCCCAACGCTCAAGGGCTTCCCGAGAGGGGAGCCTCGGCTTGGGCTGTCGCTCTCGGGGGCATCCCTTCGACCGGCGTGAGCCTCGTACCCGAAGGTGAGTCACCGCCAGGAGGGGAGTTCCCCGTTACGCGGGTGCGGTTGCTATTGAGTGGGGGCGAGAAGCGCCCCGGCACTCTTTGATACCTCATGTATCCTTGCGGGCGCCGACGAACCCGGGGACGTCGGCGTCGTGTTAGGGGGGAGACCCTATTAGGGGAGATCATAGAGACTAATCTCGCTGTCCGGACATTGAGATCGTCATATGGGGCCATTAGTACGTGCCGAGGCCGCCTTACTACAGTTTTACGACCATGCTGCGGTAACGTATCATACGTTGTGGATTGCACAATTAGTCGATAGGGTGATTTTGTGTACGCTCGAAAAAGCGAACTGCCAGGTCTTTGAAATATTGGGGAATCGTAGGGAGCTAGAAGTCCCTGTTTTGGAGGATATAGATACTTAGCTAATTTATACCTAACAGTACATAATATAAGGTATATTTTATATTGTTTGGTCTTGTTTTATTTTATCTTTATCAAAGACGCTATGCAATTTAGAAGATTTGTGTTTATTGATCCTTATAAGTGTCCTGCTCGACCGATGCATAAAATACTTAACTATTTTTTTCGTATTTCACAGGTTCGATTCCGGGCTTAAAAAATGTGTTTTATTTAAAAATCTTTAAATGCAATTAAACTTCTTTTAGAACATAAAGGAATGTTTTCTTTTAAGTAAACTTTTCACTTTCAATATGAATGATACTTCCGTCCCCCCGACCATGGCATTTTTTTTGCACCCTTTATAGGTAGGTATGGGAATCAAGATTTTATAAAATTTAAACAATTTATTCAAATATATTTACTGTTATTAAAACCAATCATATAATACTTACCTTATTGTAAATCAAAAACTTTACTTCAAACAAAAAGTTAATATACCTACTAACATTTATATAAACTTTACTTAATTATATATTTTTTAAAGCTAATAATAACTTTTTCCACATCAAAGCCAATCTCTATATAATAACTGAAAGTCAAAGTTGGCAGCCTCAAAGACGGAATTATGGCCCCATATTCAAAAGTTCCTGATTTTATTTTATAAAAGTTTATTCATATAAAGGTTTTGCACATTCATATTGCGAAAAGCAGACATCCTGAGTCAAATTCCGATTTCAATTATCAAATATTTAAAGAAAATACTATCACGACATTTATTTCCCAAGGAATGGTCACAGATGTTACAATTTGGGCCCGCAAACGTGGTAGGTTTTTTTTTGAACTGACTACTGCATTTGGCTGATGCAGCCATTACTGCTTTATTAAGGATTTATTAAGGAGCCATATAGCGCCCAACGCTCAAGGGCTTTCCGTGGGGGGAGCTTCGGCGTTGTCGCCCTTGTGAAAGGTCGCTCGTGGTCAGAGTTAAACAATTTTACAATTGACACATAAAGAACTGCTGTACTTCGGGCTGGTGCGCCTGGGTACTTGCTTTACTATTGTCACAAAAATCCCAAAAACACAGTAGGAACCTGTAATTTCTAAATTTTAATTACAATTTTGAAACCAACACGCTGAATAATAAAATTAAAATATTGAGATGTCGTTTCAACAAGTCAACGTTCAAACCCGACTGCGCACATTATATCAAAGACAACATACCTTGTAAACAATTGGAAAAAAAATATGGACTACTAAGACCAAGCTAACTACACCTTATTCGTCAAAATATAATGAGATTAGGAGCTACAGTTGTTGAACATGCTAACAAACATACATACACAGCTAGATTATACATTATTTATATACAAATTATACATTTTCAAAATCTTTAAAATAACATCTGATTTATATTGCCCAAAGTATTATGCAAGTAATGTCTGCCATGTTGGATTTATATGACATTACATCACACGGCCTATGACACGCAAAGCTAACGAAACGACACCTTATTTGTCAAAATATGATCTTAGCTTCTATAGTAGCTACGCGGGAACATATGACCATCCTTACATACATACAAAGACTGCTAAGATCAAAACCCTAATGAACGAATAACAGACTTATGGAAATTGGAGACAATACAAAGTTTTAACTTTTCCTTATTCCAATACTGATTGTTATGTTTTCGTCACTTATTCACAAGCTAGATGTCACTGTATCGATTTGAAACACCCTATGGTTGGTGTAAAGAAATTTGTTGACGACTATAATAATTTTTAGTTTTTACACTATTAATTTTTGCAATACGATATTTGTGTCGTAATAATGGAAATGTATTTACGGTAGACGTAGAACGCACTATAAATATAATACGCGAATTTTATACGAAGTGAGACATGACATGACTTACCTTACATTCTACGTTGCTACTAATGCTAACAATATACAGAAACAATATCATTCGTTGTTTCAGTCGGAAGAAGTCCACTGTTGAACGTAGGCCTCCCCTATATGTGTCATGTGAACAAGGAATACAAGGCGCTGCCGCTCGATGATTCATAATTTTAGTCGTGGTCTCTGGTAGTGTAAATATTTTAAAAAGTAGATACTATAGAAGTCATTGAAATTCGTTAAGCTGTTAACGGAACAATCTTAATGACAAATTTGTTTATGGTACCTATCATCTCAAAAAGTTTCTTTTTTTTTTTTAAAAAAATATTTATTGAAGGCTATTGAACGTTCGTATTACGTTAAGTTTTTTTTACTTCGTTCTGTTCAGATAATACTCAGACAGACTCCCGAGTTCGATGTGTGGCCGGCTGCTGTGCAGAGGGTGTGGGTTCGATTCCCGCACTGGACAAACATTTATGTCGTAAACATTTGAGTTTGTCTTGAGTCTGGTTGTATTTATGTATGATATGTATGTATTTACAAAAAAAAGTTATATATATATACCCACTCTTATCTGTTGTCTGGTATACATAACACAAGATTGCCAGACGGCGCTGCGTGTAATGTCCAAAAATATTGATTATTATATACTGTACACTGTTATGTAAAATTATTGTATGTATATATGCATAAAGTCGTTTTCCTTTTTTGCTACTTACTGCATGTAAAAAAAATGATTTTCTTTTCTAATTTTTGTCAACTCTGTTTAACTCGTAATACTGCTAACCTAAAAAAACTCGCAAAAATAAGTCTAAGTCTCGTGCCGTATAGAGTTCCGTACAACATAAAAGTATGAGCTTTATTTAAAAAAAAAAATTACTAGGTCTATCAGCTTCTATCGGTTAACCGTACGTATTATAATGGTCATCAGTAGGTACTTTTATCACTGAATAAATATTAGTGCTGGCGTTCAGAAGAGTCACTACCGTACAAAATGTACGAACGGTGCCACCGAGGCGGTCCATGCGTCTGGTTCACAGTGAGCCAGGTACGCAGGGCTTGTATCTTTTTGGGGTTATTTTAACATAGTTGCCACCAAATATTTTTTATTTTTGAAAGTTTTTAAGGGTTATAAATAGAAACCATCGCACAACGAAGAAAAAAGAAAAAAAAAATTAAGGATTAGATTCTTAGGGTTCCGCACCCAAAGGGTACAAAACGGGACCCTATTATTAAGACTTCGCTGTCAGTCTGTCTGTCCGTCCGTTTGTCACCAGGCTGTATATCATGAATTGTAATAGTTAGACAGTTGAGAAACGGTACGGAACCCTTCATGCGCGAGTCCAACACGCACTTGGCTGGTTTTTGTCTAAACTTTTTGAAAACTCTGTATTAAAGTAAGTTTTTACTTTGAACTACATACACCTAACTCGATAATTTTAGATTTTTCAGACATTTGGTCAGAGCCGCAGCAAGCCGATGGACCCGGGCGACTCAAGACCGGCCGTTGTGAAGACATAATGGGGCAGGTATACGAACGATACTGACCTTTAATGTGTTAATTTTCTTTTAATTGTACGGAACCTTGAAACACTAAAAAATCATCCTAATAATTTGTTTGGTTTTTTCAGTTGTCTGAAATGGTGATTTAAAATAATATGTAAAGTAGGGGAAACGAGAAACAACAATTTTTAAGCGCTGGTTCCACAAGGATTTTCAGCAGAAAATTAAATATGAAAATCCCTTTGTGCAGTGAATTTCAAACTTGACAACCGCCTCTCGTGGTAGACAATATGTAAATGACTATACATACAAAACATCGTCCAACCTGTAGGTATTTAATTTGCAAAACTATTTTAAGCATTTTGTATGACATAGTGCAAAATGCAAAGTAGAGTAATGAAGTGGGAGTTTTGGCGCGCATCTTAAGAAGGACCGGTGTTTTTTCCTGTTTAATTTTTCTAAATTCATTTAGTGTGCTTCGATGTGTATATTTTAGCAGTGTTTTTCGAAAACGTGTTAAGAATTGTGCAGCGAAGACTCATGAATAGCGAATTATGAAGAAATAAGCTGTACTGCTTATTAGTTAAAGCGCAATTTCTGAAGGATGCACACCAAATCTCCCGCCCTAGCTTGGGACACGAAACGAGGACGCCGCGATAAAACTTGTATATGGCGCTTCGCCAAACTAAGATATAAGCACGGGACTAGTTATATTTATACATGACTCTGGAGAAAAAGGAAGTATTGAAGTTTAGAAAAACAAATAAACTTTGCACCCGTACATACATTTCTAGCCAGACAGGCGGCGCGCTCCATACAAACGTAACTAGATTCTATTTTCCGTAAATTAAGGTTTTGTAGTGGCATCCCTACTCCCCGACTGCTGTTTGTTTTTTTGTTTTTTTTTTAATTACGTTCCACAATAAAGCTTGGCATACAGTGTGATGTTAAGGAGATAAGCAGGCATAAAGATAGCTAAAAAGGGTTTTGTACATCACACAACAATAAAATACAGAAAACTCCATAGAATAATGTATTTGTAGACATGATCTACGAATAAATTACTATACAGTGTGACAGTTTCCTATTTATAAACTCTATATAAATAACAACCAATAAATACAATCGCCTATACATGGTGGAAAAGTGAAGGCCGTGGTTGAATAGAAAGTCCCCTTAATATTAATAATGGCAAATTTTACTGAAAGGAAATATTCCTTTATTCTTTCAAATAATTAAAACTAAATTCGAAGATTTTTGGATAAATGCCTGTTTGTGCCAGGATCAAGAGAATATCGTATACACGCATTAAGTTAGGGTACCGTAAAGTTCTCACTCTTACTTATTGCGGATATGTAAAAACTTTACTTTACATATTTTATGAACTGATTTGTGCTGGTTTGCACAGTGTGTAACGTCCAAAAAATATTTTGCACATATATTTTAAAGCACTGCAGTGCTTTAAAAAATTGTGGCGACAGCTTTCCTGCGATTTTACGCAAAAGAGTAGCCTCCCTACTATACAGAGTTCGAGGCAGCCTCAATTCTCTTCTGAAGCCGATTGCTGAAAGGTTTCAGTTCCAGGCCAGCAATATTCAATAATAGATTTTCTAGTAAAGAATAATATTTTTTTTTGAATTTGCAATTTAACTACTAACATATTTCTAAAATTGTATATATATATACTAACATTATATGAAGATAATCTGAAATAAATGAATAATAATTATTATTATTATTTGTCTTAAACCATTATACTTATTATTATTTATAAAGCCATATTATTGCGCTTTTTTTCAAACTGCTATCATTAATCATTCATGATACTTTGCACCCTCTATAATATAATGACCTATAAAAACAGGAATCCGAATAAAAATAAATTATGTACTAAATATAACCAAGTCACAAAAAGAATACCTCATCCAAACCAGTCCCTTGTGGCATTGTACTGAGCACACTGGTTGGCAGCATTACACCGCTGTATCGCTAAGCTCTGTGTGAGGTAAGCTGGTTGGCAGAATTACACCGCTGTATCGCTAAGCTCTGTGTGAGGTAAGCTCCAGCTATAAGTTTTTAGGACAAGATTTTGACCAAAGTTTTATTGTCCTCAGATGATTTTCTGTATAGATTAAAAGTTACACAGGACTTTTATTGTTCATAAAAATAGTCTCAAACAATATTTCAAGGTATTTAAAAAGTTTTTAAGAATATATACTATACATTATAGGTCCACCTGAAATAATAATCTGAAATAATATGTCCATCTGATATATTAAGTCCATCTGAAATTATAGCTTTATCGAAAATAATGCGCAGGTGTACATTTGAAAGCTTAAGTCCATCTGAAATAAGAAACCCATCTGACTAAATTAAATTTCTTGGGCAACTAACATATTGGACAAGTAAAATATGTTTATATTTCTTTTTTTCAAGGTTTTTTCAAAAAATTAGCTTTTAAAATTAATTAATTTGGACGTTTCGTTTAGAATTATAACTTTTAAAATCCCTGTGAAATACAAAACTTTGAATCACAAAGTTTCCACAGCTTAACATAATACATTTAAAGGCCAAACCAAAATCGTATTAGAAAGTTCGTTAGCGGTCTCGTTATTCTAAATTTTTAATTTACACAGCGAATATAAAATCACATCAATTTCACTTTTCCGTTTTTTTTCACAATAATTTGATTTTTGGTCTATTACTAAGCCTACGCTACCTTTCTCGTTTTTTTATACTACTACTAAGGTGGCATACAAGCTCACGACCTACCTGATGTAAACCAGTTACCACAGCCTATGGAGGCTTGCAACACTGGTGATTTGCGTTGCCGACCCTTTTAAAAATCTAGTAGCTTTGTTCTTTAAGGACTTTCTAGTTCTTAAAGCAAACCTTGGCAGGGAGCTCATTCCTTAACACAAGAATTCGCGGAAGGATGTTCTGGTTCTAATGTGTGAGGACGAATTCCCTGCTGATGGCAAGCGGTTCGATATGGTAGAAAGTATCCTTGGTCATAATTTCGAATTCTGAAAATTTTACAGAGTATGTGTTAAAGACTGGGTATTCATAAGAGTAGCTGACCTGATACTAGACAGGTAGCCATTCTGTACTCATATGACAGTAACTCGACTCACCTCGAGCGTTCACACAATGAGAGTACCACACATCATGTAAGACACAGGCAAGAAGGTATGTTATGTATAGATAATGTTCAAGAGACTGCATTGAAGTGTGAATTTCATTGTGTGAAAATATCGCGTCTAATGATATCGCAAAATATACACCAGATTATTTTACCTTTACCACAATACAAGGTGTTTCAAAAATACTCCACAAATCGTGAGTGCGTGCATTTTCAAAAATGGATGCCATATTTCAATGATCACTACGCGTACATTAGAAATTCCGGTAGAGTCAATTTTATTCGAAATTTTATTGCTTTTTTTTCTTTTACCAAAAAGTTAAAATAAATGTGGGAAAATATCAGAGGTATGAACCATGGGATCAAACTCCGTCCCTTTTAGTGGCAGGTGTACAACGGCAATTTCGCTCGAAAACCGCAAATCGATGTAGAGTTTAGCCGTTTGGCACACAGGTACTCTAGGGCAAAACAATAATTTTGAACCGCAGTTCCTCAAAATATTTCGCTTAGGGGGGAGTTATGATGTCATCAATTTTTTGCATGGGATTTAATTTTTTTTTTTCAGAAACCTATCTTGTGGGATATCAAATGAAAGGGCTTCATGAGACGATTCTAAAAAATATACCACACTATTACCTTCAGGCTACTTTTTTTCTTAAAATCAAAAAGGTTTTTTGTAACATACCAAGTTTGGGCCTCTCCAGGTAGAAGACGGCTCAGTGTTTTTCTCTAAAATATACCTTAAATAATAGTTTATATCCTCATTTTTAACCCCCTGAAAGTAATTTGGAAAATATTAAAATTTAGTTTTTTTTTGAATTTTTGAATATTGCAATGTGAGACGGTTCCTTAAACTCCAGATCTTTATGAGACTTATGTGGAACTGTACTGTACCCTGCTGCTTCTGTTTATACCACATTATATATCTCACATTACAATATTTAAAAATTCCAAAAAAATATTAAAATTTTAATATTTTCCAAATAATAGTGTGGTACATTTTTAGAACCGGCTCATCAAGCCCTTTCATTTGATACCCCACACGCTGCGTTTCTGAAAAAAATTCCCTAAGGGAAATAATTTGAGGAACTGCGGCTCAAAATTATTGTTTTGCCTTAAAGTACCTGTGTGCCAAAACGGCTAAACTCTACATCGATTTGCGGTTTTTTTTGCGTACATCTAGGACAATTTGCGTGAGATATGAATAAATTCGCTGGGCTTTCGCTCTACATAATAAGTTGTTGCTTCAACTGTTTTTTATACTTACTAAAAAGAGGTTACAGGCTTCTCATTAAATGAAAGAGCCTAAGGCGCTGGCTCAACACGAATTGGCAGACGTTGTCTAACTACTGGCTTACATTCGAGCATAAGCCCTCTGACTTGGATTAACGACTGCTGTCATATATGAGAACAACCAGGACCGATGGTTTAAAGGGCTTTCCAAAACATTGAGGAGTTCATTAAAATGTGGCACCCATCCAGGTACTGAGCACCCCCGACGACGTTGCTTAATTTTAGATATCGTTTCCGATAGAAGAATGTATCTGGACCACAAGCTTCTTCTTTGACCTCATTAGTATCGCTCGCAGCCTAGTTGGTAGTGTGGCCGGCTGTTGTGCAGGGGGTGTGGGTTCGATTCCCTCACTGAACAAACTTTATTGTGGTTAACATTTGTGTTTGTCTTGAGTCTGGGTGTTTATGTATGATATGTATGTATTTGCAAAAAAAAAGGAGTTTAATTGTATTTGTATCCGTTGTCTGGTATCCATAACACAACCTTTGCATACTTTGGGGCCAGACGGCGCTGTAAGTAATGTCCAAAAATATTTATTTATTTATTTATAATCTTTAAGATTATGAACAAAATATTTCTTTACTCAAAACTATATTTTATGTAATCTCAACTTAAGTAATAGTGTCAGCAGAAAAATCGTCCAGCTTAAAAGGAGACAGTCGACGCTGACGGTGAAAACAATTTTAACTTAATTATAACCGTCTTTGTGCACATTCGAGGTTTTGAATAATGAGACCGTTAACGAGGCTCAGAAAGGATAGCTTTGAGGTTTTAACCGTATTACAAACTACTGCGACGCCTAACGCACTTAAAAGTTGGACTTATTGAAAAAAGTTATAGTTTTTTACAGTAAATCTTGAGCCATTTTAATATTGATAGAAAAAAATAGTTTTACTGGTTATTAGCAGTTATGTAAAATGCAACTGTACTTATTTTATTCTAGCTGTAATTGTATAAAAATAAATAATAAAGGTTTGATTCCTGGCTCAAACAGGTGATTAATCCAAAAATCGTCAAATTTAGATTTAATTATTTTAAAAATAAAGGAATATTTCCTTTCAGTAAAATTTGAGATGAGAGACGAGATCGCTTGCTGGAATTTTGTATCGAAAATGACATCGTAGTTACTAACACCTTCTTCCATCACCCAACAAGAAGGCTACACATGGATTTCACCACAAGAAAAACCTGTTAATATTGTCAGTAGTTAATTAAATAATAGATGGTTAAAGTAGTCAAAGTTTCGATAATAAATTATTTTCTCTTGCTTTGGATACTATAAAAGTAAAGTCGTTTTCAAGTAATACATGTTTTTTTTTCTTACTACCCTTTTTCCACGTTTATGAGTTGAGACAAGGATCTTAATTATTTATCAGTTCTCGAAAAAAACGCTTTCAGGCTTGTTATATATCAAGGACTTTACAAATGGTTTAACAGACATTTCTATATTATTATTTCGTTATAACAAAGAACTTCTGATTATCAGTTAACAAATTATACAATTTTTTTAATTACCTAGCACACGGAATCGATCGCTCGAGTTCTCGAGGGGTTTTTCTCTGACTCGACCAAAGACAAATTTCTCGAGAATTTTCGAGCAGAAACCCTACTAACGAGCTACTGGGACTATTGACTTCGACTAATGCACGGTGTACAGAACAAGATTTTTTGCCACGGGCTGCAAAATTCTTATCATGCGAGCGCTCTTGGGTTAAAAGCTCTTTGAACTTGCGACGACACGTCGACGCTAAACGACACGTCGACGCTAAACGACGCGTCGGCGTAGAAAAGCTTATAAGGAGCAACTTTTTGCTGGTAATGCGTGCAAAGCGTAATTTATATAAGTGGTAAAATACTAAGTGGACATTAACTATTATTAGACCGTTTTGTAATGTTTGTAGAATATATATGTGAGTTTTCTTTAATGTTTCTGCTAAAAGTGGCTGCCTTGAGACAATACCCGAATAAAAACTCACGGACACATACCACAAACAATATAAAATGTTTAAAAGGTTAGTATTTTTAATTTTTTCACATTTTTAGGGTTCCGGACCCAAAGGGTAAAAAATGGGACCCTATTACTAAGACTCCGCTGTCCGTTCGTCCGACCGTCTGTCACCAGGCTGTATCTCATGAACTGTGATAGTGATGTATTTATGTTACAACAAATACTAAAAAATAGAATAAAACAAATATTTAAGGGGGTTCCCATACAACAATCGTGATTTTTTTGCTCGTTTTTTATCGATATCAATAACAGCAACAGGTAGACGTTTGAAATATTCACAGAATATTTAGTTATATATTCACTTTAAAAATAAATAATTAAAATAAAACAAATACTTAAGGGGGGCTCCCACACAACAAACGTTTTTTTTTTGCCGTTTTGATAGATGATGGTACGGATCCTTTGTGCGCGAGTCCGACTCGCACTTGGCTGGTTTTCAAATAACTCTTTTCACGAAAAAGAAATTAACAATATATCTAGTGGCGGCGCTAGAGTGCAGCATATGGGGCATTTATTTGTTTAAGAAGTAATTAACCTTAGAATAAATTACTATTGTTTAAAAGTTTGTCTCAGTACGACATGGTTACCCGATGATTCTATGCAACAGGGAATCAGTATTTTTTTATCGATATTTTATTAAGGTGAAATAATAGTGACTGTAAGTGTAATTTTATTCGTATAAAGGCTCTACAAATACAAATACTAAATGTTGAAATAAGTATATTTACAATTTTATTAATATAGCCACCCAAAGTCAAGTCAAACTGGTACGATGAGAATGCCGATTTAATATTTATAGAAATTAATAAACCTAGTGAGATATTTAGTAAAAAAACTAAACTTGATAATAATATCAATATTTAATATATATTTTTTTTTCTATTTTTCCTTTTGTTAAAAATAACTCCATTCTTCGGCATTTTATAATGACAAAGTATTATTGAACACAAAATTGAGTGGTTTATATCTGCAGTTGTCATAAAAAGAAAATAGAAAACAAAAATTGGTGGTTCATTTCTGCATGGCATATTTCCGAGATATCGTCCTGGCACCATATTGTCCTAATGGGTTATTTAATTGTTTCTCGGAGCTAAGAAGTCCTATAATGAATGGGGCATCTCGGCATACGGTGCACTTTTAACATATTTTTTTTCTAGTTTGCTAAGTTATTATAATTATTGTTTTATTTAAAGTTATAGAGAATAATAATATATTAATTAATAAATACTAGAAAACCCTGTATTATGGCGACCTGATAAAGAACAGTACAATCAGAAAAACATTAATTTTAGCTTTTAAAACCTTATTGTCGGTTCTGGCCCATTTTTTTAAAAAAATTATTTTGTGCGAATTTATGCGTTGCAAAATAAAAATTTTTTTTTGCCTCGTCTCAGCCATTACACGCCCGCCCTACTGCCGGAAATTTGGCCATAATTCACCGCGCTGGTCTAGTGGCCACTCGACCCTCACAGTTTTCAAGGTATGCATAAGGCCTCTGACTTGGCTTAGCGAACGCTATCATAATATGTCAACTGCAGCAAAACTTAAACATGTAAATTCAAAACCTTGCTTAAAATAGTCTATGACCAGTGTTATTTTTTTCTATGAAGTACATTTTTAGATATACTTTGTACGAAAAGCAAATTAAAAATATCTAGTCTAGTTAGGTTGTCATCAAATACCTATAGGTGTTATAATTGACTTAATTTAAAAAAAAAACGAAAATATCGTTCTGAAATCGCCTAGTAAACGCCTCTGCGTTCATCATTTAATATGAAAAAATGCTGTTTTTAGAGTAAAAAGGGTAAAAACGGGACCCTATTACTAGGACACCTTTGTCCGTCCGTCCGACTGTCACCAAGCTGCATCTCATGACTCGTGATAGTTAGGCAGGTGAAATTTTGACAGATGTATTTCTGTTTCCGCTATAACAACAAATACTGAAAAACAAAATAAAAAAATATTTAAATCGGCTCCCATACAACAAACGTTATTTTTTTGCTCGATATTGATAACGGCAAAAGATAGACGCTTGAAATATTCAGAGAATATTAAGTTATATATTCACTTTAAAAATAAATAATGAAATTAAGATAACACAGATATTTAAGGGGGGCTCCCATACAACAAACATAATTTCTTTGCCGTTTTATAGAACGTTTTAACGGTTTTAATGGTACGGAACCTTTCGTGCGCGTGTCCGACACGCACTTGGCCGATTTTTTTTATTTTAAATCCGTTTATATCGAGTGTGGCTTACAACACATAAACAAACGACAATTTTGACTACAAACGACTTAATGACGTCACAACCACGGTCCATGAACTTCAATCTAAAATCATTCAACTTAAACCAACTTACTACAAACAACCACAGGTCAAAGCAAGGTATTTTCTTTTTTCGTAGTTGTGCGTCAGCTATGAGCATACAATTTTGACTACCGGTCCACTAGATTTAATACGGTAAAAACTAACTTAATGCATGGTTTCTCGTGGTGGTGGTGACGGACCGCTACCATAGTCACATCAGTATTTTGTTTTATAAATGTTGTTCAGAGAGAGTTTCGTTTCATTCCCCAGAGTCGCATCTGTGATCGACGTCTCCGGAGTCAGATTTATTATTGAATTCCTTTTTTCTCTTAAGTTTATTTATTCCTTTACAATGTGACAATATCCCATACATCTTCTTATATTTTAGTAGCTCTTTTCATCAGTTATTGTAATTCATGAGCGTGAAATTTCGAATGTTATTTAAAAACAAGAAAAGATGCGCATGAATAAAGACTGTTTATAGATAAAATAAATAAATTGTAGTTATTTCTGATTGATTATCTTTTTAGTGATTATTTCTTTGAAATAACTAAAAGCTTTTAATGTTTATTAATAACCTAATAATAATTAAAGGAAAAAAGTAGATTTCACAACAAGTAAAAAAGGCAAATTCATCCGAGAACCTAATTTGAATCCTGACAGCAGTAAGGGATTCTAAATTTGAATCACAAGCTTAGTGAGTGATCCTAAACGTAGCGTCTTATTTAAGGGTTCGAGATGAAATGTTTTTTTTTCTTTTTTTTCAAATTATGACATTGAACACACTGACGCAGTGAACATAACGCACGTAAAGTCATCATCTATATGTGCGTAGAAGTCAATGCGTAATTGAACCGACCGTAAACCCGAAACCATCGTCGTACAGTTTTTTCCCCTTTCGGTAAGTTGCCCGATTAGAGCAGCATTGAGTCGTCCGCCTGTCTAAAGCCTTCAGATAGCTTATTCCATCGTAAATTTTCTACTTCTATTTCCAGCTAAACAATATTTTTGACAGTGCTCAATGTGCATGCGGTTGTTTGACAAATCAAGCCTTACCTGAACCTTAAATCAATTAAGGTTTTTGTTATTACTTGTAAGTTTACATTTATTACACAATATCTATTGTTTCGTATCTGTATTGAAAAACGTTGTCCGTGTGATACACGGGCGCTTAGCTTATTGTAAATCTCGTTGACTACTAAAACCTTACTGATTTTCGACATTTACCCCCCTTGTATCACAATGTAATGTAAAACTTTTAACTTACAGTTAAAAGCTCCATTATTACTGAGCTTCGTACCCTAATATAGTTAAGAATCGGTCCTTAAGCTTTGATTAATTAAAATACGTTAAAGCGAGTTTCTTACAGCACCATTCATTAATCCCTTTCATTATTTAAATCTGAAAATTCGCACAAAGAATTTTGATTCACCTAATATTTTTTTTTCGGCTTCTTTTGAATAAAGTTAAAGTAATTTTTTTGTTGATTCCTTTTTAAATTTTTGTTTTATTTATAGATCGTTTGATAAGGTGATTCACTTTAGAATAATTTTATAAAAATATGTCATTTTCTTAATTTATCAAGTAAGAAGGTTGACACTGACGTTTCGATAAAAGAAAACATTTTAAAGTAACCTGCATACCCACTCAGTTGTGCCTTGGAATGGTAAAAAAACAAAAATCAAGTAACATGGGGCGTAATATTAAAATAAAGAATATTAAAAAAAAAATTATGGCTTCAGGCTTTAGGAAAAAACAAAATGTATGTTTAAAGAAAATTACCGATTAAGTTTTTAAAAAAAATATACGGCGGATTGCATGGCCACTCAAAAGACGCGTAAAGTTTGAAATTCGTACTTGGCCCGCGTGATAAACTATGAATTCCTTATTCTGTGACTTCGTCCTTGTCCAAGGCAAACAAAAGTAATTATTAATACATAGGTTAAGGCTGTGCTTCAACAGTGGGGATGGACTCGTATGAGGATTAGTAATGAAAGGATATGTATTATGGCAATAGACTAAAATTAATAAAAGAAAACTAAAAATTCTTTTATTTTAATTTATAAATTTAATTGTATATCAAACGTATAACTAAACATAACAAAAACCATATGCTTCTCCTTATCAATATTCATATAACATTCTTTATTATTATTTTCTTTTATGCTTTTTATAAACCTTTTAATTGTAGATACAATGTATAAATAAGTAAAACAATTAATAATATAAAGTTTATTTTTGTTTACATAATTGTGTTGTAGAAGGAACATAATAAATATCAAATTTGTGTTTTAAAGTTAATATAAACGATTGAAGCTGCAATTAAGTTCAGACACAGAAGAATCTGTGCGTCGGTAATAGCGAGCACTTCAAACAGCGGCCGCGTCAAAGAAATTGTTATTCCGCTAGCTTCATGAACTAGGCATGGGGCAGCAAAACAAACCAAATTTATCGAAAAAGCATTTAAAATATAATAGAAGATTTATTACATTATGAAGAAAGCTATAATAAATCCTACCAGCCTTATACGTTCCCCCTTATTGGGGAAATAGTACATCACGCGGGCCCAAAGCGGTTTGTGGATTTTTTTTTGACGTATGTATGTTAGGTTTATGTTTTCCTTCACGGTAAATCCAGTAGTGAAATCAAAGAATGTACTTAAAAAAATTGACAAAGGACTCATTAGTATATGCCAGGCTCGAACCCCCGTCCCTCAGGACGTAAGGCAAAATCGAAACCCTTAACCCACCCTGACTCTGAAATTCCTTGTCAAGTTAGTAGTTTGTTAGTGTCAATGATGATCGGTTAAAACGTTTGGTTATGTGAATAGTATTCTATTACATAAATCGTGTATTTTTTTTAATAAATATTATTAGACAGTAAACACAGCGCCGTCTGGCCCCAAAGTAAGCAAAGCTTGTGTTATGGGTACCAGACAACGGATACAACTACATGCACATTACTTTTTTTTTGTAAATACATACATATACATAAATACACCCAGATCAAGAAAAACACAAATGTTTATTATATGACATAAATGTTTGTCCAGTACAGGAATCGCACCCACACCCTCTGCACAGGTTATTTACAGTTAAAAGCTCCATTATTACTGAGCCTTTTACCCTAATATAGTTAAGAATCGTTCCTTAAGCTTTGATTAATTAAAATACGTTAAAGCGAGTTTCTTACAGCACCATTCATTAATCCCTCTCATTATTTGAATCTGAAAATTCGCACAAAGAATTTAATCAAATATACAATTCTCGTGTAGCACTGACTTCTAAATTACCAAAAGCTGTATGCCAGAGCCAGTTTCTTTCCTATTAATCAACCAAATGTAATGTTAACAAAAACTAAGATTTCAAAATCTTAAGTTTATCCTCCACTTTTAAAAGACTAACTCTATTAATCCTTGTATTCACTTTAGAAGAGATGTTGTTATAGGTCACTGCGTGTATGTGTAACAGAATAAGACAGAACGCAATGGTCAGGGCGAGTTGTCGAATCCAGCTCTCAGTTTGATCAAAATAGCTGCTTAATTGGTATTTGAACCTAAATACCACGATTTAGTCATCATGACATTTAAATTAAAAAATAAATAAATGTGTATTTATCTAATCACCCAATTTTATTAAAGCCATAGTCCGTCACGCGGACTTAGTACGGGTTTAGAACTTCAATACTTACGTTTTTTTGACTTGTGCAGTTTTACTTGAGATATAAAAAAAATAATTCTTACTGGCATAGATTCCCTCAGAACGCCAGGCAGACACTTAGACTTTAGATTTCCTCACAAGATAGAAATGATAATTAGTTAAAACGTGAATCGTTTAAATATTTTTGTATACGATTTATCGATGTCGACAACACTCTCTCCCTAGGACAGGTACGCGCTCCGCTGCGTCGGGGTAACGAAGCTAATCTGTACTCAAGTGTCGACAATTTGAAACACAACGGAAAATAGGAAACTCTTTACGATTTTCTATGCTCAGTTCACAGAATTCAGCAGCATTTAGAATAATTTGTCTACATAAAACATGGACTTTAGGAATTTTAATTATATTCCTTATTCACATTATCCATGATACAGCTACAAGTGGCAGACATCACCGAATCCTTTGTTGTAACTCGCCACTAGATGGCGCCGCAGTGCATTAACTTCTATAAAACAGCGGAAAGGACAAAACAACGTCTGCTGGGCCAGCTATAACCACAGGAGTAAGTATATTAAGAATAAGATCCATGTACTATATATACATTTTAATAATCTATTTTCTGAAGTCTGTGATTTCTTATGCGTAAGTATGTGTAGTGTAGTCTATTTTATTCAGCGAAAAGTCCTCCTATTAAAACCAGTAGTACATTTTTCTCCGTGATACTATTCTATTCTAAACTTCAGGTTTACCTCATAAATAACGGCTAGGCATCCAAGCCTATATACAAACAGGAAACTGATATAAAGTCATGTACTAAACTTAATGTTGATACTTAAGTACTGTACGAATACCACTAAAGTATAGCATGTAATCAGGAAATAGTGTTTTTTTAATTTTAATAGAGGCAGACCCAAACAATATCAAGAAGTCGTGTTATTACTGCGAACATGTACTATTCTAATATTAAGAAAGGATAGTGATAATTATTTATAATACTATGCCAGTATTTATTTATATTAGTGATAATTGTCATTACCATTACTATTATCATTACCATTACTATTATCATTACCATCACTATTGTCATTAACATTACCATTGCAATTGTCATTACCATCACTATTTCCAATACCATTGCCATTGTTATTACCATCACCATTATTATTACCATTACCATACCATACATGGGAGATGTTTTTATGGTAATAGTGTAGTACGTACAATGTTTTGTATGGACCACCGTTGGTTTGGTATATTTTGTAAATTAAAAACTTCCAGTTCTTTTTGTTGTTTCATGTGGGAACCCATCGCAGGATCTCTGGCGTATACATACCATATTTAACCACTGAGCCAGCCAGTTGAATAGTGAGTTGCCAAATATTAAGGTATAGATTATAAATTCTTAAGGACAGGATCTATAAATTGTAGGGGTGTCTAACGTATAATCCTGAAAAATATAATAAATTAAGACAAGGCACCATATTTTTATAGCAACTTCCTGTTTACACATTTCTTAGTGTTGATATTATGTAATTACATTATCTATTTAATTTAACACGATTTTCATGTTTAACTAATGGTTTGTCACCAAATTTCATCCATACACGACATACTGTCTATTGGTTCCAGGATTTATTGAAATTTATATGGGACGATGGCTTGAAATATCAGTGACGTTATCATGAAAATTTGTGAGAAGTTTACCGATCATATAACATGACAAGGTATGATACTTTAAACTTTAAAAGCATTTTATGACAAGCTAGATAATATACAGGAATCAGCGTTATTATAAACTCTTAGTAATACTGAATTATTACGATACCGATGCAAACAACATCTTACCGATATTTTGCATAAATTAAAATTGCCATATTTCTCTGTGTAATCTAAGCGTTAATGAAAAACATTTTCACACACCCGTATCGTTGTAGAAGACCAAGTTTCCTGCACCTCCCACCACTAGGTATGTTACCTTTGTGTCTGCGAGGCCCGGAACGGTGCGCGTCAATCCATGTGCGTACGCGGGCAGCTTGTACTCGGGGTAAGTATTGTAATAAAGCACACGGTCCGCGAAGATTACTTACTGTCCTTCCACCCCAACCAGCACGAATCGCCCCACGTTGCTGTTCCACTGAAACAGCCCAATTTGACTCGTGTTCCAGTTACAGCAACCCGCAAACACATCGCCGCGGCGCTGGTCTACCGCGAACTTACACGAACCGTGCAGTCCTTCCAAAACAGTACATGTTTTCTTTTGCAAATCCATCGCAATATGCAAATAACGGAGACTGCTGCTTTCGGAAGAGTAATATAAAACGTTGGTTTTCTAGTTTACTGCCAGTCCTCGTCCTGACCGCACTTCACTACGAAGCACCTCCTCCCGATAGGTTGTGCCGCCCTCCACGACGACGTCACAGTCTCCCGCTGCATGCACTGAGTGGTTGGAAAATTTATATAGGTAACTTATCGCTGAGTGACAGAGGCCTGCCCTTGGTTCTTATTTCCGAATTCAGTTATACATTAAGGTCAATATAAGGTTTTAGCCAATAATAAGTAAATTATTTACCATCGCACTCGCACAGTGCAATGACCGCTGTCATCAGAAATTTGAACCATGGTATAAAGCTGTAACATTTTTTTGCATTTACTAAAATTTTACAAACAAATACTATCAATACTATGCTGCTATGTTTATTATACTAAGTAGGGTAAATTGAGATACGCTTCAGATTTAAATGCTTCGTAATGAATAAAATCTAATAAAGCTAAATAATATTATAACAGGACAGGTTAAAGCAGTAGTGCCCTGTTACCGAATGCACCGGCTAGGTGCTCAGTAGGAGGAGAAAAGATAGAGGGAGTTCAAAGGCGAGTAAAGAAACACTTTTCAAGGGTAAGGCAGGTTATATTAGTGTACTCTTTCATTATATAGTAACAGCTTTTAATGCACAAAATCCTAATCACATAGGGTGATTCGTAACACTTAAATATCTAGATCACAGCTACCTAATTCACAATCATAAAGGACTACCTAAATAAATAGAAATATAGCCAAACCGCAAGCCTACCTACACAGATTTTAAGTGTAGTTTTTAAAAGCTTTTATTAGGGAACTAGTACACTCAGGTCTCTTCGGCCTAGAGCCCGATTTGATGTCTTGCTCGCTGTGGGCACCCCTCAGGTCAGCACCGCCGTAGAAAGAAGACGCGGATGGGACTGATGTTACGTGGCCTAACAGCGTGTGGTGAGTAGTGAATATGCCGCCCGTGGCAGGCACAAGGTAAGGCCGCACGTGGACGTAGCTCGCCAGTAGCTTCGGCGTAGAGCAGGTCGCCCCGTAGCCTTGGTGTGTAGCGATGTTTTAGATAGCACCACTACTGCACAGGCCGAAGTTTTGGAGTCAAGGAGACTCCGGATAGGCCGAGGATTTGGAGTTCAGTAGACTCCGGCCTCCCACAGTATAAGGACAGCAAAGCAGCTGCGGTGCGCCGTCGTTAGAAGACAAACGTGCACCAGCCCACAGAGAAGTCTTCTCGCGGACCTCAGTTACGGCGTAGAGCCGTAGTATAGTAATATATATACGTTGTATATATAAACTAAGAACCGTACTGTCAAGGAGAAAGATAAATGGATTAGTGACTTACCAATAACTCACAAAACACAGAACGAGAACAAATAAATATATAAAATTACCGAGGACGGTTTTCATTTATAGAAGAGAAGTGGATATGCAATTAATTTGCAGTTTAGAAGAAGATCGCACAGTTTACTATCCGTAAAAATAATTAGTAGTAGAATTTTTACAACCACGTCAAGCAGAACGTAAAGTAATCTGTTTTTGACTTACCGATGTCAAACATCTAGAGATTCTTTGATCTCTAAATTTAAATTACCACAGTGGTAATGGACCTAAGAGCGAATGTCCAGAAACTTCTATCGTTTCCTACATCATCCGGTCCTTTACCGGAGACGGACCACCGGAAACGGTCGTTCCGTTACAATATAAGATAAATAAATGTACTTGGATATTTACCCATAATCTATGCAATATTTTGTATAATGATGTATTCACAGTTTTATTTCCGTTTTATTTCCAAGACAACTTCGCAATATTTTACAATTCATACTTTATCAAATATATTTTGACCACTGAACACAGGCTAAAGGTCAATGTACGAAATTCTGCGTGCTTCACGACTGTGCTTTAGTCTAAAGGACTATAGATACAATTTGAATCAAGTAAGTTTCATAATAAAACATGTAGAATTTAAACAAAATATCCAAATAACTAGATCTGCAAGTTAAGTCCTAAAATAACAAGTTTTGCTGAAGTGATAAAATTACATAGCAAGTTCGGTCACAATTTCAAGGTACCTACTAATTTTTTTTTAAAGATAATCTCGCAACAGTAAAAGAGATGTAATCCAATTCTAATAACATATAACTGTGTTCTCGTCATCAGTTAAAGATAAATAATCATCATTGGAGGATTCCCTGGCTGGATGCTTGTTGGATAAAGTCTCGTTTTGTTCATTTCCGCTCTCAGAAGCTAAAAAAATTTTAAAATAATAGAGAAAATGATAATTTCGCCATTCATTACCAAAATGTTTTACAAGCAGTTATTTAATATCCTGTAACTTAGCAGGCTTAATAGTGGTTCCCATATTTAACTGTACTGGTTCAATTTATCTTGCTGTTTTAATTGTGTCAGTTACATAATTAGGATCACCTTTTACAGCAATGCGGTTGTTGAGGTATTTTTTAATGATCAGATTTTTCGAAAAATTAAATCGAAAATGCCAGTTTCCAAGTACCTTTAAAACTGATTTAATACTTTTTCCATTTTAAAAATTGTAAGTTATTGCCCAACTCCAAAACAGTTCTAAAACCAGCAAATGTTTTAAGATATTCTTTAGGAATTAAAATTATTTCTTTTCGTTTCATTTACCTTAGTTACTAAAAACTATATATGGGGTAGAAACCAACCAACGATGAGAAAGAAATTGTAATTTTCCTAACATGTATGGGAGTCTGCTCTTTTAACTTAAATATCAGCTGTTTTTATTCAGGCCACCGCAACCATGACACATCGATCGTATATGGGCAATGTTTTCCGAAAAAATTGTATAAGTGAGCCGATGGTAAACAACAGATGCTTTTTGATTTGAACCTTTAACCTTTTACGATTCTAGCCAGGTATTTTCAATTTATGAATACTAAGTTGTGCCATGAAAGTAATCTTTTTCTTTGGATCTTTCTCAACTTTACTTATCTCGCTTAATTCAGAACATGATGAACAGGCGTCAGTACCAACCAAGCAGATAACTGACATCATTTTGAATAAGCGGCGTAAGTTGGCTGTACCTACCTATGTAGTAGGCACCTACTATTTGCAGTAGTTATAAGCACTACGGTGCTTGCAAGTAAAAAATGGTTATATGGCGCCGTTTGCTAAAGTATATTTAAGAAGCAACTTTGGCCAGTGGACGTTTAAAAAAATAGCCAGTTTTGCAGACGTTGCTCATACTTCAAGCTAAATTGTAACGAAAGTAGCCATTTATGTTGCATTATATAATTAACGTACGAAACCTTTTTATCTGTAGTTTAAAATTCACGCGTTGAACCGACAAACTATCAGTACTTAACTCAAACACAGAAGGTGTTAGTGAGACAGTATCGAAAGAGTGAGCTAGCAATAGAAAGACACCGGACGTGTGCTCGCGACCGATGCTCGATCTCGAATCACTGTGAACTTAGTCACTGAAAACAGAAGAGGAGGGGATCCGAATTGAGAATTTCCATGGAAAAAGATTTTTCCGCGAACGGTGGTGCAACGAAGTGATTTGATTTTTGGCCCAGGGATAGTTGGAGAAACATAAAATACTCACTTTTTATTTAAGTTAATTGTATGCTGATCTTGTTTTGCGCAGGCGAAGGGTACCTGAATGCAAGTCTTAATCCTAACTTATATGTAAAAAGGAAGTCCATTTGTTTGTATGTTAATCTTTAGCGTCACAACAAAGTAATCAGATTGTATCTAGAAACTCGTTATCCCTGTTTTGGTATTAAAATCGTGATATTATACGTAGAAGCACAATAACGAAGGTAACTTTAACATGAATTTGCTGACTCCTGCTGACAAATTTCATCAGCTTTATGAATATTCTAGAGTGTATGATGAGACACTAACTAACTGGAGACAAGTAGGTGAGAGGGCGCCTCAAAGTCTACTTGAGACTTAAATTATGCATCATCAGGTTTTGAAGGAGAAGGCACAGCAGAATTTACTGGTTCTTGAAAAAGAATCTTTCTTTTTTTTTATTAACGACTGTCAAAAAAGAGTACTCTGGATTCGTGTATATATGTTTGTATGCATTTGTATGTTTATTTGCCCACATAAAGTCAATTTGGAACAAGTTTTTGGTATTAGCTATATATTATATATCAGCTACTGAATTCTAATGTATATCTAAAAACTGTACTTAGGTCCGCATTTTTATATTATTCAATTATTTTTACCCAGTTCGTAATTTATGTAATAAATATAGTCTAGTCAAAAAATATTGGACATATATTTTTGTATGTGTTTGAATTCATCATGAAATAAGCGCCTTAATTGAATTAAAAAAGTCTAAAAATCAAAAGTCAAATAGCATTTATTGAAACAAACTTTTTTAAAAATAATTTTATATTTAAAATGTATCGATGGAATCCTAATATTACCCTGGCCGACATAGATAAGGTTGTGTTTTCCATACAACAAAAAGCAAATAAGCAATTACCTATATCCAGCGGGTCGATTTCGTAAAAGATTGCTAACCTTTTTTGAAAGAAATAAGATATACATTGCGGTTCCGCGACAATTGATAAATTTCATAAGTCATTTCAAATGCGCAATGTATATCTTATTTCTATGGATTTAAAACGAGAATTGTTAGCTTTCATTTTACGGAATCGAGCCGCAGGTCTTATTTATGATTGAAGAAGTTGTACATTACGTTCTAGGTACTAAAACGCTCGTTTCATACTATCAAAAACCTCGCCTGCCTCGAGTTATAATACATTTTATTATAAACTTTCATTAACCATTGCACTATAATAGGTTTTGAGTATGTATACGAGTAAAGAGTACGCAATCATGTTTTAGGATTGTGAGTTGTTTTTGACAAACACGTTTCAAAGTTTTAAAAAAAATACCTGCTAAATTAACAATTAGTTGCATATACCCCCTCTTAAAAATCGAACTGTGTGTGATTGGCCTACAAAAATGTTTTTTGTAAAATGGTATTTTATTCTACAACAATTTACAACTACAATTTTGTAAAAATAAAACCAAAAGTAATATCAATTTAGGATTGCTATTAAAAAGAAATAAATAAACAGACTGTAAATTCATCTGGTATTTTAATTGATGGTTCCGTGGTATGCGAAATATTGCAGAAAACCAGAAAACTTGCAAAAAGATTTTGCTTTTTGGAACATGTAGCAGTCCTCTCTTTGAACCATAGTCCGTGGTTTTTTTTTTAATACCAGTAAGGTGGTAAACAAGCACACTGTCCGCCTGATGGTAAGCGGTCACAGAGAACAATGGAGGCTTGCAACACCAGAGGTTATCACTCGCGCGTTGCCGACCCTTCAAAAATCGAATAACTTCTTTCTTGAAGAACCCCATACTGTAGTCTTTAGAGAAAACCTTGGCAGGGAGCTCAGTCCACAACCCAAGCGTTCGCGGGAGAAAGTTTCTCTGAAACCGCACTGTACGCGACCATTTCGGGTTTAAAGTATAGAATGAATTCCCTGCCCATGGCGAGCGGTGCGATCGTAGAAAGTAGCCGTGGGCATCATTTCGAACAATTCTTCAGAACACATCCCATTGTACAAGCGGTAGAACACCTCAAACTTAAGGGACTTAATACGGCAAGTGAGTTTGGGGTCGTCGGCAATTCTCACAGCCCGTCGTTGAACCGAGTCAAAAGGTTCAAGCTGGTATCCGGGTGCACCCGCCCAGAGATGGCAGCAGTAATCAAGATGGAGCCAAACCTGCGACTTGTAAAGCAGCAACGTCTGCCCCGACGTGAAGTACTGCCTCGCTCTGTTGAGTACACCTAGTTTTTTGGACGCCAGCTTCATCTTATCTTGTAAATGAACTCGGAACTAAATATCGCTGGAGATGTCGACACCAAGGATCCCAATGCTCTTGGAGATGGAGAGGGGAGTGTTCTGGAATTGTGTGACTACAGTGAATGGGGTATTCTAAGCGGGGAACACGCAGACTTGTGTCTTTATATGGTTGAATCGGACCAAGTTTACCCATCCCCAGTCAGAGATCTTGGACAGTGTGGTCTCGATTTGAGACACAAGTTGTCCGCGGTTTTCCTCCACAACGGAACTAGGAATTTTTGCACGACCCGTGTAATAAGCATCTCCAGTACTGTCATCTGCATAGCAATGTATGTTGTTGATGGATAACGTGTCATTGATATGCAGTAGGAAGAGCGTAGGAGACAGCACAGAGCCTTGCGGGACACCAGCATTAATGTCCTTGCTGTCAGAGCAACTAACGTCAACTACAGTTCGTATGCATCTGCCAGACAAATAGCTAGCCACCCATTTGTGAACGCCTTTGCTATGCCCAGGCTACATGCCAATGCCTCCCACTGACTCTCAATGGCTAGTGCTCATCGGTGTGTGAGATACACTAGAAGGTCACTAGTCAAGCGACCAGGTCGTGTTCTTCTAGGTATCTTAAAAACTGTGTATTGATTACACGCTCCATCACCTTTGAGAGGAGAGAGTTAATAGCGATAGGCCTGTAATTTGATGGATCTGATCTATCGCCCTTTTTGGGCACCGGGTGCACATTCGCAGCGCAAAGAGACGCGTGAGTACAGGACATAACTCAGGAGCACACTGCTTAAGCACCACTGCTGGTATACCGTCTGGCCCTCTCGACTTATGAACGTCTAGAGAAAGCAACGCCCGCCGGACCTCCCGCTGCGTTATGGAGATTTCCGGCATGGTCTTACCGCAACACACTGTAGTAGGTGGTACAGCGCCTTCATCGTTCATGTTCGAGTTCGAGGCAAAGAGACTGCCCAGTAGATTGGCTTTCTCTTTAGCACTATGGGCCAAGTCACCATCGGTCTTTCACAGTGGTGGTAACGACGACTGGCAAAAGTTCCCTTCGGCAGCTTTGGCAAGCGACCAGAAAGCACGACTCCCAGAAGGATAGCTCGCAAGTCGTCCACCTATTTTGCCGATAAATTGGAATTTTGCTCTGGCAGTTGCTTTCTTACTGAACGAGTGTGGCCGCCGTAATCTACGCGCACCCACAATATCGACAGGTCCCTGTCTTCAAGGCTATTAAGGCGGCGACAGCAGATAACCTCCCGGACGAACATACATACACCGGCACGACTCATAAAATTGTGTTCGAGTTTGTAGCCGGGATAGTGAAGGTATGATGTGTTGGCCGGGCAGGATATCTCCGTCTCCGTTAGAAAAAGAATGGACAGCTGCGCGGTTTCTAGATGGTGGTGAACTGCGTTAAGATTGGTATGAATACCCCTAATGTTGCAAAAATCCACATTGAAAGTGGATGGAGTGGCCGCTGAATAAACTCTTTTTATTTTATTTCTTGCCATAATTTTTTTGTAAGGGTTTTTTTTTTTTTTTTTTATACCACTAAGGTGGCAAACAAGCTTACGGCCCGCCTGATGGTAAGCGGTCACCGTAGCCTATGGACGCTTGCAACACCAGGGGTATCACTTGCGCGTTGCCGACCCTTCAGAAATCTAATAACTTCTTTCTTGAAGAACTCCATACTGTAGTCCTTGCAGAAAACCTTGGCAGGGAGCTCATTCCACAACTTAAGCGTTCGCGGGAGGAAGTTTCTCTGAAACCGCACTGTACGCGGCCATTTAGGTTCTAAAGTGTGAGAATGAATTCCCTGCCGATGGCGAGCGGTGCGATGGTAGAAAGTAGCCGTGGGCATCATTTCGAACAATTCCTCAGAACACAACCCATTGTACAAGCGGTAGAACACACACAGTGAGGCAAAGTCTCTCCTCAGACTTAAGGGCTCGATACCGCAAGTGAGTTTGGAATCGTCGACAATTCTCACAGCCCGTCGTTGAACCGAGTCAAAAGAGCCAAGCTGGTATCCGGGTGCACCTGCCCAGAGATGACAGCAGTACTCCATATGGGGCCTAACTTGCGACTTGTAAAGTAACAACCTTTGCCCCGACGTGAAGTACTGCTTCGCTCTGTTGAGTACACCAAGTTTTTTGGACGCCAGCTTTACCTTATCTTGTAAATGATCTCGGAACTGAACATCGCTGGAGATGTCGACACCAAGGATCCCAATGCTCTTGGAGATGGAGAGGGGAGTGTTCTGGAATTGTGGGACCACAGTGAATGGAGTTTTCTTAGCGGTGAACGCGCACACTTGTGTCTTTGTAGGGTTGAATCGGACCAAGTTTACCCGTCCCCAGTCAGAGACCTGGGACGGTGTGGTCTCGATTTGAGACACAAGTTCTCCGCGGTTTTCCTCCACAACGGAACGAGGGATGTTTGCACGACCCGTGTAAAAAGCGTCTCCAGTACTGTCATCTGCATAGCAATGTATGTTGTTGATGTCCAACATGTCATTGATATGCAGTAGAAACAGCGTAGGAGACAGCACAGAGCCTTGCGGGACACCAGCATTAATGTCCATGCTATCAGAGCAACTACCGTCAACTACGGTTCGTATGCGTCTGCCGGACAAAAAGCTAGCCACCCATTTGCACAAACCCTCGGGCACTCCGTAAGATGGCAACTTCGATAGAAGACCGCGGTGCCAGACCCGATCGAACGCCTTCGCTATGTCCAGGCTACATGCCAATGCCTCCCCCTGACTCTCAATGGCTAGTGCCCATCGGTGTGTGAGATACACTAGAAGGTCACCAGTCGAGCGACCGTGGCGAAAGCCATATTGACGGTCACTGACCAGATCGTGTACTTCTAGGTATCTTAGAAGCTGTGTGTTGATCACACGCTCCATCACCTTAGAGAGGAGAGAGGTAATAGCGATAGGCCTGTAATTCGATGGATCTGATCTATCGCCCTTTTTGGGCACCGGGTGCACATTCGCAGTCTTCCATGTAGACGGAAATTGCCTAGTGTGGTAGGAAAGCGCGAAGAGGCGCGTGAGTACAGGACATAACTCAGGAGCACACTGCTTAAGCACCACTGCTGGTATACCGTCTGGCCCACTCGACTTATGAACGTCTAGAGAAAACAACGCCCGCCTGACCTCCCGCTGCGTTATGGAGATTTTTTATTTAGACTAAAGATGAGGATTCACTGCACAGCTTAGAGGACAAAAGGTGCGGTACTAGAATGGCACAGATGATACGGTTGCTGGCACGGCGCGCGGAAGGGGCCCTGATCCCCTTCTGTTGTAGTAGCCGGGTCCACTCCGGTCTCCTTCTCCGGCACGACTACCACTTCAGAGACTTTACACAGGCTGGCGGATCAGCCTCCCAGGGCGGAGATTAAGTGATCGTTGGGTTCGGGAACCCGTTCAACCTGCGGGCGGCCAGCGGTCAGCCGTTTCATCAGGTCTCCCTGATTGCCGGACCAGCACGCCGCGTCTACGCCAAGCAATGACAGCAATAAGCACCACCGATCCTCCGCTGTCCGCGCAGCGAATCCTCAAAGAGCTCTGGCAACCTTACTCACCGCCAGGAACAAAACACTTCTCAATGTTAGTGTAATTGTGGCCGCGGTTTTCTGTAAGGTGGAGGTACTAGCCCAGTTCGGGCCGCGCATTCTAGCAAGTACTCGCTATGCCCCGTTTTATTGGTCGGGCGACTTATTCGAGCGAGTACTTGCAGTGCCGTACCTCTCTTAATGTGGATTGTTGGATGTTGTCGAGCATAGTCCATCGCCCTGGCCGTAGAATGTTGGATGTTTTCGAGCTAATGGCCACTTAATAATTAAAGTTTTTAGCCGCCTATAAAGCATCTGACGTTACTTATCGTTTTTTTTTTCAGAACTGACAATGCAATTGGCTAATGCAGCACCAGGCTTTTAGGGCGAGACTCTGCAGGAGGAACGGTCAAGGGGGAGCCTCGGCTTGGGTTGTCGCTCTTGGGGTCGGCCTTCGACCAGCGTGAGCCTCGAACCCGAAGGTGAGTCAGCGCGAGGAGGGGAGTTCCCTGTTAACTTTACGAATGCTTTCATATAACAAGACTCAGTATGTTTATAATCACAGTGATTGCAACACTATTTGGATTGGTTTCAGCTGTGAGGTAAAAACAAGATGATTGCCATGAGCCAACGGAGTCCATTAGGTACTTAGTCTACGCTGTTTATCTGTCTCCCTTTTTTAATACCACTAAGGTGGCAAACTAGCTTGCGGTCCGCCTGATGGTAAGCGGTTATCGCAGCCTATGGACGCTTGTAACACCTGGGCTACCATCCGCGCGTTGCCGAGCCTTCAAAAATCTAATAACTTCTTTCTTGCTTGCCCGCCCGCCTGTCTTTTTGTCTGTCTGTTCGAACATTAAAGCGCCCTATAGTTTAGACCAATAAGTAGACGGATTACCTAATAAATAATAAAAAGTTAAAAAAGTAAAAATTTAAGGGTATGCCTCATACAAGGAACACGTTTCTGTTGTTTTCGTTCGCTCTATTTATATATATATATATATTTATATAAGTAATGACAAAACCAGCAAAGTGTGAGATAGGCTCAAATCATTCAGATATTCAATTACCATATCAGCGCCATTTAGCAGAAATAGTATAGTATAGTATATGTAAAAAGAAACAGTTACACATTCGTTTATTGGGAACGATAAGGGAAGGGAAAAAACATCAGGCTTGGTCGGTCATTGAATGGATGACACTTCGGCGGCACACTTTTTGATTGTGTAAAATGGTCTTACGGTTCCCACGGCACGCTAATCCAAATCGCACTTGACCGTTTTTTATTATTTATTTATTCGTCAAGGGTACAGAAACATGTTATAACAGATTAAATTACAACCTATAAGAGCTGGAAAACAGTCAAGTCAAATCACTATGTGATTAATGTAGAAAAAAGATATACTTTAAAAATGTATCAGTCAAAATTTTTATTAGCAGTGTGTATCTTAAAATGTCATCAATAAATGTTAAGTTCAACAATTTTTTTGGAGCAGTTGAACGGTCTTCCCGCTCGTGCAAATTGGTACGATGGATCCTACAAGTGCTAGCTTTGTCCCAAGCTTTTTTACCAACCGGATGGCCTAATGCATATGTTTTGCAAGGTATATACCTAGTTTTATTTTTATTTTAATTTCAAATAACAGTTCGAAACAAGGCAAGAAGACAAAGATCTGCAAATAAAATTACCGCTGGAAGATTCTAGGCACAGGGAAAAGAGCAGCTTTGATGCTAAGCCGTGTTCGGGGCAGCACCATTAATATCCTTAGTGTAATAGCAGGATAGACTGTCCTATATCGTAAGCCCCCCTTCAATATTTATTTTATTCTGTTTTTTAGTATTAGTTGTTATAGTGGCAACAGAAATACATCTTCTGTAAAATTTTCAACTGTCTAGCTACCACGGTTCATGAGATACAGCCTGGTGACAGATGGACGGACGGACAGTGGAGTCTTAGTAATAGGGTCCCATTTTTTACCCATGGGCGCGGAACCCTTAAAACAGTTGCCTAGGCAAAACGCACTGTTTATCTCTTTAAAACGACTGGGCCAATATTTTTAACATTTGTAAAATGAGTAAAATACAGATACATAAAATGGAAAATTTCATTTACTTTACCTGTCATTAAACAAACTTACTGAGAAACATCTTAATCGTAACTGGTTGTAAATGTTTTGTTACTGATTTATTTTTCAGCCACCAAGCTTGTTTGCATTCCTTGGACGTACAAAATATGATTGGAATTATAATGCAATACTGGACCAAAATATTGCACAATCCCATCCAAATAGAACATTATTTATGACTCGTGGCAAAATGCTCGGAGGTTCTTCATCGATTAACTATGAGACGTATTCGAGAGGAGTGCCACAAGACTACGAGGAATGGAACAAAATAGCTCCTGGATGGGACTGGAAGACTGTTCTTGATTTTTTCAAAAAATTAGAAAACATGACTGACGAAAGCGTTTTAAATAGTCCTTTCAATTCCAATTTGCATTCAACACAAGGTCCTGTAAAAATATCTCGTCCACCGGTTAACAAATATTTCTCAAAAGTAACTGAAAGTATTCTTAATTCATATGAAGAATTAGGAATAAAGCGAGTGCTGGAAAATAATGGACCAGTAATAGTCGGAGTTCTTCACTACATTTTACAATGAGTGATGGCAGGAGATCGAGTACTGCAGAAGCTTATTTAAAACCAGCAAAAGGTAGAACAAATTTTTACGTTGCAAAACATGCACAAGTGATCAAAATATTAATAGACATTAAAACAAATCAAGCATATGGTGTACAAGTACTTTTACATTCAGGGAAGTTAATTAATATTTACACAAATATTGAAGTTATCGTTTCAGGTGGATCTATCAATACACCAAAACTGCTAATGCTTTCTGGTATTGGACCAAAATCATAATTGTCAAAGCACAACATAGATACAATAGCTGACCTACCGGTAGGAAAAAACTTACAAAATCATCTATTTGTTCCAATAATATTGAGTGGCGAAAAGGGCATAAAATCTTTAGTGTCAAACCTTTTTCCTATTGGCAATTTAGATTCTTATCCGGTACCGGTTAAAGCTGCATTTTTTAAATTAAATTCATCTATTAATAAACCTCAATTTTTTACATTACACGTACGATCTCCAATTATAACATCCCCAGTTTTGCTATTAATTTGTCATATTGTATTAAACTTTGATGATGCTTTCTGTGATTCTCTTACGAAATCAAATTTTCACAGTGAAATCGACTTCATTTTACTCACTTTCTTACATCCCAAATCACGGGGAAAAATAACATTGAGGAGCAAAAATTATTTGGATAGACATGGGCTACTACAGACAACATGCTGATGTAAAAATAGTTAAAGAGTCAATAACTTTTATAACAGGTCTTATAAATACAACGTATTATAGAAATAAAAATGCGAAAGTAATAAAATTAGATGTTAAAGGATGCGAAAGATTGACTTGGAATTCAGGTCAATATTGGGAATGCTAAGCAAGAAATGCAGTTACGACTATTTATCACCCAGTTGGTACCTGTGCAATGTGGCTTGATGGTGTTGTTGATGAACGACTTAAGGTTTATGATATATCAAACTTACGTGTAGTCGATGCTTCAATTATGCCTAAAATTACTAGTGGCAATACTAATATACCTACAATAATGATTGGGGAAAAAGCAGCAGGTATGATAAAATTGGAACACGGTTTTCTTTAAGATAGTCCGTATATACATGTTATGTCAATATTTAATTAAGAACAATATTAATTCCAATCCAATGTTTTTCGTTAAATAATTTACACATACCAGTACTACCTATCAGGAATTTATTAAAAAAAGGGTTTGATTTGGAAGCTAATGTAACTGTTTGTGAAAGTGATTTTAAAGTAAGCTTCTCTAAGCATGTTACACTTAAGAATGGGCTGCTGGCTAAAACGTAGGTGACGAAGTTTAGTTCGGATGGGTTTTTACGCTACAAGATCAGTTAAAGGTCCACGATGCTGCGGGTTTGAAAGCACCTGTCTGTACAGTTTATTAATATTTACATAGGTTTCATACTTGTACTTACAAAACGATTGAATAGCGCTGTTTAACCAAATTTTAAAATAATAAAGTGATGTTCTTGTCAATGGCGGTGAACTACAGTTTATTTGAAGTAGGTACTGTGTTATTGGACAAAATCGTGATGTGAAAGAAATTAATGTGGATTCCATAATGTAATCAAAAATTTTTTTTTACTTTCGTACTTTGATTATAGTGGTCTTGGCATTGGCGATCTTCTTCATTGCGGGAATCAGCGGCATCAATGCCTTGGATTGGTACATTTTTGAGTTTCCAGAACCGACGTAGCTGCACTTCTAGGGAGTTGAAGAATTCTGTTTATGACTACTTGTACATTACCTGTTCATTTATCTTACTCTAAGAATAAACCATAGATTACATAAGAAACGGGTGGAATGTGATAAAAGGTCTGTGACAGGTCCAAAAAGTGATTTAAACATGTTTACTAAAGGTGCGTTTTGTTGACTGCTTCAATGCGTTCAATGTCATAATCCTGGCAAGTTAAAAAGTTAAAAAGTTTAATTCTGTATAACACAGTACAAATCTTGGCTCAGTCTCTTTGGTAGGATTACCGCATTATGTAAGCACATTATGTCGGTCAACAAAACGTCACATAAATAAAAGCAACAAGGATGTCATATGCAGTAAAAATAAACACTGAATGCGTGTGTTGGATTGTTTATTTACAATTATCTACGTTTCCTTAATACATCACAAATATATGCGGTTTTTGTGTCGCCAAATTACGTATTGCACATAATACATTTATTGCTTTATTTTATTTATTAAAATAATGTACAGTTTCACGACATAGTCGCACCCGTCTTCATTCTTAACTAGCGCGGTATTAAACAGTACGGGTTGCATCAGCGTTCGTGTGAATGCGGGTAAACTAGTCGGCTATGACATTGTGTTTAAAATATTCATTACCTAACGATAGCTACCAGCGAGCTGTGTTCGAAAACTCACCCTGCCTGGGTGTAGTGTTTCGTGCTCGATCTCTTCTTTTTTGCAGAAAAATGTATATGCTATCCTGCTGTCAGTGGTACTCGTTTTACGAAAGCTCCCAACGTGCATATGTACATTTATTTTATAGGCGTTAAGCTGTAATTGACGGCGTTAATCTGAAACAGAGTTCAGTACAAAAAAAAAGTAATACGTCACTTAAAAACTTCCTGCCTAATGTAATAATTATTTACGATTATATAATAAAAAACCATATTATGGGTGCAACCCTAAGAACTTTTCTCATATCCACTGTATGTTTCTAAATACAATTTCATTATCATCCTCAGTTTCTTCATTTTAGGGTTGCGTAGACAAACGAAAAAAAAACGGAACACTTATATGTATTTCCGCCTGTCCGTCACAGCTTTATAACTATGCCGCCTCTGAATCGATTCTAATGCCATTTTACAGAAACTATCATGCAATTTTGTACCTAATAAAATAAGTTTTTTTTTGTCACGTAATGATGAACCAATCAACGATTTTTGAAAAGATGGAATGAAAAATAGTTCTCTTTAAACTAGGATGTTATTTTTTTCGGTGGGTAAAACATTTCGGGCTTATAAATATGTTTTCCTTTAAGGAGTATATGAGGGTCCAAATGAAGTCAAAAAAATGTGTAACTTGGAAACAAAGAGAACTAAAAACCTAAAAGAAATCATGATAATGGATCTTAATAAACTTCCAACTAAAATTGTTTTCAATAAAATCGTTCCACAAGTTTTATAGATATTTATTATTTATCATATTACGGAACCCTAACTTAATGCTTATTCCACACGTACTTGGCCACTTTTTATTTTGATCTTTATTAACGACAGCTCCAGTTAACATTTTTTAGAAACAGAGCAAACAATATTGAAAAACTAATTTAACACTGCATAATTAAGCCAATATCAAAGAAACGAAACGGTAGTAAAATCGAGCCTAAAATGCACTGTAGTATATTTGCTAACAAAACACTACCTAAACACATTTAAAACAAAATTATTTGTTTGTGCATGCAAATCACCTGTTGAATGCAGGTCTAAACTGCTTACATATTAAAGGGAAAATATTAAACTTGTATTTAACAAAAATCTTTGGATAAAAAAGGTTTGCAGCCAGGGCATTGTACTGACGATTCGGCCAGCATAGAAAGTACAACAAACACAATACATTTAAAAATACAAGTGAACTATAGCACACTGGAGGAGGGCCTGACTTGACACCACGCACGAAGTTGCATTACGACAGAATCAAGTAACCAACCAGGTTTTGCCTTTTCCAGGGCCGTGTTCGGAAACTCAACACGGAAAAAGAAATATATATCTTATTTATATCTATTTATTAACTACCAGTAGAAAGTTGCTTTATTTGTTTGAAAAACGTCACTTTTAAACATTTTTTACTTTTGAGTGACGAATTGCTTTTTTCGTACACTAAAAACTCGTATCAAAATTGTATACAATCATCAACATAAAAGGCGTTTCACCAGGTCAAAATTTACATCAGTTATTTTTTTTGGACCAAAAGTTTCAGTTTTAAATTCACTACGTACAATACCCTAAAAGAATTTTCAAATCCGTCTATATATGACGGAGTTATATATAAAAAATTATAAACATCAACCTCCTCCTTTTTTTGAAGTCGGTTAAAAATAGTCCGGAGCCGGTACAGGTTATGTTTAAAAGTGACGTTTTTCAAACAAATAAAGCAACTTTCTACTGGTAGTTAATAAATAGATATAAATAAGATATATATTTCTTTTTCCAGTTTAAACCTTGCAATAGGACAGTAAAACCGCAAATTAAGGTAGGCCGCAGCATTAACCGCGTGTTGAGTTTCCGAACACGGCCCTGGAAAAGGCAAAACCTGGTTGGTTACTTGATTCTGTCGTAATGCAACTTCGTGCGTGGTGTCAAGTCAGGCCCTCCTCCAGTGTGCTATAGTTCACTTGTATTTTTAAATGTATTGTGTTTGTTGTACTTTCTATGCTGGCCGAATCGTCAGTACAATGCCCTGGCTGCAAACCTTTTTTATCCAAAGATTTTTGTTAAATACAAGTTTAATATTTTCCCTTTAATATGTAAGCAGTTTAGACCTGCATTCAACAGGTGATTTGCATGCACAAACAAATAATTTTGTTTTAAATGTGTTTAGGTAGTGTTTTGTTAGCAAATATACTACAGTGCATTTTAGGCTCGATTTTACTACCGTTTCGTTTCTTTGATATTGGCTTAATTATGCAGTGTTAAATTAGTTTTTCAATATTGTTTGCTCTGTTTCTAAAAAATGTTAACTGGAGCTGTCGTTAATAAAGATTAAAATAAAAAGTGGCCAAGTACGTGTGGAATAAGCATTAAGTTAGGGTTCCGTAATATGATAAATAATAAATATCTATAAAACTTGTGGAACGATTTTATTGAAAACAATTTTAGTTGGAAGTTTATTAAGATCCATTATCATGATTTCTTTTAGGTTTTTAGTTCTCTTTGTTTCCAAGTTACACATTTTTTTGACTTCATTTGGACCCTCATATACTCCTTAAAGGAAAACATATTTATAAACCCGAAATGTTTTACCCACCGAAAAAAATGACATCCTAGTTTAAAGAGAACTTAACCTTTAAATTATTTTTCATTCCATCCTTTCAAAAATCGTTGATTGGTTCGTCATTACGTGACAAAAAAAAACCTTATTTTATTAGGTACAAAATTGCATGATAGTTTCTGTAAAATGGCATTAGAATCGATTCAAAGGCGGCATAGTTATAAAGTTGTGATGGACAGGCGGAAATACATATAAGTGTTCCTTTTTTTTCGTTTGTCTACGCGACCCTAAAATGAGGAAACTGAGGATGATAATAAAATTGTATTTAGAAACATACAGTGGATATGAGAATAGTACTTAGGATTGCACCCATAATATGGTTTTTTATTATATAATCGTAGATAATTATTACATTAGGCAGGAAGTTTTTAACTATTTAAATGGTGCCCAAGATGACTTTTCCACAGTAATTAGCAGTCGCAGAACCCTAAAAACAATTATATTAAAGATTAATGTAAGTGGTACTATTTCTATTAATTTAGGCCGTGATTTGCCTACTCGCATAATAAAATGCTTTAAGGTACATACCTCAAGGTCATATGAAGATTTTATAACGGATTCATTAACAATTTATATCACTTGATAGACGGTCAAGTCCAATCACCGCTATCGGTGATTTGTATTCATATAAGAATTGCTAAGAATTTAATCAGTCCAAAACTGCAAAGGAAAGTGTCCCGATATTAAAATGTCGTCAGTAACTATTGCGTTGACCAATTTTCTGGGAGCAGTTCAACAGTCATCTCGTTCGTCTACATTGGTTCGATGGATTCTGAAAGCTCTGGCATTGTCACAAGCTTTTTCGCCAACGGGATGGCCTGATGCATATAATTTAAAAGGTATGTTATTTTTTTTTTTTGAATTTATACTAGCCTTAAGGAAAGCTTAAGTATTAAGACAAAGAAAAAAAATTCAGATTACTCTTTCGATTTTGATCATTTTTAATGAGCCTACTTAACGTGCGATGTAACGTACTGCATCTGCTAATAATTCCAAAATTTTTTACCAGAAAATAAAAGCGCAAAACGGGAATTACTGGTCACGAAGTAGTTCTTGTAGGATCTAATCAAATAAAATTCGGTAATCGATGTGGGACCCTGAGGTAGTTTTGTCTCTCAAGTTCTTTCGATATTAAGGATTTTCGATGTTAAAAATACACAAGCGTAAATGCAAAGTAGACTTTTGCATTTCCATATAGTAAAGATCACTTCCAGATATTGGAAAGTTCAAATCGAGGTGTTTTTGTATGCACCCCTGGAAACAACTTTTTAAATATTTTATGTTATGTTTCATGCTCATAATCTCATGGGATTTCTACAGGAACTCCTTGATTATAGTAGGTAAGCTTACTGTGGCAGAAAGCTATAGATAAAGCTATAGTTCTTCCACGTGAAATTTGATTCTAGTCAATCTGTCTAAAAATTCTAAATTTTCCGACATTAAATCAGCCTATCTGCTTTTTCGTCTCTTCAACGATCCCTGTGCCAAATATCATCTCAATTGGATGCTCTAAAGCGACGTAAAGGAAGGAAAAAAATACTCAGTATTACACATATGTATATATCATTAAATTGTTTATAACATTTATCACAAGAAATTATTCGCCTTGTCCACCTAGAAACAAAAATTGTTTATAAAACGACACAAGTTATAAAAAAATCTAGACTGATGTTGCTTGGGCTTCGTATTAGTCATCATCATAAACCATCAATCGCGAAAAATAACGATTTTTTAGTAGCCTAGAAATATAAAATCCTACTGTACACAAATTTATTGATCAGATGGTGACAGATTTGACTTCATTGTCGTGGGATCTGGATCTGGAGGTGCCGTGGTGTCGGCGCGGCTCAGTGAAGTGCCACACTGGAAGGTGCTCGTCATAGAGGCGGGTGGAGACCCACCACCAGCTAGCGTGGTCAGTATATTTGTATCAGAATCTTTAGCTTATCCCTGCTTAAACTGTTCTAAGATGGCCGCATTTGCCACAACATGTAGATGGCATGTTAATAACATCTGCGTGTTGTGACAAAGATTCCATGTACAATTCCAGATAGATATTAAAGGATTCTCAAGCTCACGCCTTTGAATTTTGAATGAGATGATTTTGTAGCAAGTATTTTGTGCGTTACAACAAAGGCAAAAATATTTTCGGTAGGACTTCATATTATGGTTAAATTAATCTGTTCGTTTGAAAATTCATGACAACGAACAAATATGAATGAAAAAATCTGTGACCCGTTTTCAGATAGGTGAAATTAGGGGTAAATGTATTTTGAAAGATATAAAGTAGCCTAGATTAATATCAGAAAAAACCCCACTTCTTCGACAATCTTGTTGGCGTAGGAGGATCAAAGATTTTGGAAATACTTTGGGGTTTGTGTCAGTAAACATCAAAAAGTTTTGATCATGAAAATGACTATTTCTGTTTTTCAACCTGAAATCTCAAAATTTAATTTAAATACTTTAAAATTGCTTTGTAACATATTTTTTTAGCTTTATAAATATAAACCGGATAAGATTAGTTCAGTCAATTGTTGCTATAACAGTTCATTTTGGGTCTACATCAAAAATAAATGAATTGTATGAATTCTTCAGATTATTAGCGTTCGAAACTATAACGAAATCAGCTAAATACAGATACAAAAACTGCCATTTATTTTACCTGTTATTAAACAATCCTACTGAGATGTATTTAAATGAACCGTTACTGTTGTTAAAACTTCGTTACTGGTATATTTTCAGGCTCCAAGCTTGTTTGCAACCCTTGGCCAAACAAAATATGACTGGAACTACAATGCAATACTGGACCATAATATTGGTCAATCCCATCAAAACAGATCATTGTCAATGACTCGTGGTAAAATGCTCGGAGTTTCTTCATCCATTAACTACGAGATGTATTCGAGAGGAGTGCTACAAGACTACGAGGAATGGAACAAAATAGCACCTGGTTGGGATTGGAAGACTGTTCTTTACTATTTTAAGAAATTAGAAAACATGACTGACGAATGCGTTTTAAATAGTCCTTACAATTCCGATTTGCATTCAACACAAGGTCCTGTAAAAATATCTCGTCCTGCTGATAATACATACTTCTCAGAAATAAGTGAAACTGTCCTAACTTCATATGAAGAACTAGGAATGAAAAGAGTGCTAGAAAATAATGGACCAGAAATATTTGGGGCTTCTACAATACATTTCACATTTAGTGACGGCAAAAGATCCAGTACAGCAGAAGCCTATTTAAAACCAGCTAAACATAGAACAAATTTTTACGTAGCAAAATATACACAAGTGATCAAAATATTAATAGACATCAATACAATGCAAGCATATGGTGTACAAGTACTTTTGAATTCTGGGAGTATTATTAATGTTTACTCGAATATTGAAGTTATCATTTCGACTGGATCAATCGATACACCAAAACTATTAATGCTTTCTGGAGTTGGTCCAAAACCAGAATTAACCAAAAATAATGTAAAAATAATAGCAGATCTCCCTGTAGGTAAAAACTTACAAGACCATTTAATTGTTCCTATATTATTTAGTGGCAGAAAGGGTTATCAATCTATAGTGCAAAATATTCTTGCTCTTGGAAAATTAGATTCTTATCCTGTACCGGTACAAACTGGATACTTTAGAATAAATAAATCCGTTAACCATCCTCAATTTGAGGCAGTGGACATACGAGTTGCAAGTGCAACATCTCCGATTTTGCTTTTAATTTGTCAAATTGTATTAAGCTTTGATGATGCTTTCTGCAATTCCATTGCAAAATCAAATGCCTACAATGAGATCGATTTCACTTTACTCGGTTTCTTAGATCCACAGTCAAGAGGACAAGTAACATTGAAGAGCAATCACTATTTAGATGATCCCGTTATAGAATTAGGTTATTACAGACAGCAATCTGATGTTGAACTAGTCACAAAAGCAATAAAATTTATAACAAGACTTGTAAATACAACGTACTATAAAAAAATAAATTCAAAAGTAATCAAATTGGACGTTAAAGGATGCGAAAGATTGATTTGGGATTCAGATGAATATTGGGAATGCTACGCAAAAAATGCAGTTACGACTCATTTTCACCCAGTTGGGACTTGTGCTATGGGGCTTGATGGTGTCGTTGATGAACGACTGAGAGTTCGTGGTATATCAAACTTACGTGTAGTAGATGCTTCAATTATGCCTAAAATAACTAGTGGTAATACTAATGTACCTACGATGATGATTGGAGAAAAAGCTGCTGATATGATAAAATTAGATTATGGACAGTAACTCCTAAAATTAGTCTATATAAAAATGTTATGTAAATATTGAAATACGAATTATGTTAATTTCAAATATGAAATTGCAAGTAATCTGTCACCGTCACAAAGCCACCTTGAACATTTTGTAATCTTTCTGAAGTCCCACCTAGACATATCACACAGCGTCATCTTTTAATCTCTACATATATTTATTAATATTTATTATCAATAGCGATTTCTATTATAATAATACTATGTAAACATGCAAATAAATAACAAATCAGAACATTCCTCTGAAATACATATTTGTATATCGCGCGTGTCTGCGGGCGAAAATCCAAATGTTGTTTATTGTTTTCGTATTAAGTAAAATAATATTATAATCAGATAACATTGTCTGCATTGTTTTGGAAACTAAACAAATAAAATAGGATAACATGTAACGTTAACATATTTTTATTTTGTCGTAATCTTGAAGACAAATAATACTGAATATTTTATTTATTCACCTAGATGTGACCCACTTTTTCATTCGCAAAAAAATCTGTTCCCGTGGGAACACTCGTTTTGGGATAAAATTATCCTTTGACCTTCACTGTGCCCAAATCAATTAAAATTTAAGTATCCTTAGTACGTGATGAATACTGTGTACATACACATATACTGTAGGAACTATTGATTGGATATCCTACAACATAACAAAAGTATTAATAGTACATTATGATAAAAGTGAGCTAAGTTTGTCATTAACGACCCTAGCGCACTGGTATTATACGACGTTTTTCAACACACCTGTATAAAAATAAAATACAATTCGTAAACGTATTTTGTTTACAAAGATTTTAATCATTAAAACTTTAGTAAGTATAGATTAATAGTTCAAGTGACTTGGGTTGCAGGTAAGTACTAGCTTTCCGGAGCTTCTTACAAAAATTGTTTAACGTCATTTCGTGACAATATTTTGGATTTCCTACAAATATAACCGTCTGAGCGTCTCTTTAGAAACGTAGTCAGTCAAGTTCCATTGTAATACGTGTTGATTTCAATACAATTTTTGGTCTTAACAATGCTTTATAACATGGAAAGACACTTTTATTTGCTAGTTTATTAAAATAAGCCAAAAATACATTGTCAGAAACTGGTAAGGCATGTCTGCTGATTTTCAAATTGATTAAATTTTCGTCCTTCATCACTCGATCACAGATGAGATTTTCTAGCATTCTTCATAGGAATTTTAACGCACACACAGGGAAGGGTAGACGGTTTGCATTAAGTTACAGAACACTTAAAAGTAGCTGGACAACAAAGTGTGGATAGAAACTAGTAAAACATTTTCTGTTTTACGAAATTGCCCTTTGCGTGTTGTGCAGTAATCAACTTATGTAGAAACGTATTTGTCTGCAACTAAAAGCCCACGAGCGCTGTATATTTGCAGCAACCTACTAATTTAATGTCAACCTTTTAACACCATATTACACAGAAATACTACGAATACATGGCGCCACATACATATGACGAATTCAAATAACCTTATATGTAACTAAAAAGAAACTAGGTGGAATAAAGCGCAGCTTTTTAAGACTTTAAGACTTAAAATTTAAAAAAAATATTAAAATGACAAACAGCAACACAGTATTTTAGCGCAGAAACCATATACGTCTACTGCGTAACCACATACATGCGTAAGCCCTATCAACTTGATGTTATTGAATCTATGCTTTATGATTTAGTAAGCCTTCTCGTATTTACTGAATGGCGATCACTGAAAGGTGTTGGACATTGATAAAGTTGCAGTTGCAGATGGTACGATTTACTTACATTTGGTTTACAAAGTAATATTGATGAAAAAAAAAAATCTTCGTTGCGCTGGTTTTGCCATTGCTAACAGGGGTAGACCATTCCTGACTGTTGCAGCAGAAGCCCCTGTACACAACGGCGATGGCCTCTCATGCCATCATAGTCCATTGTGTACTGGAGCCTTTATACTCAAAATTGCAGCGAAACAACCCTTGAAGATTTAGTCGTACGAAACGATCTATCTACTCGCTGACTAGCTTTATCAAATTACTGCGTGCCTTTTCACATACGAGAGCTAATAATTGAGCGTATTCACTCCATGTGAATGCGCAGCGATTACCAGGTCGTATCTTAGTCACAGTACAGCGAGTTGTTTGTCCCACTCATACAAATTCGAGATACTTTAATCTGTCCTGTAGACTCATGGTGCGCGTGCCCAACTTGTGATAAAACGATATCTTTATTTTTGATTTCTATTCAAGGGATCATGTAATAAGTTAAAATAAGGTCATAAGTCAAAGTGATTTTTTTTTAATTCGAATTAGGTTTTTACAAACACTTTTGAATCGTCAAAATTATGAAATACTATTTTTTTAAGACTGTTGAATCAACAAGTTCTTATTGCTCGCTACTGTAAATTTAACAAATTTGTTTTTTTTTCTCATTAAGTTACAAATTATTAGCGTTAAATTAATTTATAATTCTAGAAATGGCGTTATTTAATTCATCACAGCATGTCTGTCGTCTCTTTACTTCAAATAAAAGAGGTTTCGTTAGCATATAAGACACTGTCCTGGTTTTTTACATGATATGGGAGATCATTAATGTAAATAAGAAATAGAAAAATACCTAAAATGAGCCCTGAAGAACTCCTATAGTGACTACTGATCCCGGAGATCTTTCACCGTTGACATTTATTTTCTATACTCTGCTACTCATGTAGGAGGTCAAAAGGTCGAAAGCTTTGCCTATATTACTATAGTTATGTAGCTTCTTAATGAGATTTTTATGTTGGACACAGTCAAATGCCTTAGATAAATCACAAAACAATCCAAGAGCATCATGCAAACCCTCCCAGGCTTTAAATATATTTTTTAATAGTGACACTCCTGCATCGGTTGTGGAACGGCCTCCATAAAGTCAAACTGTTTACTACTCAGTCATTATTTCATCTCATCAGGAAACACACCACTATCAACACAATTTTTTAAAAATTATTGCTAAGGGTTATGCAACATGAATTATTGAGTTTATTAGTTTATTAGAGTTGACAATTTTAACCAAGACAACAAATAATAAAACGTATAATATTGTTATAGACATATATATTTATATAAATTTATAACACTACAACAAAATGTACAGATAGAATAATAGGTACGTTGGAATTTATCTTCTAAAATAATATTTTCTATACGCAATTTACACTTTCTACAATACGTTCTCCTTCGTTTTTTTTTAAGTAAGTTTAAATATTAAAGGTACACGTTCATTTTTATTATTAAATCTAAATATTCTACCAATAAATGTATCTTTATAACAATATAAATATATTCATAAGCTTCCATTTTTAACCGCCTTCAAAAAATTAGAAGGTTCTCAATTCGGTTGAATAATATTGTTTTATTGTGATGCTATTGGTACGTCTATTACATAAGTACAACACGACTAAGTAACTACATTTTAAAGCTTTTAAAAGCATTATCTTATCCCAGTCATTACGAGACAAAAAAAAATAACAGTATAAATTGCCCGCTATACGCCCCACTGCGGTGGGGCACAGGCCTCTCATTGGATAAAGAGGCTAAGTCTATTGTCCACCATGCTGGCCTAGAGCGGTTTAGCGGATATATGAGTAATAAACACATTATTTTTAGCTATAATTTTTTTCTTTCAATAAATTAAATATACTTACTGTACATCTTTTTTCTATATGTAATTTACAGTGTGGACGAAATATTTCATTTTACTAAAACTAATATATACATCTATTTACAAGCTTTGGTATTTCATTATATGACACAATGTATAACAGGCGGTAGCTCTATGTTTAGATAAAATAGTGTATTGCTTTGAAATTGTAATATTTACAAAGATATTGTCTACACAAATTGACATTTTACAACAGCTAAGTTATATTATACACACTAAAAAGATTATATTGTAAAAAATATATAGTCGATACAATAAACTACAATTGTAATATACATATTTTGCTTCCTAAATATATGTTTATGGACTATAACTACAATTTTATATTATCGTATGTACGATACGCGAATACATACTATGTACGATACGTGAATACGTGTATCTACAATACGTAAATACGCATGATATTAGAAAATTATTTAATATTTTATAAAAACTGTTCAAAACTACGTTTTATGACAACGAAAGCATTGATAAATCTTCAACACTTCTGTGTCTGGTGCTGTGATCTCTTGGCCATTGGGTAGCTGCAATAAAATTAAATATAAAATATAATTACAAAAAAAAAAAATTACAATTAATACAAAATATATATATTAGAAGAATATAAAAACAAATATTAATATGACACCAAACCTAAGTGAGCATTCTTTTATCTGTTAATAATATTTAACTTATTTTTAGTAAAAGTAACTAAAAACAACGAAAAAATCTAGGTACATAAGTACTTCTTGTTTTATTTATTAATAAATTGTATTTGAAAATTATATTATTTAAAATCCCTGTAAGGGCGTCGTCAATCAAATAATTAACTATATGTAAATTATCTATTAATTATCTTTATATAAAACGTTTATATTATTTTACAATACATTACAATACATATATATGTATGTACATATTTATATGTACATACTGTCTTTGGTCTCTGCCTACCCCTCTGGGAAACAGGCGTGATGTTATGTATGTATGTATGTATATATTTATATATTTCGGATATGATCTATTAATAAATAAAACAATAAATATATACTTAGGTAGCTCGAAGAATTTTATTTTTATTAGTAATACAAAAAAAACCTTATTTCGTGTGATAGTGGAAAATATTCGTGCCGATGTTTTTTCCTGTTGGCTGGTATTTTTATTTATAGGCCCAATTACTTAGGCCAAATTAGGCTTACCAAGCCAAATTACTTAGATATAGACAGTCTACAAAATCTTAATACCCCACCACTGTTCACCATGACAATGTGTAGAAAGTCAAATAGAAGAACTGTTTCGTAAGTATGGTGTTATAGTAGCATAGTTTGTTGTTTGCTAACACAAACTTAATGTCAGTTTTGATCTGTACTTACTTCCACACACACTTGTATAGGTTGTGGTGTTTTTAGTATGTGCCAAGATTTTGTAGATGCACACAAGTTTGTCTGGAAGAGATTGTTTTAAAGCGATAAGACCTCCATTTGTTTTCTCTATATGTTGTTTCAATTAAGTATATTATTATTATTATACTCTTTACTTTTTTTATCTTAAGTTATTTTTTATATAATAAATATAAAAGTAAATTTAAACACATTATAAAAAACCTAACCTAGGTTACCGCCGGCAGCAGGGCGGGGCCTAAGCTGCCGATGGTTAGGGTACCCAGAAAGAGAAACCCCTTGACTATCTGCGCAGTGTCCAGGAGTATCGCCTTCTGTATCTGACCCTTGACACAGCCGTCTAGCGAGAGTTTCTTAAGGTGTTGGTCGAGACTCTTCGCTATAAGACCGTTCGCAGAAACGAATATCGGGACAATAATCGTCGAATCAACATCCCATATGGTGGGTACCTCGTGTGCCAGGTCAAGGTTTTTGCTAGCTTTGTCCTTCTCGACCTTCACGAGGATCTCGTCATGGGGAATGGTGATATCCATCTGTCAACACGATATCAGGCTTATAAACTACAATAGTCCTATCCGTGATGAAAGATCGATCCCAATAGACCATGGTACGACTATTTTCGAGAACTAGCGCAGGTGTATACTTATAGTACGGCAATTCGAAGTCCAAAAGACCGTATAAAATAGCAAACCGTTGGTGGATAATCCTGGCTACTAGGTTATGCCTATGCAAGTACTCATTGTTAGCAAGATAACCACAACCAGAAACAATGTGTCTGAGTGACTGTCCTGGACGGCAGCATGCCCGACAAATGTCGACCGTACCGTCCTTCAGGATATATTTCCGGTAGTTGTTCGTCATGATAACTTCATCCGAACTTGCACAGGCAAAACTCTCGGTTTCTCCGAAAAGATCCCCGACGCGAGCAGGTCAACATCGGGCCCTGTAAGGGCCTTGCAGAACCGCCCGTTTAGATCCTTACTCTTCCATACCCCCGCAGTCCTCTGTGCTAAATACCGTAAGTCTGCGCCATTTCGCGTTTGCCAAGGAGAGAGGGGTGAAGGATGTGTCTACCGGCACTACGTCACTTATTATTATAATTAATTAAGCTTCATGTGGGGTAAATGCAAAAACAATACAAAAAAAATAGTGTATCCATACCATTTCTATGACTATGACATTTCCGTGCGTTATGCCTTCGTTTGCATGCAACACTTTTTTTCGTTCGTGTCTTAGAAGAATATCGAGCTGAAAATGATTGTGCATAGGTACATGTGAACATTCCAAAATGACAAGTGGTATTAAACAAGTGAGCAAAGTATAAATAGCGGCACGTAAGTTGAACCTGCGCAGTAACACATTTTCGGTTCGTTAGTACATTTGTTCGTACTGTACCTGCGCAGACGACCGCCATTTTGGTTCAACTTACGCGCCGCGAACTATAACAGTAATGTTCATTCAAAAAAAAAAAGAATCTTAAAAGAATTTCAATTGTGTTGGTGGTTAAAGTATGAAATTGCCGTTTCGCAATGAAAAAAAAAATATTTATGTGGCATGAATGATATTTATTGAATCAAAGTATCTATTTATATATAGTATATAAAATTTCTGCCATCCAATAGGAAGATCGTTTAAACCTTTCCAATAAAAGTGTGTGTATCTAAACTCCAGAAACTGTTCGTACTGCTTTGTGGGAAGATTTTTTTTTCCGTAGAAAAAGTCGTCCAAATCGCGGATAGATAAAGTGGTAATCGGTCGGTGCAAAGTCGTGTATAGAGGACTACGGATGGTTTCTAACTTTAGTGTTTGTAGTGTTAAAACTGTTTAACTTTACTGTTTGTGAGGTATGGCTTTATCATGGAGCAATAATGGAATTTGCTCTAAATGACTCAATATTGTGGGTATGGTAACGTCAAACTGTGCCACTAATTCTTTGGTAGTTTGACACGGATCGGCTTCCACCAATAACCTTAGTGGCTTGTCTTCCTCGGCGTTAATTTTTTATCCAAAGTGACCAGTGCGTTAAAACAGCAATTTCATATTTAAACCCATATCTTGTTTTAAATAATTTTATGTTACATCGTGCATTTTAAAAATCTATGTCTAATTAAAAGAGAATCATGCTTATATTCAAAAACAATAACAACCGAAAGATAGAAAAATCAATTGTGATATATTTAACATATTCGTGCTCAGTGCTTTTAACGGGACACGCAGACTTACAACTATTAACTTTTAACGGGACACGCAGAATTACAACTATTAACTTTTAACGGGACACGCAGAATTACAACTATTATTCTGGTATAAAATATTTAGATAAATACTAAAATATGTCTTACCTGTGTAGTGCATGTTATTGTACATATCAGGACAGTTTCTTGAAACCTGCAGAGAAAATTTAATTATTTTTCTATAAATTAAGTATAAACGTTAATGGCAAAATAATTAGAACAGATTGCCTAGACGGGATGACCACCATGCTAACTTTGCTAGCAATCTTTATCCCACTAGGTACTACAAAATTTTATTGGCATATCCATATTTTAGTAAAGATGAACTTTAAGAATGCCTTATTAAAAGTGTCCATTCATTCATTCCATTTCACACAACATGGTGCGAAGCATACTGTATTTGCTGTTGTCTAAGCCATTGCTGCACCATGTTGTCTTCTTGGATAAAATGGCAACGGTAAAAATAATATTTAAAACTAGCAACGAAACAACGGTTTAAATAAATAATATTTGTTTCTAACGCTTAGGTTGTAGAATGAGCTCTCTGCCAAGGTTTTCAATTCAATATGATGGGTTTCTTCAAGAAGAATTTATTAGATTTTTGTGTCGGCAACGCGCGAATGATGCCTCAGGTGTTGCAAGCGTTCATAGGCTGCGGTGGCCGCTTACCATCAGACGGACCGCAACAATTTTCTATTAATAAACTTAAATCCTTAAATATGTTGTGAGAATCATATGTGCATTTCAAAATAGTTTTGCCAGCTTAAATTTCCTGTAGAATTTAAGCGTCCGCGAAAGGAAGCACCTCTTAAACCGCACATTGGCTATGTCGTCTTCGTATGTATTAAAACTCACTTGTGCTCCTTCTTTATTGAAGTTGATGTTAGTCCTGACAGTGCGGTAGTGCATCGGCTGGATGGGTCGCGCGTTATTTCCCAGCGGCGCCTTCGGTGTTAGCTGTGACCCTTGCATCAGCTGACGAAGGACGTACATCTATGTAAGAATTTGTATCCGTTATTTCCTTTCTTATTCATTGTGTTTCACTATCAGACTTTTTCTTATGAACCATATAATATTTATTTATTTTTTGTTTAAGTTGTTTGATAAAGTGATTAGTAGTATTATGTATGTACTAACGTACTAGAGGAGAAACCGCACTTAAGGCCGCTGTTTTAAACAATTATGGTGTATGAGGTCAAATGGGCTATTACTTCGTTACTTTACTCACTGGCTACAACTAATAAATGGACTGTTACTTCGTCACTAAGTCACTGACTACTACAGGCCTTACTGCGTATGGCACCTGAAGTAATAACTAGAATTTTATCTGTGACATGATTTTATTTATAGAGTGCAGATCATATGCGAGATACTTATACAGCTGTAGCTAATATGCGAGAAACTGATACAGCTGCAGATTATATGCTAGATACTTATACAGCTGCAGAAAATATGCGAGATACTAATACACCTGCAGATAATATGCGAGATACTAATACACCTGCAGATTATATGGGAGATACTTATACAGCTGCAAATAATATGCGAGAAACTGACACAGCTGCAGATAATATGCGAAACACTGACACAGCTGCAGATTATATGCTAGATACTTATACAGCTGCAGAAAATATGCGAGATACTAATACACCTGCAGATAATATGCGAGATACTAATACACCTGCAGATTATATGCGAGATACTTATACAGCTGCAAATAATATGCGAGAAACTGACACAGCTGCAGATTATATGCTAGATACTCATACACCTGCAGATAATATGCGAAACACTGACACAGCTGCAGATTATATGCTAGATACTTATACAGCTGCAGAAAATATGCGAGATACTAATACACCTGCAGATAATATGCGAGATACTAATATACCTGCAGATAATAAGCGAAACACTGACACAGCTGCAGATTATATGCGAGATACTTATACACCTGCAGATAATATACGAGAAACTGATACAGCTATAGATAATATGCGAAACACTGATACAGCTGCAGATTATATGCGAGATTCTTATACAGCTGCAGATAATATACTGAGACAGCTGCATATAATATGCAAGATACGGATACAACTGCAGATAATAACTTGTTTGTTGACGTCATTAGTTTGCCATAATGTAAGAAAATGATACTTACTTCCTGCTTAGAAATATAAATTGGTTTGTTAAAAATAATCCACACAGCTGTTTCCCAGCATCCAGGATGTGTAGTAGATCCCTCGTAGGTTAGGTACTGCTGAGTATTGGGAAGAAGAGAACTCAGTGGAAGGTGTTTGATAGGAAAGGATGTCCCTGTTGATATAAATATAATTAAGAGTTAAATAGTACCAAATAAAAATATAATACTTTATATTATGAAGTAAGATGAAGTTACAGGTTTGGATTTTTATTTTGGTGTATCCTATATTTATTAGAAAATACAAACAGATTGGGTCAAAATTTTGTATGAGGATATTTTAAGCCTAAAGAAGGATATATAGTCTATTTAAAATATATCAAGTGGAAGTTGGGTAAGATAACTGAGGCTTTCGTACTAAATTAAAATTTTAAGCCTTTTTAACGGACTTCAGCAGTACGAGTAGATTATCAAGAGCAATTTTTGTTTTTTAAAAACACCCAGTGTATGGTTTATTATCACATTAAAAGTTTTGTGCTGCATAAATTAAAGTACCTGGAGGACGGAGCTACGCTCGTTTTTTTTAACAACGCCATCTATTGTCAAGTAGCTTAACAACGCCATCTATTATCAAGTAGCTTTATCGTTGCTGAGTCAGTAAAAATAATAGTATTACTACTCGCCAATAGATGTCAGGAAGAGTCATATTTTTCAGTTTGTCATTGTCTGAAAACACTAATAAAACGACGTTTTCTGAAAATGAAACCTAGCTAAATCAATTTATCGCCCCCGAAACCCCCCGCATACTAAATTTCATGAAAATATATATATACATTCATATATACAAGAATTGCTCGTTTAAAAGTATTAGATTTAATTTCCCAAGCCACGCTACCGAACTCAGCTACCTTTTTTTTGTCATTAGTATTTATTATTTTTAAGAATTTGGAAAAGAATACTGGCAATAAAATGTTGTACTAACCTCTATATTTGACTTTGTTGAAAGCGCTACTAATTAGTCGCAACTCAGGGTTAGTTGGTTCACCAATCTGTAGAGACATTAAAAACTTTTTAATTAAATCGTTAAAATTGTTTATTACACATATCATTATGGTATTTTAAAAAAATTGGTCAAGTGCGAGTCGGACTCGCGCACGAAGGGTTCCGTACCATTATTTATAAAAACGGCAAAAGAATCACGTTTGTTGTATGGGAGCCCCACTTAGTTATTTGTTTTATTTTTATTTTAATATTTATTTTTAAAGTGGATATGAAACTAAATATTCTGGGAATATTTCAAGCGTCTACCTCTTGCCGTTATCAATATCGAGCAAAAAAGAGAAAAAAAAATCACGTTTGTTGTATAGGAGCCCTCTTAAATATTTATTTTATTCTGTTTTTAAGTATTTGTTGTTATAGCGGCAACAGAAATACATCTTGTGTGAAAATTTCAACTGTCTTACTATCACGGTTCATGAGATACAGCCTGGTGACAGACGGATGGACGGACGGACGGACGGACAGCGGAGTCTTAGTAATAGGGTCCCGTTTATTTTACCCTTTGGGTACGGAACCTTAAAAAGTAGCACCGATAACTATTTGATCCGAACTTACTTGCACCATAAGAGAGATGCCAACTATGCCTTGTGGCTTGTGTTGTGCCTCGGACATATTGTGATACAGTTCCTTGTTGAAACCATAAAGCTGAATCTGCGAAAAATTTAGAACTTATCCATCATAAATTTACTGTGAAAATTAAAATATATAAAGTATAATATAGTGTAAACTATAGTGGCCATTTGGCAGATGGTCTTAAATAACTGTATTAGAACTTAGTGCTTATTCGCATTAATAGAACACAAAGATTAAAGCTTGAATTTATGGTAGAAAGTACAAGGTTACAAAATTAGTAAATCTCTGTATGAAATTCTTAATTGCTTATCTGAAATTACTCACACCATCAGTGAGATGCCAACAGACTTGTGGCTTGTGCTATGCAGCGAACATATTATGATTTTGCTTAGTCGGTAATATTGTATTTGATAATAATATCTTATCAAAGTTAGGTATTCTCAAATTTAAGGCTTCTCTAGCCAAATGTCAAAGGAAATAGATGTCATGTCTGTCCATCCTTACGTCACAAAAATAGAATCATGTGATACTTTCATAGAATTTAATGTTTTTTTTTTTAATTTCTTAAAAAACCAATTTAGTTTTGTAATAGAGCTTTATTTAACCAAATCTGTTAACAATTATTTGGATATTTGCAAAAATTCTCGTAAATGAGAAAATATTGTGTACTTCGTTGAAAGTGAAAAAAATTAACAGTGGCACTCGGGGCCTGCCGCGGTAAATCTATTGCACAGCATTTTTTATCAACATATGCAATTATAATTATTTATTTATTTTTTATTTATGCAGGCTTTTTTTTCTTTGATATGAATTCAAGTTACACTTTTTGAGCGTGGTGATCGATAAGAAAAAATATTTTTTTCTTTTATTGAATAAATGAGAAGTTAATATCGTCTAGACGAGGCGCTGCGGCCGACTGATGAAAGGCGACAGCCGCGTAATGGCCGGCCCACGCGACGTTATTTATTTATAAAATGTAGTTTTTTCTACAAAATAACACTCTTTCGCAATAAAATAAAACCATAATCGTCTAAAGTATTTATTATGGAACACGTAGACGAAATTTCATTGAAAAAAGTTAAATAACTAGCAAATAAAACTGTTTTCCCCGTAGAAGTATCGCTCTAAAAATGAAGATTTAGCGGAAACTTTGCGATTTTATCCTATCGAGTCAAGTTAATTCAATCGTATTTCGACTCTCATAAATCAATTTTTTTTCTCCTTAAAATTGATTTTCCATACAGTCAAGTTTGCCGTTGTTAGGTTTTTTTCGTTACGAAATTTCTTGATTCAGTCACCGCGCTCAGAGCCCGCGATAAAAGCTATTCAATAGCATAAAAAAATCTCAAAAATAAAACAAACAACAGAAACACAATATAAACTGTCATGTTGTATTTTGTCAGCACTGTTTCCTTTTCTATTCTTTGGTATCGTGTCTGTGGCCAACAAACACAAAGCCCGCCGCAATACAAGAATTCACTAATTAACTGATGGATACAACTAGTTCAAAGGCTGTTTTGTTAAGGAACCAATCTTTACAATCAATTATATTAATGGCGACAGAGTGAACCAATAAAATATCCTAAAATCAATCTATTTAATTGGCCTTTGTTATTTTCACCAAAAGTGAATATTATTAAACAGTCCTTAACAATTATTGAACGTTAATAACCGAGTACCTACATACAAGTACAGAGAAGCTCGTGGCTCAGTATCATTGCATGGCTAATCAGTCATTGGATGAGTCACATCACAGCAGGTCTAATGGCACATTGTCTAAATCCGTATTTCGACGCTAAGCAGTAGGTCCTGATTGTATAGCATGGACGCGAAACACAAAAAATTTCGTACATTGACCTTTTGCTTTTTAGCCTATGTCAGTTGTCAAAATAGTAGTAATTACTGATGACGGTCGGTCATCACATCTGTGCGAGCGCGACGGCAAATAATTATGCGCGTGCAACAGAGAAAAATAGTGACCGGTCATGGAACGAAATTCTTCCTGCTTCGCGTCCGTGCATATGAATGACAACAGCAGTCGATAAGACGGTTTAAATATTCTTATAGGCGAGAAGCCACTGTGAGCCAGTCACAGTCTGTCAATTCGCATTGGGCCAGCGCAGTGGCCATTAGTCTAGGCCATCTTCCTCTGAGGATAGGTCCGAAACCTGAAGTAGGGACAAAAACAACTAAGGAAATAAATGCGGGTCTTGACCTAGTTTAGTTTTCAGCTTTCCAAAAATAAATTTGAAAGACCTGTGAATATTTGTAGATAAAATTATAGGAAAAGACTATGACTTCGTTTATAGTTTTATTTAATACTTAAAACGCTTTCGCAAGCTTTCGATCGTTGTGTTTACTAAAAATGGCAGCAAATCGGGAGGTAGGTCGCTGTCAAAATAGTATTGTGGCCATTTTTAGTAAACACAACGATCGAAAGCTTGCGAAAGCGTTTTAAGTATTAAATAAAACTATAAACGAAGTCATAGTCTGTTTTTATCTGGTGCAGTTGTGTTGGTTAAAACTAGAAGCCGCTCTTACCTCTCCTGTAAAAGTATGATGATCGATCTGATGTTCCGACCCTCGGTTATCGTCCATGCCGTAATGGAAGTATATCTCCTCAAACTGATATCTGTAAGAGAGCGGACCACCGCTGATGTTGACTTGGTGCTTGGAATCTTTCTCCACTCGAAACACTAATGATTGTCCAGTATTCTGCAGCACTCCGTTCACCTTGTAAGGTATCAAAAACATTCAAAATTAAAAGAGAAACCGTTTTTTTGTTTTAAATAGAATACGTTTCGCGGCGCCTGGCAGGGTGCTTAATACAAACTAATTTCCTACTTATTTTTAACAATTAAAAAATCAAACACTTAACATCACATCAATTTTGAAGGCATTCACTAGGAATAAATATCTAGGTTGCAGTGTGCAATTTTTGTAATAAATTGTATTGTTTAAAAGTTATACATACGGGGTTCGATTTTTTTAATAAAAATAGTCTCAAATAAGATTAAAAGTCGTTTAAGCCGAAAGATGTCTACTGCTGAACGCAGGCCTCCCCCATATGTCTCCACAACGGCTGGTCCTGAGCCGCCGCGCTCATCCGCTTCCTGCGGCTTTGACCTGGTACCTGGCAGAAGGCCGACCCACGCTGCGTATTCCGATCCGTGGTCGCCACTCGAGAATCTTTCTTCCCCATCGGTTATTGGTTCGACGAGCGATGTGGCCTGCCCATTGCTACTTGAGCTTGCTAACTGTTTGAGCTATGTCGGTAACCTTAGTTCTTCGGCGAATTTCCTCGTTTCGGATTCTTTCGCGGAAAGAAACACCAAGCATAGCTCTTTCCATAGCTCGCTGAGCAACTCTCAGCGACAAGGTTTAATATTTTTTAATTATAAGGTTCATACCGCTTAAGACATAAGTACTAAATGTTTTGTTACCTCCTGGTTACTAAGGACCTCTGTTATTTACATAGAGAAATATTTTGTTTAAAAAATTTGTAAGTAATGTTTTTAAAACAATACTAAAAGAGAACGTAGATAGTACAAGTTCAATATAATCGAAAATCAATGACAAAAACATACTAAATATCAAGTTTAAATAATTTCAAAATGGATGTAGCTAATGTATATTTGTAATTTATCTGTTTAAAAGTAAATTGTATTGGAAAAGCCATTTTATTAATGACTGACTTCCTGTAACGAGTGGTTTCACAGCGGGACAGCGATCCTATCAATCAATGGCTCGGCTCACACCTTGATTAAAGTCTACGGACTGCCTTTGAGTGCTGACGACATATTGCTTGCTGACACGCCACCGCTATGCAGCGTCGGAAATAATATATTTTCTGTTTTACAGTGTTAAATCCTATTTTTCCTATTAATAATTTAAATATAGTACCCCTCGTAATGTTTGGATGCGTAATATATCAATGAATTGTTAAATCTAAGATTATGTTAAAACTGTAAATAAGTCAATTCCCGGCTGTCAATAATATAAAAAATGTACCAAAATTTCCACAAACCTCATCGAAGAAGTGGTTTTGGAACGCCCGGCTACAGGTTATTGTTCATCTGTTAAGTTTGATTGTTTAAACTGCCATATTAATACTGTTGAATTTTATTTTGGATATTATAAATATAAACTGTGAAATACTCACTCCAAAATGATTGGGAAGCCAGATTACTTTTTACCGGGTTATAATTACTTGAAACAGACTAAACGTGATTTGTAATGCAGCTCAGAATAATAGTTAGTAAAAAATCTACGACTTGAAACGTTTCTACTGTATAATCAATAATTTTCCTGTATCTGAACCTAAGGTTCGGTGTAATAATTTTGTTGAGTAAGAAGTACTATTATGTACACGGTTCTGTTGTGTAAAACAATTTTTTCAGTAAACAATTTGAAATTTACTAAGTATGCACGAAAAATATAATGAGATTGAATGATTTACCACCTTGTCCTCAGTCCAGAAACTTATAATGTGGTTAGTTAATAATTATGATGTAGACCCAGCCACTGTTTTGCCCGTTTTAGGAATAAAAACCGTGAAGTATATATACACATATACTAATTTTGCAAGTTGCATTCAACCGCATACGTTTTTATGGTATACACAAAATGTTAGTTACTTAATAAATATTAAAATAAAAATATTATATATAATATCTAGCGTTATATATTTATTTCTCCTTGGTACAAATCTTATAATAAAAAAGTGTAACAATGAAAAATACTTACTGGTCATTAACCTTTAGGCGCATGGGGTCAACACAATTTCAAATTGAAAAAAATATGTGTTAGAGTGGTTGAAGTGCGTCAGCGGTCCTTCAAGCTTCCTAACTTCCAGCAGGGTTTGCAAAAAAATCGCGACCTGATTTGAATTTTTTTTCATTTTTTGGATTTTTTTCTTTTATTTATTCGTTAATTTCTTTATTTATTTTTTAAGTTATTATAACACACTATCTTGATATATTTCATAATAAATAATTTGTTTTATTTCTTTCTTATTTTATCATATTTTTATTTTGTTTGAGGTCACTAGAGACCCCATGCGACTAATTGTGTAATTTTCTTAATGCGCCTTATTAAGTTTTAACTATCTTTACAACGTTTTATATTGTATTTAGAATACTAGACTTTGCCAGCGGCTCGCCTTAAATTCGGTTATCAGCATGGATTAATTAACTCTTTTATTATACTAATGAAGTTTGCTATAGCAAGTTATAGCTGTAGCTATGGTTTGTTTATGCTTAGTTATAGTTATTTCCGCGGTCACTTTTAATTTTTTCGGTATTAAAGGCCTATGTCATATTCCAGGACCTAACCTATACATATAGTTTCATCCCGATCCGTCCAGTGGTTGAAGCGTGATTGAGGATCAAACTTCCATCATCCATCCATCCAGATATACTTTTACATTAATAATATTAGTCTGAGTTTTAGTTCAATTACGCTTTGTATACAAAGAAATAAGCAATATCTAGTGGCAGCGCTAATGTGCAGTATACGGGGCCTTAAAGGGTATTGTTGAAAAATAAATGTTAATAGGGAATAATTTATTTTGTGTAAAGATACCTTATGTTTGTCAAATTGTATGTCCCGTAGCCAGGGGTCAAACAGTAGTTTGTCAGGTTCTATGTTGACCGGACTCTGGCGACGACCCTTGTTGCACATATTCCACTGGGGATTGATGAGACCCCAGAAACCAGGACCTGGGTAAAAAAATATAGGGTTAAGTTTAAATCAAGTAGGTATATAAATGATGTGCTTGTGATAATTAAATGCACGAACGTTATTTTTGATTTTACACAGAAAACCTCGAAATGTAGATTTTTTTCCTTTTTTGACGTGACAACGTCTTATAAATTGGTTTGCCGGGTGACACTTCAAGAAACTGCGTTACGCTCCGCTCACGTTATGCGCTCACAATGAGAGCGAGTGAGAGGCACGCGCCCGCCTAAGAGCGAGAGAGACAGACATAAAATCATTGTCACGTAAAACTTTCGCCCGTATACCGACTTTACAGGCAACCAGTTTTTTTAACTATTTGCTATCTGTTGTTCGCCGCAGATAGGCTTTGCAACTACACGTGAACTAACTTTTGCTGCAGTGCTGTTTGCACTCTACTGCCAAAAGTTGGGGCGGTTTGCACAAGGGTGTCCTGGACACCGCGCTTAAGACTAAATCTGACAAAACATACCGCTGTTTCGGAAAAGCATCGGCGTTCTGAAAAGAAAAAACGGCAAGAAACTCTTTAGGCGTCGCCATTCATAATTATTAAAATCTAACTTGTCAAAGCGTATACCTAGTATACCTGGTATGTCGGGCTTGAACGGTCTGCATAAATCTAAGTCGCCGTGTTTGAGTAAGCTGCGCGGAAGGCGTTTCAACCACGATATCGTCGTCTGAGTTGATAAGCAGTCTTTCCCAAACTATGATTCCCCACCCGACCCACTCGTGGTTCACATTTAAAGTACCCCGAAACAAATATTTGAATATACATACTTTACATATGACTGTGTACATTAAGTGAATCATTAAATTTGAACTCAGTAGATTTTGTTACGAATCTTCGTTTATAAAACCAATCTCGATAGTCTCAATAGTTAAGACAAAAGATGCAGTGTCCTGAATTTTGGCATAATTCTCTAAGTAAGTCGTTCTAATGGCTTACTCGCGAACGATTAACTCGAGATGCCGCGAAACATGAGTGTGGATCCAAATCGTATATTTTTCGCGGTTTCGCGCCTCGTTCTCGGGTGTTGTCGGTATTTTGTCCCGCGACAAAGGGATTGCGGACCGCGAATCGCACAAGGCGGCTTGTATACACTTACCACAATGAGATGCTCAACTTCTCTTATTATGAGCGCGTTCGTTCTGGGATGCAGAATCATTATTTTCATTACTTTTGCCACCTGTCATCCGTTCGTTTAGTATTGGTATCAAAAGTATCAAAATTTAAGTATCATCTGTGACAAACTGTCATGCGTTCGTTTACGATATTTTTGTTATTTTTGTCACTTTTGCCACCGAAAAATGAAACTTTAGACCCATGTCTGGAGGTGGGGTTTTTGTGTTAATCTGTCAAACTGCCTATACATATTCATTGTTTATGGTAGTGTGTGTGTTTTATCGTAGTGTGTGTACGTCAAGCGTTCGTTTTGCAGGTTTTGTAACCAAAAATTATGTTAGTAACGTTTCAAAGCTAAACGAACGGTAGGTGTCGGTGGCAAAACTGTCGTTATCAAAAGTGTGAAAAGTATCATTCGTGGGAACTCTTAATCCCAGAACGAACGCGCCCTGAGTGTTTCTGTGTTTATCGCCCTATGTATGTATGTATGTACGTTTGTTCCTTTGTGGCGCTCTACAGACCCAACGCATGGACCGATTTTGATGATTCTTACGTCAATCGATTTGTTTCAATCTTGCGAGTGTCACTAAGAAATTAAATTTTAATATGGCGATATTTTAAGAAACGCCATATAGTGATAAAGAAAAAAAATAAAGTCGACGAACTATGTCAAGTGGGTTATCATTGAAAAGGTATTTTAAAAGGTTTCTTTTAACATTTTTCAATAAAAATGACCTAAATGGTCATTCTAGAAATGGTCTTCTTAGAATCTATAACGATTTTGGTTAGTAACCATTCTCACTTGAATCTTTATACTTATGAGAAATCAATAATTAATAGTTTAGACCACCGCAAGCTACTTAATAATCTTCACAATATCAACTCCTTCCATAAATTGACAAGATTGCGATATTTACCGTCGTATAATTCTGACTAAAGTGTCAAATAAAAATAAATAAATTAAAAAACAAAAAACCCATCTGCGTAAAAAAAAATACTTTTGTTTTCAGTTTTTATTTACAAATGTTTTTTTACGCAGCTGAGTTTTTTGATTTTTAATTTATTTGTGTAACACTTTGTATATCTATGCACACTGCGGGGCGTACACGTATGCAGACAATTATATATTGACTTTTTGTATTTTTTTTATGTTAAAATGTCTGTAGAATTATTCTCTACATTATTATTTGACTCTTTGGAAGGACTGTATATATATCATGTAAAACAGGAATATCACGGTCGTTTGCGTATTGAGTACCAATATAATAATACAGTTGAGCGCGCACTGTCATTAAGATGGTATCTTTGATCATTACCGGGTATCATTACATGAATGGGGTCCTTATATTTAGCGTAAGAAAAACTAGGACACTGACGTTTGAAAAATCTGCTACAGAAATAAAAGTAACGTTACTTAATTATAATTGATATAGATACAATAATAATTCACACCTATTTATTATCTTATTAAATACTTATGCAAATACTCATTAATTTTAATATGTAATATGTATTGAGTCAAGTTAAAAATGTCAAACTTAAATACATAAACCTATTAGCCCCTATGCTGAATTGTCTACTGTCATGTTATGTAGCCACGATAACATTATAATAGTCCAAATTTAAACAAACAAAATGGCCGACCACTATCTTAGGAGGTAGAGCAGTGCATGTGCTACCAATGCGTTGCAGAACTGTCGCCATATTTCTCATAGAACGAATTTATTATTGGTCAATAACACAAGCGCATTCAATGCGTTCTATGCTTGCCAACAGAACGTGACTTATCTATCTACACTCTAACAACTAAAAATTATTTAATTGTATTACCCGATATCCCATCGTAGGTCCACCATTCCTCCCAGCTGCCCGAAATATCTGAAAAGTATGCAAATATCAGTTTTTGTTCAAGAACATATGCTCGGCGCACGATGAAATAAATTTTCCGTGTGTTTGTATAATACAAAATAATATACAGGTCAGCAAGTGGTCTTAATACAACAAGATTTTTCAGATTAAGGCACACGTTTTGATCTTTGTTGATTGTTTGATTACCGAAAGTCAAAGACACAAGAATTTTATTTTAGAACTTAGTACTTAAACCTAGTGTATAGACAACATTTTAAGATTTCAGGATTGTCAGGCGACTAAATTCTAGGTCTTCAGTTCGTAAGAGGTCAAGTAGTACCAGTATTAGGTATCGTGTTTTGGTAAAAGTGGTTTGTAAAATATTAGTGTCTCTTATCGAACTAAAAAAAACATTACTTGACTATTAATTTAAGGAGCTAAAAACTTTGATAATAAATAAGACATTACTAAACAAAAGAATTTAACTAACACAATCTAAATATTTCAATAAAATAATTAATATACCAGCTCGTTTTTACGGTAAAAATACCTTGAATTTTTAAGTCGAGTATTTGAGGCTCAAAAATTGTGGAAAAATAAAACACATAAATAAAAATTTAACGTGGTAAGGAAATTATACATTCCGAGGCATTTCAAGAAACATGTTAGTCAAATAGCAGATATAAATAAATTTGTGATAATGAATACTCTTTTGTTTCCGAGGCCTACGTGTTACCTTTGACGGAGACGCACAGTAAAGTGAGTGTCAGGCGTAGACATCGCTGCATCGTGGGCACGCGTGACGTCACACAGCAGACCGCATCAGAGATGGTTCACTGCAACAATGTTCAAAGATTTAGGATGTTATCAAACACGGCAGTTTGCTCCATACATTTGTGCTTAAGAAGGGTGATACACGCACGCTGGACACGGGCGGCTCCCTGAGATTAGTTCCACGCATGCAGAGCAAACCCGCGTGCGTGATGGAATACGCATATGTCTGATAATACCATACATCCATACCATAACTATCACTATTTTCAGTAACCTACCCACTAAATTTGTTTCTACCACAAATATTTTGTCCAAATCATTATAAATAAATTAAACTAACTCAAATTTTTTACATTTAGCTTCCAGCGGTTTCGTGTCATATAATTTACTTCTCTATGGTCTTGAATATTAAGCTAAGTTAAGTTATCGAGAGCCAACACATTATTTTTTATATTAGGCATTATCCTAATGTAGAGTTCCCACTGAAAAAAACGTTTCTGTGCGACACTCTATGTCATGTTTCGTAGTACTTACTCGTATAGCTGTAAAGACTGATAAGAACAAAGAATAATTTTGTTCCCATAGAGAGTTCCAACGGGATTAAACTTTTCTGAGGGTGAAGCCGCGAGGCACATTAAGTTTTTTATAATGAAAATATTTAATAGCTATACAAATATCGATTTGTTGTCAAATAAAGGTAAGTACCTGGAAGACCGAGGCTTCGCTCGTTTTTTTAACAACGCCATCTATTGTCAAGTAGCTTTTGTGTTGCTGTGTCGATAAAAATAATAGTATTACTACTCGCCCATAGATGTCTAGAAGAGTCATATTTTTTAGTTTATCATTGCCTAAAAACACGGATAAACGAAACCTAGCTAGATTGATTTATCGCCCCCAAAACCCCCCGTACACTATAATTCATGAAAATCATTGGACCCGTTACCGAGATTCAGATTTTAAATATATATCTATACATATAAAAGGCTTTGTCCTGAATGACTGATGGATCAACGCACAGCCTAAACCGCTGACCGTAGAGACCTGAAACTTGGAGGGTGTGTTTTTTGTATGACGTAGGCATTCGATAAGAAAGGATTTTCCGGAATTCTACCCCTAAGGGGGTAAAAAGGGGGGCAAAGTTTGTATGGGACAACGTGATTCCTTGGTCCAATCTACTTCAAATTTTGCATAATACTTTTTGACAGAATTGATGGAAGACGTGTTTTGTATTTTGTTGAAATTTATTCCCTAACGGGGTTAAAAAGGGGTACAAAGTTATTTGGCCGTTATTTGCTTTGAAGAGTTGATATCAATACTCCTTAGTGCTTTTGATTTAAATTACATTTTATTTTGACACATGTTTGAAAACTCAATCCGATTTTACTCAAAAAAGGTTGAACATACTTAAAAACATAAACAACTTCAATACTCTTTTAAATTGGAATGTCTCGAATGTCACCGGACTATTATTAGTACTTCATTTAAGGGGTTTCTAAGCTCAAAGAGGTTATGCGTTTTTTAGGTGTTTGATTTTTTGTGTACAATAATACTTAAAGTTTTCTTTTTCTACCTATCTTATCTTATACATATAAAATGCTTTGTCCTGAATGACTGACGGATCAACGCACAGCCTAAACCGCTGATCGTAGAGACCTGAAACTTGGAGTGGGTGTGTTCTTTGTATGACGTAGGGATCCGATAACATAACTTGGAGTGGGTGTGTTCTTTGTATGACGTAGGCATCCGATAAGATAAGTTTTTACTGAAAGGGTTGCGAGTCGGATTCACGCCATAAGGGTAAACCGATTGTAATGAATTTTGGTGAGTATAATACACACGCCGGGGAATGCTTCTGAGAAAGAAAAAAAGGTTCAAGTGCGAGTGAGACAGTGTCAAGTGTGAGTCGGACTGGCGTAATAAGGGTAAACCAAATGTAATGAAATTTTGGCAAGTTTTTACGCACACGCCGGGGAATGTTTCTGAGAAAGAAAAATGGTCAAGTGCGAGTCAGACTTGCGCAATAGGGGTAAACCGATTGTAATGAAATTTTGGTAAGTTGTTATGCACACGCCGGGAAAGGTTTCTGAATTAGTACAACCCTATTAGATTGTTTTAAAAAAAGAAACAACGTTCGCCGGTTCAGCTTTATTTATATATAAAAACTTTTTAATAAAAAAAAAACAACCGGCTTGAAAAAGATGCACTAAAAAGGTAAAAATAATTACTTATTTCTTAAAAATCTGATTTTAGTTACAGTTTGAAGTTGGTTTTTTGCAAGTGAAGCGTGTTATAAAGGGTACATAGAAACCAACTTCAAACTGTAATTCAGATCAGATTTTTTAAAAATAAGTAATTATTTTTACCTTTTTAGTGCATCTTTTTGAAGACAGTTGTTTTTCTTTTATTAAAAAGTTTTTTATTTTTTACTTTTGAGTGACGAAGTGCTTTTTTCAAGGGAAAGTTATTTGGATGACAAAGGTATTTTTTTAAGTATTGTCTAAAAACTAAACTACTTAATCGATTTAAATAAAATTTCTATGGGACCAACTCGCAAGTATATCCTGTCACGTATAATAAAATCACGTAACTCGGTTCATAAACAAAAAAGTTATGGCTGAACATCCATAAAAAATAAATATACAGTCGAATTGAGAACCTCCTCCTTTTTTTGAAGTCGGTTAAAAAGAAGAAATTGACTGGCTGACTGACTAATCGATCAATGTACAGCTGAAACCGCTGTGTCTAGAAGCATGACATTTTGCACAAACGTTCCTTAAATGACGTAAGTGTGCACTAAGAAGGGATTTTTGGAAATTAATCCCCTAAGGGGGTAAAATATGGGTTGGCAGTTTGCATGGAAATGAAACTTGGCTTAAACGTTAAAAATTAAGATTCACGTGAATTATCGGTTTTGAATTTTTTTTCTCTAGACGGCAAAATAGAGGATGAAAATGTGTATGAGAATTCCGATTTTTTCTTTAAAAGCTTTATTTAAAAAAAAAAAATACGCAGACGAAGTTGTGGGAATAAGCTAGTATACATATATACAAGAATTGCTCGTTAAAAGGTATAAGATGTCGAAATGAGAAATATAAAAGAATTGCAGATTATTTTTCGCTCTATATCTTATTTAATAATAAATAATCAACCCAGATACCTTAAAAAATTCTGCCAAAGTTCTCATATTATAATTGTACGTACACGTTGACTCAAATAATGTCTGAAAACCTTCTTATAGAAGGGACGCAGTATAGAAAATTGGCTCTTTATATTTTAACTTTTACGCTTCCTGACGAAATATCGCTAAATTTACGTTCGCGAAGCCATAAATCTTAACTTTTTGTATCTTGCAACAAATGACTATGAACTTTTTTTCTAAATCATGTAAGTTTCAATATTATTTACAGTTAAGAAGAGTGGTTAAAAGTATTGTGGCAGTAAGAGAGGAAGTTAGCATAGACTGCCAGACGGAGCTTGTTGGTACTCTTTATATGTACAATGAATAGTCATTTCAGTTACAAAAACATAAGAGTGTATTTTAAAAACCTTTAAATTATATTGAAAAAATAATTCTTGGTATTCGTTTGACGGATGTTGCATTGCATTGATAAATTACAATACAAATGATATTTATGTTAATATTCTACAAATATTATAAATGCGAAAGTTTGTTTGTCTGTATGTCTGTTTTTCTTTATAAGTCACTCATACATGGACCGATTTAGATTAAATTTGGTATAGAGATAGTTTAAGTCCCGGGGAAGGACAAAGGATAGTTTTTATCCCGAAAAATTCAGAAGTTCCCTCGGGAATTACAATAACGATAAGTTAAAGATTAGAAGATATAGAATCCCACGTTGATAACCAAATAAAGGGTGGATGGAGCCGCTGGTAAAATTATTATTTACCGGCTATTCCATTAATATTTAGTTAGTTTAAATGTTTAGTTGTTTGTTACTCAATCACACTTGAACCACTGGATGGATCGGGAGGAAAAATTGCACACAAATAGGTTAGGTCCTGGTATAGAACATAGGCTATTTTTCGTTTCGGGAAACTCAAAAGTACCCACAGGAGTAACTATAACCGAATTTAACGAACAAACCACACTTTCCTTTAAGACTACAATATAGGCTAGATCGCTTTTTTACGCCATTCTTGTGCATATTTTGTAGCATTTACGGGATTGAAAAAAATATATGTTTTATAACTTGCTTTCGTCTAGTGAATTACCTTACTAAATAATTTTTATTTATTGTATTTAATGAAATAGAAAATCTAGAATTGACCATTGTTTCAACATTTACAGTATGTATTGCATTCACTTGTACTGAAAGTGAGTTAAATAATTATAATTGGTTATTATCTAGTGCAATGCAAAGGAGGTACCGCAGGAGCAACTTCCGTTGGGAATATTTTTTGTAAATTTGAGTATTTACATATGAAGATATTTATTGCGTCATTAAAAACAATCAGTTTTTTAGCGATATTTGCTCACACTCTTTTCAGATCTTAGTCATGACGTGGCGTATCGATTGATATGGTCACGAGAGCAATTCGGTCCATTGATTCTTGAGATATCGAGGAGCAAACAAAACTAACCTACATACATACGTGATACACACAAACAGACACACACACACACACACACACACACACAAATATCACTCTAATTCTGATTTGAAAAATAATGGCAAACGATTCTCCAGTTCCCTAAACATATAAAGAAAACGCAAATTTAGCGATTTCGATTTTCATACCTATTATTGTAACTTCTGTTAAGAGAAGTTAAAAATATGCGTTTAGGTCCATACAAAATATTTTAAGTTTAACGGTACATATTACTTACAAAGCAAATTTTTTTTTATATCATAGTAACTTATATGACATTGTGTGATGGTTTATAGTACATATATATGCACAAAAATTAATAAAACTGAGTTCTACGTGGAATATATTGCTCTAGAAAACTTCCTTATTATAATCAAGGATGTGCCGCAGAAAGGTATCCCACTTTGAAACTGATAAAACAATAAAATATGGATTACAATCATATCGTCTCCTTTATTTTAAGGATTCATATCTATATGGCAAAACTAAATTTGAAGGTTTTATCATCTCCGTTCGTCTATCCCTATGAACGCTTTCTGATTTTGCCATATTTCTATCGACTTTAGTTAAATATTACCTGTGGATGACTCATGTGAACCCATCCCATTGTGTGGAGTACGGAGTATCATTAAATACGCATTAAAAAACATACAATTTTTAAGAGACCTTTTCGAAATTATAATTCCTCAAAATTTTTAAACCATGAGGTCTAAAAACCAGATTTAAATAACATTTTTTATCAAAGTTTTATCAATACTTTTGTACAGGACTGTATTACTCCAGACAGGGCGGCGAGACATTCCGGCGCCAAGTACAACGAACTCTCGAAAAGAAACATTCCGAGTTTTTGCAGCCCCTTATTTTATTTATTTGTTATGATGTAATTAATCCTTGTTACAACTTTTTTTTTACATTTGGATTTGTTGCATGAAAGTATGTTTATACTTTTTTTTTATTATTCTAGTATATTGGCGTTTTGTTGACCGACAGTATGCACATTATGCGTTTAATGTCAATAATCCAACCAAAGAAAATGAGCCAAGATTTGTACAGTGTGTCACACAAAATTTGTGCCTTTTTAACGGGGCTGGATTATGACATCAAACGCATTGAAGCAGTGAACAGAACGCACCTTAGGTATAATTTACTGGTCATAGATGTGGACTTACATCTATGATACCGGTAGGTACTCATGGATATGTTAACTATGGCGGCGCAACTGTTCCCAGCAGCAGTAAAATCTAGATTTGGCGCAAAAAAATTACTTTCAAAGTCAATTTTTTTTTATTCAAATTAGAATTTTACAAACACTTTTGAATCGTCAAAGTTATGAAATACTATTTTTTCATATGACGAACTAAACTTAATTATTTTTCTTGTGTTATTATCAAAAAGTTTAAAAACAAAATAAGTGAGGACTCATCTGGCAGAGTTGTAGAGGTAAATTTTACTTCATCGGATATATTACATGCAAGAAATACAAGAAACAGTTTATTTTACCAATATCATGGGAGTAGATAAAGTAGTGTATGAAACTGCATATAACTAGGTATTCAAACCTTTGGCTCGTCCCATAAACCCACACTCGTGTTTAATACCCCTTATTATAAGTATGACAGTTTCATAAACTACATTTTAATTTTAATGAAGTTTGTAGCATTTATACGAATTAATAATATTTTAAACGCGTTTTTATCATTTATATCGCTATAATATATACGCCAAAGACATGAAAATTTATGAAATACTACTAAATTAATTAATAATTAGAGTTTTACGTAATTCATACATTAAATAAATTCAAGAAATAAATTAAATTATTCATTGGCATTTTTAAGTTCCAACGGAGCCCTATTACTAAGCCTACGCTCTCTGTTGTCTGTCTGTCTGTTAATCTGTCCAAACATTAAAGAGCTCTATCTTTTAGACCGAAATAGGTAAAAGCTTGAATTATTCACAGAATTTGTGTTATAATAGGAGAGAAGTGAAAAGTTTAAGGGGGGTCCTCATACAAGAAACACATTTTCGTTGTTTTGGCTCTATCGTTAAAACAGTTATAATACAACCTTCAAACTTGCAGTGAAAAATAGTGTCAACTCTAAAGTATAAGAACAAATAATAAAAACCGGCCAAGTGTGAGACGGGTCCGAGCCATTACCATTTTAAATTACCGGTACAACGCCATAACTACTGTTAGAGAAACAGTAACACATTCGTTTGTTAGAAACAATATTCTAAGTTAAGCAACGTCGTTTTTGTTTGTGTTTGTATATTACGTAAATAGTGATAGGTACGGAACCCTTGGTGCGCGAGTCCAACTCGCACTCGGGCGGGGTTTTTTTAAATGACATATTTTATATTTATTTTGATAAACAATACACGCCCTTAAGCAGCAAAAATTATTAAGTCATATAAATATTTAATGTCGTTCGTACCTGATGTCGTTTTACTTTATGATTATTTTTTTTCAGATTTACCCTTAAAATTAACAGTATAATAGTTGCTTTCGAGGATGTCATTTTTGCGAATGTGAGTATTTTTTAACACAATAGCATACATATCACTTGTTATAAGAACAAACTTTGTGCCATTACATTCAATTACTTTCTATACGACAAGAAAAATAAAATCAACGAAAAAATTAGTACCTGGTATACTTTTTTTTCCTTTTAAGGTACTTGCATAATAAAATTATAAGAAGCATGCATGGTATTAAATCAAATGCAATTAAGCGCCATCTGGCGAAAATATGTCGCACTTATTTCCAGTCTTTAATAATGCAAGTCCATACATTATACAAGGAGTTACTAAAAATACTACAATATGATAACAGTTTTGATTTCCTAATTTCAAAATTAAAATATGGGAGTATAAAAAGTACATTTCAAATAATTTAATTCGCCATACAATAACAATTGCTTAAGTAATGAGTGTCTGTAGGGAGCTGGCGTTAATCAAGCTGATAATTAATGAGAATTAATGAGCCCATAGGGAGACACGGCTCGGCTCGGAGAACTACCTGTGTCCAATTTTAGAAGTAGGTTAAAACATAAACAATTATGGTTTTGTTTTGCACTGAAAATATTTTACAATTTACTTATAAAAAAAATACTTACATACGCTGCAAAATGTTTAATATCCTATAATAATATTGTATCGACTTTGTCAAAAGGCTTTTGGGGATTGAAGTTTTAATACTTACTAGAACTTCCATTTGTTCCTAAACCCTTGAAACTAGTTATTTATACAATTTTTGACAGCATTTAAATAATAACTATCGCTGAGTAATATGTAACAAATAATTATTTTTTAGTTAATACAAAACTACTGTTAAAACAAATGTATGTACTTGTTAAAGGACACCGTTTACGTTTTATAACAAAGTGGGCCTAAATCGGCCAACCAAAAAAAAAGAAAAACCACCATTGTTAGAACTTTAGCGCAAAATTTTTAACTATGGCATCACATCTGTACTAATATTTTTTAAGTTTACAAATTTTGTTTTCCATACATTTTGTTCTCAGAGATTTTTTGTCGTAGTAAAAATGTCCTTGCTGACATTCTGCTATTTATTTCTGACCATATGGCATACTAAAATAAATAACTTCTTAAAAAAAAGTTAAATCTGCCGAACGATTCAGCGCCTCTTTTCGCCATTTATATTTAAAAAATTACTATCAAATATACAATCAGTATCAAAACAATGGTCTAAAAATCTATAACCTAATATTGTAAAGATATTAGGAAAAAAATCGAAAAACATTTTTTGTCTATCTAATACCATTCAATGGTACATACATACATATAACAATTGATGACGCCTATCGAATTCTTACAAACGAAATACAAATAACACAGGCCACTGCTTACACCGACGCTTTTTTTTCATTTATGCAACAAGAATATTTGTAACCAAAACATAATACGAAATTATTGTATAGGTTACTAAAAATGCATATTTTTAAATGTTAAATGCATACCTTTAAATGTTAAAAACAATACAAATGTAGTGGTAGTTTAGCTAAGCTTTAAGGCTACAGGTGTCAAGAAAATGCTAAGCCAATTACAAAGAAACATTAGCGGTGTAATTTTAAACTTATTCAAATTTTGTATACCCAAAAAGTTATGTAGTTTAATACCAGTAAATGCCTGACAGTCAATATAACGGTGTGATATAAAGCCTATAATGCAGTACAAATTGTGTACCCGTAAGTTAATTTAGTTGAGTGGATTTGCTCATGTATTGTTGTTGGTTGTATTGTATATCGTCCACCTACCGACAACTTGATGGTATTAAATTCCATGAGTTCTTTGAAATTCGGATTTTATATAATACTAGCTTTTGCCTCGACTATGCCTGTGCTAATTTCCGTCATCGATCGATTCCAACTTTATTTTACTGAGTGTAAGCTATAATGAATACATTTTACACCAATCATGAATCATGAATAATGAAATTATTTTTAGATAATGGCGGTATCACACTGGTTACCAAAATAAGATTTGATTTTACATTTTTTTTGTTTGTAAATTCACTCGATACTCGTCTTCATTAAAGTGAAAAGATTATTGCGGGCTATACATAATATGTATGTACATTTTGTAGGAAATTTTTCTTAAATAAGTTTGTGTGTGAATTATTCATTAAATTATAGGTTTTTGTTTTTAACCCTGGACAAAAAAGGACATATCTAGCTTTGACGTGTATCTGGCACTGGTGTGAAGTCGGTTCATTCGTTTTGGCGAATATAATTTTTTCGTCATCGAGTATTCGCTTTAAACTATAAAAATAAATAACTAAATTATAAATTACATTATCTGTTGAGTCGTTTAAAGCCCTTTTCTATTTGATCTAAGGGTTTTTTTAATATCACTAAGGTAGCAAACACGCTTGCGGTCCGCCTGATGGTAAGCGGTCACGCCAAGTGTTGTCAGTGCCTACTTAATTATGCCAGGGAAGTTTTGAAATGTACTTAAGTTGATTCAACAACTGGTGTCTGTGTAAACAGACCGATTGAGCTGGAGCTTTGACAACGCGATTATTCAGTAATTTGCATGAGGACGACCCAGACCGCGCTATTTACAAGTCAAAACCCCTGGTCCCTGGAAGCTACAAAGCTACTTATGTATTCTGCGATACACATAACTGATAGAGATTCAAATTATTGACAACTTTGAAGCAGATGGTTGTAGTTCAGCGACAGACGGTACCACCACAGTACGCACGAGCCCGACTCGCGCTTGACCGGTTTTAATTATTTTGGTTTGACTGATAATTATTTTTAGCTTGTAAGTATTGCCGTTTTTACGACTGAGCAAAAACACCAAAAACCTTTTTCATGTATGGTGACCCTCTAAAACATTACTTTTTGTTTTTGTTTTCGTCCGCCATCATAACACATATTCTGAAAAAAATCAGGATTCTATAAACTTCGGCCTCAAGTAAACCCTTTAAATATCGAACAGACACTGTCAGACAGACAGACAGTGTAGTCTTAGTAATAGGGTTCTGTTGGCTTGCAACGCCAGGGGCATCACTCGTGCGTTGCCGACACTCCAAAAATATAATAACTTCTTTCTTGAAGAACCCCATACTGTAGTCCTTAGAGAAAATCTTGGCAGGGATCTCATTCCAGAACCCAAGCGTTCGCAAGAGGAAGTTCCTCTGGAACCGCACTGTACATGACAATTTAGATTCTCACAGCCCGTCGTTGAACTGAGTCAAATAGACCAAGCTAGTATCCGGGAGCACCCGCCCAAAGGTGGCAGCAATACTTCATATAGGGCCGGACTTGCGACTTGTAAAGCAGCAACCTTTGCCCCGACGTGAACCTTCACTCTGTTTTTCGAAGCCAGCTTCACCTTGTTTTGCAAATGTTCCCGGAACTCAACATAGATCTGAGAAAATTTATGGACAAATATAGTTACTGGTTCGAGAACTGAGCCACAAACGATGGTGGGCGTTTAAGTCTCCCAAAATAACTAATTCTGCTGTAGGATATTACTCTAGAACTTTGTGAGTCGTTAAATTATGAGCAACTTCCACAGGTCCGAACGATTTGAAATTCTATTATTTCATTGTTATTGCAAGAATAAAGTTACTTTAACCTGATGCTGCAGCATCATTTGGAATCTGCAGGATACCCAACTAAAAGCAGAGGTATCATATTTGGGCTTGGAATTTGCAGGATACACAACTTACAGCAGAGGTGTCATTTTTGGACTTGGAATCTGCAGGATATCCAACTTACAGCAGAGATATCATTTTTGGGCTTGGAATTTGCAGGATACCCAACTTACAGCAGAGGTATCAAGTTTGGGCTTGGAATTTGCAGGATACCCAACTTACAGCAGAGGTATCATGTTAGGGCTTGGAATTTGCAGGATAACCAACTTACAGCAGAGGTGTCAAGTTTGGGCTTGGAATTTGCAGGATACCCAACTAACAGCAGAGGTGTCATGTTTGGGCTTGGAATCTGCAGGATATCCAACTTAAACTTAAACTAAAATTCTAGCAATCTTAACTCGTTTGGGTATGCCATCACCCTACCATTGATATAGACTTGTGTTATATAAATTTGATAGTGAATATTTTGAAAGACCCTTTTAAATCTATTTGTCTGTTTGAATTAAATATATTTAATTATACAACAAAAAAAATGAAACATTAATTTAGAAATTCACTAGAGTAGTAGAGAGCGGAGTTACTGCTTGGTGGTGGTATATATAATAATATATATACACATATATAACTACATAACTACAAAATAAGAAATACAGAAGAATTGCACTGCAACAAACACAAATCAGAGTAAAAATCTATAAACTTACAAACCAAGGAATATAAAAGTTTATGGTAAGAGTAAGTATCTTTAAGATAAGATTTGTTTAGGATGAGACTGCCAACAAGTCTAATCTTCAAAATTACAGTTATTGGCAATCGAAGGGTATGGGGTGACAAACGGATAAATTGGAAACGTTTTTTTACGTAAACGTTTAATAATAGTATGTTGTAAAGAAGTGTGAGAACGTGAGTATTCCGGCAAATGCGAATTGGGAGCCACTTGTTAGTTTGTTATTACATAACGTCAAAACCATCCGGGCCTAATTTTTAGTTGATATAGTTCGAGGCCTAAGTAAGACATAGAATATTTTATCCTGCTTGAGAGTTCCCTCAAGAATATTTTTTCCATGGGTGATACTACGGGACACTAAGCTATCCTTATTATTAAAAAATTCATCAGATAGTTTACTCTATTCAGTAATCAAGCTAAGACTGACTAAACTGACAACTGAATCTAATAACAGTCTGCAAATTATTTAAATTTAAAATTTTAAGATTGTAGGAAATAAAAATAATAATTTCGAGTAGATTTTTAAAAGGTTATATCCTAAATAAAGTTATGTTTTAACGGAAACAATAGGGTGAACTAATATTTAGCACAGAAATAGTTGTAGGGACGAAAGACAAATGGTAAGTTTTATACACAGCTAGAAAAACAGGTTATTATATTCCTTTTACGTTACAACAGTGCAACAGAGCAACTTTATTTCTTGCACATAGAAAGCTGGAGGGACAAAGAATAGTAGAATACTTTTAACTAGATTACTGTAGATGAAATTACTGTAGGAATCCTACAGCGATGGCGGAATTCAGTTGCAAAAGCTATCTAATAAACTCATATTTTAGTTTTAAGAAATACCGATTTTATGTAGTCATTAAATGAAATCTGCCGTAACGAATGTGTTCGGTGAATGTGTTTGAACAACGTACGTGGAGACAGGGCGAGAGAAAGGCAGTAGAATAGAGTTATTCAATCGTTAAATTTACTCGTTATATTCATGTTTGATAATTTGAAAATAAGCTATTAGTAAATTGAGCTTTAGATAAGACGAATATTAATGAGTTATTAAAGCTAGCTGGCGCCCAGCGATTTATTGGATTCCATCCCACAGAAACTTTTGCAACTGTGCGTGGATTTTTCATATATTTCTCTAGGATTGCAAAGCAAACAGCGAAAAGTTTGTAGAGTGCAATATGAGTTTAATATTTAGATAATATCAAATTTTCAAACATTATAATGAAATAGAGTAAATTTAGCAAACAAGTTTTTAAGATTATTTTTTACCTTCTATTGTTTTTTTATCATTTTGAATAGCAGATTTAATTTAAAACTTATTTTTAAGTCTCCAATAAAAACGGAACACGTAGCGTCATCTGTGTCTGTTTGTCTACCTGTTGGTCTAACAGAGTATTTTTCTAGTGATATATCCTCATAAAAAAAAAAAAAATGAAAAAATAATAAATTATCATATCTATTAGGTGTATTAATTATTTTGTTAGAACAAGTTTTCAAAGTCATTTGCTAGGAAATTTTATATGTCTATGAATATGAATCTCAACTCAAGCAAAATACGCGGGAAACCATTCATCACTAAGCGCCATCTAGCGAAATCATGTCACACCCTCACTTTTTAGTACGGTTAACTAGTAATTGCTAGTGTTGAAAGGACATACATTATGAAACGAGTTGGTGGATAAATACTACTATTGTAATACCAGTTTTGATTCCTAAATTTAAAAAATTAAGAATTGAAGTATAAAAATACTATAAGAAACATTTTTACCAAAATTTAATGTGTTAGAATGTCTATGAATATGAATCTCAACTCAAGCAAAATATGCGGGAAACCATTTATCAATAGGCGCCATCTAGTGAAACCATGTCACACCCTCCCTTTTCAGTACGGTGTACTCATTGCCAGAGTTTTAGTGTTGAAAGTACATACATCATGAAACGAGTTGCTGTATAAATACTTCTATTGTGATACCAGTTTCGATTCCTAAATTATAAAATTAAAGTTCTAGAGTATAAAAATACAATAACACACATTTTTAACAGAATCTATTCATAAATGTTTAAGATATCAACCATTTGTAATTTCCAGTAGTAACTATAACTAAACTAAAAAGGCATTCAACAAAGCAATTGCACTATCTTTTTACCTTTCATACTATAGAACCCTGAGTCAACATGAAATTGGTCTGGTTTTTTTTTTTAAATTTAAGTAATTTTTATGGCAATATTGACAGACGATTTTTTTTTTTATGGCATTAATAAAAGCTTTTGTCTGTAGTCACCATTCAACCATTTGTTATCAAAAATAATTAATACTAATTACCCTTTACAAACGGGAGGGTAAATGAGATAGCATGACTTGCATTCAGGTTAAATAAGCTACAATAGCTGCTATGCAAGGAAAATATAACATGTATTCATTGTAGTCTATATACACAATATTATAACGCTGGTTGTGTGTATGTATGTATTTTTTTAAATTTATGGATACTGCTTCGGAATATGGTTCAGTGCTTTTATAATATTGTGTACCTCGCACGTCCCCACTGATGGAACACGGCCTACCCTTACCGAAGGTGATTTTAGGCCGTAGTCCACTCGCGGGCCTAGTGCGGATTGTGGACTTCGCATATGTTTTTTTTTTGACATATGCAGGTTTCCTTACTATGTTTTGCTTCACCTTTAAGCCCGTCGTGTGAATAATCAATGTACTTGAGATATTAAAAAAATACTCATTGGTACACGTAGAGATCGAACCTCCGCCACTCAGGACGCAAGGTGAAATTGAAACCTCTAGGCCACCACGATTTATTATGTACCTACTAGGATATTATTCTTTTTTTTTATTACAGTTCCGATCTCTTCGTTATTAAATTATTTAGAAAGAAATTAAACAAACTTCAACCCTGTGATTTTTTTAATTAATTACCTAAAAAGGAAGAAAATAAAAGTATCATCTTTTAAAAATTCTAAAGTAAATATGTCAACTATTTTTTTACCTTTATTGAATTATTATTTTGACTTTGCAAAACTGTGCAATTCTGACAATATTATATATATACGGGACGAATTGATAACCTCCTTTTTTGAAGTCGATTAAAAAGGAACGTATATCTTTACACGAATTTAATATTAACACCATAACTTACGTTAAAACAACATTTTTTACAACGAGCCTCTTCGGGATGACTTAGAGAAAAACTTTGGCGTATTCCACGGAACTTTTAAAACTTTGGACAGGGCTTTTATTTATTGTTATAGGTCAATATTGTCTGTATTCACCCATTCTTGATAATATGATTTTTTTTTCAATGTAAATTCGTCGGTTTTATACCACATTATTACATTAAGTGTCTTAAATGAATTTCGACATAGATATTTTCTATCGGGTGTATGTTTAGAAAAAATACCAGTGGCTCAGTTTGGAGTGATACTGGTTATTGGGAGTGATACTGGTTATCAGTAGCACAGTTGGGAGTGATACTGTTTATTGGGAGTGATACTGGTTATCAGTGGCTCAGTTGGGAGTGATACTGTTTATTGGGAGTGATACTGGTTATCAGTGGCTCAGTTGGGAGTGATACTGGTTATTGGGAGTGATACTGGTTATCAGTGGCTCAGTTGGGAGTGATACTGGTTATTGACTGAAGGAGCGTGGGTACAGGATAGAAACTTTAAGTTTGTCTTGAGTCTGGCTGTTTTCTATGTAAAAATATATGTATTTGCTTACAAAAAAATATTCAAGTATGTATATTATCCATAGTTGGTTGTGAATTAAATAACCCTTTGTGGTTTATCTAAAAAAAAATAATTGCAAAAGTGAGCCAAAAAAACGATCGCCTTTGTTTCGTAGCTTTGTAATAACATAACACACTGTAGTCTAATCACAGCTATATTACAATGGATTCCTTATTGCATAAAGCACTAAATAAATAAATAAGCACTAAAGTGAAGTGAGAGAGGTATTAATAATAGAAGATGCGTTCCGAAGGTTCTTGTTAATATTGCACACTTTAATTATAGGGGAGTAGCTGTAAGCCAGCCTGAGTGGGGACGAGTGTAACACCTTAGTTGAGAACTTAGGCCAACAGTCATTAAGAGTCAGGTTTACAAGTTATATATTTTACTAGCTTATGTCAGCAGCTCCGCTCACCCTAAACTTGAATATCTTCCGTCACCTTGATTTTACTAAAAAAGGTTGCTATAGCAAGCTATAGCTGCAGATATTGTTTGTTCCAGTAGAATTTGGTTGTAGAGTTATTCCGCGGAATTTTCCGAGATAAATGTAGCCTATTTCCTTATCCATGTCTTCAACTATATTTATGAAAGTTTCAGCTCAATTGGATGCTCTTTTGCGGCGTAGTATTGAGACAATTTAGATTGCGTAACAAACGTTATATTTATTCTCGCATGATTTTTTTTTTGTTAAAAAGTAGCCTTTGTGCTATTTTAGGGCATAATCTATCCCTGTGCTAAATTTCATCCAAATCCGTTCAGCAGTTCTGGTGCAATTGAGTTACAAACATACATCCAAACTTTCGCATTAACTTTGTCATATAATAGCAAGCAAATTAACAAAACTTCGCCTGAGGTTCACATTTGATTATTTAGCAAATATTTCTGATATCAACTTAGTGGAAGAAAAAAATCTAAGTATATGAAACCTGCACGATGAAAATGAACGTGTAAATTTTACTGTACCTATGAATATTTATATATATTTGGTTTTAGTTGAAATAGAAACAGTCGGTTTTCATACTATAACGAGCTATCCCGTCAAACGATGGTTCACGATAGCTTACTCTTGAAAAAATGCTATAAACTGTATGTACACAAACTCTACCGCATGTCTCATCTCTCCTCCCTCTCACGCCTGTACCCGCCTCTCCCCCATCTCCCCTATTTCGACTTGCTGCGCTTAATACACACCTTATTTTTGTTTTTTTTTTTTTTTGAAATCTAAATGTAAAGTAAAATTCACGGAACTTCGGAGATTATGGCAAAATTCATTTTGTAAGAAAACAATCTGCGGCTTTAACACTTAATTATCTTGTGGTAATTAACAATAGATATATGTTTATTAATAACTCGAGCGGTGAGTACTTACTTGTACCATAAATTTTGGCCCTTGAGAACGCGAGACCCGAGTAGGTACTACAGAATTTTCCGCAATAAGCTCCCATACTTTTTCCGAGATTCATCTGATATCTTTTAGATTCCTTTTTGCCAAAAGATAGGTTCTGCAAAAACTAACTTTCCCCGAATCGCATTAAATTATTTCTTATCCATACCAAATATATTTTTCTTACGTTCATGTCATAAGGCGTTTATAAGTTTTTTATGAAGTTGGTAGGAGTGCCTCTCAGTTTAATATATCGCCTCATCTGAACACTCGGCGCGCAATATTACAAAATTATATTCTTACTGTTGGAAATTGGGATTAACTTTTCAGAGTTATGCATGGAAAATTTAAACCCGAACGCCACAGCCTAGTTATTTATGTATGAATATTAGATATGTTCACATATAGTTGGCGGCTCCGTGGCTAAACTTAGAGACATGGTTTCGATTCCAGGACAGGACAGACATTTATGTGATAAGCATTTGTGCTATCTTTAAATATTCATATAGATATATAAATTTAGTGTGTGTTTTGTCAAAAAATATTTATTTACTTCATTATGTCTATAACTAAATTAGATAAGATTAGATATTTTTTGTCTTGAAAGAGTGTAGATGTCTTCTAATCTGATTGTGTTATTAAATTTTTATAATTAAATATATAAGTAGTGATATATATATATATATATATATATATATATATATATATATATATTTATTTGTATCTGTTGTCTGTTATACATAGTAAAAGCTTTGCTTAGCATGTGTGTTTTGTCAAAAAATATTTATTTACTTCATTATGTCTATAACTAAATTAGATAAGATTAGATATTTTTTGTCTTGAAAGAGTGTAGATGTCTTCTTATCTGATTGTGTTATTAAATTTTTATAATTAAATATATCAGTAGTGGACTTTTAAAGTAAACAATAAATCCATTTTACAACCTGTGCATTTAAAAAAAAATCATGTAAACATACTTATATCAAACTTTTTTATTTATACCACTAAGGTGGCAAACAAGCACACGGTCCGCCTGATGGTGAGCGGTTACCGTAGCCTATGTCCAATCCAATAACTTCTTTCTTGAAGAACTTCATGTTGTAGTCCTTAGAGAAAACCTTGGCAGGGAGCTCATTCAACAACCCAAGTGTTCGCGGAAGGAAGTTTCTCTGAAACCGCACGGAGTACGCGACCATTTCGGTTCTAAAGTATGAGAATGAATTCCCTGCCGATGGCGAGCGGTGCGATGGTAGAAAGTACCCGTGGGCATCATTGGGAACCATTCCTAAGAACACATAAGTAATAAGTATAGCTATTTTGTAGCAGCTTTACTCAATTATTTGAAAGTTTTACGGTTTTATTTCATATTGTATATATACCTATTGGTAAATAATCTTTTTCATCACAATTACTCGTTAACAGTTTCATCACGTGCGGGTAAAGCGAGTGCTAAGACCTTAATTACTCCCACGGGCTTTTTCTTTGTAAATTTTTACTTTTGTCTAAGCAAACCGGGCGTGTATATGAACTTACTTACTTACGGGTGGTAATGACGCGCTTATTCTATCAAGTATTTAAAGTCGCCTGTTAAAAATATGAACTACACGCACACTACCAGCGAGCGATTACACGTTTTAGCTTCAGCCAAAACTTTTCAATTTATAATTTCTCTACATACACTTATGTCTCCACCTGGTGGTGGCGTTTTTTTTTTACTTCTATTCCCGACATTCAAATTAGGTTTTGGTGAGTTTATTTATTTATTTACCTTATATTTTTATTTATTTACTCCCATATGTGATGAAAAATATTGCGTGAAACACGGGCGGTACGGAAATTACAAACTCGACTCATTAAAGCCTTCGGCTTCTAAATAGCCTCTCGTTAGTAATTTTCTCCTTACCACCCATAATACACAATGTGCTATTAAAGTATTGTTAGAAGACTCCGTTCTATAAGCCGCATCTAAACATCGCGCCACGAATAAAATACTTCGTTTATTCATTATTAATAAAAAATATTATAAATGGAAAGTTTGTATGTCTGGATGGATGTTTGTTACTCAATCACGCTTTAACCACTGGACGCATCGGAATGAAACTTGGCATACATATAGGTTGGGACCTGGAAAAGCATACAGGCTACTTTTATCAAGCAAAATTCAAAAGTTCTGGCGTGAAAAACTATAACAGAGTTTAAAAAACAAAAGTTGTATAATCAAAGAGTTCCACACCGATAACCGAATTCAGGGCGGGCGGAGCCGCTTGGAAAATCTAGTCATTAATAATAAAGAAAAAAAAAAGATTATTCTATATTGCTATTGCATGCATAAATATATATCACAGTGGTTTAATAAAAAATTTAACTGGAAAAAAAGGGGAATTCAGAAATATTTCCCTACGTTTCTGTTTTTTTTTATTTAGCAAATGTGATATTGAAATATGCGGTTACAAACTTGCTCAGATTTATGAATTGTTTTATGAATTAGGCTTAAAAAAATTAAGTTTATTTTTGCCAGCTTATAATCAGCATTATTGACAGATTGTAAACAGTTACTTATTGCTTCTGAAGACAAAAAGCGTTCTTGAAATCTGCTTGAATAAAGATGTATGGATTGTTTAAGGTGAACAAACATTTCCTTAATAAAAATTCAAAAGTTAGATTCAAGAGATGATATATTTAAGTTTGTACTGTTTTCTAAATGGCATGGTAGTTAAATTTTTTATATAATTATTCATAATTAATAAGAATATAGTTTTTTTTTATACCGCTAAGGTGGCAAACAAGCTTACGGTCCGCCTGATGGTAGGCGGTCACCGTATCTTACTGACGCTTGCAACAATAAGCTACGGTTGTCTCCCAGAAGTAATAGTAGATTAAGGTTAGTAAATCCATTATGTGTTGGTAATTACTGGGCCGTTGCTACCGTTACATGTCGGACCCTCATCAGTTTGTGAATTATTATATTGCTTTGAAATATGCTGATCATAGTCGTTTTACTAACAACCACTTCTTTGTATTTATGCAGCTGAGACGTTACATTTAGAATATATGCTAAATTAGCTGAATTTAAACGCAAATTTTTTTTAGCGATTTTTTTCTCCGTGAGGGCAATGGCTAAAAATTCCTAAAATAATTCTTAAGGTTATTTCTAGACAAAACAACTTTTTGCAAAAATATTTAGAAATATTTATGATTTAGGTACAAATAATATATAATTTAAATAAAAAACTAAATTATAATTTATAAAATTCTATTTTCAAATGTGCGGCCGGCATATAAAGTAATCTGTAATTTAGAGCTTATGCGTTACATTATTTTTTTTTCTAAAAATAATAAGTCTTTTAGTTTTAACAGAAAAGTAGAACTGATTTACTAATGCAAAAACAATAAAAAATACGTTTTTTTAACGACGGATTTACGAGAGTAAAATATGCTGTGACATAGGAACGAAAAGACGGTCACACTCATGAGTTATGAGTCATGACGATGTTTACCCTTTGACTACAGAACCATCACGAAAAAAAAGGTAACAAACACTTAATGATGTATTTTTATATTAAAACCTTTTACAAACGCAAAAGTGTATCCTTGTTACATTTTCACGGCTAAACCGCTGAACTAATCTCGATGAAATTTGGCAATAATACATTTCAGCTTATGGCTACTTAGAAAAAGTTAAGTGTGTGTCGGTTACTTTGCAATAATCAATGAATTACCGCGGGAATCCCACGCTGATACCTGAATTTAGCGCGAAGCTGCGGTTAAAAGCTAGTAAGAAATAAATTTAAGAATGATGTGTTTGTATTAAATAGAAAATACAAGGGAGCTTGAATATATTTATTATAATCAGGGAGGGCTTAGTGCAAAAAGCTTAAAAACCCCTGCTTAACCAATGTTCGAAAAGATACTGTACTTAATTTAAACTTGAAACTGTATATAGTTTTTTCCAAGCGTTTCCACAGGAAAGTAATACAGAATAACGACTTAAATAGAAATCTGTGAGAAATAATGCTTTTTCGTCACATTTTTTCATTTAATATTGTTTTCAAAAAGCGGTAAAACTGTTACACTCTATTACAAAAAATATGCAATTTTTTCCTATGGTTAAGAAAATAATTCCAGTGCATTGAGCTAAATTGTTAGGGTTTAATAAGTTAATGGCTTTGGATTAGATGTTGTGAGAGATGTACGTGGTTGACTGTGACTGCCTTTACCAAACTCACTGAAATCTTCGAAGTTCGTCGTCGCTCGGAGCAGGCGGAATTTAGTCTTTGGTTAATATGTTAATTTAGTAACTTGACATGTAAATCTATTTTTTATTCTTATACCTACTTAGTTAAACAATATTTTTTTAAAACAATACTTGGGGTGTGATCTACAACCGATACCGAAGCCAAAAATATAGTTTTTAGAAATTTTGTCTGTTTAACTGTTTGTCTGTATGTATGTTCGGGATAAACTCAAAAACTACTGCATGGATTTAGGCTTGAAATTTGGCACGAATATTATTAAGAAGTCGGGTCAACATATAGGCTACATTTTATCACGCTATCACCTACGGGGACGAGCAGTGAAACTTTATTTTATCAACGCATTCTGTAACAACGTGTAATCTAACGACGCATATTTGACTTGCTTCTTAATTATTAATTATTCTACCCACACATTTATTTTATGATAAAAAATCGTGTAAAGTCATAACTTAGATGTGTTATAATTTTTCACTATATAAAATGTTTCCTATTTGCTAAATAGATGGCGTTGGCGTCGAATTAGATCGCGCTATGGTTTCGTTCACATAAAGTGATGTTACAGTACAGCGTTCATGCAGACGACGTCGCAGCAGCTTGTATCATATAAGAATATAGAATATTTTGTCTCCGAGAAGTTAATAGTAGATTAAGGTTAGTAAATCCATTATGTGTTGGTAATTACTGGGCCGTTGCTACCGTTACATGTCGGACCCTCGTCAGTATGTGAATTATTATATTGCTTTGAAATATGCTGATTTCATAGTGGTTTTACCAACAATCGCTTCTTTGTTTTCATGCAGCTGAGACGTTACATTTAGAATATATACTAAATTAGCTGAATTTTAATGCAAATTATGTTTTTAGCAGTATTTTCTGCGTCGGAGAAATGGCTAAAAATTTCTAAGGTAAACTTAATGTTATTTCTAGACAAAAAATATAAATATCGATTTTCAAAAATGTACAGAAATATTTATGATTTAGGTATATTTTATAATTTAAATAAAAAACTAAATTATAGATTTCCATTTTCAAATGTGCGGCCGGCATATAAAGTAATCTATAATTAACAGCTTATGCGTTATATAAGTTTTTGAAAAAAATAAGTTTTGTATTTTTAACAGAATAGTGAAACTCATTTAATTACGCAATATTAATAAAAAAAAAAGCATTTTTTTTATTTAAATAAAAACCTAACTAAAAAAAATTAAATGAGTTAAAATCTTTAAATTAAAAGTTGAAAAGATGCGGTTGACTGAAACAGTCTTCGCCAGACTCACTGCGAACTTCGAGTAAGTTTGTCGTCGCTCGAAGCAGGTGGTAAGCACTCTTCGGGTTATACCAATTTATTAAGTTAGGAAGTTGACAGGAAAATGTTTTGCTTTATTTATACTTCTTTGTTAAATAATTATTTTTTTAAGACCTACACAAAATAAGTTATCGCAATTTATTCAAATCTGTTTGGGAAAATTTTAAACGTAAACTGGAAAATCAGTCATAGGTTTAAATTACTAGTGTTTATTTATCTTCTCGTCGTTATCTAATATATTTAAACGTAGAGGTCATCATTGAACGGCGTTGGACTGTCAAGCAAAATATATGGATGAGGGTTCCGTAGCCAAATAGCAAAAATGGTCATGACTCATAATCGTCCATCCAGCTTTATGGCTTCATTTTTCAGCTTTATAATTTTGCCTTAAACATTTCTGTCTTTGCTTTGATTCTGATAAAATTTCACAGAAAAGTTACAACAAAATGAGTACATACTTACTCTGAAAGACTAATTGAAATATAAATTTCACAATTACATATTTGTGTAGTATGTTCTAAAAAATCTATTGGAATTTATACGTAACTAGCTTTTGCCCGCAGTTTCACCCGCCTTAAATTCGTTAACGGTGTAGGATGTCAACGGCAACTTCCTAATCATAGAAAAAACTGACTCACTCTTGACGTTTTCAAGTAGCCTATGTTCTTCCCACGGCCTCAAATTATCTCCAAGCCAAATTTGTACAGGGTTCTACCGGCCCTAAATTTGGTTATCAGTGTAGGATTTCAACGACCATTCCTCAATTATAGAAAAAAAACCGACTCACACATGACGTTTTCGAGTAGCCTATGTCCTTTCTCGAGACTCAAATTATCTCCATGTCCAATTGCACTTTAATCGGTACACCGGTTTAAGCGTGGAGAGGTAACAAATAGACAGACAGACAGAGTTACTTTCGAATTTATAATATTAGTATAGACTTATAATATTAGTATAAAGATATGTTGTTAAACATAATATACATGAAATACTTTAAATCACGAAACAAAAATATATAAGAAAACGACGAGATAAAAATAAACACTAGTAAGCACTTATGACTGATTTTCCAGTTTACGAAGAAAATTTTCCCGAACCAGATTTTTAAGGAATTGAAGAAATTGAGATAACTTATTTTGTGATCAGTTCTTAAAAACATAATTATTTAACAAAGCAGTATAAATACAAAAAAAGCAAAACATTTTCCTGTCAACTTCCTAACTTAATAAACTGGTATAACCCGAAGAATGCTTACCACCTGCTTCGAGCGACAACAAAACTTAATCGAAGTTCGCAATGAGTCTGGCGAAGACTGTTTTAGTCAACCGCATTTTTTTCAACTTTTAATTTAAAGATTTTAACTCGCTTGTTAGTTATGTTTTTGTTTATATTTAAAAAAATGCATATTTTTTGATAATATTTTATTTACCATTCTGTTGAAACTACAAAACTTATTTTTTTTTTAATAATGTAACGCATAAGCTCTAAATTACAGATTACTTTATATGCCGGCCGCACATTTGAAAATAGAATTTTATAAATTATAATTTAGTTTTTTATTTAAATTATATATTATTTTTACCTAAATCATAAATATTTCTAAATATTTTTGCAAAAAGTTGTTTTGTCTAGAAATAACCTTAAGAATTATCTTAGGAATTTTTAGCCACTGCTCCCACAGAGAAAAAATCGCTAAAAAAATTTGCGTTTAAATTCAGCTAATTTAGCATATATTCTAAATGTAACGTCTCAGCTGCATGAATACAAAGAAGCGGTTGTTAGTAAAACGACTATCAAATCAGCATATTTCAAAGCAATATAATAATTCACAAACTAACGAGGGTCCGACATGTACCGGTGCTACCGGACCCAGTAATTACCAACACATAATGGATTTACTAACCTTAATCTACTATTAACATCTCGGAGACAAAATATTCTATATTCTCAAATAATATATTTCAAAAAAGTAAGCATTACACAAATTCTCAGGAAAGTTAAAAAGTTAAGTAATTGAAACGCTTTTTTTTTACTGACACTTCTCAATTTCATTTGTCACTAAAAAAAAAATTTAATCAACCTGTTTTAAAAAAATTATTTAACCAAGTAAGTATAAGAATAAGATATAAATTTACTAGTCAATTTACTAAATTAACATATTTCCCAAAGACTAAATTCACACCTGGTGCCTAATTCTAGATAGATAGAGATAATCTCAAATTCGAGATTTGTTTAATTGAGTTACTGATGGCCTGTTAATCGCGGTGATTGTTTTAGTCGATAGATCGACTAGTTTAAACTAGATACGACCATGTAAAAAAACAAAGGGGATATCGTTTGTAAATAGTTTTTCGTATTCTTAGAATCTCTCTATAGGCATATGTCGTACGCTAGCGTTCGACATGCATCGAGGGGTCGGTAGCAGTAGACATAGGAACGAAACAGCCCTTTTTGAATAAAAACGGAGGCACACGACGAGTTTTTTTAGTAAAATCGGGAATCATATGGACTCCTTTTTAAAAAAAGAGGGGTCAAAAAAACCCCTCTTGTGCCCCTTTTTTCCAAAAAGGGGTGCTTCTCTATAACTTTCCATTTTGATGATCGATAGAGTCCGTCGCCACCAGCAATATTTTTACCGAACATTTCTTTGTGACTGTATTTTTTATTATAAAATTTTAATTATTAGAATATTTTAATTATTTTAAAGAAAGAAAAGGAGATTCAACTCAAATCAAAACTATTTAGCCGTCAACTTATAACACTAATTATGACTAATTTTTATACCACTTTATAATATGCAATTTTTTTCCATGGTTAAGAAAAAAATTCCAATGCATTCAGCTAAATTGTTAGAACTTAATAAGTTAATGTCATTGGATTAGATGTTGTAAGAGACGTGCGTGGTTGACTGAAACTTCCTTTACCAGTCTTACTGCAAACTTCGAAGTTCGTCGTCGCTCGGAGCAGGTGTGAATTTAGTCTTTGGGTAATATGTAAATTGAGTAAGATGACATGTAAATTTATATTTTATTTTTATACCTACTTGGTTCAATAATTTTTTTAAATAGTTTAGGAACAAATGAAATTTAAAAGTGCCAGTAAAATAAAAAGCGTTGAAGTTACTTAACTTTTTAAACTTTCAATTAATTAATTATGAGTAATAATATTCAATTAAATAACATGTAGCATTATAGCAGGAGAAACCTAAACTAAACTTGATCCATAGTAGAAACAACCCCAAAAAATAAGAAAAAAAAAATGGAGTGCGAAAATATTAGTTATTAATTAAAGTTAAAACAGATAAATAAAAAACAAGTTTGAAAGGTTAATATTATTGTCAAAAAAAGACCTCTAAGTTGTATTTTAAATAATGTTTTACCGTAAATCCAAAAAATCTTATTTTTTTATACGAAAAAAAAAACTACTCATTGCACAGTAAAATAGCTACCTCAAATTATTATTATTTTAGAAACAATTTAAGTTCGTCAGGCATTGCTAGAGTTAGGCATTTACTTAGCGGCAAAGTGATAATAGAAAGCGCGCGATGTTAGTTTTCAGTTTATAAGATCAACCTTAAAAAATAATGCTATATAAAAAGCTATACTTTTCTATAATGATTATTTAATTTGCTGAGAGTTTTTTCTGAAATTTTAACACAATATTTAATTATGTTGAGCAAGTTTTGAGATGCTTAATGGAAAAATGTTGCAAAAATAGTTATTTTGTTGTAGGTATGTGTGAGTATTATGTTTGTACGTTTCTGTTAGTTTGATGTGCATATTTGATATTAAAATAATATTATCGTACATTGGACAACTTTTTTGTTGCGCATTATAGGATAAAATTTAATATAGTATTGATGCATATTTTCAGATTATTTTTAGTATTAGTTTTGTTAAAGATTTGGTTTGTTTGCATTAGAATATTTATTTTAATATAAAAATTATTTAATTGATGTAAATAAATTGACAGGCGATTAGTTTTTTGATGTGCTTTTAAAAATAAGTCCTAAATAATTATCTAGTATATATAATATAGTCGTCTGCTCTAACGTAGGGCGATTTTGTTTTAATTTACAGGCAAGGTTGCGAATTAACATGCATATGTTTTCTTAATATACGCTTTTAAAAAAAATAAAAAATATTATGTTTTTCAGACAATATTTTTTCATGCTAATAAAAAAATAATAATATTTACATTTATCTATCCTATAAAACGTCAGCATCAAAATAATAAGAAATAAAATGACGATATATTTAACATAGATTATTATTAAGAATGAGAACCGCATAAAGTATTTCTAACTTTAGGTATCTCCCAAGGCTTGAAAATCTCAGGAAGTTGCTACAGAAGCACGACTTAAGTTTCTTAGTAATTTACTTTATTTTTACGAACTTCTAATGTAAAGCGAACTTAGTACTTAATATTGAAATTGTAAACATTTTATTTCTTTTGAATTTTAAATTGCAACAAACTTGGATTTTGTAATAAACGAAACAAACAACTTAAATTATATTTTTAATATTTTTTTTTGTTGCTTGGGATACTTTTAAAACTAATTAATAATTTTAAATTTAAGACTTTGTTTTCGAATTTCTAATCACGTATATGAATATATATTTTGTATTAAAGGCTTCAAAACCAATGTATTTTTGTATTAATCGATTATATTATTTATATATTATTCTATGGTACTTATCTACATAATTTGTTGCAAAATGATTTTCAAGGCAGTTTAATATTATATTTTATCTATTGTGTAAAACAATTCCCTAGATTATTAAGTTTTGAAACTTGATAAAGTAGGTATTTCGAACTTTATTTTCCGAAACTTGAAAATCTTGGGAAGTTGTTACAGAACCAAGATTTAAGTTTATAAGTACATATAGTTTTCACTAAATCTTCATGGATTCTTTCATAAACCCAATGTATATTATGGATAAATAGGTTGTTTTATAAAATGTAATAATAATGTTAAAATCGGAAATATCTCATTTATCTACATTTTCGAACTAACTAAATGGAAAAAGTATTTCAGATTTTGTAAATAAAAAAAGTTTTAATATTCTCTATAATAAATAATCATTTATGTAAAATAATAAATTTATAACAGTAAACCTGTAAAACTATTTGAGAAATTGGATATAAAACTATCTTATGATCATTTTAAACTAAGACTACTGGTCTGACTGTATTTTTGACTTCAGAGGCTGGTCTGACTTTATTTTTGACTTCAGAGGCTGGTCTGACTTTATTTTTGACTTCAGAGGCTATCCATTTTATAATATTAAATATTTGTAGCACAATGTTTTCTAAATCAGTTTTACACATTTTTTTTATCTATTGTGCATAACACTCCAAAAAATAAAAAAAAAATTAAACGTTTAACAATCTTTTGGTAGAAATAATATGTCTTAAAAATTCTACGAAAAATTTTCAAATGAATAAAAGAACATAAATACCTTCAATACGAACTTTGAAAAACAATTTATAAATCCACAAAACAATTTATACACGATTGGAATTTGACGTGATCACTGATATCTCACAAATGCAAATTTTCAAAACTTTTTCGTATTTTTTGGGGTATTAAAAACGAAATTTCCCCACAGACGTCCGCTTGCACGAAAGCTCGCGGTCAACTGAACTGAATCTACTTCACATCTCCCTTTCTTCACTTTCATAAAGTCAATTGAAAGCTTTTACGGAGGACACAAAACGGCATAAGTAAACAGTTTAAAATCAAGCTAAAATAGAACCTAACTTAATACGAAACAGTTTATGTTTGCTTGCGAACAAAATTGTTTTCAAAGCTCTCGGTTGTTTGTTTGGGAGGTTCAAAGAGGCGGGAATGAGTGTGTTGAAAAAAAATAAACCAACCATGTCTCACTGAATTAAGCTTCAGGGGCGTGTTTTCAGCGAACATCTTTAATTAAAAGAGCAACTTGCTTTCATCAATGAGAAAGTTGTCGAGAAAAAGTTGAAAACATTCAAGGATACCAAGGATGTGGCTTTATAAGGTTGCTTGGTATATTAAAGTTCCTTTGAGGCTGCGGCGAGATTCGTATGAGAGGAAACCTAATTAACATAGAGTAAGTAGATTCTGTGGTACAGTGCTTTGACGCGCAAGCCTTTGTGTTTGCATTAAGATGTAGTTGAATTAATTATTATTTGAGGTCCTCTAAGATTTTATATAAAAAAATTGTTAAATAAAATGAATAACCATTCCTTATAATTAAAATAGGGTGACACTTTTATTAATATTCCGTACGTAAGACGTATACGTTTGTTTTATCGTATAACAATAAACATAGATAGCACACCTTTAAATCATTATTTTTGTAATTTCTTTAAAGCATTGTTTTCATACATTCTTTAAATCATTATATTTGTACTTTCTCTAAATTTTCTTAAATCATTATCTTTGTACTTACTTTAAATCATTATTTTGTTCTTTCTTCGTATCATTATTTTTGTACTTTCTTTTAATCTTTTTATTTACTTTCATTAAATCATTATTTTTTTTACTTACTTTAAATCATTATTTTTATAATAACATTAAATGATTATTTTATACTTTTATTTTTATACCTTTTTTTAAAAAAACGTATTTTCTTTAAATCATTATTTTTGTTTATACTGCGAAGAAATCTTAGCGACTGTTCTTGAATATTTGTATTTTTTTTTTCCATAATTGATCTGAAAAATGGATAAAAATTTAAAAAATATGTACAGATAATAATAACAAATGATAGTAAATTCTCCAACTATCATTTCAATATATTATATCACAAGAGTTTTAAGTCGTCCACAAATATAATATATCTTCACGAAACCTTTTTACCGAATGAGTTGGCCAGAGATATTGCAACAGCATACGTTTGACAACATCTTCATTTCACAAATGGCATGCTGTCCCACAAACGTGATAAGTGGTAAGCCTATCGCCATATCTACCGGGCACAAACCCAACTCTTACAAATTTTAACACTATATTGGTTAGTCCTACCAGAAATTGAACCCGGGTCATTTGACATAGCAACTTATTATAGTTTTACCAACTTCAACACGAATTTCAAAATACTAAAACGAACATTTCTTGAATCACCTTAATCCATCCGTTCACCATAATTATTTTCGCAAAGACCATAAACAAATATTGTTGGTAAACTTTTACAAAGTATTAAGGGTAGTCAAACATTGTTATAAAAAAAATATTAAGAGGTTTTTATAAGCAAGAATGTGTCAAAAATTACAATCTAGGACTTAGAAAGCATCTGAAAAACATTCTCTAATTTTGAGTTTCTTTTGAAATTCGAGAATCTTTCCAAGTAGTCGCTATCATCAGAACTTTAGATCAAGTTTAAGGCGCACTTATATTGCTAAATCTTTTGACTTATTTATGTTCTATAAACACTAACAACTATTGTGTTTCATTCCAGAAAAAATCAAAATTTCGATTTCAAGGTTGAATCTGCGCATGCGTTAAAATTTAGTCACGCCTTTGAGTGAAGGAGATGAACATCAATCTCATTCTTCAGACTATTGTAATCTCATTCAGTGAGCGAGATTGATTTCAGATAAACTTAATGACTATGAATGCAACTTTGCCACTTCTTATGTCTGTTTATAACAGGAACTATGGGGAAAAATAGTTTGCTGTTTATATTGATGATAGCAGCAACGAAACAGGATAACGATTTTATTATAGTATCGAAATGTTGGGTGAGCCAAGCTACAAATGTTCCCGAAATAGATGGGTATAATTCCCTCAACTTTGGAACTAGAAATCAAATCAGGAGGATAGTTATATATATCATAATTAACCTAAATTTTACTATCAAATCAAATCAAACAATATTTATTCAAGTAGGTTTCTTCAAACACTTTTGAATCGCCAATACAATCTAAGCAATGCTCATTTCTGCCTAAAATTTCCGACAAGAAGTTTTATAAGTAAGCAATCTGTATTAAAACACTAAGTAATATTAATTAGTTAGTAAGCTACTAAAACCAACGTTGTAATACACATGTTAATTATTATTGTTTGTTTTACCTTGTTCTTCAACTATTCATCACAATTTAAACAATGAAAAACCTTCTTGGGTAACATTAAGTAATTTCAAAACTTCCATTCCAATTTTAAAAGGCATTCACCGAGAGGCAAGAATTCATGTGGCACAAAAACTATCACAAGAAATTTCTAAAGTAATTTTAGATAATTCCAAGCAGCTTGGGAACATTTAATTTAAATTAAATGTACATGTCGCATATTTCATTATTCGATATTGTCTTTTATTTCCAAATTTTACATACTACTTGCGTTCTAGTAACTTTTGGCATTTTTCAGATCTTTTAAAAAAATAAATACCTTACAAAATATTTCGGCAAACATCTTTAATATAAATTTTGACGAAAGAACATGGTCTCAAGCCACATTACCAATAAGTTTAGGTGGTTTGGGTATCCGGATTTCTTTCTATCCCCGCATTTCTTTCTTCTGTTCATAGCAGACGAAACCTCGTTTATGGCATCTTATCTCGTTGTGGGAATAATTTCGAGGTTTCGTAAATGTCAGAAATAAAAATGCTTGGTAAGTGGCCTGTTCAAATACAAAACTACCAACCAATTTAGTTTCACAGAAACCGTGAGATGGGCCGCTCTGTCAGCTGGTATGGAATAACCTTCTTCAAACTTCGTCCAGTCTGTCAGTGCGGGCTTGTCTTTTTGCTGTTTCTCAGTGCGAATCAGGCCAATGGTTACAAGCGTTACCCTCTACAAATATCGCAACAATGTTGGATAGCACAACTTTTAGACAGTTAATCAACTTGTCTCCGTATTGGTGCAACAGTTTGTGTTCCGCATCGCTGTCATTGTGGTGAGATGGTCAACCGTTCCGGCCAGCAACGGTTGAGCCGAAAAACTTTTCTCGCGACGATGGGTAAAGGCTAAACGGAATAAAATAAAATATTCATCATTTTCATCATGATACACCAATCCACATAATTATTTCGATTCTTTAAATAATGTTTTATTAGATCTGCCAGCACCAATAACAGCCTAAATTAATATTTGAACTCAATATTTATAATTCCTGCCAGTATACCTACTATCTGCTACAAGAATAAATTGCTGTTTCGACCATATTTTGCTTAGATGCACTGAAAGAGCATCCAAACTCTTGATCGAATTACTGATTACAGACCATTTAGCCACTATAACATTTATTAACATAAAAATATATAAAAACACAAAATTCACTTAAACTGATATTCATCAAACACAAACGGAAGTTAAAAATATTATTTGACAGTGAAAACAGATTGTGCTATGGGTTGGTATGGAATCTTTGCTGATTTTGTTAAGCCATGTTGTGGCGTTTTCATAGCACAAATCACATTTATATGAAATTTAGCTTTCTGAATCGGCGTCTTTCAAAAGCCTTCAAAAAAGCTATAATTTACAAAAAATGACAAAAATTCATCTGACAATTATAGACCCACATCAATCCTGACCAGCCTATCGAAGATCTTGGAGAGAATCATGAACAAACGACTAATAAATTTCCTAGAAAATCATAGTATAATTACCACAATATCTGTAAAAAATACCAACTATGTTATTGTGCTAAAATAAATTTAATTTAAAAAGCTTTGTATCAAGCAAAGTTTATACAATAGGTAACACTGCTTTGTTGAGCCTTTCCTGGTTTTTGTTATTTTGTCATAATTTCTGAATTTTCAGTAAAGTATTGTGGTTTTACAGAAATTATATCGTTAGTCGATATTCATGCTGTAATTCATACAGTAAAACTAAAGCATGCATCTTGGATATTAACTGACATACGTGATTCCATGGCCAAACGGGATTCATTTCGGAGATTTAAAACGCACCGATGTGATGAGAATTGACTTTCCTATACGAAATACGTACAGTCATTTGCAAAAGTCCATACATAGTGTAAAGGTTAAAATTGCGTGGAGCCATTCTGTGAATCTCGTACTCACACATTAACATTATCAGAACTGTCAATCATATTAACCTTAAATCGACAAAATTAGCTTTAGTTTTCTATATACTAAATAAAGGAACCAGTTTATTTAAACCGTCTTATACCTTTTAGTTTCATAACCTAACAAATTAATTTGGTGTAAACTGCATTGTCGTTCTGCATAGGTATTGTTTATTTCGCATATCTCATATTGACAGACTGTATCTCATGAACCGTGATAGTTAGACAGTTCAAAGTTTCACAGAAGATGTATTTCTGTTGCAACTATAGAAACAAATACTAAAAAACAGAATAAAATAAATATTTAAGGAGGCTCCCATACAACAAACGTGATTTTTAGCTAGATTTTGCTCGATATTGATAACGGCAACAGGTAGACTTTCAAAATATTTACAGAATATTTAGTTATATGATTACTTTAAAAATAAATAATTAAATTAAAATAAAACAAAACTTTAAGGGGGAGTCTCGTACAACAAACGTGATTTTTTGCCGTTTTTATAGATAATGGTACGGAACCCTCCATGCGCGAGTCTGACTCGCACTTGGCTGATTTTTTAGTATGTAGTATAACCTCCATTATTTTCAATTACAGCAAGTGATCGCCGTCGCATAGATCCGACTATATTAGAACAGATATCTGTTCCTCTAATGTTGTCCCAAATTTCTACACAGTGAGCCTCTAATGACTCTGTAGTTCTTTTATTTCGCATGTCCTATGTTTGCACCATCAAACCCCATAGGTTATCTATGATATTTAAATCTGGTGATTTTGAAGGCCAAGGAATAACAGTAATGTCCGGGTGTTGATTAAACCAATCCTGCACTATATGCGCTCGATGTACAGGACACTTATCAAGCATAAACTATATTTGTAGCATATCAGCTATTAGATAAACACACCGTGCTGTTGGCAACATGATCTTGTCTAACACTTCTACATAATGTTAAGCTCTAGTGCGCCCTGCTTTCGAGGTTAATTAACCAGGACCAGCCGAAGTCATCCACCCCCACATATTAAGAGATATCCGTGCAAATTCCATATTTGGGACAACATTTTGTTCTGCATAATGGGTTCCATTTTTTTGTTTATGGGTATTACTTAAAAAGAATTTTTTAGCTGGCTTTCTATGATAAAATCCTTCAATATGCAGAGCTTGACGAACAGTGTGTGTAGATGTAGGTATTAAACATGTTCCCAAACACAGCAGTCGGAATGAAACCATTGTTCTGGTATTGTTCCACTATAAATCTTCTATGAGTCGCATTAATGTGCCGCGGGCGTCCACTTCGAGGTTGAGTTGATAAATTCCCCTCCTCTTGTATGCGCGAGACCCAACACTTTACGGTAATCCATTAAAAACCAAATAGCCAGATTAAAATAAACATTTTTCAAACTACTGAATTATATTTACTATTGTTTTTAGATATTTACTTACAAAAAAGTGTGGTATAAAAAATTGTAATATAACATTAACATTAAAGAAAATACTAACGGTAAAACCAGTCTCATTGCATATTTGAGATATATTGTAACCCATATCATATAGTTCTATAATACGCCTCCTCTCTTGAATATTAATATTGGCCTGCATATTATTTTCAGCAAATTTAATAAAAATACCAAACAACCTTGTCAACACAAGCACTCACAGTAACACATCCACAACGATAAAAATAAAATGGCTACCTACGTAGTGACCGCACCTAACTTAATAGCTATTAGAAAATTGATCTAAGCTGTTTAACTGAACAAAATATTCATAATTCGTAAAATGTAAGAAAAACAAAAAGATAGGCATAAGGTGAAGTTCGAATCCACAACCTGCATTGCACTCAGTATACGTAATAAGATCTGAAACGTCTATCCACTAGGCTACGGATACGATAATTTTCATTGTGAAATTATTATACATAATATTAAATGAAACTGATATTACTCAGGTCCGACAAGAGATATTACTTTATTTCTTAAAGTGTGTGAGTGACTACGCCTCGCCATTCTATTTTGTTTTGTAATTCTGTCTGCACTTTTGCAAATGACCGTACATAGTTGTGTGAATTGAGGAATGAATGCAACCAGATGATCAGAGTCGTAAATGTCGCCACATACACGATCTTCTCTAAATCTTCTTAAACAGATATCTGGAACTTCTTCAAAACTTTGGGCATTGGTAAAGCATCAGAAATCCATTTTACCTCCAGCTTTAACCTCGATGATTTGAATCCACTTCCTAAAACTACCAATCTAATACTACCAATCCAAGTTTAATCAATCAATATAAGCCTATTTTTTAAATCCCATTTCAAAAAACAATTGTGAAAGCTCTAGTTCACAAGCAACTTTACCTAAGTTGAGAGCTTTCACAATTTTTGACAGAAAAACACTCTTTATTAAAAGTAATAACATTTGAACACAATACCAATCAGGCTTTTATTGTGGTCATAGCACTACTCAAGTTTATTGAAGATGTCAAAGAAGGTACGGAAAATGGGAACTTAACTGTCCTGGTTTTCATTGACTATTCCAATGCATTCAGCACAATAGGTCATAGTATTTGTTAGCAGCAACCTCTACACCAATGTAGATTTATTCCTGTCTTCGCTAAAATTTGTTATTGTTGTTTATTCTTTTTTGATGTGTGTACGATATGCGACCATATCTTGTACAAGCTTCTTGGGGAAATCGTATTTGCAGTTCAGTATCAGAGAGCAGGCTGCGTTCAAGCGTTCGAGCGGTCGAATATTTAATTTGAAAATGGCACGAACTTCTTTTAACCCACACATTGATAACAAAGGAGATCAATCTCATCGAGTTTAATTCAAATTTCGGACTGGCACAATAAAAAGAATGCGCCATTAAATTAATTTGAAACAAGTAAAAAAAGAAACCGATATTTGAACGCTGCAAACTGTCGTCAGAATTACCTTAACTATTTTTGACAATATAATTAGTTTTTTAAATAAACATGAACATTATTCTGTTATTGTCTGCCTTGGCCACAACTGAGCATAACCGGAATCGGTGATCCGGAACCGGATTCAGGATTAAGTATTCTTTTATAATAAAACTGGACAGGTCATGCGGACCTTATCCATTAAAACTTTTCGTTGTCCCTGCCATGTTCACTTCACTTTGTCTCAGTAAAGTTCTTAACTAGTTTCTACTCATATTACTTAATAGTATTATGTGTCTTGCTTTACTTTGATACAGGGTTTTATAAAAACTTTTTACCTTCTACCTCAATGATATTATCTGCGATTTTATGAGGAAAGCAAAAAATAAACTAAAAATCGGCACTTGCAAGTCGGACTCCCGCACCGAGGGTTCCGTACCTACCAACATTTAAGTAATTTACGAACACAACAAAAACAAAAAGTGTGCCACTAAGCGTTCACCCATCCAATTACTGACCTATACTATATATAGCGTTTCTGCTAAAAACGGCCACATTTAGCAGGAAAGTAGTTACTACAACTCACAAGTATATTCTATTAACAACGTATAACTTTCTAAAAATAGCTTATAACTAGTTCTTTATAATTAGTTTACATTTTGGAAATGTGTTTTTGACGAAGAGGGAATAAAGAATATATTTTAGCGGCGCTAGTTAGGTAGTCACTACGTCTTGATATAGTTATGTTCAATATGACAAAAAACATAAATATCTATAAATATCAAATATCTATAAATAACAAATAATATTTAAATAAAAAGCATCCTCCCCTATCAATTAACACTAAATGCATGCAAAAATAAACAACTTACACTTTATTTTTTTCTCATTTCTATAAAATTTTCTAATTTCTTTTCTCTACAACCCTTACTTTACATAAAGCAATTATGTATTTATTTACTTTGAATTCCATTCGGTCACGAAGTCAGCTGGCAAAGTCAGTATACTCACCAAATGAAAGTAAAACATTTCCAAAGCCTTATTGCGCCTTCAACGACCAGAAGCTCGGTCCGCAATATTGCCAATGGATTTATTTATGAAGCGCAAATACCGACACTCATAAATATCCAATCTCAAGATTGGATAGATGAGAGAGATGGACTTACTCCACACTTACGTAAAGCTACTTTGTCGACTGAAATACTGTTAAGATTTTTATCTGAAGCAAGCCACGCGTAACAATAAGGTAGCATTTCAATTAATTTTTAATTAATTAATGATATACATACAGTTCACATTATGATCAACAAGTACTTCTAAAAACAAATTAATACTTTTTAAAGACAGACTAAACAAGGAAATTGATGATCCGAAATCTTCCTAACTACGTCATATTAGCAGAGGTAATATTTTTTCACTATATATAGGTGTGTAAAAAACTTGCGTGTACTTGCCAGCTTGAAAGCGGGGCTCTGTTAAGTTTTATAGGTACAAAAGGTACTGAAAATCGGCCAAGTGCGAGTCGGACTCGCGCACGAAGGGTTCCGTACCATTATCTATAAAAACGGGAAAAAATCACGTTTGTTGCATGGGAGGCCCCCTTAAATATTTGTTTTATTTTAAGTGAATTATTTATTTTTAAAGTGACTATATAACTAAATATTCTGTGAATATTTTATATAAGCGTCTAACTGTTGCAGTTATCAATATCAAACAAAATCGAGCAAAAAAAATCACGTTTGTTGTATAGGAGCCCCCTTAAATTTTTATTTTATTCTGTTTTTTTTTACTATTTGTTGTTAAAGCGGCAACAGAAATTTATCTTATCTAAAAATTTCAACTGTCTAACTATCACGGTTCATGAGATATAGCTTGGTGACAGACGGACGGATGAACAGCGGAGTCTTAGTAATAGGGTTCCGCTAACTACCCTTTGGGTACGGAACTCTAAAAAATTGTTATCTTTTATGTTTAAAAATACTAAGGTGATTATCTTAAATACATATCAAATAAAATCTAGTAAAAAGCCATCACGGGACGCCTGGCAGAAATTATTTCACATCAAAACAATAAAACATATCATATATTTATAATAAATATAATAATACGTAATAAAAAGGAATTATTGTTTTTTTACTAAAATTAATAAAATTAAAGAGTTAACACACTTATCGAGTTATTAATTATGTCATTAATAAACGTAAAACGATAATTTACTACATATAGACTGTATGCATCGCCACGCTTACAATCCTGACTACCCGAGCCTATAGATGTAATGTTAATAAAGTCAACAAATAAATGAACGTTGAAGCGATAAATAACAAGAATCTTTGATAATTATCTGAGGTTAAGATCTATCTAAGTCGATAAGTTAGGTTACTATTTTCTTTGATTTACAGACTCACAGATGAGCGTTTGCGTAACATACAAATGTAACGACTTATATTTCTTTGACGCGTAACGGATATTCTTTTAACCACCTTTTTCTCTTTTAGGTTTGTTAGGTACTTTTAATACAATACACAATTACATAGTTTATAATCCATAATTTTTAACCGTTAATAAAGCTAAGTTAAATGTTCAACAAACGAGTTACGTTACGTACAATAAAAGAACCATTTTACGACGTCTAGAATGAGCTAGGCCAGTAAATGAAGTGCGAGATAAATCTCTATCACCAGATGTCGCTTTGCTCCTAGGAGTCGTTAAATTTTATTTCCCTGCACGACTAAGTTCTTTATTGGAACCGTACGTCTACAGCTCAGTCGTTTCTCCTCAGCATTTGTAACTAAGAATTTGTATGAAAAGAGTTTATAACTTCCTGTCATAAACATTAGAGGCGTATTTCCAATCAGATACAACCCCTATATTATATGCATCCATAATATAAGCAAATGCGTAGATTTCAAAGTAACGTAAAAATATTACTCAGTTCATCCGTCCGATATAATTTCGAATTAGAGATTATCTAGAAGACACCATATCGACTGTAAAATTTCAAACGTCGACTTCATTTTCTCACTTGCTTTATTCTCACTATCAATCCAAACAACCTTCTAACAAAATGTCGTTCGAAGCGGTGAAATGTTGATATTATGAACCGGCTACGCTGCGAGGTAAGTACGTTCCATTGCACAGTTTCAAAGCGTTCTACCTTAATGTACCTCTTTCAATATATCAAAAAAGATTTTGGCGATTACAAAATGTTTAAAGCAACATTTTACGTGTGTGTTATGATTATTAATAAGAAAATAATAAGAATAACTAAGTCTATAAAATAAATCCCTCTTCCGAGCAATTGCTATAATTTTTGAACGGAACGTATTTGGACATAAATAAAGAAAACTGTCTGTTTTATTTGTTTAATTGATTGAAAATTATAAGTTATTCTTATATTTTAAAGGTGTAATTGTGTTTATCAAATGTTTTCACATTAAATTACCACCAATTAAAATACTACGCAGCATTAAAGATGGCGGCGCTTAAATCATTTTTTGTCAGTATATGTGGTGTAACCTAGTATTTTTTATGATGGAAATCATTAGAAATAGAAGGATATTATTGTCATGGGTGACTAATAAATGTTAAATTCGGCCAATCCAAACTTAAAAAACTAATTATGTATTATGAAAGGTAAAGGGTAAAAAAAAATCATATTTGCTACTATAAACCTTTTTTTCCGCACTTTTAATTACTCTGACCTACATTTTTAGACATTTACTTACTTCTGTTTAGAAACCAGTCATATCGAATGAAATTTGTCATGATTCGAAATTAATTATGTATCATACATAATATAAGTATGTAACTTTGACAAGTATGATATCTATTCTGATTACCCGAAATAGAGTTCACTACTGACCTTGTAAAATTATTTGTCACCTTTTTTTCTGACCGTAGCCAGTACATCAAACTCAAAGGCTTCTGTTCTGATTTTTATAAAACTACGTCAGGAATAAGTCAGGGAAGTACGCTAGGGTCTTTGCAATTCCTTATTTTTATAAACAACTTTCCTAAGCTTGTCAGTACGGCTAAATGCTCTATGTTTGCCGACGATCTCAAGCTCTTTCTTATTCTTTTTTCTCTTTCTTCTTTCATTGACAATTCGACCGACTGCTGACTTTTGCAGGGCGATATCGACAGGGTAGTTAACTGGAGCCATCGGAATCACTTACAGTTTAATACTTCTAAGTATAAAGTGATGACCTTTTCTAGCTCTTCCTTCCCGAAGTCGGCCAGCTCAGATCAGCGGTCATGGTCTCTTAATAGACCCAGGCCTTACATTAAGAGACCATGTTATTGTAATTTGCGACAGAGCCTTGAAAGCACTAGGGTTCGCTATGAGACAAACTGCGCGCTTTAGCGACAGCGCACCAATAGTGGCACTATACAATGCATATGACCGCAGTATATTAGAATATACCGCAATCATCTAGGAACCACAAGAGTCTAAGTATAACCTTATGGTGGAACGGGTCCAGAAAAAAATAGACTTTTAGACTAGACTTTTATATAAAAAAATGTATGGCCATTATCCCTATTAATTCTGTTCGTTGTTCGTGGGGCAATGGTAGGAATATTACACACCCTAGAGCCGAGGCGTAAGCTGGCACTCCTAGATAGAGCACATTTACCTTGTTTTGCATAAGGTAAACAACCCCAGCGTGCTAAAGGGTTGTAGTGTGTTGAAATAGATCGTTCCAAAATATGAGCGACTATTGCAAAGTTTTAATGTATAGTTTAGGCAACGAAAATCCGAATGCTAAAAACCAACGTCAATGAAAATCAAGTGAAATTAAGGCAAAATTTTATCAAGTTAGCTCATGCTCCACATGGGACAATGTGTACTGTGTTTGTTTAGGAAATATAAAATTAAATTAATGCAACTACAAATTTATTTAATACTAATAATATATCTGCGTAGAATTGGTTCTTCAGGTAGCTTATATTTATTCACGTTGCTTTTATCAATTTTCTTGCTAGTGAAATAATGAAAAAAAACAGTTCGTCAATTCCCCCTTTTCACACCTTTGAATTTTTGTGATAAAAATTATCCTATGTCTTTCCCCGGGACTAAAACTACCGACATAGCAAATTTCATCTAAATCAGTTCGGCGGTTTGATCGCGAAGAGTTAACAGACAGTTACTTTCGCACTTATAATATTAGTATTCATTTATTCTGTTAAAATATAAGATTATAATAAAAAGGGGTAAAATCGTTTTTATACACGTAAGACATTTTTACCTATATTTGATTTAGTACTAAAATAAACCTTAAAATAAGTCCGATTTATTACTTTAATAGAGTGTGTTCAGAAAACAATAATTCCAGCAGTCACTTGCAGATGGCGCCCCTGAGGACTCTTCAAAAGGAAAATATACGCACTAAGCAGTAAGGAGTGTACTCTAGTACTGCAGAAGCTGTATTTTATGTACCACTTGACTCATTTAAGCTAGCCGATGGCATTATTGTTTATGTGACTCATTAAATGTTTAAGATTAAATGTTTACCTAGGTCTATTTAAGATTAAATGAATACCTACTTATACATATTTAATATTAAATGAGTATCTAGCTCGGTTTAACAATAAATGAGTAACTCTGTTTAAGATTCTTTTGCAATGCAATGAAAGTTGTCTTTAAATATTTTTTTGCATAAAAAAATCTGTAAATTTAAAAAACATAGGATTTATAGGATAATATTAATAACCCCCAAAGCAAAAACAGGGGTGTTATAAGCTTGACCGCTAAGTGTGTGTGTATGTGTGTGTGACTGTGTGTGTATCTGTGTATGTGTCTGTGGCACCGTAGTTCTTAAACGGGTGAACCGATTTGAATGCGGTATTACTAGCGGTGGTACTCAGACTTTTTTTTTCAAAATCAGTTCAGCCGTTTTGAGGTTATTAGGTCTTTTGTTAGCTGCGGAAAGGATCTAAGACGCATTGTGGGCATTAACTTTACTTTCAAAAAGAGTGTGACCTAAAATTTAAAATATCCATGTAACTTTCCTACATAACTATACAAGATAATGGAAATCTTGGTCTAATGCTGCCAGCCAGGATATCCAGCACACTAGTACACTGTTGAAAAAATAATAGCAGAAACGTCGTGTTTGGATTCGTTTTGATAAGTATTTTTGATTCTCCATACAATGCAATGGTTGCAACACGATGACCTTATGACGTAGCCAGGATATCCACCACACATTCTTAAAAAAAATAGCAGATATGTAGTTTTGGTTTTGGATCAGTATTTAGTTCTTTTTACAGTAAGATGGTAGGCATCAGGATAAGTTAATGTTATGTATAGTAAAACTTGAAATTCTGTAGTAAAACAACGCATTTCTATATTGTTACTAGCTGGCCCGGCAGACGTTGTTCTGCCCTTAAAGTTGATGCGCTGTAGCACCATCAGTGTGCTTAGTGTGAGTTTTTAACGCTACTATCGCGTTCGCGGCAAAGAAATACATGTATGGAAATCAAGGAGCGCCCCTAGGGGACGCGTTTCAAGACTATTTTTTCTCATAGGACTTTTAATGAATACGCGAACGCGATTGTAGATTTATGAATACGCAAAAACTCACACTAAGAACACTGTTACAACTAAGGGTTATCTATTACCCACGGTTACACCCGTAGGGATTTCTATTAGATACTTACCCAATCCGAACATTTATGAGGATAAACTAACTTACACCGCCATCCGTTAGAAGTGTATGGAACCGGACATGTTTACTTCTGTCGATAAACTGTCAAGTTAATTTGTATTTAAACCCTTACTGCGCAAGTCCGAAGTCGCGCTTGACCTTTTTTTTTCTTCCTCAGAAACCTTCCCCGGCGTGTGCATAACAACTTACCAAAATTTCATTACAATCGGTTCACCCTTATTGCCCTGTCCGACTCCCACTTGACCCTTTTTTTCTTTCGCAGAAATCTTCCCCGGCGTGTGCATAACAACTTACCAAAATTTCATTACAATCGGTTCACCCTTATTGCCCTGTACGACTCCCACTTGACCCTTTTTTTCTTTCGCAGAAATCTTCCCCGGCGTGTGCATAACAACTTACCAAAATTTCATTACAATCGGTTCACCCTTATTGCCCTGTCCGACTCGCACTTGACCCTTTTTTTCTTTCGCAGAAATCTTCCCCGGCGTGTGCATAACAACTTACCAAAATTTCATTACAATCGGTTCACCCTTATTGCCCTGTCCGACTCGCACTTGACCCTTTTTTTCTTTCGCAGAAACTTTGCCCCAACACTAAATAACACAACAAAAAAAAAATATTCAAATTGGTTCATTACAATCGGTTTACCCTTATTGTGTAAGTCCGACTCGCACTCGACCCTTTTACTAACATTTTATAGCTTGCCTTAACAAAAACGAAACAACAAAAAAAGAATTATCCAAATTGGTCTAGCCGTTCTCGAGTTTTAGCGAGACTAACGAACAGCATTTGATTTATATATATATATATATAAGATTAGATAAGGTATAAGAAAAATAGAAGAATATTGCTTGACTTTTTTGACATACATACCTTTTTTACAACGAATGTCTTCGCTGAAATATTCGTAACACGAGAAAGTTGAAGAACTGCTGTATTTCCATATCTATGCAAATAAATGATCGCTGCTCATACTTATGTGTACTTTACATAGCATATTTTGAGTTTTTTTATAGCGTCATATATAGCGTCTGGTTGAAGTTTCTCGTGACAGAAATGCTGGCCTTTACCTTGCCCAAATAATTTACATTGCAATCTGACGCGGTAATGCGGCCAGCATTTTGGGAATGATGCCAACTGGCAACTGTTTATTAGATTAATTTAATAAAGTTTTGTTTGATTAGATAATAATATTTCTTATATTCCTTTATGGTAGTTTATAAGATTGGTCATAACTTATGTTGTGTACGAAATGAGTATATTTCGAGGAAATATTGTAAAAAAACCCTTTTTTTTTTGTATTTTGAATTCAGCCCTTACGGGAATGAAAGAGTACCTATAGCCAAGTTCGTATGGAAATTAATGCTTTTTGGTCAAATTTACTTCAACGTAACACGTATTTCGGTATTTTTCAAAATTCAATCCCTACGATGAAAAAGGTGATAAAAGTAAGGTGTCAGAAAGTTAGTTAGGGATGTAGTACTGTTGTTATTTCTATACTCAACAGAGTTAGTTAGTTGGTTAGCTTTCTTGTACGATGGGATTCTTCAGAATTCATCTCTTAAGTTTCAACCAATTTAGACTTCTCAATACTTAACTATAAAGATTTCACTACTCAAAATGCGTTTCTATTTTCCTATTTACCATAGGTGCAAAAATGCGTTCTATATCCCTATTCACCATAGGCTCAAAAGCATAATTTATCCCTACTTGCTATAGCCGCAAAAATGCGTTCTATATTCATATTTACCATAGACCCAAAAATGTGATATACATCCCTATTTAACATAGGCGCAAAAGCCGTTTTATATCCCTTTTTAACATAGGCGCAAAAATGCGTTCTATATCCCTATTTACCATAGCAGCAAAACCTACTACCGTAAAAAATCTTATAGGAGAAAGAACTTATTTAAAGACGTCACAGGGTATTTCAAATACCAAATTATTATATTATATTTCCATATAATATTTGTGAACTTTACAAAGAATGTAATAAAGATACTCCACATAAATATTCTCAGGACAGCCTGTCCTCGCCCAGGGCAAATTCTTTCATCGCATCCTAATATAATAGGTCCTCTTACAGTTACATATGTAATAAAATAGTTATATCTCTATGTTCATACTCAGAATGCAGAATCTCTTAACATATTAAATGTTAATGTCTGTTTGTCAGTGCTTAGGTTTGTTTATAATTTAATTTCACAAATTTTTGATTTTTTTTAGTCTTTTTAACTGTAGAAACTAAATCTATCCCTTGTATTTAATAGTAAATTGTATTGGGATTATTGACTCGAGTTTGTACTTTTGTATCACCCGTTTTTTTTTGATTTTTTTCATCACATTTGTAAGTAAATAAATAAAAATATAAGATGAATAAATAAATAAACTGACTAAAACCAAATTCAAATGGTGGGAATAGTAATAAAATATCTAAAGTATTTATGAATGAAAAAGTTTTGGTTGAAGTTAAAACATGCTTAAACATATCTACAAAACCCACAACTATAGTACAGCCTTAATTCATTTTTGATAGAATAGGCGTGTTATTACCATCCATTGGTTCTCTGAACGCGCTCTATGTTTAGATAAAAGTAAAATGTAAGTGGAAGTAATTAAGGTCTTAGCACCCGCTTTACCTACACGTGATGATACTGCTTACGAGTAACTGTGATGAAAAAATTAGTGTCGGACAACCGTCCGGAATCGTGACAACTTGTGCCTTTCACTTTTTATGTCTGTCTCTCTCGCTCTTAGGCGGGCTAACCATGCCGCGTGCCTCTCACTCGCTCTCATTGTGAGCGCATAACGTGAGCGGAGCGTAACGCAGTTTCTTGAAGTGTCACCCGGCAAACCAATTTATAAGACGTTGTCACGTCAAAATATATAATTTCTTATGTACTCTTCTATATAAGGACATGAATGTTATTTTCTTTCTTTGACCTCTTTGCGTTCCTAAACCAATTATCTGATTGCGATGAATTTTTGATTAGTTGTGCGCGCGCTGGAAATGGTTTTAACAATTTACTGGTAGTAATATTTGCAAGTCAAGTTAGATTTTTCAATTGGTTCGTCATATTTGGTAATGGAAATCAAAAATTTGTAATTCTCTGTTTCTTTTACTGTGACACCATCTTTCACGCAAAACATCAGTTTATAAATAGGTAAACAGTAAACCTTAGATTAGAAAGTTTGTATATATGAGTCAGAAACGGATACTTTTAGCATTATCTGTGAAACTTTTTTTTTTTTAATTTCTTCCTGGTTCCTGGTTTCCGCATTAAATATCTGTACGCAGATTCCCCTTAAGACTGCGGTATAGGCTAGATCGCGTAAATACGCCGTTTTTGTTCAAATTTTGTGACTGAACTATAGCATTTGAAGGATTGAAAAAAATATATGTTATAAAACTTGCTTTTGTCTAGTGCATTTCCCAAATTAGTGATTTTCATTTATTGTGTTAAATGCAATAAAAAATCTGGAAGTGACCATTGTTTCAACACTTGTGCAAATTTTTAAAGCGTGTATTGCATTTTATTGTAATGATAGTTGGTTAAATAGTTAGAATAAGTTTTAATCCGTTACTACGGAATAATTTACTTTGGAAGTATATAACAAATATATCTAATAGTAATGTATATGACATTGTGTAATGATTTTTAGTACAAAACGTAAGTATTACAGAAATTAACTTTTTGGCCTATATCGCCCGCTTAAGAGGTATTTGGAAATGGATTGATATCGCGCTAACTTCCATGCCAGGACACCGATAATATGTGTGACAGGGAGAACTGCGCTTCGGGCTAATTAAACCTATATATATAGTCACAATAATCAAAATCGGTGTTTTGTATTTCCCACTTTTCTCCCTCAAACCTCAATCGAATTGTATTGAAATAACTTATCTTAGAGTTAATAAATTATCCCATGTATGTTTGTTTTCTCTACAATTAGTTTACGTATTCGAAATTTTTTGAACTTCTGTAGGGCACGTTATTTATATACGAATGGCATTTCAAAAAAGCAAAACATTCGGACATATTGACTTACACAGCCGAGGAAACTAGCTTCCTCGGCTAATCACAATATAAGAACCCCGTAAAACATTATGTTTAATAGTGATATAAACTGTGAATCTTTAAAACAATATTGACTGTGTATATCTTTTATATGTAAAATCTAATGCCAAAATCCAGCCTATATTTCCTCCTAACCCGTATTTTGCAGATTACACGAGAAAAATTATCAAGTGGGCCCTTGTCAAGTGGGCCCTTGTCAAGTGGGCCCTTGTCAAGTGGGCCCTTGTCAAGTGGGCCCTTGTCAAGTGGGCCCTTGTCAAACCAGCGTTTTGTTTGAAGGTTCTTGTATTTACATGTGTATGTTGCAAATAGAAGAAAACGTAAAGTTATCTTTTATTTACAACCACACGTGAATATACAGCTTGATTGCTTTAAACTTCTGAAGATAGGCAACCATACTAATATTATTTAAAATTTTGAAGACTGACATCTATACTACCATAATAAATGCGAATGTGAGTTTATTGTTTGATTGTCTCCCTCCACGTTGCAGCGAAGAATATCTTAAAATACAATGAACAACGACATAGGCTACTTTAACCATGAAAAATTTACATTTATTTATGAAATATTAATACTATAATGACTATAGTAACGAAGCCTGCTATACTGTACTATATATACAGCATAATATATTATAATAGCCGTATCACAGATTATATAATTCTATATATAACTTTTGCTGTGAGCTAAAAACTCATGTCTGTGTTTATTTCTTTTTGGGGTTCCGTAATCAACAAGAATCCCTTATATACATACATTAGGTGTGAATATTGTTCACGTCTATCCCATCTATAAAAATCTGTCTATGTCTGTCTGCTATGTTTCCTTTTCATGCTTTAACCGCTGTACCGATTAAGATGAAATTTGGCATGGAAATAGTGGAAATAGTCCCGAAAAAGGACATAAGATACTTGAAATCGTCAAGTGTGTGTTCTGTTTTTTATTTCTGTAATTGAGGAGTTCCCATTAAAAGCCTACTTCAATAACAGAAATTAGGCGGGTAGAACCGCGAGCAATAGCTAGTATGCAATAATTCTCATTCTACAGGACACTTTGACGCACTTTGTAAATTTTTTATTCATAAATGAAGAAGTTTAAATGTATACAAAAACGATATTGTAGATTGTTTGCAGATAAGCTTTATATTTTGTGAACGCTGTCATTTTCTCGTGTTGAAGTTATCTTATCGTCAAAAACATGGGGTTCCGCTCGGTACGTCGTTTCATCCTTTTTTATCTTCCCCTAACGACCACTCGACGAGTAATCGCCTATTTTTCGGGTAATTTTAGTCATGAATGGTGTTTAGGCGTTTACTAGGTGGGTAACATTGCGGAGCAGTCAAGTCAAAAATCAAATATTTTTGTTACGTTTTTTACGTAATGTTTACAAGTAACCTGTGCACTATGTGTGAATTTGATGCTGTAATATAAAAAAATAAATAAGCTCCGTGGCTCAGTAGGTGATGACTGCTGAATCGAGGGGCGTGGGTTTAATTCCCGCACAAGAAAAATATTTATTATTTGTGTTTGTGTTAAGACTGGGTGTTTTCAATGTTTAATAAATAAAATAAAAATAACCAGATGGCTTTGTATGTATGGTCACAAATCCGGCTAATTATAAAAAGCTGTGAAAATCAAATCTTGATCTTTTTTCCGTGAACAGCTTGCACTAAGGAGGAACGCCGCTTCTGCGTCCGTAGACAGAGTACCTAACCTACCGTCACTCGGCAAGAAATTCTACTTACTTGAATTGCACTTTTCAAAAGTACTCCAAGTTAGTAGTTAACATAGTAATAAAAAAAAATCCACAGTAGAATTGAATAATTGTAATTGAGCTCGAGATTAACTTGTTAAGTTTAGTTTTTATAACAGTTTTATATGATTATAAATTATCTTGTATTTCTTAAAAGGTATATTTTCATTAGAAACAGACAGAGAATTACAAATAAGTGATAAAAGGAAAGATAGACTAATATGCATATAGGTACTGCAGCGTGCGGGGGCGTAAAGACGCTGCTTCTACCTATTTCTTATTAGGTATCGGGATTTCTGCTAAAAAAAAGACGACATCGGGAGTTCGTTTATGTATTCAGATGTTCTTTTCAATCGCCACAAGAGTATACATCCTTTAGACTCATCTACTACATTTTTAAACTTATCTGCAGTACGTCTTCTTTCATTAGGCCATCCTTCAATAGGCCTCGGGTCGTCGTGTCGGTACATTGGGTAATATCTACATTTAATCGCAATGGTGGCGATGCTTAGTGCATTTTGGATACTGGAGTATCTTATCCTAAGTCTACTGGCAATATTAGGCCATTCTACAAATTCTAGGGCTCCCTGATAGAGACAGGAATCGACCGTCCAAATTTATATAGACTTGTCCGATCTATAATTTTCACTGGAATCAATATAAAAATACTGACAAACTCTAAATTCCAATTGTTTTTATTTAAAAACGCACTGACACCATCTATTATATTTTCATAAAACCACTACGAAGTATTTGCTGCGTGAAAAACGTTCGCTAGCATATTACCTTCCTTTACACTTAACAAGAGGTCGTAACCTCTACAGTACCAAATCATAAAAAAATTTAAAACAGGTATACTGATTTCTTCTATAATAAATCTAGACCTATCTTAACTAATTAATGAAGAGAAAGAGAGCTAGAGAGAGAGAAAGAGAGAGTAAACTTGTGCATGGGGAGGGTAATTTTCAAAAACACTAAGTACACTTATTTGAAAAATTCTTACAAAATTTTAAATTTACGTTTTTTCCAGATGGACATGGATACATCTACATACCCATACTAATACTATAAATTCGAAACAACTTTGTCTGTCTGTCTGCTAGTTACATGTTCAAACTTAAAGCGCTGAATCAATTTAGATGAAATTTGGTATGGAGATAGTTTGAGTCCCGGGGTAAGACATAGGATAGTTTTTATCCCGAAAAATGTAAATGTTCCCGTGGGAATGCCTATAACCTAGCTTAAACGAACTATGAGCAAGTGATTTGCTTATCCGTAATATTATTTGGAACCGGCAGCGGCTCCGCCCGCCCTAAAATCGGGTATCGGCGTGGCACGAAGTATACCTACTAATAAAGTTAGCTGTATTTATAGTTCGTTTAAGCTCGTTATCGTTATTCCTGCGGGAACTTTTGAATTTTTTAGGATAAAAAGTAGCCTATGGCCTATTCCAGGACCTAACCTGCATGTGTGCCAAGTTTCATCTCCATCCGTACAGTGGTTAAAGCGTGATTGCGCTCTTAAGTTATGTTTAAACATCTAAAGACCTATACACTACGATAGAATATATGGAAAAGGAACTTAATTATGGTTATAGCGAAACAACGTTAGCTGGGTAACTAAGTATTAAATAAAATCATACGAGAATCCAATTATTTATCTGTTTCATTCAGCATTTGTTCAACTGGCCGGCATAGTTGCTGTTGACGAATTCCATTATCGCGTAGCTAGTAGCGTCTGCTGAAGTGTTGGTCGAGGGACGACAAAGCTCACGATTAACTACATTTACGAGTTACATTCGAAACTTCACGTTTGATGTAAGTTCAAGTTGTTCACTAAACATTTTTGGCTAAAGTTAAAACTTATAATTGCTGGCTTGTAGTGTACGCGTAGTTCATATTTAGAATAGACAGTTTTTATACATACCTACTTCATAGAATAGGCGCGAAAATACCGCCCGTGGGGTCTGTGAACGAGTACTTTGCTTTGAGAAAAGTAAAAACAAAGAAAAAGCCCATGGGAGTGATTAATTTCTTCGCTTTGCCTGCACGTAATTACACTATTTACAAGTAACATTAAACTAAACGCATTAGTCGTATCAAACAAACGCCTACAATCAATGTTAAGTTTTACTTGGTCAATATAGAGTAAAAATTTCTCTCGTGGCAAATGTACATAAGGTGTCAAAACTGGCTAGCTAAGCTCTTTTGACATGCATAGATGTATGCATGTTGTTTTTCACATTTTTTGTAGCTTTTAATAAAGCTTTTAATAATTCAAAGATAATATGTACGGTCACTTGCAAAACTGCATATATAATTTCAAAATAAAATAGAATGGCAAGGCGTAGTCAGTCACTCACTTAAAGAATTAACGTAATATGTCTTGTAGAACCTGAGTAATATTGGTTTCATTTAATATTGTATATAATAATTCACTAAGAAAATTATCGTATCCGTAGCCTAGTGGATAGACGTTTCAGATCTTAATACGTGTACTCAGTGCAATGCAGGTTGTGAATTCGAATCTCAAACGCGTTGTATTTATTACAGCTTTTTATGTTTTTATGTTATTTATAAATTTATGTTCAAATTAAATTCCATTAAGTACAATTTTATTCAAATTATCAATTCAAGCCTGTGTGATTAAATTGTATTTGTTTTATTTTTCGATTGCGACCATAGATTTAGGTACCTACCTCACATTGAAGCGGCAAGTCACGTTTTTACTTTTGAAATTCTCCGCTTAACCTTTTTCGACAACAATGGCAAACAAGATTAAGTAACGTACACGGCTCTCTTTTCAACAAGTTGAACGTATGTAAGAACACATTTTGCTTCGAATCACGTTCTAAGAGGCCACGTGTGTTACTTGAAAAGATATCTTTTCTCTTTGAATAGGAACCTGCCTGCTAAATGAAAACTATGTATTTGATTATGACGGATGGTGTACCTTTCTAATAAATGTGAGCCATCCCAATAAAAGAGTTTGGTAAAGTGATTTCCAGTGAAAATAAAAGCGCAGGTTCGATCCCCGCATTCGATCAAAATGTGATGAAATAAATTTGTACCCTAAATTTGGTTATCGGCGTGGGATTTTTACGGCAACTCCTTGATTAAACTAATGAAGTTTGCTATAGCAAGCTATAGCTGCACCTAAAGATCGTTCAAGTGGAATTAAGTTATAGTTATTCCCGAGGAAACTGTTGAATTTTCCGGGATAAAAGTAGTTAGTAAAGTTAAAAGTGAACTAAATTAAACTTAAAGTAAACTTACTATCAGGCGGACCGTAAGCTTGTTGGAGAAAAAAAAATAGCCTGTGTCTTCATCTGTCTCTTCAACTATATCTGTACCAAATTGGTGTATTTGAGGTTGTGAAAAAAAACCTAACAAACTTTTTAGCTAACACACAACCTAACAAACAATTACAATATATGTGGGATTGTTTTTTAAACAAATCCAAAATACTGTTAATGATGATATTTTACGCAACCCTTTCTTTTTTTATCCAGGAATTTATATAAGTGATTGTAAATACTTATATCGTTTTTTTCGGCAGATATCGCTTTAAATAGTCTAGAAGCCTGAGGCGTTCCAATCACATCGCTTGAGAATCCAATACTTTCTTGCTGTAAATGTTTTTCTCTTCTTTGAGACCCTATTCGTTCTTATAAGACAGCACGTTTTCTAACAGCGACTTATTTGAAGCTTAAAAAACCTTAATTTCGTGCACACTTAAAAAAAAACTATAAACGGTATATATAAGAAAGAAGTTATTAGATTTTTAAAGCGTCTGACACGCTCGAGTGATGCCTTTGGTGTTGCAAGCGTCCATAGGCTACGGTGACCGCTTACCATCATGGAGACCGTAAGCGTGTTTGCCACCTTTGTGGTATAAAAAAATTAATATGTTTCTGAAATCCATACTTCCATACCAATATGTTTGTGTATGAACAACTTCTAGTGACTTATAAAGTCCTAGTACATCAATCTTACAAACACACAAAATAAATATATATATAGAAATAATCTTTCTTCGTTTATGACTTCCTGAAGGTTAGAGTCTTAGAAGAAAATATATTGTACATGCCATATGAATGAATAAATATAGAGCACTTACACGGAATATAACATTTTATTTTTACTCTTTATGTTTAGCTCTATAGTTACTTGTTGAAAATGCTGTATGGCACTAAGCCCGCCGTTGTGCATAGATGTATTTGTACAAAAATAATTAAGAAAATATTATTATTGAGAAAAAGAATTTTGTTTGTTTGTTGTCCTTCCTTCACGTTGTAACGGAGCATCCAATGGAACTAAAATTTGGCTCAGAGAAAAAGAGACGGAGAAGGACAGACTACTTTCAACCCCGGAAAATTTAATTATTCCTGCGAATGCGGATATTTCAATCAATGCGATTGCGGATGTGTATGCGAATATTCCCACTGTTCCTGTGGTTGTTTCTTCGACACCTAAGTATAAAAATTACTAATTATATATTTGTCCTAATAGGATTTATATTGCACAAAATGTATAGGTAAAGTAAAAATATCCAAGCCAGTAAAGAATATTAAAAAAGAAAAAAACAGAAAATAAACGCTGATTAAATACCTACGTGTATATATTTTGTATATCTTAATATATATAAATCTCGTGTCACAATGTTTGTCCTCAATGGACTCCTAAACTACTGAACCGATTTTGATCAAACTTCGTAAATATCTGTTATTTGATCCAACTTAAAAGATAGGATAGTTTTTATCTCGATATGTCAAGTGCGAGCCGGACTCGGGCACTATAGGTAAAAACCAACTTTCGCCGGGTACAGAGGGACGGCAGCGGAACAACGTTCGCCGGGACAGCTAGTATTATATATGTATATTATGTGTAAAGTAATACGTTTTCAGTTACAACAGTTTAAATCTATTTTTTAATCTTAATAAATTGAAATTATATAATAGAAAGGGGATTTTAAAATATCGATCTAACGTAACGTTAAGTGAGAACGACAGGCGCCACCTCTCGGGAAACACTTGGTGCACTCTGATGCGGTAATGCAATTTGTGAACATAAAACTTTACCAGCAGTTTGGGACGAGCTATGTGGAACTTGAAGGTATCAAATTATCTTCAATCCACAATGAGTGGTACATAACAAAAACACTTTTAAAGTTGCTTATTTTATATTTAAATGAGATAGGACAGTTGCGAGTAGCACAAAAATTTTGTGTATTTATATATTTACTAGACTTTGCCCGTGGCTCCGCCCGCCCTAAATTTGGTTAACGGCATAGGATTCTTACGGCAACACCTTGATTATACTAAAGAAGTTTGTTATAGCAAGCTCTAACTGCAGCTATGGTTCGTTTGTGGAATTCGGTTATAGTTACTCCCGCGGGAACTTTTGAATGTTCCGGGATAAAAAGTAGCCTTTATCCTTCTCCGTATCTTTAACTATCTCTGTGTGCAAAATTTCAGCTCATTAAAATGCTCCCAGTGCAGCAGGATTAAGTAAAAAACGTTATACGTGGGACTCCTTTATTTAATCTCAGTATTGATACGTACATTTTAGGTGGAAAAATTAGTTGCATTGGAATATTTAAAAATAATAAAAATATCCTGTTCTTAAATACGTATATTATGTATTAATTATTTTGACCAGAATATTGATAGTTAGTTTTTACGCATTTTTAAGTTTCGAAAATTTTACGCATTGCAATATTTCTAAAATCTGAATTAGATTACACACATATTATAAAAAACTGATTTCTTGGCAAACAGCACAAAGTTTGTACAGCTTTTAAATATGACCCATTGATATACGGTGTTATAAGGCGACCATTCGGTTAAGTTTATTCTTACATCATGGTAATCTGAATTTCAGCTTCATTAAAATTTAACTATATTGCATCAAAATCAGTTTAGTAAACACAGATTTTTATAAATTATTATTAATACAAGTTTGACGTTTGTTCACGTTTAGTTTTTGCAACTGTTAATTCAGTGTTAATGAAAATAATAAATATTTTTGGACATTACACACAGTGGCATCTGGTACCAAACTAAGCAAAGCCAGACAACGGATATTGTATTGTATTGTATTTAATTATTGAAAAATATATTACAATTTTTCTTGTCCATTGATGTACAATAATAATTTATTCTATACATTTAAATTCTGACATATTATAAAGACATTTTTCTTTCAACCATTTACGTAATTTTTCGACAAAGTTATTAATTTTAATTTCTGATCGAATATCATCAGACAGTTTATTATATATATTAATTGCGTTATAGTATATGTTTCTTCTGAATGTGTCGTTTTGTGTTTATTTATTTTTAATTTATTTTTATCCCTACAATTGTAATTTTGCCCATGATGTTGAAACAATTTTAAGTTTTTTTTGACAAATACAGCTAGCTTGTAGACATAAATGTCATATATTGTAAAAATATTTGATTTTTTAAACAGTGGTGAACAATGTGCATCTATAGCCTCTCTACATTTCATCCTGACTACTCGTTTCTGTAATTTAAAGATTTTGTTTGCTAGCGATTGTGATCCCCAAAATTCTAAATCATTTATCATGGTTGGGTAGAAATGTCCCCAGTATGCTGTCGTTAGTAATGATGGATTTTCAAAATAACTTAACGATTTTATACAGAAACAAATAGACGCCAATCTCTTACAAAGTTGATCTGTATGTAATGCCCAATTTAAATTTTCTTCTAACGTGTAACCAAGAAATTTGCAAGAATTTGCCAATTTTAAATGTGTTTGTTTTGTCAAATTATTATCTTTATTTTTTTTCTAATATTGAATTGGATGTTTGTAGTTTTATCTTTATTAAGAAGAAGTTTGTTGGTGTTGAACCAATCTTCAAGTTCCTTTATTGCTTTTTCACTTTTTTTATTTAGTTCATCAGTGGTTTTGGCATTTATAATACTAGTTGTATCATCTGCAAAAAGGATTAATGTGGAGTGTATAATACTTTTAGGTAAATCATTTATAAATAGAAGAAACAGTAATGGACCTATTTATTGATCCTTGTGGAACACCTTGTTTTATGTCATACCATTTAGATCCTATTTCAGTCCGTCTAAGTTTATCATCGTCCGTATATAAAAGAGAGACTTTAAATTTTCTATTTTCTAAATATGATTTTAATAAGTCTTTCGGTTTATTTTTGATCCCGTAAAATTCTATTTTTTTTTAACAAAAGTTTATGGTCAACCATATCAAAAGCCTTCGACAAATCGACAAAAATACCTAAAACATTTTCACTATTGTCTAATTTTTTTAGAATTTTGTCTGTCAAATCTTTCAATCTCATTTTAATCAAATCAAATTCAAAATTATTTTCAATGTTTATGTCAATATTTATGTCGGTATTTGGTTTAGAATTAATGTCAAATAAGTCTACAGCTATGTTTTCAAAGTGTTTACCAAAAATATTCACTATGTCATTATAGTCCGTATAGGTATTTAAGTTCTTTTTTATAGTTATATTTTTTGTTTTTTGAGTAGCGCAATTTTTTGTTTCGTTGTTTATTATGTTCCATATAGCTTTTGATTTATTTACACTATTATTTTTTTTTTTCGTATAGTAATATGCTTTGTCTTCTTTAACTGCTTTGTCGTATTCTTGTTTTAGGTTATTTATATTACAAATAAACGCATCATTTTTTCCGTATGAAGTTATCCTATCCAACGCTTCTATTTTTTTCTTAATTTCTATTGTTTCTGGTGAGGCCCAATCATCATAATTTTCTTTTTTTTGTCTCACCCATTTTTCAGGAAAGATATTATTAAAAATCATCATGAACGTTTTCATGAATTAATTAAAACATGAGTTTACATTGTTATGTTGATACATATCTGACTAATTAGTATTTGATAACATTTCTCCGAAGTCAATAATTTTTTCGTCTGTAATTATTCTTTTTTTTGTAAATATTTCTTTTTTAAACAATGTTTAGCTAATATAGATATATGTTGAGCATGATGATCAGAGAGGCCGGTTGCTATATTTTTTACAGTTGATAGTTTATTATTAGTAAAATTCGTAATCATGTAATCAATAAGAGATTTTTTACTTTTAGATATACGTGTCGGTTCAGTTATCAAATTTTTTAGGTTGTGAAACCTTAGAAATTCGAGTATTTTTTTTCGATTTTTACATGTTTTATCTGTGTAGTTGATGTTTAAATCCCCTGTAATTATTATATTACTTTTTATTTTAGAACATATTAAATCTAACTTGTTTAAATACTCGTCAATGGTTGAATCACTGTCATTGTTTCTATATAAACATATCAAGTTAAAATAAAGTTTCTTTGTAATATTAAAATTGACAATTACACATTCAAATAATGTTTCTTGATATAAATATTCAAAATCAGTACCTAAGCTAACATTTTTAAATAAATAATCCTTGACAAATATTATTATTCCTCCACCAGTTTTTTTAGCTCGACAGAAGTGTCCTATCGTAGTATAATTTGGTATCTTGAAATATTGGATTTCTTCTTCTTTAAGCCATGTTTCAGTGATACAGATAATGTCTAGCTCTTGATTTTGTAAGTATAGATCTAATTTATGTTTCTTGTTACGGACACTACGTAAATTCTGGTGTAATATATTTATTTTATTAGTGTCTGGTTTCATTTTTATTGTTTCTACGTCTCTTCTGGGTTTCTTCTGATTTTTTCTAAAAAACTGATTTTGGGTTTCGGTGATTCTGATGTTAAGTTGATATCGTTACAGCTAATTATGTCATAATTTCCGTCATTACAATGTAGATTTTCGCAAGTTTTTATTTTTGCCATGTCTGTTTGTGTAAATTTATTAATTAATTTTGGTTTTTTTGTATTAATTTCATTTATTTCAGCTGTTCATTTTTTATTATAAAGGCGAAGTTTATTTTTGTATTCTACTCGGAGCAATTCTTTATGTAGAGCTCTACACAGATTAATAGTTAATAGTCTATTTTTATATATCCATCTTTTGTAGTCTAAGTCTAGGCATATAGCATTGCTATACTTTTCGCATAAAAATTTCAGTTCATAATTCAATTTCTGTTCGTCTAAATGACTATTGTATGGAACTTCGCAAATAATTACATTGGTGTTTGAAATGTCCTTAAGCCATGTAATTAATTCTGCTTGTAGTACAAACGGATTATTGTCATTACTGCCACTTAATATTATAACAAAATCATTCATGGTAAGTTTCAGTATTTCATGTTTGTTTGGAGATAATGTATCACACAATTGAGCACCTGATTTCCAGAAGCAAGTAACGCTATAGTTAGAGCCTAGAATATTTTGCAATGTTTTTTGCATGCCGCGTCCTTGTTGATCCGCAAGTATACTGCTGGCTGGCAATATGATCTAAACTCAAGTCCAATCTTAGCAGAAAAATTATTAAAAACTAGTGTTCCTGAATGTAACGTTCCCTTTGTATTTAAAAACATTAGTCCTACGGATATCATTAATACATTTAAAACATTAGAAATTAAAAACACCACAGACCTTTGGGGACTTTCTGTAAAAACTATAAATTCAATTATTCATGTTATAGCACAACCCTTAGCCATTATATTTAATAGTTGTGTTGATAGTGGTGTGTTTCCTGATGAGATGAAACTTAGCAAAGTTATACCTCTTTTTAAATCAGGTAGTTCAACAGATCCTAATAATTTTCGGCCTATTTCAATAATACCTATACTCAGTAAAGTTTTTGAAAAAATCATACTTTGTCAAATGTTAAGCCATTTCTGTATTAATGAGCTACTTAGTAGTAAACAGTTTGGCTTTATGAAAGGCCGTTCCACAACTGATGCAGGAGTGGCACTATTAAAAAATATATATAACGCCTGGGAGGATTCGCATGACGCCCTTGGAGTGTTTTGTGATTTATCAAAGGCATTTGACTGTGTTCAACATGAAAATCTCATCAGGAAGCTACATCACTATGGTATTAGAGGCAAAGCTCTCGACCTTTTGACATCTTATATGAGTAGGAGAGTACAGAAAATAGATGTCAACGGTGAAAGATCTCCGGGATCAGCAGTCACTATAGGAGTCCCTCAGGGCTCAATTTTAGGTGCTTTTCTATTTCTTATTTACATTAATGATCTCCCATATAATGTAAAAAACCATGACATTGTCTTATTTGCTGATGACACCTCTTTGCTTTTTAAAGTTAAGAGACGACAGACATGTTATAATGAATTAAATAATGCCCTTTCTAAAATTTTAAATTGGTTTAACACTGATAATTTGTTACTTAATGAAAAAAAAACCAAATGTGTTAAATTTACATTACCAAATGTTAGTCAGAGACAGACATGTATTAATATTAATGGCGAGCAATTAGAACTTGTTAATTCAACAGTCTTTCTTGGCATAACGCTGGACTCCATACTTCAATGGGGTCCTCATATTCATAACCTAGCCAAAAAACTTAGCTCTGCTGTGTATGCGATCAAGAAAATAAGACAATTGACCGATGTCGACACTGCAAAAATAGTATATTTTAGCTATTTCCATAGTTTAATGACATATGATATCCTATTGTGGGGTAGCGCTGCTGATGTAAATACAATATTTTTGTTACAAAAAAGGGCAATTCGTGCTATTTATAATTAGGATCTAGGATATCTCTGAGGGATAGGTTTAGGGAAGTAAAAATTTTAACTTTAGTGTCGCAGTACATATATGAAAATCTTTTATATGTACATAAAAATATCAATAGTTTCAGCAAGAAAAGTGACGTTCACAAAGTAAATACTAGAAGTAAAAATAAGCTGTTGGTGCATGATACACGTCTACACAAAATAAGTAACTCTTTTATGGGGCAATGTATACACTTTTACAACAAAGTTCCCAATAAAATTCAAAATCTATCAATAAGTAAATTAAAATCTTTTATCAAGCAGGTACTTTGTAAAAAGGCATACTACAATATTTCAGACTATGTAAATGATAAAAACTCTGGGACTGATGATGCTCAATTACAGGATGCATAGGTAAACCAAATTAAAATGGAAATAACATAAAATTGTACGACTAAAATTTTTTTATTTAAAACATTAATTGTATTTTAGTTTATTTGTATTATTGATAGTGTTTTTAAAAGAGTAACTATCGAGTTTCTTGCCGGATTCTTCTCGGTAGAAATCAACAACATTGTGAACCGGCGGGAAGGTGGGAGGGTTCAAAAAATAATATTTTATAACTTTGACGATTCAAAAGTGATTGTAAAATCCTTATTTGAATAAACCATTTTGACTTTGACTTTGATATTAGTTTCCTTTTTTTTTACGTTCAGAGCCCTCTTGTGTCAAATGGGGACAAGTTAACTGTTCAGGGCCATCTAATGGCAAGTAGGGGAAGATAAACTGTTCTTTACATAAAAGGTCAAAAACATTGCTAATTTGCGAGATTTCGGGATCTTGTTGTTCGTCTTCTTTGAGATTTAAATCTATTATACTTTGGTCCTGATTGTACAAAATTGGGTTTAGTTCGTTATTTTTATTTGATATTTTTTTTGTATCCTTTTTTGTTACGGACCTTTTTATAGTACCCACAGGTTTTGAGCATATCGTCTTCAATTGGTCTATTTGCCTTTGTTGATCTTTAACAATTTTTCCTAGATTATTTGTTTCACCAAGAAGATTTTCCACCTCAGTATGTGCAGATTCTAACTGTAATTTTAGTAGCTTAATCTCCTCTTTCAATTCCTCTACCTCGCTGTCGTAGCCTGTCGAAAGTTCGGGCATACTACGATTCGATAGTATTGATGTAAATGATAGGTCTAATGACTCATTTAGAGCAATATTTTGACGTCCGCATCGTCTTGTTGTTATATTTTCGTGTTCCATTTTATGTTTTAAATCTTAACCAGTTGTAGTAAATGAACAAAAAGAAATATCGGTACAGATGAATTTGAACCAGCGACACCAGCGTATGAGTTCTGTCACGATCTGCACTTTAGACCAATGAGCTGTGCTAATGCTTATACAGGTGATTGAAATAAACAGTAACTATGATTTTATGATTTATGCTAGATTTGTTTTTCTTATCAGCTGGTATTGGCATGTGTGAGTCATCACACTTGTAATGCTCGATTGCTGCTAGCGTTTCACTTTTTTGAATTTTCATAACGAATATTTAATAATATTTCTTTAGTTTCACACACTATTTCACTTAGTTTGCAATTATTTAAACTAGTATTTTGCACTTGTCTTTATTTTCAACCCACAGCACATAATAATACGTAACAGATCACTTTAATTAAGTTTGTTTACACTTAAATCTTTGTAATTAATATATTTCCAGAGTAACTCACTATTTTCACGTGATAATAATTGTGCTTAATTATAACATCATTAAATTTACTTTTTTATTATATTTATAGAAAAATAATGTTATCTTTTATTTTAAATTAGTATGTATGTATGTACTGCAGTTCCATAGGAGAGTGTCAATCAAATATGTATGATACTTTTTTGTAATTTGTAAATAATAAGTAAGTACATGTTCTAACGGCCCCAGACGACGATCTCGCTATCCGGATAGCGAGATTAGTCTCAACGACCTCCCCTTGTAGGGCCTCCCTCCTCACACGACGCCGACGTCCCCGGGTACGTCGGCGAACGCACGGACACACCTCGTATACGAGGTATCAAAGACTGCCGGGGCGCTTATCGCCCCCACTCTATCGAAACCTCAACCGCGTGATGGGGAACTCGCCTCCTGACGCTGACTCACCTTCGGGTTCTAGGCTCACGCTGGTCGAAGGGACGAAACCGAGAGCGACAACCCAAGCCGAGGCCACCTCTGCGGGGAGCCCTTGAGCGTTGAGCGCTACATAGGGTGAGTCTCCTTCAGAGTCTCGCCCCAAAAGCCCGGTGGAGCAGTAATGGCTTCATCAGCCAACTGCATAGTCAGTCAAAAAAAAAAAACATATGTAGGTATATTTTCCTTTAATCCCATTATTAATATTATAAGGGCGAAAGTTAGTGAGTGTGTATGTTTGTTACTTCTTCACGCTTCAAACACTGGACGGATCAAGATGAAACTTGGCATACATATAGGAATAGCATATAGGCTACTTTTTATCGTTTTTCTCACCGTCGCCGATAACCGAATTTAGCGCGGGGTAATTAAGGACTGAATCACAGTATCGGAATCCCACGTATAACGTTTGTTACTTAATTCTGCTGCATTGGGAGCATTCATATAGGTTAGGTCCTGGAATAGCATATAGGCTACTTTTTATCCTGAAATTCCAGCGGGAATAACTTTAACCGAGCTTAAACGAACTATAGCTAAAGCTACAGCTTGATATAGCAAACTTCATTAGTGTAATTAAAGAGTAAATCACAGTCGCCGATAACCGTATCAATACTGAGATAATATGATGAATACAATATTCTAGTCAAAATAATTAATACATAATATACGTATTTAAGAAAAGGATATTTTTATTATTTTTAAATATTCCAAAGCAACTTATTTTTCCACCTAAAATGTACGTCCAAAGTCCGTGATAAATGGCGGCATGTACAGAGGAAATTAAAAACTGAACGTCCGAGTTGCAGCTGTACTGTAATGTGAGGGTCATGTTAAACCGAAATTGCTTTTAAATGAACCAACACAGAAAACTGAAATAAATTAAGTTTTGCGATTAATCACTTAGTTAAGCGCTACTGTGTGTGAAATTTATCTTTATTACGTAGGAACTAGCTTTTGCCAGCGGCTCTGTCTGCACTTATTTCGGTTAACATCGCGTCTATGCGTCTACGGTAACTCTTGTATTAGGCACCTACAACTTAATGATATTAAGGAAGTTTATAGCAAGATATAGCTGTAGCTATAGTTTGTCCACATGGGTTTCGGTTAAAGTTATTCCTTCGAGTACTTTTGAATTTTGCAGGATAAAAAAAGCCTAGTCCTTCTCGGTCTCTCTCACCTCGTCACTATCTCTGTGCCGAATTTCAGGTGATAAAGATTATACGTTGTGACGTGGATTAATTACAAACAAACTAACTTTTGCATTTATAATATTAGTACGGAGTTAAGCGGACTCTTTATTTTATCAATCAAGAAAGAAGTTATTAGATTTTTGAAGGGCACACAACGCGCGAGTGATGCCCCAGATGAAGCAAGCGTCGATAGGCTGCGTTTGAATGTTTAAATGTCTGTTACTAAATCACACTTCTGGATGGATCGGTATGAAACCTGGCACACATATAGGTTAGGTCCTGGAGCAGGACAAAGGCTTCTTTTATCCCGAAAGTCCCCGCGGGAATAACTTAAACCGAGCTTAAACGAACTAAAGCTATCGCTAACATCATTCGTAGCAATTCGTAGCATTAGTATTAATGAGTCAATTAAAAAGTTCCACGCCGGTAACCAAATTTAGGGCGGGCGGTGCCGCTGGCAAAATCTAGTTTCAAAAACTTATTAATGTTAAACACAGCGGTATCAAATTTCTGTGTGTTTATATAGTGTTAAAGCGTTTATATTATATACTCACGATGTCAGCACATATTATATTCATACTTTACATCCATACTAAAATTATAAAAGATATACATTACTACATTATATTTGGGATAATTCAAAAGTTCCCACAGGAGTAACTCTGTAGTTATTCAGTACTTCCACACATACCTCGTATACCAGGTATCAAAAGGCTGCGGGCAGCCTTTGAGTGTTGGGCGATATACGTGCTGAGACTCCTTCAGAGTCTTCCCCGGTGGAGCAGTAATGGCTGCAACAGCCAACTGCATAGTCACACAAAAAAAAATAACATTCCTAAAGCTGCAGGTATTTATCGCTCGCTATTCCAAACTTATAAGGATATTCAAGGAGTTACCGTAGAAATCCCACGCCGATAACTAAATTTAGCGCGAGCGAGGCCGCTGGTAAAAGCAAGTCATTATTATAAATCGCATTATACTATGCCTAATATGTGTTTACACCGGGAATATATAAAATGAAGGCTTTTAAGTATATAAACATACAGAGAATCGATATCGCAGTGTTTGATATTGATATTTATCTGAAATGAAAACCTTTGTTAAAAGCATTAAGAATATTGAATACCGGTAATGGAAGTGATATATCATTTGTGAAATTGATTTCTTGTCTCATCGTTCATTTAGTGAATAAACTTGCCTCGCTACCCTCGATCCATCATATAAAAATAACAAAAGATATTAGAATAAGTTTTTGTGGCTAAATTATACATCTGAATGATTGAAAAAACTATTATGTTATACAACTTGCTTTTGTCTAGTGAATTACCTTACTAAATGATTTTCATTTATTGTATTTAATGCAATAAAAAAACTAGAAGTGACCGTTATGCAAATTTTTAAAGCGTGTATTAAATTTTTTTGGAATGTAATTTGTTTAAATAATTAGAAGGTTAAAGAAATTAGAAGTTTAAAAAAAAATCTAAGTTGTAGCAAAAAGTCAAAAAATGTGACTAAAAAACAAATGAGACATTCGTTTTCATGAAGCCCGCAGCGAGGCGCCGCGAAGTGTATCATCTTAACGTATGTGTCTGACATTATAAAACAAAAAAATTTCAATTCAAAACCAAATTATCATATTAAGAGGATACATTTCGCAGTGCCTCGTAGCGGGCTTCATACAAACGAATTCCTCATTTGTTTTTGACATTAACTTATCAATCACTGTGAAATTTCTTAGTCATAATCCCAAGTCGTATACCTAGGTCTGTGGTTTTTCCAAAATCTTGTAAAACGTTCTATTAACTAGAAATCTTTTTAAAACCATTTGTATGAAAAACTAGAATCCTGTATAACTTTTGAACTATAAAATTTTATAGAAAACTGGCACACTGCAGACCTAGATATTTATTACTAGAACATGTCTTCAAAATTTCGTGGTGTTTGATCAACAAGTGTCAAAAATAAGTGAGAAATTCGTTTGTATGAAGCCCGCTGCGAGGCGCCGCGAAGTGTATCCTCTTAACTATAGAACGGAAACCCGCGATTCGTTGTCTTATCTCTAAGGGTTCGCTCATACCGAGACGCAACACGACGAGACGTGACGCTTCTCGGTATGAGCCGACCTTTAATATATTAAAACAGAGTCGCTGTTCTGTCTGCCTGTCTGTCCCTATTCTGTGGCTTCCAAGTCTTCTTAAAATACGCAACGCATTTTGATGCGACTTCTCTATTACTTAGGAATTTCTTCCAACAGGTTAATGTAGTTTTTATATCACTAAGGTGGCAAACAAGGTTACTGTCCGTCTGATGGTAAGCGGTAAGTATAATCCATACTTAATATTATAAATGCGAAAGTGTGTTTGTTCGTTTGTTGGTTTGTTGGTTTGCCCTTCTATTAATTAGCAACAGAGCAATGACTTCACGTTTTTTTTTTAAACAAAGATAGTTTACGGATTCGAGAGTGAACTTCCCGTCCTTCGTCCAAAGAGGGACTTTTATATAATTTAGATATTGATTATTGATAATGTAGCCATAGGTATGAAATTTATGACATATCTTCTTCGAAAACTTAAACGAAGAAAGATTATTTCTATGTATGTTTATTTATAATGTATTTCTTAATGCTATGAAGATATGTATACACAATGTATAAGAATATTTCTATGTAAACACAATGTATACACATTTCTCATAGAATTAAGAAATACATTATAAATAAACATACATAGAAATAATCTTTCTTTCTTTCTTACGAATACTTAAGAGTTAATAAATAAGATAAATGAACTAAGAATTCATCGGTTGCTTACTCTAAACAAAATTAAAAACAATAAAATAAATCTTTCCCACGACTACACTTTAACAAAATCATACTTACTAACAAAAATTGATCACTTGATCAATGATGCATTAATTTCGACTATGACAATATAAGTTTTTCTCCAATATTTTGTAATACTAAAACATATAACGTGTAAAATGTATAACTTGGTTTAAGAAAATTTGGTTAACCTTTTGTAGAAGCAGTTGTCTTTTTAATTTTATAAATATATATTTTTTTTTTACTATTAACTAGCTGACCCTGCGAATGTTAGTTCTCTTGTTTAAAGCAACTAGCGCGCCACCTATTTTGAAAGGGTTGTACTAATTCAGAAACCTGCCCGACATGTGCACAACAATTTACCAAAATTTTACAATCGGTTTACCCTTAATAGGTGAGTCGTACTCGCACTTGACCCTTTACTTTTCTTTCACAAAAACCGTGTCCTAATAATACGAACACAACAAAAAGAAAATTATCCAATTCTGGTGCAGTCGTTCGGAAGTTATGGCGTGACCAAGGGAAACAGAGATTCATTTTTATATACAGATTACACAGAACTGACATCTCCTGCATGTATGAATAGCATTTTGGAGCCGTAAAATCTAAAAGCTTTCTCAAATTCGATTTAGCACAAGGTGGCTTGTTCTACTTTTACAGTTGAATGGCTAAGTGACTTATCTAAAATTATCAGAAATCGAAATTATTTATAAACATTTAGACACACATCTACTTGTCCGCATAACATCAGAAGACTAGTTTACCTGGAGCAAAGGTATTGATTGGGAAACCCTCGATAATAATAATAAGTCTAGTTGCCACTCGAAAATGGTTATGTTGGTTGGTTCAATGCAGTTCAAGATTTTGCAAACTAGAATAGACCTAATTGGAAATGGATTTGATGACATTCGCGCTGTACGCAACCTCCATTAATATTATCGGCTTAAAAAATGTTGGTATCTCCTTAAGTGAATCGGAGTACCGCCACATATTTCAATAAAATATGAGATTTAACTTTTGAATAAGGTACCTTTTATGTTTTAGGAATGATTTATTGAATACAATGAGAGAGAGTGACAACCCTGCAGACGCTTTCAGCTCTGCGGTTAATAGATATCCATTACTGAGCACTTCTCTCGCTAATAGGAGTCAAGCACGCGTTGTATAACTGAGGGTGGCGCAGACTTTGGTGTTGAGGTTTATTTGAAGATTAATGAGGGCTGTCCATCTTTTTTATTCTTCATATTTTGTAGCTAAAAATTACGAGCAACGTACATATTTTCCTCTACAATGTAATTTTTTTCAGTTATTATAGCTTCCTTAATTAAAAAAACACGGTCCCTGACTAACTTTAAGATGGCGTGTTATTAAAATTGTGAAAAAAAAACACGATAAATAAAACTTTAAAACAAAATGGTTTTGATTGGGTTTGCAAGCTTTTCAGACATCCGCATAAGAATGTGACAGGCACTTGGCTGTTTTTTTTTATCTATTACGTTTTCTATTTTCACTGCACATACAAATGTGTTAAATGTCGAGCGAGCTTAATGCAATAAGTAAAATAAAGAAAAAAGTCAATTCCTCTAGATTGATAATCTGTGAGAAACGACTTCTCTGGCCGTAAAAGTGTTCCCAATATCAGGTTGCACAATAAATATGGACAAACTGTTACAACCGACAGACCCTTTGCAAACCCTTTCAGACGAAATGGACGAGAAATGTAACTTGGTGAGGAAACTACCAGGGAAAGATAAAAAAGGAAACAAACTCCTTGAAAATGCTACTCCCGAGTTTCAAATATTTGGACTTGTCCTTATTTCTTTTAGGAATCTAGATAGGTAATAAGTATAAAAAGTTTTGAACAAAAAAAAAACTGACGATGAAGAAACTAAAAAAAGGCCAATAAAATAAATCTTTTGAGTCTAATAATTAAGCTTGTAAACTTACGTCAGTAATTTATTTTAGAGACGTATTTTACTGTGTTTTATGGATAGGTGACTCCATGACAATAAAATAATTAAATAAATCACAACTAAAACTTGAGAAATTGCGCGCCATGTAGGAGGCTTGTATCCAGCAGAGGACAAATATAAGCTAATGATGACATGATGATGGCAAATAACTAAATACAAGCATATATTTCGGAGTAATATTATATATATATAGAACTAGCTTTAGCCAGTGGCTCCGCCCGCCCTAAATTTTGTAATCGTACTAAATAATTATAATTATACTAAACAAGTTTGTAATAGCAAGCAATTGCTGCAGCTATAGTTCGTCCATTTTGTGGAATTCTGTTAAAATCACTCCCACGGGAACTTCTGGGATAAATATATCTCTGTGCAAAATTTCAGCTCAATTGGATGCTCCGTTGCGGCAGGATTGAGTAACAAACGTTATATATAGTTATTCTCGCAGAAACTTTTGAATTTTGCGTGATAAACAATAGCCTATGTCCTATTCCAGGACCTAACTGATATGTGTACCAAGTTTCATCGTGATCCGTATAATATTAGTCAGCGGCTCTACACGCCCTAAATTTGATTATCGACATGGGATTCTTACGTCAACTTCTAAATTATACTAATGAAGTTTGCTATAGCTGTAGCTAGATATAGATTGTTTAAGCTCGGTTATAGTTATTCTCGCGGGAACTTTCGAAGTTTTCGGGATTAAAACTATCCTATGTACTTCCCGGAGAGTCAAATTATTTCCATACCAAATTCTAATCTAAATTTAACATAAAACGGAAATTAATTTGTTGACAGGTGACAATTTTTGCAAGAAATATGATAGGATAAGATGTTCAGACCAGGATAGCAGAAATGTTTGAGACACAAGTAAAAGATATTTTCCAGGATCTATTTATACCTTACCTCAGTCGTTATATATTATTATAGTACCCATGAAAATAACAAAAAAAATATGGTTTAAAATTGATTTTGTCCGCTTTTTTACAATTAAGTAGTTTTATGCATAAATTTTAAAAAACGTGATGCCGAATTTATACACAACAAAATATTGTTATAAGAATGTTGCTCCTTGCATTTCCGTTAGAGGACGGGCTCGACGACAATCGCATTACGGACACAGATAAATATTTCGCGAACACTCCATAAATAACCTCTAATGGATTTCCGTTACTGAGTGACTTGGATATAGATTATACTGGCTTTTTCAGAAATCTGTATTGTAAACATTTCATTGCTTTTTTTTTATTTATTTTTTATCATAATAAAAAAAACAATAAAATTTTGTTTTCTTAGTACCCAAAAACTCTTGTGGTTTCTTCTGGGTACTGCACATTCATCTTATTAACATAATAAATCTACAGAAAGAATATAATAGTTGCGTACAACATTTTCCTAAAATATACCTAAATAACAATACTTTTGCAGTTGCCTAGTATACTTGTTTGTGTAACGATAGGAAAACTGGTTGCACCTGTAAACGTATGACCCGTCAATAAGAAGATACCTGCTATTACGCATGTCTGACACTGGTTCGTGAGTTTGACCTTCTGACATGTTTGCACACTATGCTAGCCGGTTCGTAAATTAGTTGCTGGTATTTTATACCATAGGTTTTGCTTTTGTATACAGGTTGTTTCATAAATGTGGTTCGTAATTTTTAGGATTCCGTACCCAAAGGGTAATAAGCGGCACCCTATTACTAAGACTCCGCTGTCCGTCCGTCCGTTCGTCCGTCTGTCACCAGGCTGTACCTATCTCATGCACCGTGATAGTTAGACAGTTGAAATTTTCACAGAAATTTTATTTCTGTAGCCACTATAACAGCAAATCCTAAATAACAGAATAAAATAAATATTTAAGGGGGCATACAACAAACGTGATTTTTTTTAAGAGTCTACTTTCGAGGTGGTCCCATATTAATGTAAAGAATTTAAAACTTGAACTTTTGGTAAATAACAAGAATTTATGTTAGTTTCGAACTGGTGAAACGCCTTACGATTGTATAAAATTTTGTTACAAGTATGAATATTTTTAGTGTACGAGAAAAAAAAATTAATCACTCAAAAGCAAAATAAAAAAAACCGGTTGTGAGATTGTTGGTGAGGATGACGACGGCGTCCTTTCTTCAGATTTGTCTCTTCAATCCTCTTCAACGGATTTAATCCCAGTAGGCACTCACTCACTCACTGTAGCACAGACAGATTTGAGGAAGCACACTAATTAGTCATTTATTAGTAGTAAAAAATAATTTTCTTGTAATAGAATATTACGAACCTTAAGTTATAATTACAAAACAAAAGTCAACGTACCCGGACGAATCAGATTTTAAGTAATAAAACTTATGTTTTAAATGTTGAAAAACCCTCCGTGTCGAGGAACATCATAAACAAAACAAATTAAAAACATATGCGGTGAATAACAACCTTCATCCTTGTATGAGGTCGGTTAAAAACTACAGCTCCGTTTAAGGCCGAAATATCAACCTGCAGAATGCTCTTCTAGTTCCTTTGTATTCTGATTTTCGATATTTTCAAACCATTTAGTAATTCGATTCTGATAATTCTCCTTTGCCAGATCAGGGTCATTCAGGGATCGAATTCGACTAGCAAACAAATTACTTAAATATTCATCCAACTGTCCGTCAGTCCTATATTTAGGACGGACATCCATTAATAGTATTGGAGCGGTCACAAAATATTTATCCACGCCAATAACGCGATGCCACACCCGTGATATTTTGCTACCGAAAATGAAAAGAATGTCCTACTGGAGATCGATTTCCTACTGATTAGTTACGTTGTGTTTCTCGATATATTTCTTTTTCATTCCCTACATAAATCCTTAATTATGGTGAAACATGTATTATTTCCTTTCTCGAGTTTTAGCTTTTGCTTTTAAGAAGAATTCAAAGTATTTAAGACTTTAAGTGTTTCTTCTTTCCGAAGACTAGTTTTGCTAAGGAAAATTTTACCATAATTATTAATAAACCAAATCATGATGAAACAAGGTCCTATCATAAGTTGTCTCAGGAAACGAAACGGTACTCAATGCGACCTAAGCCATCTTGGTGAAACATGTAATGAAATGAGGTACGAAACAAACTTAACAACTTATTTACTATAACTAATTATATTTATTTATTGAACTCTTACAGTACATTTAATAAAACTACACAACGTAAATACAAATTATGCACTAAGGCGGAGTTATCGCATTATGCTTACCCTAGGGTGTTTCTGAAATTTGATTCATTTCAAATTCACTTAGGTAGAGCCCAAACAGAATATAATAATACTAGTACCTATAATAAATGAACTAAAACAAAAATACATATATATTATGTACAATAAATATTAAGTCATATGTATAATGTATGTATAATTAAATAATATAGAAATATATACATCACATAAACATAACAAATTATACACAAAATATGACTAAATACATATATATATACTTCAGTAGTTTTAAACAGATGAAATCTGCGGCTGACGAAAACAGCCAGCGAACTAAATTTCTACCGGAGGTCCAACCCCTGAAGGACAGTTTAGGGTAAATGTACCGTCCAGATTGCACTTGTCAGCCGCGGCTGATTGTTGCGTCCCACAGTATGTTCCCAATTTTACCAGTTTTCTCGAATTAAAGTCGATGTAAACAAGTCAAAAGTAAATTTATATACAAATATGTATATTATTATGATAAATATTCTTTTCTTATTTCAATTTCCGTTTAGAACAGTAAATCTTCTGTAGAATGGAAATCGATTTACGCTTATTTATGAAATGGCCAGAACCATATTTAGATATTTGTGCTGATAATGCGACGAAGATGCCAAGCCCGCTGCCCCTTCTACGAGAAATGTAACGAATAAATGTATTTTGTAATATTTATTTGTATTTGCTTCATTTTGTAGGTAATATATTTTTTTTTAATTATATATATTATTTGACTGTGCCCCCGTTGACACTCTGTGAATTTATTTAGTAAATATAAATAAATACGGGAGTCGTTTCTCACCAATAGATACTTGTCAAGAGGGTCGTTAATCATAATATGAATTTACGATAAAGTATCATCTCTTTAATCAACTGAAGAAGAGTAAAAATTTTACCAAAATCCTTTCAGAAGGTAAAGAATTTTACTTGTTGTATTTATTGTGATACAGTCTCTAAATTACTCTCTACAAGTTTGTTTAAACAAAATAATTTTTATTCAAATTCGTTTAGCAATTTACAAAAGACAGACAAATAAAAAAATACATACATAAAAACATGAAAGCTGAAAACATTACACTCTTTTTTTTCGGGCAGTCACGTAAAAACCCAAAGCTCTGAAATCTAAAATTTAGCTTCGAAACGATACAAAACACATTTTTATAAAGAACTAGCTTTTACACCCGTCTTTGCTTGCGCTGGGATTTCTACGGCAATTCCTTGATTACACAAAGAAAATAAGCAGTTCGTCCGAGTTTAATTCAGTTAAAGTTGTTCCTGCGGAAATAATTGTAATTTTTCGGGATGAAATAAATATGCCCTTTGTCCTTTTATCTATACTATTCTATATCTATACTAAAAATCAGTACAATTGGTACTCCGTAACGACACTAAGCAATCAAATCAATCAATATTTATTCAAATAGGTTTCTGAGCACACTTTTAAATCGTAAATTCAATGAAAACAATGTTAATTTCTGCCACAAAGAGCTGGCAAGAAGTTCTATTTCCAGTAATAATACAATACTTTGGTAATCAGCTAAAAAGTATACAATATGTATTGAAACACTTAGTAATATCAATAAATTAGTAAGCTACTAAAAATAAAGTCAAAAATATATCAATTATTATTTTTTGTTTTTATGTTGCATAGGGGGCGCATGTGAAGCGTCAAAAATCGTCGATCGTGTGAAGGATTTAGATATTTAAGGGATGAGTACCATCATAATTTTATTCTTGCACAATCATATGTACTTACATACACTTAAAAATATCCATACTATCTATGTATATGTTACAGTTAAAACCCGTTTTCCGTTAGAACGCGTTTTCTCTAGTTAGAACTAGTTCTTACTAAATGTCTTTGTTATAACTAGAAATACCTATTCAAAACTAGAATCTTCCAACGATATATTTGATTTTCAGATAAAACTAGTTGTCCATACTGTAGTCCCTAGAGAAAACCTTAGCAGGGAGCTCATCCCAAAACCAAAGCGTTCGCGGGTGGAAGTTTCTCTGAAACCGCACTGTGCGCGACCATTTCGGTTCTAAAGTGTAAGAATGAATTCGCTGCCGATGGCGAGCGGTGCGATGATAGACAATAGCCGTTGGCATCATTTCGAACAGTTCCTCAGAACACATCCCATTGTACAAGCGGTAGAACACACACAGGGAGGCAAAATATCTCCTCAGACTTAAGGGTTCGATACGGCAAGTGAGTTTGGGGTCATCGTCAATTCTCACAGCCCGTCGTTGAACCGAGTCAAAAGGTCCAAGCTGGTATCCGGGTGCACCCGCCCAGAGATGGAAGCAGTACTCCATATGGGGCCGAACCTGCGATTTGTAAAGCAGCAACCTCTGCCCCGACGTGAAGTACTGCATCGCTCTGTTGAGTACACATAGTTTTTTGGACGCCAGCTTCACCTTATCTTGTAAATGATCTCGGAACTGAACATCGCTGGAGATGTCGACACCAAGGATCCCAATGCTCTTGGAGATGGAGAGGGGAGTGTTCTGGAATTGTGAGACTACAGTGAGTGGGGTTTTCTTAGCGGTGAACGCGCACACTTGTGTCTTTGTAGGGTAGAATCGGACCAAGTTTACCCGTCCCCAGTCAGAGACTTTGGATAGTGTGGTTTCGTTTTGAGACACAAGTTCTCTGCGGTTTTCCTCCATAACCGAACGTGGGATATTTACACGACCCGTGTAATAAGCGTGGCTAGTACATATGCATATCAATGCATGTTGTTGATGTCCAATGTGTCATTGATATGCAATAGAAACAGCGTAGGAGACAGCACAGAGCCTTGCGGGACGCCAGCATTAATTTCCGTGCTTTCAGAGCAACTACCGTCAACTACGGTTCGTATGCGTCTGCCGGACAAAAAGCTAGCCCCCCTTTTGCACAAACCCTCGGGCAATCCGTAAGATGGCAACTTTGATACAAGACCCCGGTACCAGACCCGATCAAACGCCTTCGCTACGTCTAGGCTACATGACAGGGGGAGGCCCTGGCTCTTAATGGCTAGTGCCCATCGGTGTGTGAGATACACTAGAAGGTCACCAGTCGAGCGACTGACCAGGTCGTGTTCATCAAGGTATCTAAAAGCTGTGTGATGACCACACGCTCCATCACCTTGCAGAGGAGAGAGGTAATTGTGATAGGTCTGTAATTCGATGTACCTGATCTATCGCTCTTTTTGGGCACCGAGTGCACATTCGCAGTCTTCCATGAAGATTGCCTAGTGTGGTAGGAAAGCGCTAAGAGGCGCGTGAGTACAGGACATAACTCAGGAGCACGCAGCTTAAGCATCACTGCTGGTATACCGTCTGGCCCACTCGACTTATGAACGTCTAGAGAAAGCAACGCCCGCCGGTACTCCCGCTGTGGGAGATTTCCGGCATGGTCTTACCGCACCACATTATAGTAGCCACCTACTGTCACCTTCAGTCAGCCTAGTAAATTGACGTCTTTCGCAGTGGTGGTAACGACGACTGGCAAACGTTCCCTTCGGCAGCTTTGGCAAGCGACTAGAAAGCACGACTCCCAGAAGGATAGCTCGCCAATCATCCACATATTTTACCGATGAATTGGAATTTTGTTCTGGCAGTTGCTTTCGGGAAATATTCGGATCCTTATTATAACCAGCCGTGGTCCAGGCCTCATATGCAGTTTGCTTAAGAATTTTAGCTTCTCTGTAAGACATATTAAACCACGGTCATTTTTTGATGCCGGCAACTACTTGCGTGTTAGGAGTATAACATTCCATAATTTGGAAAAACGCCTTTTTTCTAGTAAAACTAGTTTTAACTGATATTTAATTTAGAGCATTACTTATTTCTAGTTTTAACAAAGGTATTTAGTAAAAACTAATTCTAACTAGGAAAAACGCGTTCTATCTAAAAACTGGTTTTAACTGTAACATACATAATAAATACGAAAGTAAGTCTGTTACTCGTACCTCTTCACGCTAGAACCGCTATTGGCATGGAGATAGTTTCAGACCTGGGAAGGACATAAGCTACTTGAAAACGTCAATTTTTTGAGGTTTTCGGTTCAAGAGGTGCCGTTAAAATCCTACACTGAAGACCGAAAAAGCTAGTATATTATAAATGCGATACTGAGTCTGTTCTTTTGGTCCCTGCATCACGTCACAATGGAGCATCCAATTGAGATAAAACTTAGCCCAGGGATTGAAGAGAGGGAGAAAGACGTAGTAGTACTTTTTATATCGTAAAAAACAATAGTTTCCGCAAGACTGACTATAGCTGCTATTGTTTTCAAATAAATATTTTTCTTCTTCTTTCTTCTACTGACAGAATTCCACGTGCATGAACTATAGCAAAGCTCTACTTGCAATTGCAACTTGAAAAAATCGTCCCCTAAAGGGCAAAATAAGGGATTTAAAATTGTATGAGCATTCCAATAGTTTTGTAGGTACAACAGTACAACATACAGATATACGAGATAAGTCCGCGCAAGTGTTTTAATATTTTTGGTACATCGCGTACACGTACAGCGGGCAAAAGCGAGTATATATATAAATTTATATAGGTAAAGTATAATAAAATAATGAATAGCCCGCTGCAATCCACCATCGGCCGCCCGGGGCGCCAGACATATCAATATTCAAATAAACAAACAAACAAACAGGTTTTTATATTAATTAGGATTAGGATTTAAAACATCTAATGTATAGACACGAAGCGAGCAATTTAATATTAACGTATAGATATCTTTATAACGATACAGTTTATGGTAAGAAAAGTTATTGATAGAATGGCTGCGGAATGTATTTTATCTTTGTCAGACGATCGATGAGTTTACTGATACTCTATCTGACTCCATCCTTCTTATTTAAATCAAAGTTTGCCCAAACTCTCATAGGTCACATCCATTTATATTCTTTTAAACCCAATACACTTTACTTTTGATATAAAAGTTAATATTTCTTAGAATCTTGTTAAGTATTTTAAAAAGAAATATATTAGTATAGTTCCTCTCTTTTTACTTATTTTAACCGGGTTTTAGACTATTTTTTAAAATTTATTTTTACTTATTTGAACCGGGTTTTAGATTATTTTTTTAGATTATTTTTTCTTATTTTAACCGAGTTTTAGACTATTCTGTCGGCTAGTGGAAAGCCAAGGTGTATACTGTGATTTTAGCCATCATCTATCTAGGTTTTAAAGAAACTGACCAAAGCGTTTTAATTCTGAAGTATTCATGACGATATTAAGAGCTCTTTTTTCATTTTTCTGTTTTCTGTTCCCAATTTGCCATTTCTTCTGTCTCCGTTACATTAAATCCTCAAGTTCTTTTTTAAACCGTTTCTTTCGGATTATTTTAGCAACGTTGTCTGTATTTTTGCTGCTTTTTGGCAACATTGTATCTACTTTCGATGTTTTTTTGGCAACATTGTATGTATTATCGCTACTCTTTAGCAACATCGTCTGTATTGTCGCTGCTTTTTTTAGCAACATTGTCACTGCTTTTTTGTAACCTTGTCGGTATTATCACTGCTTTTAGCAGCGATAGAAACTATTTCAAAACGCAATCAGTGAAGAGGACTTGCCTGAAACAAACGATTTACATAATTATATTGTTGTTACACAAAGTATGCTTGTGCTTAAAAAAAGTCAAGTCAAAGTGATGAAAATAAGGACGTTTCTGTTTAAAATATTTTAGCCGACAACAACTTAAGTAAAAAGAGTTGATTTTCAAGAGTTTAGTAAGTTGAAAGCTACGGAACTATTTACTTCAACTAAAACATGATCATACCTACGATTTTCTAGTAATGTTTTACTAACATTATAAGTGGGAAAAAAATTAAGTTTGTTCCAAATAATTCAATATATTGAGTCAGTGAGTACTAATATAGTGTGTATATATTGAGTTGAAATTATTTTCAAATACAATATTTTTAGACTTTTGTGCTTTTTATTTTGTTATAGTATATAAATAAATAAAACCAATATTAGGTAATGTAGATATTTCGACGTTTATTGGTCGTTGTCAATACTAAATTATAAAGTTATTATAATATATTACATTTGGATATTTGATTAACAATTATTAATGACAGTTGATGTGACGTGATTAGGCACAGAAATAGTTAAAAAATTAAGAAAGATATGGTACTTGAATTCCAAAAAACAAAATTTACAGCGGGAATAACCACAAAAGAATCCCACTTGAACCAACTTCTTTAGTATAATCAAGGAGTTGCCGTAAGAATCCCACGTCGATAACCAAATTCAGGGCGGGCGAAGCCACTGGCAGAAGCTAGTAAGTATGTGATAATAAAAATAGGCTACTTTGTCGTATAATCTCCTGTGAGAACATTTTACACGACAACGATACTATAAAGTTTGTATATTTAAGTCTTAAAACTACAAAAAACAAAGCAAATGGTAAAAAGTAATAACAGAATATAGTTGTAGTAAACCAAGCAAGGTGTGCCTTAGTCAAATATTACTGCCATAAATATTACTATTAGCGAAAACAGCTAAATAACGTTCTTAGGCAGTAAAACTGTCCGGAAGTAGAATAGTGCGACTATGTCGGTCACTCGGCACTCCCTATAGAGGATAATAATAACTGCCAGGCATCGTTCCCACGAGCGCTTACTCGGCGTCTTTCTATATTTGCTAACAAAATGATATAAAAATCTCGGCATAAAAAGCGCTCACTGCGAACTCAAGCAAGATAAGTCATAAGGTATAATTAGAACGTTTAAAATAACGTTCGTGAAGTGTTGAAAAACCGTTCGTCACTAATATAAGTGGCGTTTTGTTAACCGACATAACATACCTAATGCGCTTGATGTCTATAAGCCTACCAAAGAGAATGGATTAAGATTTGTACTGTGTTATACAGAATTTATGTCTTTTTAACTTGGTAGGATTATGACATTAAACGCATTGAAGCAGTGAACAGAACGCACCTATAATCACTAATAGTGATTAGCCGACTTAGCATTAGTTTTTTTTTGCTTAAATGCATTTCGCACAGAGTTATAATCACGATGGTACCTCCTGAAGTGTGGGTGGGAAAGAGAAGGGGTTTCTACTCCCCTATTAAGTAACCCGGATTTTGATTCCTTACACTTGAAGACATAAGATCATTGATATTTGGAGTCCCAACAACGACACGACAACCTCAGAGTCGCGGAAAACGTAAAATTAAAACATGCAATTTTGGCCTTGGTGGCCTGAAAGTGGACTTGGATGGGGAACACGTAAATGCATACGCACTCAAACATATGTATCACACACACAACCACAGGGGAGTGAGTTAAAATATAGTTTGAATCAAAGTCTTTGAGAGGTATGTATTATTATTTTTTACCACCTAGGGGACTTACATGCGTATTTTTTTTACGCAAAATAAATACATCTTCTGTAAAAATTTCAACTGTCGAACTATCATGGTTCATGAGATACACCCTGGTGACAGACGGACGTACGGACGGACAGACGGACAGTGGAGTCTTAGTAATAGGGTTCCGCTAATTACCCTTTGGGTACAGAACCCTAAAAAAGTAACAATGGTTTTGTTTTTATCTTACAAAGAGCTCAATTAGCTGTGAAAAACTAAAACGTCATAGCTTTGAGTAAGCAAAGAAACTGTCTCTGGCGAACACTTGGGTTGTGTAATAAGCTCCCTGCCAAAGTTAAGCTTGTTTGCCACCTTAGTGGAATAAAAAAAAACAAAGAATATTTGTTATGCAAATGAGCATATATTGTTAACGAATATTTTACTACTAACTTTCCTTTACAATTTGTTTAAAATAGCTTGCTGTCCAAGTTGAGATTTCAATTTTAGACAGCGAGCGTATCTGAACAGTTAAGCAGTTGAATACCGTCACTCTATAAAGTTTTATGTGGTAGATGCAACGTCGTTTAGTGTCGGATATTGGATCTACGACAAACCACCACGACATCTTGGCTACGCTTTACGCTAGATATTATATAGTAACTCGTATGTTAAACGGGTTTTTAAAATACTATTTGAAGCTCATATTAAGTAGATAAAAATCAATTATTATAGTATATTCCAAAAAACTTTTTTAGTTTTGGTACCAAAACGAATAGTTATTTTTACCTCTTCCATCTTTTTGAAGCCGGTTGTTTTAATTTTTACTTTTGAGTGATAAATTCCTTTTTTTTTCTCGTACACTTAAAAAATTCGGAACAATTTTTTTTATATAATCATGAACATAAAAAGGCGTTTCACTAGTTCCAATTTACATAAATTATTTTTTTTCATCAACACGTTTAACTTTAAATTTAAATAAAGTTAAATTCACCACATTAATATGGGACTACCTGAGAAATGTACCCTTTCAAATAAAAAAAGAATTTCTCGAATCGGTCACGGCGTCTTCGAGTAATCGGGGAACATAAGTACATTAAAAAAATCCGACGATTTAAGAAACTCTTCCGTTTTTGCAGTAGGTTAAAAAAAAATGAAAGCGTATTTTTATATTAATTTCTATCTTTCAGATATGTCTAGGGATATTTAGAAACAACTAAGTACAAATAAATTACATTAAACTAAAATTAAAGTCTAAAATATTTAATTGCTTAAGTACTTTTTTAGTAACTTAATTAAATAACTATTTGTCTAACAAAATGTGATATATGTACCTACATACATACAAAAAGCTTTTTCAGATTAGCTATCAAATCACGTGATTTAGCGTATGAATATCTTGTGTGATGCATTGAAAATGAAAGATTGAAAATTATTTTGAGAAATAATATGAGAATCCGTACTTATAAATATTTTTCTATTAGTAAGTATAACATTTTGGTTCGATATCAGGTGTCAGCCCCTACAAACAGTAAACTCCCAACTTCGCGCATTGTCGCAACATGTCGCAACGGGTTTTATAGACAGACCTTTCAATATTTTCTGTAATAACATAACATATTGCTAGAGTGGGATATTTTGTTGCTACCTTTGTTTACGAAAGATATTTTATTACTTTAACAAATAATATTGAAACTGTTGGGTGACAAAATTAGTTAAACGAAAATTGTTTTGCACACTTTTTTTTCAAGAGTTTTAGTTTTTTCTGGTTGTGTGCTTATAGTGCAGTGATTAGGGACGAGCTATGGTTGCTTTAAATAGTGGTGCCAGATTTTGTTGTCGAATGTAAAATGAATCCTGAAATTTTACGCTCGCACTCTTTCTTGTATAGAAAGACTCTTACACACGTTCTCTCTAGTTTGTTTGAGAATCAGGAGTTGGCATCTCTATCTCCATGTAGCCTACACATAGCTGATTGCCATATTACATAATATCTGAAGAATTGTGCAAATAGGTGGCTGACTATTGCTTGGATATTAACGCTAGAATTCCTCAAGGCTCTGTTTTATCGGCAACGCCGTTTTTATTACGTCTTAATGTTATGTTGTCTACCAGCTGTATTTAGTCAAGGTATCGCAAAGTACGGCACCGACGCAATTCTCACCTTAACCCGACGAAAGGACTGTGACCTCAACTGTACATTGACATGCAGTTGACAACACCGTAGACGATTTTCAAACCGGCCGTGCAAACATTTTTCGTCCCGTTGTGAAAAAAACCTGCAGAGATTTTGCAAAATGGATGGCGTAATGTTGGAAATCTAAACTACTTTGTTTAAAGCTTTATGACTAAAAGGCACAAGTCCCCCATTCACCTGGTAGTAGTTTCACAATTCAAGAGTACATAATTTCCACCTCCATTAGCATTGGAATCTCTACAAAAGTTCAGTTGCGAGAACATTTGGAAGGCAAGGTCAAGTTAATGTTAAAGAGACTTGTCGTATTCTAGAGAGTTAGCAGTACTTCAGTTAGGTGCAAAAGTTGCTATATACATCATGACACAGGTCCAGCCGCATATAGAGTACTGCTGCCATCATTCAGAGATGCATCTAGATACTAGGTTTGACTCAGTCCCGAGAAGATTCGTGAGCTTATGTAGTTGACAATTCCGAACTCATAAAAAGTATTGAATACTATAAACTTAAGTATGTGGACAGAATTTGCCTCCATATGAGTGTTACTGCTTTTAATATGGGTTTTGTACTGAGGAGTTCTTTCACGACTTATTTTCTACCATAACACAGCTACCGGCAACATCGGTAAGTTCATCCTTAGGACCTAAATTTGTCACGCCCAGTGCGATTTAAGAGTTGTTTTCTCTGGCAAACCTTTTGGTTGTGCAATGAACACCCTGTTCAGGTTTAACCTAGGGACTATATGTACAGTATAAGGTTCTTAGAAAAGCGTAATGAACCTAGTTTGGTAATCGTTTATAGGTTACTGTGACCGCTTAGCATCAGGAGGGCCGTAAGCTTGTTTGTGATATGCACAAAAAAAAAGAAAAATATTCCTTAAAACATATATTACTAAGCTATTAATAATTCGTTAATCGGTGATAGGTAATGAGTGTTTTTTTTAATTCACGCCACTAGCTTTACGGTGAAGAAAAACATTATAACGTTTTCAATCATTCATTTTCAATGGATCACACAAGATATTCATACGCTTAATCACGTGATTTGATAGCTAATCTGAAAAAGCTTAGCTTAGACAAATAGTTATTTTATTAAGTTACTAATAAAGTACTTAAGCAATTAAATATTTTAGACTTAATTTTAGTTTAATGTAATTTATTTGTACTTAGTTGTTTCTAAATATCCCTAGACATATCTGAAAGATAGAAATGAATATAACAATACGCTTTCATTATTTTTTTAACCGACTGCAAAAAAGGAGGAGATTCTCAAATCGTCGGATTTTTTTAATGTACTTATGTTCCCCGATTACACGAAGACGCCGTGACCGATTCGAGAAATTCTTTTTTTATTTGAAAGGGTACATTTCTCAGATAGTCCCATATTAATGTGGTGAATTTGACTTTATTTAAATTTAAAGTTAAACGTTTTGATGAGAACAAATAATTAATGTTAATTTGGAACTAGTGAACGCCTTTTTATGTTCATGATTACATAAAAAAAAATTTGTTCCGAATGTTTTAAGTGTACGAGAAAAAAAAAGCAATTTATCACTCAAAAGTAAAAATTAAAACAACCGGCTTCAAAAAGAATGGAATAGGTAAAAATAACTATTCGTTTTGGTACCAAAACTAAAAAAGTTTTTTGGAATATACTATAATAATTGATTTTTATCTACTTAATATGAGCTTCAAATAGTATTTTAAAAACCCGTTTAACATACGAGTTACTATAAAATATCTAGCGTAAAGCGAAGCCAAGATGTCGTGGTGGTTTGTCGTAGATCCAATATCCGACACTAAACGACGTTGCATCTACCACATAAAACTTTATAGAGTGACGGGATTCAACTGCTTAACTGTTCAGATACGCTCGCTGTCTAAAATTGAAATCTCAACTTGGACAGCAAGCAATTGTAAACAAATTGTAAAGGAAAGTTAACAATATATGCTCATTTGCATAACAAATATTCTTTTTTTTTATACCACTAAGGTGGCAAAGAATCTTAACCTTGGCAGGGAGCTTATTACACAACCCAAGTGTTCGCCGGAGACAGTTTCTTTGCTTACTCAAAGCTGTGACGTTTTAGTTTTTCACAGCTAATTGAGCTCTTTGTAAGATAAAAACAAAACCATTGTTACTTTTTTAGGGTTCCGTACCCAAAGGGTAATTAGCAGAACCCTATTACTAAGACTCCACTGTCCGTCTGTCACCAGGGTGTATCTCATGAACCATGACAGTTAGACAGTTGAAATTTTTACAGAAGATGTATTTCTTTTGCCGCTATAACAACAAATACTAAAAACAGAAAACAATAAATATTTAAGGGGGCTCCCGTACAACAAACGTGATTTTTTGCTCGATTTTGCTGCTATTGATAAAGGCAACAGGTAGACGCTTAAAATATTCACAAAATATTTATTTATATAGTAACTTTAAAAATAAATAATTATATTTCATCAGTATCCAATACAACAAACGTGATTATGTTTCCGTTAATGGTACGGAACCCTTTGTACGCGAGTCCGACTCGCACTGGCCCGATTTTTGTCTACAACGGCAGGCCAACTCAATACCTTTATCTGTTTGAAGCATCTTAGGGGATTTTAAGGCCCGACGTTGTGGAGGACTACTCAGTCGTTTTAAACGGGAATGAATCTGAGCAAATACGTACTAAAATACGTACTAAAATCTGTGTCTTTTGTGAAAGGTTCCCGAAGATAGATGAAAAAATGTCTAAGTCTGTATCATAGACTTCGAGTTCTGTAATCTATCCTATGGACTCTGCTCAATGCCAAATCAATGCATTAAAAAATTTACCATCCTTTAGTTAAAAAAAGACAAAGCAAACCCGTGGTCTCTTTTCTCTTTCTATCAACGTCTGCCATTTTGTTTATGTTTATTAGACAATATACCTTAGTTTCGCTTTGTCTCTGTGACACTTTTGCGACCATTTTTTACACCTGACTAGGAAATGTGCTCTCCAGTTCTCTATGATAAGTACCTTATTAACTAAACTTAAAAATGTTCGTGTCTTGAGAACCCATTACAATGAAGATGTGCTACAAAATGTTTATTATTTGAGAAACCATTTCAATGAAGATGTGCTACAAAATGTTTGTTACTTGAGAACTCTTACAATGATGATGTGCTACAAAATGTTTGTTACTTGAGAAAGCCTTACAATGAAGATGTGCTTCAAAATGTTTATTACTTGAGAACCCATTACAATGAAGCTGTGCTACAGAGAGTTTGTTACTTGAGAACCCATTACAATGAAGATATGCTTCAAAATGTTTATTATTTGAGAACCCATTACAATGAAGCTGTGCTACAAAATGTTTGTCACTTGAGAAATCCGTACATTGAAAATGTGCTACAAACATGTATTTTCTGTTGTGCTGCGTGATTACAAAAAGATTGTATAAACGAAGGATGCCACTATTCTTTATACCGCACATCGAACCTCATTGTTGCTCTGTGTAACGGCAGAGTTGACTCACTACAGCGCTACCTATTGCTTTCAATCGTTGCTCTCTTACTTGGTCAGCCCCAAACCAATTTTTAACCAAGTTTGCTCATCTTACTTAAAACTATTGTAAAAATATTCTTTTACATTTTTTTTTATGATATGTATTTGTCATTCAGAAAGCTCATGAAAATTTTATTGCCTCATCCAATGCCACAGCTCAGTTTTATCCCTCACTACGTTGTCTTGCAATAAAATGGGAAATCGAATAATAATATCCGTTTGAAGATATATAGGGTGTTAGGGTAGTTGCCGGCAGCACTTCTGTTACAAGGGTCATAGTTTTTGCCACATTTAGGCTGGGTTGCACCAACTCAGGCTGTTGGCTCGTCAAATACTCGGTTAAGTATAAAATGGAGTGCACCATCTGACAATTGTTAAATTACGTCATAACTTTAACGTAAACAATTGCTAGCCGAAAAATGATCATATAAATTTGAATTATCTGGTGTTTTACATATTATGTGGGTAGCATTGCTAATCCAATTATTTTTTATGAATATTATTTTTTAACTATGAAGATATAATTATAGATAATAGCATACTTATAAATTTTGTCAAGCCTAGTTGTAATAGTTATTTAAACCTCCACAGAAAAGATTTTATGATAGCATTAAAAAAGAAATTATCCACATTTCTTTCGTATTTTCCGTTGAAAACATCAACATAGTTACAATAAAGCTGCACTTCTCATGCACGCTTAGTTACACATAGCGTTATCCTTGTTTTTACTCAAGGTAAATGCCAAGCTACATTGGCTCATAAATAACACAAATTAAGGACTGTTTTGTTCTGGCCTTGCTTTGGCAGCTTCGCAAAATATATTTTTTAATCATTGTAAAGGGCATCGAGTCAAGTCCTTTAGCCTATCAAAACACATAACAATAGCATTAACAACTTCTAGGGCGGTGCAACCCAAATTAGTGAATTGTGACAGTTAAATTAAAACTAATTGTCACTTTAACAAGCGTTTTGGTACAATCCAGCCTTAGTGTCACCTAAATCTCTGCTACTTAACAATAGTAATTATTATATATTTCTTAACCAAATCATTGTTTTCCCGAAGATATGGTGAACCGCGGCCACTGAAAATGTTTAAAAAAATTCATACACACGATATTTTATTGAAAAAATGACGAAATTTTTATAAAAATCGCAAATCCGCTTCGGTAGGGGTTCACTGCAAGCATCAGTAAAATTTAAAAATTTATATATTTGATAATCTGTTGTTTCATTTGACGTTATGGAATAAAAGTTACCTAGCCCTCTTTTCAATATCATTTTGTGTTTACATAAAGTAAGTACATTAATTTTCGTAGGTACATAAAAGGAAAAACGAACAACGACCTACGACCATTAAACATAATATACAAACTGCTCTTAGATGAAACCTATGCAATACAATACATCCCTTCAACATGATTCCTATGTTTAATAAGAAACACCTTTACTGTAGCACCCTCTTGGATATCCGTAAAATATGTCTAAGAACCCGGTCTGAGGTGATACCCATATAATGCAACAAACTGCATATAAATCAGTCCGGTAGTTTCTCCAAAAAATGGTATCAGATATACATACACATAAACAAGCTTCTCCGTTCCGTTGACATGGGTAAATTAATTAGCTATTTATGCACTAAGTATTGCGAAAAGTACTTTTTAACACGAGTGATACTTGAAATAAGATGAAGCCGAGTTTCACAATAGTATAGCACGAGTATTTTTATACAATTGAATGCATGCACAACTTTTTATAAGACCATAAAAAAATTATAATAACGACACGTATTTTGTTACATCTGTCTATCTGTACGTCGAGACACTATTGCAAGTTAAAAGTTAGTCATATTAAAGACTCATATCTTCATAACACCTACCTATCTCTTTTATATTCACCTCATTTCGCGAAGGCGGACCTCGGCTCGAGATGAAAAATCGCCTTTTTCTTTTACAAGTCACTATCGTACTCGAGGGAAATCCAAGGTACAGTCAAACGGAAAGTGGAATTATCGCAATATTTTATATTTATTATGACACTAGTATTGTTTGTGTTCATTTGCAGAAAAAACCTATTTTCGCCAAAACTCTGTATCGATTTTTTTTAACGCGCTAACGACGCGCTTTGTAATTGATAAGGACGCTCAGCCAACACAAGGCAGTCGGCAAGTTGTAACTTTTGTCCATAATCCTCGCGTTTTTATAACGCGCACATTAAAGACGCGCATCATCAGCGCGTTATGTACAATCAAGATTACGAAAATACAAACATCAAAACATTCACATTTATCAAAAATGGTTAAATTCATTATAGTTATCATTTATGTACAGTTAGCCATGAAACTGGTGAGCACTTTAGGACTTTGTCAAAATACAATTTCATTCAATCTACTACGGGTAATGCGCATGTGCGCGTTATTTTACGTATGACCAATATGACGGCTTTGATTCATCGTTCAACTCAACAAAAACTCCGAAAAATTATGTAACAGGGTATGGTAATCGACACTTTACTTATCAGTTGCCTTTTGACGTACATAACACATACAAGACCATCATATTGCAACAAACGTTTCTGACCCGGGGTCCAAAATCGAAACGACAGTTTTAAATAGTGTGAAACTTACTACAACACTAGCGACTAAACACTCAAGGTCAGAAAGTAAGAAAAGTTTGTTGCACCATAATGATGTGACAACTTTTAATCTTGAATCTTAAATCTTGGTAAAATATGTAATTGTGAATAAAATTACGGCAATCTGAGCTGTCTTAGTACATAAAGTAAAGTTACAAGTTTTAAAGGTTGTTTAATCAAGTTCAAGAATCAATCAAGAGCAAAAGTCTCTGCCATTTAAAATAATTCTTTAATCAAAAAAACTTTTGTGCACGACAGTATGTTTTCAGCGAGCAGTATGAAGCAGTACGACATGATCTCTCCGCGAGCTCCCTTATATTAATATTGACGACGACTGTACTTTGTCCGTTCCTTCCTTGGTTAATATCACTTTACAAGACAGTTTTTTTATATTCAATCTATCGTTTTATGTATGTATATCTTTAGGTTTTATTACCCAGAATGGGGTAACCAGTGGCTGGATATACACCCACATTGTAATGTGGAGGACATTCTCTTTTCACCAACCACTTTAGTCCTGCGTGTTTTCCAGCCGTTGCTATCGGGGCAGCGCCTTACGTACGAAACGAACCTGTGTTTTTGCTTTTCTGGCAACACTCTACTTTATGGTAGTCATTAGTCTGCACGAATTAAAAATAATATAAGAAGGTGTTAAGAGTAAAAGTATCTTGTGCCAATTATATTCAAGGAAGGATCATACCTAATTACTTGAGGTTGTACAATTTTATATTTTAAGTTAGATCTTTTCCCATCCTTTTATATACTCTATCAGTTAGGTCCCCTTAGAAGACATAGGACATACAGACGAGGTCCATTTAGGTACAGAAGAACACCTATAGAGGTAAGTCAAGTCGCTTACTATACGTATCTGTACTAAAGTGGCTTTATATAGGTTTGTCCCATAAGTCGTGAATTACCAGCTTAAAGCAATAAGTGGTAAAATAAAAGATATAATAAACCCCCTCTGCCAGTTTTTGGAGAATTATTGAGAGTAAGTCAAAATTGGACAAAGGGTTAGGCGACAAATAACAAGCAAAGAATCACCTATTATGTCAATTATAGCTATAATCTCTCTCTGTTAACTTTATTTTCATATTTTCTTTATTATGAGGATATTTTTACAGTTCTTTTTAAAACATACTTTTTTTACACAAATACTGATAAATGATTGCTTAACTTAGCCATTGAAAAGCACTTCGCTCACTCCTTGTTTCGCATTATTGTAATTTGTTATACTTAGTACATTTTTATACCACTATGGTGGCAAACAAGCTTACGGTCCGCCTGATAGTATGCGGTCACCGTAGCCTATAAACGCTTGCAACGCCAGGAGTATAAATCGCGCGTTGCCGAACCTTCAAAAATCTAATAACTTCTTTCTTGAAGAACCCCATACTGTTGTGCTTAGAGAAAACCTTGGCAAGGAGCTCATTCCTTAACTCAAGGGTGCGCGGAAGAAAGTTTCTCTGAAACCGCACCGTACGCGACCATTTCGGTTCTAAAGTGTGAGAATGAATTCCCTGCCGATGGCGAGCGGTGCGATGGTAGAAAGTAGCCGTGGGCATCATTTCGAACAATTCCTCAGAACAGATCCCATTGTACAAGCGGTAGAACACTCACAAGTACGGCAAGTGAGTTTGGGATCGTCGACAATTATCACAGCCCGTCGTTGAACCGAGTCAAAAAGGCCAAGCTGGTATCCTGATGCACCAGTAATGGCAGCAATACTTCATGTGGGGCCGAACTTGCGACTTGTAAAGCAGCAACCTCTGCCTTGGCGTGAAGCACTGCTTTGCTCTGTTGAGTAAACCAAGTTTTTTGGACGCCAGCTTCACCTTGTCTTGCAAATGGACTCGGAACTGAACATCGCTGGAGATGTCAACCATCCCAATGTTCTTGGAGATGGAGAGGGGAGTGTTCTGGAATTGTGGGACCACAGTCAATGGAATTTTCTTAGCGGTGAACACACAGACTTGTGTCTTTGTAGGGTTGAATTGGACCAAGTTTTCCCGTCCCAGAGTGGTCTCAATTTGAGGCACAAGTTCTCCACGCTATTCGTCCACAACGGAACAAGGGATGTTTGCACGACCCGTGTAATAAGCGTCTCCAGTACTGTTATAGTCTGCATAGCAATGTATGTTGTTGATTGACGCACGCAATAAAACAGTATTGCAATTAGTTTGTAAAGCTAGTTGTAGTTAATTTACTTGACGATTCGAAAGTGTTCTTAGGAACCCATTTGAATAAAAAGATTTTGATTTTGATTTTGATTTTGTTTTTGATTTCCAACATGTCATTGATATGCAGCAGAAAAATCGTAGGAGGTAGGTAACAGCGATAGGCCTGTAATTCGATGGATTAGCATACAATGCTCGCAATCTATCCCAGTCTGCCGACTTTTGGTGCCACACAGAACGCCAATTAGTTGGCCAAGATGGATCAAGTTGTGTGTATGACACTTGAGTGAGGTGCATCCACTGAGACGGAATATCCATCCGAACGTGTAGTTAGCAGAATGTCCAGTAACGAATCGTTTTTATAATGCAGTCTAGTTCTTCGTAAGAAATAACTGATATTATTACGAAATATTCGAGATTCCTCACGATCAGACCCTTTGGTCAATAACCAGCCAGAATAAAAAAATTAATTTCAATTGAATTAATTGAAATATAATAAGTTAATATTCTAAACAGTTTGGAATATAAATTTTTTGTGCGGGGGTCGAGGCCGCACCCATCAATTGAGCTGAATAGCTCAATGTCCGCACCCCGCGGTTCGGCTGGATGTCGTTATTATTTATTAACAGAGCCACGGAGCAGCCAAACATTAACTTCATACATAGTTACATTTTTTTTTATTCGAAGATAAGAAAAGGTTAGATTTCTTCCGTAGAAGTTTATTTCTTCCCGTAACTTGCCGTAACTGTGTGTATAAGCCACGTGATGGATCACTGTAGGAAAGCGCTGTAATGGATGGAACAAAACCACTCGCAGGGTTGCCTTAACTCATATTTGTAAAAAATATATATTTATTACCGCAGATTAAGTTTGTTATGTTAGGCCTAAAACTTTTTTTTTATGATTATCACGGCCACAAAAACGGGAATTAAATTTTATTAGGGCTCAGTACCTGAATAAGTGACCGCAGTGACACTTTTATCTGAGTTTCTCTGTGTTTCATGTCCACGTTTAACAGTCGGTCCTGGCTGTTGTTATATGACAGCATTCGTTAAGACAAGTCAGAAGCTGACTTTTAAGTGGCCACTCGCTCGACATTGTCCGCTATCACTCACTTGGCCCGCGTGGTGGACTATGTCCTAACCTTTCTTCTCTGGGCCTTTGCTAGGTATGGTCAATGTTAGAAAAACATCTATGATGAAATAGATGTAAGCATCACTAGCTCAACGTCGATGTATAAATCGGTAACAAAACATCGATGATTGCCAATATCGATGTTTTTGAAATTTAAAATTAGTTAAGTGCATGTCATGCACGCATTAAATAAGGGTTTCGCAGAGTATGAATTGTTGCAGATATCTAATTAGTTAAGCACCGGTTTTATTCAAAACCATCTACGATAGTAGTATTTACAAAGCTTAAAGACCCATTTAATGACAGACATCCCACTCAATAGGTACGTTAAAATTGTTTGATTCCTCAGTCCAATGTATAAAGAAAGAGCTACCTTTTTAAAAAAAACTCATTTATATTATAAAACTGTTTTTTAACTGTGTAGCAGTTTACATAAAATACCGTTCAGTATATTTTGTCAGAATCGATGCAAAATTGGCAAAATTTTAAGGCTGTGACATACAAACGAAACCATGAACGGTAATGACGAAAACTATTCCGGTTCTGCTGTTCGGCTAACGGAACCCCAAAGAAAGTAAAAGCTGTTCTATTAAGAAATGTCTGGATTATTAATTAATAGTTACGTAGTAATAAAAGCTTATGATTAACATATATCTGTGATTGAAAATGATGAATGGATATAAAAAATAAAATGACTTAAAAATGCACAAAGGAGAGCGCGACAATGACACCACAGAAATTAAAGATATTTTTTCGGTATGGACATGTTAATAATTCAGATATTGATAAATATGTTCTTAAAATGCGTAACTAAGTAAGCTATTATAAACTGCAATAGTTTCAAAAAGACGTTTCAGGAAAACAACATGTCTGAAAAGAACAGAAAACTTTTCCAACAAAAAAGTGTGTTACTGTTTCTCTATGGTAAATGTAAAAATAATAGGTAAATGGCTCGGGCCCGTCTCACACTTGGCTACTTGCAGGGCTTGGTCAGTGATTGGATGGGTGACACTATAGGGGCATATTTTTTGTTTTTGTTCGTAAATTACGTAAATTGTATGTAATACAGAACCAACGGTGCGCTACTCCGTCTCGAACTTGGCCGTAAACACGTAATTTACAAATACAAAAAAACAAAAAGTGTGCCGCGAAGCGGTTCCCTATCCAATTACTGCCGTAGCCCGACGTTCAACAAACAAATATGTTACTCTTTCTCTTAATAATAGCTAGATGACGCTATAAAGGTAATTGTAAACGGTAAGATGCTAATGACTTGGGCCCGTCTCACACTTGGCCGGTTTTTATTACTCGCGCACGAAGGGTTCCGTACCCAAAGGGTAAAAACGGGACCCTATTACTAACACTCCGCTGTCCACCCATCTGTCACCAGGCTGTATCTCATGAACCCTGATAGTCATACAATTGAAATTTTCACAGACGATGTGTGATGCTGCCTCTATAACAACAAATACTAAAAAAAGTTTTTTAAAGGGGGCTCCCATACAACAAAAGTGATTTTTGTGCCCTTTTTATAGAAAATGGTACGGAACCCTTCGTGCGCGAGTCCGACTCGCATTCGGCCGGTATTTTATACTGCTAGTTTAAAGATTGTAGGTAAGTTGTTTATGATACAAAGCAAAAACAACGAAAATGTGTTGTATGGGGACCCCCTTAAATTTTAACTTTTTATTATTTGTTAGATAATTCCCCATTATAACACATATTCTGTGAAAATTTCAGGCTTCTACCTATTTTGGTTTAAAAGATAGAGCCCTATAATGGTCGGACAGACAGACAGACGGACAGCGCAGGCTTAGTAATAGCGCTCCGTTTGGGTACGAAACCCTAAAAAAAAAAAAAAAAAACTCGACGCTTTCGCTTCGGTTCGTTGCGAAGACAATATATATATTTAATCACGAAGGTATATTAGACCTAACTTATTAAGAGGATACGATTCGCGGCACCTCGTAGCGGGATTCGTACAAATGACTCATTTGTTTTTGACATTTACTTATCGATCACTGTGAAATTTCTAAGTCATAATCCTAAGCCTATGTTACCTTTGTCTGTGGTTTTTCAAAATCTTGTAAAATGTTTTTATTAAATAAAAATCTTTTTTAAAACCATTTGTATGAAAAACTAGAATTCTGTATAACTTTTGTACTATAAAATTTAGTAGAAAACTGGCACACTGCAGACCTAGATATCTCTAAAATTTCGTGGTGTTTGATCAGCAAGTGCCAAAAATAAGTAAGAAATTCGTTTGTATGAAGCACGCTGAGAGGCGCTCCAAATTGTATTCTCTTAATGTAGGCACATACTAATGCATTAATTTAAATATATAAATATTTCAATCTGTAGGAATGTACTTGCATTTTTTGTGCCAACCCTGACACATTTTCAGTGTCTAACCGCTTGTCGGCATTCTGAGCCGAGACAAAGAAGTTCGCTCACTATTCGAAGTTATTATTACGCTATGGCGCAGTTTTAACTTACGTGCCGCAATGTGTACCTATTGATTATATGTAACATGTGTGCCTTAAACTAAAAAAGTTTATATCTACCTGACATTGTGTGGGATCAGACTACATAGAGAACGTATTGCCAATTGTTTTAATTTATTCAATAATAAACTTATGTAGACAACGCTTTAACTTTGGTTCTTAGTTCGATATTCTAGTGTTAGTACTTAAATAAAATACTTAATAATAATTTAATAATATGTATTTTTTTTAAATTTATTAAAAACTGCAGAAGGTAGTAACGTAATTTCGTTTGTTTCAGCCTGAAGACATCCTCTGCTGAACTTATGCCTTCTCTTATGTCCTGACAACGGCCGGTCCTGAGCCGATTGCACCCATCGGCGGCCTGCTGATCTAACCAGGTAGTCTGTCTACCTGGTTCTTCCAATCCGTGGTCGCCACCTTTCAGAACCTTTCTTCCCTATCGGTTATGAGTTCGACGAGTGATGTGGCCGGCCCATTATACAATTCATGATGCAATTCCAATTTTCCTAATTAAAGCGTACAAGTACCTACGACAGTCTTATGCAATATTCAAGCAGTGTTACATTTTTTTTATTTTTGCCTATTAGGCAAAAGGTTATGATATGTACTGTATACCATTTTTAGGCTACACAAGACAATTATGTTTACAATCTTGCATAAAGTACCTTAAGTTGTGATACCGGTCTAAATTCTGAGTGGTATTTATTTTAAAAAAGACATTAATACCTGTTGATGACACTTTTTTAATAAGTCTAGTTAAAGACGTCACAATGTAAAATTACTCAATTTTATAAAAAAAATTAGAAGCGACAACCCTACAGTTTCTTCGATTCTGTGTTGGTCATATATATCCATTAACTTTGACTTTGCGAATCTAAGTCAAGCATTCAGTGACCAGCTAAGTGCTTCAGACAAATTGATGTTATTTTTCCGTTTAGGGTTCCGTACAACAATAACAGTAAGATACATGATAAAAACAGTAGCAAGGCATACAATGAATTTCTTAGAAGGTCATTTGCTGCATAGCGTAGCTATGTTATACGCAGTCGTGTTTCAGTTGATAGAGCGCCTGCTGCGCAGAGGGTGCGGATTCGATACCCGCACAAGAGAAACGTCTTGTGTCATTTTTTTGTTCTTGTTTGTCTTCATTCTGTGTAGTTCTATGCATAGCATATACCTATATGTATGTATGCATAAATAAGCAGTCCAATTTTTGGCAGGCATGGTTTTGTTATGTCTGTTATAATATAAAACAAGAATAAACGTAAAAAAAAATTTTTTTACAATTGTTATGACTAGAGTACTTGTCAAGACAAATCAAATATGCCTAAACTCGATGGGGTAGCGTTGTTTCGTCACAGAGGCGCTATATCAGACCAGCTCTATGACATAATTATATTGCATTGTCATCCGATTTACGTGTGTGCGCAAAATATCAACTCAACCAAAGACCGGGAAGTTTTATCAATAACTTAACTAACACAATCTGTAGGTATTTGCTATTGTTGTCTGCAGATTATAGTTAAGAAATTTTATATTAGAAAAAGGAGTTTTAGGCCATGGTCAACTGCTCTGGTCCAGTGTAAATTGGCCGACGTTGTCAAACTAGTGGCCACTCAACTGACAGAATTTGCAAGCCGCTTATGAGGCCTTTGACTTGGCTTAATGACTGCTGACATATGACAACAGCCAACATGTCATTTGGCCGTCGCACCCATCCTATGACTGACCGCACCTATTCCTAACTTTCCATGGTTCTTGTACCTAAGTATAATTTTAACTCAACCTGTTATTCATACATTTGTTTATCTAAAGAGTTATTTTTATTTACTTATTGACCTGTAGTGTTTTAGTTGATGAAAATGTGGTATAACATTATCTGCTCAGTCTTAAACTAGTGAAAGATATTATTTCAAGGGTCCAGCAACACGAAGTCGCAGCCTGCATACCTATAAAGTTTACAAGGATGCAGTAATCTTGAAAGAAACTCAATGGATATGGCATTTTTGATTAAATGTAAAGTGTTAAACTTAGAAATAATTCATGATTGCTAATAATTTTACTATATAAAATCTATTTACCTTTTTCCATTCGACAAATTCCTTAAATTGTTCAGTCAGATTAGGTTGATCTTTGAAAAAGATGTAAACTGACGAATCCAAGTTGGATGGACAGCATCCGTAAAACCACGCCATATTTTCTATGTGAATTACTTTTGTGTTTCAAGACCTTTCCTTCACAGCCAGAATGCGTTGCCAGTGATAACTTATAACGAAACATACTGAGATCTGGTCTACAATAATTGGCCTTAAAAGGGCGATATAGGCCGAAAAGCTAATTTCTGTAATACTAACCATGTTCATGTAAATGTTTTAAAAATCCTTTTAAAGTGTTATTTTAATTAGATAAATAGATTTTTTATTTTTTGGTACAACTTATAGTTAATGCACTAGATAACAACTAATTTTAATTACTTAACCGACTTTTATAACAACCAAATGCAAAACACGCTTTAAAACTTTGCGCAAGTGTTGAAACAATGGTCACTTCCAGATTTTTTTAAGCATTCAATGCAATAAATGAAAATCACTCCGCACGGTAATACACTAGATAAAAGCAAGTCTTATATATCTTATGTATCAGGCCACCTGCTGTGCAGAGGGTGTGGTTTCGATTCCCGCACTGGACAAACATTTATGTCATAGTATAAACATTTGTGTTTGTCTTGAGTCTGGGTGGATTTATGTATGTATTTACAAAAAAAAGTTATATTTATGTATTTGTATCCTTTGTCCGGTACCCGTAACACAAGCTTTGCTTTCTTTGGGGCCACACAGCGTGTAATGTCCAAAAATATTTATTTATTTTATCATTTTTTTCAATCCTTTAAGTAGATGCCATAAAATTTGCAAAAAACATTAACGCGGCATATTTACGCGATCTGGCCTATATCTTAGTCTTAAAGTAGCTTAACGGGTTATGGAAATAGCTATGTTTCTTTACGGAACACGATCTAAAATAAGTAAATACCTAGAAAAACTAGAGTCACTATCACAGGTCAAAGTTATAAGCTCTGAGAGTATAAGGTTAAGCTGGCGTCAAAGAAACTGAGTGTGTTGAAAATGGAGTATTGCTGCCATATGTAGGTTGGCCTTTTAGCCTAGTTTCATAGAAGAACTGTGAGAGTTGTCTATGCCAAACTTACAAGCAGTATCGAAAGTTTAAGTCTGAGAAGAGGCTTGGTCTCCCACTCCGTGTTCTACCGCTGGTTAATTATGTTTGTTCTGACGAACTATTTATATTTAATTAGTCACACTACTACCATCACATCGCTCAAAATCAGCAGAATTTTATTCCCATGTCTAAGAATCCAAGTGATTTCACACATTGCGATTTCATAGGAAGTTCTTTTCGCAAAAACGCGACAACAACTTCCTTCCTCCTACTTCTGTTTCTCCCATTCAACTTTTCCCTGGCGACTACAATTTGTGATTCTTCAAGAAGAAAATAATTTTATTTTCGATGGCACGACAGCACGTGAGCATACCTAATGACCACATGCTTCGTTAATCATTCACATAACCTATATTCTTATTTCTCATCTCACAAAATACAAAATACACAGACTCAAAAGAAAACTTACCGCATCCAAAATTTCATGAATGCAAAAAAAGTGTGAATGTTAGTCTTGTAAGTTAGCTACTTTATGTGCGAAAGGTGATAGTCATTTAAGTGGGACAGTTGGGTCTTTTCGCGAAAAAGCGTAATCGGTATTTTACCCACGTTCTCGAGTTTTCAGAAGTGTATATCTTTACCTTCTGTTTTTTAAAGGGAAATGAATTCGTATTAAGTCCATCACACACGGTGCTATAATATATAGATATTACGGTACCGACCTATATTGAAACAAACTTTGCCCACGGAAACTCTAATCGGTTGTTCTGTTGCGGCGTCAAACAAAACAAGTGCCCCGTAATCACAAAATTAGGAATTTCACGCCCGAGTAATGCTTCTGGTGTTGCAAGCGTTCATAGGCTACAATAACCGCTTCGCGTCATGCGGGCCGTAAACTTATTTACCACCTTAATGACATAAAAAGACTTGGGCAATTATTTTTAATTGTACTACACGTAATAACGAATTTAAACTAGTTTTCAACAACAGTATTACCACATTAAAAAAACTAGAGCAATTCTCATTTACATTATGCCAAGGCAAATGATCATATAAACTGCTATGCAATTATGTATCTAAATACTATTCACCGTAAGACGTAACTTGCTTGAAATTTTATCACGGCTATCGTTACGGTTACAATTCAATTTTTAATTTATTTATGCAAAAGTGGATATCATGTAATAAAATGAACTCTTTCTTAATTTCAGTATTCCCACTTCTGTTTATTTCCAAATTTTATTTTAAACACAATAACAAAGAATTAAACTATTCGTACTGTCAAGTGGCAAAATATTGAAATTAATATGTGAGGTTAGTTTGTTTTAAATAGTAATTGTTACACCAGAAAAATGGAAACTGGGTTTATTATAAAAGTGTCGATACTAATTTATTTGAAGACAGTTTTTATAATCGTAATTATTTACAAGGCTAAAAATTAAAGTTACTGTGACATAGTAATGAAGTAAACTGGTAAAAGTTAAAAGAAAATATTTCGTATGTCCTTTTTCAACAAAATCAAGTGAGTGTTGTGTCTAGATTTATAATTATACTAGCGGCCCGTCCAGACCTCGCACAGGTGGACTTTTTTTTAAAAATTTTGGGATAAACAAAGAATAAATGTATCTTAATGCATTACATAAGTAGTTTTTTTTATAACAATTATTTTTTTAATCCATAAACCTATTTTTATTCTCAGAAAAAAAAACTCTTAGAAAAACGTCAAAATATTCAATGTCGGTTGCGTCCGCTAAATGGGGACGGAGGGAACCGACCGCATAGGCGCGGTCGGGGCGGTTTTCTATTAGTATTTTGTTTAGGTTGACATTTTTAAATTCGTAATATCTTTTGAATGGAATTTCCGATTTGAATAATTCAGAAAGGTATCTACAGGTATTTAATCAGTCTTAAATACGAAATTTTTATAAATATTTGGATAAGGATTAATACAAAGGTATGGATAACATGGTCTGATTTTAGTCGGCATTTCTATCAATTTTTTAATGTAAAAAGTAGTTATAGTGATACAATATACAATACGAAGTTATAGTTAAGTTACAATGCGAAGTTTTTTATAGATTTTGATATGTCCTTAATATTGTAGAACATTTTAATCATCAATCTAACATATAAAGTTTCCACAGGGTATGAGATGAAAGACATTTTATGGCATTTTTTTTTTAAAACCTTGGATTACATTATTAAAGTTTTAGTAGAGTATCTAATTTTTCCTAGTAATAAAAATAGCGAATATTACTTAGGGATAATGTAGCATTCTAATAGTGAAAGCATTTTTAAAATCGGTTTAGTAGTTTTTAAATTTATTAGTTACAAACATAAAAACATACAAATCTTTCCTCTTGATAATATTAGTGAAGATGTAGATTATGAAAGCATTGAGAATCATGCTCTAAAGCACAAATAGTTTCCACATTGTCTAAACTTTTAGCCCAAAATAGTTAGAGAATACTGTTTCATACAGGTATAGGAAATTTACCTAAATAAAAAAGAATTTTTAAATGAATGATTTCCTTAAGGATTTTAGAACGATATTCATGATCCTATATCGCTTTTTGAAGTATTTTTCGAGTGATAACATTGTTGCAAGCCTATACCTCTGCTGGCGCAGTGGCTTATTATGACTTACAATATACAAGGTAGGTAATTTGTTTTTCATTTTGAAACTTGAATCACGAAGCTTGTCAAAGTCCAAATGTTTTATTCAAAATTAGGATTTTACAATATCTTTTGAATCGTCAAAGTTATGAAATATTAATTTTTTGAAACCTCCCACTCTCCCTCCGGTTCACAATGTTGTTGATTTCTACCGAGAAGAATCCGGCAAGAAACTCGATAGTTACTCTTTTTTAAAAAAACATAAAAACTAAAAATGCAATCAATGTTTTAAATTTTAAGCTTTACAATTTTATATTATTTCCATTTTAATTTGTTTCACCTATGCATCCTGTAATTGAGCATCTAAGTCCGAAGGATTTTTATCATTTACAGTAGAAAACCCTGAAAATAATTAAGAATAGCATTAAAAAAGCTATAAAATCTAAGCACCTTGCTACTCAACTTTATGAAACTGTCACCTAAATTAACAAAGGGAATTGTTAACTTTGTATAGGGGTTTTGGCCTGACAGCATGAAATGTTTGAATAAAGCTAGTAAAATATTAAAACTGCCAAAGCTAAATCCAATTAACTTTAAAGAATATATCATTTTATATATATACATGATATATGCAAACTCGATTAATACTTTATGTAGACTGACTTTATTCAATAAAAAAAAACAAACATAACATGCGATGCATATTCGTAAACATAATGTTGAATGACAGCCCTATGACAATTTACATAAATAAACTCAATACCTTCTTTGGCCTATGATCAGCAGTGGACTTCTTGCCGTTGAGATGATGAAGATTATGATTGCGCAGTCCATAGGACAGATAACAGAACTCGAAGTCTATGATTCCCGCCAAATTGTAAGTCTCAAGAAGTGGCCAGTAACATTTTAACAGTGGGCGTCGGTCTAATTTAGTCTTAATTCGGTAAAGAAAACATCACAAAGAAACCGGCATATGTCGAAAAGACGTAGGTACATGCGCGTGATGGACTTTGGCCCAGATCGCCCTCGCCCAATTCAAAGAAGGTAGAGGGTAGGCCCGTGTCCCAATAGTGAGAACATGTGTGAAGTCTGTTAACAAATATACTAGTTTTTGCTATGTTAGCGTCAAGACGAAAAAGTATATAACAAATTCGTACGGAACCCTTGTTATGTTTATAGTTTTTTAATAATTATTCCGCGTATTCTTGACCTAGGCCTTGAAGGTAACTTTTGAGAACCAGTTTGAGTCGAATTCTTCATACAACCCAGAATATGAACGTAGTATGGGCAACGATATTACTTGTGTTAAAAATTTGCTAATACCAGCCCTAGGTTTTTTTAAGCAATATCATAATGAATTTCAGGTCAATTATATGAACCGTTACAAAAATAAATCGAAAATTGGCGAAAACTGGAGGTGACTTTTTTCCATTGAGAAAAATTTATTACATGTTGTTGCTAATATCAGTCATTGAAATTATAACGTACTATCCATGTGATTTATTATTAATTAATTAATTATTAAGACTTGATTTACAGACTAAAAATTCAATTCTATCATGGGCAGTTTACCTTTATTGCCTCTTAACTTGGTCGGCATTATCTCGAAAATGCTATGAAAAGTTCGAATTACATTTGAAAAAATGTTTTTGATATCAAAGTGGCCAGTGTTGATCGACCCCGCTGCCACAGACGCCGCAGCATGTGGGAACTCATAAGTTTTTCATAGTTTGTTAATTTTTTTTTTTTACTTAAGAAATAAACGGTCTTGAATATTAAATTTAAAATTTTATATAACCAAAATTAAACCTATAGTTTCCTCAATTTTTAACAATATTTCTATACTTAATGTTTATGAACTTACTTAAAACTTAAAACTAGCTACTTATGTGAATACATAATATAATAATTCTTAAGAAAAAATAAATAACCATTCAAATATTATGAATTTGCACAAAACGGCATACGAGGTTTAGCCTATATCTTAGCCTTAACAAGTATTTTTTTTCTTTAATGAAGATAATATGCAACTATATGTGTCTACTCCATTTCTCTTCAACATAAAATAATCTGAGACATCTTTAATTTTTAACCATTTTTTCTTTTACTAAACCAATCATTTTTTGTTTTTATTAAATCATTCAATTCGTCAACTCCTGCATAACTAAAGGAGCGATTTCAATTTATGGGCATTTCTAATCCACATTTTCGGCCTTCTACTCATCTCCTAATTAAATTACCAACTCACGTTACAAATTGTGTTACATAATGTGCAAATACATTTACGGTACATGCAACAAAACTGTGGCATAAATTGCCTCTATCTAAAAAAAGGTCAATCTATTAATATTTTCAGAAATCATATTACAGCAATCTTGTTCAATAAAATTACTGTATGTATCTTAGCAAATATATGTAATCTGTGTATTTATATGTATCATATATGTATTTATATATTAATGAATATGATGAGTAAAGCTCTATGCAATTCTCGGTCGTGAAGCCATTGCTGGATGCGAATTATCTCTACTTATCCAGCAAAGTCTTACTTTCGCAGCCTCGTGAGTTAAATCTCGCACTAGTACGTAACCACAATATTTTTAAATTACATATTTCTAACGACACTCAACACAATGGGGCAGACGAAAAAAAACAACAACCTCACCTCCCCTTACATGCTCATGAGCTTAAAGTTTTTTAGGGCCATAATAGCGATATATCAGAGTTAAGCTTAGTTACAAAAGTGCTACAACGGCGTTAATCACTGCTTTAAGGGTTATAATAGAGATAGAATGTTGGTCCTTTTTAAAGCGTTTTTGATGAGATACTGTAGTCGTACTTACCACTAAAAATGTTATTACTGAGACAATTATAACTTATTTGTTGTTATCCTATATTGTTACGAGTTTGTATATTTATTATATTTTTTATTTATGTACTTTTTGACAATTTAATCATATAACATATATAACATTAATTGGCAGTGAAAATAATGTCATCGTTAAGTACAAATCAACTGCGCTTATCAGTTTACCAAAAATATTATGATGTTTTACATCTTAATTTGAGTTTTCCCTCAGTATATTAAAGATTTTACATGAAACCTACTAATTGATAAATAGGCAGTTCATATTTTTGTTAGTGAACTTGCTTTTTTTAGTATAATTATTTCTTGATTTTATGCTCCATTTGGTTTTTGTTATATATATCTAAGCTATAATTCGCCAGAAACTTGAAAAATCTAGTGGAATCATGGAATTACGATTTTTATATAATGTTAGTGATTGTCCAATAAATGGCGATTTAAGCTGAATGCTTTCCTACAGCAATTTTATAGCACCAATTCCTGTACAATAGTAGTAATTAGCCTTTTTGTGCAATCCTAATTGGTACAATAGGGTAAAAATAACTTTTCTAGAATCCATTTGTATAGCATTAGGTTGCATAAGCATGTCTTCCAACGCTGAAAGCATTTAGTTGTACTATCGTTTCAATTATTAGTGATATAGAACTCACAGATCTTATAAGAACCATACAAGAACTTACGTAGTTTAAAATGAAGGTAACTGCTTTTTACAACTTTAACTGCTGGAGAAAGCTTATAGCTATAAGAGTTACCTATATAATGGCTATAGCTACCGCTAATATACAATAGCTAGCTATATTAGATAATAGTTATGCTTTATACGTCTTAAAGCAGTAATTATCGCTTGGTAACCCTTCTAAACCACTGTTAACTGCCATTGAAACCATTGCAGAGCTTTACTAGCATTTATAGCTATAAAATAAGTTGCATTTAACACAAATGTGCTTGTTATTATGTGACAACTATATAACGTTTACTAGTATTTTTTGCGTTTCAATTTTTCTACACGTTGTTGGGATATTAATGAAAATCATTTGCCCCTCTCTATTTAACACAGTCGGGTAGTAAATAAAATAAATTTACGACAATGATATTATAGTACCAATATATATTATAGGTATTAAGTTATAACAACTCATCTAATATATAAGTTCATATCTAGATCGATGACATTGAATGACAGCCCTATGACAATTTACATAAATAAACTCAATAATTTTAAAAATACTACGAAAAAAAAAATACTAACACTTTAAACATTTATCTATTGAATAAAATAAAATAATCTGTACAGCTACATGTTTTTAAATAAAATGGTTTACGCCAAGCCAGATCTGAACAATGCTCTATTCTACATTAGTCTAATAATAGGGGTTCAATATGAAATTGCCGTTTTAATGCACTGGCCACTTGAATAAAAATTAAACCTGCTTAGCTTAGAAAACTATTCTAAATTAATAAAGAGACATGACATTTGATGTTCGGCTTTTAATTGGTTTTACATTTAGCTTTTAACGTAAAGATGGATACAGCAAAAAAGCAGAGTTATATTTGAATACTAGTTCCGACATGGGACTTACGCAGCAGAACTGCTCGTAATGTCAATGCTGTGTTTGGATAGGATATGGCGAACGACCACATCGTGCGTTTTCTTTTGTACTAGAAACTTCTATCTGGCGAATCAACCACGAGGAAGACCAGCCAATAAGGTAAATAACTATGAATTGAAGGTGATGGTGTAAGCAGATCCGTGTCAAACTATCAAAGAATTAGCGGCATGGTTTGACGTTAGTGGGTATCCACAATGTTCACTCATTTGCAGAAAATCGGTAACATTAAAAATCGGCCAAGTGCGACTCGCGCACGAAGGGTTCCGTACATATAAAAATGGCAAAAAAATCACGTTTGTGTCATCACGGAGCCCCTTAAATATTTATTTTATTTTAATTTTATTCTTTATTTTTAAAGTGTATAACTTAACTTAACTATATAACTAAATATTCTGTGCATATTTTAATCGTCTACCTGTTGCCGTTACCAATATCAAGAAAATCGAGCAAAAAAATCACGTTTGTTGTATGGGAGCCCCCTTAAATATTTATTTTATTCTGTTTTTTATTATTTGTTGCTATAGCAGCAACAGAAATACATCTTCTGTGAAAATTTCTAATGTCTATCTATTACGGTTCATGGGATACAGCCTGGTGACAGACGGACGGACGGACGGACGGACAGCGGAGCCTTAGTAATAGGGTTCCGCTAATTACCCTCCGGGTACGGAACCCTATAAAACTAAAAAAATGGGTGCTTCATGATTTGACAGACAGTTTTAACACTACAAGAACTGCAGGTAGAAACAATCCTTCATCTTCCATACTCGCCGCACCTTGCACCAGCCGACTACTTTTTTCTGCGATTTAAATTTTTTTTCACAAGAAATTTTATCCCTGTAAGCAGTACAAAATCCCTTCAGACAGATTGTGAAGTCCAGGTCCACAGAGTTTCATCGAAAAGGTATAAATGATCTTCCAATAGATAGAAGAAGTGTGTGGGCATTAGATATAAAACTATTTTTTTTTTTTTTTAGTGGCCTGGTTTGTTTGCAACACTTCCACATACCAAATGCAACTAAAATTATCTTGGACACCTTCAACAAGGTGTAGGAGAATCACATCCCAATATAACCTTCATTTTTCATTACTCAAGGGAAAATGCTTGGAGGTTTGCCGTCTTTTAATTATAAAATTTATGCCCGAGGAGAACGAGCAGATTACAAAGAATTTAATGAAGTTGCACCAGGCTGCAGTTCGAGTAACGTTCTTAATTATTTCGAGAAATCAGAAAAATGAGCCGATTTAAAGGTATTAAATAATCACCATAATTCCTACTTCCATTCCGCTCGTAAAAATATCGCGCCCTGAATTCAATAAATATTTTAAAGCTGTAAATGCAGAAGTTTTAAAGTCATGTGGAGAGTTCGGAAACGATCCAGTATTAGAAACCAACGGCCCTGAAATATCTAATGCATCTTTACCACACTTCACATAAAGTGATGGCAGAAGTTCTAGCACAGCGGAAGCTTATTTGCAACCTGCCAAAGATAAGACTGATTTATTTGGTGCTAAATATTCCAGATTAAGCAAAGTATTAATTGATGCTAATAAACTCCGAGCCTATGGTGTCCAAATTATTTTGAATTCGGGAGTAATTGTCAACGTACGCAAATATAAAAGTTATTGTTGCAGATATGAAAAAAGGAGCAAAATTTATGACAAGATTGACTAATACTTAATTACAAAAAAATAAACAGTAATGCAGTTAAATTAAACGTTAAAGGTTGTAAAGAATTAAAAGTCGATTGAGACAAGTATTGGGAATGTTATGTTAGAAGTTCTGTTGGCACACTCTTGCATCCTGTAGGGTCTTGCGCAATGGGACCTGAAGACGTTGTCAATGAAAAGTTACAAGTGCATGGTATATCAAAATTGCGCATTGTTGATACCTTAATAAGGCCTACGAACGATTCCTGTTGGTATCCCTAATGCCCTAATGATAGCAAAAAGGGGGCGGACGCAATTCAAATAGCTTATGGTGATTTTCCTTTAAGTTCGTAAATGACACAAAATAAGAAGGTGTTACAAGATTTACCTACTGAGACGCATCGATGCGACAAATGTAGTCAGAAAAGTAAAAAATTCGTACATATTCCATTAAAATGTACTTAGATGAAGTTGGTAGGTACTTGTGTAAAACAGGTATAGACAATTAAAATTTTCATGTAACATTATAGAAAAATAAACGTTCTGAATACTAATACTTACTATTAATAACGCATTCTAGGCGGTGCGATAGGTACAGGGTACAAACTTAATAATCTAGTTTTTCTATCGTAAAAACTGTAACAAATACAGGCTTTAAACTGGCAGTGATTATAGTGTCTGTGAGCTCTACATTATAACAACAAATAATAAAAACCGGCCAATTATTTATGGGCCTGAGCCATTAACCATCTTAAATCACCGTTACAGCGCCATCTAGCTATAGTTAAGCTAAACAGTAACACATTTTTTTGGCAACGATATTCAAAGTCAAGTAACGTCTTGCTTGGTTAGTAATTGGATGGGTGACCACTTAACGACACGCTTTTAGTTGTTGTTTTTGTTCTTAAATTACGTAAATTAACATGAGTGTTATTAAAATCGGTAAAGTGGGAGTCGGACTAGCGCACCTTGAGTTCTTCACTACCATTTACTTAATTTACGAACACCAACAAAAATAAAGTGTGCCGATAAGCGGCCACTCATCTCATTACTGACCAAGCCCGACGTTGCTTAACTTGGAATATCCTTTCCATAGTCCATGATAGCTATCGTAAAAACAGTAGTTAACACACGCAAGCTTGGATCTTGTAGCGATAGAGTGTGTGAGCTCTAAATACAACAATAATAAAAACCGGCCGAGTGTGAGATGGGCCTGAGCCATTTACCTTCTTAAATTACCGTTACAGCGCCATCTAGCTATTATTAAGCGAAACTGTAACAATTTTTTCATTAGAAGCGATATTCAAAGTTAAGCAACGTCGAGCTTGGTCATTAATTGGATGGGTGACCGCTTACCGGCACACTTTGTTTTTGTTTGTGTTTATAAATTAAAACAATGAAATCTTTCCTCTTAATAATATTAGTATAGATGTATTTGTGAAATGGTGGTAGGTACGGAACCGTCGGTGCGCGAGTGCGACACGCACTTGGCCGGTATTTTATTATATTAACAATATGAATACAGTTTTAAGCACAAGTTGGTAGCAACAAATATGGACATTGATGAAAATTATTACACTTATTCCAACCATTTACTTAATTTTTGATAGCTTAAGCACTAATCAATTAGTGATGTTACCAATTCGATTAATTATAACAATCGTCTTTATTAATGAAGTTTTAATTAATTTAACATAATGATATTTAATTTTTGTTTATATATTGTTCTAAAAACATACCTCAGCGTTGATATGATAATATTTTAGGGGTCCTAGTGAAAAAACGTGTAAATCAAAATATTTACGATTTTGAGTGATAGTTACGAGTATGCATAATCGATGAATATCAGAGCTAAAGAGCACTTCGCTTCACTATTGTAATGGAAAAAAACAGCGTACCTATATGAAGTAAGTGTGTTATGCATTTTTTTTGTCTATAGTTGCCAATGACTTTTAGAAGGTCATAGATGTTTGCCTGTTTATAAGTAAAAATGTCATAGGCGAGCTTGTGTCAAAATGAAATAAATGGTTGAAATTAGTGTGAGTTCCGAATCAGTAGCCTAATTTGAACTAGACTATCGTTAATATCAAACTACGAACTGTCAAGTGTCTAGAAACAGTTAAATACCGACAACAGCTGTCAACACAGCGCACAACGCCGACAATTTTGCACTGTATAATTAAATTACTTATTGGAGTTTGCTCCGACTCTGAGATATATATTAGATGAGTTGTTATAACTTAATACCTATAATATATATTGGTACTATAATATCATTGTCGTAAATTTATTTTATTTACTACCCGACTGTGTTAAATAGAGAGGGGCAAATGATTTTCATTAATATCCCAACAACGTGTAGAAAAATTGAAACGCAAAAAATACTAGTAAACGTTATATAGTTGTCACATAATAACAAGCACATTTGTGTTAAATGCAACTTATTTTATAGCTATAAATGCTAGTAAAGCTCTGCAATGGTTTCAATGGCAGTTAACAGTGGTTTAGAAGGGTTACCAAGCGATAATTACTGCTTTAAGACGTATAAAGCATAACTATTATCTAATATAGCTAGCTATTGTATATTAGCGGTAGCTATAGCCATTATATAGGGAACTCTTATAGCTATAAGCTTTCTCCAGCAGTTAAAGTTGTAAAAAGCAGTTACCTTCATTTTAAACTACGTAAGTTCTTGTATGGTTCTTATAAGATCTGTGAGTTCTATATCACTAATAATTGAAACGATAGTACAACTAAATGCTTTCAGCGTTGGAAGACATGCTTATGCAACCTAATGCTATACAAATGGATTCTAGAAAAGTTATTTTTACCCTATTGTACCAATTAGGATTGCACAAAAAGGCTAATTACTACTATTGTACAGGAATTGGTGCTATAAAATTGCTGTAGGAAAGCATTCAGCTTAAATCGCCATTTATTGGACAATCACTAACATTATATAAAAATCGTAATTCCATGATTCCACTAGATTTTTCAAGTTTCTGGCGAATTATAGCTTAGATATATATAACAAAAACCAAATGGAGCATAAAATCAAGAAATAATTATACTAAAAAAAGCAAGTTCACTAACAAAAATATGAACTGCCTATTTATCAATTAGTAGGTTTCATGTAAAATCTTTAATATACTGAAGGAAAACTCAAATTAAGATGTAAAACATCATAATATTTTTGGTAAACTGATAAGCGCAGTTGATTTGTACTTAACGATGACATTATTTTCACTGCCAATTAATGTTATATATGTTATATGATTAAATTGTCAAAAAGTACATAAATAAAAAATATAATAAATATACAAACTCGTAACAATATAGGATAACAACAAATAAGTTATAATTGTCTCAGTAATAACATTTTTAGTGGTAAGTACGACTACAGTATCTCATCAAAAACGCTTTAAAAAGGACCAACATTCTATCTCTATTATAACCCTTAAAGCAGTGATTAACGCCGTTGTAGCACTTTTGTAACTAAGCTTAACTCTGATATATCGCTATTATGGCCCTAAAAAACTTTAAGCTCATGAGCATGTAAGGGGAGGTGAGGTTGTTGTTTTTTTTCGTCTGCCCCATTGTGTTGAGTGTCGTTAGAAATATGTAATTTAAAAATATTGTGGTTACGTACTAGTGCGAGATTTAACTCACGAGGCTGCGAAAGTAAGACTTTGCTGGATAAGTAGAGATAATTCGCATCCAGCAATGGCTTCACGACCGAGAATTGCATAGAGCTTTACTCATCATATTCATTAATATATAAATACATATATGATACATATAAATACACAGATAACATATATTTGCTAAGATACATACAGTAATTTTATTGAACAAGATTGCTGTAATATGATTTCTGAAAATATTAATAGATTGACCTTTTTTTAGATAGAGGCAATTTATGCCACAGTTTTGTTGCATGTACCGTAAATGTATTTGCACATTATGTAACACAATTTGTAACGTGAGTTGGTAATTTAATTAGGAGATGAGTAGAAGGCCGAAAATGTGGATTAGAAATGCCCATAAATTGAAATCGCTCCTTTAGTTATGCAGGAGTTGACGAATTGAATGATTTAATAAAAACAAAAAATGATTGGTTTAGTAAAAGAAAAAATGGTTAAAAATTAAAGATGTCTCAGATTATTTTATGTTGAAGAGAAATGGAGTAGACACATATAGTTGCATATTATCTTCATTAAAGAAAAAAAATACTTGTTAAGGCTAAGATATAGGCTAAACCTCGTATGCCGTATTAAGTATAGAAATATTGTTAAAAATTGAGGAAACTATAGGTTTAATTTTGGTTATATAAAATTTTAAATTTAATATTCAAGACCGTTTATTTCTTAAGTAAAAAAAAAATAATTAACAAACTATGAAAAACTTATGAGTTCCCACATGCTGCGGCGTCTGTGGCAGCGGGGTCGATCAACACTGGCCACTTTGATATCAAAAACATTTTTTCAAATGTAATTCGAACTTTTCATAGCATTTTCGAGATAATGCCGACCAAGTTAAGAGGCAATAAAGGTAAACTGCCCATGATAGAATTGAATTTTTAGTCTGTAAATCAAGTCTTAATAATTAATTAATTAATAATAAATCACATGGATAGTACGTTATAATTTCAATGACTGATATTAGCAACAACATGTAATAAATTTTTCTCAATGGAAAAAAGTCACCTCCAGTTTTCGCCAATTTTCGATTTATTTTTGTAACGGTTCATATAATTGACCTGAAATTCATTATGATATTGCTTAAAAAAACCTAGGGCTGGTATTAGCAAATTTTTAACACAAGTAATATCGTTGCCCATACTACGTTCATATTCTGGGTTGTATGAAGAATTCGACTCAAACTGGTTCTCAAAAGTTACCTTCAAGGCCTAGGTCAAGAATACGCGGAATAATTATTAAAAAACTATAAACATAACAAGGGTTTCGTACGAATTTGTTATATACTTTTTCGTCTTGACGCTAACATAGCAAAAACTAGTATATTTGTTAACACACATGTTCTCACTATTGGGACACGGGCCTACCCTCTACCTTCTTTGAATTGGGCGAGGGCGATCTGGGCCAAAGTCCATCACGCGCATGTACCTACGTCTTTTCGACATATGCCGGTTTCTTTGTGATGTTTTCTTTACCGAATTAAGACTAAGATGGACCGACGCCAACTGTTAAAATGTTACTGGCCACTTCTTGAGACTTACAATTTGGCGGGAATCATAGACTTCGAGTTCTGTTATCTGTCCTATGGACTGCGCAATCATCATCTCAGCCGCAAGAAGTCCACTGCTGATCATAGGCCAAAGAAGGCCTATATAACTGTGCAATAGCCTCACAAAATTGGCCACACTTTAGAAAGAGAAAAAGTTGACCTCTGGTATATTTTCTCTTCGACAAGACACCACAGTTTCTCACTGTCTTCACACTTTTGCATTTTAATTTTTTTTACATTTGGCTAGAAAATGCGCTGTCCAGTTATCTATGTATGCAGGAATACATTAAAATCATGGTGTTTTTTTAAAAAAAGTAATACTTTCTGATGATCAACGATAATATTATGATGGTGCGCTGTTGCGAAAGTGGTTATAATCCTAACTTCTTTCCCCGAGTCCAATCCCCACTTACTTTCTGTAGCAAGGAAAAAAAAGGATGTCGTTACCCTATTAAAAGTACCTTTTAATCAAACTCAAACATTAACTTTTTTATTCAAGTAGACTTTTAAACAGCACTTTTACAGGTCAGTTCATTATTGATTTTATAAACTTAACACCGGTTCGGAATGATTTTACTACCGAGAAGAACCGGCAAGTAACTCTATAGTTAATCTTTTCATAGTCCTTTTTACAAATATTAATTGATTGATAGATGGCAGATGTAACTAAAAACTTTTTTTTTAGAGACTTGGCATTTTAGTCGCCAAAATTCATTTCGTTTATAAACTATTTTTACTTTTTTAGGCTTACAGATTACATTTAATTTTTAGCCGGAATAAATTCAACCCATGAATATTTATTTATCTTTCTTGGTAATTGTAATATAAAATATAAAAAAAAAATCTACGTAGGCCAACTTAAGCTAACTTCCGTAATAAAATCATGAAGTTGGCATAGGAATCCCACGCCGATAGTCAAATTCAGCGCGAGCGGAACCACGGGCAAATGCTTGTTAAAGTATGAGTTTGTTTGTTTGTTATTCCGTTGCAACGATCATATGTGTAATAAAGTCCAATAGTGGGTTCGTCAACTCCTTTGTCAGAGCCCTAAGTACCAATATGTATAACCGATGCTCCTGAATTCAGGTATCGTATTAGAACTGTAGCAAGACTGTTTGCTGTACCAGGTTTTTTTCACCAGGCAGCTTATTGTGATCAGTCTCGAGCTATTCAGATTCTGAAATTAGAGACAAAAACGTTTGCTGACTTTCCTCTAGAAATACGTAATCGTACTTGTATTTTTGTCTCGAATTCAAGAGTCTAGCGCACTCGAGATTGTTCCCAAAAATCTACCAGGAAGTTGTTGGAAATAAAAAACAGTTACATTCAAAGTTTAAACCATGTGGGACCCTTAAAGTTTTCTCGTTTTCGTCACTTGATTAGGGAACCCTAAAAACATTCATGAAGAAAATATACGAAATCTACAAGTAAAAATTAAAGCAATTAGTTGATAGTCAGACACCTAATAAAATACTTAGCAGTGAGTTGTTTGAAGGTGATTTTTTTGACATATAATTAAATAAATCAATAAAAATTTGACAAAGATATCATAATTATAATTTTTGTGAAAATATGCCATTATTTTACCGGGATTTTCTTACTTCATTTGTGTTTAAGTTACTTTGGTGTTTATGCAAGTTTTAGTATCATTTATTTGGGAAAAAAATTACAGTTTACGAGGTAAGAATTATTTAGAAAAAGGTTATTCATTTTTGTTGTGTTGTCCCGCTATGGTCCAGAGAAAATAGAATGTAACCAATATATTTCCAGGGAAAAATTTATAGAAGTATCTCTAGTGTTCCATATATTTTGCCCCTAAAAACGGGAGAACAGAGTACACCAGAGGTTTAGCAATATTTTCACTTGAATCTTTGCGGCACATCTTTTTAGGGTTCCGTAGCCAAATGGCAAAAAACGGAACCCTTATAGATTCGTAATGTCTGTCTGTCTGTCCGTCCGTATGTCACAGCCACTTTTTTCCGAAACTATAAGAACTATACTGTTGGAACTTGGTAAGTAGACGTATTCTGTGAACCGCGTTAAGATTTTCACACAAAAATAGAAAAAAAAACAATAAACTATTGGGGTTACCCATACTTAGAACTGAAACTTAAATTATTTTTTTTCATCAACGTATGGGTATACGTGTGGGATATCTATGGATAGGTCTTCAAAAATGATATTGAGGTTTCTAATATATTTTTTTCTAAACTGAATAGTTTGCGCGAGAGTTTTTTTAAAATCAAACTCTTTACATTGTAAGTCTTTCAATAAAATTTAGTGTTTCAATACAAAACATGTATTTATTAGTTGATTTACTATAATATTATATTTCGTTTCTGATTTTACAAAGAGGACCTATTGGATGCACGCAATAAAACAGTAGGTTTTATTTTGTAAAGCTAGTTGTACTTAATTCACTTGACGATTCGAAAGTGCTCTTAAAAACCCATTTAAATAAAAAGATTTTGAATTTTACATGCGTGTTATTAAAATTAGTCGAATGCAAGTCAGACTAACGTACCGTGGGTTCCGTAGGTACTACCATTTACGTAATTTACAAATTATAATATAATTTACGTAACACAAACAAAAACAAAAAGTGTGGCGCTTAGCGCACCCACAGTGCCACCTGGCCCCAAAGTAGGCAAAGCTTGTGTTATGGATACCAGACAACATTAATGTTAGCTCAAAATACTCTAGCGGATAGAGCTTTTATATATAATTTTAGGTTGCTGGTACTTGAACTATTATATTTAATGTTTACTTACCTCTTCACCGCGGACCCAGCGTAATAAGGAACTGCGGAATAATTTTATTTACCTTTCATTATAGCGACACATGTGGTAGGTGTAAAATAAATAACGGTATGAGTGCGTGTAAAATATTGGGTACTTGCCCAGATTAATTTTATTACCTCGTTTTTGTAACGAAATGTGTTTGCAAAAATACAACACCTTAAAGTAATTACCCTGTTTTGTAGTTTTATTTTAATGTTTTTGTGTTTTATCGTCTCAATACCCATTCCGTCTAAGCGAAGCTGAAATTATCAGCTGCGCTTTTATTGTTTAAATGAAATTGACAGTGGTCAAAAAGTAGTTTGAAAGACCCACGTCCAACATGGGTTTTTGGTAGCAATATTTTGAATCGCTAAGAGTCAACATAAGATTTTGCTACTAAAAGCTAATGAAACCCAAACCGCTAACACTTTGCAACAAAGTAGTTAGATAAAACGCGCCAACTTATCTGTGTCGTATATTTGTATTTTCAGATGGTGAAAGATTCGATTTCATAGTGGTGGGTGCTGGGACTGGCGGTGGTGTGGTGTCGGCACGGTTAAGCGAAGTGGCTCTTAGTTATAGAAGCTGGTGGTGAACCACCAATATTTAGCGTGGTCAGTATTTTAAGAGCGTAATACTTTAGTTGGCAGGGGTTATTTTCTGCATGAGGTTACAATATAATTTTATTTTCTACGTGATATTGTTGGCGGGATACTAAATTATGATACATTATACTATAAACTCAAAAAAATTGATCCTACATGAGAAATAGTTGACTTTGCCTGTCAAAACCTCGCATGCACTTTACAACAAAATAAAAATACTATACTTATATTTCATTGAAAATAGCTGGAATGCACATACATTATATGTTTAACAACTCTTTCTGAACCTGTGGACAAAAATAAAACTAGCGTCATTGTTTGGAAATGCTGTTAAATTTGCAAATCTTTCAATGTGAATGGTTCCTCAAGAAATAAGTCTCATAAATTTGTTTTTTTTTTCATTCCAGGTTCCAGGTTTATTCATTGCCTAACTCTAAAAATGACTGGAAGTACCACGCGTTTTTGGACAAAGGCGTCGGGGAAGCTCACCCTAATAGAACATTGCTTATGACGCGCGGCAAAATGCTTGGTGGCTCATTATCAATCAATTACGAACTTTATTTTAGAGGAGTACCGGAAGACTACAATAAATGGAATGAAACAGCTCCAGGGTGGGATTGGAATAACGTTCTTTATTACTTCAAGAAACATGACTGATAGTATAGTAACTGGAAATGATCAAAATTCCAATCTTCATTCAACCATGGGGCCAGTTAAAATATCACGTCCCGTCCCCAACAGCTATTTTGCTGAAGTCAATGACAACATTTTAAACTCATATGAAGAAATTGGAATCAAAAGAGTCCTTGAAAATAACGGACCCGATATATCTGGAGGATCTCTGCCGCATTTCACATTTTTTAATGGAAGAAGATCGAGCACTGCTGCTGCTTACTTAAAAATAGCGGAAAATAGGCCTAATTTTTATATAGCTAAAAATGCGAGAGTAACAAAATTATTAATTGATACTAACAAAAAGAAAGCGATTGGTGTAAAAGTGATGCTAGATAACAATCAATTTATTAATGTGTATGCCAACAACGAAGTCATTCTTTCTACTGGTTCTATTGATACACCAAAAATATTGATGTTATCAGGAATCGGACCTAAAAAAGAATTGAGCAAATTTAATAGCAATCTAATAGCTGATCTTCCAGTTGGTAACAATTTACAAGACCATTTATATGTACCTTTAGTATTTACTGGACAAAAGGGCATACGGTCAACATTCAAAAGTGTGCTCGCTATCAAGGAACTTTTATCTTACCCGGTTCCAGTTCAGTGTAGTTTATTTAGTTTAAACGAGTCCTCAATAAAAATATCAAAACTACCTGAATATCAAACAATTAATTTACATGTCGGCGCTGCTATTTACCCCCTATACCCTTGTGAAACTATTCTAAAGTTCGACAAGAAATTTTGTCAATCTTTAGCCAATAGCAATGCTTTTAGAGAAATAGATTTCACATTTTTTACTCTTCTTCATCCTTTATCTAGGGGACAAATAACCCTAAGAAGCAGTGACCCTCTAGATGACCCTGTTATACAAATGGGATACTTAAGACATAAACAAGATTTAGAAACCATAGAAAGGGGAATTCAATATATGAAACGATTATTCTTGATACATCACATTACAAAAAAGTTAAAGGAGAACTAGCCACATTAGAAGTTAAAGGATGTGAAGAACTACGGTTGGATTCGCCGGAATATTGGAGATGCTACGCAAAAAATACCCTAAATACTCTGTATCATCCAGTTGGCACTTGCGCCATGGGGCCTCATGGTGTAGTGGATGAAAGATTAAGAGTGCATGGTGTACCAGGACTGCGTATTGTAGATGCTTCAATTATGCCGAATATTCCCAGTGGAAACGTCAATGTTCCTACGATAATGATTGCTGAAAAAGCAGCAGATATGATAAAGTCTGATTACCTTTAGTAATATAATAATTAAAATACAGGTCCTATTTTTTGTGACCCAGTTAATTATATGTCCTGATAGGCGCCATAGCAATGCGGCGTGCAAGTTATATTAGACAGGTATATTTAATAACTCAAACACTTGATTCCATGTGTTTGACAAACTAAAACCGTCTTTTTGATTAAATTATTATGTTTTTGTTTTTTAGTTTCGCACCGCTTTCAATATTCGTTTATATAATATATTCTATAATAAAATTCTTCGTTCTGTCAGACCTCTGTCACTCAGCGATAGCATTATAATCATTTTCAACTCGATCTGCTCTTCGATCTTATTTTAGAAGTACAGAATACTAGGTATACGTGGGACAACCAGAAAGTTTTAAGAAACTAAAAAACTAACTTCTATGGATAAAATATTTTATTTGAATCTTTGCAAAGAACTATCCATCAGCATGTATACAAAGTTTCATGCGACTGAACCAATTTTAGAAACAATTTTCCAGTTCGCCGCAGACACCTCTTTCACGGCCTCCTCGAACGCTGCTAGCGCGTCTTCCGGCGATGAAAACTGTATCCCTTTCAGCTGATTTTTTATTTTAGGGAAAAAAAAGAAGTCACATGGTGCCAGATTAGGACTGTAAGGAGGGTGACTAAAGACTCTGACCGGTGTGGTGTCCAGGAAGTCCCTCGTTTTGAGCGCTGAGTGCGTGGACGCGTTGTCATGATGAAGCAGTACCCGCGGCGCCCGGTGTTCGGTCGCTTGTTTCTCATTGCAGACAAAAATTCTGACAGTCATTTTGTGGTATGTATACCATTCGGCGTTGATGCTGCTTTGGTCTCGTAATGGAATTGAAACCAGATCCCCGTCAAAGTAAAGAAACCAGCGATCAAAATTTTCTCTGTGCTTCTCAATCCCTTCACTTTCGTAGGCGCTGCGCGCTTTTTTGTTTTGAAATAGCCAAACTGTCAACCGACGCTTTGTTTCTGGATCTTATTGATAAATCCAAGATTCGTCTCCTGTCACAATGTCGTAAACGCGCTGAGTTGAGCCTGCTTCAAATTTTTGAATCATATCACGACACCTCTCCACACGGGCCTGCTTCTGAGCTTCGGTGAGGTTATGCGGCACCCAGCGCGAAACTATCCTCCTCACGCAAAGGTGCTCGTGTAGAATCTTCCCGAACCAATCTGCAGTGTAGGTATACTGAATATCTTCGTATGTCATTCGCCTGTTTTCTTGAATTATTATTTTACTGCCAGCTAGCACACTTTCGTCCATGACAGCCGTGGTAGGACGACCACTCCTTTGTTCATCGCCCAAAGTAAGGCAACCGCGCTTGAACTCGCTAAGCCAACGGCAGATGGTTGCTTTTAAAGGTCCTTCATCCATAAAAGCCATTTGAAGTCGATCAAATGACTGATGAGGTTTTAGGCCACATTTCAAATCGTATCGTCTTGATGCAGATCCATTTTTAAATGAGACACGATAGTATAAGTGACGTTTTGTTGACCGACATAATATACATAATGCGGTTATCCTACCAAAGAGAATTAACCAAGATTTGTACTGTATTATACAGAATTTATGACTTTCTAACTTGGCAGGATTATGACATTGAACGCATTGAAGCAGTCAACAAAACGCACGTTAAAAATCGTCTCTTTTTACCGGTCTGCGAAAGCAAGGGTAATGTGTTTTGAGCGTATGTATGTATGTAGTTTTCTTTGTTTCCTCCTAGAGGCCGAACAGCTGGACCGATTTTAATATATTAGCTTATAAGATTCATAAAATTTATAAAAAAACAATATGGCGGCAGTATATTGCACAACACACGATTTTGTTTTCGTTTTTGCTTCAACCGTATCATGTTTGGTATCAAAATAAAGAGAAGAGATATTGGGTGAAACCGCGGGCACAACTAGAAGATTATAACCTTCCTCAAAATTTGGGCTAAATCAAATGCAAAAATAACCCGCTGGTAACCTGGTTATCTCTAAGTTACCAATTTATTATCACAGAATCTATGTGAAAATTTTATAAACATTGACATGCCCTGGTCTCGAGCCATAAAATCCATGGGTATTATTAATATTATCACCCTCAATTATTCTCTCTCACTCAATTATTAATTAATAGCCACAATTGTCTTTAAGACGCAATATTAACATCAACCATGGCTTAGTTACCTAATGGAGCCCTGGGTGTGGTACCCCGCTTAGAATGGCTTGCTCTGAGGGGAGACTAATTGGAGCCCGGAGAGCTTCCCCAGGCCATATTTGTGAAGTTCAGTGATTCCTTTGTCCAAGGCAAAAGGCACGAGTTCGATGCGCTTCGAGGGCAGGGGAAGATAGAACGTAAGATGCTGCCAGTGATTCTTTCTTGAGCTGTTACAATCCACAAGCTGCAAGTTACAATTTAAAAAAAACTGTTTAGGATCTGGGACGAAACTATTCGCAAAAAGGCAAGACTATATAGTATATAGCTATGCCGTGTAAAAATGCTAGATGGACTTATAATTGGAGCTCTAAGTCCACGAAAACTGCTCTACAAACCTCACGACCAGTATAACTCAGCTGAAGCGTTTACGGAGCCTACGAAAAAGGAAACCTCCATACTACGGTTCTTTTCGTCGTTTGCGTAGTTGCGAGATTAGGTTTCCTTGTATGCTGAAACTAAAAAGTTTAAAGTAAACTATTTAAAGTAAAAGATATATAAAAAATTCAAAATACCTGACTGCAAAAACATTAAGAACTAAAAAGCAAATAACAAGTTTAAACAGCAGAACGTATGAGTTATCTAACTTTAATTATGTTACATATCCATTAACAAAACATTTAGCTCGAGGTTGTATTAAATTAACCTAACCAGTTTTATTTCAATGTTACATCATTATATTTCTATTTGTATTCTAATATCCTTCTGACAGAACAGTTATATTACTTATTCAGTCACACAATAACCTTTACTTTATATTAAGAATATTAACAAAAAAATAACATTTTGCAGTTTTATTATTGACAGATAAATACTTGGTAAAAAGATTGTATTGTGCCATCTTATCTGTTACACTAAATATAATATTTATCTGACTCGAAAATTTAATAATATGTGGTAGTGCAGTGTACATAAAATATGTCGTCATTAAATGTGGTGGTAAACAAGTTCTTGGGCGCTGTTCAACAGTCTTCCCACTCGTCCGCGTTGGTTCGATGGACCCTGCAGGCTCTAGCATTATCACAAGCCTTTTTGTCAACGGGATGGCCTGACGATTATAATTTACATGGTATGTCACAGGAATAAGATATACTAACACTATACTATTCGCTTACAAAAAACTCAATAACCTACAAAATATTGAGGTAGTATTTTGAAATAATGACTGTATATAGACAATTTTACAGTGCTTAAATCAGTCATAAAAGTTTAAGATTATTAAGTTTATTTTAAAAAAAAGTAAGTTAAGACAGCCATATAGGACAGAAAGCTTATTTGTGTAATGCTAAAGATGTGCATGTTAATGTACTTAAAATCATTTGCTCAAAAAATGCATTTAGAAAGCTTGTCTACATTGTTCGAAAATTCAAAATTACGCACCATACAACGGACCTTGCGGTAAAAAAGGTACTCTCACATAACTACCTGTTTTACCGCACGCTCCGTTGTATAGCGCCGTGCGTATCGTTTACGGTTTTTTTTTTTCTTCGAGCCACCTTCTTGAGCGCTTTTGATCTATAAGTTTGACTCACTTTAATAATAAAAGAAAAGGAGACGAAAGAAGTAGTTATTTACGCCTCATTACATGTAAAATTAAAAATGTTTGACAGTGATTTATGCTTTCAAAGCAGCAAGTTTCACTGAATTCAATAATTTTTCAAATTTTACTATTAATTTTCAAAAGTTATCTCCATATGGGCGTCACATAGGGGGGGGCAGGTGGGAAAATACTAGAAAGTTATCCCCTTATGCTATGTATGAGGGGCAACTGGAAATTGAATTGGATTTCCCCCCCCCCCACTCTAAATTACAATGTCACATAAATTACTATGAGATATTTATTATATATAATTCTTAAGACATTAATACCATAATGAAGTAATGACGCCTAGAAACCTTAATTTTTACGTATTCACCGTTATGTATGACTTTTTCTACAATTTAGTGTCAATGCACTAGATAACAACCTATTACAATTATTTGACCAACTTTCATTACACGCAAATGCAATACACGCTTTAAAATTTGCGCAAGTGTTGCAACAATGGTCACTTCCAGATTTTTTATTGCATTAAATACAATAAATGAAAATCATACAGTAAGGTAATGCTCAACACAAAAGCCAGTTTTATAACGTATATTTTTTCAATCCTTCAGATGGTACCTATTAGACACAAAATTTGCACAAAAACGGCGTACCATTTCATCACTTCAGGGGTAAATAGCATGTTTTTTATTGAATTTAATCAAAAAAAGAATTTCTACACAAAAAATGCCATGCCAAAAAATGACAATTTAGAAACAAAAGTAATACAAAGAGTTTTAAATTTTTTATATAATATCTTAACAAAACGTCTTTATTTTACTAAGGTACCACGTTTTATGAAGTCACTTTCTTGTGTGTGAGTTTGTCCTTTTGTGTCATCACGATACCCGGAGGCTTTTTTTATACTTTTTAAGGCACATACAAACCACGTTTTTTAGATATTTTTTTTAAACAGCATATTATATACAATACAAATATTTAATTTATAATTGATTTCATCACCAAAAAGGAATATTTTTCTTCTTAGTATAATTGTAATGAAATAAACCTTAATTTAGTTTTTTAAAGAACTGTTTAAATATTTTAAAAGTTATTGCATTCTTAGGGTTCTGTATTTTAAAAAGGAAAAAGGCACCCTTATATGATCACTTTATTGTCCGTCTTTCTGTCAAGACGCGTTTCTTAAGAACGAATGAAGGAATAAAGTTAATATAAATATCAAATACTCAAAGTTGTAAAAAAATGGTGGATTACATCATTCTAGTAATATTACAGTAGACTTTTCCAGTGAAAAAATGATGGTGGGAGTCGTTACTAGATAAAAATATAGGAGACCATTCTAGTCAACTAGAATAAATATCTTTTTTACAAAAAATACTAATTTAATGGGAGAACAAAAGAGTGAATGAAAAATGTCAATATGACCGACTGGATTACTGGACTGGAACGCATACTGGATAATGTGAACTAGACTTAAGTGATATCTATGTAAATCCTAATAAAATGGGCAAGTCCGAGTTGTACCTACGCACCAGCGGTTACGTGCCACCATGCACACAATTTACAAGCTGCCTAGTCAAGAACTGAAGAATTAAGAGCGTGGCACCCGCACTTAGAATGGTACCTTTATTTCCTAGCACCTTGCGCCATCTAGTTTTAGTCCAAACAACCTAATTCAAGAAGTAGCTTAATCAGTCACCTAAATAATCTATCTTATCTAAATCTATCTCTTTTATATAGCTAAGATAGCGCTTTAGCTTTTAGTAGCCCATAACAAGTTTTTAATTTACCCCCTTCCTATAACTTATTTCGAATTGTGTTTTTGGGGAATTGGAAAACAAGAGCATTATATGTCTCGTAAACGCTTATCGATGATGGCCTAGGGGTTTCAAATTCACTTTGAGTCTTAAGTGGCGGAGGTTAGAGCCCGGTGTGTACCAATACGTCTTTTTCTTAATTTTTCAAGTACATTTATTAATCACACCACTGGCTTTTCGGTGAACGAAACATCGTGAGGAAACCTAACCTGCATACGTCAAAGAAAATAAAAACGTACGTGAAGTTCACAATCCGCATTAGGGCCCAAGTTTCAAGGTAGGCTGTGCCCCAACTAGTGGGGACGTATGATGTATGTGTCAACATCATACAACGGCAGTAAATGCTGCAGCAAGAATTGGAATTTTTAAGTAGGTACCTACTACAAATAAAAAATTTACAAAAGGTACTAAACATATATATATCATTATACTTCAGATGGTGACACATTTGATTTCATCGTGGTGGGCTCTGGTTCTGCTGGCGCTGTGGTGGCGGCGCGGCTCAGCGAAGTGCCTAACTGGAGGGTGCTCCTCATAGAGGCTGGTGGAGACCCACCACCAGCTAGCGTGGTCAGTATCTTCAGTTTCTAAAACGTTTTTAAAACCTTTTATTGTACCCACCCACCCATAGCATTGCCTTCATGATAATCATTACCTAATTCGATTACCTACCATATTTGCAGAAAAGCTAGAATATTACATACACATTTTAATATTGCCTCATTTTATTATAAATTTTTATTTAAATTTTTATTGCACACATGAAAACAAGTAATGAAAATAACATACAACAAATTTAAAAGCAACCGGCGGACTTATCTCTTTAAGAGATCTCTTCCAGATAACCCAATACATTAATAGCTAAAAGAAAGAAAAGCGCATTTCTGTGTAACTAATTACATAATAACAAAATAAAAGCTACTAAGATTTTTAACCTATAATATTAGAATATATAAATATAAAATGTACAACTATTACAAATATCGAAATACACATATTTAATACTATAATAAGTTTTATTATATTATTTAATAAAAATTTTTAATATACATAAATATTTACATACAAAACTAGTTATTGTTTACTCAGATGTTTATTTATATATTAGTTATTTTTTTAATGAAAAATAGTGCTCCTTTAATCGTGTTTTAAATATAGCAATAAAATAACTGCCCTGAATTGTGTGTGGGAGTGCGTTCCATAAAGACACAGCACGCAATGTAAGAGACTTGTCAAATCCTGAATGTTAAAGGGTTATCTTGAGAAGATTATGAGTATGTGATCTTAGTGGCTTGTTCTATTAAAAAGAAACTCGAATCGTTCATGCAAGCATGTTGAAAAGGAAGGATTGTTTAATAATATTGAATAGTTGATATAACGCGTGCTTTCCGGCGAAGACGGATAGGGAGCCAGTTGAGATCTTTTCTGAATTTAAAGATATAACCAAATTTTCGCAATCCGTAAACCAACCGAATGCATATATTTTGGAGGCACTCAAGCTTATTAAGATGCTCCTCGTTGGCGTCAAGATAACAAATATCGGTATAGTCCAAAATAGGTAGAATAATCGATTGGGCTAAAGTAACCTTGATGGAGAAAGGCAGAACATTTTGCAAACATTTAAGAGAGTGTAATGTGATGTGAGTTTTTTTACAGACATTATAAACTTTTGCCATCCAAGTAAGGATAGAATCTATGAGTAAACCGAGATTTTTACAGTATAAACGAAAGAAATAATCGTGTTATTAAGTATTACAGGAGGAATATGACTTTAAGTAAAAGTTTACACATGTATTTGCTGCCACATAGAATAGTCTGGGATTTCAAAGGATTGAAGAGTAAGTCACTGTGAATAAGATGTGGGCGCCGCTATGAAAAATGCCATGCGAAATGCGCGCTGGAGTTTTTTGATCGGCGGCGGTGTCCGTACAAAGTCTGTAGTATACTACGTGCACCGTAAAAGAAGTATTTCCACCAAAATTATATCTAGGCTATCACACTGTCTTTGTTGGGGTCTACCTACACTCTAATAAACTTAATTTGTGATACGAATTCTGTGCTGCCGCGTGTTATTTCCACATATTAATCAGGAAAGAAAATCAAGTAGAAGAAACAATCATCGTAATTAGCACTTTTAGTTCAATTTTTCATTTACACTACACACCAAAGATTTAAACAACACAATAGAAATTAATCAAATAGAATGGATATAACAAGTAGAAATAAATTTAAATGAAAGTTCGTTGTATCCAACAAATGTCAATAATTTCTGTTTGGTGGCACAAATTCAATCAATACCATTTTGGATAAGATCCTACGTCCACCAGTGAATATGCAGATTGCTATTGTGTTGGTACCATTAGTTTTTCCAATAAGTCTTACATGTTTTATAATTATCATGGATGAATATTATTTTTTTCACCCTGGTAGGGCTCAAGCGAGATCTTTTTGCTGAAATAGTTAGTTAATTCAACTACCGAAAACACCCCCTCACTCGTTGTGCTTGAGGCAGGCAAACAGAGTACAGCTTTATCAGAGTGCTATTAGGCAATGCTAAAAACATTAATGGAAAGTTTGCTCACACTTGTTTTCGATAAGTCAGACATTTTTGTACACCAAGCTATATGTGTTGACATATATAAAAAAACTCAACTTATTATTAAAATATTCGATCAACGTCGTTTCACGACTTACTCGGCGCGGAGAATGAATATGGCGGCGCCATACAAGTTTTTTACAACGCCAAACAGTAACAGTACTGTTACAGAGAACCTATCACTAGTAGGTTAAGAAAAATAGGCCTAAAAGAGCTTCGAATTAGTCAAAGTGGGTGGATCCTTTTAGAAGACCAAAATCATGTCGTCACAGAAGAGATGTACCATAAATGTTGCCTTCGTGTTTCGTTCAGAGATAATTGACGCCTTAAATAACCTCCAGGATGAAGAATCACTTATTATGTTATGCCTGAAACGAAACATGATGACAAAACTTAACAAGAGGTTTTCCGTTACTAAAGCCATAGTAGCAGCAGCACTTTTGGATTATCGATTTATGAGCCTGAAAGAAGTTGATATATTTTTAGAAAACTTAAATATGACTAGAACTTCATTCCTTTCCGCATACATCGAATAAGTGATAAGCGCCAATGAAATGCCAGAAACAAATTTAGTAGATACTTCAGGTACTGCAAGCACAAGCAAAGATTCCGACGCATCATTATTGCACAAACTGTTAAAGAAACATAGCATTAGTATGTTCCAGTAAATCGAACATTACCCTATTGAGCAAGAATGTTGGCGTTATATTGCTGCTGCCGATCAAATACAACCCAAGGATGGGAATCTATTATCATACTGGAATACTAAGAAAACGCATTTCCTAATCTTTCACTTGTATTCCACGGAGCTAAAGGCACTGCTAAAGTGAAGAAGCACAAAAATATTGAGTTTGCGTTCATGGCCATACGTATGTTGTCAGAAACCTTTAGAAGTGTTGAGCACAATAAATGGAAACGAATATTCATTAAATTGTAAAACAATGCTAAATTTGTATTTTAAAAATATTTAGAAGTTATCCACAAAATCTAAAGAAGTTGTGTCTAATTGTATGTAAATCCAATTTCTAATTTTTAAATAAAAATAATTTAAGACTTTACAAAGTCGATATTAAAATATGTTAATGTATGTAATACTCAAATGTCTAATAATTATTACTTGATTCCTGAACGATTATGCCGGTGCATGTTGAATGTTATGCTGAAGTTGATAACAGTCCAATATCGCAACCAAATACAAAATATGATATCGATTTTTTATGAATTTGCTATATTACCCAAATAGATAACAATAATAACAAGATAAATGTTTAAGAGGCTATACTACATATACATTTTCATTATGTATCCGAGGGAAATTTATTGACTGCATTCTTCGGGATATATTTCAAACCCTTATGATCGTGAAAACATAATTAATAAACTTCTGTCCGATAAAAAAAAATTTTACTATTACTTATATATTAAATGTTTTAGCAAATAAATCTTTCAAGTTGTAAGTGCTATTGGTCTAGTTTATTTCATGTATATCAATGAAAACATCAATTAGTTACATATCGCGCCTTATAAGCATCATAAATATAATAGTAACAAAACCTATTTTTATTAGCCGTCATGTTATTTTACTGAAATGAATTATTTATTTCAGGTACCAAGTTTGTTTGCAACACTTGCACATACGAAATATGATTGGGATTACAAAGGACTGCTTAATAATGACGTAGGAAATTCTCATGCTAATAGAAAGTTATTCATGACGAGGGGCAAGATGTTAGGCGGCTCTTCATCAATTAATTACGAGTTCTATTCTAGAGGAGTTCCACAAGACTACGAAGAATGGGACAAAGTAGCACCAGGTTGGAATTGGAACAATGCCTTTCATTATTTTATGAAATTAGAAAATATGACTGATTCAACCATTTTAAATAATCCTTTGAATTCCCAATGGCATTCGACACAAGGTCCCCTGAAGATATCTCGACCATCAAAAAATAAATATTTCTCAAAAGTTAGTGATCATGTTCTCAGTTCTTATCAAGAATTGGGTATCAAACGAATATTGGAGAACAACGGTCCAGAGATATTTGGAGCATCTACACCACATTTTACGTTTTATGATGGTAGAAGGTCTAGCACAGCAGAAGCCTACTTGAAGCCAACTAAAGACAGACCTAACTTATTTATTGCAAAACATACGCGAGCTATTAAAATACTAATAGACAAAAATAATAAAGCATATGGCGTAAACGTTTTAAATTCAGAAAATATGATGAATGTATACTTCAATATCGAAGTAATTATATCGGCTGGTTCTATTGATACACCAAAGCTTTTAATGCTATCAGGTATTGGACCAAAGGAAGAACTACGCAAGCATAACATAGATATGGTTGTTGATCTCCCTGTCGGTAGGAATTTACACGATCACCAAGTGGTTCCTATAGTATATAGTGGCAGATTTGGACTGAAAACTGCTAAACAAAACTTTATGGTCCTTAACGAATTAAATTCATATCCAGTACCGGTACAAAACGGATTCTTTAGCATAAACTCCTCTAGTTATAGGCCTCAATTTCAAATAACAAATTTACGTGCAGGTGCCGCTGCCTCTGCAATTATGTTCTTCGGCTGCTTATCAATAACAAACTATGACAATAATTTTTGTAATTCTCTTGCAAAAGCTAATGCCCTTCATGAAATAGATTTCAGTTTCTTGGTTTTATTACATCCATTGTCCAGAGGAAAAGTTAGTTTAAGAAATAGAAATCCATTAGAGGACCCTGTTATAGAAATGGGTTATTATCGAAATCAAAACGATGTAGATCTTATGACAGATGGTATTAAATTCATGCTAAGTCTAGTAAATACGACTTATTACAGAAAAATCGCTTCGAATGTTGTCAGGTTGGATGTCAATGGGTGCAATGAACTAACATGGGGTACAGACAAATATTGGGAATGCTATGCCAGGAATACAGTAGGAAGTCTCCTACACCCAGTAGGGACATGTGCTATGGGACCTAATGGTGTTGTCAATGAGAGATTAAAAGTTCATAACGTATCAGATATTCGTATTGTAGATGCTTCGATTATGCCCGAGATCACAAGTGGCAATACTAATGTACCTACGGTAATGATTGGAGAAAAAGCTGCTGACATGATAAAATTTGATTACTTGGACTATAATACATATTTATTTTAAGCAATCAGAGTTTTGGAAACTTATTTGTTAATAAAATATTGAAATAAACGTTAATTGTTATTAACGTGTGTTTTTTTTATATTGAAGGAGTTGACATTATCAAGCACTTGATATCAGCAAGGCAATATTTTTAAAAGGACTGTATTTTTAGGATTCCGTAAATGGCAAACAATGGAACCCTTACAAATTGTCTGAACAAATCTGTCATTTATAAAATTCTATTGTTATGACTTTTTCATCACACGTACTCATAAACAGTGTCATTTAATGCAAATAAAGTGGGTGCTAAGACCTTAATTACTCCCAGGGGGATTTTCTTTGTCAATTTTACTTTTCACTGAGCAAAAAGCGAGTTCATAGAACCCACGAGCGGTAATGATAAGCCTATTATATAAAAGTTGTACTCTTATTCAAAGTATGAACTACGTGCACACTACAAGCGAACAATTACAAGTTTTAAAGCCAAACTTTTTTATTCATAATTTCTCTAGATTCTATCTACGCAATCTAACGGTGGCATTGTTTTGCACGCCTCATAAGCGGAGCGGTGAGGTAGTGCTCTACTCTCGAAATTTCAAAAAACCCAGTCTTTCGAAACTTAAATGACGTTTTTTTTTTTTAATATAACACTTACAGGATAATATGAGTGCACTAATATGAAGTTAAATAATCTGTCTAGCACATATGGTACATTTTATAAACAATTAATTTGTTTAATATAATAAATAATAACATTAAAACTAATCATTCTTGGACGTCCGTGAGTCTGTGTTTATGTGACCATGTATGTGGCAGAGAAATTGGTCGAAAAATTCATCTTACCGGAATACTTTTGTTTTTAATATATAAAGTATTACACTGTGCTGATTCCTAGTTAATATTAGCGTTCTAAGTCCTGTCGTTTAATTATAATTTATAAAAAACTAATATACCACTGTATACTGTATATCTATATATATATTTTTTATTTTTATTTTATAAAATATTTTTACTCACCTTATTTGTTATTTTATTTTAAAAAACTTGAGTTTTTGTTTTAGATTTTTTTTTTAAATGTGAATGACCGCTATGAGGTGTGCACTTTTGGATTTTCCAAATTTTTCTCTACTTCTATTCCCGCCATTTTAATTTTGTGTTGGTGAGTTTATTTATTTATTCATCTTTCTCATCATCACGGTAAACTGAACAACAGCTAATACTTATATAAAAACAACAGTGTATCAGGGCAGAGCGCAGCTGATGAATTTGCCGAATATTTAGCCTCCGTTTTTTTATAAGCGGCTTCGTCCTTTGAGCCTGACTTTGTACATCCAAACAGACTCATTCCGCGTTGCAATCAATCAGTTAAGCTATTCCAGATCAAAGTACGCAGCATAGTGATTGAAAACGTTTTCTTCTACGAGTCCAGACGACATACCACCATTTGTGCTTAAGGATTGTTATTTCGTTTTAGCAACACCCCTATTACACATCTACAATCTCTCTATCACGACCTGTACGTATCCATCCTGTTGGAAGCTTTCTAAGGTCACACCAGTGCCTAAAAATTCCTTAAAATATAATTGACGAACACCAACCAAACTTCACTAAAACCTTTGAAATTATTTTTTCTTACCCCATCAGATTACAGACCAAGTATCAGTTAGACGATGCTCAACACGGATTCAGAGTGGGTCGGTCCACCACTGCCAACCATATTCATTTTGTTAATTATACACAAACTCAATTAGACACGGGCAAGCAGGAGGACCAGAATCGATGAGATTCTTGATCTTGGCCTAATCCTCGATTCTCGTCTTCACTTCCGGCAGCATATCATAACAATTACCAAGGCAGCTTACAGAACTCTTAGATTCGTCATGCGTCAAACTATTGCGTTCCAGTACTGTAGAACGGCGGTCATGCTTTATGACGCGTACGTGCGTAGCCGTCTAGAATATAATGCAAATAGTTTGGGACTGATACGAAACAAAGTAATGAACCATTATAGAAAAGCCCACCAAAAATTCTCCCGTTTTCTCTATAAAAAGCATTTCGGCTACTATCCACTATACTGTATCCGTCAATCCTTGTATCGGTGATCGGTCTTAAAAATATAAAGCAATAAAAAATACAAGCAGTCTTGCATTACAACTCGGTACTCCAGAACAAGATCAACAATCCTTCAGCTGTGACGGACATCAAGCTGTTCTTACCCGACCCAGCGACGCGAAGCTTAGGCGCGGACGGTGGACCGCGTCGCCGGCGTCAGCTTCTACTGGCCCAGCCCAGCACGCACACACGCACCACGGGTAACGCGCCTACCATCTCGTACTCTCGCGCTCCTCAACTCTCTTATATCATCAGAAGACGTGGACGTGTTTCAATGTACACCTCGGCAAATCGTATCCGCCACAAATGCCTATCTATCGGCTATTAAAGGTTAATTTGTGTTTAATTTATGTTTGCTCAATGTTTTTTTAATTGATTAATAAGTTTGTGTCTTTTTCATGTAGGATATATTGCGTAGAATTGATATTTGTTGGTTTAAGTGTATTAAATTTAAATTTAGGTTAATCGTAGTTTATAAACGTTTGGGGGTAAACCCGTTAGTTTTATGCAAACAAGTAAATAAATAAAAACATTGTGTGTAGCTCGGGCGGTACGGAAATCACAAACTCGAGTCATTAAAGGCTTCTAAATAGACTCTAGGTAGTAATACTCTCTTTAATACCCTTAATACACAATGTACTATTTATTTATTGCCCAAGAAAATAATTACAGATAGTGAATACATGTGATTGGTAGAGTACAATAGAGGCGGTCTTATCGCTATTTAGCGATTTCTTCCATTGTCTGTCTGCCTTTGGGTAGAGGAAATCTAGTAGAATAAGATTTAAGAGTAGGTACAACTTGGAATTAGAAAAAAAAATATAAATATAAATAAAAACAAACAAGTGTGTTATTATAATAATATATATATAAATAAGACATAATACACGTTACAGCATATTAAATATAGTATGAAAAAATATATTTACATATACTTACATAATACCTACTACATATTATACATATTATACTAAATAAGACAGCATCTTAGACCTGATCTTAGACTACCTTTACTTTTGCGTCGTCATAAATCATAATGCAGTGAATTTTTAGTCCGGCCCAACCGGAACCAAATACCACCAATAAATTAAAAAACACAATGACTTTGACTAGGTACTGCACCGGAAAATACAAAATATTGCATCAAAATCTACCGTTGATCAGTATACACCTATAAAGAAGCTATACGACTACTACCTTAATTACGAAACTAATCACCACCAATGATAAAGCAAATAAAAATTGTGAGAACGAAATGATTATTATTTTTATTTATGAATAACTTAGGTACGCCTAAAAAAAAGTTGCATATGTACCTCACGACGGCTACGTTCCCTTAGGCAGTAGCCCAATTACTCAACAAGCACCGAAAAAACCCCACAAAAGGATGACATCAATTCACGGTTTATTTTCATTTATGATCCACTTAAGTACACCTGAAAAAGGTAACTGAAGCTATGATAACACGAGAAGAAATCAGTTAATAAAAAAATAAAAAGAAATGTAAGTAAGTCTACTATAAGATAAATAAACTCCATCACTCTACTTTTTGGCACCTATTTAAATATGCCTAAAAAAGTTACTGAAGTCTTGGATATAAAAACCGAACTATGCCAACAAAGAATCAAAAATGCAAGTACTGGAATATCGAAAGCTCGAGCATATTTTATTAATTATAGCTATTTGTGACCCACTTAATTGAGTACGCCTGAAAAAAGTCACAAAAAACGAAAACGTAATCGTTAGGACTCAGCTACAACTGAATAAAACTACTTTATGAGTATTTTTATTTATTATTTATTTGTATGCATGAAGATAGCGACTGAAGCTATGGTAATTGAGAGCTGGTATAGAATACTGCCATATAAAGAAACAAAAAACGCAAAGTTTTGACAGTCGCTCCATATGATTTAAATTTCCCCATTAGTAATTTCCATTTATAATCTATTTATGTACACCTGAAAACAGTAACTAAAGCTATGAAAAAAGGACACCGAAACTAAACACCGTCAATAAAGAAACAAAAACGCCAATGGTTGGAACACTCCCTTAAAACAACGAAATTATTTTATTGGTTATATACATTTATGATCTCCTTTAAAAAAAAGAAAACCTGATTATTGGGATTCACCTACAAAAGCATGAAACTACTGCATAAATATCTCCATTCATCATTAAATTAAAATATGTTCGAAAATAATAACTGAAGCTATAAAAATACGGTGCTGAAACAGAATACTGCCAACAAAGAAACAAAAAACGCAAGAGTTTGACGTTCTCTTTACAAGTATTAAGTTACTTTAATAGTGATTTTCATTTAAAATCTACTTAGGTATATTATATTAATTTATGATTTTATTAGGTATGCCTAAAAAAAAGTTACTAAAGATACGGGAAATAAGACAACGAAACTGAAAATAACAGATAAACAGACAAAAACGCATGTCGTGGATACTTCCATAAAAGACCGACGTTACACTTCACTAATTAACTCCACTTAGGTACGCCTTAAAAAGGAACTGAAGCTACGATAAGCGGTTAAAGAAACTGAAAAAAAGGCAAATGAATAATAAAAAAAAATGCAGCTATTGAAATTGTGCTACAATGTAATTGAGCTACGCCATTAAATATTTTTATCTTTTAATTTTAGCAAGTACGAACAATAATAAATGAAGCTTTGGAAAAAGGACACCAAAACTGAAAACTGCTTTAATAAACTGGAACGTAAGTTTTGAAAGGCCGCTGCAAGAACGAATAAACAATGATAACATAGTTGGAAAACTGCAGCAGTAAAACAATCCTTCAGTGAATATTTAAATTTATGTTTAACCTAGTGATAACGGAAACTAATCGAAAATGCCTTATTAACGACATAAACTGAATACCATTACAAGACAATAAAATGTATAAGTTGGAACGCCAGTCAAGCATCAAAGGAACAAGAGTTGTATTGCTAATTGGAAACTTCTAACGCCACGTTGATGTAAACCGAATAAGCTGGTGCAAATGAATACCATCAAAGTAGAATCAGAACACAGAAGAGTTTAGAAGCCAACACACAGACCACAAACGGCAAAGCAGTCATTTTTCCCTTCTTGTATATATTAACACTTGTATATATTTATCATCCTGCTGGCTAAAGGGTGCTGGTACCGGTCGGCTCTATCCCTCCCACTCCACATCCTAGACTGCGAAGTCCTACACTACCTGCCCTATCTACTCCGTCTTACTGGTGTCTTGGGCAGAGGTAATGGGCACACATAGGAATGCCATGAGATGGACGGGACACTACTAGAATCACTCACTAATGCGGACTGGAAACGTCGCATACCTTCCAGTGGTTGAGGACCCTCCGTTTCTTCAGTTACCTTTTTGAACGTTTGCGCTGTTCCAGCCCGCAGTTTTGAGCACTCTACAAAACCCTCTCATCGACAGTTCTTTTCCTATGTGACCCGTTCCTTGAGTCCTTGCAGTGGAACGCTGGCTGGTAAGACGCTGGAACGGAACGGAACGGACCTAACGAACACGTTACAACATTTTTTTTCTTTTTTCTAGGATCTTACCTGAATTGAAACATTTAAGTCTTTTTTTGGCCTTGCCCAAATTCTTGTCACCTAAAAAAAATTTTAGCACATATTTTTCTTTTGACTCGGACCTAACCTAAATTTCAGTAACTTAACAAACACGTTAGCTTCATTTTTTCTGGTCCTTGGACCATGCCTAAATTTCACTTGACAAACATGTTTGCAATATTTTTTTCTCTCGCAAACCTTTCCTAAATTTCAGTCTATAAACAAACAAGTAAGCAACATTTTTTTCTTTTTTCTCTGACGTACTACTTAATTTTTATCTTACCTCTACAGGAGTCACTTTACTACGAAAGCTACATACATAGCTACTTCAAAAAATTTATTAAAAATGATACTGAATACGTTTAAAATATTTTTAGGACTGGCAATGAATTGATCTTACAAAAGGTTTTTGTAGTTTAATAAGGAACCCTTACACTTCCGATCTACGAGTAGTAAGCATACAAGACTAGCGTGTCGAAGAATGTAGGTTGTTTGCAAACAAACATGTCGTCCCCATGAGGTTATCAGGCATATCAGACCTACGGTGAGCGATTCCATTCCATCCAGGAAATTAGATTTCGTTTGTGTTGTGCTTTCCACAATGAATTCATGTAAAGATAGTCTATTTAGATTGAAAAAATTATTGGTAGAAAAATCAAGTATACTTAACAGGTCGTATTCACGCAGTTAAGATACCAACCCTTTACTACTACTACTACCTAATACTATTAAGTTAAATGCATATTATAGAATAAATTGTTCGCATTAGTCGCTATGGATAACCAAAAATAGCAAGAATTGGGAAAGTCATTTAGGCATTTCCCAAGGGTGAATTCTCTGACGGGAGTGTGCTTAATGCAAGTATAGCCCCACTACTATTTTTATAATTTAATTTAGTAATTTCATTTATTGTCAAAAAAAATTATGAACTAACTGACAGAAAGTATAATATGTTTTATGAGTTAATTGACAATTTAAAATTCAGTGGTCGTCAAACTGCGGCTTACGGGCCGCTTGTGACACGATTCGAAACCTGATGCGGCCCCTGACCAAAAACCTTATTCTATAAGACCTAAGTAATGTCTTCAATTAAATTTGTTTAAATACCCATGTTAAAACAAATGTTTAACTCAATATTATTTTATTTAGTATTCTTTTCCTTGGTCCCCGTTAAATCCTAACAGATACATAAATGTCAAAGTTTATTTGTTTGTTTTTGCTTGACGCAGCACCCAATTCACCTGATTTTTTGACACAAACATAGTGGGACGTAAAATAACTTAGGATACTTTTCCCACCCAAGACAACGTTTTTTTCCGCAAATAAGAATAAGAATATAAAACAGAATTGAAGATAATACGGGACACTATTCCATTAGTTCTAAAAGAAGTATTAAATTAGCTTGAGCTTGCTTTGACTCAAATCAGATAATTTTTTATTCCGATCGACAAATCGTAGAAACGTGAGGAGAATAAATTTTACACAATGCAATTTATTGTTTACCTCATAACAGAGCATCTAAAAAAAATATTTTTGGCAATAGTTGCAGGTACGAAGAAGGATATAGAAAACTTTTATCCTGACTGAAAGTTTCTACGAGAGTAATTTTTTTCTTTAAGCGACCGCGCAGCACTATTCCTTTATGTGAAAAAGTAGAAAGTGGCTGACTTTATTTTTTAAACAAGCAGCTAGGGCGATAATTAAGGGAATATTAGTTTTCATCCTAATTGAGTAAATATAACTTTTCCCATCGGAAAACATTTCTTCAAGCATAAAACTGAAGAGCAATATTTCTTAAACTAGCACTTGCAATGAAGTAACTTGATTTTTGACACAGGGTTATCTGAAGAAACAGAGTAACATAATATTATTATATACTTTTTGTTTCGGTTTATCAAAAAGATTGCCAACGGCAAATAAAATTAAAAAACTTCGCTTACTTCGGGTAAGCGAAGTTTCGCTTACTGCAGGAATAAGCCAGTTAAAAAAGTGCTAATGAATTGATAAAAAAACATAGACTAGTTTAAGCCAAATATGCGGCCCTGGGTGTTACCCTTGACCAAAATAGTTTGACGACCACTGAGTTAGATAATACAGAACAGCAACACTCTTTTTTTTGCAGTGTCACAAAATAAATATTAATGTACAAGTGACACATGAGAAAGTGAACAATTTATCACCACAACACCTTGCAATTTCGGTGGATTTGTGACATGCTCGGTGCGCATTGGTGGAATTCAGCCTTTCTGGACAACACCTTAGTAACTATGTAAGGAGCTGACAGTCGCGAAACAGTTGCGATGCAGACGCGCTACACTCAACAAATCGCGGTACCAAAATTATTAACTGTATGTGTAAGGTGGGCGGTGTACTTTTAGAAAAGTACTTTAAGTACTTTAAGAAAATACTTTGCCTTAACACTATCAGGACGCAGGATAAAAGTGGTGAGTGAAAAAGACACACATAATAATAAGGGTGGGTTCCAGCATATAGTAGTCGTGAAGACATATATACATACAATAAAAATATTTTAACTTTTCTATAAGTAGGTACTCGTTATATTCTTTAATATTAATAACACATATTTACTTATATTATAAATAATAATAGGTAAAATATTTTATTTCCTGAGAGAGCACAGTTTCAACCACAGTACAGGTGGTCTCAACTGCTTGTTTCGCGCTTTGTTACAGAAAGAAAAAAAACACACACAACTGAATTGAGAACCTCCTCCTCTTTTAAAGTCGGTTAAAAATTGGCTTTTATACATAAATGTTACTTTTCACAAAAAAAAAGTACATATTATGTAAGTTTTGTTCCAATAGATTAATTAGGAGGATATTATTATTATTGACTAACTGTTAAATTCGAATTTGTATGCATATTCAGGAATTCGGGATTTTATATGGATTTTTATTCCTATTCGATAATTTGATTCATAAGCAAATAATTTTTCGTCATATACTCATAGTTTTTGCATCATATCTATAAAACTCTGACTGATTCCTTCCTATTTGTTGTTTAATTCTCTGTTTATGTCACACCCAGTACTCCTACGTGACTTCTATTAATTCGTAACATTGTGTTTGTTTGCTATTCAGCTCCGTAAGGTTTAATCTTCGTGATGAAATCGTGTAATCAGGGATTACAATGCAAATTGTGTTAATTTCATGTTTAGGATTACTTAGATAATTATAAATTATAGTTAAACAGGATTAACAGAGTCACATAGGTAATTGGTGGATGGTCGTTCCGGGATGTAGGAATGGGTGGCTTTCCCTTTTATCTTCGTTTAATTAAAAATTATCTGACGAACATACATACAACCCAGCTCTCTAATCAATTTGTTTATAGGTTAAAGTGATTTTAACTAGATTACTTTAAGTAGGTTTTATCCACTAAAGATTGATCCAAGAAATAAAATATGCTTACTGAGTGATCCATCACTCAGTAAGTATATCGTTCGTCTAGCCTTACATCCAATCCGTCTCTGCAATGCGATCCCATCTCATTGATTTACTTCACTAGTAACTGCCAATTTCAATTAATAAATCCTTATCAATCTTAATTTAAGTAGTTATTTATGACATTCATAATAAATTAGCAATTTCAATTAAACACCTCAAACTAACATAATAAGCGTTATTAAAAAATCTAATTTAATTTTTTTTAGTGCCTACATTTTTTTTTTTTATACCACTAAGGTGGCAAACAAGCTTGCAGTCTGACTAATGGTAAGCAGTCGTCGCAGCCCACCAAAACCCTAGAGCTGCTCTATAAAAACAGCAATAGCAAGTTGCTAATTGGTAAGATTCTGGAAAGAGAAGCCAAACTAGCACAAGTTCTTATCGTACTCGCGTAGTTACGGAAATTTAGCGCCATCTGTGGACGTTATTAGAACTATTCTTTCCATCTTTTTTCAATCGGTGATTCACATTAGTGCATGTTATCTAATCTTATACAACAGGAACTCGCAAAGTCTTCGGAACGGAAGCCCGAAGTAGAATGATAACCGTCAGCTAAAGATAAAATATATAAAAATTAGTTCGGTAGCAAGTACGAGTACCGCACAAGCAACTTCTCTTGAGAATATTTTGTTTTATATTTGACAATTTTAACATGAAGATTATTATTGCGTCTTTTACGATAAAAAACAAACCGCAAAAGCTACGACGATATATGCTGATACACCAACTTTGTATTTTTAATATCAAATTACCGAAATACGATCAGGTATTTTTACACATTTATTTTACTTACGTAGATGCTATCTAGGATATATACAAGTACCTATAAATATTTTAAAACGAGTCTCTGACAGTGTAGCTGACAAGGGCGACGCCATCTCTAGGTATAAAGTGACGCAGGTGTTTGTGTGTTGTAATAGGTATAAGTTTTGGAATTGGTAATTTGTACAGTTTGTAAATGTGGAGGAGTTATACAGACTGACCGGACCTATTACTAACCACTAGGCTAACTTCAGGTAACTCTCTCTTAGGGTCAGCTCATACCGAGACGCGACGCGACGCTACGTGAAGCAACGTGAACGCGTCGCGTCTCGTTGCCCGTAGTGACACGAGACGTCGCGCTGCACCACGCTGCATTATTTCTACATTTTACATTTTGCTTATATTTGGCTTGTTTTATATGTGTTAAAGTAATAAGAAATGTCAAAAAAGACAAGATAAATACATAGTAATATATGTTCAAATTGATGCTCCATTGCCTTCTTTATAGAATTCCAGCTCCGTCTGTGAAGTGATCTAATTTGTCCCCATGAGCCTCTTAACCTTATGGAGACTTAAGCTCTTATCACAGATATTTGTACTTTCACTCTCAACCAGTAAATTATTTGAGAGTATGCTTTTCTCCATTTCTCGTTTAGCTAAGATGCAGTTTTTTTAAGAAATTGTTATATTCAGTGCATATGGCTCCGTCACATGAGATAATTAGTGGGGTGAGTGACGCTCTTAAGTCTATAACAGCAAAATCATATTTTAAATGTTTTTCTCTACTATGCCTTGGTGCTGTTTTTTGCCAGGTGAGGTTGCTGTAAAGAGTCAGCATTTACTATGCGAACGTCAAAGTACGCTTTCCTTGCAAGTTCCCAAGCACTATTTAATTATTAATGTCTTTTGTTATTTATTTGGTATTTTTAATGTAATTATGAATATGTCATCGTATATGTTTGTTAGATATGATTTGGCTTTAATATTACATTTGGTTTTTTTGTGACAACCCGTGCAACTACACTGTTGTCAAAAATCTCCGCTTCTTGGATACGAATTTAGAGTAGGGCATGCAGAACCGGTACCGGTTCCATGATTTCTAGTACCCGGTTATCTAGTCGAATCGCTGGTTTTGAAATACCGTTTAAATTTTGATATAAATTAATAATAAAAAAATATTTTTAATTTATTTAAATGCTCTAAAAAGAAGAAAATAAACTTTAAATTAATCAAAGGCATCAATTTATTACATTACACAATTTATATGATAAAAAACTTGTCGCATTACATACAGTTTTTACACAGGTTAAACCTGCGACAAGCTTTTATGTCATATAAATTGTGTAATGTAATTAATTAATGGGTTTGATTCAATTAAAAGTTTATTTAATTCTTTTTAGAGCATTCAAATAAAAGCTTGTTTCTTAAAAATATTTTTTTTTTGTTAATTTACTTTTTGTTGACTTTCAGCAAAAGTTAATCGTCAACAGTTGACTTTGTCGGTTCCTACAGCATTTGTTCGAGCACCAACTAACTTTTTCTAACCTATGCCAAGTTATGGCTCTTTAAAATTGGTGTGGCGGCCAGCTTGTTTTCACCATTTTGATTTTTTTACCACAGCTAGAATTTGCCTAGGGTTAAGGTTTATATTACTTAAGACACGAACCCGCTAAGTTTTACCGCTTAGCCAGGCAGTAGCACACCATCTCCCTGAAGGGTTGAACGCAGACGTCAGTTTATTCGTATTCTTCTCAGTACACCCTTTCAACGCCACCATATCATGGGGGTGCTGAAAAATAACTAGTCCGCCATATTGGATTTAGAGTGAAGTCATATTATTTTTCATATTTTTCTCAGCTTAACTTTTCATTTGATTTGAGTGTACAAAAAATAACAAGTCAATCATCTTGGGCCGTCCACCATATTAGATTAAGAATGACGTCACTTAGATAACCATGCATTGTCATCCAAACTAAACGTGTATGCAACATTTCATTTTAATCGGTTGAGGATAACTTTTTAATAATATATAAAATAAAAGATAACTTTAAAATTTACTTGCAAGATTTGACCCGAACTTACATACATGTATACTAACATTTCAAGTTAAATAAAAGCTTTTAAAAAATACTATGCGGATGTTATAGAAATAAAAAGAAATTATTTTTCAGTTACAATCATTTCCATAAAATTTTAAACAAAAATAAATCAACAATTATTCATTCATAATTACTCTTAGAAACCCGGGGAAACCGGGTATCACTACATTCGGAACCGGTTCCATCCAATATAATCTAGAACCGGGTAAACCCGGTTTATTTAGGTACCGGGTCTACCCGGGTGCATGCCCTAGATTCGAGATAGCATTGATGAGACTTGTTGCAAGGGTTGCGAAGGGTTGGTAGCATCCCTTATGAGCTAAGCGGTCACGTTTGGGATACGCGCCAACATCAAATGTATTAGGTTAAGAATAATATTAAGTTAGTTACGACGTGACAGCGAGATACCAGAGTTGATAGTCTTAATTGTTTACACACTCTTTTTTACCACTCTTTAGTTCTGCCGAATACAAATATTTTATTGTATATCTGTGTTTATTTTACTTTGATTTGGTGCCTGTGTTTATAATCCAGGAACCATGTGCCTGAATCCTTTACATATATTATATATGTGTGTGAAATTGTAATATCTCGATACCTACTTTATAAAAAATAATGATTGAACACTTTTAATAACTTCTTTCGTATTCGACTTAACTCACATATTTGTTTATATATTTGTTTCAACAAAATAATAGGTTGATATCGCAATCAATTTTATATATTTTAAATATCATATCATTTTCGAATATGATTTCCGTTGTAACAAAAAGCTAAGCCTTTCCTTTCTTGATATCAACTTTTCGTCGGAGCACAAAGCTTTCTGCGATTCAGCTCACTTCAAGATTATCCCCACAAAGATTTATTGTGTTGTCCTCCTAGCTATACAGTCAGCAGTCTCGGGGGCCGGCCCACTTCTGCGCTGATTATGGACTCTTTCTTTTCGGGGATATTACGGAATAAAAGCACAGCAAAAATGTAATCCTCGTCGGTGGTATCGAGGTCGTTAAGTTTTACGAGGGGAAAAGAATTCGTTATTTTTGTCATCTATTCGGATCTAGTGAAAAAGTGCTAATTTAATTTTGATTGTTTTTTTTTTTTTTTTGTTTAACCTGAAGATACCGCGCGCCATTTTTCACAAATATTTTTGTAAACATAATGTGTTGTGATGTTTTATTTATTTTTCTACTCCAGTTTGTTGAAAAATGTTGTATGGTACTCATGAGCGATATTCATTACACGCTAGGCTTCAATACGTCCTCGCCATTTAGCTCACTTGTATCATAAAGTACTATTATCGTTTTTTTTGTTTAATAGGAAGTACCTAATAAACGAGATTACTAACTTAAACTAACTTAAATTGCCCATTTATTTGGGCAATAACTCGGTTTATTTAAAAGATATTTCTATTACAAATCAAAATTATGATTGAAATCTAATTACTCATTAGTATTTGAGCACCGTTTTTTTAATAGTGTTGCTACACATAGTTACCTAGTTATTGATATGTATTTATATATTAAAACTATTAAAAGTATAAGTTAGGCCTATATTATTATTTCAACCATAATGACTAACTCATTGTAGTCGATTGAGTTTTAAACATTAGTCCAATAAAAGGAGGAAGGAAGGTGGCAAACAAGCCTACGGAACGCCTGATGGTAAGCGGTCACCGTAGCCTATGGACGCTTGCAACATCAGGGGTATTACTCGCGCGTTGCCGACCCTTCAGAAATCTAATAACTTCTTTCTTGAAGAACCCCATACTATAGTCCTTGGAGAAAACCTTGGCAGGGAGCTCATTCCACAACCCAAGCGTTCGCGGGAGGAAGTTTCTCTGAAACAGCACTGTACGCGACCATTTCGGGTCTAAAGTGTGAGAATGAATTCCCTGCCGATGGCGAGCGATGCGATGGCAGAAAGTACCCGTGGGCATCATTTCGAACATTCCTCAGAACACGGGTTGTGTTGTACAAGTATGGAGATGCTTCTAGATTATATTTTCTTTGGACAAGAGAAAAAAGTCTTTGGATAAGACTTAAAAGACTTAACGGCCGCACTCAGAAACCTTCACTAACTTAGGGCTAATGAATGATTAGTTAATGCACATTAACTTAGTTAAGTATTGTCCACGCTCAGAGTCAAAATAAGGGTCGTCTAATGAAAAGAGTTGTGTGGGTATCGATGCATCGTAACATCGATTAGTCATCGATGTTGCTTATTGTAAATAATCTAATCTCTAAAATGACATTATTTAACATTTTATACACTTTTTCTTATTGATCAAAATAACTTTATTGCTGTTTTCGTTCCTAACATACTAAAAATATCAACCGATAGTAGATTTTCAGGTTTTTTAAAATTAAATTATTAGAAAGGCATTCTTCTCATGGTCACGAGTGTTCGTCTACCTGTAGCCCTTACCGCCCGCTGTTCATGCTTTTGTATTCGGTAAGCACGGCCGAAGTGACGGTCGTCGCTCTATTGTTTCTCTGATCATTAGTGAGTCATGTCATGGTCCATCGGACACTTAAATTTAAGCATTAATTAAGCTTTCTATAAAGGTGTGTTCTATATTGACGGCATTAAGAGCTATAGCATCGCATAGGCATTGTAATCGTTCTGTTCACCAAATGTAAACAAACAATATGGCCGTTCACTATATGACAGCACATCCACTACTCTACCTCCCGAGCACGCGCAGCCAATGCGTTGAATGCGGGAGTGACGTCACAACGCATTCATTTTTAGTTAACAGAACGATAGAATGTGCGCGTAGAAACTATTTAGCGCATTTAAGGCGTATAATGCTTGTCAACGAAACGCCCTTTAAATGTTTATTAACTCTGTCTGAGTGTCGATTTTCATAATTTTTACTAAAGAAGCATTTAAGTAATCATTAATAAATCGACTCCGAGTGCGGCAGTTAGAAGAATTTTATAATCTATCGTTCCTTTTTTTGTTCACACGTTTTTGGAAAATCAACGACAAGTCATCACAGTTCATCACAGTTTTCAATTTCAGGAGTAAGTTAATACTTGTCTTGTGCTATACTAAAACAAATTCTAGCATTTAAAAAAACTGGTGGTTTCTGCTATCTTTAAAATCGAGCTGGACAAACACGTAAGAGTGGGCTGCGCGGTTTAGTTCGCTACAATGATTTTTTCCTTTAACATGCATTATATTAAGCAACAAACTGTTTGTTAAAAAACGCTGGCTGTGATAGAGCATTCAACTTCTACCACTAATTTACTACCTTACTTACTTATTTTGACTTCTCGCTTGTCAAAATACGAGTTTTCTTTCCTTTAACAACCGGTAACCGATTCTGTGTATAATGAAAAGAAATTTCCGCTTTCCCCATTGTGTCTCACAATTGAATTTAAATTTTCCAGTTTTTGTCCCAACGATACCTCCTCTGTTGTCTCTTTTACAAAGGAACCATTATTTTTTATCATTATTTCCTTTTTTTGTTGTCCGTCACAATGGCGCTGTGGATAGGCAGGTGGCGGAAATTCCGCTCTTATGTATGGCAGTTAAAGGAAATTTGTTTTGTGTAATCGGCTTTCCTTTTGACTACAGAAACTGCTGTTATTTTTAATACAGATCGTATTTTTTATTCTTTTTGTTTGTTCTGTTAAATTGACTTCCGCACCCTAACTAGTGGGTATTCCATGAAAACTTTGTTTTTAAAATACATCTGTAACATATAAGATGAAATTTACGAGCTGTTATTCGCCATACCACGTAAACACGAGGTAAGCACGACGTTTTTTTTTTCTGAACTGACAATGCAGTTGGCTGTTGCAGCTATTACTGCTTCACCGGGCTTTTTGGGGCGAGACTCTGAAGGAGCCTCAGCCCATATAGCGCCCAACGCTCAAGGGCTCCCCGCAGGAGGACCCTCGGCTTGGATTGTCGCTCTTGGGGGCGTCCCTTCGACCGGCGTGAGCCTCGAACTTGAAGTCAGTCACCGCCAGGAGGGGAGTTCCCCGTTACACGGATGCGGTTGCGATTGATTGGGGGCCAAAAGCGCCCCGGCACTCTTTGATACCTCGTGTGACGTAAACATGTACCTAAATATGTTATTCAAAAATAGATTATACCTATGAAGTTATTAACTTTCTAAATGAAAGAGTATAACTTGGAAATTGCTTTGGTCATCGTCCTCGATTAAGTGGCGCTTCAGTTTAGCTGCAGTTCTGTGGTTTATGGTATGAATGTATACCTTGCCGCGTGTAATTGGAACCGTTGTCCTTTGATTATTTCAACTATTGCCGAGATCTCGAGGTTCCTGCATATGTTTCTTCTGAAGAGGTTTCTGTTTCAAAGAAAAAATCTGGTTTGAGGAGAAATAAATTACTTAATAACCTGCCAAGGTTTTCTCTAAGGACTACAGTATGGTGTTCTTCAAGAAAGAAGTTATAAGATTTTTGAAGAGTCGGCAGCGCCTGAGTGATACCCCTGGTGTTACAAGCGTCCATAGACTATGGTGACCGCTTACCATCAGGTGGACCGTAAGCTTGTTTTCCACCTTAGTGGTATTAAAAACCGGCCAAGTGCGAGTCAGACTCGCGCACGAAGGGTTCCGTACCATTATCTATAAAAACGGCAAAAAAATTACGTTTATTAAAGCCAGAGTAGAATCAAACCCAATGTATGATGAACCAAGCACGAGCTTTCAGATTTTACCACCAACCCAAAGTGAGCATTCTAATCTGGCTGACATCTTAACAAATTTTAGTGACGATAAAGAGGAAACAGAAAACGACTGCACCAATGGTAATGTCGTGGTATGGAAATCTTATTAGTAAATACAATAAAGAAAACCGAGAGTCAAAATTGAACCTACCAACAAACCTTGAATATAAAGTTTTTGCTTTCATTGTTCGAACGTACTTATCAGCGCCAACAAGTTCAGTGTCAAAATAACAGCTATTTTAGTGCAGCTGGCTTAATCTATGAGCTTCTTTCAGACCGTTCAGAAGGTGACAAAGCCGCAAAGCTGTTATTTGGTAAATATAATTTGCTACTCCTTAATTTTAATTAATAGTAGGTACCTTATGTTTTTTTTTATTTCTAAAAAAGTATACCAATTCAAAATAAAAGTTTTTAACTTCCTTTTAATTCAATAAATCTGATTTTATTTTTTTATCTACTTCCATTTTCACCTCCGCCTCCGTTAACCTCCGTATCCGCGGAGTACGCCTCCGCTAAGAGTTAACTAAGTCATGTTGCATTGACCGCATTGACTAACTCGGATCAAATAGCAACAAAAATGTGTCAAATACTACGAATAGAGTTGATATTAGTCAGCAAGATAAACGTTTATTTATAGAATATGGTGTCAGAGTTTATTTCCAAATTCTAAATTCAAATGTCAATATGCAAGTAATGTTTGCCGATTTAACTTACTTGTTTTTAGCGGTAAACATTGCAGGCACTGTGTTAACCACCTCGCTCTGTCATTTACAACAATAAGGTTTAATTTTTTAACCTTCCGTTTTCTCAGTGTAGTTTTTCATGTTCATCCGTCCGTATGACAACACACATTTTTATTCAAAAAAAAAAAAATTTAAGAAGCCTAGATATACAATAGATTGACTATGTTAAAATTGATGATGAAGTTATTAACTTTCTAAATGAAAGAGTATAACTTGGAAATTGCTTTGGTCATCGTCCTCGATTAAGTGGCGCTTCAGTTTAGCTGCAGTTCTGTGGGTTATGGTATGAATGTATACCTTGCCGCGTGTAGTTGGAACCGTTGTCCTTTGATTATTTCATCTATTGCCGAGATCTCAAGGTTCCTGAATTTGAAACAGAAAAAATCTGGTTTGAGGAGAAATAAATTACTTAATAACCTGCCAAGGTTTTCTTTAAGGACTACAGTATGGTGTTCTTCAAGAAAGAAGTTATAAGATTTTTGAAGAGTCGGCAGCGCCTGAGTGATACCCCTGGTGTTACAAGCGTCCATAGACTATGGTGACCGCTTACCATCAGGTGGACTGTAAGCTTGTTTTCCACCTTAGTGGTATTAAAAACCGGCCAAGTGCGAGTCGGACTCGCGCACGAAGGGTTCCGTACCATTATCTATAAAAACGGCAAAAAAATTACGTTAATTAAAGCCAGAGTAGAATCAAACCCAATGCAGATGAACCAAGCACGAGCTTTCAGATTTTACCACCAACCCAAAGTGAGCATTCTGATCTGGCTGACATCTTAACAAATTTTAGTGACGATAAAGAGGAAACAGAAAACGACTGCACCAATGGTAATGTCGTGGTATGGAAATCTCTTATTAGTAAATACAATAAAGAAAACCGAGAGTCAAAATTCAACCTACCAACAAACCTTGTATATAAAGTTTTTGCTTTCATTGTTTGAACTTACTTATCAGCACCAACAAGTTCAGTGTCAAAATAACAGCTATTTTAGTGCAGCTGGCTTAATCTATGAGCTTCATGGATCGTTCAGAAGGTGACAAAGCCGCAAAGCTGTTATATGGTAAATATAATTTGCCACTCCTTAATTTTAATTAATAGTAGGTACCTTATGTTTGTTTTTATTTCTAAAAAAGTATACCAATTCAAAATAAAAGTTTTAAACTACCTTTTAATTCAATAAATCTGATTTTATTTTTTTATCTACTTCCATTTTCACCTCCGCCTCCGTTAACCTCCGTATCCGCGGAGTACGCCTCCGCTAAGAGTTAACTAAGTCATGTTGCATTGACCGCATTGACTAACTCGGATCAAATAGCAACAAAAATGTGTCAAATACTACGAATAGAGTTGATATTAGTCAGCAAGATAAACGTTTATTTATAGAATATGGTGTCAGAGTTTATTTCCAAATTCTAAATTCAAATGTCAATATGCAAGTAATGTTTGTCGATTTAACTTACTTGTTTTTAGCGGTAAACATTGCAGGCACTGTGTTAACCACCTCGCTCTGTCATTTACAACAATAAGGTTTAATTTTTTAACCTTCCGTTTTCTCAGTGTAGTTTTTCATGTTCATCCGTCCGTATGACAACACACATTTTTATTCAAAAAAAAAAAAATTTAAGAAGCCTAGATATACAATAGATTGACTATGTTAAAATTGATTAAAAATAAATAATAAGAAAGGGTTTCAATACGAAAATTATAGGTGAAATACAGTTGTATAGAAAATTGAGCCTTGAGGCGGCTCCTTCTAAATAAAAACTACAGGGAGGTATAAAACTGCACCTCCCTCGAACTGTCAATTTTTTTACATTGATTTGACAGTTACATTGTCAACTACTGTTTTTACAAAAACTGTGATTAATGACGCTTAAAATGCACACACACCTCTATGTCACTCTCTATGTAATAGACATCTCCGTACGTAGGGTTGCCAAGTCTTAAAACTGAAACGCTGGACAGAGTAGTCAGCCGGACATTTAGGTAAAAAGGCCGGAAATCTTTAATTTTTTAGTCTTAGTGTAACACGACAATTTTCGTTTTAAAGTAAAACAAGTTTTTTTAAAAATAATAAAACGGGATTAAACGCGTCGTTTGGCAAAATACCTTTTTCCCGACGTTTCGGCTGGGTTACACCAGCCTTGGTCACGGGTAGATTGGCGGTGCGCGGCGTCGTCGGCTTCGAGTGGAGGCGTCCTGTTGAACGCCTCCTCGCATCATCACCCACGTCACCTACAATCATTTGTGACGTCTTTGACTAACCGAGCTCATGACCTTTGTGACCCTGAACATTTAGATACTGAGCTGGCACACGTTCAGGAGGCACTTAAGAAAAACGGGTACAAAACGAGTAGAAGAAGTTCAGGTCGCCGTAACACACGTACGAAGAATCCAGAGGTGAGCAGACAGCCAGCGTTCATGCCCTATATCAAAGGAGTAACGGATAAAATTGGATGGCTTTTAAATAAATTCTCCATTAAGACGGTATATGTTTCATACTCCAAAATTGAACAGCAGGTGCGCACGCCAAAGGACGTAATCCCGTACCAAACACCAGGTGTCTACAAAATTGACTGTAGCTGCGGCAGTTCTTACATTAGCCAGACAAAACGCACAATTGCGGACAGGGTCAAAGAACATATTGCTGCTGTAAAGAATTGCCAAACGACATAATCAGCTATAGCAGAACATTTAATTAACTCAAATTTCAACCACTGGATTGAGCTCAGTTACCGTTTGTGGCAGATTTTGCTCCTAAATTTCAGATCTGGCAGAATAAGTTGACGATTTAAAAAAGTGGCAGGAATTGGCAGATTTCAAAGAAATCTTTTTTTTTTTAATACAAGTAAAAAAATAGAAAACTTCTGTAGTAGTATTTTCTATGTCATATTAGATACTTTATTTTTTATGACTTATTTGGTAGAACATTATTTACTTACTGAGCTGGCAAATTTTGTCTTATACCTGACAGCACGGGGATTTCCTGTTAATTCGCGTAGGTACGCTATATAATATATAAGGTTTATTTTCTCATGACATAATTGATCGAGGTTCCAATAATTTTTTGTTGTCTTGTTACGTTATTCTCTTCGTGCAGTTTAAGGTTTTTCATACCGGGCGGTCCCGGTATGAAAAACCACGACAATATTTGAACACAGATGACCAAATGACGTCATAATCACGATCCCGGTACTTCAATCTAGTCTGTGTTCCGAATCCCGCCGAGTTATTATCGCCCGGTAAAGTTCAAAAAACCACCCGTTTTGGACCGCGCCCTAAATGTATGCAGTTGTGTTTTTGTGTCTATGATGATCCGTACATGATGAAACGAAAATACGAGCCTTTCTACCTTCCTTGGATTTTTAGGGCTAAGGAGGATCCTGATGTTACATTTTCAAAAGCTTGCATTTTTAATTTAGTTACTAGATTGTCTTCATTAAAGGAACATGTGTAATCTGAAAAACATAAGAAGCATATGATTGGGTATAGCGGCTAATCATCGGTAAGTACTTTACAAAGTGTTTTTTGACCGACTTTTAAAAAAAGGTTATCAATTTGACCCGTATGTATGTAATATTGTCAGAAGTGCGTATTTTATTTATACATTCCCGTCTCTATGGTGACAATAATATGATGGCAGATTTTTGGCATTTACTAGAGTCGAGTTCGGCAGATTTTGGCAGATTTTTTGACAGTTCCGGCAGATTTGCTATTTTTGAGATGGTCACACTGTTGAGCTCCACCAGCCTAAGGTTTTATCCACCGATCGCCAATATAACCGCAGATTGGTACGCGAAGCGATTGAAATAAAAAAGCATAAGAACTTCAATCGTGAGGATGGATACAAACTGTCGCCTGCATGGAATCCAGTCATAGGAAAATACAGCTCTCGAGCTTTACCAACGAACGCACCCAAGGACACCGTTAGTGTTGTGTGTAGTGACTTTGACAATCATAAAGACAAGGTTAGGGTAGTTCAACAGGACGCCTCCACTCGAAGCCGACGACGCCGCGCACCGCCAGTCTACTCTTGACCAAGGCTGGTGTAACCCAGCCGAAACGTCGGGAAAAAGGTATTTTGCCAAATGACGCGTTTAATCCCGTTTTATTATTTAAAAATTAGTAATGGAACGCGTAAATTTAAAAACTTATACAACAAGTTTTGGTTGGGGTGTACAAAAGGGGGCGCTGAATTTTTTCCCTTGCGCCCCCTTTTAGTTACTCTGACCCAAGTTTTTTTTATTATTTAGCATAACATCTTAAATTTTAATGAAACAACATTAATATTAAATGAATCAGTCTTGATGATCATTATATAATCATTCAATGTTCAGGCGTGCGGAGCGGAAACCAATACATGACCAATATAAAAAAAGATTAATTTTAAAATTTTAATCCTAACAATAGCCTGACACCGACTAATTTGGCCAAACACGCAACCAAAATGCCTGACTGTGTCCGGCTGTATCCGGACGCCTGGCAAACCTACCCGTACGGATTCAAATCTCCTACGTTACCAATTTGGCTTATAAGGTAGGTAAGTAACGCGTAATTTATCTAAATGTATGTAGCATAGACGAACTTACTATTCGACGATCAACATAATTCATAAATAAAACTAATTTACATCACACATAACAATACAATCGCATGTCAAACATTACTTAAGTAATGTTTTATTAACTAACTACAAGTTTTTAGCCTTGGACCAAACCAACCCTTTATTTTTAGCCTTGACCTGACATAATGACTCATGCATGAGATGTGTTCGTTAAGTACTATTTAACTTGTACTGTGGCGTGATTCCCTAAACAACCGAACGCGACGAACGAAACACGAACAGTTGCCGAGCGCCTGCAGCGTCGCTCACTCGCACTGTGTCTGACAGAGGGGATATACACCCATATTACACAACAAAAAAAAACTGGTTTTGAATCACCCGGCGCATCTTTATATAATATAAAGCTGATTTCACTTTTAACTTAAAAATAACGTTTCTATTACATTCCATTTTACGCGAGTGAGTTAACTGATACGTTTTCGTATAGATATGTCAATATAACCTTTACATTACGGTTTCCGAATGCGCATGTCTGTTTATATCCAGCAAAGTGAAGAAGATGTTCGGTTGAAAGTGATAGTGTTATTATTGTGACGATTATATTCTGACGGTTATACGTAATAGGGAGAATTTTAACAACAGGTGTGTATTTAATTGTCATATGAGTCAAATTTGTTTAACATAGATTATTCTACATAATTTTTTTTAAGTTTTGAGTTATTTATTTATGAATGGACTATGTACTTACATTGAAAAATTATTAAAACCTTTACCATTTAGTTATCTGTGTTAAAAAAGGTCATAACAAAATTGCAGTCTTCGACGTAGGTAATCAGTTTTTTTCATACAAAACCGAACCACAGTTTAATCATACCTAGGTATATCCATGGTATATCGCTATTTAGCCTAGGCGCAAATTCATTCATAAACTGCCAGATTTTATTTAATTAACAAAGCATATGAAAAAAAAAAATTATTTTATTTTTTATTAATTAATTTATTTTTGCACAAAACAATACAAAATTATTCATAACATTACAAATTAGATTAATTTACACATTTGCTAAAACTTACTTAAATTGTTAAACTTATTAAAAAATAGTATTTCTATACAGTGTGTTTGGGATAGGGCTAGCGATAATTTAAGGCGATGTAATAATGTTAATTTTATGGACAAAAACGCCCCCCTAGTTTTTTTATTTATTTTTTATTACACAAAAATTGTATTTATTTCAGATGAGCCCGTCCAAGAAATAAGAAATATTAAGATTTATAATAATTGCTTTCAATAGTATAGGAATACACTTATCTGCGTTTCATAAACCCGCATCATCACGTCCCTCCTTTTAGGGCACGGCCTACCCTTATCATAGTAACAATCATCTATTATTAGAAATAAATTACATAAATTACCGCTCGGGGCAAATGGTGTTGTTACTTTACAAGTCGCAAGTTCGGCCCCATGTTGAGTACTGCTGCCATCTCTGGGCGGGTGCACCCGGATACCAGCTTGGCCTTTTCGACTCGGTTCAACGACGGGCTGTGAGAATTGTCGACAATTCCAAACTCACTTGCGGTATCGAGCCCTTAAGTCTGAGGAGAGACTTTGCCTCCCTGTGTGTGTTCTACCGCTTGTACAATGGGTTGGTTTCTGAGGAATTGTTCGAAATGATGCCCACGGCTACTTTCTACCATCGCACCGCTCGTCATCGGCAAGGAATTCATTCTCACACTTTAGAACCTAAATGTTCGCGTACAGTGCGGTTTCAGAGAAACTTCCTCCCGCGAACGCTTAAGTTGTGGAATGAGCTCCCTGCCAAGGTTTTCTCCAAGGACTACAGTATGGAGAAGAAAGAAGAAAGAAGTTATTAGATTTCTGAAGGGTCGGCAACGCGCGAGTGATACCCCTGGTGTTGCATTCGTCCATAGGCTTAATAGTGACCATAGTCTCTCAGGCGGACCGTAAGTTTGTTTGCCACCTTAGTGGTATAAAAAAAAAAAAAACCGTTTTAACTAGAAGAAAGTTGTCAATGTTAGTTATCATTGTTATAAAATGCACAACACGTCGTCATTTCATTCATTTCGATGTTGCTTATAGTCTCTGTGATAAGCCACCTTAAATCACCCGTCCTCTTCCGTTGTATGGCTCAACATGAACGCCTCGCCTGCTTTTTGAACGGATTCGTGGCTATAGTTATATGTTCAGTGGCAACTAAGGAACAATTTAAAAAACAAAAACCTTCCCCAGAAATTAGGCCTAGATTTCGTAAAATTTTTGTTTAAAATTACTGAGCCATAGCTAAAAAAAGTAGGCGGAAACGATAAAAATAAGAAAAAGGAATACCTAACAATTTTTTAGTTTTATTTTTTTTGACAAGCATACAATTTTTTTGAAGTGAAAACTTCTTTAGCGGCGCTGTGCACTTTTTTTGTGATGGGTAAAAACTGTTAAACTCGCGTCAGGTCACGTGTCCTGATCGAAAATTCGTAAGATGTCAATCGCGTTTGGACACGTGACCTTTATTTATATTAGGTTAGTTTTTATTTTTAGTATATGGCGATTATGAGTAGTACAGGGAGGTTCGATATGAGATTTTAATTCTATGACAGATTGAGCTGTCAAATATACAACGTCAAAAAAGTAAATAAACAAAAGTTATTATTTTTAATAAATAAATATGGATAAGAAGTGATGGGAAGTAAATAGCGAGTATGTTTTCACTTCTGCCGGCACTCCCGGAGAGCAACCCGTTTTTTTTTACTTCAGATAGCTAAACAATACTTTTAGGAACATTTTGCGACTTATTAGGCTTTCAAGTTATCAAACATTTGCAATAATTCTACGCATAAGAAAAATGTTTGCTTATCAACCACATGTAACTTATAATGAGAAATAATGCCTACATACCAATCTACACTTCCAAAGAAACCACAGTTACGCTAGGTACGAACAGTCGTCGATTTTTAGTTTGGGAGATCACGACCTATTTTTCTATACTAAAAAAATATTAAAATGGCTGCTGACCAAGGACGTTATCAAAGTTATTGGCCTGACTCTTATCTCTTTATAGTTGTAGCTGTCCTAAATCTCCTTGAACACTATTATGTAATTTTGTAATCACGCTTTAGTAGGAAGTTCAGTTCCTACTCTATTCTGATCATATTAGTTCTGTAGTTTTTTTTAGTAGGTTCTGTAAATGACTTTTATTGACAATAAATCAATGCTACTTTATACTAATTTTAGTTTTAATTTTAAATTACTATTTGGTATATATAGCCATAGGTATTCGAAATCCTCGCAACATTAATTTCTTATAAAATATATATCTTTGTTACTTTCATAACATTTAACTTAAATATTACTTAATAAGTTAGTGTAAAATGTTCTCATCTCGGCCCCCGCCAACGTTCGGCCCTTAAACGTTTAAGCTTATAGTTAGGTCCAAATTCCGTGTAGGTGAAAGGTTTTGGCATTAACCACGACATTATAAAATCTGGTTTTGATATGTATGCAATATGGTGTCTTTATTTTCTACACACCAGTAGTTAATTAGTGTACAGACGCTGGCGAGGCGCAGAACAGTGCAATTCTATCACTGATTTGGCAGAAAACGACAACCGAGACCTCTCTGGGAATATGTATTTTTAAACACAAATAGCTTGCAATAGTTTTCTTACTGCTTTCGGACAGTAAAATAATAACGTAAAAGAAATTTTCTTCTTAATTAACTGTTTATTTTAATTCGTTACAGAGAAATAATGGGGCCGATATAAGAAGCTTGTTTTATTACAAAACCAATGACAAACAAATGAGATGACACCTATCTTATAATTTTAATGGATTTATTAGTATCCTAAGTTAGGGCTCTTAAAGGCCTATATTTGTAAGTCTTTTGATACCCGTCAATTAAATGATCAAAGTTCGGTCGCCTTAAAATGTTAGTTATATTATTTTAATAGATCATGAAAATCACGGCCGACATTAGGCTACTCTTACAACCTAACCTCACATTTTACTTGTTTTGATAAAATACAGCCTTAATATTTGGAATAAACGTTGTCACTTGGTAGTCGTAATATGCGGTACAATAGTGCTAATAAAATAAATTACATTTTTGAAGTTGGATTAATTTTTTGATTACTTTTTCATTTTTAAAACTTTAGTTGTAATTGAAACTAATGAGGTACCTAATAATTTTTTATTCGAGCACCTTTACCTCATTATTTTTACGTATATTTTTGTATTTTTAGGCGAAATTTTAGTATCTATTATGAGACATGACGTGATGCTATCTAACAATTAGGTACACGATTACGCCACTAAGCGACACGTTTAACTCTCTATCTCAAAAACTACTGAACCGATTTTGATGAAACATGCACAGTACCCTAAGTTGGACTATACCTTAAATTAATTTATTTTTTGCATGTTAATATGTAAAACAGTTTGTTTATAATTATTTGTAATAATTGCTGTTTGCCACATTAAAAAGCCAGTGCATTATTTACGATTTAGAACATGCTTTACTGGCCGACATTAAGTTAAAAGAAGGCCGTAGTTAGGGAAATTTTGCCCTACTAAACTTTCAACGCTTATTATTGTTTATTACGTAATTTAGAACGTTTATGATCAGTAATAACATAAAGTGTAAATAAATGTCAAATAGCCTGACAGTGTAGTCAGTGTAGAAGTTATCCATCGGTAAATAACTTCAAGGTTTAGGCGTGATTAATACTGAAGGTTGTATTTTACGTTAAGGCGAGGCATTGATGAGTATTGCACAGTCAATAGCAATAATCATCTTAACTGATTTAGACACAAGGTTGCTAATTCGTTGCGCACGATGTTGCCAAAAAATGTAAATCGAAATCGAAAAATTGATCTTATTAGAAAATTGATTATAATGAACTGTTACGAATATCGAAATTACCAGCTGTTGAAATTTAGGTAATTATAATATTAGCTATATAATTAAGATATTTTAAAGGATATGTCCTTTAACTTTATAATAATAATCTCAATTTAATGATTTTAAAGAGGTGATTTCGAATAAAAGGACTGTAGAGCCAAAAAAATCATCGAATTATGTTTCTGAGCTGACAAATTTAAAAAGAGGGTGCAAAAATACATGAAGTCTAGTTTCAGATCCGTAGCTTTTATTGTTGATTTGTATTCTTAACCGAAAAGTACTCGTTTTTCAATGCCTCTTCTTAACGGTATTTGGGTATTTTACCCAACTAGCTCTAAACTTGTAAATGTACAAATTTCATTGGACAAATAGTTAACAGATAAGCAATTAAGATGTTTAAAAAATACATCTTTATTAAATAATGCTCTAATGGGTACTTACATATATATTCCAGGCTAAATAATATTTTTAAAGGAAAAAAAATCGTTGCAAGACCGGGCCCATCATTTCGTATCGAAATAGCTCTAAAATAAATTATTTTTGCAAAAAATTCGTTAAAAGACCGGACACATATGTTCGTTTGAAAAAAAAATATATATAAATCGGGAAAAATTATTAAAACAGCTGAATTTAAACGGAAAGGGGTGCGCCGGCGGTAAAAAGTGGTGTAAAGTGGTTTTTAGCGATTTGTGGCTAAAGTATTGATGTTAGAGAAGAAATTGCAATGAACAAGCTAAAGAAATAATATTAAAAACTATAACTTTTATACGGATTATATTACCTACAACTTTCCTCTTTTGACTTTTTTTCTCTAAAATCAATACTTTAGCCACAAATCACTAAAAACTACTTTGCACCCTTTTTTACCCCCGGCGCACACCTTTCTGGTTAAATTCAGCTGTTTTAATTATTTTCCCGATCTTTATATATATAATTCTACTGACGTGTATATGTCACTGTACTCCTAAACGGCTGCACCCATTTGAATGAGTTATTTAGCCTGGACTAATAAATTTAATGAATATTTACGTTTCGATGTTTCCCCACGAGTATGTACTTATACTAATCTGATGCGGAAAATACAGTTATAATACAAACCGTCCTGATTACCTTAACTATACTTGTAGGTAAAATTTTAGAATACTACATAATTATATATAATTATACTATATTAACACATTTTCACTAATTCATTTTTGAGAATCATCACTTGCAGATCTACAAGTTAAGTTACCAAGTAAGTATGTAGATACTTACATGGTAACCTTTGTCTTGCTGAGGCCATAGATAATAACTAGAAAAATTGTCGTTATGTACACAGAATTTAACAAGGCTTACGAAACAGTTTCGACAGCAATACCTACAAGCAAGCTCACATCATACGGTTTTACCGAAAAAAAATCTACTGAATCTAATCCTATACGAGTAATAGGTTCTTCTTTGTTTGTGGCCGATGAACATCGACCGGATTTGTTTGATATCGGTTCTTGAGTTCCACGGGCATGCTAGGCTAATGAATATCCAATTCCCAACGCCTAGTCGAGTTCCAGACAGAAAAAAACCGATTAATTTAAGGTGCGTTTTGTTTTCCAGTCAATGCGGTTAAATGTTAATTCGTTATCCTGACAAGTTAAAAAGACACAGTACTGTATGATGAGCTAAGCTAATTTTGGCTCATCTCTAAAGTCGGATTACTGACATTAAGCGCAATATTTACATTATGCAGAAAAACAAAACGCGACTAATATAAACAACGCTAAGAAAATCCCATTCACTGAGGTTCCACAATTCCAGAACACACCCTTTATCATTTCCAAGAGTATTGTGATCTTTGGTGCTTACATCTCCAGCGACGTTTAGTTTCGAGATCATTTGGAAGACAAGGCCAAGCTGGCGTCCAAGAAACTTCACCTCGGAGCAAAGGTTGTTGCTTCACAAGTCCAGCCCCATATGGAGTTTTGACTCGATTCAACGAGCTGCAAGTCAGATCAAGATCAGAAACTCACAAGCCGTACTGAAGACCTTAGGTCTGAGTAGGGAGTTTGTTTCCCTGTGTATGTTCGACTGCTTGTATGGTGAGCTGTGATCTGACAAATTGTTCGAAATGATGCCCGCGGCTACTTTCTAACATCGCACCGCCCGCCATCGGCAAGGAATTTATCCCCACACCTTAGAACCTAAGGTCACGCACAGTGCGGTTTAAAAGAAATGTCCTCCCGCGAACGCTTAAGTCGTGGAATGAATTTTCTGCTAAGGTTTTCTCTGAGGACTACAGTATGGGGCTCCTGAAGAAAAAACTGATAAGATTTTCAAAGGGTCGGCAACGCTCGAGTAATGCCCCTAGTGTTGCAAGCGCTTGCTGTGGAGGCCGCTTAACAGGCGGACCGTTAACCTGTTTGCAACCTTAGTGGTATTAAAAAAACTAACTTTTTGTTACTCATCTTTATGTGGTACCCGTTGTATACGCACATTGTGTTGTATCAAAACGTTACTATGTCCAATTCTTTATGGAAATCGGATGACATTAGGTCACGTTTGAGTTTGATGTAAATGACATGGTTGTTACGTTACCCTCATTCTGAATTATTACCAGCTCGGTTTTACCTTTTTTTTTTCAACCTTATTCTACCTCATCTAACATCATAACATATATCACACTTAACAATATCAGTATGGTCAGTGGATGGATAATAAACACGTTTTCCAGTTATACCTTCCACGATGGGACTGCAAATCGTTCGCCTTCTACTCTTCAGCCACCTCAATGAAAAAACTTTACGTTCCTCTCTATAAAGAGTATAGTGAGCAGTCCGTCAGTTATCCAGGCTTAGGTTACAAACATCAAACGCGCTGTTTGTCTTATTGAGATGGGGGATGACTCTTGGCGTAGGTAAATCCTAATTCCAATCATACGGCAATATTTCGTTAGTATTTAAAAGACAAGACTTTTAAATACTTACATTGAAATTACATTTAAAGATGAGTAATTGAATAATATTTGGATGAATGGCATAATAAGATGTTAAAAGCAGTTTATTTGATGTCAAAATCACAATAAAATCAAAATTGAGGGTCGATAGTTACCTCCTGATCTCACAACTAAGAAAGATTCTAAAACGTCTCAATCAGACTCAGGGTCGTAAACAGTAGATTCATATTTAGTTGTTTTTGTATGCTCTGGCACAAAATAGATACTAAGATACAAAAGGCTCACTCCACACTAAGCCCTTTAAACCCTTCTCCTACACTCATATATCCAGTAATCCCAGCTCTAGGAATTCCCAAAGGCAGCTAACTCCTAAATACCTTACACTCGGATAAACTAGATGTGTGGGTGCAGGGGAAGCGTTTAGTGAGCCTACTATAGAGTAACCTTTCTGTATCTATATATTTTGTAGTCCTGGACTTTTCTTAGGCAATCATAGTATGAACTTCTGATTAACATACTTTAGCCATACTAAAGCTGTCTCCCGATAGCGTTTCCTGTTTCCAGACACTCCATTCGTATTATAACAGATTTTTGTCATGTAGGTATAGGTAGTTTAACAGATTTTAATTTTTCGGCAAAAGAGACAAAAATATCGTAAACGAACGCGACCTTAGGCGTTAAAACTTACTACCGAAGTAGAGTTTCATGCTGTCTATATCTGTATTGTAGTGAAAAGTGTTTTCTATCCTGCTGTCGGTACTACCCGGGGTAACCTGAGTTGGGTTTATGAACGCGCCTATCACAGTGTTACAGATGATACAAAAAAATTAATATTTTTGACACTAATGCTAAGCGAACGGTTAACAGATAACAAAATAAAATAAAATAATTAATCTTCAACCCAAAACGAATACGAACCTAAAATAGATAAATTATAATAGCATAGATTCTGAAGAAGTGTTTGCACATTTTGATAAAGACTTATAAGTCTAAAATAATAATTGGTAGATATAACAGTTAGTGACGGATAAGCTCAGCAGTAGGTATGGATAGCACTATATGTATAAGGAAAATGTTTTATTTACCAACTAAAAATTGTTATTTTTAATTAAAAATCAAGTACGTCACATTATACCTACGGAGGTACCTGCCAACCTGCACGTGTACGAAGAAACCGCATCTTTCGACCAAGTTAGAACTTGCGCTACGACCAGTCTTTATTTGCATCTTTATAATATATATGTAAGGGGCAATTATATATATTGAAAAACCCGAATACAATCTACTTATTCAGTTTTGTGAACAGACGATGAACATCCATTTAATAAATGTATTATTATTTCGATCGATAAGAAGAGGCCTACCTTAATGGGGTACACTGCTGTTACCTATATATTATTCCTCCGAGTTCACGCAGCGACAACCTAATGCGACATATAAAATACTAGATTTTGCCAGCGGCTTCGCCCGCCCTAAATTCGTTTATCGGCGTGAAATTTCTACGTCAACTTCTTAATTATACTAATAGCAAGCTATAGCTACAGTTCGTTTAAGCTCGGTTACTTCTGCGGGAACTTTTGAATTTTTTGGCATAAAAACTATCCTATGTCTTTCCCGGGGACTCAAACTACCTCCATACCAAATTTCCTCTAAATCGGTTCAGCGATTTAAGCGTGAAGAGGTTACAGACAGACAGTTACTTTTGCATTTATAATATTAGTATGGATATGGATATGCATTAATTAATGATACTAATTTTGCTTTTTTAAGTTTCTTTTTAACTTAAGTCATAAAATATCTAAATTATTATAATCTACGTTTTTTACTTACCGAAGCAATATTTTATTAAGCTTTCAATTTGTAAAGTCCCAATCAAAAAGAACATTATACTTACTATTAATATTCTACATGAATATTATAGAATTTTTTATTAGAAAATAAAAATTATCAAGACGTTTTTATCTAATTATCTCAAAAAATTTCATCGCCTTATTTGCCATACATCTTTATTTACAGTGCAACAAACTTTTCTGACTCGGTGTCTGTCGCTAGTATTGCGTAATGTTACACCATTGTAAAATGGTGACTGTAGTTTTGATGTTTGACCACCGAGTTAGAGCCACATGCCTACGTCACTACCAGCAATATCGTCTTCTTTATCAAACGCGTCTGAGTTGCATATTTTGCTCCCGCTCAGTGTCGGATGAAGTGGTATTGTCGTGTCATTTTTTTTTTGGAAGAGCATAATCATTATTATCTATGAATATTTTGAAAGCTGTCGCAAAAAAAGATTTATCCCACCAAAAACCTTCTGTAAAAAAACTAGCCAAGTAGAGCTAGAGCTGCTTGTTTATCTCTAAAAAGTAATGAAATCTAGACAAAGTAATCTAAGTCTAAGGTTCCTTACTGCGATTTCTTTATTATTATAGTTAATGTTGTGTGACTTGGCCGTTACAAGTACAAAACCAGGTGCTCCATGACACCATTGCACCAATCTGTCGCCAGAACCGCTACCCATTGACGATGGAAAATTGCCACTTGGAAAACGTTGATTCAATAACTACTGTAGGCTTGATAAAGCTGTGTATTTCAATAATACTTAGGTATGTATAGGCCTAAAACAAACAGTATAAAAAATTATTTCCAGTACAGACGGACTTCTAATCATTGATAGAAGGCCGTTTGTACGTCTATTTTATGTAAGATCGATGGACGATTTGACGCTCCAAAAAGAAATGTTTGTTTAAAAAAAAACATTGGGTATCGGTTGAAACACCAGGATGATTAAAACTTTTTAAAACGTACTTATTTTACATTTGACGTTCAATACTTCGTTGTAAATCAGACTTCTACGTTTATCAACAGAAATAAAATATGTCTTACTTAAATAATACACTGAAGTAACAAAAAAAAACACTAAACATAAGATATAAATTTTATAAAGTGGAAATCAAATTATCGTAAGGCTTGAAATTGTTTGAATTTTTTGAATCAACGTTTTCCAAGTGGCAATTTTCCATCGTCAATGGGTAGCGGCTCTGGCGACAGATTGGTGCAATGGTGTCATGGAGCACCTGGTTTTGTACCTTTGTGTACCCTTCAATGGCCAAGTCACACAACATTAACGATAATAATAAAGAAATCGCAGTAAGGAACCTTAGACTTGGCACGACTTTTTCTAGATTTCATTACTTTTTAGAGATAAACAAGCAGCTCCATCGTGACTTGGCTAGTTTTTTACAGAATGTTTTTGGTGGGATTTCACTTCTTTTTGTAGAAACGTGGGCATAGTGATTTAGAGTTTTCCTTTAATTTTATTTATACGCGTATTAAAAGCAGAAGGGGAGGCGTTCGCCCAGCAGTGGGACGCTATAGGCTAGATTAAAGTAGAAGATGTGTCCCACTACGCTGGATTTTTGCAATGACATTCGATTTTTTTATGTACCAATAGTAAAAGGGGGCATTACCATATCTCTTATACAGCTGAGACCAGCTGAGGGTTCTTCATCAGATACTTCAGACATTCGATTTTTGACATCAAATGAAGCGGCCCACCAAGTTGAATATTTTTTGTAAAGGCGGTATGTCGATCGATCTCTAATAGTTTGGTTGGGCTCTTGTGTTTTCTAATCAGGGCCACCAGGTACTCCTTCGATTATCCTAGTTTTTATAGTTTTCCCTTTATGTGGCCATTAAACCCTAACTCTGAACCAAATTTTAGCTCTCTGAGTTTATGGGAAGTACTAGTTCTATTGTGATGATCATGAGTGAGTGAGTGAGTGAGTGTCATTAATGCGAAACTTTGCTTTCGCTTAACTTCGGAACTAAATGACCTACAAACTTAAAATTTTGGATTTTAAGTATGTGATTATAGCCTACTGTATGGCGAAAATTTCTGCATTTTGGTCTTATCCAGAGGTTCTCAAATAGGGGCCTGAAAATGCGGCAAACTGGTTCCAGTAAACAATGGTACGGCAGTGTTTGCTTCGCGCTCGACTTGGCGGGGGCACTACCGTGCCCCCCGATAATCTACGATGAAACGTAGTGAAATTATCTTTGATGAGTCGCGGAAAAATATTACCGATGTTAGATATTTTCAACTAAAGGTAATAAATATTGATTTTAATTTTGACACCGGATTTCTTATCGTAACTACCATTTTTATTTGATAAACAAAGTAGATATGTCACAGCATGCTTACTAGGTCCGTCACGTACTGTGGGACGAAGAAATCGTCTATATGGTTATGTACATTTTTAAAAGCAATTGCTATATGTATTCAGCTTTAAACAATTATGTATTAAAACATCGTGTGGTGTAATTATGGAACTGGTCGCTTCAGTTAGCTCGTCCCATAAATCTCATTACGCAACGGTTGCGTAGAGAATAAAACTGCAATGAAGATTGTGACAAAATTTTATTATATCGAATTACTAGATTGTACTCTAATAAATTGGTATATCAATACTATAATAGTGAAGCTAAAGAGTTTTTTGTTTCAACTCGTTGATCTTTGAATCCTACTCTTAAAAAGGTGCCAACCAAAATGAAAATAGTTCAGGAAAGCGATTTGACGGGGGAAGGCGCTACAGCCCAAAAGTAACGGAAAGTGCAGAACAACGACTGCCAGGTCAGCCAGTAGTAGATACTGATTCAAGATTCTGGTTTCCCATGGATTTAGCCACAGACCTAGGATTTTTTCGCTACGCTATCTATGGATTTACCAAAGTGACAAATTTATTAGGGCATGGGCACACTAAAGTGCCATGTTGTCGAAGTCATATATTTTGTATAAATGACGACAGAAGAGTCCCTCCGATAACTTTCTGATGCATCACGACACGTGTAATGTGAATCTGCCCTTACACCTACATAAAAAATGCCTATCACTTTTTGATTGAATGGACCAGACATTTTTCCATTATTTACAATTTTGTTTTTAGAAAAACCGGACGCACACCTGTCTTGTTACATCATTTTCATTGAGACAACTTTCATAAAATACGAGAAAGCTAGTAGTAGTAGTTAACCGGTATTTGATAAACAATTCTATTCATAATAAACTTTGGAATATAAATCAGCAGAATTCTGAGTAATACCTACATGTGTGGGTGTAGACCAGTTAACTTATAGGAAAAAGGAAAATCGGCCCAATGGGAGTCGGACTCTCGCACGAAGGGTTCCGTACCATTATCTATAAAAACGGCAGAAAAATCACGTTTGTTGTATGGGAGCCCCCCTTAAATTTTTTTTTTATTTTAATTTAATTATTTAATTTTAAAGTGACAATACATGTAACTAAATATTCTGTGAATATTTTAAGCGGAAGACGCTAAAAATATATTTCAACTGTCTAACTCACGGTGCATGAGATACAGCCGGACAGTGACGGACGGACAGCGGCGTCTTAGTAATAGGGTTCCGCTAATTACACTTTGGGCACGGAACCCTAATAAACTACGCGATACTAAACATCACTTGAAATATATGATAAGAGATCAAATTAGGGCAGGGTCTCTACTACGAGCTGTATTGTAGTGACCATTCAAATTAAATTGAAAAATTATGAACACGTCACAAAACTAAATGTTTTTTTTTTATTAATTGATACCATAAAATTATTAACCGTCCGACTGTCAGACAGACTAGTCGTTCCGTAAATATCGTGCATCATTTATGATATACGTAATTTAAGATTTTTTTAACTTTTCTTATTTCTTTTCAGAAGCTCGCAGACAATCGACCAGGAAACAATCAAATGCCGGCTGAAGTCAGGTCATCGGAAAACTATATGATAATGAAGTTTTGGAAATGTTTTGGCGAATCCCTCCTCGATATAACATTTTAACTCGACTCTCGCTATTGAACAAACAAGCTCTTTTCGTCAAACTCGTATTTTTCATCTGCTGCTTCCTTACCCTGTCCATTGTTTGGTTTCAATTAGGCAATAGTGGTATTATCCAAAAGAATAACGAGAGTTCGGTACAAGAAGTAATTAAAAATGTGGCCAGAGATTTTAGATATGCAGAAGTATACAGAAAAACTAGTAGGCTACCGAAGGACATCAAATACATTTTGCTTTGGACGCCACAAGACTTTGCACCATTTTATTACTTTGAACATGGACAACAAGCATTCATCAAAAATAACTGTTCGGTGATAAGCTGCTACGTCACCACTGATAGATTATTTTTCGGCCGTGACATAACAAAATTTGATGCAATAGCTTTCAATGGACGAAATGTGGATCACATGAAGAAATGGATCTTACCTAGAAATAGATCAGTGACACAAAAATATATATTTTTTAATATGGAGTCTTCTGATAACTACCCTATGTGTGAGAAACATTTTAATGGTTTCTTTAATTGGACAGCTACTTACAAGTTAGATTCAGATATACCCTTTCCGTACATACAGATACGTAATATTGATGGTGAAGTTGTTGGTCCTAAAATAGATATGGAGTGGGAAGAAGATATGCTTGAAATTGACGAGGACTTAGCAAGTAAACTGCAGAATAAATCCAAAGCAGCGGCTTGGTTCGTGTCCAATTGCAAAGCAAGAAGTAAAAGAGAAAAGTTTGTCGAGAAACTGAAACAGGTGCTATCTTATAAAGGCTTTTATGTGGATGTTTACGGTTCTTGTGGTAAATTTAAATGTTCAAAAGAGCGTAAAGCGGACTGTGATATTCTATTAGAAAGGGATTATTTCTTTTATCTTTCTCTGGAGAATTCGTTTGCAGAAGACTATGTGACAGAGAAATTAACCAGTGCCTTGCTACATTATACTGTCCCAATAGTGTTTGGTGGAGCCAATTATTCTAGGTCAGTAATACCGGTATCAATTTTTAACTAAGCATTACCTACATCTATGCACCTTATGTCATCCTTGTTACCATACCATACCTTTATAAAATCAATGAATTATGCATAGTAGAGAATTTCATCAGCCAGTCAGCCTCGGTAGTTCAGATAGAACATTTGGAGGGTAAGTAAAAGTTGCAGGTTCGAATCTTGCCCTGAGGTCAAACATTAGGTCTCTAATTACACTTTGCATTGCATATAAGTTTAGTTTAAACTACCAGAAATAAATAAATAACCAAATATATAAACAAAATGAAGAACCTTGAACTATGTGCTTAAAACAGTGTGGTCACCCTATAAAATATATAAGCTTTGTTTAAACTATATATCCCTTATTGAGACAAATCAGGAAACACTATTTAAGAGAATACGATTCGGAGCGCCTCTCAGCGTGCTTCATACAAACGAATTTCTTACTTATTTCTGGCACTTGCTGATCAAATACATTTTGAAGACATTTTCTAGTAATATATATCTAGGTTTGCAGTGTCCCAGTTTTCTATTAAATTTAATACTTCAAAAGTTATACAGAATTCTGGGTTTCATAAAAATGGTATTAAAATAGATTTCTAGTTACTAAAAACATTGTATTCGGCTTCGTATTATGACAAAGATATTTCACAGTGGTTGATGTCAATAACAAATGAGAAATTCTTTTGTATAAAGCCCGCTGCCTAACCTATTTTTTTCTTAGGTAGATAAGGTAACGTATTAATATCTGATTGTATCTTTCAGATTCCTACCTCCAGGATCGTATCTAGATGGTCGAAAACAAGACGTGGAAGAATTAGCCAAGAAGATGATTGAACTAATGACATCAAGTAAGCTTTACGGCCAGTACTTTAGATGGAGGAACCATTACACCTACCACGATCCTTTGTCGGAAAATGTTTGCTCCGTCTGTGCTGCCCTCCATAATAAAAAGATGGTAAAAACACCCACGAATTACGATCAATTCCGAAAGTGGTGGAATCCGAATTTTAAAGAGCGATGCAAAATAAATACACCAAAAATTTATAAAAGTAAGAAATCTGTATAAATAAGTGATATAGCTAAAGTATCTGGATTAATAAGTTATTTAGATATTGTTGTTAAAATTGTTATACTATATAAATATGTGAGTTTAATTAAATTTATAGCAACAATGATGAAAAAATATTTATAAAACATAGGCATTTACTTTTAGCCATACAAAACTAGTCTTCAAATATATTTGCAGTAATTGGATAAATATAAGACAGTGCTTCTTAATAATTAACACAATGTATATTTTCGTGTTATATTAATACGTGAATATCGCACAATTTGTATTGAATTCAAGTGTATTTTCTAACTTTTCTTTGAAAATGTTCAATTTTAATTACTCAATAAGGTGCTCAGTACAGCAATGTAATTATGTAAACTTATTATTAATTAATGACAAATTATATTTGTTACTATTATTAGTTAATAGATAGAAATCATGTTAAAAAACGATTAGACTTAATTACAATTATTTTTAATAAAAATCATTTCACTACGTATTTTTTTAACGATGCGTTTTCTTTACCATTTAACAAAAATCGTTCTTTTTATTTATTGTTATAACAACAACATTAATTTCGCCCAAAATAGCAATGTTACACTTTTCATAAATTTAATGTTGATTTTCACAACATAGATGTATTCAACGCGACACATTCCATATTATAGCTGTGTTTTGTGTTGACGGCATTAAGAGCTATGACATCGCATAGGCATTAAAATCGTCTGTTCATCAAATGTAAACAAACAATATGGCCGTTCACTATTTGACAGCCACTGCTGTACCTCCCAAGCATATGCTACCTATGCGTTGAATGCGGACTGGAAGTAAAGTCAACAGAACGATATCGAATGTGCGCGTACAGAGAATAGAGCGCATTCAATGTGTTTAATGCTTGTCAAAAAAAAATCGTATAAAGTAAATCAATAGAACTTAATTTTCTTTTAAATTTTCTATACAATGCTTGTAACATTATCTGCCTTTTTTCGACTAGTACGAGTTTTATTGTTAGTACTTTGACCAAGGGCGTTTTTATAGTTTTGCAAGTCATGTTCCGTAATGATATCGTGAACGCCCACGGCAACACGATAACTTAAATGTATACCAATATGTAAAGATGCTTTTAGTTTTATAATTTCGAAAGTTACATCCCGTCACGATATTATCGTAGACGTTAAAGTAAAATGTATACGACTTTATAAAATAACTTTAACAGAACTGGTAGAATTACGACCGTATCATTCTTAGGGAGGTATTCATACATGTAAAGGTGCCAAAATCTTATAGCAATCTAATTTTTTTTAAGTCTAACAATATAAGTATACTTATGGTAATCATAACCGTTATAAGTTATGTATCGCATGAAGATTAACGGCCACGCCACGATATATAAATTATAAAATCCCCGATACCATAAAGGCGTTATGTTGACAAGCATCATACGCATTAAATGCGCTTTATGCTCTCTATGCGCACATTTGATCGTTCTGTTAAGCAAAAATTAATGCGCTATGGCGTCACTTTTAGCTCGAATTTAATGCATTACAGCAGTGGATGCACTGTCAAAGTAGTGAACGATTTCAATTCATATACAATTCCAGAACACTCCCCTCTCCATCTCCAAGAGCATTGGGATCCTTGGTGTTGACATCTCTAACGATGTTCAGTTCCTAAATCATTTGCTAGAAAAGGTAAAGCTGGCGTCCAAAAAACTAGGTGTACTAAACAGAGCTAGGCAGTACTTCACGTCGGGGCAAAGGTTGCTGCTTTACAAGTCGCAAGTTCGACCCCATATGGAGTACTGCTGCCATCTCTGGGCGGGTGCACCCGGATACCCTTGGCCCTTTTGTCTTGATTCAACGACGGGCTGTGAGAATTGTCGACGATCCCAAACTCACTTGCCGTATCGAACCCATAAGTCTGAGGAGAGACTTTGCCTCGCTGTATGTATTCTTCCGCTTGTACAATGGGATGTGTTCTGAGGAACTATTCGCAATGATGCCCACGGCTACTCTCTACCATCGCACCGCTCGCCATCACTTTAGAACGGAAATGGTCGCGTACAGTGCGATTTCAGAGAAAATTTCTCCCGCGAACGCTTGTGTTGTGGAATGAGCTCCCTGCCAAGGTTTTCTCTAAGGATTGCAGTATGGGGCTCTTCAAGAAGAAGTTATTGTATTTCTGAAGGGTGATACCCCTGGTGTTACAAGCGTCCATAGGCTACGGTGACCGCTTACCATCAGGCGGACCGTATGCTTGTTTGCCAACTTAGTGGTATAAAAAAAACACGCTTTTATAATTTACCATCAAGCTACACGACCCGACTTTGCTGTGGACACTGCGCACTAATCGCGCCCGGCTCGCTTTGCCTTGCCTTGAACATATACGATAAAATCGTCTCGTGTCGCTTGACGGTAAATTATAAAAACGTCTAATCACCACTGACATGCTCACTTGTAAATATGCTACAGAGCTAAGGCCGGTAAAAGCATACAGTCGAGATGGTACGTATTAAGTACGAAAAATCTTAGCCCAGTAATCGTCAATCAAACACAGTCGGCCATAGCCAAGGCAAAACTATTGATCATATTTCGTCATATCTGATATCGTCACGTAAAGTAACTTCAAACATTTTACAAATACCTTTTCATACGTAAAGCAACTCCCTCTATAGCTATCTTTTCTTACGTTATGGGTGTTTATTAGTATTGTAAGTTCAGCATCATTTATAACACATACCTACTGTGTGTGTGCCAAGTGTGAGTTTTTAACGCTAGTATCGCATTCGAGCCAACAAAATACATGTATGGAAATCATGGAGCGCCTCTAGGGGACGCGTTTCAAGACTATTTTTTCTCATAGGACTTTTAATGAATACGCGAACGCGATAGTAGCTATGAATGCGCTAAAACTCACTCTAAGCACACTGGTCGAAGAATGAGGATGAGAAGATATTGTGTAGTGTCCTGAACGCCGGCCTTAGCCTCCTTCCTCTAAAGAGAGGCCTGTGCCATTTCACTTTAGTAGGGATAAACAACATCTGAGGCAAAATATGTAGTTTTAAAGCCCTTCCCCAATAGACATTTAAAATTTCTTTGCACAAAGCAAATTTCAAAAATGTATGTACCACCTAGTTTTACCACAGTATAAGAATAATAAAGTGCTTTTACCTAACATATACTGTGGTACAGGTTATTAACACTTCATGATTCACTCGCTGAAAAATCTATACCCGTGGGAGCTTTCGATTAAAATAACATTATTCTATTTTGATTTAAATATTAGTCTATTCTGTCCCTAAACCTTCTTGGCAATTGTATATACTATTACGACGTTAGCAAAAATACACACAAAAGAAGTAGGAACGCTCGATCGGATAGTAACGTAAAGGAATAGTGCCTTATTTCTTAAGACTTGTTTTACAAACATTGATATTTTGAACTAAAAACTTATTCCATTCAAAACATTTTATAGTCTATGTTACTTAGGGATAGTGTAGCTTTCTATTAGTTCAGTAATTTTTATCAGTTAAGTACTTGCACCACATTTTTTTATACAAAATTCGAAAAAAAAAAATTTTTTTTGGTATCCGCATTTATACACCCTACCCGTAACCAAAACAAAGGAAAAAACGTAAAAATATTCTTAGTCCGTTTTTTTCCCTTGCACCCCTTTTACTTACTCTGACCGTTTTTTTTGCACACTACATTGAATGGCCAGGTGTCATGTTAACTCGCCCGAGTTAAGATATATATTTAGTTATAGTGCAACAAACTTTTCTGACTTTGGGTCGCTAGTGTCGTTGTAAGTTCACACCAATACAATATGGCGACTGTAATTTTGACTCTTGACCATCGGATCACAAAAGTTTGATTCACTATAACTAGGTATTTATAGAACGTATTCAATTGTTTCTAACAGCATTTCAGGACCAAAGCTGTATTATAATCCAAAAGAAATACTTATGGCGCTACAATAGCTTTGCCTCGGTCTAAATCCTGCTTTAAAAGCGAATGCAGTCAGAGAATGTTTTCAAATTGAATTTACTTTTCTGCCTAATCAGTTAGTCTGGTAGACAGCTGAACTCGAAAACCATTTATAACGAGACGACGGAAGAAAATTTTTCTTGTCTTAAGTAAATAAAAATCCAATCAGAAGCAAATCCAATTTTCATGCTGTCGTTCGTTGGATTCGCTAGGGATGGCAGCTAAACTCTTTTTTTTTTTTCTTTCAATTTCACACTGCTTTAGGTTATTAAGCGCTTTCGTGCAGCGTTTGGATGAATTTATTCTGAGTAGATATTTGATCTGTGACTGTTTTTGCTATTAAGCTATTATGTTTATACCATATGTATAAACATTATGTTTATACATATGGTATAAACATAAGTATACCAGGGTAAAAGCCACAAAAAAATTAAGGGGTCGGCAACGCGCAAGTGATACCCCAGGTGTTGCAAGCGTATAACAATGTACCTACTCTATAACACTCGGGAGATGAATACATTTCATTTGAGGCATAATTCATCGAAATCCGTCCAGCCGTTTAAGCCACAGGTCGGAATGGAACGGACATATAAACGCATGAAAAACATTACCCTCCTGAGCCAGTCGCGTAAAAACAAGGATGATGCGTCAGTAATATAGCTACATTTTTAACTCCTGAGATTTTATTCAAAGTCAAAGTCAAAATGTTTTATTCAAATAAGGATTTTACAATCAATTTTGAATCGTCAAAGTTATGAAATATTATTTTTTGAAATTCGGTTCACAATGGTAATGATTTCTACCGAGAAGAATCAGGCAAGAAACTCGATAATTATCTTTTTTGAAAAAATCATAAAAACTAAAAATACAATCAATGTTTTAAATAAAAATTTTAAGCTGTACAATTTTAAATTATTTCCATTTTAATTTGGTTTACCTATGCATCCTGTAATTGAGCAGCTTCAGTTCCAAGGTTTTTATCATTAACATAGTCTGAAATATTGTAGTATGCTTTTTTACAAAGTAATTGTTTAATAAAAGATTTTAATTTACTTATTGAGAGCTTTTGAATATTATTGGGAACTTTGTTGTAAAAGTATATACATTGCCCCATTACTTATTTTGTGTAGACGTGTATCATGCACCAACAGCTTTTTACTTCTAGTATTTACTTTGTGAACGTCACGTTTCTTGCTGAAACTATTAATATTTTTATGTACATATAAAAGATTTTCATATATGTACTACGACGCTAAAGTTTAAATATTAACTTCCCTAAACCTATCCCTCAGAGATATCCTAGATCCTAATTTATAAATAGCACGAATTGCCCTTTTTTGTAACAAAAATATTGTATTTACATCAGCAGCGCGATAGGACACCATAGGACAATAGGATACCATATGTCATTAAACTATGGTAATAGCTAAAATTTACTATTTTTGCAGTGTCGACATCGGTCAATTGTCTTATTTTCTTTATCGCATACACAGCAAAGCTAAGTTTTTTGGGTAGGTTATGAATATGAGGACCCCATTGAAGTTTGGAGTCCAGCGTTATCCCAAGAAAGACTCTTGAATTACAACTTCTAAATGCTCGCCATTAACATTAATACATGTCTGTATCTGACTAACATTTGGTAATGTAAATTTAACAGATTTGGTTTTTTTTCATTAAGTAACAAATTATTAACGTTAAACCAATTAACAATTTTAGAAAGGGCATTATTTAATTCATCATAACATGTCTGTCGTCTCTTAACTTTTAAAAGTAAAGAGGTGTCATCAGCAAATAAGACAATGTCATGGTTTTTTACATGATATGATATGGGAGATTGTTAATGTAAATAAGAAATAGAAAAGAACCTAAAATTGAGCCCTGAGAGACTCCCATAGTGACTGCTGATCCCGGAGATATTTCACCGTTGACATCTATTTTCTGTACTCTCCTACTCATGTAGAATGTCAAAAGGTCGAGAGCTTTGCCTCTAATACCATATTGATGTAGCTTCCTGATGTGATTTTCATGTTAGACACAGTCAAATGCCTTAGATAAATCACAAAACACTCCAAGAGCATCATGCGAATCCTCCCAGGCGTTAAATATATTTTTTAATAGTGCCACTCCTGCATCGGTGGTGGTTACATTAATAGTTTATTCATCATAGTTATCAAAAAGTGCTCTTTGTAAGGATTTAATTTATTAAATTTATCATAGCTATGCTTCAGCAAACTTATAAACTAATAGCACTTAGAACTTACAAGATTACTTTGCCAAAACATTAGAAAAAAAAGTGAAAGATGACAGTTTAGAATTTTTTTCAAACAATAATAGTGTATGAATTAGAGGACAAAGTCATTAAATTTGAGTTATCTCAGATAGAATCTGCTCAGCGAATCCGGAGAAATCTTTCCCAAAAAAATTGTTATTTAGGTAGTGCCTTTGAACATAGTATTTAATTTATGATATTTATATCATATTTTAAATAAGATAAAAAAACTCAGAAGAAAAATTATATAAAATAAAGGAAATTAAGCAATCTACGAGATTGGTTCACTTTCCCGACGGATTGGATATAGATCTTGAAATATGGCCGGCGAAAAACAATCTGCAAATAGCTACCGAGATATCTATCGATTTGCGAAACTTCAGATAGAAGGATGAAGGAACAGAACAAAATCTAAATTGAAATGGATTTTGGACAACCCATTGCTATCAAAAAACTAGTAAAACACCCTGGCTCCCGTCGTTTTCCATAGACATGGAGAATGGACAGTGCCTTGTTGTCTCTTTTTTTAATGTTTTGTTCTTATTTTACCGAAAAAGGACAAGTAGTTGCCGCACATTAGGTTTGTCTCATTCTAAAGAAATAAATATCTTGTACTCATTTTTTTATTCTAATTTAAATTCTAATGGTATTGATTGATATATTCGCTTATAATAATTACAACATTTATAAGTTTTTTTATACGTTTGCTCCATACAAATTGTCGTTTGAGCTACACTAAAAATGCCTACGTCACTTCGATGTAGGGTTCATATTAACAAATGTAGTCTATTTAGTGCAATGAGACATGGATTTGATGAGGGGAGTGAAAAGCAATAGGTATACTCGGTGGTAAACCTACAAAGTGGTAAATAAGTGAAATTTTTTTTTCAAAATCGAACACGACTTAGTTTAACGTAGTTTATCTTTATAGAGAAGTACAGTACATAAGAAATACAGAAAATGCAAAATTCACACTGTGGTTTGTAAGTTGTGGTGTGACCCAAAAAAACTTTTGCTATTTCTATTAACTGAGTACGGAACCCTTTTATTACAGTACAGTTTAAATTTTATTACAGTAATTTCCTAGATACATAGTCGCTTAATATTTTGTTAAAAAAATATCTTCCTGCTACTTGTTGATAAGGAGATAAGGAATAGAAAAACGAGAGGTTCGGCCGTTATTTTTCTAAATCAATGTTTTAACAGATATCTTGAAACAAATTCATTAAGTTTCTAGTTAATGAATGTCTAAAAGCATGTTTTTTTGGGTTCCGTTCCTCGAAAGGAAAAAACATAATCCTTATATAATCACTTTGTTGTCCATCCGTCCGTCCGTCCGTCCTTCCGTCTGTCCGTCTGTCAAGACCCTTTTTCTCATGAACGCGTGGAAGTATGAAACAAAATTTATAACAAATACTCAGGTCTACTGTCCCTTGAAAGAATCAAACTTCTAAGCCAACGCAATCAAAAGATACAGCCGTTTATGCCGCAAATTTCCCTCAAATTTTTAAAACTCGCAAGGGAATTAAAACCTACAGGGTACTTCCCGTAAACTCAGAATTTTGAAATTTGGTACGAAGCAACGTCTTATAGCACAGATAGAGGAAAAATTGCGAATTCCGTAATTTTTTAGTTACATCATATGATAAAAAATATTTTTAATAATATACAACAACAAATAATAAGTTTGCCCGGAACCCTCTGTGCGCCAGCCAGACTCGCACTTGACCGGTTTTTTTCCAGGTTAAAACTTGTAATAGCACGGTAAACTCGATTTTAAAAACGAACAGAAAACTGCACATTTAAGTTAAGTAATTTTTTAAGTAATGTTGCCAGCCACTTTATGTCTCTTACTTGGAGACGGACTAAGGATAGAATATATATTTTAATCCCCTATGTATAAAAATTCCCGTGGTAAACAAAATAAGTATTACTCCTAAACTCCTAATACCAAGCGGGCGAAACCACGGAGTCGGACCTCATATAGTTCAGACTAATATAGATGCAAATGTAAGTTTGTTTGACTATTCGACACATAGCAACGGAACATCTAATTGTGCTAAAGAATTTGCTCAGGATTAGTTGAAGAGATGGAAAAGAACATAGGCTTACGGCAATTTATGAGTTCCCGCAGGAATAACTAATGAAACCCTACGAGGACGGACTATGGTTACAGCCATAGCTTGCTATAGAAACGCTGGTATAGGTACTATATAACATATGCTATAATCAGGTAGGTTCCATTATAATCTTACGCCGATAACCACATTTAGCGGGGGTGGAGCCGCGGGAAAAAACAATAATAAAGCTAAATCTAGTTATTTCATTTCTTCATATCAAATGCACAAGAAACGTAATCTGAGGACAAAGTAGAAGTGCTCTGCTCCTGAAGCCACTCGTGGTAAATAATGTATATACTAGACACGATAATAAATCTACCAAAGTGATGGGCGGAGCGGAAAGCGATATTAATTTTGTTGTTATCTGTAGCCTTGATGTAGATTATTACAGTATTTATTATTTATTTTATTTAGTAAAAAATCGAGACTAATGAAGTAAAAGTATTGTATCCTCCACATAAGAAAACTGACAACAAACTTGACAATAACATCAAAGTTTGCTGTCAGTACCTGGAACACCTGGTTTCATTTATATGGTTGCTGTCTTGGTAAGAATAATAGTATTACTACTCGCCAATAGATGTCAGAGTCATATTCTTCAGTTTATCATTTCCTGAAAACACAGATAAAACAACGTTTTCTAAAAATAAAAACTAGTTAGATCGATTTATCGCTCTTGAAACCCCCTGCATACTAAATTTCATGAAAATCGTTGGAGTCGTTCCCGAGATTCAGATAATAAATATACAAGAATTGCTTGTTTAAAGGTATAAGATAATTACAAACAATTGTTCTACAATATTATTTATTTTCCAGAAAAACATAAGGTTTAAGTTTTTACAAATAATCGTAAGTGCGTACGTTTTGCGTTTGTAGACGCATCATCACCTAATTCGCGGGTAGTTTCGGATGCTTCATTTTTTTTATACCACGCTCCGTCTAATTTTTCCGTAGCATAATGTAACTATTTTAGTTTTGTCTTATCCGTCGATCAGTCCTTCGGTCTATCACAGCCTTATAATTCTGCCATATTTCCGTTGATTCTTAAGAAAAACAGTTAGGATATGATATAATAACATTTCGAGCGAAAAAATTGATTAAAAAAACCTTTTTTTAGCTCCTAGTTGTTGAGTTTGATAGTAAATACTCACACTCGCCATGCTCGGCGCTCGCATTACTCATAAGCATCAAACGAAGACGCCCGCTCTCTCCGCTGCGCTTATTTATATATTCACAGACGAAGGAATTCAATCAGTTTCAGCCGCAAAATGACTCCAGCGTAAGGGTGTGTACATAAATAAAGCAGTGAGTTCCAAAGTCAGAGGTCAGTGTACGCCTCTGCCGTAACAAATCACAACACAAGGTAATATAGATAATTGAGGTATTAATGTAGCAGCAAAGTGAAAAAATACTTTTTTTTTAACATAAATTCTTATGACTAAGGTATAATATTATTGTGCTATACTGGGCTTGAATAAAATATTGATATAAGATGTGATATGACATATAAGAGTTTAAAATAATAGTCCTAATTTTTTGAATGGCAAAGAGTAAGAAAGAAAATATGTAGGGATCCGTATTTAAATGGCAAAAATATAACCATTTTAAATTCATCAGACGCCCGTTCGTCCGTATGTCACAGCACTCACTCAAAGTCCATTTTGCCGTTCTTGGATTGATTCTGAAGAAATGTTACAGAAAGGTGTCTTATATGCGTACGTACATACTGCCACACAGTTCAATATATTTAAAAGTATAATATAATATAATATATTGTAGCTTTCACACATTATAAAAACAATGCATTCGAGCTTTCTGTGATTTTTTCCAGAGATTCATAAAATGGCGATGCGGGGTTACAAAGTTAAAATCCTTTAATATAACTTTTAAACTGTAACTGTACCTTTTGTAAAATCATGAAATACTACTGAAATATTAATTATTTAATATTTAAATATAAATTATTTATTTATTAAGAAAACAATTTTTTTAGACATCCGTAATAATGCATATTCTATGGAACCCTAATTTAGGGTTATCTAAAATTTGTTTTATTTTAAAAGAATCAGGATTTTATTCCAAAATTGAATGAGCAATAAACCTGATGTAGCAAAATCGTTGTAAAATAAATGAGTGACGTTATATTATGTATGTCCATCTAATTATATGGTACTAGCTTTTGCCCGCGGTTCTGTCCGCCCTAAATGAGGTTATTGGTGTAGAACTTCAACGGCAACTCCTCAATTATAGAAAAAAACAACTCACATTTGACGTTTTCAAGTAGCCTATGTCATATGTCCTTCCCCGGGACTCAAACTTTTTCCATGCCAAATTTGCCCGTGGTTACACCCGCCCTAAATTCAGTTATCGGTGTAGGATTTGAACACTTATCAATTATAGAAAAAAGACCGACTCACACTTGACGTTTTCAAGTAACCTATGTCCTTTCTCCGGACTCAAACTATCTCTATGCCAAATTTCATCTTAAACGATACAGCGGATAAAGCCTGAAAAGGTAACAGATAGAGAGAGTTATTTTTGCATGTATGTATAATTACTGTATGTAATATAAGTATATATTTTCGTTCGGCATTCGCTGAACCAGCTATTATTCGCTGTAGATATGCATAAATTCAACACACCGCATACAAAGTTAGGTATATGAGCTGTCTGCGCCTCTGATGCCTGTATGGTACGCGTATTGTAAAGGTTGAGTTAGCATTCGTCTCTTTCTACACTCTCAGAAATTATATTGCTGTCCTTTTCAGCTTTCCGAGTAGGCACAGAGCGTGCGGAATGCGGAACGAAAGCGAACCGAAACCAGTTCGTCGGCGGACGACCCCCCGTTCGCATTAGTATTTAGTTGTGTAACCGTTTCGCACTAATGTTGAAAAAATTGATATGGTTCATACTCTGAAACTTATTTTGGCTGTAAAAGAGCGACCGCTTCTTTATGATAAACGTAATACTGACTTTAACAACAGTGTGAAGAAAAATATGGCGTGGAAAGATATAGCAACTGAAGTCGGTGGCGAAACCGCTGTTTACTTGTGTGTGTCTGACTGTCGTGACGTGAACAACCGCTGCGCCACATGATAGCTGTTTGGATTTAAATACCAGTGTTGTACAAGTTACCCTGTATTTGTCGGTTATTAAATCGTTTTTTTTTACACTTTAATGTTTATTGTTCGTAAATGAAAAAAAAATCTATAAAGACTGATTTAAATTTATAAAAAATAAATATTTAAATTAATTATTTTTACTGTTTCATAAACAATACGTTTTACTTCTCTGATTCGAAAATAACCTCAGTAATGTATATTGAATAGTTTGTCTTGTTTTATTTTAAAATTGAATTGACTAGATGTAGGTAGGTACCTACCTAAAAAATATCTTGTCAAAAGGTATTAATAGGCCGTATAGTATTTAATTTTAACAGATACTTTTTTTTTATTTTTTATATTCACTATAAAATCCAAAAAACCGAAAAAAAAAACTATAGTGCTTGGCCAGTTCCACTCGAGGCCACGGAGGTTGCATCACTGCCGAATGTTGTATATTGTTGCGCATGCTATACAGTGACAGAGATAAGATGTTCATAAGGAAACTCTTGGCTGCCTTCGATATCTTCGTGTGGCAAAACCGCAGTTTGTAACCACAGAATAAATAAATATTACCTAGTCTGTGTAAATAAATACACTTAAGGCACTGATTCGTATTCGATTTTAATTGTGTTTTTTTGAATGCAAAAATTTTCGAATTGTTTTTTATTATGTACCTACGTAAAAAACACGGATACGAACCGAATTTAGTGCATAAACGCTGTTGTAACCCGAGAGGTATCACTTCATACACGCAAACGTCACTTTGAAATAGACATTGATATAATTATTAACCTTCAAAGTAAGGTTTACTTACATGGAATAGGGATGTAGGTTTTACCAGATATAGTTCGGATATTCTTGTTTATGCTTTTTATAGATATTTAGCGGACTGAAATTGGTTTAGGAAATATCTGATTCAGATTTGCCTTAAACTCCTATATTTTTCATATTTCAGGAATGATGTACCTACCTGCCTATTAAATCCGTTTCAAAAAAAGGGAATAACATACCTACCAGTTAATTCCATATTTTATTTCGTTATATACTTCATTATCTGACTCCCTCGCAGCCTAGTTGGTAGTGTGATGGACTGCCGTGCAGAGGGTGTGGGTTCGATTCCCGCACTGGACAAACATTTATGTGTTAAACATTTGTGTTTGTCTTGAGTCTGGGTGTACTTATGTATGATGTGTATGTATTTTACAAAAAAAAAAGTAATATATATGTATTTATATCCGTTGTCTGGTACCCATAACACAAGCTTTGCTTACTTTGGGGCTAGACGGCGCTGTGTGTAATGTCCAAAAATATTTATTATTATTATTATTATTATTATTATCTCAGAGCGAACCCACAGACTAGGTAACTATATAATAGTATCGCGTTTGTGAATCACACTTATATTGTAACTGCATCGTCATATCGTCCACCCGGAAATTAGTATTTGTGGGTCGTAGGTAGGTATACTAGATAAATAGCTGCATGATGTATTTTTATCGGCCGAGTAGCGACTGCTCGAGCAACAAATATCTAACTTGATATAAGTCGTATTAAATAATTATATTATGACTCAGACATTTTTACGATGATGGAAAGATTCGGTATTAAAATAAAAAGAGGCCAGGTGCGTGTCGTACTCGCATTAAGCTATGGTTCCGTAGACATTAGAAAAACATGTGATCCGATTTTGTTTTTCAAAACTATTTTCAATAAATTTCCATTGATTTTTCCGACTACAGTAACACTCGGTTTAAAATTAATTTTATTATTTTGGTGTTTTAATGAATGTATATTATGTGTTGTTAAGGTGAATCCAAATTATTGGCGTAAAAACTGTGCAACACTAAACATTTATAGGTATCGCTATTTATAATTGTCTTATGTATAATATACATATATATTCATGAAACTGCCAGTGAATTAATAAATCACCAGAGTTTGTAATAAATTAATTAAATAAATTAATTAAAAAAAAACGGATTATTCACTATTAGTGTTTCATTAAAATATGTACTTATAGGTATGATTTTTGCGACTGTGGTAAATAGCGACAAATGAGGTGCGTTCTATTGACGGCATTGATTATGTTCACCAAATGTAAAGAAACAATATGGCCGTTCACTATTTTGATAGCGCATCCACTGCTCTACCTCCCGAGCATGTGCAGCCAAGGCGTTGAATGCGGTCCGAAAGAGACGTCATAGTGCATTCAATGCGTATAATGCTTGTCAACAAAACGCCCCTGTGATAACTACGTACATACCTATTTTGAGTGGCGAAATGTTTACAGGTAAATAGTGTTACAGTACAGTGTGTGTGCATTTTGTATGTATTTATTAAGGTACCTTTTTTATAAACATTTTTGGACATTTCATACTGCGCAATCTGGTTCCAAACTAAGCAGAGCTAAACTAAACAACGGATACAAATACATTTACATAGAAAACACTCAAGGCAAACACAAATGTTCAACACATAAATGTTTGTCCTGTGCGGGATTCGAACCTTCTCTCCTCGATGACTCTCCTGCTGAAGCAGGCCAGTCATTACCCAATTTGCTACGAAGCCGCCTTTTGTTTTTATACTGTGGTATTAATATTAAATACTTATAACCTGACCTGCTGAATCCACCGATGACATCACTGACGGATACGGCGGCATCTAACTAAACACTGCAATCCTTATACTATCAATATAATATTTGTTTAGTTCCACTTTCTCGAGAATAAAAAAATGTTTTACTTAACTTTTAAACGCCTAGTTTTTCTTTCTTTTTTATTGATTTTACCCATCACTATCTATTGCAATAATATATTTTGTCTCTGGCATCTAAATACATAATGAACCGAGTAAGTTACCTTTTTTTGTCTTGATGGTTTGCATAACTTCATTTTGACTGACTCAACTAAACTCATTTGAAACTTTTTGAGTCCACAGTTCAAAAATCCCAAACGTTTTCGTAGGTCTTCATTATACTTCTCCGCTTCATTCTTCAGATATAACATTAACTATATTTTATCTGCAGTTTGATATCGGTTTTTATATCTGAACTATATTATTTAATATTAACTATATAAGCCTATGGTGAGAATGTGTCGCTTGGCTTTGCTAACTAGAATACAGATATATTTAACTCTTGTCTGAAATATTTCCTCAGGGATTTCAATAAGGTCACTTACCAATAACACAGGAATCGTTCATACATATTGTATAAATATTATTGTATATTTACTTATACAAATTATTGTGTAGTACCTGGAGGACCGAACTTTGCTCGTTTTTTTAACAACGCCATCTATTGTCAAGTAGCTTCAGTGTCATATTTTTCAGTTTATCACACGGATAAAACGATGTTTTCTATAAATAGAACTAGCAAGATCGATATATCGTCCTCGAAACCCCCTGCTTACTAAATTTCATGAAAATCGTTGGAGCCGTTTCCGAGATTCAAATTATAAATATACAAGAATTGCTCGTTTAAAGATATTATAAATAGATGTTTGTATTTATATCTATAGTTATATGTTTATATGTATATATTCAAGGTTAGACATTGTATATTTATATTAAACAAATGTATAGGTATGTATGTTATGTAACTGTCCTGCTGTACTTATATAATCCTGCAATAAAATACAAATTTTTGGTATGTGTCTACGTACTGTATGTAGTTTAAGATATTATAGTATACGTGGTCACTTACTGTTTTGTGTACTCAATTAATAAAAAAAAACTGTAGTGCGTTTAACCTAGAAAGCCTATAACTTCCAACGTAATTTAGAGATTTGTCCATGACAAACCCCTTTTATGGGGTTCTGTACCCGAAGGGTCCCAACGGAAACACAAACACTCAATCACAGTACACTCTTCAAATGTTCCACTGTATAAGCATCTTGTTGAACCGAAGCCATACAAATTTTTTTTGAAAGTTTTTGTGTTGGGCTTCAAATAAAGGGGGGAGCGAAAGAAAAGTTACCGTTAGTAGGTTATTACTGCGTTTTTTGCTAAAAAAAATTTTGGAAAACAAAGAAATAAGAAGCCACCAAAGTCAGCTTTCTCATAATACTTTGTTCCGAAGAATTTTTCAACTTCCCATCGAGCAATGAACTTGAAATTTGGTGAAAATGTTTATTGTTATGTATATTTTACTAACAAATACTAAGAGATTGATAAATCAGACCTTTTCAATGAAATTGTCTAATTTTTCCTATTACAACCATCTTAATGTTGCGGCCATGTGATTTATCAGCACATAAACTCACATTCTGCCTATAAATAATTCTGCCATTAGGACGGATAATATTCTAAATTTGGTACGGAACCTAAATGTGCGAAGTCCGACACGCACTTGGCCTGTTTTTGTATTTAATTTATTATTAAAAAATAAATTTAAAATTTAAATTTTAAAATTAAATAATATTATTACGACTGTGATAAATTACGTGTTATGAGTAGCAAAATATTATAAATATTTAGTGTAACGCAGTTTCTTTAATTTTTTTATGTCAATTTCACCTTAATATGTAAATCAACAAATCAACAAAAAATATTAATTATGATTAGGTACCTTAATACTTGTTCGATGTTTCAGGTACAGTAATGAAGGAGAAATGGAAAAACTTACGAGATACCTACCACAAGCATAAAAAATCAAAACGAATCACTTCGTCCATAACTGGTTCAAATAAATTAAAAAATTGGGTTTGGGCTAAGCAAATGCAATTTTTAGACGATTATACAGAAAAGATTGACAATTCGGATGTGAAAGAAGCAATAAGAAATATAGAAAGTACGCTAATTGATTCAGAATCAGAGACAGAGCAAGATTGTGGTGATACGGTAGAAATGTCAAACGCTAATGAAGAAACTGTACAATATGATCAAACAACTGAATGTGAGCCAGCTATGTTTACATTAGACAAAATTGATTATCTATTTTTGAGTTACGCAGATACATTGAAAAAATTCAATCCGAGAAGACAAGCTGTACTAAAATTAGAAATCGCAAAAATATTTGCCGAGGCAGAGTTACAGCATATAGAAGAAAATGAATATGGAAACATAGATATATTTAAAGCGGAAAATTAAAGAACTACACCATATTATTTTGTGCGTTTTAAAGACGACTTATATTGCCAGTCACCTCTAATGTGATTTCTGTCTAGGTGTTTGTCAGTTCTCTGTCAGCCTAGCATTACACTTCCTTTAAAGTAATTTACCAACTTATTTCGATATAGGTGTAACAAACCAGCAATATCGACCATAATTACCTCGCATCCAGAATGATTCTTACTGAATTGAATTAGGGAGCTGTCGTAGTGTTGTAAGGTGTACCGATTTACGCGGGCCGTCCCGATTTCTAAGAGTAAGAGTCTACGGCCACATCCCGATTTACTCTCGATAGATTTCAAATGATAGTGGCCTACGTTATGACTGTTCCGATTTATTAGTAAAATAAGACAGCACCAAAAAAAACACCCGATTCTGAGGGGGGAATTTTTTATTTTTGTAGTTTAATGTAGGTATGGGTGAATACTTTTGGGGATATTTTGTTTATTATACTATTCAGGTTAAATTTCTAAAAAAATGGATAACTAAGATAGGTAATGTTATAAATATATAAATCTAAATTGGCTTAGTAACTTTTGGAATATCGATTTTTCACAATTTCAATGCCAGGGGTCTGACGAGGGTGACATAGTACTGATTAAATACACAATTTCGTAGGAAAATAAGAAGTTTATAAACATTTTGAAAAAATTTTGATAAAAGAAACATATATACGAAGTAAGTTTACATACAGATATACAGTATAACTAAACTGACCATACGTCCCGTTTTGAACGGGACTGTCCATTTTCTCGGTTACCTGTCCCGGTGTCCCAAAACAAAGCCCCGGGACGCATAAAAGTCCCGTTTTCTAGAAAGCATGGAGCTCGCCGCCAGACGCGAGTGGTGCGAGACCGTGTCGTCGACGATCGGCGATGCATATAATTTATTTAATTATTTTAAGACCTTACACCCATGCGCGTATACAGAGGGGGGGATTTGGGTGTCGCATCCCCCCCCCCCGAAATCTCTGAAATTTCAAATATTGAGATGCACTTTTTCGGCGCATTCGAACCTTGCCGCCGCGCCACCGTCGTTGTCGCCCCGCACTGACAAGGATCTGTGTATTTAACTACTACTTTGCTTATGCCGAAACACTCGCGTTGGGTCGGTCGACCACTTTTGGTTTACTTAGGCGGGTGTCGCGATCGGCTCGTATAACCGAACGTTTCCGTCCGATACCTACAAGTGCCGCACGCAGCCTCGCGTTATCGGCAAGGTTGCCAGAGAAACTTAGTATCAAACAAGGGAAAAACAAATTTTCTACGGTGTAAGTACCTACATATACTTACCTTAATGAATCCTCAACTACATTGAATCAAAACACTAGGTTCAAACAATAATACTGATTTATATAATTTTTCCGCCATTTTATTTTACCTTAGAAGCAAAATATTAATGATACCTTTGCATTTTACAGCTTAATGCAGAAAAACCTAAAGGAACTGTCAGTTTTTTACATAGCAAATATTAAATAAGATTGATTTTAACTTACAAATGGGTAAAAAAAAACAGAACCACTACTATTTCGGTACAAAATACAAATAATAAATACAAATAGTTTTTATTTGTTAAACATAGGTAAGATAATACAGGTTTTTATAACAGATTTTGTGTTCTCTATGTTTTGCCGTTTATTGCGGCGTATAAATATTTAAGCATGCACTGAAATACACCGTTCTAAAAAATTTAATATTAAAAGATACAATACTAATTATATTATAGAGTCACTCATAAAGTCGTTTATTGTGTAGTAACATTTTTCTGTAAGAATTGACACTAATCTTTTTTTAAACAACTGTAATGGTAGATCCTGATTTTTATCCGGTATTTTATTGTAAATAAGTGGAGCCATTCCATAAATACTTTTACTCATGAGTGCAGTTTCGCATTTTTTTAAACATAATTTTGTTAAATGTTGAGCTCGTGTAGTTCTGATTCGTCCTTTTGTCCATTTTACAAAAAGAGATAGATTGCACTTAACAAAAATACATATTTCCAAAATGTATAAAAATGGTAGTGTCAATATTTTCAGTTTTTTAAATGCAGGTTTGCAGCTATCTTGAGTTTTTAAACCAAACATAGCTCGAACACATCGCTTCTGGGCTTTGAAAACTGATTCCTTTTTGGTTGAATTACCCCAAAATATAACTCCATATCTGAGTAATGCTCCTAAAGAGCCGTGATAAGACATCAAAACTGCATCGAGGTTAACTTTTTTTTGACAAATTATAAAGTGCATAGGCAAATTTACTAAGCTTCTTACATATTTCTTCAATTTGAGGTTTCTATGTTAACTGACTATCGATTAGGAGCCCTCGAAATTTCGTTGTGTTTACACTTTCTAATTCAATATCTTAGTAACTGACTTTAATTTTTTTTGTTTTTTTTAGGCTTTGATAAAAATGCATTCCTTTTGTCTTAGTAAGATTAATAATCAGATTATTTTTTTCAAGCCACTTTACCGCCTTAGCCAGTGAAGCACTTAATATTGTTTTGATAATTCATATCATATTCGTTTTTTACAATGATCGTGCTGTCATCAGCAAACAAAACCATTGGAGAATTAACTGTACTGGGTAAATCGTTTATATATAGTAAAAATAATAATGGTCCTAATACACTTCCTTGTAGTACGCCACGTTTAACAGTTCTCGCACTGGATAAGTACTTTACCTCTATTTCTGATTTTTTGCATATTCTTGTGATCTCAGTATATTGATGTCGGTCTTGTAAGTATGTCCTCTAATACCATAGGCTGTTAATTTATCAATTAATGTATTATGATCTACGTGGTTAAACGCTTTGGTCATGTCTGTATATATTGCACATATTTGTGTTTTTTTATCTAAATTAATCATGATTGAGTCTAGGAAATCAAAAATGGCCATGTTAATTGTTTTGTTTTTTTTAAATCCTTTCTGTTCTGGACAGAGTATGTCAAACGTAGTTACATAATTGGAAATGGCTTCATAAATATTTTTTTCGGTATTTTTGTTATACCGAACACCGAACAAGGGAGTGCAATATCAAATACCTGGCAATAGAGACGTGTTTTTGATTGTTTATTTCTTAAAATAAGTCTGGTAGATTTCGACGACTTTCAGCAGTGTTATGAAGACCTGTGAAAACTTATGCATCGAAGACATATACCTCTATATTGAAAACAATGAGCAAGTAACGACAAGGAAAGTGGTGAAAATTTTCAATTAACGCTCTGACGAATAAATTTTTTGGTGCCATTATTGCGTGATGGCATGGTTATGTTAGGCTAAATGGCCACAGACTTTCAGAGCTTCGAAAGAAGGCTGGAGTCATTCATTTGGTTAATATTGGTTATTTAAGAAACACAATGTTCAATTGGTTCACCAATGTCTTACGGGGTTGGCGCTACTGAGTATTCATAGGAATGTGAATGTGGAACCTGCAGCAGTTGTGCGCAGATTTACGGTCTCACACAACAGAAGGTTAATATTATAGTATATTGAATTGTAATTGTAAAAAAAAACATTTTTTGAATCGGTAATAAAGGCTTTTATTGAAAGAATTACTAGGTTTTCATACAACATCGTAGTAATCATAATGGTTAATAGGTACAATAAAATAATCATTTTGTTTGCAGTAAGGTACAGTTCTTTTGAATAAGTTTACTTGTCTTAGATCTCGATTTATTGTCAGGGAACCCAATTATTTTTTCAATTCATTAGTAAGGCGTTATATATTAAAATAAAAATCTGCTGGAATTTCTATACATAGGCTAAGAGCGAGCTTAAGATGGATTTTAGCTTTTTTTATACTTGACTTGCTAAACTGGTATCTATCGTCCACTTAATTATAACAAATAGTGAACACAAATAACTAACTTTTTCTAAATAATGAACATTAAAAAGATACTTTTTTTCATTAAAAAATAACTTAGTGACATAAATAAATCGATGTCCCGTTTTGAGTTAAAAAATAAATGGTCAGTTTAAGTATAACACAATTATAAAAGTGAACTAAACAGAAAAAGATCAGTACCCTGTAATCACGTCAGTCCTTTGGCGCAATATTAAACAAAGGACTGACGCCAAAGCACTGATAAAAAGGACATTTTGAGTTTATTTTTGAAACTAATATTTCTTACGATATTTTCGAATGCTAAGCTGCATTTGAATAAATCACTTCGAACTATGTATAAATCGAAATAACGAATTACCACAGTACTGAAATTTTGACTGAGTCCGCATGGATATACGCGGTAAACGAGTGTTTAGCACTGGCATGGTAATGGCGGCCGTCATATGTCGAGATCTGTGGCTAACTTCACTACGAATATTCAAAATTTAAGCATAATTTAACAAGGATTTTTGTCACGGATTTCATGTTTTAACAACGCACAAAGGACTGACTAATGAAACAGGGTCGGCAACGCGTGAGTGATATCCCTGGTGTTGCAAGCGTCCATAGGCTAGGGTGACCGCTTACCATCAGGCGGACCGCTTGTTTGCCACCTTTTTTTATTAAATGACTATGTGAATATTTTTTAATATAGGTTGTGACATAGATTACTAAGTATATAATGAAATAATAAGTTTCCTCAATTAATGATCGTTTTTAATATACAGCCATTAGATTGCGCGTTTTTGGGAATGTGACATGCCAAAGTACTGACGTTTAAGGGTTTCATGTGTATTTTAAAAATGAAAATGGGTGACCAAATAAAGAATCGTTAATTTAATTTGAAAATGAAACAAAAAGTTATTCTATTGACTGATGACATAGAGTTTATGAAAAAAAATTACAAATTAAGGTTTTTCTAGTTTAATTTAAAACAAGTAATTTGGTTAGTAATGCTTCTATTCAAATATTGATGATAAGTATATAAAAACCATATTTTGCCGTGAATTTATGAAACGTCTTTAAACTGCAGAGGTGTTTTACAAAAAGTAGCGACACGCAATTTACATACTTTTGGCTTTTTAGGTTTCAGAAACTAAAAATGATTCAGCAAGGTGAGTTATATGACTTTTAACTTAGTTTTTCCGACTTGCTCCAATAAGATATCCGACTGTCGTGTTTTGAGATCTTAGTAGAAAAGAGGCCTTACAAGAAGTGTCGAGACTTCCTATTTCGCTGAAACGGTTTATAACTCTGAAAGTATGGGTTAGATTGACTCCAAACAATAAACGATAGGGAAGGAGGGATGTTCCTCCCTACCTATGATGGCGTAAAACAAAATACTAAATCATTTATAAATGTCATTAATTACTATTCAGTTATCCATACTAATATTATAAATGCTAAAGTAACTCTGTCTGTCTGTCTGGTACCTCTTCACGCTTAAACCGCTGCACCTATATCAATAAACAAAAACGGGCGAGCAGAACCGCGGGCAGGAGCTAGTTAAAATTAATCTTTTAAGAGCATTGTGGAAACAATCATCCTGTGCCAGAGATACCGATCATTATCGCTTATTACCAATACAAGAAGCACCGCTTGAGTTATGACAATGATATTGGGAAGGAGAGCTGTAGGATCACTTACTCCTCGTTTTTATGTTTTTGAAGTGTTCTCATTATGTCAAAACATGTCCAAACGTCGTTTTGGAAACATCGATGTTTCTGTGTTAGTAACAGAAGTATTTTATTTAGCTGAAAATGTATTTCGGCAAAAACTCTGTTTAGCTTTATAGAGTCGCAACTTCAACAACAATTTACAATGCTACATTGTAAACTTTACTCAAATAAAGGTAGAAGAATACGTTTCAGAAATACTGTACTGCTGAATCATCAATATTTTATTGCTAAATCATCAATATTGTACTGCTGAATCAACCGTACTATATTGCTAAGTCAACTCTATTGCTAAGCTTTACTATATAGGTAATATACCTACTTAATCAACTACGTATTCTTTCGACAAAATTTACATAAAAACCAACTCAACAACCTTACAAAGTACGAATGGGAAAACTTACAAAAATAATTGCAGACTTTCCATATCGTGTAGCGTCAGAAAACAGAGCCAATATTATTGTATAACACAAAATACGCAGCATTATTACGAGTAAAGATAACGGATCGTATTTTAGATCGTTATGTATTGTAATGAGCAATATTACATAATATGTCTATGTACGTACATAGCTCACGTTACACAAAATCTAACGCATCATTATCCTGCTGTAGGGGTACCTATTATAAAATTCTACGCTGAATTAATTTCGTATTATGTTAATAATATTTGGCCCTTATATTCTAATGTTTTTGAGATATTGATAAAATTTAATTTGTACATTTTCATTTAAAAAATAAATTTAAAATGGACAAAAATCTATTTTATTATAATTTCCAAATAAATCAGGTGTAAAAAGGTAGTTTTGAATGCCATAACACGACTGAGGTGCGAATACGACTACCTTTGTAATGTTAATTAAATGTTAACAACCCATACTTGCAACAATACATTTCTGGCCACACCGGTAGTAAATGCGAAATGTCCTTTCATATTTTTCAGCATCGCCAACAGCGAACGTTAAACACAAAAAATCGTATTCCGCAACATTAAGTCAGCGTCCTACAAAATCGAATGGATCATTATCCTTCTAGCCGGCTGCAGTTTATTATTATGGATTTGAACCTGAAAAATGATCAGTCGAATTATTTCAAACTAGCTGTACCCGCCACTTCTTTCGCAGTTTGGAATTTAGTAAAAGCTAAATACCTAAACTATAAATTCCACTTATAAACCTACGTTTTTTTTATACTTCTCCGGAAACGCCCGACTTGGTTGAAAAAGTTTTCGTTCTTGGGTGTAGCAATTAGTTGTTTATTTACATCGCTAGCTTTAATTAGAACGAATAAATCGTAAGGAACCCTGCATACGTTAAAAGGTATGTGAACTCCACGTCCGCACTGGACCTGCGTGACGTAGAAGGCCGTGCGCGATAGTGGGGACTTATGAAGGCTATAAAGAAGACTACGGTCATAACAATACTTTGTAGGTCCGTTGCCATTTGGCTACTGAACCGCAAAAACTGGCAGAGTATGTATAACTTAAGGTTCTGTCATATAATAATTGTTGTGGATATCTGAAAAACTAAAAAAACCTATCTTGTACAATATTCATAGGAAACACTGAAAAACTTCTATTATTGTATTTTAAGAACCTATGGCTACAAAATTTATATCTAAGAACTGGTCATGAGTGCTCGTTAAATCGCTCACGGCCTATTATGCATGTCAGGGAAGTTGCGCGCAGTGCGCGGTGTGTGGAACGGCCCTACCGTCGTAAGGCGCTGCTGATTATCCACGCCGCACGACGAAAATTTGCATGCACGCACCCACTCGGCGCTCGACCTCACACGTACATGGAGTGTCTCCGGTGTACCTGTCGCAGGGAAATCGTATAATCCGCCTTTCATAATATGCCTAGGCAGATCGTTAAGTATGGAATAGAAATTATCATATAACTGAACAGATTATTATATGAAGCTTGGCTGGAATGCTCCGCATCTACGTTTACAGATGAGAAACTGAACCTAACCTAACATAAATGACTTATACAGTGCGATTTCAGTTAATTTCTATTCCATACTTTACTTACGATCTGCCTAGGTCTCTTCGGTCGTGCCATGCCCTGGCAAAATAAGACCAAATATCTCGGTGTAACCATGGATAGTCGTTTGAACTTCCACGCTTACACCAAAATAGTCAGAGACCGAGCCGCTTTTGTCCTCGGTCGTTTTTATCACATGATAGGCAAGTACAGTAAGATGTCGCTTAGAAATAAGCTGAATCTTTACACAACTTGCATCCGCCCCATACTAGCTTATGCTAGCGTAGTCTTTGCGTTATCCAAGCGCAATCTCCACAAACTTCAGACCCTCCAACACCGCTTTCTCAGAGCGGCCTCTGGAGCCTCTTGGTACCTACACAGAGACTTCGAACTCTCCACGATTCCCCAATATTTCAAAGACTTGGCAGATCTTTGTTTGCGATTAAAACATTTCACGAACGAATGGTACAGAAATCCTGGCAGTCATATTTTCCTTTTTTTAACATGGAAAACTTACTCTGCAACTACTTCAAAACTATTCAAAGACCACCCTTTTTCCAAAACCCGCTGTCAGAGGCATATTTGCTTCTCATCCACTCCATTATGCATATCTTGCACAGCAAAATCGAAAAATTAGGAAAAAGCGACAATTATGTGCTAAAAACCCGAAACATTCTCGGATCTAAAGAATAATCCTGTGTGTGTCGTCTTTAAATGGTCTGAGCAAACATGCCGTTTTACAACTTTACCGACCGCAAGATATTAGGAATTATGATTATCAGACAAACAAATTCATTTTTTTTCTTTTCTAAAATTACAAAAGGAAAAAAGCCCTGCCGTTTAATTCGTTTCGATTAAAATTACACCAACTTTTATATTACGTCTCCTTATCTTACACTCAGATCGCATATTATTTTTAGATGACGGCAGTAGATAAGGCACGGGCACTGAAATATTTACTTTTACCTATTTATATTTTTCTTATTACGTATTATTCTACCTATCATTTCTAACCGAGTTACGTAGAAAGAATTTGTTCAAAATACTTTTCGTTGAAAATTATTATAAAGTTCAACTACCGAAATTCGTTTCAGATTTTTAAATCCCCAGGGCTTAAAAGTTAGAAGGTGGGCACCAATTATTCAACTTTGGAAGATTTTTTTAAAAATCTTTAAAAAAACCTCAAAAGTATCTATTTTTAAAAACGTATTGGGGGTGTTTTATCAAAACCCTAAAAACTAATTTACTTAAGAGGATACGATTTGTGGCGCCTCGCAGCAGTCTTTATACAAACGAATTTCTCATTTCTTTTTGACATTTACTGATCAATCACTGTGAAATTTGCTAGTCATAATACCAAGCCGAATACCTATGTCTGTGGTTTGTTAAAAAAAAATGTTTGTATGAAGCACGCTGAGAGTCGCTCCTAATCGTATTCTCTTAAGGTATTGTAAAAACTTTTTTTTAAAATCAGTTAAATATTAACAGACATTTGCCCGTGGCAATGCGATTTTTTTTCTCGGTAAAAGTATTTTATGTTGATCCCAGACATACAAATGTTATTAGTTTCAAGTCAGCATTCATATTTACTGAATTAAATCATTTCGGACAAAAGAGAAATAAAAATGATTTTGACATTGGATCTGGTTAGGGTACAAAATTAATAGACAGGAAAAAAAATTAAATCCAAAAAGCCAAAAAAATCACAAACAGTTCCTTAAATTTGATTTTTTTTCACGATATTTGTATTGTCTTAATGGACAAAAACATTCATAAAATGAATTAAACTATGCTTAAAAAAATAGACACCAGATACAAAAAATTATTATTTACTCAGAGCAAGAAAACATCTCTGGCAACACTGGTAATAAATATACATGAGGACATTTCATATTTTTCAGCATCACAATAACTCATTATTTTCAAACAAAAGACACTTTGCATTAAACACGACTGAATGTATTCCGCTACATTAAATCCATGACCTACAAAACCGAATACGTCATTATCCTGCTGTATCCGTTTTCGATTCTAACCTATAAAAATAAATCTATACCAATATTAAAATGAAAATAATTATTACCACAAAATAAAGGATAGTGTTTGTTTTTGTGTACGTGTAAGAAAATTACTTCTGGATTAATATTATTTTTACTGTTAAAAGCTATACAGCTGTTACAGTTTAATGTCTCAAACATTTAGGGATCCATAAGTAAGTAATTTGGGAAACCCTAAGAACAGTATCAATAATAAATAATAACCGACTAAGTACGCGTGTGTAAACGTACTAACATTATATTCCATATGAAAAATATAGATGTTTTTTAAAGCTGCGCCCTACAAAAAGTCTGATTTTGAGCTAGTTTTTAGAATGGATTTCACTGTCCTATTGCAAGTTTTAAACTGGAAAAAATAATACACCATAATTGGTTTGGTTAAACCATTGGATAACTAAAAAAATTACAGAATTTGTTTATAGTTATCGGTATAAACATCGCTTGAAAAGAATTACCCCGGATCCTCTCGTTTTCCTATGTTTGACCTGTAACTCTTTATCTTTTATTATTTATTTATTTATTTATTTATTTATTAGTATAACAACAGCTTAACCTAAAATACAATTTCAGATTCAGTAATTTGTTATGATTTAACACTAAGTATTTAACACTAAGTAGGTATTTGGTAATACATTCTCAATAATTAGTCACTCACTATGTTGATCACTTGGCAAGCTACTGGATACAAGTTATACTACCCTCCGTACTAGTTAAAAACTGTATCACGGAAAGATAACATTCGTCGCCTCCTCATACTAATTACAGGTTTAGTATTTAGTATGCTTGAACAGAACATAGAGTAACAATAAAATACAGAGAAATGTACATATTATGTTCTGTAAGACGTCTAGATTAAACTTATATAATATCAGTCAGCCTAATAACTTAAGATAAATAAGAATAACGCCTGTAGACATGACAGAAAAATACCTAAGAACTTTTTAAGCATTTTCAAAGACCAATCCAACGTGTCATCTCTCAGTTCCATGTACAGATTTTACTTTAATTATTAATTTAAAATATAATTGGTAAGTATTCGAAAATTTTATACATTAATAAGAATATGAGACGCCAAACAAAATAAAAAAACATCTTTGACAAGAACGAACTTGTCAAAGATAATTCGTTTCTTATTTAATGTGAAAGAAATGGAAATTATTCCCATTTATTCGAACAATAAGAGCACTTCAAAAAATATAAGTAAAACATTTACTTTGTGACTTTATTACCATGACTAAGGAGTGACACCCTTTGTTATGGTAATAGACGGATCGTAACGACGCAGTAATGTCACCGCGTCGTTAGCCCATGACAGGGTAATGACATTTTATGTATGATCTTGTAAATAAAAACTCACTTCATTTAATGTTTGCGACATTTATTTATGAAAGTATATTCAGGACTTTTACTGTAACAATAAAAAATCATTTTCAATTTGGATCAACTTTAAAAATCATGATTTTTATTGCCTCCTTAGCAAAAGGAGGCTTAAGCCGTAGTCCACCACGGTGGCTAAGTTTTACAGACGTGGTCGAGCTAGTCGGCAGTCAGAATGTTCAAGCCCCATAAGGCTTTTGACATGGCCTAACACCTGTTGTCAAGACATAACAACCTGAAAGCTGCTGCGTAGCTTCGTACATCGTTTCCGATAGATCAATATCACAGAACACAAGGTTTTTAAGATATCTGTAATATTTCTCATTCTACAGAACTCTAACTTAATACGTGTACAACACGCACTTGGCCAGTTTTCAACTATTATCACTTTTTAAAAAGAAAGAAAAACTCTTATCGAACAAGACAAGTGAATCAGTGAGATTGGTTCGTGTTACCCGCCGATTGAATGTGGAGCTTGAAAAATGGTCGGTAGAAAACAATACAATCAGCGGGGCCGCTGCCGAGAAATCCAACGCTTTGCTGAAATACGAGTTAAAGAAATAAAATAGCACTTTTTCAATTGGAATCTACCGAATTATATATTGGTTTATTTTACAAGTACCCAAGTTAAGATAAAGTTGCGATTTTGACTCCCATCCTGTAACAAAAGATATTTTTGTACGTATGCCAATTGATTGTAAATATTGACGTTGCTACTTCTTCCTTTTAATAGTAATATACTTTATTGTGCATATAGAATAAAAAATAATAAAAGAAATAACAAATTGGCGGTCTTATAGCTAATTGACGATCTCTTCCAGACAACCTTTGGGTAGACGAGACTTTATAAAATTATTTAGTAGTATGTGTAACAAAAACTTAACAATATAAAAAACAACAGCAAAACAATAATACATTTATAGCAATAGCTAAATTTATATACATGAATAATAAATAATGTACAACTCCTAGTGACTTATTAAGTCCTAGTACATTAATCTTGTAAACAGACAAAATGTTCATAGAAGTAAGAAATACAATATAAATATACATACATAGAAATAATCTTTCTTCGTTTATGACTCCCTGAAGGTTAGAGTCTTAGAAGAAAATATATTACACATGCTATATCTATGGCTATATCGTCAGTATAAATAATACTATTACAAAATAAATATTTATTAAATACATAACGTAAAATAAACTAATATAAAAACACAAAATACATACATTTTAAATAATATAGATAAAAACAAACAATGTTGATGAGACAGCTTAAGAGGACAATATAGGCCAGAAAGGTAATTTCTGTAATTCTAACGTTGTGTATGTAAATGTACTATAAATCACTAGATAATGTCATATACATTACTATGAGATATATATGTTATATACTTCTTAAGTAATTTATACCGTAATGACGCCTTGAAACTTTTAATTTTTTGTATGGAATCTAACGTTATTACCGTTTTGTAGTCACATTTTTTTACTTTTCGGTACAACTTAGAGTATATGCACTAGATAACAAGCTATTCTAATTATTTAACCAACTTTCATTACAAGCAAATGCAAAACACGCTTTTAAAATTTGCACAAGTGTTGAAACAACGGTCACTTCCAGGTTTTTTTATTGCATTAAATACAATAAATGAAAATCACTCATTAAGGTAATGCACTAGACAAAAGTAAGTTTTATAACATATATTTTTTTCAATCCTTTAGATGCAATAGTTTAGCCAAAAAATTCGCACAAAAACGGCGCATTATCGTGGTCTAGCCTATACCCTAGCCTTAACACTTTAATTACCAGATTTTTAAATATTCTTAAAGTTTGTACTTTTATGACAATGAAGGGTAAAGTATTCCATAGCCTTGTGGCTGTGACAGTAAAAGAATCATTATATGATTGCGAATAGTGTGTTGGGGTTTTCAGCATCATGTTTGTTGTGGCGCGATAAGCTGTAGACCCTATAAAATTGAAACGTTCTTTCAAGTATAACAGAGAATACGGATTGAACAGTACGTTGTAGAGAAGAAACAAAATATGAGTATTCCGGCGAAGGCGAACTTGGCGCCACTTGAGTTTTTCTCGGAATTTAGATATGTTATCATATTTACGTAAACCAAATATGTATCTAATACATAGGTTCTGGAGACGCTCAAGCTTATTTAATTGCTCGTCAGTAAAATCATGATAGCTAGCATCCGCATAATCAAGGACAGGAAGCAGAAATGATTTAGCCGGTGCAATTTTAGTAGAAATAAGTAAGAATTTACGCAATCTGCTTATAGATTTAGCTGTAGCAAAAAAAATTCTGCTAACTTCTTTTAATTGTAGTTCCCACGAAAGTGTCTGGTCTATGATGATGCCTAAGTTTTCAACAGACTCGCTTATGGAATGACTGTGCCATTAATACTCACTTTAGGGAGATTCTATAAATAAATCAAAGATATTATTCTTGACCACCCACAATGATAAGGTGCGTTTTATTTGGATTTACGTTTAGACTGTAAAAGGTACTCCAATCCATAATACGAGCCAATCCATAATCGCAACTGCACTTCTTAGTTTACTAATCGGAGCATGAGTATATATTTGAAGATCGTCTGCATATAGATGGTAGAGAGAAGATAAATTAGATGTTATATTATTAATGAAAATAGCAAAAAGAAGTGGGGACAACACGCCACCTTGTGGAACACCAGCATTGGTGTAGCACCAAGTAGAGGAAGAATTGTCTACCTTGATGCGCTGCCGGCGCCCACGCAAGTAACTCTAAAACCAGACTAAACCAGACGATTGCTGTGGACATATGTTAAGAGAACTTAAAAGTTAAAGTAATATATCACAGTCAACAGTGTTAAAGCCGTTGCTAAAATCTAATAATGTAAGAACTGCGACTTGTCTGTTTTCTATACTGAGACGAATGTTATCAAGAGGTTTTGACAAGTGCCGTAGCCGTACTATGTCCGGGACGAAAACCAGATTGAAGGGGATTTAATAAGTTATTGAATCATTAATTATTTTGATAACACCGTGTTACTTATTTCACACAAAAAAAGTTTTATGTAATAAAATCAGAAGTACGAGTAGCGACATTAACGCTTCCAATTAGGGCGCGTTCGTTTTGGAATGCAGAATCATTATTTTTGTTAACTTTGTCATCTGTAATCCGTTCGTTTTGCATTGATGTCAAAAATATCAAAAAATTTATATCATCTGCAACAAATTGTCATGCGTTTAGTTTTGTCACTTTTGTCACAAGAATATGATCAACTATTACTATTACTGAAAAATCCGCTGTGAGACCTATAAATTATTACGATACCGGTGCAATTGAACATCTTTACGACATTTTTGCAAGAATCGAAATTGCCATTTTTCTCAGTGCAGTATTTCATTTTCCAACTTGCCAAAGGTTAACTGGAAGAAAATGCCAATAGATATTTAGTTCCCCCTGAGCAAAATATTAGTGCAATAAACGTTTTCTAACCAACGACTTACATATATCTGTGTAAATATTTTTTTTTTCACAAATTATGTGTGTAATAACAACTAAACCCGACACAACAGCGCTAAAAGAAAACTGAATTAAACATGACTGTTCGTTCCGCAACATTAATCCCGAGTCCAACAAAATCGTACGCGTCATTACCCTGTTACTGTTCAAGTCTGCGGTTTTCCTCATAATCTTTATCTTTACACAGTTTATAAAGATTTCATTGGTAAATGACAAATAGTTTGGTATTATACTGGAAAAGCGGCCAGCAACGCTAAAAAACAAAGAATTTTTGGGTTCCGTAGCCAGATAGCAATAATGGAACCCATCTATATAGGTTCGTCACATCTTTCCTTTCATCCGTTCGTACGTCCCTTTATCACAGACTTATTATTTTTTTTAAAATCCATCGATTATGATTATATTTTACGGAATAGTATCTTGTATACATATAAGACATATTCATAGTTTCAAGCAAACTTGGATATAATTTTTCAAATAAATAATTCTGACATTGCATAAATATGCGTCGTGCGTACTAACCCAGTTTTTAGAGTTCTGTAGCCAAATGACAATTGTCCATCCGTCAGACGTTTAAAGAAAAGTAAAATTTTACAGAAAATATATTTTGTGAAGCGCCAAATAGATATGTATGTTACGAAAATTTAGATAAAAAAATATTTTTGGGGATAGCTCTTCATACATTACACGGAGGAATAAAAAAAAACCACGCAACCCATCATCTGGGGTATATCATTAGGGCAATTAGACAGGGCTTTAAAAATTCGTTTGAGGGTAACTCAACTCTTCACGCACCTGATTATGACGACTGACAAAGTTCTACAGCAATATCCCTCAGCAGAACTAGTTATTTTGGGAGACTTGAACGCCCACCGTCGTGAGTTTCTCAGTTCTCGAACCAATAACTGCAGGGATATCCTTACTACCGAACTAATTTTTACCTATTACAGCTTCTAATGTAGTAACATCTTTGCCATTTAGTGTAAATAGTGTTAATTAATATCTTAGCACGCGACAAAATATTATGCAGATGCTCATGAATTTGCTCTGACCTATGGTCTAATACCAGAAGACATGAGAATACCAGAGGAAATGGAGGACCATACTAGCTCCTTACTGGACCTTCTGATGACTAAACGTCTGGTCCTCGGACCACTGTCCCGTTCGGACTCAAATGTCATGCACACAACCCGATCCATCAGGGCCAATTAATTAGCGTCGTGGGTGGCACTATAAGTTGGCAGACTGGGATGAATTGCAAGAATGTTATGCATCGTACCCTTGAAGGTAGCTATGCTTTAGCTCAGAAAATCCTAACGTCACTGAGACAATCCTCGCTGATATGAAATGTTTCATTCCTAACCTGCGAGTAGCTGCTGGCGTCAAAAACCGACCGTTGTTTAATAGGTCTTATACAGAAGCTAAAATGATTAAGCAAAGTGCGTATGAGGCTTGGACACATTTTCAGCTCGTAATAATAAGGATCCGAATATTTCCGAGTTAAAACGTAAATTAAGTGCTGCCTCGAGGTTCAGTAAGGAAGCAACTGCCAGAGCTAAATTCCAATTTATCGGCAAAATAGGTGAGCGACTTGCGAGGTATCCCTCTGGGAGTCGTGCTTTTTGGTCGCTTGCTAAAGCTGCCGAAGGATTTTTTTTTAAAAATACCACTAAGGTGGCAAACAAGCACACTTATATCACTTGTTCCCTTATTTGATTGTTTTGACGACATGAATTGGTTGGATGCGAATTATTGTGTGAAGTGCGTAGTGTCCTGTAATGGTGTAATGGCGGTCTAAAGGGGTAAACCTAAACCGATAAACGAGTTGAAGGTAGGTGGAAGCAAATTTGGCATGGAAATAGTTTGTGTCCCGGGTAAGGATAAGGCTTCTTGAAAATGTCAAGTGTGAGTAGGTTGTTTTTCTACAGTTAAGGAGTTGCCCTTGAAATCCTACACCGATAACAGATTTTAGGCCGGGTGAAACCGCGTGCAAAAGCTAGTATGGAAATAAAGAACAATGTCGTTCCAAATGTGGATGTTCCGCCATTTTGGATACGGATACAAATATCCTCAACATTCCTGCTATAAATAAGTTAATGCACGGAAAAAAGTCGATTACGGTTTTAAATTAAATTATTATGTGTTGAGTAGCGATGAGGCTTTCGTAAATGCGATCGAGGATAAGCCGAGGGATCCATTTATAAATATTAGGGGGTTTTACGTCGGCAATAAAATTATCATGGCTTTAAAACAAATTAGTTATAAGTAATGAAATTAAAACTTTTTAATAAAGTGTGTTAAGAATAGTAAATAAGGTTTAATTATAGCAGTCACAGAACAGGACATATTGGGATGATGACCCAAAAATGTTACATATGTTGGGACAAGTTTCTTGTTGGTAGTCATTTTGAATACCTTTGCATATTTATGTTTTGGATCACATAGAAAAATATATTATAAATTAGGAGTTTTACAGAATAACAATTTGCGACTCATCAAAGGTTCTATGAAAACATCACCCTTTATATACACACCGGCACAATTAGCGGAACACAAAAAAAGCAGGATTTTAAAATGGCAGCAGGTTCTCTTTACTGATGAGTGCAGAGTTCTTTTAAAACAGATCGATGGGAGACAGCGAATATGGAGACGCAAAGGAGAACGCCACATACAGTCTAATTTTGAACACACAGTGGCTTATGGTGGCGGCTCGATTATGGTTTGGGGAGGGATATGTTTGGGAGCTCGCACGGAGTTAGTGATAGTCACAGGAGGGACCATGACAGCAGATCGATACATCAGAGACATTTTAGAAGAACATGTTGTACCATTTGCCCCATTTATTGGTGACGACTTTATTCTAATGCAAGAAAATGCTCGTGCTCATCGTGCAAAATCGGTACAGGCATATCTGAGCCACAAAGGTATACCGGTGATGCAGTGGCCAGCAAATTCCCCCTATATGAATCCGATAGAGCATGTCTGGGACTTGCTAAAAAGAAGGGTTAAATCCAGAATGCCACCCCCCAACAATCTGAATGAACTTGGAAACGCATTACTTGAGGAGTGGGAGCGGTTGCCTCAAGAAATCATCGATAACATAATCTGTAGCATGCCCAGACGAATGGAAACCGTAATCAGAGCAAGAGGGGGAAATACTCGTTATTAATTTTGCTTTAATTTTATTTAATGCTTACTTTTTTTTATTTTTTGTGATGGTTCATAATCATCTAAAAATTTCACTTATTTCAAATTTCTTTATTTTTCAATAAAAAATAACGAAGACTTTTCAAAGTCGTTGTTAAAAGATGTTAATCAATTTGTTATTTTGTGTCTAATTACATTTTCGTCAAATATATGCGTTATTATCTCATAGTCTCACTTTTTTTTCTGTTCCGCTAATTGTGCCGGTGTGTATATTATCACAAACACAGTAGAATGTTAAATATCTTTAAAACCGTTTTCTAAGTACGTTATTATCTTTAAAAGATCATCCATTATATATAAAAAAATAACTTCATCGTTTTTCACCTTTGAATTATGCAATCCCATTTATTTTGAAAGATTTCTCTGAAATTATACATATTGAAAAAATTACAATATATATATAGTAAAATCAAACGATGATTGGATAATAAATGCTCAAATGAAAGGAAATTTGCGAAAATTAAAGTAATTATTCATTAAAGGCTTTGTCAAACAGGCAGCGGGCGAAACTAAGCACTAGCTTTTGCCCGCGGTTCCACCCGCCCTAAATGTGATTATCGATGTAGGGTTTTAACGGCAACTCCTCAATTTTTAGCTTAATCGGTACAGCGGTTTAAGCGTAAAAAGGTAACAGAAAGACAGACAGAGTTATTGTCACATTTACGAGTACATATTAGAATAGACTTGTATGGATTGTCAGTTCGAGAACTTACCGGAACATATCAAAATGTTAGCTTTCAAAATAATGAGACAGTTTTTTCTATATATGCGATGTAACATCTTGATAAATTGCATGAATCTAGGTCAACGGGGAGTACCCTATAGGTTTTGATTAATTTGTTTCACAATATGCGACAATAATGACCGTATTATTGGCATATTTTTTTATTAGAAGCACTTAGAAACTTGATTTTTTTACAACTTTTAGTGACCATAGATTTCAGTACTTGATATTAATTTTAACTTGATACCTTCACACGTTCCTGAGAAAAAGGGTCTTGACTGACGGACGGACGGAAGGCCAGACAGACAGATAGACAACAAAGTGATCCTTACATTCATCTTTTTAGATAATTTAAAAGTCAATTTTTTTAAATTTACTTGTGAAACATATCTAAGATAAAAATACCACCGAACGACAGAAAGTTTTCTTTTTCTTCTCGATTTAATCATAAATCACATTTTTTTTTCTTCTACAGGCTATTCAAACCAAAGAATAAAGTAATTAAGATCAACTTTGCTACCGAAAGTTTGTAACGCATAATAAAATCGTGAAACCTCATAATATCGGTAATGACAGGTTACAATTTCCAATTGTATAATTATTGTCCAACAGGGTCGTAGCTAAGGGCATTGTGGGGCAATGCCCTACCTTGAAATACTAATGCCCTACCTTAAAAGTACCATAAACTAAGGTATAATATACATAATTTTTTTTCCCGTACTATAAATTAATACCACTTGGCTCTTATTTTTCTGCGATCCCATCCAATTACCTTCTACCTTAATTACTCACGCTCACAAGCAGGTAAAATAATGAAAGATAGAAAAATTACTTGTACCCTTACCCGTGCATTGAAACCACCGCTGCCCTACCTTAGATTCAACTCTAGCTACAGCCCTGTTGTCCAAACCTTACACATAATTATCTATAAAAAAAATGAAATTATCTAGCTCTTGTAATTTTAACATTCAATGCAAGGCTGAAAAGTTGCTTTTGGCGCTGACTCACCTTCAAGTTCGAGGCTCACGCTGGTCGAAGGGACCACCCAAGAGTGACAACCCAAGCTGAGGCTCCCCCCCGCGGGGAGCTCTTGAGCGTTGGGCGCTATATAAGCTGAGACTGCTTCAACGTTGATTTTTTTTTAATAGATGAGCAGTTCGGCTTTCGTGCCAAACACTCATGCGTCCATCAAGTCCTCCGCATAACGGAACATATTCTTACAGGCTTTCAGCCAGCGTTAGGTAAGACCCGTCACACGGGCGCTGTCTTCTTCGATGTAGCGAAAGCTTTCGACAAAGTCTGGCACAACGGTTTAATTTTTAAACTGTACAACTTTCAGTTGCCAGATCGTCTCGTGCTCATCATACGAGACTATTTGTCGAATCGTAGCTTTCGCTACAAAGTCGAAGGCACTCTCTCTTCCCCCCGTCCCATAGAAGCAGGAGTCCCGCAAGGGTCCGTGCTCGCCCCCATCTTGTACCTTCTGTACACTAACGACATCCCTAAAACGATAGGTACCAACCTAGCCCTCTTTGCGGACGATACCGCTATCTATACCACAGATAGGCAAGTGAGTCGAATCACTGAGAGACTCCAACCCGCTATCACCGCCCTAGGCGAGTGGTTTCGGAAATGGAGAATCGAGGTGAATCCCGACAAAAGCTCTGCCGTCCTTTTTACCCTAGGCCGCCCTCCGCGGCCTTCTCCCCTTTCTCTTTTCGGTCGTGCCATTCCCTGGCAAAATAAGACCAAATATCTCGGTGTGACCATGGATAGTCGTTTGAACTTCCAAGCTCACACCAAAATAGTCAGAGACCGAGCCGCTTTTGTCCTCGGCCGTCTCTATCCCATGATAGGCAAGTATAGTAAGATGTCGCTTAGAAATAAGCTAAATCTTTACACAACTTGTATCCGCCCCATACTAGCTTATGATAGCGTAGTCTTTGCGCTGTCCAAGCGCAATCTCCACAAACTTCAGACCCTCCAAAACCGCTTTCTCAGAGCGGCCACTGGAGCCTCTTGGTACGTTCGCAATGCGGACCTACACAGAGACTTCGAACTTCCCACGATTCCCCAATATTTTAAAGACTTGGCAGTCCGCTTTTTCGAGCCTACGCAAAATCACCCGAATCGATTAATTGTGCAATCCACAACGTATCGTCCCCCCGATCGACCCGGTCACGGTCGTAAAACTATTGTTAGGCGGCCTCGGCACGTACTAACGTCCCCAGATGACGATCTCGCTGTCCGGATAGCGAGATTAGTCTCTACGACCTCCCCGAATAGGGCCTCCCTCCAAACACGACGCCGACGTCCCCGGGTTCGTCGGCGCCCACAAGGATACACTAGGTATTAAAGAGTGCCGGGGCGCTTCTCGCCCCAAAAGTCCGGTGAAGCAGTAATGGCTGCAACAGCCAACTGCATAGTCAGCTCAGAAAAAAAAAAAAAAAAAAAAAAAAAAAAAAAAAAACGTTGATTTGCATTGGTCAAGTAGTCGGCCAACTAGTTCAATTCGTCAACGAGTGTACCTCTAATGTCAAATTGTATGAATGAACGGTTATAATGTAACGCTGCAAATTAATCTATGACCATGCGCGCAAGGTCACAAACTTTTTAGTGAACTTTAAAAATTAGGAAGCAAACCTAAACATTATCGTTCGGCAACTTAAACACACAATCAAGTATAAACAGGTTTCTCATGGGCAGCGCGATTGGCGCGCGGCATTATTCCACGAATATTTCAAATATCGACCAAATATCATGTACTTAGAGATCAAATTCTACGATATAACCGTCGCGCAATCCATGAATTAATTTCGTCGATTAAACGAACTAAATTCATATTTGTATCGTTGCAAATTCAACTATGATTCAACGCCTATCGCTAGTCTGCATGTAGTCAACAAATCGCACGCTCAGAGTTACTTACCTTTTTTTCGCGGGTAAACTTAGGTATTTCACGTCACTAGTGGAGTGACTCATGTTTTTTATATATTATAATATAATCGACTTCCCAACTACCTAAAAACTGTTGCCATACCACAAAAATATTTGCTTAAGTTAGCTGATTTGTTTAAAAATCGCATTTTAGGCAAAAAAACATTGGTGGGCAAAGTAGGCGTGTTTGACGTTACGAGGCACTGAACCTGACTGGCAATCAGCAAAGGGTTAACGTATTTTGTTACTGAAATCTGAATAGACGAAATATGAAAAAGGCAGTAAAATTTTATTATCATATGTGGACTTTTTTGTACCTCAAGCACGAATCACTATCGAAAAAGTATTCGTAACGTAATCGTAAGCAATTGTCGTAACAGAGTATGCTATAAGTCTTGAAAAGAGGTCAAAGATTCGTAGAAAAATGCCCGTTTGTGTACTATCTACAATCGAAGTTTTAGTAATGTAGTGACTTTTTCTTAAAATCTTAAATATCTGTGGTAATAACAACAGATATTTAAGAAAAAATAAAACTTCTGCAAAATAGGCTTTTTTGCATTACTGCCATTACTGCTCCACCGGGCTTTTTGGGGCGAGACTCTGTAAGAGTCCCCCGTTACGTGGCTCCGATTGCGAGTGAGTGAGCGCCCCGGCACTCTTTGATACCTCGTGTATCCGTTCGTTCGCCGATGAACCCGGGGACGTCGGCGTCGTGTTAGGGGAGAGGCTCTGTTGGGGGAGGTCGTCTATCCGGATAGCGAGATCTTCGTTTGGGGCCGTTAGTACGTGCCAAAGCCGCCTAACGATAGTTTTACGTCCGTGCCGTGGTCGGTCAGGGGGATGATACGTTGTGGATTGCACAAATAATTCGCGTGATTTTGTGTACGCTCGAAAAGGCGGACTGCCAGGTCTTTCAGATATTGAGAAATCGTGGGGAGCTCGAAGACCCTGTGTAGGTCCGCTTAATGGACGAACCAGGGGGCTCCGGAGGTCGCTGTAAGGAAGCGGTTTTGGAAGGACTGGAGTTTGTGGAGGTTGCGTTTAGACAACGCATAGATGACGCTAGCGTATGCTAGTATGGGGCGGATACAAGTGGTGTAGAGAATCAGCTTATTTCTATCTATCATGGGTTATAGACGACCGAAGACAAAAGCGGCTCGGTCTCTAACTATTTTGGTGTGATCGCGTTAGTTCAGACTACTATCCGGGTCACATCGAGATATTTGGCCTTGTTTTGCCAAGTAATAGATCGGCCGAAAAGTGAGAGGGCAGATGGTCTTGGAGGAAGGCCAGTGGTAAAGAGAACGGCAGAGCTTTTTTCGGGATTCACTGCGATTCTCCATTCCCGACTATTCGCCTAGGGCGATGATTGCGGTTTAGAGTCTCATAGTGATTCGACTCATTTGCCTGTCGGTCCGCTATGCGTAATAGTTCCGCGACTACGAAACTCGCACACACACATAAAAAAACACAGTATCGCTTCGATTAAACTTCTTGCTATGGGCAAGTTGTAAAGCGCGAATGTTCACCCACACTGCCGAGGAGCGATTTCCCAGCCAAAAACACGAAACTGAGTAGCGCTCAGGCAGAGTTCCCAAGTATCGCGGGCAATAATCCAAACAATGATTCTCAGTAGGCAGCACTGAGGCAAAAAACAAACATAGATCGCTGCACCATCTGAGTCAGCACACTGAGAGTACCTCTCAGTATATCTATTTTGATATATCTCAGTATATCAAAATAGGCGCAAAACACTCTTTACGCTATTACGGTGAGCTCATACTGAATCGGCATTTTTTACAATAGCAACACATTATGAACCTTTTTTGCTAGGCAAAAGGATACAAATTATAGTGAGAGCACAAAAGTGAGAAGTTACGTGTCGTAGTACACCAAGATGCGTCGCGCGACGTTGGGATGTGTATCTTTCAATCGAGTAAACAAGGTCCATAATATGTTGCTATCTCAAAACTGCCGCGTCGCATTGCGTCTCGGTCTGCGCCGACCCTTAATCACGTGTTTTGCGAATAAGCATACAGCAATTTCAAGAAGGTCTAAAGACCTAAAAACTTGGGTTAGAAGTGTGCCAGACATGGCTTCGTCCGAAACTTTGTTTCAGTTTGTGGTTAAGGTTAGGGTTTACTTTTGTATTTTAACGTAAAATAACCCTAGTATGTAAATACTGTGTCCCCTACTACCTTTAAACCATAAGTTGATATTTAGTCCAATACTGAATATTAGCAGCCTTTATGATCCAACAGTTCTCAATTTCCTCTACCTTTCCATGCATATAGCTACTATAACCTACAACTGCCAATGCAGCTCGCTGATTCTGCGAGCCGATAACTTTAGTCAATAACTTAAGTTCTCTTCCGAAAACCCTCATTTCGGACTTGACTTCGGGCATTTGGACTATACATATAGCCCTGCTACGGTTAAAAACCTTTGTCTTTAGACTCTGCTGCAGGTGTTGATAACACTTGACAAAGCTTGCCAAATGCCTTGACTTTAAGAAGAATCCAGTAATGATCCTCCTACGGCTTTCCTTTCGAAGTTTCCTTAGGTCCATTCAGGGATATAAGTCTCCCTCTCACTTAGGAGTGATATCGGTCGGTCTCGATAGTAATGAAGAAGGGCGAGGATTGCAAGCACCATCCAAAAACTGCGCAATCAATTCGCTATGATAAATGGTTGTCGTGTATATTGGCCATTAGGGACGAGTGGATAAAAAAAACAACTAACAAGCAGCATTTCATTTCATTTTAGAAGACAGTTGATTACAAAACGCATTTCGCGTCATTTTTTGACAGTTGACCGCTGTCAAATAGTAGCTCAAGGGTAGTTCTAATCGTAGCTCAAATTAAATAGTCACACAGTTATATTTTCTAAACGGTATAAGTTAGAAACAGTAATTTTGATTTGGGGGGTAAATTATCTATTTAGCTACTATATAAATAAAGTTTGTCGTAATAGAAGCAAAAATATATACCAAAAATCACACGAAACGGTTGAAAACGGGGCTATTTTTCGCATTCTCAACGCGTCACACTTCCCGTTGCAGCAAATCATTTAGTTACTGCTTCACAAAATTTCAGTGTATTTGCATGTTACATATACTGAAATCATCGTAATTAAATATACTTTATAAACAATAGTCTAAAAATCTTTTTATCATTATTTTAAATTGAAAACACAATATGTGTCGGTCACACGATTAGATTTGCCCAAATAAAGGCTTGCTGTTGAACACGACAGCAGCGACCAATCACAGAGTTAGATTCGGACGAACGTCAGGCGTATTCCGGTATTGAAGAAGTGAGACGAGCGGCTTATTCACGTTCAGTGACAACAAAATCTGGTGAGTTCTATTTATTCATAGATGTATCGATCACTTGCGTGGACAGCATTTTTGTGCATTGTATTTTAGCAATTGAAATCAAAGTTAGCTATTCGAAGCAACCAAAAAGCAAGATATTTATGTAGTATTTATTTTAAAATGTTAAGTAAAGTAAAGTAAAGTTTGCAGGAATTTATAAAAAAAGGCATATTATCGTCACCTTTGTGGCATCACCTTCGTGGCGTTTTGTCCACGAAAGTGATTTTGTGCCCTGAAAGTGATTCTTTGTATGTTGGCAGTAAAGTTTTATGACTATTGTCAGTGCCTTAGCTTGCCACAAACTGTCAAAGAACGCAGAGAAAAGAAAATAAAATGCAGAAAAACAAAAACAGAAAGAAAAAAGCGAACCCTGGGCTTCACAATGCTGTTAAAGCAAATCGTTATCATAGAAGCAAAGCCAGAGGAGTCATTGTACCAAGTCAATGAAATGTTTATCCAAATAAAAAGAGCAAAACAGTTACGAGATCGACTGAAGAGCAAACTGTACGGCGAAAGAAAAGAAAAAACAGCTAAAAAAGGAAAATATTTTGCCAAGTTGCAGCTTGCATGAAAATTTTAGCTTCTATGCAAGACCTATTAAACCACGGTCGTTTTTTGACGCCGGCAGCTACTCGCAGGTTAGGAATGAAACATTCCATACCAACGAGGATTGTTTCAGTGACTGCGGCTGCGCAGACGTCAGGATCTTCTGAGCTAAAGCAGAGCTGCCTCCACGGGTACGATGCATAAAATTCTCGCAATCCATCCCAGCCTGCCGATTTATAATGCCACCAGCGACCCCAATTAGTTGGCCCAGATGGATTCGGTTGTGTGCATGACACTTGAGTCCGAACGAGACAGTGTTCCGACGAGCCAAGAGGCGCATCCACTGAGACGGCATATCCATCCGGACGTGTAGTCAGCAGAAGGTCCAGTGAGGAGCTCGTATGGTCCTCTATATCTTAGATTCTCGTTGGAGAAAATACCAGCTGAGAGAATTCATAGGTCAGAGCAAATTTATGAGCAGATATACCTGCATAGTTATTGGTTCGAGAACAGAGCCACTCACGATGGTGGGCGTTAAGGTCTCCCAAAATAACTAGTTCTGCTGTGGGATATTGCTCTAGAACTTTGTCAGATGTCAGACTCAGGTGCGTGAAGAGTCGAGTTACGTCCGTGTCACCGCTATGAGACCTGTATTTGCACGCATAGATACGAGTATGGCCGCCGTGATCTACGCGTACCCTCAATATCGACAGGTCCCTGTCTTCAAGGCTATGAAGGCGGCGACAGCAGATATCCTCCCGGACGAACGTACATACACCGGCACGACTCACAAATTTGTCCTCGAGTTTGTAGCCGGGATAGTGAAGGTATGATGTATCGGCCGTGCAGGATATCTGCGTCTCCGTTAGAAAAAGAATGGTCGGCTGTGCAGTTTCTAGATGGTGGCGAACTGCGTTAAGATTGGCGTGAATACCCCTAATGTTGCAAAAATCCACATTGAATGTCACCCGCTAGAAAAACTCTTTTTTATTATTTTTTTTGCCATATTTATTGAAAGGGTTATTTAGACTAAAGATGAGGATTTACTGCACAGACAGCTTAGAGGAAAAAAGGTGCGGTACTAGAACTGCCGAAGCATGGCACAGATACAGTTGCTGGCACGGCGGGCGGAAGGGCCCCTGATCCCCCTTTGTTGTAGTACCCGGGTCCACTCCGGTCTCCTTCTCCGGCACGACTACCACTTCAGAGACTTCACACAGGCTGGCGGATCAGCCTCCCAGGGCGGAGATTAAGTGATCCCTGGGTTCGGAAACACGTTCAACCTGCGGGCGGTCAGCGGTCAGCCGTTTCATCAGGTCTCCCTGACCGCCGTACCAGCACGCTGCATCTACGCCGAGCAATGAAAGCAAGAAGCACCGCCGGTCCTCCGCTGTCCGCGCAGCGAATCCTCAAAGAGCTCTGGCAACCTCACTCACCGCCAGGAACACAACACTACTCAATGTTAGTGTTATTATGGCCGCGGTTTTCTGTAAGGTGGAGGTACTTCCCCAGTTCGGGCCGCTTATTCGAGCCAGTACTCGCTATGCCCCGTTTTATTTTTTCGGGTGGCTTTTTCGAGCGAGTACTTGCAGTGCAGGATTTTATGATAAAAAATTATTACTAAAGTTATGTTGTTTAAATTGACTATAATACATCAGGTATATTAAGAACTTCGGACCCAACTGGTAATTGCCAGTTTTGTTTATTGATATCATCTATTTGCAGTTTAATTATTTTATTAGGGTAAAGTTTCATAAACAGTACTTAAATTATGAAAAAATAATGTAAAGTTTATTTGTCACTTTCGTGGCTTATTGCGTCACTTTCGTGGGATCAAGAACTTCAGAATATTATATCAGCCAAACGAGACTCACGATCTGATTAATTTACTTATGGATTTACTCGTCTTATCAAGCGCTATAAGCTATTTACAGAAATTGTTCAAATAAGTAATAAACTTAAATCTGCCACGAAGGTGACGATGAGAATTATCCTCAAAATATCTACCGATATGGGATTTTGGTAGCATATTTAGTAGCAAAAAAGGTTGGACGAAACGCTCAAAGTCAATGTGAACATTAGATATAAAATCTAATGAAACGCAAACCACTAACAATTCTGCTACGAAGTAGTTTAAAGGAACGCCCTTAACTTTAGGTGCGTTTTGTTCATTACTTCAATGTGTTTAATTTCATAATCCAGCCAAGTTAAGGAGACATAAATTCTGTGTTGCACACTACAAATTTTGGTTCATTCAACGAGGGAGTTAAAAAAGTGGTTTTGGTACGCCCGAGGTAGAGTAAATTTCCAACTGTCAAGTTGAATTCTTTAGACTGCTACAGAAAAGGTTGAAAGTTACTCCTCGCCAGCCTTCATAAGTCCCCACTTTTGGGGCACGCGGCACAGCCTACCCTCATAAGGGTTGACGTACCTATATCAGTGTCAAAGAGAATATAATCACTACGTTTTTATCAGTGTAAAAATTAACTGTCAAACATCCGTTAAAAAACGGGTTGATTTTTCAACTTTACCGGGCGATAATCACTCGGTGGATTTTGGAACATAACCTAGAACATGTCTATCTGAAGGAAAAGCCAAATGAAATTTTATTTATTAAATTATTTATTAATTGAGTGCTCTTACTATTGATGTTGTTATAGCTTGTTCATAAACTAGCTTTTTGTTTGCAGTTACGTTACATAATCGTTTACTGTCTCATTAACTAATTACCTACCATTAGCTAAACAGTTTTGATTATTATCAAAATACTTTTCAACTGCTGCCAAACACTCGCTATCTACTTATTTGATGGATTTCATAGAAATGACTGCCAACATGTCGCTACAAAAGTAAGTGCCTACTATGTAATTTATATCAAATTACTAAATTTAAATCTTAAATACAGAGATTTGTTATTAAAAAAGGTTCTAAAAGAGTATTTTTCAATTTAATTCAATTAGCCCTTTTATCCTGGACTAAGTTTTTTTTGGTTCCCATAATATAGTTCATCAAAGGATGATCTACCGAGTTTAGTGCGCCTCTTGGCATTGTTCTCCTCTAACATCTTCCATTGTTTTCTATATCTGGCAACTCTTTTGCAGTTAGGACCCCGCTGTGAGCATTAGCTCGTCTTCCCCTACTAATTTTGCCATCTCTAGGGTAAGTTTGTGCTCTACTTGAGTGCTCTGTAACCTGTCCACCTCTACTTTTATTGGACTAATTCAGGAAGTAAGTAGTAAGTTTTATTTTTGCTCTTATTGCAGAATGATGAACTCTATGTTGATTCTTAACACCTTTCATACTTTTTTCCATTGATCTTTTTATTCTTTTATTTCACATTATTCTATCACAGGTTTCACATCCATATGCAATACAAGACAATATGCATGTATTAAAGACCCTACATTCACTCCAATCCTTAGATTGGTTGATATCACAACAGCCTTTAATGACCAGAATCTTGGTATGAAATATTCTTAAGTGATTTTTTTTATGTTTTCAGCCACCAAAACACTTTACAAAACAAAAGAGAAGATTATATTAATTGGCAAGAATATTTTATGGCAACTGCTTTCTTGGCAGCTAAACGTAGCAAAGATCCCAGCTCACAAGTGGGCGCTTGCATTGTAAATAAGGAGAACAGAATTGTTGGCATTGGGTAAAATTAACATCTTTAGTGATTAAAAATTTAATTTACTATGTGCTTGCTTCTCATTTATATTTTTGGTACTTGCAAAACATATTTTGATACTCACATTGTTTCAACCACAACTTGGAACCTGGAAAAATCAAAGCCTCGCTATGTCTGTTAAAGTTAAAAAATTTAGGATTTAATAATACCATTTTTAATATAATTTTTTTATGCTAATGTGCAACTTTTGAACATTTATTGAGTGTTCTTTGTAACACATCAGTTAATTAACCCCCTAGCTAACCTTGGCATTGGTTATTCTTACCATTACTCATCAAGTGCTATTAAGTAAAGTTTTGGAACTTTGAAGTGTAAGAACTTGTGTTAACTATACTAGTTAATATTCTACACAACTAGTTGCCACATGTTTAATACTTAACAGGTTATTACAACATTGTCAGTGTAGTGTTAAACCTGTGACATGTAAAATTTGTATTCATAGTAATTTTCTTAACACCCACCCCTAAGTTTTTGCCCATAACAAATCTGATAAAAAAGTTTACATTTTGCAGGTACAATGGTATGCCAAGAGGATGCAGTGATGAAGATTTTCCATGGGGAAAAAACACCCCATCCCCTTTGGACAGCAAATATTTATATGGTAATATTTATTTTATTTACTCACCAATTTTACTTATTCAATCTAAACAAAGCTATAAGAAATCTAAAAAAATAACATGTTACTTTTCACAGTTTGCCATGCAGAAATGAATGCTATTATGAACAAAAATGCTGCTGATGTAAATGATTGCAGCATTTATGTTGGTCTATTCCCTTGCAATGAATGTGCAAAGATTATCATACAGTCTGGCATCAAGGAAATCATCTATCTATCAGACAAGCATGCTCACAAGCCAGAGACAGTAGCTTCTAAAAGAATGTTTGATGCGGCAGGTGTGGTTTATTGGTAAGGTTATAATATTTCTTTTCCAAATAGATTTATCTGGGTAAATGTAAACTGTAAATTTCATTTTACTCTCTGGCACCCACAATGAGGATGAGAATGACTTTAAACTAACTGTTGGATTTTACTGAACAGCAGTAGCAAGGCACAGCGTGCAGTGATAAGAGTAAGAGGCATATGCCAAAAGGCACACCCAGCTGTCTGATTTAATCTAAAAATTATTCTAAGTTTTATTACTAAACTTGAAATAAGTGGCTATTTTATTTATTTATAATTAGATTTATACTAATACCCAATCAATAACTGTGGGAGACCTACATTCATATTACCTAACTGCCAAAGAGCCACACTAACATCAGAAAAACCTAAAAGAGGTTGTCCACCATTCTATGATGTAGATGTGTCAGCCACTGGCTACCCCCTTCTGGGAATTGAAACTGTGAAGGTTAGATTAATTTTATTTAGATCAATAGCAACTTCTAAAAATGGTTGAAAAGTAAAGGGCAAGCACATAAAATAAAAATATACTAATTTAACGCCTCTGTCTGCAAATTCCTAAATGGCTGGATTTATTTTGAAAAAATTTATAGTGTGTATTTGAGTGGATCCCTGGAAGGTTTAGATTAAAATTCGACCTGGTAGTTAGTGCTGCGATTGAGCGCCACAGCACACAAACTTTAAGGCAGAACAAATTCTGCCTGGTCAGCTAGTTGAAACTCAAAAACTAGTTGTATATTTTACTAAGAGTCACTTAAGATACTTAAGGCATTTATGATACCTCAAAAAATGGGGTATGGAGGAGAAATAATCTTGTTGTATGCAATTTTCGTGTTGAAGCTGTCATTAGGCTTATTCACTTACTTAAGTAAAATGACAAGGTGAACGATGGGTAAGGGGATCACTTTTCAAGTTAATTTATATCTTAAGTTGCACGTGACTCATAGTTATTGGTATTTGTTAGTTTGTTTAATTAGTATTAGATATACATCATTTAGATGATTTTAAATTTTTTAATCTTAAAATATAAAATGATGACACCTGTTTTTGTGATTTTATGCTGGAGATTGTATTTATTTTAAAAGCAATTATGTATTTTCAAATGTTTAAAGGGACAGGTTATAGAAGGTTCACACAGATCATTTGAACGATTTGATTCATCATTGAGAAAAAGATCTCCTCAGGAAAAGTTAGATTTACATATTTTTTTTGTCTTGAAATCCATTATACATATTAAATACTTCTCTAAAATATATGCCAAACAACTTGCTAGGAATCATACTGTTCACTCTACAAAATGTATTCATGTTATAACATTAACCACACTTTAAACGCAGAACGCGTTTTTTTATCATTCTAGCTTTTTGCTCGCAAACCTAATAATTATGGTTTTCATGCCATGAAGCCAGTCTTGTAAAAAACCATCACAAAAAAAATTCGATTTAATTAAAAAATAATTAAGTTTGCAGAAAATTTGAACAACCTGTTTTCATCTTTTTAGTAAAAATGGCCAAGTGCAAGTCTGGCTCGCGCGCACTGGAGTTTCCTTACAAACTTATTACCTAGTATTGTAGTCTTTCATAATGAAGTTTCAGTCTCAGGCTATTATCAGTTTTTGGATTTTTTCCTATATTTGCAATGCAACATCTTGCTTCTTGCCAAATTTCATGATTCTAGGTCAACGTAAAGTAGCCCATAGGTTTTGATTTATTTGTTTCATAATATGTGACAAAAATAACCGTATTTTTGGCATATTTGTTTATTGCATCGACTTAGAAGCTTAGATTTTTTTTTACAACTGTAAGTGAATGTAGACTTTAGTATTTGATATTAATTTCAACTTGATACCTCCAGGCGTTCTTGAGTAAATGATCTTGAAAAACTTTTTTTTAATGTGTTATAAATACCACTACAAATTAACAAATTTCAGATTTTTCCTATATTTGTGATGTTTAACCTTGCTTTGTGTCAAATTTTATAATTCTAGGACTACGGGAGTACCAAATAGGTTTTAATTTATTTGTAAATGCCAAAATATGCGACAAAAATGGCCGTATTTCAGCCTTAATTTTTTATAGCCTTAACTTATTGAATTTTTACAGCTTCTAGTCACTGTAGACCTTAGTATTTTATATTAATATGCACTTCAAATAAATAAGAAACTATAAATTTCTGAAGGGTCGGCAACGCGTTCGTACCCCTGGTGTTGCAAGCGTCCATAGGCTACGGTGACCTCTTACCATCAGGCGGACCGAAAGCTTGTTTGCCACCTTAGTGGTATAAAAAAAAACGATACCTTCACGCGTTCCTGCGAAAAAGGGTCTTGACAGACGGACGGACAAACGGATAGACAACAAAGTGATCCTTACATTCATCGTTTTAGATAATTTATAAGTAATTTACTTGTAAAACATATCTAAGCAATAAAACAAACGACAAAAAGTTTTTTTTTTTTGTTTTCCCCACTTCATTTTTGCCCTATATCTCGATTTAATTATAGATCACATTTTTTTTCTTTTACAGGCAATTCAAACCAAAGAATAAAGTTATTGAGATCAACTTTGCAGAGATAGATTGGCAAGAAGTCAGTCCAACCAAATGACAATAAATTATAATGATATTTTTACCAAAGTAGCTTGTGATTTAAAGCAACTTTGTGATATTAAAACATAAGTGCCTTCTTTTTTTACACTTTTTTAATGTATAAATAAATAACTATAAATAAGGAATAATATACAATAAAATAAGTAAATAAATTTGTAAAATAAAATTTTAATATTTTATTTACAACATGACAAGAGGTACAAAACTCTAAAATCATAATGAGTGAAAAACAATATGACTATCAACTTGACTTATCTGTCAAACAAAATCATAAATGTAAACTAAATACATTAAATTTCCAAAGTATAAGTTGTTCATAATAATCGGTAATGACAGGTTACAATTTCCAATTGTACAATTATTGTCCAAACTTTACACATATCTACAAAAAAAAGTATGTTTAAACAAAATATCTAGTCCTTGTTATTCAAACATTAAATTATATTATATCCTAGCGCCCATACAGCAGTCAAACATTCAAAGTCGATCCGACTTTAGAATTCTAACAATATCGTACAGTACAAACTTAAAATTAGAATTATTTACAAAACATTCAGTTCAATAGTCTATAATATTGCAAATTTCAAAAATGCTACTTCATTTTTACACTTTTTCAATCCAATCTAGACTGCGAGCATTGTTCCAATATTTCATTCTACGTTGACAAGAGAAAAAAACGCTTATATAACCACAAATCTAAGATAAACAAATTCTTGAAAGAGGAGTTGTACACACTTTTATTTAACTGCACACAAACAAGTATTTTTGAAATAAAATTGTTGCGAAGTCCATGTATTTTGGTTACTGTCAAGTTAAAGTTAATTGGTATCATTTTAAGGATTTTGGTTTAATCTTAAGTTTTCTGAAGCGAAGTGTAAAACACGACGTAATATGTTAAAATTAAATGACATAACATATGGGCTGTGTTCATTTATTGGACAAGAAGCCTTTTTTTCCATGTGTGATAACAGCTTCATTCGTTTTCTGAGTAGTCGTCCATTTTATCAACCTAACGAAAACTCAATCATTAGATTAAATAAAAACACCTAGAAAAATTCAAACCGTTTCAATTGGTATCATTTTAAGGATTTTGGTTTAATCTTAAGTTTTTCTGAAGCGAAGTGTAAAACACGACGTAATATGTTAAAATTAAATTACATAACATATGGACTGTATTCATTTATTGGACAAGAAGTTTTTTTTTCCATGTGTGATAACAGCTTCATTCGTTTTCTGAGTAGTCGTCCATTTAATCAACCTAACGAAAACTCAATCATTAGATTAAATAAAAACACCTAGAAAAATTCAAACCGACACAAATTTTAACGAAAAAAAAACGCGACGTCAAAATTTGAGTACACGTTTAACATTCATTGTTGGATTAAATATCAAAATCGAATATTTGTAAATTTATAAATATTATTAATTTTCCAATTTTATTAGTTGTTTAAACCTACTGCAAATCTCAAAGCTAAATCTGAAAATCCAAATAGCAACTAAAGCAAACCATATTCTATATTGGTAAAACAACGAGCTAAAAAATTAATACATACAAATCCTATTAACTAAATCAGGAACACATTTTTTTTGGACTCGCAAGTTAGTGTGTATTGTTATTTTGTAAGGCTTAAGCTAAAGAAAACTAGTATGTCCTTGGGTTTTCAATTTAAAAATAAAATTTTCATTAAAGTGAATCCGACTATTTTTTTTTCATACAAATTCTGTTCCACTATATAACGTAACTAACTATAAACACGTCGTCGACTAAAATGCGTCATTTTTACAAATCGCTACGATATTTACCATAGTCTAAAAAATATACACGTTCATTAAATACCAGTGGATTATAAAATAACCAGAGTTTTTTGTTTGATTCATGAGAATTTTGGATTTTTTGTTTATTTTTCTCATAAGATTCGCTTTCACATTTGACAGTTGTCAAAAAGTAGCGTAAAATACGTAGCAAAATCGCTTAAACGAAACGCTTAAAGTCAACATTAAAAAAAGCTATGAATCTGCTACTAAAACTAAACAACCGCAAACCACTAACAATTCTCCTCTCCAGTTTGATGGAACGCCCCAATGATAAAGCATTTTGAGTCCCAAAAATTTATATAATTAAAGATATTTAGTGCAAAGCTCTTTGTATTTTTTTTTAACATCGGATTCACCTGTAAACAATGACAACGAACCAATTTTCATATTTAATTCGAGTAATAAGTCACCAATGAATTTGTGACAATGATATGACAAAAAACCGACCCTTGGACCAACAACTATAATATAATATAAACATACAGTGTAAATTTAAGTAATAAATACAATCTTCTATCCAAAAAAAAAAAATAACACACAGTTATCAATATTTTAACTGTCTCAAACCTTCCCACCCGCAAATTACAGTTTATCACTTTACAAATACAATTATTCCATAAATTTCATTTAAGGGGATGATATAGGCCAGAAAGCAAGTCCAGAATTCTTGATACTCCATTTTTTGTATGGAATTTAACATTTTTACAATTGTTTTAGTAACATTTTTTATTTTATGTTTGTCTAAAAATTGACAACAATAAACTTTAATGATGTTACTGCCAGTTTTACTATATAAATCGAATGCAATATATGTCAGATTTTTTAAGCGCTAAATATAGTAAAATAAAATGTAACATATATTTTTTTTTCGATGCAATATTTTTACTACTGTATGTATAAATAATGCAAATTTAAGCGTCCTAGCCTATATGGCCCTTAAGTAAAATTTAAAAGGAAAGCTTTCGGAATCGAAATTCAACGATTCGAAGCTGATAAATTTCGTCCAATTTCGACCGAAAGGAAGTTAATAGGTTTATTTCAGTTATTTACTGATATTTCTTTGGGCTGTAGGGGTGTTGTTTCTTCAGTTTGTTCATGTGTTTCCGGTTCTTCCGTCACCGGTGCTGGCGGTTTAAACGCTATGGCATACGGAAATTTGATACTGCATGCTTCTATATAGTCTTCTATTTCTTTCTCGCATGGACCAAAATCGCCGTCTCTGAGACTTTCTAATACGTCAATGCAACCCTGAAAAGTTAAATCAGATGTTGTAGCAAAATGTAGAATTCAAATCAATTTAATCAGCACATTTGACCAAAAATAATAGTCGAACTGAGCTCAAAATACTTATATTAGGAGTGTAAGCTTATATAATCAGGGGATTCTTTATATAAATAGGCTTGATAAAGTGCTATAACCGCTTTTATAATTTTTCGTATTGTATTTCAGTAGACATAATATTTCCATAAAAACGTTCAAAACTTAGTAATGGCGCCAAGTTATTAATAAGTTTTTAACGTTTTTTAAGGTAATAATTGAGAATTTGGGGTAATAGCTTAACTGTTTTTACCCCATTTCGCAATTATCTATAGTAAAATTATTTATCTATGATGAGAGATTGAATCGATTTCATTTTTGCGTTTTTTCGAGGCAACACTCTTCAACTATCACTGTACCAACTTTCAGCCCCATTGGAAGCTTCGTGACATGAAGGAATAAAGACAAACGGAAAATCTCACTGACACATTTATATTATAACTAGCTTTTGCCCGCGGTTTCACCCGCTCTAAATTCGGTTATCGGTGTAGGAATTTAACGGCAACTCCTCTAATATAAAAAAAAACCGACTCACACTTGAAGTTTTCATATATCCTTTCTTGGGACTCAAAGTATTTGCATGCCAAATTTCATCTTAATCGGTACAGCAAAGCGTGAAAAGGTAAAAGACGTCTGTCAGAGTTAGTTTCGCATTTAATATTAGTATGGATATTCGCTATACCTAGTCGGTACTATTTAGTATATTCCTAGCTTCCTTCAACCGCCACTGACGCCCTTTAGATTGACAGCTCATGATAATTAAGAGAGTAAAATTCGCGGGCCCTCGCAGCGAGGTTCATGCAAACGAATTCTTTACTTATTTTTTCCACTCGCTAATCAAACACCACGAAATTGAGAAGACATATTCTAGGAATAAATATCTAGGTGAAAAATTACAGGTTTTTTTTACCGTCTTATCCAGTGTATACATTGAGTGTGTTCGTTTTGTGATAAAATTTTCCCACGTTTGATACTTTTCACACTTTTGATAAACGCCAGTTTTGCCACCGACACCTATCGTTCGTGTAGGTTTGAAACGTTACTAATAAAATTATTGGTTGCAAAACGAACGGTTAACGTGCACACCCTAACATAAATAATGAATACTGTATAGTCAGTTTGACAGATAAACACCAAAACCATTTTCTTATTTTTGATACCAATGCAAAACGAACAGATGACAGTTGACAAAATTAACGAAAATAATGATTCATCATCCCAAAACGAACATAGTTACATAATAGCTTAGTAGCATAGAACATAATAGCTTAGTGCTTGTATTCGAGAAAAACGTCGTAAAGCGAGTAGTCACTGGTTACGTTACCTGTATGGAGACATCGGGGAAGTGCAGCCCCGTGGCGAGGAGTAGAGCGTCCCTGGCTCGTCCGGGCGCAAGTCGCTGCAGCGCCCGAGCACCCCACAGCGCCCCCGCCTGCGACGCCCGCGCCGCGCCCCCCTCAGCCACGTATTCCTCCGCCATTTGCAACGGTGTGCGCCCGCGCACCATCTGTTCAATTACATGAATATAAAATATTTACACAATATAATTTTAGAAATGCGTATTACAGTAAAAGACTAAATCTTTTTTAAGCTTTAAGTTGTATTCAAAAATCATTTTTATATACCCTACGAACTGTTTCCATAACTATAGACATTTCGCTACTCAAAACATGTAATTGTACCTCAATATTTTACTCAATAAATCTTTTTTTTTTATACTGGACAAGTAAAGTTTTTTTGAACTTGTTTCTTCGTAGGGTTGAATCGGACCAAGTTTTCCCGTCCCCAGTCACAGACCTTGAACAGAGTGGTCTCGATTTCGGACACAAGTATAATAAGCGTCTCCAGTACTGTCATCTGCCTAGCAATATATTGATGTCATTGATATGCAGTAGAAACAACGTAGGAGACAGTACAGAGCGTTGCGGGACACGAGCATTAATGTCCATGCTATCAGAGCAACTACCGTCAACTACGGTTCGTATGCGTCTGCCGGACAAAAAGCTAGCCACCCATTTGCACAAACCCTTAGGCACTCCGTAAGATGGCAACTTCGATAGAAGACCGCGGTGCCAGACCCGATCGAACACCGCGTCTATCGCAATTTACCAGCTTATATATGACTTTCTTTGATTTTTTTTTTAATCCGCGACGGATGCGTGCGAGGGAAGGATTTAGCACACGTTTAGTATGAAGCGCTTTCTGTACCTACTTGTTTTGCGACAATACTTACGGGCTGCGTGTCGGTGTCTATGACAGTGGCGACGTGAGGATTAAGCGAGGGTCTCGCGTTCTGCAGCCAGCTGGTGAACCGCACCAGGCAGTCGTGCAGCTGCGGGTGCGCACTGTCCAGTCGCCACGCGCGCTTTACGCTTTGCAGCATCAGTAGTGGACGTTCTGGAATCACAAATGTGGAACATCTTCAACTACTAAGTCAAAAATAACCAATACTACATTAAAGGACATATAGTACACATATGAACTTGGTAAGAATTCGTCGCCATATCGCCTTTCGCCTCGCCGTCAACGTATACTCAGTTAGAATTGATTATTTTTGTATTTTTGAATACAAAGCAATGCACTACTTTTCTATTACACTAAAATTATCATCGTTCGGTAATGATTTTGGTTTCTCTTTAACCCAGTTAGCATAAATCGTGGTGAAAATTACATAAAAAGTTACTTCTGAGAGCAATTACAGTTGGGTATTGTTGTAAATCACGGCCGGCCCATATTGCGGTTGTGTCGGTACATTACGATTTGCAAAGCATTTATCAATATATTCATTTTCTTTTATGACCCGCGATAAACATTAAAATAACCACGTACGCATTAAAATGACGTGAATCTTAGCAGTAAAACTGGTATTCCTAAATATCTCTATTTTACAAGTAAAAACATTTTTAAAATGATGTCTGAATCTACAGAAATCTTATATCAGTTGGTATATTATCCTACTTCCTACTAATATTATACATGTGAAAGTATATTTGGAAAGATGGATGGATGGATGTTTTTTACTTAATCACGCTTTAACCACTGGACGCATCGAGATGAAACTTGGCACCAGGTAGGTTAGGTTCTGGAATAGGACATAGGCTACTTTTTATCACGAAAAATTCAAAAGTTTCCACGGGAGTATCTATAACCGAGCTTAAACGAACTATAGATACAGATATAGCTTACTATAGCAAACTTCATTAGTTTAATTATGGAGTCCCACAGCGATAACAGATTTTAGGGCGGGCGGACCCGCTGGGAAAGTCTAGTAGTAAATAAAATTGACATAAAAAATCTCGCACTTTTTTTGAAGTTTGATCTTATAAATTTAATATATTAATATCATATATATTAAATAATAATCATAATTTTAAACCTATACTAACAATCAGATGAAAATATGGCACAATACACTCCTAGATATTAATTTATAGAATGCGTCGACAAAATGTTATTGTCCTCAGATGGTAAATGAGCAAAATAGGATCAAACATCTTTGGTCTTTCGCGCAATGTGGATGGCGTACCCTTAAAACAGTATCTTATAAAATCCCTTGAACTCACCTTTTCTAAAGTATATTTCGAAGGCCATTAAATGTGTGTCTATCCTATCAGCAGCGAGCGTCCTTAACGGTAACAGGAACTTTATTGCTTGCTCTAAGGGATCATCCGCCTGAAAATAAAGTAAGCATTCACGTACATATACAACTAAAGACTACAGTATGGGGTCCTTCAAGAAAGACGTTCTTGGATTTTTGAAGGGTCGGCAAAGCGTGAGTGATACCCCTGGTGTTACAAGCGTCCATAGGCTACGGTGACCGCTTACCATCAGGCTGACCGAATGCTTGTTTACGACCTTAGTGGTACTTAAAAAAAAAAAAAAGAAAAAAAAAACTTAAGTCAATATTTAATCGAAACCTAATTGTGACTTCCATTTACATAGTTGACATGACTCCCTCGCAGCCTAGATGGTAGTGTCGTCGGCTGCTGTGCAGAGGATGTGGGTTCAATTTCCGTACTGGACAAACATTTTTGTGATAAACATTTGTGTTTGTCTTGAATCTGCTCGTATTTTTATGTATGTATTTTCAAAAAAGTATTAACTATTGGTATCCGTCGTCTGGTTGTCATAATACAAGGTTTGCTTAGTTCGGGACCAGATGGCGCTGTGTGATATATCCAAAAAATATTATTATTATGATAGTTTCTAGCTGGTCGGTAGTTCCAATTTTGGGATATTAAAAGGTTTTAAAAAGACATCCAGATCTTAACTATGGCAGAGTGTTTTTTTATTAAGATCTATAAAATTTATTTATATTAAGTAAAATATCACACACAGAATTCAAAGGCATTTTCATATAAAAACATGTATTAATCATAATCTTTTTTTGGGAAAAATACAATTTACTCCAGCCCCTTACAATGCAATACGTATGAGTATCATTACCGCATAGATTATGTATTCAAGGACATAATAATTCTAGCCCCGTGATAATCGTGAAGATGGGTACAACGAAAATCAAAGTAGGTAATATTCGAATACTAGTTCATACTAGTTCATTTCAATAGTGTGTTTGGAGAGGATACGTTTATAGAATGCACCGTGTTTTATTAGTTTAGCCGCTTTCGTAGTTTAAACTTCGACCTGAAGAATAAACTACGAAGAAGACCACCCGCTAAGTGGTCCGCTGATGGCGGAAACCGAACCATGTCAAACTACCAAAGAATAAGTGGCATGGTTTCACGTTGGCATACCCACAATATTGACTTATTTGCAGCAAATCCACTGACAGTTTAAATACTACAAGAACTACAGTTAGACAGTTAGAAACCGTCATTTTATGGAAGAGATTTAATTGATGTTTCTACTCAGTGCCGGCTAGCCCTTGATGAGGGTAAAGCGAGATTTTCTTTCAGCCTTTGGGTGACGCTTTCACTTTACAAAATAGTACTTAGGTTTTATGTTAAATAAATTATGATTCCCATTTTTTTTTAAATCAACTATTACTGCAAACACCGACACTTATTGAATTTAAATTAATTAAGTGGCTCGAATTATTGTACTTCTAAATAAAATAATAAAATCTGTTACCTATGTAGGTTTTGTAATTACTAATCAAAGGAAAACATTATATCACATTCGGTATATCGATCTGGATTTTAATTAATCTATACAAAGTTTACCTTCCTTGCTGTTGCACTGGCAAATTTTGCAATAAAATTATCTTTAGGTATGGATTAAACAATATCATATTTGCTTTTTTGGATTATTTGGGCCCCTTGCCACATGGCGCCTACAAAAAAAAGATTTTAATTTGTACGCAACTTTATAGTTTAACATCCCTAATATTCTAATAGCTGTCGCGTGTCAAAATGACATCTTGACAAACAATAAAATACTTTTTCTTTTCCTCAAAGTAATATCTGTCCTACTTTGAAGTGAAAATACGACCTGGTTACAGCGGCAGGAAGCAGGGCTCAGATGGTTCAGTACCGGCCGTTGTGGAGACATATGGCAGAGAAAGACTACTTTCACCTGTGGACGTCTTCCGAATGGGATACTAGATTTCGACTAAAAACTTCAAATTTTTATCAACCATTATGGTACAGGAACTCTTGAATTAAGTCGAAGATTTACATTTTGCATTTTGTAATCTGCAGCTATCCAGGTGCTACAATAAACGAGTGAGTACCTAAACCACTGACCCTGGCTAGTTTGTCCGGGACCAACTCATCCAGCTGCGGCGCTTCCGGGTCACCCTGTTCTTGTTGCTGCCGCGCCTTGTTGTAGTGCTGCTCCCGTTTCACCTGGAAATAGAAATATCCTTTTATGCATCGATGTAACAACAAAGGGGATAACTTTATGAATCAGACCAGGCTTCTTATAGGAAGACGTTTGCTATAAATATCGTGTCTCTTTAATATTCAAAAACCTAAGAACATATGGTACGTATCCTTCAGCTGCAGCTGACGGTGGCGATCTTGATACATTTTTTCTGAACTATCGGTCGTATGACACTGATGTAACCTTGGCCTGTCTTTCAGCGTCTGGCCGAGGGATAAAAACCCCTCTTGCTAAATGTTTTCGTCAGACGAAGCCGTGCACACTGTTCCATAATAATATAATATGTTTTTGACATTACACGGCGCCGTCTGGTCCTAAACTAAACAAAGCTTGTGCTTTGGATACCAGACAACAGATACAAATACATATATGTACCTTTTTTTTAAATACACACATAGTATAGAAAACACCTAGTTTCAAGACAAACACAAACAATAAATGTTTGTCTCATGCAGGGATCGAACCCACACCCCTCGATTCAGCAGTCAGATCATTCCGAGCCGCGGAGCCACCGGCAGTACGTTTCCAGTTTAACACTATACTCACCTACATACTTACACAAAATTAATACATATATGTAAACGGCATCATGGATAAACCTATTTCGAATAGGCAAATAAATTTTTGTTCAGTTTCCAAGATGTTTCTACGTGTCAGTACATCAAGAAGTAAAACCTCACTTAAATTTTATATTTTCTCACATGTACAGGAAGTCATTATCATAATATGTTTTATTAGGAAAATATTATAATACGTAGACTTCCTGGTTGAAAATAGTTTAAAACAACGTAATAAATATAATAATTCCGAATATTCCAAGCAGATAAATTAGCCACATTTTCCATACTCGGTGCACTATTAAAGGAAGCTACCCAACCATAAATAATAAGTGATAAAACAAGAACATAATAACAAAAAAATGGTTAAGTTCGAGTTTCAAAGCAAAAAAATTACATTTGTTGTATTGGAGCCCCCTAAAATATATATTTTATTCTATTTTTTAGTATTTGTTGTTCTAGTGGCAACAGAAATACATCATCTGTAAAAATTTCAACTGTAACTGTTACGGTTTATGAGATACGGCCTGATGACAGACGGACAAAAAAGTGATCCTATAACGGTTCTATTTTTCCTTTTGAGGTGCGGAACCTTAAAAACCGTAATTAAATTAAAATTATATATATATAACATAATATCCGGCGACGACTTTCGACCTTACCTCTTGGCGCGCAATTAAAGTCATACTTCAGCTGTTGTTGTATTTTTTTTTTACCAGGTTTTTCGTGTTATTAAATTAAATAAGAATTTACATCCTACTCTTAAGTACTTATGAATCATTACTATCATAATTATTAGTGTTTTATATTAATGCATTGCATTATTTATGATTATAGCTTGAACCACTCGAGAATCCGGATTAAGTATAGTATATCTACCTACTTCACGCGTTTCCATTTCCATGATTTTTATTATATGCGTGTATATAAATAACTATACATCCCATTTGTTGAATAAAATAAGTTTGTATGTTTTTGTGTTCGAAATTGGTTCGAATCCCTGATCCAAAAAAATATCGTTTTGTAACTTTAGGGCCCGTGACACCACCAGCTCCTACCACTGGTGGTGTTCAAGGGGATTGTTTAGTCACCATGACAACACCATAGTGTTGTCACTTACTCCATCGATAAATATCTATCACACTAGTTCTATTGAACAAAATACGAATATTTTTGAAGTGAAAACTTCTTTAGCGGCGCTGTGCACTTTTTTTGTGATGGGTGAAAACTCGCATCAGGTCACGTGTCCTGATCGAAAATTCGTAAGATGTCACTCGCGTTAGGACACGTGACCTTTATTTAGTCAAAAAAGTAAATAAACAAAAGTTATTATTTTTAATAAATAAATATGGATAAGAAGTGATGGGAAGTAAATAGCGAGTATGTTTCACTTCTGCCGGCACTCCCGGAGTGCAACCCGTTTTTTTTTTATATGAGGGGCTTCAGTGGCCACATCGGATCCCATACAAACTGCGCTTAGTCTCCTTTCTAGGAGGATAAAGAAGGATCTCTTCTGTGGTGTTTATGGTCACTCTAGCACAGGGGTCATAAACAACACACAAATGTATGCGTTATCATTGTTATATAATTCACTCGACCACAACATGAAGTTTCATCTGCCCACTGCCTATTTACCATTCGGTGAATTTTAGTTACATATTGTTCTAAAGCACGGACGCTAAGCAGGACGAATTTCGTTCTTCCTTCCGTACATTCCTAATTACTTAATTACGTAATTACTTCCTTTTTCACATAAATTCTAAACGGCTGGACCGATTGGGTTGAAATTTTGGGAAAGATTTGATTGTTTGTTTTTTACTATAATTGAGGAGTTGCCGTAAGAACCTACGCCGATAACGAAATTCAGGGCGGCCGCTGGCAGAAGCTAGTTTGTTATAATATGGCGATAATTGTTTAAGTTGTCGGAAAAATCATGCCATTCCATTTATTTTTAACAGATGGCGGTGTAAGTTAGTTTATCGACATTAACATGTCCAGATTCAGTTCCAGTCGTATCTAATTAAAGTCCGCGCGGAGTGCGCAATACTCCCGGATGGAGCCCTAAGTAATAGCTACGCCTTTGTTGTAACAGATGGCGCTACAGCGCATCATTTTAAGGGCAGAACAACGGCTGCCGGGCCAGCTAGTGTATTATAAAATTGACAAAATGTAACTGTTAAAAACACATACATACATCAACCACTGACATAATCTATACGTCAACTATTATTAGGTTCACCCCACTACAAGCGTTTCCTTCTCTACCGCACGCCCTAACCACACTTTTGTCGCCCGTTTTTCGCAAATATATATATAGTATTAGCTTTTGCCCGCGGTTTCACCCGCCTTGAATTCGGTTATCAATGTAGGATACCAACGGCAACTCCTTAATTATAGAAAAAAATCCGACTCACACATGACGTTTTCAAGTAGCCTATGTTCTCGGGATCCAAACTATCTCCATGCCACATTGCATCTTAATCGGTACAGTGACAGACAGAGTTACTTTCGCATTATTATCGAAATTATGGATTCTAAGTATGTTGATGAAGCTATGTTACGTATAGTGTCAGCACTCTTACCTGCACTTGTGCTTGGAGTGCGCTCTCTTGCTCAGCTTTACGTTTCGCTTTCCTTTGTTTGTTCCTAAGTTTCTTCAGCTCTGACGGTGCCAGATTTTCTGTAAACAAAGAAAGAAAACAATCAATCAACTGCCTTTGAACTGTCTCTTTATATTAAACTAAAATTATATTATCACGACACATAAAATATAAGATAACCTACAGATAAAGATAAATTATAAAAACAATGTACTTAAAAAATATTTTATATAAAATAGCAATCGGGGTACCACCCTAAGGCAATCCCAGCCTTGTACCATATATTTACAATTGTGTATATATATATTTACCCTAACAACTCACATCTACGAATATAACAATGCAATTATAATTAACAACCTCATCAGAATTCATAATCGTCAGACAGTAAACTTGACACGGTTCACGTAATATCCTGCAAGTCCTCATAATACGCATAAATAATATATTAAAATTCATATCGTACCTACATATGCAAAGTTGCATTGCCGCATAGCGCATAACTGTCAAGGATCTAGTACCAAGTTCCCATTAAATGGAATGCTGTATCTACATAGACGTGGAAAATCTTCTCAAGCCACAATTATGTTAGACCAGAAGCGAATGGCCGTGAACCGGTCGTGTCTTGAACCAGAGACAAGAATGGTATTCAATACTGACTTCATTGGACAAGTATTTGTAGTGGGAAAGTTGTCTGGAGGTTAGTTGGCCTGTAAAATGTAACGAAAGGTGTTATCAAATGACAAGGATCAAAAGCGAACAAATATTTTGACAGCAAGTCTGTTTTTATATTGTTGGTGTCATGTAAGTGAAGTGTGTTATAAACTGTTAGGTACATAGAAACCAACTTCAAACTGTTATTCATATCAGATTATCAGATAAGTAATGATTTTTACCTATTTTTACATAAAAGTTAAGACTTATATGGGTTTCTCATGGACGCTATTGTCAGAATTGGACCAAATTGAAAAAGAACCACACGGGCACCAGCAAAATCAGCAAAATCGGTTCACCCAGTCATAAGTTTTAAGGTAACAAACATATAAAAAACCATTCGAATTGAGACCCCTCCTCCTTTTTTGAAGCCGGTTGAAAAGAAAGCTAACTTTGTGACGATATCGTGGAGTATATAGCAGCTGCTTGTTTTTCAGGTTCTTTGTTCTTCGATGTTGAAACGAATCCTAGTAGTACTAAAAGCTGTTGGAGCGTGCAATATGACACCAAATGGCGGATCACTGATCAGACAGCAAAGCCGGTTATGTCAGATTGGTAGCAAGATAGTTAAGTGGAGCGTAACACTTGGCATGGAGTCGCATTAGGTGAGCCCGTTTATGCTTGCATGATCATACAATTTATACCATACTAAATTTTAATAGTTTGTTACTACTTTGACTGAAGTGAATGAGTTAAACAAACAAATAAAGCCATTACATATGAACCAACAAACTAATAAACCTAATAAACACACTTACATAAGTGGGACACAAGTTCTGCAATCTAATTATATGTGTTAAATACAATCAAATAACAGTCACCTACTTGTCAAAGTAGTCACGGACAACTAATTGTCACAATAACAAAAACTAGATCACTGAATCAAGATTCGTTAAGTGACAAAAACTTCATCAACTTTGACAAATAACAAATCACGATACTATTAAAAGATTCGTATCAGCGAACACTTATAAAGGATCTTCTGGTCAACATTTATCAAAAAAAAAAAATCAAAAAACTTTTTGACTATAGGTACTTATCACGTTTTTATAAATGGACTTTGTTTTTCCCTATTTAACATATTGGGCACATTTTTGAAATGCGTTCATGCCTAGTAAACAATATGTTTAACTTTTTGGTCCATTCATAAAAACGTGGTATATAAAAAATAAATAAAAAAAAAAATTACAAATTAGTCTTGTCTGTATTCATCTATAACAAGACGCGTATGTAACAATAGATTTAAATTATTATTATTATTTATTTTTTTAATTAAAATTCCTTTGAAAACTCCATGAAACCTGAAACAAATTGGTTGAATATTGCATTTTCATCGAGTTTTAAACTGAATTTAAAGTTTCAAGTCCCTAGTCCATACATTGCGAAATTCGTACCAGACAGACAAAATATGAAATAGAGTTAATAAAAACTTGATAGAAAAGATATCAACCATTGATTGCACCATCACCATCATATAAGGTTATTTTGGTCCATTGCTGGACCATTTTTCCCGCATCCAGTGTAGAAACCCCCCCCTTACAAAAAAAAATAATACGTCCTATGGCGTCTAATGGGGTGATTAGGACCGCTACATTGAGAACCTAAGTCTACATGCAGCACTCCAGACATATAATACCTAATAGTATTCATATTTGGCAATGATCGTCTAATGGCGTGATAAGGACCGCTACATTGTGCACCTAAGTAACCCTGATTCTAAGAAGGTATGAGTTTAGTCAGTCACTAGCATGGCGAGTGAACTTTGATTTTAAGATTAAATTCTACATAATATAACTATCTAAGCCCTAACCATTTATATTAACTAACTTGTCGCACACGAGTGATGTACCAAACTAAGATAGCTATTATAATACGTCCTGATAATGATTTAAATTATCGTCACACTGACCTTGAATAAGTGGATTTCTAACACAATAACCTTCCTCATAACTACCCTTATTTACTTTCAATTAATAGCTATTTAAATCCTGTCAAAGAGTAAGCCTTTCATAATTTAGTTTCTATTACTTTATTTATTTATTTAACCTTACAATATGCCAGTAAAACGAACATAAGAAATTAAAATTTCCTTTACAGTTCGCGACAATAAACAAAAAGCAAATGTCTGTAGTGTCGGGATCGAACCGCGGCCCTTCGTATGCTTATCAAACGTTATAACCACTACACCAATTGGTCGATAAATGATCGATTGAATTTAACTTTGTTTGCTGTAAAGGTGGTAAACAACCATACGGCCCTATAATAAGATATTTTACACAAGATACTATTTAGTCTTCATGGTAGTTCTTCTTACAAACCAAAATCTCTTAGTAAACGTGGAATTTTCAGTATTTAGACATCTTCAGATAACAGTGAATAATTCCGTTCTTTGTGTAGGTACAAGAACTTATAAAGGAGACACCATGTGCAACCTTTCTCTTACGAATTTGAGATATTAAGATAATATAAATAAATATGGAACAAATTGCGAATAACGTAAAGATTAAATATAGTTTCTTTTAATAATTTGTCATAGTCAATTAAAATAATTATGACGACAGAACGTCAATTTACATGGGTAGGTAACCCGTCTTAGTAGGTACTTTCCTACTATTCAGTCAGTAATGAAACCATTGCTCACTCAAAAATCTAACACTTTAGTCAGATCAACAATAGGCATTTTGAGTGATTAGAACCTTCGCGTTTCGCCGGTAGGTCGGGGTCCCCCCCCGGCTCATCAGTTATTAAGGGGGGCCCTACCTGGATAATAATACGCATTGACAATAGAATTTTCTACGAAGAAGAAATGGACAGACCCTAGACCAGCTAATGTCACCTTAACCAAATCCATGTTTAGGTAATTTGTTCGGTCAAAGTTTGACTTATGTCGTACCCAGGTTCAGTCATTGTCTCAGTAAGATTACCGTAAATGTTTTTCTTTCTTTTTATATCAAAAGAAGAAAGCAATTCTAAAATATATATATTTTTTTTATTATAATTGTTTTGGCATAACTTAATTGTTACATTTTAAAAATAGACGTAGTAAAATATAAAGAAGTAAATTCAAAAATCTAAAGATATATAATTCTTATTCTATTCGTCTCCACAATGAGTGATTTATTTAATAATAAAACAAACTTCCCAAAATAAAGGAGTAATCTGTATCCCGACAACTTATCACTCATTACTTTGACGAAAACTAATCCGGACCAATTAATGCTAACAATTTAGATAGGTAAGTATTGAATAGGTATCTCATACAACTACCTACTAGACACCCCAAAATTAAAATTTCTTCTTTATCATTTATATCCTCTGATCCGGATTAGAACTCATAAAATTTAAACTACCTCTTTAACTTTCTTGGAGTAGGGTGGAGCTGAGCTAGTAGGACCTAAAAGTAAACCAGCTCTACTCACACCCTAGTACTCGAGCTTCGCCGTCACACGAAGACCTGCTCTACTTATTTACTACCCATTCCTGATCTAATACTGATATTAAAAATGGAGAGATCTTACTATAACCGCGACATCCCTAGGTCTGTTGACGAAGCGTTATCATCAAAGGGTTGTGACCTTACAGTCCCATTAACTACTTTCGAAAGAAACACTTACCTTATACATATTTGTCATAAAACACCCGTACAGTAGGTTATAATTCTATAAAGAAAAATCTTTACTCAATCTGTAAAGTTTAGTGCCCTTGCCAATCAAAATCACTAATTACATCGTACAAATAGGTAATTCACAGTTATCACTGTTAGGTAAAATTCGAGAATAATAATTAAACCCGGCGCCATTTTCTTAAAATCGTCTACCAAGGCATGTATTTTGTTTGTATTTTATTATGCACATTTAATTAAATTTTTAAGTAATTTAGGTAGTTATCTATTAAATTTAATGATTACTTAACATTCTTAAAATGCGATAGTAGAACTCTAGATATCCTATGTACGGTTTGCCACAACATCAGTATATGATTTGTGTACCTAAACCATCAGCACATAACCTGTCTCTCATCTCTTGGTATATGTACCTTTTCAAAATTTACAATTTTCACATACGAAACATATTTTGGGATCACACCAGAAAAGTAAAACAATGGTTATAATTAACAGTATACCTACCGAACAACAATTCATATAGAAACTCTTCAAATGAATTTCTAGATAAACAGCTGTACTCAGAAGGAATTTTAATGCTTTAATTATTTCCTCTGAGAAATAAAACTAATCTACTCACTCAGGAAAATTATCGATGGGCGGGAAGACGCCGACAGCGACGAGACACCAAAAATCTGTCACACGGGTACACGGTTCGATGTTAATTCAATGTAAATAACCACTTAAAGTTTTATTATTTATTCACATTTGCACTTTGTAATTGCAAACACTATTTACTAAGAAAAACGCGGAAAGCACAGTATTTTACCGATATTTGTCAAAACTCTTTTTAAGAATGCGGGAGGTGGGACGCTTCCCGTATTACTCGACTCAAAGAAAAGGCGGGAAACACAGCATTATGCAAAATGCGCGCGTCACTCACGAATTTTGAATTTCGAATGGGAGAGAGAGGACTCTGTCACGACAGTCTCCAGCGCCGTGGCGCCAAAATCAAGCGAGCGAACAATTTCTTTTTTTTTTTTATCTCTTTTACACGCACTAATTAGGAGATATCCCTATTTCCCGTATTTTTTTATTTCGTCTTCAAAGAGGTTTTGTGACGTCATCGCATGGCATGGTCACATGACGATCATTCGATTTACACCGCGAGTCGTACTGTTTTAAGCTACTTTACCATTAATCGAAACAAAATCTACGATAGACATATATCTAATGCAGCGCCGTAATGCGCGCAGTAATTTTACCGCGCAATTATTTCGAACCCCAATTTATGTTTATCTATTTCTAATGTTTGACTATCTTATTTTTGTATATCCAACAGATAATTAGACCTATAGCTACTTCTCTATGAATACATTAGGTATTCAATTTTAAATCGCACATAATGGTACGCTATTTATGTAGTTAGACATAATTTTGTTCTAGGGTAGACTGGAGTACACTACAATTTCCCCCTAACAAGTTGCAACTGTACACCTATCAGTTGGAACTTGTTGCATTATATTGTAAGAATCTTCCTTGACGTTTAGATCTAGTTACCATTGTAACAATGTGTATTGTCCATTGTTAGAAACAAAATAAATTCACTAGTGTATTTCCGCTCTCCTTCAACATAATAAAAATCTTTATATTTCTTCCCTATAGATATGTATATATCTCGACTACACGCCTGTAACTAAGTTATCTCTATCCTTCATGTGTTCAATTGTATAAACAAATTGTTCTAAATATAAAAATTAGAGAGTAACTCTCTATTGAATAACCTACAATATTTCATAAATCTCAGCTCTTTATGGTCAGTTTTAATTATCACTTTAGCTCCCCGTTAATAAGTCTCAAATTTCCTTATGCCACATATAACAGCCCATATTTCTTGTTTAATAACCATCCATCTCAACTCAGCCCCCTTTGACGATTTACTACTATATCCCGAAATTCTTTTGTCAGTTCTCGTGCGTTTCGTATCAATGATATGCACTAACATTTTAATTTCAGCACAAACAAACAACATTTAGTTAAATCACAAGCCAACCCTGTTCTTCCAAATCTCAATTTGTAAGGATAATTTAATCATCTAAATGATTCAGACAAAGATCGAATTTCAGGTCCTAGAATTCTATTCATAGCCATGCAAACTTTCAACAGAAGTCGTTAAATCTTGCGGTAAAACATTATAATCATATGATTTACCGTTAAGCCAGTATCTCTTATATTGCTTTAAAATCTCTTCATAACTAACTCTTCCAACTTCATTTGAATTGAATAGGTATAATAATTCGCGAGACCTGATCTTCCGGACAGCAATTTACTATATTAAATTTATTTTTCACTCACGGAATTTATTTCTAATCCTTCATAAAAGTTATCCTCAGAATTATCTCCAGATAAATGTACAGCAAGTTCAATCAACTCATTACCCTGTATGCAAATCACATCCTGAATTTTTAAATTTAAATGAACATTAGTCCCATTAAGCGTTATTGTAAACTCAACTTTGGTAGGTTCCATTTTCAATATTACCTTATGTTTTTGAATCCTATCAAACCCCAATATTAATGATTTTATCAATTTTACAATTATTTAGAAAGTTGACTCTGATTCTCAATCCTTAAAAGCAAAACTATTAGCTTGTTGAATTTTAGAACTTCGCTAACCTACTGAGCCCCTAATCAGCAAGGATCTAACTGGAACTATAGTGATGTCTACGTAGACCTATGTACCTGTTTATAAAATCCTTATTAACACAATTTATATCACTCACAGTATCTATCCAACACCTAACGTCTTTCCCTCCATACATTCACTTACATCTCACACTTCACAACATCCTCATCAAATTCCATTTTTTTTCTTTTTATTATCAATTAAGCTAAAGAAAACCCATTCACACACTTTAAAAAGTCAATAATATCTATTGTTATAGCTACTTTAAATGTTAAACCTTACAACTTACAGCTCTTATTGACCCTAACCTTGTAATGAAGTAATTTCAACGTAACAATTAACCTTACTTATCTCTGCGCCTGCATAATGAAAACTTCTCTTAGGATGTAAGTCACATCTCTTCTCTCGAGTCATAGACTATCCGAAAGAAATAAACCTATTTTTGTTAATAATTCTTATCCCCTATTCCCAAGAATAGAACTAATCTCTTAGCATATAAAAGATATAGCAAATAAAAGAATATTATTTAATATTTATAAATAACCCATATAACTTTACCCTATTCCTTATGCAATCTAACACAACACTTAATCTTGGAATGTAAATACATTCTTATTTACATCCAAATTTAAATATAACAATCAAATTTACTACCGGCAATTTATAATCATAAGATTACCAAACAAGTTAAAGATCAAAGATCAGGTACGCCAGTGGGTCAATCTGGATATGATTAATTAAGTAATCAAAATATAAAACCATGAAAAGCATCACATTATTATTATAAATAATAATAGTGTAACAAAATTTGTTATTAAACATGTCATACATTAAGAAGGTGTGAACATTTATTTGGTTTATAGTTTATTAATATATATTAATATAAATTCATATAAGTTTGTTAACTCAAGACAATTTCAAAAGCAAAACATTAATATTTAGTTTAACAATTAAATTTTAATAGGGTCATTGTGAAAGATATTCCAAGCTAAATAAACCTTGTATTAATAGTAATAGCTGAAAAATAAAAATTCTGAAGAAAGCTCTGTGCACAGACACACTCCGAAGAGAGAGAGGTATTACAGCCCATTAATCCACATACAAAGGAACGGATACGACGATCATAATTTCAGGCAATATAGCCAAATCCAATTCCAGTGTCAATACAATAATACAAGGGCACCTCTCGTGTCAAGCACACACCAAAGAGCATATAATCATTCAGTATCCATATTCGAGGACAGCTGTCCTTGGTAATTTAAATAAAAATAAGGAATAAATCCTCAACCCACTTATAAAGGGTTATTAATAGTTATGATTGGTAATATCCAGTTACACCTGACGCAATCAGAAGATAACACAGTGCATCAACACACTCCGAAGAGCGAGACGTCATATATGCCAAATAAATAAACCACTTGCAAAGGAACGGGTACGACACATTTAGTCAAGAGCATTTGTTACCCCTCCGCTTCCAATGTCAAGGGAACAGAAAACAGGAACGCCTCGTGTTGAGCACACTCCGAAGAGCAAATAAAATATTGCATTGCGCCAGTGTAAACTTATGACGAATTTAAACTGTAATCAGTAATTGTTGCAGATCATAATTCATAATTAAGCTTGTTAAGCTACCATCAACTCAGCCAGGTTGGCAACATCATAATAGATTCAAACATATGAGTAGTTATAATAAGTTTCACAGTGTTGGTATAATCATTTTCGACATCAACATAGATGCACCCATAGTATATGGTAAATAAAGTTTGTAGTATGATCATTAACAATGGTATAGATAAAACCATAAAATATTGTATATAATTTGCATTAACACCATCAACATCCATCCAGACGTAACCATAACATATGGTAAATATAATTTGTAATAGCATCGGCATCCAACTTGATGCAACCATAAAATATGGTCAATATGATTTGTAATAGAATTGGCATCCAAATTGGTGCAACCATAAAATATGGTCAGTATAATTTATAATAGTATTGGCATCCAAATTGATGCAACCATAATATATGGTCAATATGATTTGTAACAGCATTGGCATTCAAATTGGTGCAACCATAACATATGGTAAATATAATTTGTAATAGCATTGGCATCCAACTTGATGCAACCATAAAATATGGTAATTATTATTTTTAATAGTATTGGCATCCAAATTGATGCAACCATAATATATGGTAAATATAATTTGTAATAGTATTGGCATCCACGTTGATGCAACCATAAAATATGGTAAATATAATTTGTAATAGTATCAGCATCCAATTCGATGCAACCAATTAATATGGTAAATATGATTTGTAAAGGCTATTGCATCCCATTTGGTGCAACCATAACATATGGTCAATATAATTTGTTATAGCATCGGCATCTAATTTGATGCAACCATAATATATGGTAATTATCATTTGTAGTAGTATTGGTATCCAATTCGATGCAACCATTAAATATGGTAAATATAATTTGTAATAGCATTGGTATCCAATTCGATGCAACCATTAAATATGGTAAATATAATTTGTAATAGCATTAGCATCCAATTCGATGCAACCATAACATATGGCAATTATAATTTGTAATACTGGCATCCAAATTGATGCAACCATAATATATGGTAAATATAAATTGCACTAGCATTGCCATCCAAATAGATGCAACCATAATATATGGTCAATATAATTTGTAATAGTATTGGCATCCAATTTGATGCAACCATGACATATGGTAAATATAATTTGTAATAGTATTGGCATCCAAATTGATGAAACCATAATATATGTAATTATAATTTGCAATAGCATTGGCATCCCAATTGATGCAACCATAAAATATGGTAAATATAATTTGCAGTAGTATTGGCATCCAACTTGATGCAACCATAATTTATGGTAAATATGATTTGTAAATAGCATTGGCATCCAAATTGGTGCAACCATAATATATGGTAATATGATTTGTAATTGTATTGGCATTCAAATTGATGCAACCATAACATATGGTAATTATAATTTGTAGTATTGATACCCAATTCGATGCAACCATTAAATATGGTAAATATAATTTGTAGTAGTATTGGCATCCAACATGATGCAACCAAAATATATGGTAAATATAATTTGTAGTAGTATTGGCATCCAACTTGATGCAACCATAACATATGGCAAATATAATTTGTAATAATACTGGCATCCAAATTGGTGCAACCATAAAATATGGTAAATATAATTTGTAATAGCATCAGCATCCAATTCGATGCAACCATTAAATATGGTAAATATAATTTGTAATAGCATCAGCATCCAAATTGATGCAACCATAACATATGGTAATTATAATTTGTAAAAGTATTGGCATTCAAATTGATGCAACCAAAATATATGGTCAATATAGTTTGTAACAGTATTGGCATCCAACTTGGTGCAACCATAATTTATGGTAAATATGATTTGTAATAGCATTGGCATTCAACTTGATGCAACCAAAGCATATATGGTAAATATGATTTGTAATAGTATAAGCATCCAAATTGGTGCAACCATAATATATGGTAAATAAAATTTGTAATAGCATCAGCATCCAATTTGATGCAACCATAATATATGGTTAATATAATTTGTAACAGTATTGTCATCCAATTTGATGCAACCATTATATATGGTCAATATAATTTGTAATAGTACCGGCATCCAACTTGGTGCAACCATAATATATGGTAAATATAATTTGTAACAGTATTGGCATCCAATTTGATGCAACCATGACAAATGGTAAATATTATTTGCAATACCAATACCAGAATCTGAACAGATGTGACCATACCTGATGGCAAATATAATAACTTGTAATTTTCAATTTCATCCGGAAAGACGTGACTGCATCACTGCACTTAAATATGAGTTGCAATACCATTATTAACATGATATGAATAATCATAACCATCAAATGGACCTAACATATATACATAGTAGCATCCATGTTGATGTCTATTAGTGGAATACCTTTCACATTTCCCTAAGATAATCGCTCGTGTCTTCAGTCAAGGCGCTTCATCACTACCACCATGGTCAATGACCATCAACTGGACGTTAATCAGTCGTAGACATCACCACAAAATTATTTGTAAAGAGGAAACTCGAATAACGATATAAATTGATATCATTAGCCATTCGAATTTTTGAAACTATGAGAAAAGCGACTTTCGTGCATATAATTATATAGCACATAATATTGAGTGTTTATTAAAACAACAGAAGAATTTAATCAATTGAATTGAATTAAAAGGGAAAAGCAATATTTATTACATCTTTATAAAACATTTTGGAAAGTATGTACTTATGTACATACATATTTCTTAAATTATTAAATAACTTCAAATTACTTAAACACGATTGATAGTCCAGATCATAACCATTTAGGTAGAGTACAGCACTCAAGACTCCAGCATTACACATGCTGTTGGCAGCGACCAAAAACTTCGTCATCGTTTCAACGGCTTGACTTAGCCATATATAGACGATGTACAGTCTTTAGCAACGCCATAATCCGACACAGCAATTATCTTTATATTCTATGATGACCTATTCGCCTTTTCAGTTTAAGTTCACCGTATCACTATCACCACGGTCAATAACATCCAAATAGATATAGTCTAGTTGCAGGCAAACACCTACAAATAAGCTCATGTAAGTGTCGTACTTGAACTATCCACAATCACAGTGGCCGTCATAACCATTTAGATAGAGTCCAGTGCCCAATAAACTCCAGTACACATATGACTGTTGGCAGCGACCAAAAACTTCATCACTGTTTCAACGGCTTTGTCTAGCCATATATAGACAGAGTCCAGCTCTCAGCAACGCCATGATCCAAAGCGGCCAAGGGCAACAAAAAGGAACAAAACATATTAGGATATTATTAACCCTATCCAGCTGTTGCCAAACGAATGAAGTTCCACTAAACAATTAAGTCAGCTCCACACTCCAATCCACTGTTTATGTCAACCTTGTTTCCAATGTTGTGCCAGAGGTCACAAGGTCTTAGTATGACGCGACGCGGAGACATATCTTGTACTAAGGACCACTATTTTGTTATTTCACACATAAATCCCAACTCTTTCTTCTAAGTGAGCTCGAGACTTATTGTCACACTAGAAATATCAGCATAGTGAAATCACTAAATGAGCATGATTCGCATAAAGCACACTTCCTGCTTCGAAAGTGAACTATAGTGAAAACCAACTCAGTAAAGTCACCACTCTGGTACCTCATATATACATCCCAGCTCTTTCTTCTCAGTGAGCTCAAGATCTATTTGTAACATAGAAACACCAAAACAGTAAAAATCCTTGAACTGGTACATAGGACAAAAAATCTTAACATTACTTTTAAGTAAGTTCAAAACCCATTAGTTATTTAAAAAAAATAAGACCCGATTAAATAAATAAAATTTCCCCCTCCAATTTACGATGATTAATCCTCTTAAAGTATCAGTCATTGGTTTCCAAGATATACTCATTTGGTTCGAAATTGGATCTCTACGGATCATCAAATCCAATTCTAAGAATAAATTCCAAATTCTTATTAATAATCAAATTAAGTTTGTTACCTATACCTATACAGTAGATTTAAGAACGAAGTCGACTGAAATGCCTAGTTATTCATAACCTATAACCCAACTGGGTTCTCCTCTTTTTTTTTCCTCGAAGTTTCATCCACTCGGCAACAGTATATGTATATTTTAAATTCAGATGAGACTATTAAAACTGTTTCCAATTTTATTAAATTTTCCTCTGTTCACCTTCTTAACAAAAAAAAAAAAATCATGTTATTCATCGGCTCTAAGTAGCCCTAATTGCCCACTAACATACCCTGTCATTTTAAATTATTATTGCCTATGAAAATATATTAATAAAAGTGTAAATATGTGTGTCATTTGCATAGGACTCTAACCGTACACATTTCATACTATTTTAACATAGATTCCCCCTTTTCCAGAATATTTCTAAACTATGAACATATTGTCGTAGTATTGTATATATAAGTTTTATATAAAAAAAGGTCAAAATTAAATCAAAGAAAAACTAAAATAAAAAACTATTTATTACTTGCAGAATTTCTATAAATTCTCAAAATTCTTTCAATAACGACAAGTAAAGTTTCGTAACACAATAACCAACCACCCTTTCCCCCTTAAAGTGAAGACTTTACAAAAATTTACATTCTAAAACCCCCCTCTAACTGTAAATGTACCTGTATGGTATTAATTCACCTGATAACGTTAAATAAAATTCTATAATTATCTTTGTATTATTTACTTAGGGAAACATTTGTACACACCACATAACCATGTATACGTAAAATAAGTAAAAGAATAGTTTCTTAGTTAGTCTTTAACCTCTATTTACCCTTTAACTGATATCACATGACTTACGAACACACACACACACACATAACTTCCTAAAATCAATACATACTACTTAGAATCCAATGTCCTAAATGTAACTATTTCTCGTAACAAATTTTAGCCGAACGATGTCCTCACCTCAGTACTTTCCAACCTAAGGGTCGCTGTTCATAAAACCTTAAGAACGCCTGCCCAACTCATTCAACCTGTACAGTATTATTGTTATTAAAGTCACTAAAATGTCTACTTAAAAAATAAATTATTTCGTATTAGTTTTTATCAAATCTTTGTTTTCTTAATTTCAAACACTTCCCTGCCAATAACCGGCCAAACTCATTTTAATGACCTTCCATCCATTTCACAACAACAAAATGTAGGCTTTTACAAGCCTATTTTAGTCCTATAACCTATCCTGGTCACGGCACCAAAATGTAGAAACCCCCCCCTTACAAAAAAAAATAATACGTCCTATGGCGTCTAATGGGGTGATTAGGACCGCTACATTGAGAACCTAAGTCTACATGCAGCACTCCAGACATATAATACCTAATAGTATTCATATTTGGCAATGATCGTCTAATGGCGTGATAAGGACCGCTACATTGTGCACCTAAGTAACCCTGATTCTAAGAAGGTATGAGTTTAGTCAGTCACTAGCATGGCGAGTGAACTTTGATTTTAAGATTAAATTCTACATAATATAACTATCTAAGCCCTAACCATTTATATTAACTAACTTGTCGCACACGAGTGATGTACCAAACTAAGATAGCTATTATAATACGTCCTGATAATGATTTAAATTATCGTCACACTGACCTTGAATAAGTGGATTTCTAACACAATAACCTTCCTCATAACTACCCTTATTTACTTTCAATTAATAGCTATTTAAATCCTGTCAAAGAGTAAGCCTTTCATAATTTAGTTTCTATTACTTTATTTATTTATTTAACCTTACAATATGCCAGTAAAACGAACATAAGAAATTAAAATTTCCTTTACAGTTCGCGACAATAAACAAAAAGCAAATGTCTGTAGTGTCGGGATCGAACCGCGGCCCTTCGTATGCTTATCAAACGTTATAACCACTACACCAATTGGTCGATAAATGATCGATTGAATTTAACTTTGTTTGCTGTAAAGGTGGTAAACAACCATACGGCCCTATAATAAGATATTTTACACAAGATACTATTTAGTCTTCATGGTAGTTCTTCTTACAAACCAAAATCTCTTAGTAAACGTGGAATTTTCAGTATTTAGACATCTTCAGATAACAGTGAATAATTCCGTTCTTTGTGTAGGTACAAGAACTTATAAAGGAGACACCATGTGCAACCTTTCTCTTACGAATTTGAGATATTAAGATAATATAAATAAATATGGAACAAATTGCGAATAACGTAAAGATTAAATATAGTTTCTTTTAATAATTTGTCATAGTCAATTAAAATAATTATGACGACAGAACGTCAATTTACATGGGTAGGTAACCCGTCTTAGTAGGTACTTTCCTACTATTCAGTCAGTAATGAAACCATTGCTCACTCAAAAATCTAACACTTTAGTCAGATCAACAATAGGCATTTTGAGTGATTAGAACCTTCGCGTTTCGCCGGTAGGTCGGGGTCCCCCCCCGGCTCATCAGTTATTAAGGGGGGCCCTACCTGGATAATAATACGCATTGACAATAGAATTTTCTACGAAGAAGAAATGGACAGACCCTAGACCAGCTAATGTCACCTTAACCAAATCCATGTTTAGGTAATTTGTTCGGTCAAAGTTTGACTTATGTCGTACCCAGGTTCAGTCATTGTCTCAGTAAGATTACCGTAAATGTTTTTCTTTCTTTTTATATCAAAAGAAGAAAGCAATTCTAAAATATATATATTTTTTTTATTATAATTGTTTTGGCATAACTTAATTGTTACATTTTAAAAATAGACGTAGTAAAATATAAAGAAGTAAATTCAAAAATCTAAAGATATATAATTCTTATTCTATTCGTCTCCACAATGAGTGATTTATTTAATAATAAAACAAACTTCCCAAAATAAAGGAGTAATCTGTATCCCGACAACTTATCACTCATTACTTTGACGAAAACTAATCCGGACCAATTAATGCTAACAATTTAGATAGGTAAGTATTGAATAGGTATCTCATACAACTACCTACTAGACACCCCAAAATTAAAATTTCTTCTTTATCATTTATATCCTCTGATCCGGATTAGAACTCATAAAATTTAAACTACCTCTTTAACTTTCTTGGAGTAGGGTGGAGCTGAGCTAGTAGGACCTAAAAGTAAACCAGCTCTACTCACACCCTAGTACTCGAGCTTCGCCGTCACACGAAGACCTGCTCTACTTATTTACTACCCATTCCTGATCTAATACTGATATTAAAAATGGAGAGATCTTACTATAACCGCGACATCCCTAGGTCTGTTGACGAAGCGTTATCATCAAAGGGTTGTGACCTTACAGTCCCATTAACTACTTTCGAAAGAAACACTTACCTTATACATATTTGTCATAAAACACCCGTACAGTAGGTTATAATTCTATAAAGAAAAATCTTTACTCAATCTGTAAAGTTTAGTGCCCTTGCCAATCAAAATCACTAATTACATCGTACAAATAGGTAATTCACAGTTATCACTGTTAGGTAAAATTCGAGAATAATAATTAAACCCGGCGCCATTTTCTTAAAATCGTCTACCAAGGCATGTATTTTGTTTGTATTTTATTATGCACATTTAATTAAATTTTTAAGTAATTTAGGTAGTTATCTATTAAATTTAATGATTACTTAACATTCTTAAAATGCGATAGTAGAACTCTAGATATCCTATGTACGGTTTGCCACAACATCAGTATATGATTTGTGTACCTAAACCATCAGCACATAACCTGTCTCTCATCTCTTGGTATATGTACCTTTTCAAAATTTACAATTTTCACATACGAAACATATTTTGGGATCACACCAGAAAAGTAAAACAATGGTTATAATTAACAGTATACCTACCGAACAACAATTCATATAGAAACTCTTCAAATGAATTTCTAGATAAACAGCTGTACTCAGAAGGAATTTTAATGCTTTAATTATTTCCTCTGAGAAATAAAACTAATCTACTCACTCAGGAAAATTATCGATGGACGGGAAGACGCCGACAGCGACGAGACACCAAAAATCTGTCACACGGGTACACGGTTCGATGTTAATTCAATGTAAATAACCACTTAAAGTTTTATTATTTATTCACATTTGCACTTTGTAATTGCAAACACTATTTACTAAGAAAAACGCGGAAAGCACAGTATTTTACCGATATTTGTCAAAACTCTTTTTAAGAATGCGGGAGGTGGGACGCTTCCCGTATTACTCGACTCAAAGAAAAGGCGGGAAACACAGCATTATGCAAAATGCGCGCGTCACTCACGAATTTTGAATTTCGAATGGGAGAGAGAGGACTCTGTCACGACAGTCTCCAGCGCCGTGGCGCCAAAATCAAGCGAGCGAACAATTTCTTTTTTTTTTTTATCTCTTTTACACGCACTAATTAGGAGATATCCCTATTTCCCGTATTTTTTTATTTCGTCTTCAAAGAGGTTTTGTGACGTCATCGCATGGCATGGTCACATGACGATCATTCGATTTACACCGCGAGTCGTACTGTTTTAAGCTACTTTACCATTAATCGAAACAAAATCTACGATAGACATATATCTAATGCAGCGCCGTAATGCGCGCAGTAATTTTACCGCGCAATTATTTCGAACCCCAATTTATGTTTATCTATTTCTAATGTTTGACTATCTTATTTTTGTATATCCAACAGATAATTAGACCTATAGCTACTTCTCTATGAATACATTAGGTATTCAATTTTAAATCGCACATAATGGTACGCTATTTATGTAGTTAGACATAATTTTGTTCTAGGGTAGACTGGAGTACACTACACCAGCCACTGCCGGCTTCCCTTCTCAGGTATAATTAACTGCATAAGTATGAAATTTCTGCAAACTTATATTACACTTTCACACACACAAGATGTAGTCGTTTTTTCGTTGAATATGAAACAAATATTAAACGGGTCGTCCGCCATACAAGCACCCGATCCGGTCGCGTGAATGTGCGCGACTCACACACTTAGAAAATTGATTGTAATGCAAAATAATTCAAAACGTTTGCTTTTTATAACTGTATTTTGTTGCCCAAAAGTCAGAAGAAATAGTATATATTTCAAAGTGGTTATAGTTTTGGTATTATTCCTAGAGGATGAAAATTTGGTTAAAATCAGGTTCCTAAAATATTTTTTTGAGGAGTTGTATAAATTTATTTTATATTTCTCCGTTTTTTTATTTTTTCAAATTCCCGAAATTCGCCGTTTATACATAATTTCAGTTGAAAATTGACTCTGACCGTAAAATTGACTCTGACCGTAAAATCTTAAAAACATGAGTCCAAATAAGCTTTTTCTTAGATACATAATTTTTTTTTTAATTTTTTAGTATAAAAATTCTAGATAAATGCTGTAAAAAAATAAGTGTACATAAAATTATTGCTATTTACGTGTAATTTAAGTTAAAAAAACCTTAAATTTCTGTTTTTTACTTATAACCTCATTAACTTATTTAAAAAGTTAATTGGGTTCCCTAATAAATATCGAGATCTACGACAAGTAATCTAATTTATAAGCATTTTCATTATGTGATTATTGATGATTTATTTCTGATTTCTTTTAAATTCTGTTCGATTTTTCTTCTTTATTATGTGTTATATTTTTTAATTTCTGTTTTTTCTGTATAAAGTAGTTGATAATAAACATACCATTACAATAATTATCCTAGTAGAGACTTATTCATCAGTTTCGTTGCTAAACGTAGACCTAAAAAAGAGAGTACACATATATACCTTTAAAATGGCAAACAACCAAAGATATGTTGAGCAGTTACCGTGACCTAGGGACGCTTGAACGCCAGGGGAATCGCTTCTCCTTCTTGAAAAACCCCATACTATAGTCGCTTAGGAAAACTTCGACAGAAACGTAATTTCACAACCTTGGCGTTCACTTACAATGTCAAATATGAGAAATATAACAATCTTGTGTTAAGACAAACTACTCAGACAAATGCAGTATCAATTAGGCTGGTTTTACCAACTAACTTCGACGTTAAACAGCCGCCAAAAATGGGAGATTGTTTGAAAATTTGCATAGTCAGCTATTTTTAAACATAACCTCCCCGTCAAGCTTAGCAAACCACTAGGTGGTTAACTTTAAAATAGCTGACGATAGAAATATCCATACAATCTCCAATTTTTGGCGACTGGTTAACGTCAAAGTTAGCAACTCAACCTTGAAATTTCATTTAAACTTATTGACATAATGCCGATGGGGTATCTTTTTTTATCCACATCGTACCAGCCTGAGCCGTTAGCAGACAGCAGCGCACCACGACCATGACAAGTTCGTGCCGAGTCTATAGACCACTATCCAGTAATCCACCGATTGAAATGCGACTTGCGATTCGAGCTCAGAATACAGTTTTTATGTTTACCAAATTACCTATAGTACTAACTACCGCAATACTTAAACTCAATCAGCAACAAGAAACGCTCGGCCCGAGTCATTAAGGTCGCTGACCACGTCAGAGCGGGTATACTTGTGGGTACAGGGTACCCGATCAACAAAATTTCGCAATTGGTTTGCGACAGAGCACGTGCCTGTACTAACTGCGCCCACGCCGCTTTCAGATACGCCTGGCCTTATAGTAAACAATGGTAGCACTGCAGGGTTCGTGATCTATATATTGAACAATCTAGACCTAGTAACTGGAACGACGTTTAAAAGTTAGGGTCTCTTTTGGGTATGACTTTATTCAGTGCCGCAAATCGTAAATTTAGAATAAAAGTGTTAAATTGTTTTCAAAAGAGAATTTTTTGAAAGCAAAAGAAGAGAAAGAGACGTTTCTAAAAAATATAATTTAGGAAATTCCAGGAGAATATCCAGCACTTCCTTCAGTTGTCCGTTACGCAAACTCAAATAAATGTTGGCTATACCTAGTTACGCCTAAAAGTAATTTAAAAGAACCATTCTACAACAGACAAACAGAATTACATGATAATAGTCAATTTGAGGTTAAGAAGGAATGCTTCGTATGTCTGTGTAATGACTAAGGCAATGATAATGAGTTTTGTGGGTAAATTTAGTGCTTTCACAAGCAAGTTAGGCAAAAGAGGTACCGACCTCAATCTAACCTTAACTATTTTAAATATTATGCATTTGAGTGCAGGTATGTTTATTTATTATTTTCTGCGTCGCCTGGAAAATTCCATGACGCGTGACATTTACGCTATTTTTATATATACCATGATGATTGGACGATTGTGTCCGCCAGCATATCTACCTACTAAACGAAAGATTTTAGCAATATAAATTTGGTTAGTATATAATATCTCAAAAGCCTTCAGTACGAATAAAAGGACAAATTGTGAAATCAGAATGGTAATCAACCTACCATCTCAGAATGCTAATCAAAATTCCAAATAAGGATTGTAATCCAAGCGGATCCATGTAAACGAATGAAAATTGAAATGTCAATTTGTGCATAAGTCAAATTTTGATTCATAGCGGAGAATTCGCTGCATCACAAATTCGCCTGAAATCAATGTAAACTTTTATTTGGTGACAAAATGGTCTCACAGGCCCGAACGGTGTCAGAGGAACGTTATTTCTACTCTTTCTTCGCGCTTCTTTTGTTTAAGAGCCTGAATAGCTTGGACTTTATTTTCGTCCACCATAGACAGAAAAAGCTGCATCGGAAAGGCCTAAATCAGTAAGTTACATAGATGTAAAGTTTGCAAGCGGCCTCCCAGACCCTCTGTCACCACTTATTTTTTATTTTGCTGTATTGTTTCTTTCGTATTTCTAGAGCTTTTACTTACGATTAATAAAAAGAAAAAAGAAGAAAGAAGAAGCGTAGGGAGTCAGGAGCCAGGAATGTAGTGCCAGACACTAGTGAACGGTGTTCAAGAGTCGCGAATCAACTGCGATCAACGCGAGCGAGTATTCTGGGTTCTGATTTACCACCTGAACCACGAAACCCCGAGATCAGACCAAAAACACTAAAAACCAGTGCAGTTGTCCTCCTTAGTTGACTCGCAAATCTAGTTACAATGTTATTCGTGTGAAGAACACGTGAGCTTGCAGTGTCCAAAACAATGAGGCCCTGACTGCATTGGCATTTGGTATTGAAAAAAATTTCAAAATTTGAACATTGCCAGTTTCGTGAAATATCACTTTTGATTAGAGCATTATTTTTTTTTTATTGATTCGTATCTTAACTTAATAAAAAAATATGGTTTCATTAATTTAAATTTTGTAGTTAGTAGTTAGTTAATAGTAGAGACTTTATATTTGGAGTATACTAGTATGCTTTGTTTTATCCTTTATCATGTTATAAAACTGTTTTTAAACACTACCGTAGCGCGGTAAGCTACCATATCTATTTTCTATGGTAAAGACCAGGAGACTGCAGTGGCTTATCAGACCGCTCGTCATCAGTTAGTTACGTTACACAAAAACCATGCCACAAGTCAAAGGTTAAAAAAAACATCAGCACAGATATAAAATCCTACGTAAACCAGATAGTTCACGCCCTACAAAATCTGCCATTAAAAATTTACCGATTAAATAGCCTACTATCTTACACAAAATGTCCCTAAACGTTCAAGTTTCTTGTCGCTGTGCATGGCAATTACTAAGTGGGTCAAAATACTTTTTGAGGCCTATAAAAACGTCTCTTGTAAATTCTAACGAATAATTTTTTACTTAATTTTTTGGATAATCTTCAAAAAACAAATCATTTTCAAAATCAGAATGACATACTATATCTACAAAGTTTTTATAATTTTTTATCTTTATTTTAGGCACTAAAAAGTATTTTGGCCCAGGTACGTTTAGTTTGCGACGAATTGGGTTGTCCAGGGCCCAACATTCGACAGGTTATTAGCGCAGATATGGTCAAGTAAAGTAATTTAGATATAAGGCAAATTCATAAATATTGCAACTCCGCACAAGCACAAGTATAGCACTGGTGAATGTTGACAGACACTTTAAATGGAAACACATTAACGTGTGCCACTTTAAAAATGTATTTTCAAGAATTGTGTACGGCAATTTAAATTATTATAAACTGTTCTATTTGAACAGCAATGTAACTAAATACAATAATAATCATCAATAAAAACAGTGTTACAATAACATAACATTGCCAAAGAACAGGAAATACGTAAGTAAGCAAATTGAATGCATGCTGAGCCATAGATTTATAGAGGTTTGTAGACATTTCATAATAATGTTTTGTTTAACACTCATATTAGTTAATGTGCCTAAAAAAACCTGTCAAGTGCGTCTCGTACACGCATTAAGGTTCCGTAGAATAAAAATATGAACTATTGCAAATATTGTTTTTTTTTTTAATTAGGTTTCTTTGGAAGTATTAATCTCTCTATAATCGTGATTTTTAGGGTTTCGTACCCAAAGGGTACAAAACGGACCCTATTACTAAGACTTCGCTGTCGGTCCGTCTGTACGTCTTTCACCAGGCTGTATCTCATGAACCGTGATAGTAAGACAGTTGAAACACAGATCACAGATGATGTATTCCTGTTGCCACTAAAGCAACAAATGCTAAAAAACGGAATAAAAAAAAATTTCAAAGGTCTCCCATACAACAAAAGTGATTTTTTTGCTCGATATTAATAACGGCGACAAGAAGACGCTTGAAATATTCACAGAATATTAAGTTATATATTTACTTTAAAAATAAATGATTAATTAAAAAATTAGTACAATTTTGAACCGTGTTTCTTACCAAGAGGATACACATAATGTCCAATGGCGACGCTAGTTACCTGCTATAGGGCTTTCTATAAGAACCTTGAATGTATGTTTGAAACCCTATCCGACGATGCCCTACACAAGGCTTTGACCCCTCCACAGGAAAAAACAAACACAAGGACCTGGCGAGTTTATGAGTGTACGTTTTTTGCCATTTGACTACGGCCATCGGAAATGGCGTTTCAAAACAAGTTAAATCGGAAAAACTGTTAAAAATAGTACTCCAAACAGCCACAAGTACACGGGACGGGAACAAATTTAAATTTTTTTTAATAACTGATAGTCTTCTACAAATCGTCATTTAAATTTTCAAATTCAATCATTAAAATCTTGGAATTAACCTATCTTGGGTTACTTACCCAACATTTCATATTATAGGTGTATAATATTAATGGGAAAGCAAGTTTATCGTTAATGTGTTTAACATTTAGAAGTAAATGTTTACACGCCCGTTTAAATAAAAAGTTACAATTAAAGTTATTGACATATATTAATAACATAAACTAGGTATTATTAATGCCAAGAAAATAAATTATAGGCTTAAGAATTGCATATCCCTTTTGACTCCCTCACAGCCTAGTTGGAAGTGTGGCCAACTGCTGTGCAGAGGGTGTGGGTTCGATTCCCGCACTGGACTAACAATTATGTCATAATATAAACATTTCTGTTTGTCTTGAGTCTTGGTGTATTTATGTATGGTATGTATGTATTAACAATAAAAAAGTAATATTTATATATTTGTATCCGTTGAACGGTACCCATAACACAAGCTTTGCTTACTTTGGGGTTGGACGGCGTTGTGTGTAAGTCCAAAAATATTTATTTATTTATTTATCGCACTGGACAAACATTTATGTCATAATATAAAAAATTGTGTTTGTCTTGAGTCTGGGTGTATTAATGTATGATATGTATGTATTTACAAAAAAATGTAATATTTATGTATTTGTATCCGTTGTCTGGTACCCATACCACCAGCTTGCCTACTTGCAACAAGCAAGGGTTTTTGGGTCTAAAAAACGTTTCATTAGTGAAACTAAAAGAGCAAATTTAATGTTCTACAACTTTGTAATAAAAATTCGTACATAAGTTACTCTGCGTGACAGGAAAATTAAATATCAATGAGTCAAAAAAGATTCGCTTCTTGAAGCTCTTCTTATATATTTACTTAACAAGAACACGATATAAAAATTATTAAAAACCTTTTAATAACTTTTATATCGTGTTCTTGTTATAATAAATTGTCATAGCTTTTGTAAATCATTATAATAAATACATTGTTTTTGTAAATCATTATAATAAATAAAATAAACAGTTTTTTGCAACTTTTATACTGCGGTTTCTATAAGTATATATATAGTTCCAAGAAGCGAAACATTTTTTGTGATTTTATTATATTATTATGCTGTTTTCAATGGAGGCAGAATTTCAAAAAATATAAAAATAAATAAACAAATACCTATTTTTTTTATTAAATGAACTTTAAAGAACTTGCAAAACGCCACAAACTTTCGAGTCTACGCCTCAGAGTATTCCAATGACATACCAAAATACTTTAGAATACTTTCCAAATAGAAAGTGGATATCGACTGGATTAAATATATATCGTAGTCTTAAGTTTATTACGCAAAACAATTAAAAAATTTGTTTAATATATAGTAGTGGCCATTTTGTTTCAGCATTAATTTTTTTTTTTTATATTAATCATATTTATGGAAAAAAATAACCCATTTTCGACAAGGATTCAAAATTAAAACAAAAGAGACTACTTAGTCTCTTATCGAATTGCCTCCTATCATTCTAAATCGTTGTACTCCACACCGAACATAACCTGTGGTCTTGTAGACACAATCTTTTCATCTCGACCTGCCTATAATGTAGAGTAGACAAATCTCAAACGACACATGTCTGCGAAGAGACAAAACCGGCCGTATTATTACAAAACGACATACCAGTGCCCTAATCCGTGTAGGACACGTCTCGCACACAAATGACTGCTCTAATTCACTCTGGTTTCGCAAAGATAATGTTATGCGACCGCGGCTCTGACATTCGCTACCACGTCCATTACCATGCCCCGTGGACAGCTGTCTTTGTGACAAAAAAGGCTACGTGACCTAGTTGCTATGTCGTTTAAACGTAGGAAAAAGAACACCATTTACGTAAACATTTGACCATTTGCAGTAAACAAGTTTTATATCAAAGCCATGATCAAATCCGACAGACACTAGGTATAGGTCCTCCCTTGGATTTCAGAACGAAAAGTTCTATGCAGGTTCCAATATGAATCCTGCGACTTCCAGTCTCTCATCTCATCTCAAGCCAAAGCATTTCCTTTACAACTAGACATATTTCCTGATCAGCGGCGCAGCTGTACAGTCGATCACAAGAATAGTAATAAGTTTATAAGAGGAGACAACTATAGCGCATGCGTTGTCGCCTTACTACGCCCTGCCCCTCTGCGTAAGGGACCTATAAACACCCTTAAACAAAAAACTAAAATAACAAAATAAGAAGTCAATGACAACAAATCAAACACTTAACAATAACTCCAAAAACACGACAAGAAACTCAATACACGAAACAAAGAAGATTGCATACAACTATATGCAAGGCATAGAGAATTCATGCTCTCGCATCATACTTTTACGTTCTAATTAGGCTGGAATTTTTGGCGCGTATTTCCTAGACTTTTGTTTCTATAAAATTCACCTAGGCAAAGGAAACCATACTATACAGCCAAGTTTGAAGTTTAATTTAAATCTATCTTTGAAAATAGGCTTCAAGGTGACTCTTTAAAGAGATGGTACTTTTGCGCTTTGTAGTACTAATCAATGATAGCACCTACGGATATTCAGCTTAGAAACTTAATGACAATTTTGGTTCGACAATTTTTTGTTTGAAATCACCTCTTCAAAATTATTAAATTAAGATTATTATCAAATGATTTTATTTTATATATGATTTAGTAGACCAACAAGGTGGCAAAAAACCTACGGTCCGCCTCAATGTATGTATATATGTACTAGCTGACCGGGCAGACGTTGTCCTGCATGATACCGACTGCAGCGCCATCTGCCGGGCTGATTTGTGAAACTAAACCATCCAGGGTACCACCCAAACGCATACAGAAAAAAAAACATTCAAATCAGTCCAGCCGTTTAGGAGGAGTACAATGACATACACGTACAGTAGAAATAAATATATAAAGATAAAATATAGTTTATGTTATATATATGTTACGACTGAAAGCTGAGATGCATTTACACCTAGGTGATGCCAACTGAAAGTAGGTAAGGTTAGGGTTGTATTATGTAGTTAACACCTAGTTCTAGCCAGCTAAACATAGTTGTCGCCGCATTCGGCCTTTACCCGTAACATACATATACATCTATATAATATAAAAGAACAGGGTATGACTGGTTCATCAACACCGAACCGAAACTACTAAAGCCGAAATACTAAAATTTTGAACATAGATTTCTTTTATAACTTAATGCTCCACTAAGAAAGGATTTTGCGAAATTTGTTCCCCAAAGGGGTAAAAAAGGGGTTAGAAGTTTGTATGAACTGTTTTTGAGTTTTGAATGAAACACCATGCGTGAAAATTGAAATCTTCAAACGTCACCGTACCCATCCTATCTAAAAAAGAATAAAGTTAATTCAAATAACATTAACTGTGACTCACTTTATATAAATCAGCAAAGCGAAATGACCGCAACAATTGGATCAACTAATATGAAACCATCAGTCATTGTTCCATTAATTGGTGTTGGCCATCAGTTCGCAAGACCACCTGTCTGACGCTCACTTCACTTCCTATTGGAAAATCATTATAATACTACAGATCGATCTAAACTGTTACATCATCGATTATTATCTGTGTGAAATCTATAACTGATGGTTTATTTTATATTATGTAACTTTATCTGATTATTTTCTGTACTTACAACAGCATAGGTATGGTTTAATTGTTTAGTTTACGCCAGAGCGTCTACAAAAGAATTAACGTACGAATTACTAAGAATTTTGGTAGTTGAATGTACTCGAAGCCTTCGTAGACGATCTTAGAACTTTGGGAAAACTTTGGAGTTTAAACTTATACAATTTAGGTCAGTTTCTAAAATTAGCAACAAAATATTATATACCTAGGTATAATATAGGTACAATAGGAGATTATAGGTACAAAACTATATTTTTACGGCGAGGGCGCTATTTTGAATCCAGAGTGGAGCTCAAGAGTAGAATCCATAACGAGGTATCCTTTTGTAGAATCTTGAGCACAGCGAGAGATTCAAGGCACTCTACGAGGTAAAATAATTTTGCGACTGAGTGATACACTGTACTTTTTAACACCCTTTACGAGAAAGAGATAAGTGTAACTTATAAATAAGATAAGTCATGTATTTATTTTATTACCGCCACTTAAGGAAAACGCGCTATTATTTCATTAAAGTATCATCATAAATACGAATTTAAGTAAACAATCACAAAGGCGGAATACATTTCACGCGGTTTTTCATTTTTTCACATTTTTTTTATTTGGTCCACGGGTTGCCAGCCAGTTTTATTACACTAGATGTTAGTGTAGATAGTAGATGTAATTACTTGTTCATACAATGTTCTTGATCGATCTCTATTATCCACATTCCAAATTCAAATCATTTTGCGTCCCTAGGGATTCAAAGTGCAACTTTAATCCCTGTTTACGAGGAATCAACCAGCTCTTTTGAATAGATGTGATAAAAAACCATAGAAATGATTCAATTAATACTTGACATTTCAAAATAAACCACAAACGAGTTGTCGAGCGTGTCGCTTTATTCTTTATTATGTAGATATACCTGTTTTACTAAATACGTATTATAGTGAAGATAAATTTGTATAGGAAATAACATACGTAAGAAATTAATAAAAGTGTTAAATACTCACATTAGCGCTCGCAATTTGTCATCTCATCATCGTTGCTTATAAATTAGGGGCAATGTCGTAGGCACATGCCGAAATTCAGAACTTTCGTAAAATATCTAGGTTCTTCCTGAGAGCAAATAGGTACGAGTAAGCAGCTTTTTAGTTTTCAAAGGGTGCATAGCAGCTAACTAGCGCTACCAATAGATATTTCTAATTCTCTCTTCAAAGAAATCGTATTTCGAGAATTCAAATGTTGAAAATATTGAAACTAGTTAAGTTATAAGTTATTTTATGGAATATATCTGAGTTTTAGTAGGCATTTTTGCTTACATTGGCTATTTTTATCAGAAATGCCAACTATAATTCACAGATTCAACAAACAATAAAAAAAGTTCTAGAAATAGCCGAAGTCAAATCTTATATTTTCATCCTTTAGATTTTTGTAATTCGCTTCAAAGAGAAAATTAGAAATATCTAATGGCGGCGCTAATTGCTGCTATATAGCCCTTAACACCAACTCCCGAATTCTCGAAGCTCAATTGACTTTTGCGCCACTGTAAACCTATTTGGTCTCGTTTATTCGGGAATGCACTAAGTTACGGCATGTGTCTACGAGATGTAGAATCTCTAACGACATTTTGCGCTCGCGCATTGTGAAAGCGACCACCTGTAAGACAATAGAAGGTAGAACTATGCCGACGTCTGACTTTATTGTTCTTAGCAACCTTAATAAACAAAGGTTTCTTAATAGGATACTCACTCGTAAACATAATTAAAGTAATAAAAATCAAAATAACATTATTAAGCGAGCACCAAATAATTTGATGATTCACCAAATGAATGATAATTTTTTAAGCGGCAAAACAAGTGAAATTAACCAAAATTCATCCAGATGTTATCGTCGAAACGACTACTTCCAAGCGTAGGACTGGGAAAAAGTACCACTACATTTGTAAGACTACTTGGCCATTTCATTGTACACATTACATTACAAGATAAGGTGAAGCTGGCGTCCAAAAAACTTGGTGTACTCAACAGAGCGAAGCAGTACTTCACGTCGGGGCAAAGGTTGTTACTTTACAAGTCGCAGGTTCGGCCCCATATGGAGTACTGCTGCCATCTCTGGGCAGGTGCACCCGGATACCAGCTTGGCCCTTTTGACTCGGTTCAACGACGGGCTGTGAGAATTGTCGACGATTCCAAACTCACTTGCGGTATCGAGCCCTTAAGTCTGAGGAGAGACTTTGCCTCACTGTGTGTGTTCTACCGCTTGTACAATGGGTTGTGTTCTGAGGAATTGTTCGAAATGATGCCCACGGCTTTTCTACCATCGCACCGCTCGCCATCGGCAGGGAATTCATGCTCACACTTTAGAACCTAAATGGTCGCGTACAGTGCGGTTTCAGAGAAACTTCCTCCCGCGAACGCTTAAGTTGTGGAATGAGCTCCCTGCCAAGGTTTTCTGCAAGGACTACAGTATGGAGTTCTTCAAGAAAGAAGTTATTAGATTTCTGAAGGGTCGGCAACGCGCAAGTGATACCCCTGGTGTTGCGTCCATAGGCTACGGTGACCGCTTACCATCAGGCGGGCCGTAAGCTTGTTTGCCACCTTATATACCTTACCTTATACCTTATACCGTGGTATTAAAAAAAAAAAAAACACATATTTACTAAGCTGCATACAGAAAAACAGCTGGTTATTAATAATTTTTGTGACCCCGTGATTTGGACATATTCGGAGCAAAGGACGTTCTAGTCAAACCATCCATTTTGTAAGACAATTGTTATTCCGAGTTGTTGTCCAATTATCTTAAAATTTCAATAAAAAACTTACTGTTAGTCAGACAACTTTACCATCACACCAAATTGACATGTTATACACCCGCGCACTTCATTAGCTACCTCTATTGCGTAGTTATTTGTTGTCCAACAACAGTGGTCGGCTTTTACTGCGTGCAATCTAAATTGTCCAGTTTTTTACACAACACCTAGGTTTTGCACGAAGCAAAAAAGTGGTAATAGAGCACCTAAGTTAAATCTATAAACAAACATAGCATATTAAAAAAAAATATATTCGGACGTCATAAGAATCGAAAGTTATAAAGTAGGCTCTTTATAATTCGATTTTCTTAAACCTAAAACTGTATACGACTTGGCCTTATCGGAAACTGTTCGTATTTCTTACTTCTTGATAAATTACGTACGAATATTTCACTAAAATTGATTTGTTCATTATAATCAATTTCATTTCCATATGATATTGAACTTTGGGCACTTCTGCTTCTTAAAACATTATTTATGACATTTCCTAGTACGCTTTATCCATAAAGGGAATACGGAAATTAAATGATAAACTGTTATCCATTAAATCTTTAAAAAAGAAGATTCGCTGGTTTAATATATTCCATATTTTAAAAGTTATAACCTTTAAGCTGTTACAAGCTATACAAACAAACAATCAATATATAGATAGGTCACGAACTATCCAGACCTAGATCAACATTTCTATACGTTTTTGGACGCGTCAAAACTTCCTATAGTCCCAGAAACCGCTATCAATATCATATATCATCGTTTTGCGGCCAAAACTTATGAAATTCTAAATTAGGTCATACTGAACCCGACTAGGTGGGCAGTCACGGTTCTGATTTATTTATTTTTTACTTTTGGAGTTATGTGACATTTAAAACGTCTAGTAACGATACTTTTGGTAAATCCTGTCAGCCATAATAAATATTAAAAATAAACAAATGAATTCGGTTGCAGTAATATTAATACAGATCGGGTTTTATTGAAATTTTTAAAAACACGCCTTAAATTTTACCGACCTTGTTTTTTTATTTGTTTTTTAAATCATTTTTAGTATGACATGATTATTATTTAAATACCATTTTCAGATATTTTAAAGTTTGGCAGAAATGGTACTCCACGAAGCTTTGACATTTTTGACCGTTACTGACCACCTAGTGGGGTTCAGTATGATATAATCTAATAATTTTATAAGATTTGGCCGTAAAACGATGATACATAATATAACAGGGCAGGTTATAGAAGTAGTGCCCTGTTACCGAATGCACCGGCTAGGTGCTCAAGAGATAGGAGTTTAGGTAGAGGGAGTTCAGAGGTCGGTAAAGAAACACTTTTCAAGGGTAAGGCAGGTTATAACTGTATACTTTTTCACTTTTATCATAACAGACTTTAATGAACTATAAATCATAATCACTTAAGGTGATTCTTATCCCTTAATATCTACACCGGAACCACCTATTTTACAATAATATAGGACTACCTAAAGAAGTAGAAAGACAGAAAACGCAAGCCTGCCTACTCAGAGTTTTAAAGTGTGCAGTTTTCAAGTCTTTATTAGGGATCTAATACAATTATGGTTTCTTCGGCCTAGAACCCGAACCGAAGTCTTGCTCGTTGAAGACACCCTTCAGGTCACCGCCACCGCAGCAAGTAGACGCGGACGGGACTGAATTTAAGTGGCCTATCAACGTGTGTTGAGTAGTGAAATATGCCGCCCGTAGCAGGCACAAGGTGAGGCCGCACGTGGCTGGCACAGTGCAAGATTGCACGTGAGCGCAGTTCGCCTCGTAGCCTCGGTTAGGAGCAGTTCACCCCGTAGCCTCGGTGTGTAGCGGTGTTCAAGACAGCACCACTAACGCACAGGCCGAGGATTTGGAGAACAGGAGACTCCGGACAGGCCGAGGATTTGGAGTCTTAAGGACCCCTGGCCTCCCTCAGTGTAAACGCAGCTAAGCAGCTGCAACGCGCCGGCCTTCGCCGTAGACGCGAAGAGTAGGGTTTGTATCCGATCATCCTGAAACCCCCCACGGAAAAAACCGTCGTGCTATCAACACTCCGGTTTTTTACTGGTAATAAGAAGTGGCAGTAACATTAGAAATGTAGTCGCAGCTTAGTAGATAGCTGAAAATAGTAAAGTTTAACTAAAAATCAAGTCGATTTTTTCTCTGCGTGTGTAGAGATCAAAGCGAGAAGAAATTAAGACTGATTGACAAAGCTTATGTCACACAATATCCAGACTCTTTTGATCTCGATATTCAAACAAACACGACATCGGTAATGGACCTAAGAATGGATGCCAGGAAACTTCCACTGTTTCCTACATCATCCGGACCTTTACCGGAGACGGTCCACCGGAAACGGTCGTTCCGTTATAATAATTTTAGTCGTGGTCTCTCGTACTAATACTGCTACTTCGTACACATTACATATTATTCGACTAATTTCTGTACGTACAAATTGAATTCTTTAGTGAATGAGCTTCTCAGGTACTTTGATAAGTATTGTAGTCATATTTTAGTAAACAAAACTAGTTTCGAAAACTTCATAACAAAAATGTGTAATGGCAGTCAATGGTTTTTTTTACCACACTTGCTCGTAAAGTAACTCTTACTGTACCGCTTTTAGGTTTTCATTGCAGTTTATAAAACACGCGAGCTTTTTACGTAACAAAATCGCACTACTAGTGCGATAATTGCAGTCCGTTTTCTTCTTACACAAGCGTGGCGCGCGAAAAGAGAAATCCACACAACATTTTTTACATTTTTATACTTAACATATTTGTCAACACAATGCATGTGTGTTATATTGTGTTGTGTTTTTAAAATAAATAAGTTAGAAAAAGGGTTTTTGTATTATATGTTTATTTATTTAACCTTAGTCTACAATAGCATAAAAACTGCCTATTTTGAGGCAATTACGAAATTAATGAGGGCAATTTACGAAAAAAACTGGGGCAAAACAAAAAACTTAATAGTGGAAACACTATAGTTGAATTGACAATCCAGATCGGTCTCCTAAACTCACAATCAATGCCAATATAACAAAACTAAACCTGCTACAAGCTACAAGCCTTCCCAGAGCGTTCAAACCTATTTATAGCTAAGGTTAAAGTTATTAATATCTATTATATTGGTAACTTAACATTACCTACGGCATTGACGCTAATAGTACCGGAAGTAAAACAAATGGAACTCCATCTTATTGTAACAGTATATAGTAAATATAACGGCGAGGTGTGCACAAGTCGCCAAGGTTAACCGCTTGCATTTCCTATCAATGGGTTATATGACCTATGGTATTTCCGCATATATTTAACATATTGCTCGCTAAAAAATACTATGCGAATTGTTGTCACATTATAGTGCAATAAACTTTGTAACTTAAACCAAAATGTAAAGTCAACTTAATCATTTTTATAGTAACTAGATTTGTTTAACTTTTACAATACATGCTTTATAGTACAACCATCAACTACAGTTGAATTTACATTTTTTTATAAAAACTATTTACAGTTTACCAGATAAGGGAGTTTATTGGGAACAGTTTCGAGAACGAAAGACTCTGGAATTCGAGCGAAAAATGAAGGCAAGTAGGTCTTACCTCTCCAGACCCGTGAACTTACTTTCATACATTTTTCTCTCGAATTACAGTCTGGCGTAGGTACTCGAGACTGTACCCGCAATAACCTCCTAGATTAGACAATATAGGTATATTTAGTTAACTTAGTAAAAATTGTAGTAATTGCTTTTGCCTATTTAGATTTTATTGTTAGGACTTATATATAAATACATGCGGCAGTGGCGAAATGAAAAACGAAGCTATTATGACCCCTTTCGACACTGCTATCAATTTTTTAGGACATTATTACACTGGAATAAACAAGACAAGCTTACTTATAAAAATATTTATTAAGGAATCCCAAACTGACTGACTCGCAGCCTAGTTGGTAATGTGGCCGGCTGCTGTGCAAAGGGTGTGGGTTCGAGTGCCGCACGGATACGTGATAAACATTTGTGTTTGTCTTGAGTCTAGGTGTATTGCGTTATGCATGTATTTACAATATATATATATATATATCTGTATTTGTATCCGTTGTCTGGTGTCCATAAAACAAGCTTTGCTTACTTTGGGGCCAGAAATTATCATTTCTTGTTACATACCTACTTACTTTGTTAAATTACTTCCTTTAAACTTTATAATATCAGGTATAGATGTAGAATCTTTTTTGCAGGACAAGTAACAAGATGCAGAAATATTACAATATTAATTATTGCTAGAGGTCATTCCATTACTAACGGACTAGCTCATTAACATAAAACAATTCAAAGTCAACTCCTCTTCATGTAAAATAAAGTATATATCATTTACTTCTTATTTAATTAAGAAAATATTTCGTATTATTTGCACAGGGAATCGCAGTTTGCATTTAACATTATTATTTGCACAAAAGTTTTATTGTTATCTGTAATTACGTGTACCTTGGTATTAATTATTTATCTCTCAGCCGTCCCACTTTGCGGACATCTTTATACTTAATTGCAATTACTGTTTGTATTTCACTACAGCTTGTATTGTGACTTTGTTTGTGAATTATTATTATAGGTTATTGATAAAGATGTATCGTTTATGTGCTGACCTCGGAGATATTATTCAGCACTTTACGTTTGCGTAGCAGCGTCATCCCCCGTCGCATTTTTGTCCGCGCATTTTTTTTTGCTCGGCTTCTAAGGGTCGCAGCGTTATGTTAAATAGCCTATATTATTGTTAAAATCTTATAGGCCCTATAACATTACTCAAGAATTGGGCTATCAAATGCAAAAAGATTTTTTGAAGTGAACACTTCTTTTGCACAAGCACTTTTTTTGGTATGGGTAAAAAATTATAAACTCGCGTCAGGTCACGTGTCCTAATCGTGAAAATTCGTAAGACGGAAACCGTAATGCCACGCCTATTATAATTTTTATTTTTAGTATTCGCGATTATGAGTAGTACAGGGAGGTTGGATATGGAATTTTAATTCTATGACAGATTGCGATGTCAAATATACTACGTCAAAAAGTAAATAAACAAACATTATTATTTCTTGACAATGTCAAAGACACGTCTTGTGACATATTTGAGTGTTAAGCGCGAATCGTGTGTAAAGGTTTTCACTTCTGCCGGCACTCCCGGAGTGCAACTCGTTTTTTTTAATTGGACTGGCAATTCCAGATATAAGCGCGTTAAGAAAAAAATAACTCTTGAGTCTCATCATAATATATATATATATTCACAGAGGTCAACTCTTATAGGGTCACGCAAGTCGAAAGTCAGTTAAGTCGGAAGGAGCCGGGAATATTAGACTAAGTCAAATTTTTTAAACAAAAATTGGGTGACAAAAGATCTAACATTACTAAAATTGGCGTAATGTACTTTATGGTTGTTCAAATACTCATATTAAATAATAAAATAATACGCTCAGTTCAGCACTAAGTAAACCAAAAAAGGTAATCAAAAAACCAAGAAACAAAACTATTTTGAAAGGTCAATTAATAAAACAAATAGAGTTTACTATACATATGGTAAAGAGTTATTTGCTTTGCCCTCGGGTAGAATTTACTGTTACGAGTACCTATACCTACTGTGCATTAGGCATTAATTTTATATAATATTATAATGATCTGATTGCCTTTATTTCTGAAGCTAATCTCTAAGAGATAATTAGTATTTTTCCATCTTTCTTTTCATTTATTGTAATACTAGCGGCCCGTCCCGGCTTCGCACAGGTGGACTTTTATTTTTAAGATTTTGGAACAAACGTAGAGTAAATGTATCTTTTTGTATGACATAAGTGTTTTTTTTTTTAATTACAATTTATATTTTTATACATAAACCTATTTTTTTTCTTTAAGTTTTTTTCCTTGAAAAAAGTCAAAATATTCAATGGCGGTTGCGTCCGCTGCGTCGGGAGGGAGCAAAGAGCCAATCACGGCGCGGTGCGGTTTTCTATTAGTATTTTGTTTAGATTGACATTTTTAAATTCGTAATATCTTTTGAATGGAATGGCCGATTTGAATAATTCAAAAAGCAATCAACAGGTATTGAAACAGTCTTGAATACAAAATTATTTGGATAAGGATTATTACAAAGGTATGCATAACATGGTCTGATTTTGGTTGGCATTTCTATCAACTTTTTTAATGTAAAAAAGTAGTTATAGTGACAGTAAACTACAATAGTTGGACACATGGTATCGCGAAGTTTTTTTATAGATATTGATATGTTTTTTAATATTGTAGAACATTTTTTTGTTCTATCATCAATCGTTTCCTCAGCACATGCGAGGAAAGATATTAAATGAAAAAAAAATTTACACCTTGAGTTACATTATTGCAATTTTAGTAGGGATCCCTAAATTTTCCTGGTAATTAATATAACTTCTGTAACTCAGGGTTAATGTAGGATTCAAATGGTGATAGAATTATTGAAATCGGTTCAGTAGTTTTTGATTTTATTCGTTACAAACATACAAAAATACAAATCTTTCCTCTTTATAATATAAGCGTAGAAGTGTAAATAGTCATAACTTTTTGGAATTCAGTAAAAACCTTTCAAAAAACCTTATTTCATTATAATACTATATTATTATAACGGGTTTTGCTTAAAAAAAAATATAAAAATTATATATATGTGTAAAAATACCGCATTAAAATTGAAAGAAGAATTGACCATTAAACCTTTTATTTAGGGTTAAATACTCAAAGCTCCATTTGATTATTTTTTACATATCTAGGTACCATTACATTTACAATTCTGGGTTACATTACAAGGTATGTTATATTTTCTACGCTTAGTCTCCCTATCATAAATATAATTATTAACCAATATTATTTAAAAAAAAATATTGTAGTAAGTATTGGTTAACTTATTATTGTCTTAGGTCTTATGATATTTCAATGACCTGGTTTGTCCCCACGAAAATTCTGTCCATACTGCCAAAGTACTTAGTGCTTACATATTTTAAGCCCATGTAGTTGGGCCTACCTACATAAATGCACACACACACGCACACGATTATATGCGTACATATAGTCACACACAAATATATTTATAAGTTAATACTATTGGCATAATTAAAAAATCATAAAAGGTAAAAACCTATAAACTTATATCAAATGTCTACAACACCTACTAGTACATACATGTATATATATATATATATATATATATATATATATATATATATATATATATATATATACATTGCAGGTTTATTTGTACGTCAATAGGGTAGTCACATGGATGTATGTAATATATATAGATAAGATATATTTTTTATAATTTTAATTGCTATAAACTTATATAATTTTGAGGGTTCCGTATCCGCTGTTCGTCCGTCTGTCAACAGGCTGTATCTCATTAGCCGTGATAGTTAGACAGTTGAAACACAGATCACAGAAGATGTATTTCTGTTGCCGCTAAAGCAACAAATACTAAAAAAACAGAATAAAATACATATTTAAAGGGGTTCCCATACAACAAACTTTTTTGCTTGTTTTTGCTCGATATTGATAACGGCAACAGGTAGACGCATTTAATATTCACAGAATATTTAGTTATATATTCACTTTAAAAACAAATAATTAAAATAAAACAAATATTTAAGGGGGGCACCCATAAAATAAACGTGATGTTTTGCCGTTTTTATAGATAATGGTACGGAACCCTTCGTGCGCGAGTTCGATTCGCACTTGGCCGGTTTTTTTTTATTTAATCCTTATAATATCATGAATTTTATTAATTAAAGAAGTATGTACAGCAAATATATATTATAATGAGAGCGCAAAACTATGCTATGGTCCTTATTCATTAATATTTGATTATAATAAATAAAATAATACTTACAATGACATAATTACATACAATTAATACAGAAAACTCTTACATAAATGTCAATTTAAGTCGACAGATTAATGTCATTTTGCCAAATAAGGAACATATCGAATGCAAGTATACGATAAATAAAGAGTTCACTGATCTTAAAAAAAACTTTAAATTTAGCATCTATCACTAACTGTAAAAGTAATTTCAAATTTTCACCCCCGATTTATATAGATACTTATTAAAAAAAATCTATTAAACCACACGAATAAATCATTTTAATGTTCAATACCAAACACTTAATAGATAATAAATTAACATAATACATACAAATTTGCCAATAAAATAATTCAAAATTTTTACCGTTTTGGCAGTGACAAAAAAGTATTTAAACGTGAATGAGTCAGTTAACTGCTGGTTTTTAAGTATACCTACATTAATATAAAAGGGAAGGGTTTTAGGTACTTTCTTCTTTTTTTTTTATACATGTTCAAAAATACGTTATATCTATCACGGTGGCAAACAAGCTTACGTTAAACAGTCACCAATCTTTACAACACTAATGGTTTATTAGGCGCGCGTTGTTGACCCTTAAACTTTTTTCTTTCCGTTTTTAAAAACCCCTTTTATGGAACTGCAACTGTGAAATTAAAGAGATTATGATAATTTAAAATGAAACTCGATAGTAATATTTTAAGGCGCGTGTCTAAGTAAAATTTAAAGGTCAAATTTGCTGAATTAAACTTCGTTACTTTTACACTAGTTTTTTCCCGCGTTTCCACCCGCCTTCAATTTTGTTATCGGCGACGCCTCAATTATAGAAAAAAAAACCGACTCATACTTGACGTTTTCAAGTAACCTATGTCTTTCCCCGGGACTCAAACTATCTTCATGCCAAAATATCATCCTAAGCGGTACAGCGGTTTTAGCGTGACGAGATAACAGACAGACAGACCGAGTTACTTTCGCATTTATAACATTAGTATGGATTTGTTAGTAGTAGTTTTTTAGTTAGTTAATATCTCTGGAACTTTTAGATAGATAAGAAAGAGTGCTATACAGTATAAATAGTACATACTACTTTAAAAAAAATACAGTTTATTAAAACGCTGGCAACCCGCGACTACTTGCGCCCTTGGTAACGCAAGCGTCCACAGACTACGTTGCCCGCTTAACATAAGGCGGGCCGTAAGCTTGTTTACCACTTTAGTAATATAAAAGAAATCTTAGTTAAAAGATAATGGGTTTTATTTACATTACTCAATGGGATTTTATATTAACCTCGTTGTTAGACATTTTAAGGTTTTACAAAGAAAACAAGGACATTGATAACTTTATTTGAGTTGCGTTGTCTCGTTTAATCCGAGCCTGCATTGAAATATTACAAACTGATCGAAGATATAACAAAAAGACTCACAGAACTGTGACTGCATGTACACCCTATTTTTTCTTACTTGTCATATTTAGTAAACAAAATTCTAACCTCAAAATCTAGAAAACTATGATTTTGGCTCAAATAATAAAGGCCGCTAGGTACCATATAATTCAATCTCTGTTTTTATCAACCGACTTCAAAGAAAGGAGGTTATCAATTCGACCCGTACTAATGTAATGTTGTTAGAATTCGTATTCACAATATTCGTATATATATTATATAAGTATACATGGGTTTCCTAACAGATGTGCCAAATTTCATAAGTTTATGTATGTATGTTTGTCCACGTTTTTCTTAAAAACTAATGATTTTATTGATCAGTTACTGTTTTACTAAGGATACAAGTCGTCTCTCTAAATAAATTGTCTCGTATGTTTGATGCGAATTTTGGGCATTCGACTTCAAGGAGAAGAAAACATAACAAAAAACAAAAAGTAAAAAATAAACCTTAGACACACGAGACATTGAGCTATGTTTCATGTGCGTAAGGTTTATAATTTACTTTTTAGTTTGTTTTCTAATAAGTCGATAAAATAAGAAAAGATACGGTTTTATATGAGACAATACACAACACTAAGCTCCTTTGCGCCTTAGCTTGTGTAGAACTCGAAAAACGTAGAAATTACTTTGCCTATTCCCCGATATCCAGACTCTCGAGTTTTATTCAGGAATTTAAGTTGTTGCCGAGTAAAAAAAGGATTAAAAAGTTTTTGAACCCACATGGGATCCTGTAATTGACAGGAAAACCGTGATGCAAGTAAAATATGTTCTCTCCAAAATAGAAGTTTTTTTTTTTAATTACTTAACTGTTCCCAGCGGTATCCTGCTTCGCTTCTTAGGTCCTTAGCGTGAAATAACCTTTCTTAATAGACATAGTGAATAAAGCAAGAACATTTTTTAAAATCGGTTCTGAGAATATACCTGCATTGAGGTTACGGAGAAACCAAACAACATACCGACGAATAATAACAGTACCGACAACCGCTACCTGACACGTGGTGTGTACCTACACGTTTTATTTGTATTTTTAAAAGTAAACATTATACAAAAGTTGTATGTTATTCTTATTATTAAATATTTTAAAGATTTCTGTATTTGTAAGATAGACGTAAACCTGACTCAAAATCTATATGCAAATCTTGTAAACATAACCTAACTTTGCTAACTAATGTTAATTTTTTCTGGTAATTTAATCATTAATCATTAAAATACTTATTAAATGATTACTTTTATTGTCACATTCTTTAATTAGTTTTTAAATCACGACACTGATTAAACCTTAAATATACAAAATTTTAAATTTACGATGAGAAATATTATACACATTTATGTATATGTTGCATAGACTAACAAAGCGAAAGACGCGCGTCAAGGTCATTTTTGTTTACACAAATTGCAAATAGATTCTGAGTCCGGTTTAGGTACTAGAGCTTTATAAATAGGAGTTGTATGTGACATTCGTAACGAGCTCATTTCCAGAGCAAAGGTGTAGTTGGGATTTTCATTGGCCGGAGTTGTGGCTCGACAGCTCAATTGGTAGACTTACACTAACTGTAAAAATTGTTGCAGGGTTAAGTAGGGGCTCGAGGTTAATCTTTTGACTTCTATGAAAGTATATATTAACAACATTGATAATCTAGCCATAGATATGGCATTTATAATAAATTTCCTTCAGGGAGTCTCAAAACAAAAAATGATTATAATTATAATATAATGTATTTCTTTGAAGTTTTGTGTATCTTTAAGATTGATGTACTAGAAGTTACTGGGAGTTGTTTATTATTATTAAATGCTGGTATGTCTATTTAAAATAATGGATTGTCGAAGTTCATTTCATAACAATATTGTTGACTTTTTTATGTCACTGTTGTAAGGTCCTCACACTTGAAGCTATTGAATCATTTATCTAGTCTTTTTTAAATGAGTTGACTGAATCTGCTAAAACTACCGGCATGTTATCTGTTCAAAGTTTTCACAACATGATTACTCAGAAGGTGGTGGTGACCAAGAGTGGTTCCTGATATGAGGCGCGTGATAGTATGACCACGAGAGCTGCCTTCCTTCGGGAAAAACATGTCACGTAAGTTTGGTAAGTTGTACTTGAATGTCAGGATTTTATATATCTATGCCTATCCTGTAAAGTTAGCAGCTTTAATAATTCAAACCCTACTTCATATGATTTACACTATAACTTTACAAAAGGTAACTTAACTTCGAAGCATTCCTTTGAACACTTTCTGACAGAGTAATGTCCTAGTGGTCCTGTAAGTGTTCACATTAAAAAGATACTAATATCACAGAAAGCTTTTATTTGCTCAAATTATTCTTTCATTCTCATTATATTAGTAATTAACTAATTAAGTCAAATACAAGTGAGTGATGCAAGTTATTTTTAAATTTTTCTAATTAGTTGTGCTTACATTATTTTTATTTATACCCTTTATAATTCTAATCTGTAATTATTACGACTGATTCTATTTTGGATTTTCTATGTACTACAGACACCAGGTCTGTAACTATTTTACTATAAACATTATATATATAAAGTATTTTTCGTCAAACCTTGTAAATCTACTTAATGATGACACGTGCGTACCTATGCATTGCAACAAAAACGGTGTCAACATAAACCGATTTTAAAGTAAATTACATTATCGCAACTTAGCAAAATTCTTCTCGTAATAATTGCGCAAGTACAAACTATTAAGCAACATTTCGTAATAAAGGTCCAACAACATTCTGCGTTGTGTTACAGTAGTTGCAATATGTATAACTGAGTAAAATCTGACAATTTCTGGACATAGCTGAACCATCGACAAGAAAATTGGTTACCTACATACGATAACCCAATATATGTCTAAATGCGGAAAAAAAAGAAAAGTGCACAACTGGGGCACAGACATCAGAAAGTAGCAAATAAAAACCTATCGCCAGAATAGCTCCGCATCATAATATAGATAAGCGGTGTCCCCAAATAGAAAACCCAAAGTGGACCAACGAAACTAGATTTAATCTGCAAACAAGTTCACTATTGCGAAGCAGTTAGTTTACCGTATGATTTCATAGTAGTACTACCATCGGCAACTATAGACAAAGAATAGGGGTGTCAAACAATTGCGTCAATTTCAAATTAAATTTTTATTGTAAGACCAAATATCCTAATGGATAGTTCGTGAAGGAATATATTTTTTTGCAGTCATACTGCGGTGTACTATTCCTTTGCATTGCAAAGAAACAACGGGGTGATCTGATTTTTAGCACAAGGATAGTTTTAGTTTTATTAAAATAATCCAAAGTTATCGCTAAAAAACAAAGTAAACCCTCAGTACGGCATAAATACTTCACCGAAGGTCATCCGTTTTTGAATAATAACAAAACAACATGTTTTCTATAACATATAAATTTTACATTTGCAAAATGTGTATTTGTTTAAATAATAAGAAGAAAATTCCTAAATTCGCGCTAGTTCTACCCATCCTAGCTCGAGCCGCCACGCTTCCCCCCTCTCAGCTTTAGCAGCGCCTAAAATCAATTAGCGCCAGAAGCTCGGTGCCTGCTTAAGCGTGCGTGAGGTGTGCCACTACATCTCAACTCACTAAGGTTTAAATACATTAAATAGTAGTTTATTAGACATCACTACCATCAAAAATCTTTTTTCTAAGGGTTAGAAACACTATTGCGGCTATGCTTTACTAAATTTGTAACATAATACTTAGAACTTTGAAGATTTATTTAATATTTATCGAACCAAAGTTCATTCATTATGTTTTTTATTTACGAAAGACATTGAATTTGAGTCAAAAAAGTTAAAAAAAATAATTAAATTTAGTTACAATAAATAGTCCAAATGGCTTTCGCGATCAACTACCTCGCGGCGCGGACAAAGCTGCGGGCAAAAGCTAAATAAAACCGCTTACCTACTATTAATAATCAACTGTTTCCAAAACAGTAAACTAATTTATTAAGTTTATAATATACATACATATTGTTGGGTTTAATTAGGGTAGTATAAGGTTAAGATAAAATACATATATTATTACTATATTCTTTTAGCACAACAATTTGATGCACTCTTTATTCAATACCAACCAAATAGCAGCTAACTGGACATACCAACTAAAATGACATTTTAAGTTACTGAGTTATGAAAGATTTATAAACCTGGTTTTTGACAGCCCTAAATCAGTCCAATGCACTTGCCGACATCAAAACTAGTACATTCAATAAAGCGTAATACCTAGTACATAGTTCCGCGACGCAGCCGGCCCAGTTACCGGCTGAGTCGTGCTACCGCGTATACACACAACATTTGCACAGCTTGAAACTTGAATTGTCTTTCAAAACTAGCTTAGCATGGCAATTCGCTGTTGGGTTATTTAATTCCGCGCTTTTGATAACACTACCTTCTTGATTCCTGACAAAAAGCAATCGAAAAGCAAAAAAAAAACGATTGGTGGAATTTTAGCTCGTTTACCACCTTAGTGGTATAAAAAAATACTTTAAATTACTTAGTTTTTAGGGTTCCGTACCGGAAAGGTAATTAGGAACCCTATTACTAAGGCTTCGCTGTCCGTCCGTCTGTCACCAGGCTGTATCTCATGAACCGTTATAGTCAGACAGTTGAAATTTTCACAGAAGATGTATTTCTGTTTCCGCTATATCAAAAAATACTAAAAAAACAGAAAAAAATAAATATTTAACTCCCATACGACATACGTTATTTTTTTGCTCGTTTTTGTAGATAATGTTACGGAACCCTTCGTGCGCGAGTCCGACTCACACTTGGCCGATTTTTTTATAATTTTCCTATAACTTTCACACAAGAATCTGTTCTTTTTCTTTCTAACAGAAGTCATATTTCATTCATAAAAAAAATTGAGACGAAAACAAGACAAACGAGAAACATTACTAAAAATTAAAAACAGTTTCTCATACGTATACTGCAAACATATCTAACTTTTTTTTTTCAAATGAAAAATTATACCTCATAAGAGCTGTAGGTCTTAAGGTGTCTATCTATACTATCTACCTATTATAGATCTAAAATATGTCTAGGATACTTAGGGCGCGGCCAGACTCAGAGTTACAAACTATTAGCTACATTGCGGCCGCTCAGAGAATGCGTTCGTGACCAAATGGCCAAATGTAGCCTTGAAATGGGGAAAAATTGACGATAAAAAATACTTTTAGTCGTTTAAATGTATAATTACAATAAATTAGATTTAATACTGTAATTTTGTGTCATGAACGAAATTTGTATTAGTTTAGCGTTAAATGTAATGTTCAATAAATGAAAAATATAGTATTTATGTTAGGTAAATATTTTTTGTTGCATTAGCTGTTTCAAGGTTACGTTTACTATCAATTTTACTATATATAGTATTTATTACATTAGTACATTTGCCTTGTATTTTTCGCATCATGCAAAATTGTAAATATCCATGCTGTAAAAACTTTACTCTAAATCGGTTGTAAATACCTAGTATGTACCAGTATTACTTATTGCCCATCACTAGCAGACATGTGTCAGGAACGCATTATCTGAGGGGCCGGAGTATAATAGATATTTAATAGCCCACGAATAGTAAGACTGTAGTTCGATTTACTAGGTTAGAATGACATCGCAATATAGCTCATTACTTTTCAGTTTACTATTGAGATTCCAGCTCAGTTTCTAAAACTAGTGTAGTATTTGAACTATTAAATAAGGATAGTAAACAACTAGAGCGACGTTGGCTTTGTTCAGATCGCTTCACTCAGTTCGCTGTATTCCATACTAGTTTACTATCTTCTAATAGCTCAGCTAGTACGATCGCTAAGTGCTATAAGTTAACTAGCACACTATCCACATATTTAAAGCTCACTGATCAAACCGACATGCTTCACAAGTTTACTAGCGCACTATCCACTAGTTTAAAGTTCACTGATCTAACCGACATGGTCTACAAGTTTACTAGCGCACTATCCACTAGTTTAAAGCTCGTCGATCTGACTGCACCGCTATAACAAAAAACTGTTCTAAAAAAAGGACAAACATTTTTTTTTTATTTAAATTACATCATAAACTGTGATTAAAATATTTATAATTACCGTAACGCGGGCAAAAGCTACAAAGCAAGAGAGAGAGAGAGCTAGAGTACCGGACGTATTATTGTTAAAAGTCAAAGTTAGTACGGAAAAAAAACGATTTTAGTTGAATTGTCTAATTATAGTATGAGTAACAGCAGAGCTGACCTTACGCCAGTTTCGTGTTACCACGAAGGGCAACCAAGACAAATTACGTAAATTACGAACACCTGGAGACCGAGCCAACGCCCTTTCTACTCGCCGTACTTAGTTCAGATCCAACATTTAAAACTAAAATTAATAAGACTGACACAAATCTAAATTTTGGCTTCGCTTAAGTTCTGTAGAATAGGAACATGTCCAAGGGGACAAGGTTTACTAATAAAATAATAAGAGTTTTAATATGATTTCGAGAGTTTATGTAGTACGTACCTAATATTATTGTAAGTACCTATTTAATACTTTAATGTTTTAGACAAACTTATGAAAGTAAAACTTGTGTATCCTCAGGTCCTGTATCGGAAAATCAATATCATTTATTCTTGTGAGATTAGGGGTCTGGACAAATCTCACGACATCTCACTAATGAGGGATAGAGGGTGGAAAAATCACCTTAACGTAATTAATGGACGCCCCCAACTCTTGTACTAACGCTTTTTTACATTTCAATTCAAAATAATTACTTTTAATATTACATTACACCCTACGTGAAGCGCTAAAAAAAAGTCCGTCTGTCTTAAAAAGAAATACGAATATAAGTTTAAAAGGAATTCTTACTAAAGCAAAACAAACGAGCAAAGCAAACTAGTAAATCAGAACGCTAAACTGTCCCTGTTTTAATATTCCATTAGCGCCTGCACGAAGAAACAGTTTGCTTTGCATACCCGAAAAACAAACCAACATAAGCAATCATCACGTACACGTATAAACGCGCCCATTAACACCGGGCAAATCCACCCGAGTACATCCGCGTCAAATCAGTAGTCAAGCGGTGTCCGAATGCCATGACCGTAGAATCGTAGACATGTAAGTAAACAGTAACAAGAAAAACCCACGCGATTCCTCGTCACGTCACCAACGGAAGGGCTGAATGACTAACACATTTAGGGTTGCCAATTGTACTATATTTACAGTATAGTTATTAGCTAGTACTGTATTAGTAGGGTTACGTATTGAGGCTCGAGAACATTTTTGTGCGAGGATTTTCTACGATTTCAAATGTGGGCTAAAACCTGATGAGTCATTTGATCGACTTCAAATGGCTTTTATGGATGAAGGACCTTCAAAAGCAACCATCTGCCGTTGGCATGGCGAGTTCAAGCGCGGTCGCCTTACTTTGGGCGATGAACAAAGGAGTGGTGTAATGGAAGAAAAAATAATTCAAGAAAACAGGCGAATGACATACGAAGATATTCAGTATAAACTGCAGATTGGTTCGGGAAGCTTTGCATGAGGAGGATAGGTTCGCGCTGGGTGCCGCACAACCTCATCGAAGCTCAAGAGCAGGCCCGTGTGGAGTGGTGCCGTGATGTGATTCAAAAATTTGAAGCAGGCTCATCTCGGGGCATTTATGACATTGTGACAGTTGACGAATCCTGGATTTATCAATACGATCCAGAAACGAAGCGTCTGTCAACAGTTTGGCTGTTTCAATACGAACCAACACCTACGAAAGTGTAGCGATCGAGAAGCGCAGGCAAAGTTTTGACCGCTAGTTTCTTCAGTTTGACGGGTTATCTGGTTTCAGTTCCATTACGAGACCAAAGCAGCATAAACGCCAAATGGTATACCACAAAATGCCTGCCAGAAGTGTTGTCTGCAATGAGCAACAAGCGACCGAACACCGGGCTCAACGGGATACTGCTTCACCATGACAACGCGCCGACGCACTCAGCGGTCAGATTCTTGGGTCACCCTCCATACAGTACTGATCTGGTACCGTGTGACTTATTTTTATTCCCTAAAATAAAAAATCAGCTGAAAGGGATACAGTTTTCATCGCCGGAAGACGCGCAGCTGGGAAGAGGTGTCTGCGGCGAACTGGATTTTTTTTTTCGAAAATTGGTTCAGACGCATGAAACTTTGTGTACAAGCTTGTGGTGAGTTCTTTGAAAAGATTTAATTTAACTATTTTAACTAGAACGTTTTACGTCTACGTCTTAAGTAAATTTTTCAGTTTCTCAAAACTTTCTGAGTGTCCCACGTATAGTGCAACAAACTTTTTAGAGCCAGTGGTTAAATATCAAAATTAAATATCAAACAGTCACCATATTAAATTGCTGTGGGCTTATGCGACACCTAGCGACCGACACCAACCCCTTTATTCTACTCGTTAAAACTATCTCGATAACAAACGCATGCTATATGAATTTTGCAAAAATGATTTAAGCAGACAAGAATTCTAGATAATGGGTATATGTTTCAGGCTTTCCACAGTTAAATTTATTTAGTTAAGCATACAAATATTATGAAAACAACCGCGAAAGTTTAAAAAGTTATTTATACTAAAATATTATAAAATAACCTTCAGTAAAAAAAAAACACCAAGCAAGTCAATGAAATGAGATGATAAAAACCAAAACGAATTATTACTTCTAAATTGCTTAGTGACGTATTAAAGAAATTTATTGGTAATAATACAAGAAAAATAAAGTACAAATAAAACTAATATTCACAATTCAATACCTTATGCACGCTGTCAAATATAAAATTTGTTTTAAATGTAGTTGACAACCCTTAAATAAACTTCGCATGGCGTCGATCAACGTAGGCGACGCACGTGCCATGCTCGATGCATCACTAACTAATTAAATAAATGTTAAACGTTAGCCATGAACCTTTCTGAGGAAACAAACGATATATCACCGTCGACGAGTTTGGACTTGGACAAGCTCAAATGATAAGATGTCAAGGTTGAGCCGATACGATCTTTAAGCTCCAGTAGTTCGAATTAATGCGCCTTTGTAAGCGAAAATGGTTGTTATAATGATAATATCGCAACGTGCAACATTTCCGACTGAAAGTTATCTCGACAAAGAAATACTTAAAGCCTTGACATTACGGTAAAAAGCCATGTAGGCTTGTAAAACAGAAACCTTATTAAAATAGTGACCACTTATGTATGGGCAAAGGAAATGTCAAAGGTAGCTACTTACTATATGCGAAAATTGGCCCAAAATGTTTATTTATTGTTAACCAGGGAGTTATATTTCAAAACATGGACATAATTTACATGTCTATATAAAATTAAAACAGAAAACTGAACAATTACCATTTTGCGTCCCTAAAATAATGTTGCTACAAACAAACTTTTTTTAACAATTCTTCGTAATAAAAATGTGGTATCACCACTGTTTGAACTAGTGTAAGAAAATAAATTTTAAGGATTCAAGAATTTTTTAAATAAGTACCTACTGTGAAACCAAAGATATGTAACAGGTAAACTGTAAAACTACATTTTTTATCATGAATTCATATTTTAATTCATTGCTGTATTTCTCAATCAGGCGTAGATAATTTGCCCTAAAACGTAAATCGTGTGACGTAGCTGCAAAAACATACAACGCCAACCTAAGTCTGCGCAGGCGAGCCCAAAGAGCTAAACCAAACGACATCAGCCGATTCTTAAGCAAACCTAAAGCCATTAACAAACGTCACAAATAACTAAACGGTGACGAAAAGGATGACATACACAATCTTACACACATCACAAAAGCTGGTATCTGACTCAGAAACATAATAATCTTTACAAACACGCATTCGGTAAGAAAACCGATGATCAATGATGACTCGATGACTAAACGGGACGCGTTTAGAATAGAATTACGACTTACATACAACGAAAGAGATGTTTAAGGGTCGCCGTACCCGGATTTGATAACTGAGCAAGCGATTCAATGAAAAAACCTTGAATACCCGGATAAGTTAGTCTTGAGAAAATAAACTTACATAGTGCAGAGATCAAAAAAGCGTACAGCATGATTTAATCGTGCCTGGAATGACATTACTCTACCGCTTTAACATGCGTTTAGAATTGTTCTGGCACACCTTTTGGTGTATTTATAAATTGTTCTAGCATGAGAACGCTCTACCTAAGTAGTAGGAATACAAATTTATTGTGGTCATAAGGTCAAGGATGTCTGAGGCTTGAATCTAGAAATTAATCTTATTTTGCTGACTTGATTTAAGTTGCTTATGTATATTAAATTATTTCATTTGCATGGAGCCTATACAAACAAAAGAATATTCTCTATATTTTACAGATTTACACTTCTCTGACTAATAATAGTAAGTAATAATAATATACAATTAAATTTACAATGTCAAATTTTGTTATATTAAATGTGGGTCGGATTTCCTTAACTACATAATTTTTTTTAAAAAAAGGCTTACGTTTACCGGTGAACGTGTTCCGACTAACACGACGACAATATAAATCTACAGTAATATTATAAACAGTTAAAATTTCAGGTCAGTTTGGATGTAGGAAGTAAACTCGGAAACTATATATCAGGATCTTTTCGACATTCAGGGTGGGCATAGACTGTACATTTTAAGTTAAATAGCGATAACCAAAGTCGATGCAGACTAAGACGCGAAAAAGGCTAGTGCTACTACATAGAAGGTAACAAAATAATTATTTGTAAAAATTATGTCATTGAGTGTGCGATCAATAAAAAATAATTTAAGTTTGTTTACAAAAATGTAACCTAGTCCATTATAGATCTTTGGACCTATAGCATATACCGATTTACACATTTTGTTCTAACTAAGATAGTTTCTAACTTTGATCTTGAAACTAGAACTAATTTCTGCAATTAAAGCTTAGCTTAGTCGTAAAGATTAGAAACAGAATAACAGTTCATTAGGGGCGAAAATGTTAGGAGATCACAAACAAAGGGGAATAAAAACTGTTAAAAACGAGTTTTTAAAAGAACTAACACATACGCTAAAACTATGCTAATAAAAAAAGCAATTATATAGTTAGAAAAAAACGTAACGTAATTTTAAAAAACTTCAATACTGTGCCAATGGCTACAAAGAAATAAACTCTATTTGCCTACAAAGAGGTAATAAAAACCGTAACATAATCCTCATAAACAATATATTTATCTCTGGTATATATTTAATTACATCTCATTTGCTATTATTAATGCAGGATTAATTAGATCCTTTAAAGGCGTTTGATACATATTGCGAAGAAGCGCATTATTGAATAAAAATAATCAACCTTATGTTTATGGTTGATGATTACTCGTTATCACCTCCAGTGACGGATGACAAATATTATCTACTCAAATTAAATATAAGACCCATCTATTACTAGTCTCTGCACGAGAGGATATAAGATACTAGTTCGTTTGTGCGACTCCGATCACAATATTCCGACCAAAAGACAAGTATTGTGAAATAGGCACATATAAGTAATTTCTCATAAGACGGGACGAAATTGATGATGACAAAAATAGAATATAATCAGAAACCTATATTATTATTTTATCCGGATATTTATTTTAAAAATTCTCAGGGGATCCATATAACCTTAACCTTATAGACCCAGTAAAAGGCTTACACTAAAGAACTGTCGCTTAAATATGTGTTCACAGGTCTTTTCCTACCTTACCTAACAAACCTTGGGCGGAGGCAACTTAAGTCATACTCTGCCACGCGAGCACATTGCGAAATGATGGACTTTACATATGTCTTTTAAATCTTTTCAAAGGCATTGTTATGTAGGTTTTCTTACAATGTTTTACTTCGCAGAACTAACAGTATTGCGAAGGAACAATGTTTTTAAGTGAGAATTCAGAAAATGACTAGGAGCATAGTACCTTGGTACTTGGTACATGCCAAGTTCGAATGCCCGCTCTTTTTTAGAACCCAAGGCAGACCACTAGGCCCTTAATGTAGCTTACTATCCAAGTTATACTTTCCAAATTTCATTAACTAAACTGGACTAAGTAGTCCCGAATGAAAGGGCACAAGGGGTTCGCTGGTCCAGTGCGAATTGACTAACGCTGTCAGAGTTTTCTCTAGCCAGGCTAACAATAACCTAAACAGTTTAATGATGACAGACCACGCCCGATGTTACTAACCTTCGAATAGACGAAAGTAACAGGGCTACCAGCTCCCAGCTCTACGCTATACATTAATTAAATCGGGTAAAAATCACAAGAATCAACTTGCTTATAAAGGTACAATGAATTAATTATTAATAGCGTCAGGGCCCTTTAAAAATAGAACAGAAATAAGTAAGTGATGTAAGTACACCCGGAACCACGTGTTCATCTCATACATATTAAAATGGCTGGAAGGCTTAACAAGAAATAAGTCGCGGAAACATTAATAATAATCGTATGCGTAAGAATGGGACATTAGATGCGGACGAGCGACTCCTGGGCAGAAGAAGCACAGAAACTGTGTGAAGAAATAAATCTTCAACTGACAACACAGCTTATTATAAACGACATTGTAGATGTAAAGGTATTTCAAATGATGGCAACACTGTTCTGTACACTCGGACTGTTAATTAATAACACAATGAAGAGAATTCAGGAATAAAACCACGTTTGCAGACATTTTAATATTTAACGTAAAGACTAAGCATCACAATTTATAAATTAAAAATAGCACTTTGAATCATTAAAAAATCGGCCAAGTGCGAGTCAGACTCGTGCAGCAAGGGTTCCGTAACATATCTGAATCGTTTGTTGTATGGGACCCCCCTTATATTTTTTTTATTTTAATTCAATTATTTATTTTTAAAGTGAATATATAACTTAATATTCTGTGAATATTTCAAGCGTCTACCTGTTGCCGTTATCAATATCGAGCAAAACGAGCAAAAAATCACGTTCGTTGTATGGTTACTATTTGTTGTTACAGCGGCAACAGTGATACGTCTTTTGTGAAAATTTCAACTGTCTAGCTGTAACGGTGTATGAGATAGGGCCTGGTGACAGACGGACGGACGGACGGACGGGCAGCTAATTACACTTTGGGAACGGAACCCTAAAAATTAATAAATGTGGAGCTGATTGTGGAGTAAATGAGAACCTCGTGGCCAAGTCGCAGTCGTCTGTTGGAAACGATAAGCGAAGCTAAGCAACGTCAAGTGTGATCAGTACCAAACCGGATTTGCGACTGCCTACAATGTGTTCGTTTTGTGGTAAGGAGTTTCCACGTTTGATACTTTTCACACTTTTGATAACGCCAGTTACACCTATCGTTTGTGTAGCTTAGAAACGTTACTAATAAAATTATTGGTTGCAAAACGAACGGTTAACGTGCACATCCGAACATAAATAATGAATATGTATAGACAGTTCGACAGCTTTCCATCAAAACCCCACCTCCAGACATGGGTCTCAAGTTTCATTTCTTAGTGGCAAAATTGACACTAATAATAACAAAAATATCGTAATCGAACTTGCTTGACAGTTTGTAACATGTGCTAATAATGTTTTAATATTTTTGATAACAATGCTAAACGAACAGACATAATAAACGAAAATTATGATTTTTCATCCCAAAACGAACATACCCACTAGCGGCACATTTTTCTAAGCTCTACCGTGATTCGGAGGGTACGTTAAACTGTCGGTCCTGCATGTTGTCTTATTATAATAGGCTGCTGTAAGCCAAATCATACGTCTTGAAAACTATGACAGCCGAGTGACGCGCGACCAACTTCCGCCAATTCACACTGAGCCATCGTGGTGGGATATTGCCTAAGCGTCCTTCTCCAAAAATAGGCCTATGGGGCGTATAATGGCTGAGGCAAGGCAAACAAATTAACTAATTCGGGAAAAGTTTTCCACATTCCCATGATTATAACTTACACCATAACAAGTAATTTTTTATGTGACGAAATTTAAGTCTTTATTTATTATTTACCTTCTACTAGTCAATTCACAGGTTTTATAGAATTCACCCTTTGACTATGACATACAGATAGACGTACACGCGTAGCACATACGTAATATTTCATTTCAGACTTAGCCGAATTCAAAAAGAATATATAGGTATAATATGTATGACACACAAAACAAGCCTTCTCGGTGAGTAAATACGTCAAAACACTAACACGTAGGTACAAACTGTACGAAATCGGAAATAAAACAGCGAAATATTTTAGTCTTTTAAATTTACATTTCCTTTTGACGTAGGTGATATTCCCAGGTATTGTTTCACGAATTCTCACAAATGACGCGTAGAGTTTAAAGTGCATGAACTACGTCAAAGACAACATTAGTATGCTAATAAAGGGACTTACGCTTTTCCAAACATTTTGCGCTAAGCAATGATGAATGATTCACTGAATTATAAATACTTATAAACTAAAAATGCTGACGGTTTTCCGTGTGTATATTGGACTACTTAGAAAAAACCGACCAAGTGCATGTCTTACACACATTAAGTAAGGATTCCGTGGAATGAGGATTATTCCAAATATCTGCAAAACTTGTGGACCTATTTTGCTTAAAAAGTATTTGACTAAAAGTATTTTATAAAGCTTTATTATCAAATTGCAATTAATCCAATGGAAATCACGACTAAAAATAATCCCAAAGTAAAGACGTAGTCGGGATTTCATTGGCCAGACTTGTGCCTAGTTAGCTCTGTTAGAGCACCTTACATGAACTGTAAGGTTTGTTGCAGGTTCGAGTTAGTGCACACTTTCGTCATTTAAGGAACTTTTGTGCAAAATGTCATGCTTCTAGACACAGCGGTTTCAGCTGTTCATTGATCGATTAGTCAGTCAGCCAGTCAATTGTAAGCGTGTGTATAACAACTTACCAAAATTTCATTACAATCGGTTTACCCTTATTGCGTGATCCGACTCGCACTTCACCCTTTCGGTAAAACCTTATCGATACCTACGTCATACGAACACACTCTCCAAGTTTCAGGTCTCTACGATGAGCGGTTTAGGCTGTGCGTTGATCCATCAATCAATTCAGGACAAAGCCTTTATATGTATAGATAATAATAGCGTTATAAATAAAATATGTTGTTTTTATAACAACCACAACGTAAACGACATTGGCAATAGTAAGTTTACGCAACTACTATAAATACATTTCTACGAAGTTTCTCGGATTCAGATTTAAATTTCTATTTGCATCACTTACTAATCAACTGAAAATAAGATTCCATAAGTCACGCAACCGCTTTCAAATAATACTACTAGCTTTTGCTAGCAGTTTTTCGAATAATCGATTAAAAACAGCTATTTATGCAAATGTCACGAAATGGAGGTAATTTATATACGAGCGCCGTCCATGTCAGTAGCGTGGACATCTGGAATAACTACAAAAAAAAAAAACGAGTTGCACTCCGGGAGTGCCGGCAGAAGTGAAAACCTTTACACACGATTCGCGCTTAACACTCAAATATGTCACAAGACATGTCTTTGACATTGTCAAGAAATAATAATGTTTGTTTATTTACTTTTTTGACGTAGTATATTTGACATCGCAATCTGTCATAGAATTAAAATTCCATATCCAACCTCCCTGTACTACTTTTAATCGCGAATACTAAAAATAAAAATATACACAAAATACGGTCATTTTCATCGCATATTGTGACACAAATAAATCAAAACCTTTCACATAGGAGACTCGATCTCATGATGAAAGAGCTATCTACGTATTATAACGTTTTTTATTTGTAAAAAAGTTTACGCGGACAAAGCCCCTGGCGGAAGCTAAACGTGTAAATAGATAAATACGAGTATTAAATTTACACACATGTTTGTTTTCAATTTACTTTACGGACGAACGGACGGACAGACCATTAAATACACATATACATAAAGAAAAGTAAATCACTTACAAACTTACTCAACCACGAAAGAATCATGGGAAAGAAAAAAAAAGGGGGGGGGGGAGCGTTACGCCATCGAAATATGTAAGCGGTAAGACAACCCCACGAGAAAAACACATATAATAGAAAAAAAAAAATTATAATAGGCGTGGCATTACGGTTTCCGTCTTACGAATTTCCACGATTAGGACACGTGACCTGACGCGAGTTTATCATTTTTTACCCATACCAAAAAAAGTGCACAACGCCGCTAAAGAAGTTTTCACTTCAAAAACGCCTTTTGCCGCTCACCGTAGACTTCGAGTATTGCAATCTGTCCTAAGAACTGAAAAATATATAGGCTCACGAAATTGGTCACACTTAAGAAAGAGACAAAGTTAACCTGTGGTATCTTTTATCATAGACAAGACACCACTCGTTAGCTTCGTCTCTGCAACACTTTTCCGACCATTTGGGCCATTGGTCCCTCCTCGCTTTTTGTATGTATTATTTCGTACAGCTGAACATCAAGTCAGTCACCCCAACTCTACTGCTCTGTTGCAACATGAAAGAGTAGTCATTCCCACAGAACGATATTTAGAAATCAAACAATATTTAATCAAATAGGTTTCTAAGAACAGTTTTAAATCGTCAATACAATGTAAATAATGTTAATTTCTACTGAAAAGAGCTAGCAAGAAGTTATATTTAAAGTAATAATACAATACTTTGATAATTCGCTAAAGAGTATACAATATGTACTGAAACGCTACACTAATAACAAAGTCACACATGTCAATTTTTATTTTTTTGTTTTTATGTAGTATGGGGGGCGCACCATGTGAAGCGTCAAATATCGTGAATCGAGTGAAGGAATTCAGATATTCTAGAGTATTCCGATATTTAAAAGTACTAGTGGCATTAGCGTCATCATAATTATATTTGTGCACAATCATATGTACATACATATATTTATATATACATATACTTAAAACTATCCATTCTATCCATGAATGTAATATAATAATAAATAGTATAAATGCTTTTTGCTATGCTAATTGCTTTTTTACTGTGTCTACAATACAAATAAAGTAAATCTGTCTGTTACCTTTTCACGCTGAAACCGCTGTACCGATCAAGATGAAATTTGGCATGCAGATAGTTTGAGTCCCGGAAAAGGACATAAGCTACTTGAAAAAAGTCAAGTATTATCCGTTTCTTTTTTTCCCCGTAATTGAAGAGTTGCCGTTGAAATCCTACACCGATGACAGAATTTAGGGCGGGTGGTGGTTGAAAATCGTTATGTATAGTACACTAGCTGCTTTTCCGCTGTAACGTGTCCGTAACTCACGCGATTAACCTTTTTTACTGTGTCTACAATAAAAATCTTTTTTGAGGATAATTCACCAAAAATCTGGAACACGAGTCATTCGTTGTTTGAAACTAAACATAAGTATGTAAACAAATTTTGATGGTTTTATATTTATATATATAAAAATATTTATACAAGGATTCCCATACAAAGTTTCATCAACTACTTAACACTCTAGTAGATAAATATTTGAAAAAGGTAAAACACATCATTCTTAATTTTCGACAAAAGGCCAAAAAAAGAACTTTATGGAAAAAAATTACTGATTTTTATACAAACTTCTGACCCCTATATCGACCCCTTAAGGAATAAATATACGAAGTCTTTTATTTAAGCTCTACTCATGATTCATGTTTTTAGATTTAGTAGTTTTGGCTCGACGACGCTATATCGTCCCCGTAGAGCGAAAACTAACTAACTAACAAATGGTGACTTCCGAGATATCGTAACTTTTAAATTTGGTGTTTTATTAATAACTTTTTAATGCTTTTGAATCGCAATTACCTGTCTTCTTTATCTGGTGAAATCAGATTTTAGAAAAACCTTTTTACTTTGCAGTAATTTATAAAAATACAACCTAGTTAGTTTTCGCCCTCATGAAATGTTATAATTTAGAATGTTTAGCTAATGTAAGTTACCTAAGTGAAATATTGCTTAAAATTCACGTGAATGTAATGGTGATTTAGGCATGCTAATGACATTTTACTTGTAATTTTCTGTTCAAATTTAATTTTCGTACTGTTACGAACACGCACAGCGGCGACGGGCGTAGGCTAGCTTCCTCGGTTGCTAAAACGAAGCTACGACAACGAAGCGCCGTAGAAATTAGACAACCGTACGGTAGCTAGCAACTAGACTAGGCCACTGACGTGTTTATAGTGGACTGTATGTTGTGGGCGACCGTATTGCGGGCCGGACGGGTGAAGCCGGGTGTCGCACTTGTGAACCGCTGACCACGAAGATTTCTTGAGCGCAAAATAAAATAGCCGAAGTGAAGCTGAGTCTTCTTGTGAAGAATTTATTTACACTAGAGCACTTATTTTACACTTAATTTCTAGCAGTTTCTTCCTTTTTCCTAGCAGCGTTTCTTTCTTGAACCTTCAATTGAGCACTTATTTTCTTGCAGAGTTTCTTCCTTGATTGTTGGTTCTTCCTTTCTTGCTTTCTTGCTGCGAACTGCGACTGCGAACTGACGATGACCGCTGGATCGCTCGAGTTTTAAACAATTTCGAACAAAGCGGCAGGCCATAAAATTACCGTTACGGTTGTAAACTATAGCTAGACTACTCTTACAATTCTTGCTGTCCTTGTCTACAACTCGTTTGTATGGAGGTACATGTTTTTGTTATTTTAAAATATAAAAATGAATTTTCTCTACATTACAATTACTTCCTACAGATAGATATTAATTTTACAAACATTATGAAATAGAATTCATACAGATATCTCACAAACTGTGGCTTTAAGAGCCAAAAAATGCAAAGGGCGTCTCGCAAGCGTATTGCTTATAATTTCAAAATTCACGCCCGGCCTAGTAGCTCCACGGCAAAGTGCGCGGGAGTTTGTTGAACTAAGCAAAAGGTTAAGAGCGTAATCCACAACGTATTGCTTATTTTGTAAAAATTCACGCTATTACTTTTCATACAATTACAAATACAAATACAAATTTTACACTGATAGATTTTAACTATTTACGTATTATTAAGAATTATTAAGAATTTAACTCAACTCTGCTTGAGTACATATCTTACACTACATGTTATTTACGCCTAAACTATTTACATCGTGTATTTTATTTTTGACAATCCTACATATTTAATCCTTACTGACATTACCTATAGTTACTAAGTTTACACGAGATATTATTTACGAAATACATGCGCTTCCTTAAGTTATTTCTACGTTATTTCTTATATGTCTTACTATTTATTTAACCTTCTTACTTAAAATGTACATAGTTGAGCAAACCTTATCTCTCTCTACACTCTATCTCACATTGCAACGACATACTTCTATCCTAGTTGTTGTGACTTTATTTTTCGTCACTTGCAACGTTACAACTTATTATTATTTATTTATCATATAATTCACAAACCTTACAACTTACTAACTTATTATTTTACGTATCGTTTTAGAGCTACCCTATTGTGTCAATACGACTTTATTTATCAAAAAATCCTTATTTAAACATGTTTACATTTTAATCCTTATATCCTATCCTATCCTATCCTTATTTATGTGTTTCGTGTGGTCCGTCGCTAACATTCTCCCCCGCAGTGCGAAGCACTCCATCCTGTTGCGGCGACGATGTAGCTGGAACCAACACGACGACACGGCGACTCGGGCGGCGCAGCACTCCTCCATTCGTCTGGATGTCCAGGATCCTCACTCTTCCGTCTGGTCCTGGGTACGCCTTCAGCACCTTGCCACGTGGCCATGAGTTTCGTGGCAGGTTTGCATCCACGATGAGTACCACGTCGCCTTCCTCTGGGTCGCTCGTAGTCCTTCCGCTGATCTTTCTCGGCATCAGCGTCGGCAGGTACTCCTTGATCCACCTTCTCCAGAAGTGATCGGTGAGTCGCTGTGCAGTCCTCCAACTGGCTTTTCCGACTAGTTCGTGATCGGTGAACTCGCTAGGTGCCATCATTCCACAGGACCTTCCAATCAGAAAGTGGTTAGGCGTCAGACTTTCTTCATCGTCCGGCTCCATGCTGAGTTCGGTGAGCGGACGCGAGTTGACGACGTGTTCCACCTCTGTCATCAGTGTGTGCAGTACCTCTTCTGGCGGACTTCTTTCGTGCAGTACTGCGGCCAGCGACGTCTTCACGGAGCGTACCATACTTTCCCATGCGCCCCCCATATTTGGACTTCCTGGTGGTATGAACTTCCACCTTATACCTTTCTCTAGGGCTGCTTCTTCCAATTCTCGGTTGGCTCCGACGAAGTTTGTCCCGTTGTCGCTGAAGATGACCTTTGGCATTCCTCTTCTCGCTGCCATTCTTCGCAGCGCCATGATCATGGAGCTAGTGCTTAGTGATGGCACTAGCTCTAAATGTACTGCCCTTGTCGTTAGGCAGGTGAAGAGCGCTCCCCAGCGCTTCTCTGTTCTCCTGCCGATGGTGACCTGCATTGGCCCGAAGTAGTCCACGGCTGCATTGGAGAAAGGATACGCGTGATGTTGTAGCCTTTCCCCGGGCAGGTCTCCAGTGGGCGGGATCTGCGGCGAACCTTTCCTGACTTTGCACCATTGACATTGGTAAATGACTGCTTTTACCGCTGTCCTTAGGCCCAAAATCCAATACTTCTGCCGCAGCTCATTCATTACGGTTGCAGTGTTACCGTGTAAAAACCTTCTGTGATAGTACTGAATTATCAGTTGTACTATCTTATGTTTCCCATCTATTACGGGTGGGTTATTTACTGCGTTTTTAAACATGAACTTTCTTGTTCGACTGCGCAGTTTTATCTTTTCGTTGCTGCCTAGATAAACGTCGATTTTTCGTAGGCGGCTTGCGTTTTCCAATGGCTTGTTTTCTTTTAAGCATTTCATTTCCTTTGTAAAGCTTTCACTTTGGCTTCTTTTAATTAAATATTCTTCTGCCTTTTTTTGGAAAGCCTCTTCAATTTTTATAAAATTGTGTTCCTTCTTTCTTTCAATCACCGGCTTGGCTTGTGCTTTCTTCTTATTTTTATTGTGCGGCTTCCATGTGACGTCCTTGTCTCGCGCTGTGTTGACCCTCTCGACTTTCTTTTTCAGGACATCGATAAACTGGAACACCCTTGCCATGGTGTTAACCAGTTTCCTCCAGTTCGAGAATCTTTCTAAGTCTGGTGTTTCCTTTTCTACTGCCTTAATGGTGGTGACCTTGTGACTTGCCTTCTCTTCCAGGTCTTCACTCTTGGCCAAACCAAACTTTTTAGCGGGCCACTCTTCTTCGCCTCGCCTTAGGAATTCTGGGCCCTGGAACCACCTAGCGGTGTGATTGAAGTCGCTAGGCGTATTCCGTGTAGCGTCATCAGCCGGATTCATCTTCGTTGGAACCCATCTCCACTCCTGTGGCTTTGTTAGTTCTTCTATTTCTGCCAATCGATGAGCCACGAACGTCTTGAATCTTCTTGGGTCAGCTTGCACCCACTGAAGTACTGTGCTTGAGTCGGTCCAGTACGTCTTTTGAGTGACCATGAGGTTGAGCTCTTTCTCCACGGTGGCTGCTAGTCTGCTTCCCAATAAAGCCGCCTGTAGCTCCAGCCTCGGGATTGAGACTGGTTTTGTCGGCGAGACCCTTGCCTTTCCAGCCACCAGCACGACGTGTGTTTCACCCTCAGGTCCTCTGGTCCTCCAATATACAGACGCCGCGTATGCCTCTTCGCTAGCGTCTGTGAAGGTGTGCAGCTGCCCTTCTCTTTGGCATGGCGAAATGCACCTTGGTATCCTCAACTTGTCCAAGGTAGCGACTTCCTTTATGTACCTTTGCCAGGCTTCTTGTTGGCCTTCTTGTATTTTCTCATCCCAGCCAATCTGTGTTCGCCAAATTTCTTGAATCAACTTCTTCCCTTGGATCAGGACTGGCGTAGCGAAGCCCATGGGATCGAATGTAGACATCACGGCGCTCGTGACTTCTCTTTTTGTGGGAACCCTTCTGCCATCTAATATTTCTGTTGGCGTATTACGTAGCCCAATGTTAAAGGCTAAAGCATCTTCTTCTGTGAGCCACCTCAGGCCCAGTGTCTTTTCTTCTTTGGTAAGCTCAAGGTTGGCGCTTTCATTTTTCTCTCGGAAACCCTTGAGCACTTCCGGGTTATTGCTTGCCCATCCCTTCAAGTGGAAACTCGCCCGCTCATGGATATCCTTAACTTCTGCTGATACTCTTCTTGCTTCCTCAACAGACTGGAAGCTTTGAAGATAGTCATCCATGTAATGATTCTCTTTTATCGCCTTAACTGCTGCTGGGCGGGTCTCCTGGTACTCTTCAGCATTCTTGTTCATTACGTAGATTGCCGTGGCTGGTGATGAGGCAGCACCAAAAATTACAGAAGTCATTCTAAATTCCTCTGGCTTCTCTTTTCTTCCTTTTCCGCGCCAAAGGAACCTCAGACTGTCCCTGTCTTCTTGTCTAATTTTAATGCGGAGGAACATGTCTTGTATGTCGGCCATTATTGCAATTGGCCCCTCTCTGAAGCGCAGCAATACTCCAAACAGTGATTGGAGTAGATCTGGACCGGGCAGAAGAGCATCATTTAAGCTCTTTCCCTGGAACTTGGCTGCTGCATCGACGACGATTCTGGGCTTCTTTTTTACTGGGTGTTCGACAGCGAAGTGTGGAAGATAGAATGTTCTTCCATCAGTGCCGTTACACGGTGCCTTCTCTGCGTACCCCTTTGCGAGGAGATTGGTCATTTGGATCTCATATTCCTTTTTTAGCTCTTGGTTTTGATCCAGCTTCTTTTCAACAATTTCCAATCTCCTGAAGGCTTGCTTGCAGTTGTTTGGAAGAACTTCATCTTCTTTCTTCCACAGAAGCCCAGTTTCGTATTGCCCATCAGGCAATTTCTTTGTTGTCTTCTCCAGGACTTCCAGGGCTCTTCTGTCGCTGTCATGGCTCGGCAGCTTGGCTTCGATCCCCAGGGACTCTAATTTGAAGAAGTCTCGAACGATCTCATTGATCTCCTCTTCGTTCGAGATGCGACAGTGGTTGACAAAATGCACTGCTACTGTTGAAGCAGCGTCACAGCCATGTAGCACCCACCCAAGACTGGTGAGTGAGGCTACGGGCTCAGTCTTCTTTCCCTTCTTCAATCTTCTTGTCACTACGAGTCCCCAGTTGTCTTGCCCGATTAGAAGCTTGGGCTCTTCTTTATCGTAGACCAGCTGATCTTTAATGGCGCTTAAATGCTGGCAGTTACGGATGTCCTCTATTGCCACCTTCTGTTGCGACAGCTTAAGGTCCTCCATTGTTCGGAGCTCTATTGCCCTCTTGTCTCTTCTGTAGGCCCCTTTAATTTTAATTTTCAGACGTTCGGAGCTATTTTTCTTAATTATTTTTCCGCCAACGATTTCTATTGTCAGAGTCTCTTTCTTCCCATTGACTCCGATTTGTTCAGCAACCTTTGAGTCCAATAGTGACACCGTTGAGCCCTCGTCCAGAAGCGCCAAGACCCTGGCATGCCCCTTCGGTCCATATACGTCTACTGGCATTATTTTTAAGTAGACCTTTTCGTTACTTATTGTTGTATGGATTGAAGCGATTTTTTCTTCAGCTTCTTCTCCTTCTTGCTGGCCCAGTTGGTAACACTGACTGGTGCCTGGTGCTTCTGCTCTGTTTGGCGGCTTCTCTGAATGGAGGGACGTGTGATGCCATCTGCCGCACTTCTTGCATACCGGCGCTTTGCAATTCAGTCTTGAGTGCCGGAAGCGTAGGCATTTGAAGCATGTCCTTGTTTTCTTCGCTATGTCCCATTTTCCATTCAGGTCAGCCTCTTTAAAAGTTTTGCAGTCAAGCAAGTAATGATCGCCTTCGCATCCCGTACAGGCAATTTTCTTTCTTTCTTGAGGCGGCTCCCGTACGTTGTTTATTGGTTTGTGCTCTGGTACCCAATTTCTCTTCGGTACGCTTGTGGGTTCCCAGGGCTTCCTTGGTTGTGGTGGAACCGCCTTGTAAGTCCTCCTCAGCTCTTCAGGTGGAGCAAAGTCCCCACAGATGTCGGCTTCTAGTCCGAGGAATGCGTCCAGTAGGATGAGCTCAGGCATCTCTTCATCCCTTCTTTCTCGATGGTACGCAAACCAACGGAACTTCATAGAAGACGGCATCTTTTCAGTTAGGCTCTTCAATGTTTCAGGAGAGCTGAGGTATTGACTCTTCTTCAGTGCTTTGATGCTTGCTACTGCATTTCGGACCCGGCTTGCAAACTGGCAGATGTCGCTTGGGTTTTCATTGACCCTTGGTAGACTCTTCATCTTCTCTAGCTCAGCTAAGGCCAGGGCTCCAGGTCTTCCGAATCTTGCTTCCAGTCCCGTCATAACTTCCTTCGGATCTTCGGCGGTGAATAGCAGGCTTTGTACAGCTTCCCTTGCCTTTCCTTGGACTGCCCTTCGTAAACGTGCCAGATTCTGCACGTTGGACAAGGATGGAGCTGTATCCTCAAATGACCTTCTAAAAGCCAGCCATTCTTCACAATTGCCATTGAAGTATGGAAGTTCGGTGAATCTGGATGCTGCTGCTGTGTCTGGAGCCTTTTCGGTGAGCTTAGCGATAGCTTGGGCCAGCTCTTGGATGTCGCTCTTCTTTTCTTTGGTTGGAGCTGGCCTTTCGTGATGATGTCTTCGCTTGTCTTGCCTCTCTTCAGTTTGGACAAGCCATTCCTCCACTTCATGGGTCCTTTCGAAGATCTCTATTTCTTCTTCTTCTTCGGACTCGGCTTCCACTTCTGCTAGCTTTAGTTTGGCTTGAGCCAGCTCGACTTCTTTACGAGCCAGCTCCATTCTAGCACGAGCCTCCGCTTGTCTTCTCTTGTTTGAGCGGACGGACTGCGTGTCGATGTCACGGTTCCTCCTTTGGACTTGACCATTCGTTGTACCCTTTTCTTTGGGCAGCGGTGCGGGCGGTGGCAATGCAGGCCTGGCTGGTACTGCGTTGTTGGTGTCAGCTACGATATTCAGCTCCCCAGACTCTTCTGCACTGGTTCTGGGGGGGGCTGTCCTTATTGTCTTCGTAGACTGACTGGTGACGTCAGTACTAGTTTCGGTCGGCGTGCACTGGCTCCAATCTCTCGATGTACCGCTGCTCTCTCCAGTAGTCTTCGTCTGGGTTGACTCGGTCGTCTTGGAACGCGATGACTCGGATCTTGTGGTCGGCATGTTGACGGCTTCTTTTTTCCCAAATCCGGCTCGACAGGACCAGAAAATTGTTACGAACACGCACAGCGGCGACGGGCGTAGGCTAGCTTCCTCGGTTGCTAAAACGAAGCTACGACAACGAAGCGTAGAAATTAGACAACCGTACGGTAGCTAGCTACTAGACTAGGCCACTGACGTGTTTCTAGTGGACTGTATGTTGTGGGCGACCGTATTACGGGCCGGACGGGTGAAGCCGGGTGTCGCACTTGTGAACCGCTGACCACGAAGATTTCTTGAGCGCAAAATAAAATAGCCGAAGTGAAGCTGAGTCTTCTTGTGAAGAATTTATTTACACTAGAGCACTTATTTTACACTTAATTTCTAGCAGTTTCTTCCTTTTTCCTAGCAGCGTTTCTTTCTTGAACCTTCAATTGAGCACTTATTTTCTTGCAGAGTTTCTTCCTTGATTGTTGGTTCTTCCTTTCTTGCTTTCTTGCTGCGAACTGCGACTGCGAACTGACGATGACCGCTGGATCGCTCGAGTTTTAAACAATTTCGAACAAAGCGGCAGGCCATAAAATTACCGTTACGGTTGTAAACTATAGCTAGACTACTCTTACAATTCTTGCTGTCCTTGTCTACAACTCGTTTGTATGGAGGTACATGTTTTTGTTATTTTAAAATATAAAAATGAATTTTCTCTACATTACAATTACTTCCTACAGATAGATATTAATTTTACAAACATTATGAAATAGAATTCATACAGATATCTCACAAACTGTGGCTTTAAGAGCCAAAAAATGCAAAGGGCGTCTCGCAAGCGTATTGCTTATAATTTCAAAATTCACGCCCGGCCTAGTAGCTCCACCACCTATCGGTCGCTCCTACGCGCAGGCAATTAGTTCGCCTCAAACCGTATCGCAGACTGAAAAAGCTCAGCCGCCACAATCAGTAAGTGCCCAATCAGCCCCTAAAGTAAACAACAGTCACCCCCCTATAGTCGTCGAGTCCCTCCCCCAATGGTCGACGCACTTAAAGAAACTACACTCCATATTAGGCCACGCCGCCAACGCCCGCCCGTTTGGCAAAGGGGTGCGATTCTTCCCAAAGTCTCCTTTGGAGTATCGCACGGTTGTGGCCTACATTGACGAGCTGTCTAAGCTGGACCCAGCAGTATCTTGGTACTGCTACAGCTTAGACAGCGAGCGGCCACAAAAAATCGCACTCAAAGGTCTCCCTCAAGACACCTCGCTCAATGAGATAGCTGAGGACCTCGCCTTCGCCGGCTTCCCAGTATCGCACGTGCGGCAGATTCCCGCAGTTAGGGGTCGACCTAACTGCATCTACTATGCCCAGCTTCAGCACAGGCATACCCTTGCCGAATTGCAACAGCTGTACGCAGTTAACGAGCTGCTCAGCATGCCTGGCATAACGATCGAGGCATGGCGTACTCGCCCCGGTCCGGCGCAATGCCATAGATGCCAGGCATTTGGCCACGCCTCTTCCAATTGTCACCGGCCAATCAAATGTGTGCGCTGTGGCGGCGAGCACCCAGCATCTGACTGCGATCGACAATCGGTTGCAGTCAAATGCGTCAACTGTAGGCAAGCGCACACGGCCAACAGCCGCTCGTGTCCCGTTTTCCGGCGCGAGGCGAGACGTAGGGGGGTGACAATTAACCCTCCGTTGCCTCGGAATAAAGCCCAAAGGGCTACAAATTTGCCCCCGCCATCACCTACTCCCCTGCAACAATTGCAGCCGCAGGAGTACGACCTGTCATCGGGCGCAAACTTAATGCCCCCCGCCAATCCCCCCACCGACAGATCCCAAGCTCTCGGGAGAAAAAAGAGACCACGTCGGAAAAAATCCGCCCCCCAACCCGCAACAATGGTACCGGCTATTACTGCGGTAGCGCCGGATACACAATTCGCCCCCTACATTTTTATGCCCCCCCCCCAATTTGCGGACCCCCCGCAACCCCCCAATACGTCACAACCACCCACCACAAATCAACCGCCAAAATCAAAACCACGCACTGTCGCTGCCCAGCAGCATCAACCCCTCGCGCAAATTAGGCCTAGCGGCACACAATACACTCAGGGCCCACCTCGTATGCAAGCAGGTGCCCTTAATGTAGCCAGAGCCGCAATAGCGGCACTTAACGCGGCCATAGAGGCCATAGCTGCCGGCCAAAACCCGCTGCCTGCCCTTTTCAATGGACTGGCACAACTCACCACAATTCTCACGTGGGAATTTAATGGGGCCTCATCGGGGCCTTAAATTGAGAATTGTGTACTGGAACCCTGGGGGCATAACCGGCAAGACAGCCGCCCTCAGAACGTTAGTCCAGGAACACGATGTTCACATTGTGCTACTGGGCGAAACGAAACTCCGAGGTGAGAATGAGCTCCGCATTCCAAATTTCTTCACCTATAGACGTGATGAAATTTCTCCCGCTAATATGGCCTTCAGGGGTACGGCTGTATTAATTAGACGTGACCTTATTCACGAATTACTACCCCTTCCCCTTTTTACATACATTCGGTCTATAGGTGTAAAACTAAAGGTCGGCAATGCGGAGCTTAAAGTCTTCGCCGCATATAAGCCACCATCAACCCCCTTCGATCCAAGTGACATCGACAATATCTTTTGCGATGCCACCCCCACACTTATTTTAGGTGACCTTAATACCAAACACCAACACTGGGGTTCACGAATCTCATCCAAATCGGGTCGTGAACTAAAAGCAGATGCTGAGAGCAAAAACTATTTAGTCATCGGTCCAGGATCACCAACACATTATCCCTCTACTGACAATCACGCACCGGACGTACTGGACATCGCCTTAGCGCATAAGATCGGCTGGTCAATGTCGTTAGAGGTCCTCCACGACACTGACACTCAGCATCTGCCAATCTTATTGGTCCTTGGAGTGTCCGTAACTGGCAAACCGCTCCCCAATCCCCGCAGAACCACAGACTGGGCCTTATTTCACCGTGCCATGCTGAGCTACCAACTCCCGGCTGGTGGCATTTCCACTCCCTTAGAAGTCGAAGAGGCAGTTAGTACCTTCACAACTGCCATTGCACAGGCTCTAAGGGAGTCCACCAGTGTCTCAGCCACAGCTTCTGGTAAGCAACTCTTACCGGCGCACCTCCGCGCAAAAATCAGTCAAAAAAGAGCCCTTCGCAAACACTGGTGTCAAACTCGCTGCCCAGTTGCTAAGAGGGACCTAAACAGGATCAGCGCCGAACTGCGGTCAGAAATCGCAACTTACAGGCAGCATTCGTGGGACCAAGTGATTTTTAAAGCCAGTGAGGATGACACTGCACTGTATCGCTTGGCCCGACAAATAACTAGAACCCCCGCCCCTAGTTGCCCTCTTATTGATACCGCTGGCATCCGCCACTACCACGCAGCGGAACGCGCGGAACTTTTTGCGGACCACTTCGAGGGCCAATTTAAGCCGAACCCCATTATCGACCCTGCCCACACGCTAGGAGTTATAGAACGCGTAGAGCAGTTTCTCGCGGCCCCAGCCCCACCACTAAGAGGTGATTATTTTATATCGCCTAAAGAGGTTAGGAAGGAGGCCTCCAAGCTTAATAAGCGCAAATAACCCGGTCCCGACGAGATTCCAAACACAGCGATCATCATGCTGCCTAGGAAGGGTCTGGTGGCACTCACCCGTATCTTTAATGGGATACTGCGCACTGGACATTTCCCATCTTCGTGGAAGATCGGCAAAATTATTGTTCTCCCGAAACCAGGGAAAGATCGTCATCGCCCAGAACATTACCGACCGATTACACTGCTGTCCAATCTAGCCAAGTTGTTCGAACGTCTACTATTACTTAGGATATCCCCGCATATCCAGCTTAGGCCTGAACAGTTTGGCTTCAGAGACAGCCACAGTACCACTCTTCAGCTTGTACGAGTGCTCCATCACATGGCCTTCGAGCTAAACAAGGGCAGACGCACAGTCGGAGTCTTTCTCGATATGGAGAAGGCTTTCGATCGAGTTTGGCACGAAGGCTTAATACACAAGCTGTTAGAGACGGACATCCCACCGATGCTCGGGCGAGTAATAGCCTCGTTTCTGGACAAACGAAGCTTCTATGTCTCGGTCGAGAACAAACAGTCAGCATGTAAACCCATTAGAGCAGGGGTACCTCAAGGCAGCTGCCTATCGCCACTGCTCTATGCGTTATTCACCAACGACATCCCCACTCTCAGTGACTCCGGTCTAGCTGAAGGTGTTGAAGACGTCATCCTAGCCCTTTACGCGGACGACAGCGCCTATATGTCCTCCTCCCGCAAAGCTAGCTTAGCAGCCAAAAAAATGCAGCGACTATTGGACACTTTGCCTGGCTGGCTGGACAAGTGGAGAATAGCCGTTAATGCCAGCAAGACAGCAGCAATACTGACCGGCCTGCAAAAGTTTCTCCCACCGAAACTTGTGTTTCGAGGTCAAGTTATTGAGTGGCAACCCAGTGTAAAGTACCTAGGTTGTATTATAGACCGCCCCTTGCGCATGCGCAAAATGCTAGACCATGTGTCAGCAGGCGCGGTCGCGTCACGGGCGTGTCTTAGACCGGTGCTTTCCTCTGACTTGCCACTCAAAACCAAAATTCGCCTGTACAAGTTGTACATACGGTCGAGACTGACCTATGCAGCCCCTGCTTGGTACGGTCTTCTATCTTCTACCAACAAACGTAAGCTCCAGGTTGTCCAAAATAAGTCGCTGAGATTAATCACCGGCGCGGGACGCTACGTCCGCAACTCCACCATCGCTAGAGACACCAAAACCGAGCCACTCGCAGAGTTCATATCTGGTTTGTCGAAACGATTATTCACCCGCGCGGACAACAGTCACCATACTCACCTTAGGGGTATAGCACCCCTACACGCCCGCCCGCCGGAAGGCAGGGCTCTCCCCCGAGAGCTTATTCCTGTGGGTGAATAAGTTTACTTATTCATCCTCCTACCTCCTTACCCTCCTCCCTCCATTCCATTCCATTCTTATTGCCCTTCTCGCCTCTATTTTATTTTTTGCTTTTATTTCTGTTTTTATTTCGCTTTTATTTTTATGTTATTTTTATTTTTATTTTCGTTTTTGTTTTGTTTTTGCTTCATTTTTATTTTATTTTAATTTCGCTCTTTTGTTTTGCTTTATTTTTACTTTTGTTTTATTTTGCTTCTATTTTTGTTTTCTTTTCTGGCGTCTACTCTCGTATTTTATTTTTTCTATTTTCTATATCGCTTATGGCGATAATATATTAGCCACAAAGGGGCCTGAAAAGTAGGCCGCCTTTTTAAATTTCACCGGGGGTGTTCAGCACCCCTGAGCTTCTGCCCGGGTCATGGTGGGAGGTAAATTCCCCTCCCCCGACACCCGCACCTCATCACCCAGCAGGGTGTAAGAGAAGATACCCCGTTGGCCGTTGGTAGCTCCACGGCAAAGTGCGCGGGAGTTTGTTGAACTAAGCAAAAGGTTAAGAGCGTAATCCACAACGTATTGCTTATTTTGTAAAAATTCACGCTATTACTTTTCATACAATTACAAATACAAATACAAATTTTACACTGATAGATTTTAACTATTTACGTATTATTAAGAATTATTAAGAATTTAACTCAACTCTGCTTGAGTACATATCTTATACTACATGTTATTTACGCCTAAACTATTTACATCGTGTATTTTATTTTTGACAATCCTACATATTTAATCCTTACTGACATTACCTATAGTTACTAAGTTTACACGAGATATTATTTACGAAATACATGCGCTTCCTTAAGTTATTTCTACGTTATTTCTTATATGTCTTACTATTTATTTAACCTTCTTACTTAAAATGTACATAGTTGAGCAAACCTTATGTACTCTATCTCACATTGCAACGACATACTTCTATCCTAGTTGTTGTGACTTTATTTTTCGTCACTTGCAACGTTACAACTTATTATTATTTATTTATCATATAATTCACAAACCTTACAACTTACTAACTTATTATTTTACGTATCGTTTTAGAGCTACCCTATTGTGTCAATACGACTTTATTTATCAAAAAATCCTTATTTAAACATGTTTACATTTTAATCCTTATATCCTATCCTATCCTATCCTTATTTATGTGTTTCGTGTGGTCCGTCGCTAACACGTACCTTGTGTTGTTAACCTTTTTCAATAAGTTAAATTTAAACTTTGAAGTTTACCTGTTTAAATTAAAAGTAATACAAAGAAAATAAAATTAAACATCTTTATTAAAAACTGTTACAAAATGATATGAAAATTATTCAGTTTTATTCATTAGTAACATCTGGTTCGAGTATTTTATCTACAGCAGTTTTGCTAGTAAGTAGGGAAAGGTACCACGGATTTAACTTAAGGGGGCTCAAGGGGTTTTTACAAAAACCTAATAGGCTTCAGTACAAAGACCTATTAGGTCCTTCTTGGCCTCCGAAATAGGACGAGCACTGGAATAATGGTAATGGCGTCTCTGTTTCTTTTACGTTCGTCTGTATGATTTATCAACTCCTTGTAATGTTTTATAATTGTTTTTCACTGTAGTACATAGTCCTTAGAGAAAACTTTGGCAGGGAGCTCATTCCATAACCTAAGCGTTCGCGTGAGGCAGTTTCTCCGTAACTGCACTGCACGTGACCATTAACGTAACTGCACTGCACGTGACCATTAACGTTCTAAGGTGTGAGGATGAAATTCCCTGCCAATGGCGAGCGGTGAGATGGTAGAAAGTAGTCGTGGGCATCATTTCGAACATTCCTTAGATAACATCCCATTATAAAAGCGATAGAAGACACACAGGAGGCAGAGTCTCTCCTCAAACTTAAGGGTTCGATACGGCTTGTGAGGTTGGGATCGTTGTCGTTAAACCGAGTCAAAAGGGCTAAGCTGGTATCCGGGTGTACCTGCCCAGAGATGGCCGCAATCTTACTACTTGTAAACCAGCAACCTTTGCCCCGATGTGAAGTACTGCTTCGCTCTGTTGAGAACACCAAGTTTTTTGGACGCCAGCTTTCAGTACTATTTATAATCTATAAAAATGGCAAAAAGGGAGCTACCCTTAAATATTTATTTTATTTCAATTTAATAATTTATTTTTAAAGTGATAATATAACTAAATATTCTGTGAATAAACTAAAAGCTACTATTAACTTCCTCTCATTACCCTTTGGATACGGAACCCTAAAAACTAGGCAAAAGATTTTATACATGCTTAAATAAACCTATTTTGTACACTGGAATGAGTGGAAACTCGCTAAAAGATAATTATTTATTTGTAACTACGGTAAGTTTTGTCAAATTTAACAAAATCATATTCGTATATTCACTAAAACGACTTAGTTTTCGTTCTGCTTCATTTACTTTAAACTTGGGTTTTTGTGACACCAAAATCATTTAGTGAATTTTCTTTACGAGTCCAGTAGCGATTTTAATCAAATGTTTCGAAGTAAAACTAACTAAGTACGCTTAGGCAATTGAAATATCATCTGTCATAAAAATAATAATCACTAAATTCATTTAGTTATTTTGTCCTTTTATGTGTAGGGTATCATCGTTGCATTTGGTGAGTTTTGACATTTACTATCCTATCTCAGTCATACGAAGAACTAGAGCCATGTTGATAAGAAAGAAAAATAAAGAAAAAAAATGTGAACAGAGTGACATTCAAAAGTCATTTTCGTTAAAAGTGTCACTTAGTTAATTTTCGCTCTACGGGGACGATATTTTAATTAGAAATTGGTAACTTGAATCTAAAACTATTCCAATATTCGGGTTAAGGAATCAGGATACTGTTTTGACTAACTAACACAATTTCATCGATTGTTTAACAAATCAAATTGTATAATCAATTCAATAATTTATTTATTATCCATTTATAAATCACTAAAGAAGGTCATTACTCAAATAAATAATAATGCAATAATAAGAATACAGATGAAATAATAATCTATAGCAATGTCAAGTACATACACAAAAAATTAACATCCTATTTCACCACATTATCAAGCACAATTGGATAATTTGCTGGAAGAGTCCATAAGTATGTAGGTCCAATTCAGAGTACAGAGTACTTCCTAAGAAGATTATTGAAAAATTGAAGCGTCCGACAGATCAATGAGCTGGAACGCACTGAAACTCAAGGCAAGATAATAAGTAGTGGAACTCTCCTACACGGTGTAAACCACCGATATGCAGAGACGGACGGTTAGCAATAGCCAGAACTCAAATTCAATCCTAGCATCCCTAGCAAAACTTCTCAGCATACTTGAGTCCTTTCCGTAGGAAATCTCGATTATGATTGAAAGTATGCTCTGTCCTTCTTTGTTCTTCCAACTATTTCTACGCCAAAAATCTCGTCACCTTCTTGGTCCGTTGCGATATAAAGGAATATCTTCTTACTTACCCCGCGGTATCATTTTCTTTGTGATTTTATTGTTATATTTCTCTATACCGCTAAGGTGGCAAACAAACTAACGGTCCGCCTGATGGTAAAGTAGCCGTGGGCATCATTTCCTATACATTTCTGGTACAATAGGATGTGTTGTGATTTCTCAGAACACATCCCATTGTAGAAGCGGTAGAACACACACAGGGAGGAAAAATCTCGCCTCAGAGTTAAGAGTTTGATACGGCTAGTGAGTTCGGGATCATCGACGATTCTCAGCCCGTCTTTGAACCTAGTCAAAAGGGCCAAGCTGGTATCCGGGTGCACGCCCGCCCAGAGATGGCAGCAGTACTCTATAGGGGGCATTCAGGTCAAACTTGCGTCTTGTAAAGCAGCAACCTTTGCCTCGAGGTGAAGTGGTGCTGCTTCGTTCTGTTGAGTACAACAAGTTTTTAAAGTGAGAACTATATTGCACGCGCTTGGATGGGGACCTATTTCGTTGAACTTATAGCCGCTGCCTCTCGCTCTCAGTTCTCACTTTTGCGTTACGTCCCGCGACGCAACCGTGTTTTTTGTAGCTTCACCTAGTCTTGTAAATGATCTCGGAATTACACATCGCTGGAGATGTTAACACCAAGGAACCCAATGCTATTGGCGATGATGAGGGGTGTGTTCTGGAACCTGTAGGACCGCAGTGAATGGGGTTTCCTTAGCTTGCGTCTTTGTAGGGTTGAATCGGACCAAGTTTTCCCGTCCCTGGTCAGAGACCTTGGACAGAGTGGTCTCTATTTGAGATACAAGTTCTCCGCGCTTTTTCACCACATCGGAACGAGGGGTGATTGCACGTTGTTAACGGACAACATGTTATTGATACAGGAGAAACAGCGTAGGAGACAGCACAGAGCCTTGCGGGACACCAGTATTAATGTCCTTGATATCAGAGCAACAACCGTTAACTACAACTCGAATGCGTCTGCCAGACAAAAGTTAGCCACCCGTTTGCACAAACCCTTCGACCATTCCGTAAAATGGCAACTTCCGTAGAAGACCCCGGTAGTTTTTAACTGATGTTCTAACATAGAAACAGACCGATAAAAAAGAAATCGGTGACTTAAATACAGCCAGTGCAAACCAAGAGTATTGAAACCTTTATTGTTTCGGATATTTTCAATGTATTCGTATAATAGGTACACTTCTGATTTGTATCTTGATATTGTATATCATAAATCATCAAGACAGAAATATTTTAGTCAAAGGGCAAAATCCACAAACCTGACGACTGACTAAGTCAAAGCTAAGTTAATACAAATTTTAACTTATCACAAAAAATGCTTATTACGCTATTGTTTCAGGTTGGATTAGTAAAGTCGTTTAAGTTAAAATAAAATAACAAAACCTACCATAACCCAAAGCATATACCTATGTAGATATCGAATTTAAGTTTATATGTACCGAGCTTTTAATGGTTAATCCTCGTCGTGCAGTGTGACGGATTTCGCCCTTTGACTATGACATAAGTATTAATTATTAATAAATTTAATATTCAATGTTAATGTCTATGAATCACAAACTATTGCAGTCTGTGATTGTGCCTATGAATTAGGTGTGGGAGTTAGCCTACTACGGTAAATAATTATTGGTTCATACTTCATGCATATTCATGCTATATTAGTCACCAAGACAGCAGCTGTTAAGAAAACTAACAATAAAATTAAAAGAATGGATTATGACTGTCTAACCAGTCATAAATAACCTCATTTCAAAAAACCAAAGAAAAATAAAATGCTTTGTGAAACACTGAGACATCGAATAGGTAAGAAAAGCGTTTCATTAAAATGATTAAAAAAACAGAAGTAAGAAGATTTGTAATATAATATGGTGTAGCCAAAAACATTTGCGTATTACTTATTAGTTGTTAGTTACTACAATAAATATGAAAAGAAAATTGTAAAAATAAATCATATTATAGGTCATTGCAAAAATAAAAGCCTATTTTTGTTTTCATACCTTTACTTTTGCTGGACAGCTAAAACCCGGACCATGTGATTATTCATCATCGATTTAATTCTAAATTTAAAAAAAGCTCTATTTTTACTCAAAAATTGTGTATAAAGATAGTTAAAATCGATTAAAAGCCACATAAAGTACATTTTTATACTGAAAAAATAGGTGTCTTAGTATGGCTAAACGAGTTTTGCATCTTTTACCAGCCGTACCCCTAACTTTGCCTTCCCGGATTGTAATACACTATTATAATCCAGTGGTGAAAACGCGGAGACGGAGACTAGCTTGTTTAATAATAAATAAAGAAGTTTTGATTGACTTATCAACACAGAGCCGAAACAACTAAAGTACCGACGCCGACGCCAGCGCGGGACAGGACAAACATTAACTAGTAATATAGCGATGAACATATTTGCCTTAAGTCTGAATGATTACAATAGAACATGTTTGTAGTCATATAGTAGTAGAGGACAATTAATAAAATAAGGATAGGGAATATTATGAATAGACACCTACCTATATCATGTTTTATACTTAAAAAAATTGAAATCTGTAAGGCAAGGACACGAAGTCGTGTCGAAGGATTAGTAAGATTCATATTTTATTCTGTAACGTATCCAGGAACTACTACTACAGAAATTATCAGGCAAAAATAAATAGACAAACCATGACAAGACAAAAATGAAACACGCTTATTCCAAAAACGACATTAGCGCAGTCAAAGATAATGAGTGAAAAAAAAAATAACCACTTGTTTCTGGCCAGTAATGAGCAATTTATAGCAAAAAAAACAATGAGAACGCTTGCCTTTTGATTCTATTGTTCACAGACACCCGCCGTATATTCAAAGAATTGTTCGCAAGATGACTGGGTGTCGTCGCGATGACATAAGAGGGCAATGACCTGACCATCGCATCGCGCCTAATTGGGCTTTGTTTCTTAGGTTCAATAGAGAAATAATAAATTACCAGTTACTTGGTTTTGTTTTATTAGTCACAAGTTACCAAGGAGTACTACGAATTTTATATTTAGAAGTGTCAAGTGAAATTAATACGAAATTTATATTTAGAGATGTTAAATAAAACTACGAAATTAAGTTTAAGCGTCCAGATATTTTTTTTTTTGCACCGAATCTACTGGACCGATTAATCAAAAATATTATTTTCCTCCCTTGTATTACAATCGGCTATTAACTCTAATTAGTCTAATTTTAAATAAATATTTTTAATGAGTTGTATTTAAAAGAATATTTTTTTTCATTTATCACAGGGGATGAATGTAGTATATCTTTTGGTTAGAAAAATATTTTAGCTCTTTCGCTACGTTTTGGATTTCAAATCCTCCCTCGTAAAAATATTATTTGGTCCCTTGTAATAAAAATCTACTATTTTTTGTAATAAAAATCTACTATTTTCTTGAAAGAAGTTTTTATATCTTCAAGGAAAATCAACATTTATTAGATTATTTTCGATGTTTATAGGACTTATGTATTAGGTACGCATACTCTAGCTACCTAAATATCATATCTATACTAGCTTTCGCCATCGACTCCGCCTACGCTAGATTTGGTTATCAGCATGTGATTTCTACGACACATTCTTAATCCATAGAATGAAAGTTTGCCATAGCACACTATAGCTGTAGTTATAGTTATTCCACTTGGAATTTGATTATAGTCATCCTTGCAACCACATTAGCATTTTCCGGGGATAAAAAGTAGCCTATACCTTCCTGTGGATTTTCCTAGCAATTAACAGCACATCCATGGATATTCCAACAAGACCCTGCTACAGCTCACAGGGCCTTAAGTGTTCAACAGTGGTGCAATTTCCCTGATTTCATTAGCTCAAAAGAATGGCCACCCTACTTACCTAAACTGAATACAATGGATTAAAGTTTATGGTCAATGTTAAATGCAAGGACCTATACTACGCCTCACAGAACTATTGATGACCTTAAAACTTCTCTTACATGCGAGTGGGACAAAATATCTGTTGAAGAAGTGCGGGAAATTGTACTAAATTTTACCAAGCACCTATACAGAATACCCAATGTATTCGAGCTAAAGGAGGTTATTTTGAAGACAAATAGGGATTCTTGTAAAAAACAAGTTAATTTTATTTAAGTTTAGAGTTAAAATAATTATTTGAAAAATTACTTGTCAACATTATTTTGGGTCATCCTGTATTCACATACCTATAGTCTAACTGCATAAATACGTGGCTGATCGTAAACAATACAACTCTGCCCACACTATAGTTTATTTTTCTCTGCCTACATACTAGAAACGTGTAATTAGAATTATTATACCTACATACCCACTTATACATGGCACGTGTCAAAACAAACAGTTTAATTACAGTCCAGGCAGCAGTCAACAGTCAGTCAGCAACATGACCTTTGTCAGTCATTACTAATGTTCTGTCAAAAGACCAATAATAATAATGATTCATTATAATGATTAAAACAGTCACTGAACGATATTGTTCAATGTTTTTGTTGTAAAGTTTTTCAAAGTATGTAAGTCGAAAAATAACCTTTATAAGGAATCCTTAATCAAATAAAATTAATTAGTTAAAGTTCATAACATCTCTACAAACAACCAACCCCTTCGGGGATAAACGTCATAATAGTATATTACCTACTATTTATTTTTTTGCCGTTATTTTGTCTGAGCTTTAAAAAGTCCACTGCTGAACGTAGCTCGTTTGCCACCTTGATAATATTAAAAAAAAAATCTCAATTCACACAAAAAACACACGAAAAGCCGATAAACCATATTTTTTTTTTTTTTTATACCACTAAGGTGGCAAGCAAGCATACGGTCCGCCTGATGGTAAGCAGTCACCGTAGCCTATGGACGCTTCAAAAATCCAATAACTTCTTTCTTGAAGAACACCATACTGTAGTCAGATAAAACCTTGGCAAGGAGCTCATTCCACAACCCAAGCGTTTGCGGGAGGAGATTCTCTATAACCGCACTGTACGCGACCATTTCGGTTCGGTATAATACACCTACACTCATTTATTAAATCGACTTGCGCGCCACCTACATACTTATATCGCGCTCAAAAAGGAACCTACCTATACTTTAATTTATAAAACTAAATCACAAATACATACAAAAAACGCGTACGTTACAAAGCATATGTAATTATTGGTCTATTAAGATTTTTTGTCTCGATTTACTAAATATCGTAATTAACAAACGAGTAATCGAACAGGATGTAGATCGATAGATCGCGTAAGCCGAACGATATCCGTGATCTAAACCCATTAGATATCTGAGATCCTGTATCGCATTCTATTTACATCGTGTTCGTACCTACACACATTTAAATACCAATTACCATAAGGAATTTTAAAAATATTCATACGCCCGGCGTCACATAAAACACACCTCCTTTAATTTTTTTTTGTTCACCAATTTATAGAAAAACAAGAAAGTTAATCGTGAATTAAGGTGATGGCATACCTAAACGTATTAATTTTACAAGAATTTAATTAATTTTGTTACAGTCCTGAGTACACTTTTTGTCATGAAAAGAATATAATATGTTATAGTTCAAAAGGTTGAACTATGAGTGTAAGTGGATTTGCTTATTTTAAAATAATTTGGCGAATTCTCACATTTGCTAATTTCATAGTTCAAAATAAATAATTAAATTTTATTTCTACAAAAAACAAAGAAAATCGAGATTTTCAATGTGCGGTACGTGCTTGCGCCTTTCTTACGTGGAACTATGTCTCTTTGTATGCTTCAATTGTGAAATATGTCTTTGTACACTAGTCGAAACGACACGCTTTTGCTCGGGTATGCCATAGCTTTGTAAGCAAAAATAACTACTAAATTCTTAAACTCAAGTGTAAGCGTGTATTTAAGCAGTAAATCAGGGCACAGGCTGTATTTTAATTTTATTTTTGCTTACGATATAAAACCGTTTTTTTATGCATTCACAATTAACTTCTTTTTGTTTATATATTGGTAAAAAACAGAATTATATTTTGTTTTTTAAATCTAAATTCCATTTCGATGATACCTCATTGTGTGATTAGATAGGATAAAATATGTCATGAACGCATTTTTAATAAATAAGAAGAAAACCATATCATAAGCTTTCCTTGCATTCGAAGAATATTTGAAACCTAGCTTGTTGCAATCGGCGTATTAAAAAGTTCACTAAAGCCTATTTTTTCTTACATGTCACCATTAGTAGACAAAATTCAAACCTTAAAATCAAGAAAACTATGATTTAAGCTCAAATATGAAAGCCTTATAGTAAAATATATTTTAATCCCTCTTTTTATTAGTTCGTGCAATGATATTTTCTCATTTTTTGCGCGAAAAATATTATTTCACTGATTGTGATGCTAGAATTTTGTTTACAAAATACGACAAGTTAACAAATAGGGTGTAAATTACGTGAAAAAAAAACAAAGCTCATATATGGAAGTTTCACCTCAAGGTGCAACTTCAGTCCAGTGTCCTTGACAACAAGTGTATGTAGAGCTATTAGAAGATTCAATACAGCAAACTATTATGTTCAAGTATGCAATCACGGAAAATCTGTTGGCAACTTTACTTGACACGTACTAGTATATCGACCAAGGCACATCCGTATAATTATTTGCAAAACAATCCTGTCGTATAAATAAGTTTATAATAAAATATGGCATAACAGACAGGTTATTTTAATATTCCATACAATACAAACCTTAGTACATGCGGAACAAATGTGTTTCAAATTCTGATAGCCAGTGCAAACCCTGAATTATACCAATTATAATGGGTTACATCCCCTCTTTTAATATAATACATTACTGCCGCGGCCCGCAAACGCAGCATAACCGGGCGATCGTGAGTATGCGGGACAAGGCATAGCCAAGACACACATCAAAAAGTCCGGTTATGCTCAGCTGTGGCCAAAGCTTGTGTAGTGCTTTTTTTCAAACATGCGTATAAAAAAACTAATATTAACAACTTTATTGACAATAATAAAAATATGTGGTTTATGAAATTTTGCCGTCAATTCGCCGCGTTCAAATGTCGATTTATTTTTTTACCTTTTTAAATTAATTTAATGGCGCATTATTTTTGTTGTGCCAGTCCGAAATTTAAATAAAACTTGATATGTTTTCTCTTAATTCATCAATCAATGTTCGTGTTTGAAAAAGTTTGTTCCATTTTCAAGATTCATATTTGACCGCTCGATCGTTTAAATATAAAACATTGCGGGTCACTCTCTGAGACTGTACTGCAAGTAAGATTTATCCAAAAGAAGCTTGTTCGAGATATGGTCGCATATTGTAGCATGTTTGAGAAAAACATTTTTTTTTATACTTGCTTAAACTCAAAAACACTTTTGAATCGTCAATACAATGTAAACAATGTTAATTTCTGCCAAAAAGAGCTGGCAAGAAGTTCCATTTAAAGTAGTAATAAAATACTTTGATAATTAGCTAAAGAGTATACAATATGTACAAAAACACTTAGATAATAAAAAAAAACGGGTTGCACTCCGGGAGTGCCGGCAGAAGTGAAAACATACTCGCTATTTACTTACCATCACTTCTTATCCATATTTATTTATTAAAAATAATAACTTTTGTTTATTTACTTTTTTGACGTTGTATATTTGACAGCTCAATCTGTCATAGAATTAAAATCCCATATCCAACCTCCCTGTACTACTCATAATCGCCATATACTAAAAATAAAAACTAACCTAATGTAAATAAAGGTCACGTGTCCTAACGCGAGTGACATCTTACGAATTTTCGATCAGTACACGTGACCTGACGCGAGTTTAACAGTTTTTACTCATCACAAAAAAAGTGCACAGCGCCGCTAAAGAAGTTTTCACTTCAAAAATAAGATAGTTAGCTACTAAAAACAAAGTCAAACCTGTCAATCTTTTTTTTTTGTTTTTATGTAGCATAGCTGCTTACGTGCAGGCAGAGAAAAACAAAAGGTTCGACCATTATTTTTTTAAAACGATGTTTTAGCAGATATCTTAAAACAAACAAGTAACTTACTAGGTCAAGTATTATAGAAAGCCATGCTATTTTTTTTCCAGTCTGAAACTTGCAATAAGACACTGAAATCGAATTTAAAAACGAGCAGAAAACTGCACATTCGAGTAGGGCGCAGTTAATAAAGTAATAAAGCAAAGTTAGGATTGCCTTAGCCTTTACAGCAATGCTTCATCGGCAGGTATCTAGGTAACCTATACAGTGAAGCGGCAAGTCACGATTAACTTCATATCTTAACAATGCAAGAGTGCGCATAGCATAACCTACTTAATAGTAACTTAAGTATTTATGTCTACTATAAACTAAGTAAAACATAAAAGCATAGGCGACGCTCAGTTTTGACGTTCGAGTGATTTTTTTGCGTTTTAATACTCCCCGCGACTTATGAGATGTGGAATTTCAAAATTCTCTTAATGAATCATTTTAGTTGATATTTTAACTGTTCCTTACCAACATATTTAAGTACACTTGTACACAAGTACACGTTATATGTACGCATAAATAGGCATTTGTTTGCTAAAACCTACACAGTACAATACAAGGAATAAGAATAAATTGATATAGTTACAAAATGTTGTCTTTGGAAGTCACGTAGTTTTTAGCGATTATTTTTACAATAAAACTCCTGAACATGTGGTCAATTTACCTCCAAATAAATTAAATATGTATGACAAAGATAGTTAAATAAAACCAAACTAACATAACATTAATAATGAGAATGTTTGAAAGAATTAAAACTTGATTAATTGGAAAGCTATGTTATTATTAAAACATAATATAATAATACATTGTAAAAGTCACTAATCTTTGACTGATCTGAATAAGTAATAGTTTGAGTTCGAAATAAATACAAATTTATAAATGAAACATAAAAACCGACTTCAGCTCGAAGGTCAAAATGCTGATTCAATAACTAAAGTGTTCAATTTAATATAGTTAGTTCTGTTTGTAGGAGGCCTGAAGTTCTGATTCTGCACTGAATGAGTTGCGTAAAATTATCACTACTTACCATGTCCTGGCGAATTATGATAAGACACCAAGTAAAAGGAACAGCAACATACCTGTAAGAAAAAAAAATCATAAATTTGTATATTTTTTTTTATACCACTAAGGTGTCAAACAAGCTTACGGTCCGCTTGATGGTAAGCGGTCACCACAGCCTTCAGAAATCTAATAACTTCTTTCTTGAAGAACTCCATACTGTAGCCCTTAGAGAAAACCTTGGCAGGGAGCTCATTCCACAACTTAAGCGTTCGCGGGAGGAAGTTTTTTTGAAACCGCACTGTACGCGACCATTTAGGTTCTAAAGTGTGAGAATGAATTCCCTGCCGACGGCGAGCGGTGCGATGGTAGAAAGTAGCCGTGGGCATCATTCCGAACAATTCCTCAGAACACAACCCATTGTACAAGCGGTAGAACACACATAGGGAGGCACAGTCTCTCCTCAGACGTAAGGGCTCGATACCGCAAGTGAGTTTGGAATAAAATCTTTTAAATGACGCAATTTTGCGGTTTCTTTTACCCATAGAACCGCTCGCAACTAGCAGGAAATTAGGTACTCCATTCTAACATTTTGGGGATTTTCTACATGCGAACGCTTAGGTTGGGGAATTAGCCTTGTCGAGGTTTACCCTTAAGATTTACAGTATGGGGTTCTTTAAGACGGCAGCGATTAGTTATGGCCCTTGTATTTTACAACATCTATTGGCTCAATGTTTTCTTAGGTGTACTCTTTCATATAAATAAGCAAGTTATGATTTTTTTGTAGATTACTTTGATCATATCTTACCAAACCGATTCTGGTTTCGTTTGCTTACCTATATCTATATCTAAACCATAATCAAAATATATAAAACTGTATTCACAAACGTGAAATATTTTACTGAAAAGCGTTTTCATTCGTTTATAATCCACATGCACCTAAAAAGACTAATCAATTTAGATATATAAGGTATTAGATGTATAAGCTATATAAAAGGTTTTTTCCAGAACACTAAGGCATAAGCAGACCATTCCGATACTTAAACTTAAAATGTGATAATTTATAATTAAATTATACGTATAAATTATAAACAAAATGAATTCGCATGATAATCATTCTGGCTTCTGCTAATAATATAAAATTCTATTTCAGAAATAAGTTTAAATATTCATTAATTATTAATAACATTAACAATATTTTTTTTTTGGTCAAGAGGCACAGGAATTCTTAAATAACTGTAGGTAACCAAAAACAATATTTTCACCGAGTGAATTAATTAAGTGTTGACGATATGGGAAATACAAGTGATAACGAGAAATACCTCTAACAATAGTGCCTTCTAGACTAGTTTTAAGCTGAAAAATAGCATAAGGCGATGCTTATGTTTCCTCAAACAAGTTTAAATTGTCAGCGCGCCAACAAAAGTCAGAATTATTTTCAAATAATAATCCTTAGCGCTTATGCTATCCCATGTGTTGGCATTTAGTCAAATGACATCACTGCCCTGAGCAATATGTTTAAAATGTCAGGTCACTGCGCATTTCAAGTGCAATAAGGATTAATTTAACCATGTTTTGCTTACAAGCATAAAATGCATTGATATGCGCGCAATATATCGTTCTGTTGAAAATTAAAACACTCCATGCTGAATATAAGCGAGTTGGTGGTGGCCGAGGGGCTTAAATTTCACTTCACGTCCCAAGTGGCGGAGATTCCGTACCATGAGTCTTTTCTCAATCTCTCAAGTACACTGATTTATTTATTCACACCACTGGCTTTTTGGTGAAGGCAAACATCGTGAGGAAACCTGCATACGTCAAAAAAAAGGGGGAATGTGAAGTTCACAATCCGCACTGGGCCCGCGTGTGGACTATGGCCCAAATCACCCACGCTTATGAGGGTAGGCCATGCCCCACACCGGGTACGTATAAAAGCTGGCAAGAGATGCTGAATATGACGGCACTTTCGGTGCGCATTCAACCCATTGGCTGCACATGCTCGGGATTCGTGAGGTAATGCATTGGATGCGCTGTCAAAATGGTGATCGGTCATTTTCTGAATGAAACTATCAGAATGCCTTTGCGATGTGACAGCTGTGCCGACATCGCTCGCAGTAGAAATGGAACGGAGACATATTCGTTTTCTGAAAGGACGGAACCCTAAAAATCTGATGTCAGCGACGAAAGGCATTAGCATCCGGGTCTATTGTCTACTAATTATTCATAACCGTCAAGATAACAAATAATATCCCATCGCAAATCGCCTTTTGCATACATAAATAGTTAATATTCTAATGAGGTTAGAGACCAATTACCTCGACATGCAAATGCGATTAAGTACTTCTAAGTTAATTAGTGAAGAAAACAATAAAAAACCATTAGGGCAGAGAACAAGTCTTCAAATATGTCATGGTATTTAAAGTTGTAAAATAGACACTCGACTTACAGCGAACATTAGTCCAACCACAGAGTAAGAAAAGATCTGGTACATGGATTTGAAGAATAAATTAGTCCGGCAGCAACGACCGCGCGAGTAACTAACTAACTTCGCTTTGGGAGATCCGCCATCTTGAAATTTGAAACACTGTCAAAAATTAGAATTCAGAACCCTCGAATACCTATCCAATGTGTCATCGAAGTCAAATAATTAAAAAAATTGGACGCCATATTGGATCAGCCATCTTGAATTTTTAAACCATTAATAAAAGATTTGATTAGGCCCCCTCTAAAACTCAACAAAACTTAGTTACTTCGAAATCGAAGAATTTCTGAGAGAAATAGAGACACAAAAAAAATATATTTTTAGTAAGAAAAGCTGAACTAGGTACTGCGCTAGTTCAATATTGCTAAATAACTACGACTAATAAGTTCGATTCCTGGTAAATGGTAACTAAAATGTCGATGAAGCCAATCGGTCTAGCTATTCGTTCTTATGATATCCGATCCCACAAAAAATCTCACGTTCACAAAGACATCACTCTCAAAATAGTTTCAAACGATTTCCCAGGATAAAGACGTCCACCGTCTTTAAATACAAAAAGATAAACCAAGAAGGCGACAAGAATAAGGGGAATATATCTACAGTAGACTTTTAGAGTATTCCAAATAGGCAATTTTTTTAACAGTATAACCAACGCCTTCGCTTTGCACACATAGCAATCTTATTAAAAAATATGCACAAAATAGACAAAAATCAATATACGTACATCGCTATGCACATATTTACAATTAATTTCGTTGGACCTATTCAAGTTATAGAAAACTAGCTTCTGCCAGCGGCTTCGCCCGCGCTAAATTTCTTTATCGGCGTAGGTTCTAACGGCAGCTCCTCAATTATAGAAAATGCTAATCCTTAATGGCATAATATATTCGTGTCTACGAAACCATCGAAATACCCAACCCAATCTGTCAAGCCGTTTAGAAGTTATGTGAAAACGATAAGTACGGAAGGACAATTCTTACTACCCGTTGTCCTAGTACCCGTTTTCCCGTAGGAATGAAGCAATTTCCCGTGGTAAAAAGTAGCCTATGTTTATCAGGGATAATGTCAGCTTCTAATGGTAAAAGAATTTTTCAAATCGGTCCAGTAGTTTCGGAGCCTATTCAATACAAACATACTTACATACAAATCTTTCCTCTTTATAATATTAGTAAAGATTACCTACTCCAACAAGTCATATATATAAGTATATAACCGTAAAATACACTAAACGACGGATAGAATTGACGCACAACGACTAAAAAAAAAACACCTGACAGAAGTCAATGAACTCATTGTGATAACATTAAAATTGTCGCCAAGCAATTAGCCTAATGCAAATATTAGCAAAAAACTAGAGTGCACACTTATATTTTTTGTATGAACAAAAAAATCTATATACATACATTCCATTACGTGAAAGGCTAAAATCGTTGTAAAAATATTAATTATATTACTATGCGCTTAAAAAAATATAACATTCTTTTGGTTAGTAAGTGATTTAAATGGAATTTTGTAGGAGTCATTTGAGAGAAAGATATAGAAGGAAGTAAAAGAATTCAAAGTAGTTATTGATACTAAAATGAGTTATTTAGTTATTAATAATGAAATTCAGACTGGTTATTAACACCAAAATCTAAAGTAGGTTCTTCATTTCGCTTTTTAATTTTGTCATTTTGATATTTGATTCAACAGAAAAAACAGCTCACTTTAAAACAGCAAGATACAGTTATTACAGATATTATATTAATCAAATATCACAAGTAAAATAGAAGATTGCAAACATGTGCAAAATATGCAAATTTAATGCGAGGGCCTAAGGGAGGTAAAACATGAAAACAAACATTATGATTAACTGCGTTTGATAGAAAAAGTACATTTTAAACTTAGGGTACGATGACTGCTTACCATCAGGTGGACCGTAAGCTTGTTTGCCACCTTAGTGGCAAAAAGAAATAAAAAAAAAATTTAAGATATTTCGGTCCAAATTCATTTAGTATTATAAGTATAACCTTTGTTGAAAAAAGTTGTTTTTTTATCTTGCTACGTGGTAAAAAAAAAATGTGTTTCTACGAGTGGCAGTGGTAAAAACCAATTTGCGAGTTCAACGGAGTTCAAGATAGTTTTCAAACGTGACGCAAACCCAAAAAAGTCCCATGTTTCAACATTGCTTCATAAACACTAAAAACAACCATTACCATCCACCACGACATAACAAGAAATCTTACAAAAAATAATATTTAATTTCCACTTCAACCTTAAGGGATCATATCGAAATACAAACACCTTACTACTACGTAAAATAATTATTATAATACAAAACGCGTTGTACTTATAGGTACTTATGTAAAGGAGTCTCCATGACTTTGAAGTTTTATCATTCCTTTTTTAGGGTTCCGTACCCAAAGGGTACAAAACACACAAAGCACAGATCACAGAATATTTAGTTATTAAAATAAATCAAATATTTTAGGGATCCTCAAACGTGATTTGTTTCGCCATTTTTATAGATAATGGTACGGAACCCTTCGTGTCGACTCGCACTTGGCCGATTTTTTGTACATTCATGAATTGCTGTATGCATATAGGTTTTAGCCATTCAATGGTAAACTCCCTATTTTACTTATGCAAATTTCATCATTAGTCAAATAAAACTTAATTCAAACCGATATTTTTTTATTTAAATTAGGGACATCGACGTTTTTTATCAGTTAAGTACTTACCAACTATGGAAGCTACCATGTTATACTGCATCAATAAACTTTAATTTATTTTAGTTGATTGCTTGCAAGTTTGGACGTATGCAAGTGGTTTTTACATTTTCTAACCTAAGCTAATTCACTAAATTTTAATAGTATGAAAGAAGATTTACCGTTTTCAGATTAAAGCAATGTTAACTATTTTCATACATTTGAGGGTTTCATTGAGAGTCGATGGTGGCCGAGGGGTTTAAATTTCACTTCACGTCCCAAGTGGCGGATGTTCGAACCCCGGGGTCGGTGTGTACCAATGAGTCTTTTCTTAATTTCTCAAGTACACTGATTTATTTATTCACACCACTGGCTTTTCGGTGAAGGGAAACATCGTGAGGAAACCTACATACGTCAAAAAAAAAGACGTATGTGAAGTCCACAATCCGCATTGGGCCCGCGTGTGGACTATGGCCCAAATCACCCTCGGCGAGGGTAGGCCGTGCCCCATGGTGGGGACGTATGAAGGCTGGCGAGGAGGGTTTAGATTTTCCTCTACACACTTTCTATGATGACTTTTTAGTTCAACAACAAGACCTTTATTAGAAAACTTTTACAATGCCGTAAGCCGTAAGTAAAATTTAAATGTGTACAAATCGTGTATAACTAAAAATCATTAAACAAAGCAACTAGAATAATAAAAACCCATAACAATGGAGCAACGGTAAAACAATAAAAAAAACCTCATTACAAGTACGCAGTCAACGTTATAAGTAAGTATGCAATTAATAAAATTCTATATGTTCTCCAGTAACTATTGTTCGTAGATAAGCCTTTTAAATGTTTAAAACATTACGTAAAACCTATTAATTCTACCATGCAACGTTTCCGATACATCATAAACCAGTTACAGACGTGATTGACTCCTAGCGTGTTTATGAATTAGTTTCTACTATAGAAATATTTTCTAGTACATATGTTGATTTTGGCCGCCAGTACAATATTTAGAGTAGGTAACACGGATTTAGATAAAGTTAATATATTTAACCAAAAATGCCCAAAATACAATGGAATACCAAACAAACTTTTCTCTAATAGTACTTTGGATTATTTAAATACAATTTTAGACGGTAAAGGAATATAAATAATTTACTTATTTCAGTAAAATTTTATATTTAGGATACTTTCCCATCACCCTTGGCCTTTCTTTCCTACCATGTTAATACCTAAACCTGAAACCAGCCATATACATATTTATTTGTAAGTAATAGCGTTCTCCAAAATGGCTCTACCGATTTCGTTGAAATTTACAGTATAATAGGGAATGACGGGGGTGAACAATCAATAAAGCTACATCTCATTCCTAGGAAAATGTGTTTTCTCCGTGTTTTTAAGCACAAAGAAACGAACTTGACTTGATACCTCAATATGATTGATAATTTCACCACATAGAACATCTCATTAGGCAAGTGGCTAGCATATCCAGCATAGGAGAGTGCACGAGTTTAAATCCTGCTAGGTGGTTAGACTTTTTGTTTGTATTTAGATACATAATAGGATAAAGTCCATATATGTATAAGTAAATAAACTGTCTACTTATTTATTACTTAAACTATTTAGCTAGAACAAAAACGACAAATGCCTCGGTTACATTATTACGTAAGTACCTACTCTTGCATAAAGTTGCACCAAGACAAAATATTTATGTCAACAACGCTACCCGGATGAATAAAAACAGTAATTGGACAAATACTTCACAAATGACGTCCAATTATACTGTGGCACGAGATGGTCTGAGAATATTTTCATTTTCTATAAAACTATAATTTCTATGATTACGTCTGTCACTCGCCTTGTATATTTCCTTTTTGTTTTGAGGATTTCGTACCATAATGGTAAAAAGGAATCTTGATGACTTTTAATGTCTATCTGTATGTTTCAATTGAATCGGTCATTTCGAAAAAGGGCATTTATGATGACTGTCATATTTTAAAATTGGCTTGAATCAAATTGATTTCATAAGTTTTTCAGATTTTCGCAATAATTCCAATTCTACGGAATCCTAACTTAATGCGTGTACAACAAGCACTTCGCCGGTTTTTGTCTGGTCTAGCGCCAGATCTGGAGCATTACATTCAAGACAAGTACTCACCAAGATCAATCCAACTATGTAATTCAAACACCGTCCACTATTAACAATATTCCAGTTCTATTAGAATTCTCCTCAAATCGTAAAGCATTGATTAAATATAACTTTTTTTTAAACTTTAAATTAATTTAAAAATATATTTTGTTTACTTGGAAACGTTCTAAAATTTCCAATTTTTTCACCGGCACATTACATCGCCAGCTTAAGTCATAAACTATCTTACTACTATTTCGGTAGTGTACGTAGACAACACTATTCTCAACCCACAAAAGACAGTTATTAACACTGCGGCATTTTTTTTTCTTGTATCAGAGATTGTTTATCCTTTGCATCCTATATCTATGAGAGAAACAACATCCTATATCTATGAAAAACAAGTTTTTTTTTAAAGTCATAAGTGCCCCTTTTTTATATAAACACACATTTTTCATACAAGAGTGCCCTTTCAAAATGAACTCTGAGTGTGTTTGTATCACGTAAATGCCTTTTTCAAAATGAACAGATAATTTGATGTATAAAAAAAACTTTGAAATGTATAAGAAGTACTGTTTTTTTACGGAAAGAAGAGTTTGATTTTAGCAGAAAACGGCATTTAGCAAAAATGTTAAATGTAAAATGGTAAAAACAAGACAAAATCCCTACGTCATTTACTACATGTAGGTAATTGCGTGATAGAATGTCAAACGATTACAGCAAACAACAAAACATCTTATTCAACAATCAGGACAATTCCACTCGTCTGACGTTCAGGACCTATCCCAACTACCTTCTTACAGTCTCACCAACTAGTTTTACATCAGCCGCGTTTTACTTACAAGCATTAAACGCATCAAACGTATTCTATGCTCTCTATGCACGCATTCGACCGTTCTGTTGTTGACTAAAAATAATGCACTCCATGCGGAATATGGTGGCACTTTCGTTCCGCACTCAACACATTGGCTGCGCATGATTGGATGTCGAAATAGTGATCTGCCATTTTGTCTGATTACAATTGGAAAATAAATCAATTTTAATGCGTTTGCGTTGTGATAGCTCTCTATGTCAAGCTTATCTTGCTAACAAAACGCACCTTAGAATTAAATGAGGTCATGTAAACAATGACTGATTACTCGGTGTAAGATCATGTGAAATTTACCCGTATTTGCAATTATTCTATGCAATCGATGTAATCTACTTTGTGTCAATAAAATGTTGAGCTTTGACATATAAGACTTGTAGTTGGAGAAATTAATCAATAATTCTTAAGATGAATAGTGTAAATGTTGAATGATAAAAAGTCTTTAGTCCCAACGAATTACTTATCTTTTTCATATCCATACAAATAGTACATATAAATAGGTAAAAGTTTACATTAGAACTTGTAATTTTAAAACTAATTAATATAGGATACAATGTCCAAAGTAGCCGTTGATCAAATATCCAATTTTGAAAAACAAGATATCAGTTTTAATATCCATGCAGAAAAAAAAGGCAATTTGTAGCATTGAACATCGAGATTTAAGTTAAAGTCAAAAAAATATTATTTTTGGCATCCGACTTCAAACATAAAAAAGAATATTTTTTTTTATTCACCGACACAAATATTGGTGGTCGGTTTATAACGCCAATTTGACTCGAAAACCGAAAATTGATGTAGAGGATAGCCATTTGGTACGCAGGTACTTTAGGTTAAAACAATTTTTTTGAGTCACAGTTCTAAAAAAATTCTATGGAGTTATTTAGTTTACGTATAAATTTTTTGTATTGGATTTAAATTTTTTTTTTTTCAGAAAAATGTCGTGTTGTGTATCAAATTAAAGGGCTTCATGAGTTTTCGGCTACTTATTTTCGAATATTCTAAGAAGTATTTTTAAAACATTCCAAGTTTGGGCTTCTGCAGGCAGACGACGACTGAGTAAATTTCTACAAAATATTCCTAAGCATCCCTATATTTAACCTCCAGAAAGGAATTTAAAAAAAACTTTTCATTTAATATTTTTTTTATCAATTTATCATTTTTACAGACTGAGATAATTCATTGCCTTACCCCGTTTCTTCTCGCAAGACATAAGCAAGTGAAACGATATCCTATTTTTGAAAAATAATTCATTTCATTTCATTTCAACTGGTCTACAAAATATTGTGTATAGACAAACATTTCACAAAATATCTAGGACATTTTGACTGTCATATCTAATAGTTAAAAATATGTACTAAGTTAACACCCAACTGTTTCTTCGCTACACAAGACATAAAGACAAATGCGACAGAATATAATTGATTCATATCTCGAAAGTGTCACATAATTAGGTTAACAAGATATCGCTATCCAAATTATCCAAACACAATATTTACACAACTTTATTTCGTATCAGGATTATGCATTCATTGCTTTTAACAATTGCACAAACAGTTCAACTAGTCTATGCACCGATAATGCAAATGTTATCAGTGTCACAAAAGTAATACACCCACATTGTGCATATTAAAAAAATATTTACATAAAGTGTCTTGTACAAATATGTACATGTGTGCACATTATACTATACATATATACACAACGCATGATGTACAAAAGAATGTATATGTGCTGTCGTTGTCGTTCGAGCACTTTATTGGCGCAAAAGGCAAAAAACAAATATATAAAAATCGTATCGCATAACTGGGGTTTATATTACACTATGTACGTATGATTGTCAGCAACATTACATTAGGACAGTCATAACATTGTAAGTGTATCTTTTAGTTACTTTTATTAATTTATAAATAGAGCCCCTAATGCGCCTGTATTTGCTTTGTGGGTGTTAAACTGAAATCGACATTGTTAGTCTCAAATATAGTTGATTTTCGATTGGACAAAAATCTCTTACGAATTGGCGAACAGCTTAGCGTAAGAACTAAAAATTAATTAATTACAATTCTATCACATAAGTTATAGAAAAGCTGTAACAGTAAGTTTTTAGCTTTGTGATTACTTGATATTCCTTTAAGTAAATTATGTTCTCGCAAGAAATTGATAAGAAGTTATAGATTAAAAATAGAAAAACGAGAGGGTCGTCAGCTATTGTTTTAAAGCGACGTTCAAGCAGCTATTCTAAAACAAATACAGTGAATTTTGTAGTTAAAGAATGTGTTATGTTATTATGTAGTACATGTTGACATAAACTTGTAACTGGACAGTGGAATTTTATAAACACGAGCAGAAAACTGCACATTAAGATAGGGCGCAGCCTTAAAACGAAGTTTAAACTAAAATCTTTATTAATGAGATGACAGATTAAAAATTGCTGTGTATAAACTTATCTTTGGTTTCGATCGTGAGAACAAAAGTGTGCGTTCACTTCGCTTAAGAATTATAAATAAAATTATTTCATTTATTATAAAGGCTATGGCATACCCTAGCTAAAGAGTGCCGTTTCGACCAGTGTACAATTACATATTACACTATTGAAGCATACAAAGACACACAGTTCCAAGTACGATAAGCGCTAGCACGTGACCACACGTTGAAAATCTCTTTTTTTACGGGTTTTTCAAATATTTATTTAGAACCATGAAATAAGCAAATTAACTTGGTCATATTAATATATATTTTATGAAATAAGAATCAAGAGAATATCACTTTTAGTTTTCCTATAACAATTTAAATTAAAGCCCAAAATTAGAGTGTCAGAATAAATTTCATAACATATATATTTTTTTACGTCAAAAAGTATACTCAAGACTGCAAAAAATTATTCAAATTCTTGCAAACTTAACTCATCTGGGTATGTCATCACCTTAAGGGTAACATAAGTAAAGGTGGCGCCCTCACTACATTTTTTGACTTTCCATTAAATACAAACTCATTTTCAAAAAAGTGCTTAAATCAAAAGTTTTATGTACAAGTAAGCAATTTTTATAAGTTTTATTTGCTAGATATCATGGACGAGCAGGCTGGGAAGTTAATTTAAGTTATATATTTATAGCCTACACATGCATAATATATAGCGACTAAAACTTTCTAAAAATATCTTACTTGTACTTTAAACTTTTAATTTGAGCAATTTTTTAAAATTCCTTATATGATGAATACAAATTGAAAAATCTAATGGGGGCGCCATTTTCACTTATGTTAGCCCCTTAAGTTTATTATTTGTAGATCACGGCTCCACGTGCCTGGATTTTGCTGCCACTTAACCCCTGAACACCATTTTATTGTTTTCGAATAAACTATTTTAACCTATTCCAAAACATAAATAAACATGAAATTTTTTTTTGAATTAATTTGACAACTATTTACTCTGAAAAAAACTTAAGTCATAAATCATAATGGTCAATGCAAATAAATATTTTCGTAACAAAAATGCAATAACAAGATTAATCTTGAGCCAGGACTTGAACCCGCAGCAATTGGGCTATCAAGGCACAAGTCTGGCCAATGAAAGTCCCAAATACATATTTGGTCTAATAGCTATCAATCTATACGAGGTATAAATCTGCATAAAGTATTATATTTTATATTATATAGATATGTACTAATCATAACATTTACCCAAGTAAGTAGGTGCGTCAGTGTGACAACGATACTCTTAACTTTCAGGAGCAAAAACTCGAATTAAGCTTAGATTTCAGGGTGTATACTTGAAATTAGAAAGTTATCCCTGATAAGACTACTGTGTCGACTGTTAAACTAATAATAATTGGTGCGTAGTGTTAAATTATAACAGTAAGCAAACATTGATTTTTCTATTTTATAATATAATTTACATAGGCGATTTAAAAAGGAAAGATCAACTTAATGAAATAGTGGGGATCTGACTTAAACTTAACTTTCAATTCAAGGGCAGTCCAAGGTGAAGAAATAATAGCTTAAAGTTTTCAATTTTAAAAAAAAAACGATTGAAATTAATGTTACTAGGAATGGTTTGTGTGATGGATTGGTGGTTTGTTGTGGTAAAAAACTGGTAACTGATTAATGCCTAGATCAGACTATTACGTTGTTTTGAGGGTTAGGTGAGTGTGTATCCGGCTGTGGACAGACGTGATTGAAGTTCGGACCATCTTAACCAATTTTCACCCTGATCGAATAATATAACCGTAATACTTACTTATTTTTTGGAAGTCGGTTTTAAAAACCTAAATATACAAAATACATCTACATTACACTAATTACAAACTATTAAAGAATACGGGTTGGGAAAAAAGGCCGTTGTTGGACGGAAATTACCTACACTAGAAATTTGGATATTGGTTAAACAAATTATTATTTCGCCGACGTAGCTTGCAGAATCGGCAGGTGTCTGTCAGCCAGTGGACTGGTAGCGTCTGTCCGAGCAAACAGCCGGTAAAACAGACGTGTTTTCTAGTGTGGAGATCAAGTACCGTAAGGCAAAGCATTGGACAGCCTCCAGTTCGATGAACCGATTACATTAAAAGGTTGTCCAGCCAGAGTAGCTGCAAGCGATAGTAGAGGATCGCGAGCAAAAAGACGCCATGAAGAAGGCTTATGACCAAAATACTGCCTATCTGATGACGTAGAATCCTGCCTCCAACTCAAAGGAGGGACGTCCTCTCTCTAAGAAGATACCTGTAACGTTACTCCACATATAAAGGTTGATGTAACTGCTATAAAAAATACACAATCCGTGTAGGTAGAACAGTATTTTCAGAGAGTAGATTTCCTATCTTATTTTACCCTCATAACTGGTATTGGTAGACGCGTTCATATTATACAATCATAACTAGTACTTATATTATTCAAGAAAAATAAGCATATAATTAATGATAAATTAATGTACAAATTTTAATTCGGTAGGTACTACAATTAAATTGTCCATTACGAGACTATTCAAATATAATGTATGTAGGCGTATGTCATATTGACATAAATAATTATTGTCTTGTCATATATTGTCTATGAGAATTACAGAATACAGAGCACAATTTCATAAAACAATAAGCTTACTATTAACAGACAAAGTAACAAGTTGGCCTATTAAACGAAATAACTCTCACGCACGACAAAGTTATGCAAGCAACAACGAGACAGCCTTTGTAAGACAATAGTTTGTTTTCAGCATCACATATTAATCAGTACTAATTGGAAAAGCAATCAATCTGTTTTTCATGTTATTTGATGACTGGCATTCAAGAGGAAATTCGGCGAAAAACTAGTAACTGAATAAAGTAACAAGAGACCTTAGATTTTAGAAGGTGGCGAGCAGGGCAATCGCACGGGGCCTCGCGCAACTACCCGAATAGCCAAAAAGTTAAAATACCTGCTGCACCGACTACTACATTGCTCACCAAACCGATAACCTATGGGGACGAAGGTATGCGAGTAACGAACGCGGACTGGAAGATGCAACGTGTGACGGCTTCCTACCATGTGGACAGACGACATGGTTGGAGCCGCAGAATGCCATTGGCTATATACCAGACCAGCCGGTCCGAAAACATACGGAGAAGTGGAGTACAATTACAGTTGTAAGCAAATTGTGCAATAAAGCTTAGCAATATTAGCTTGTAAAGCCGCGTCTCCTGCTCGTGTTTCGCCAAAACATTACACGAAAACATCTACACAAAAAATTCACTTCACATTTTTGTTGTTAAAACTTTGTATTTGTTGATGGAAACAATGGTTTTGCTTTCCTCGCTCGAGGTAAGAAATCTAAATATTTACCCCCGCGTAGGTAGGGGAACGGGGCACAATCATTAATTGCGTTCGTATATATGATCTGTGGTAATCGAATGTCTTCTCCTTGTTATAGCGAATATACTAAATCTACTATTTCTAAGATTTAAAATACGTCTTATACGTTTAAAGTAATTTTGACACTAAATATCAAACAACAATATCAAAGCAGAAGCCAACAAGTACATTAAACAAAACATGTCTTGTTTAGATGTTTTTGTGTAATGTTTCGGCGAAACACGAGCAGGAGACCCGGCTTTACATGAACATGGAACACAAACATTTACATTTTCAACGTACAACCGTGATGGCACACAAATGCCCTTCACATTTAAACACATCCTAACATTTAAACAAACCCTAACATTTAGACACACCCTGACATTTTGAAAGTGTACTATATCTTGCAAGACCACAATTATGGGTCATCCAATTAATACGACCAAAAATTTCGTATAATAATTCACCTCCCCCTATTTTCATGCTATTTTCCAATTTTTTGTTACACTTTCCATGACTTCTCTCCCCCCTAAACGCGAGACGTATTAAAAGGATGGCATATTGTCACGTACTCATGAATGAATAAACAAAATACTTTAGTTTTGGGTCACAACCGGAGCCGGACTTCAAATCAAATCAAAAGCGTCTGGACCCGTCATAATAAAATCCTAACCGCTTAAATTTTATTCATGTTATTTTTTTCTTGAGAAACCTATATTATTCAATGCTAACCGCACTGAAATCTACAATCTACAATCAACGTAGTCGAACGTGACGAAGTGCATGTATACATCATAGCGTCATTCGTGACGTCAACAATCACAGAGGAAAATACAGGATAATTATGTAATTCAAACTGATTTTTTTAAATAAATAGGTACCTGATTAGGTCGAACGAATTCTTATGATCACAAAAAATAAAGCAAATCTTACATAATACAATAACACCACAAAGACATTTAGACCTGAAAGGGGGGGTCGGCGATATTACTGACATGACATATATTGCTCATATGATCCATGTTTCACAGATGGTATTCTGCCTATACCCTTAATTGGGACAAACCAGTCACGACAACTTTACATTTCGCAGATTTTAATACTATTGGACTTGAACCCGGTACCTTCGCCATGTCAGCACAACGTTCTGCGCCACTCAGTCCTATTGTCTATCAACAGATTATTAACTCTTATAGTTTTACTTTGGCTTTGGAGCCCTAAAGACTGAAAGTGTTATTTGCATTTTTGTTTAGAAATGACAAATGACGTATTTCATCGTTTTTACAAAATCGTAAAAATGTGTAAAGTAAGGCGATGTCGTGTTTTTCGTAGGTAAAACTTTTAGTAAAAAACCCGTAGCCTGTAAATTAAAAATAACTAGTGTTTTAGAAAAATCATCCTAAAAATATTTAGGGTTCGGGTAAAATTAATACTTCCTTTCAAAATTACACGTTTATAAAGTCACAGGATAAAGCCAGTATAAACATAAAACCTTAAGGGGACGATAGACGCCAGTGACATCTAGCTAGCATCAATTTTAACCGTGCTATCATAAGGTTGTACTATGCACATGTCTTATGATGGTTACTTAAATTTCGCTTAGTGCGACACTTTTTTGTCTAGTTTTTTTTTATGTTTTTAATTTATTTAAAAAAAGACTATACAAACAGGAATTCTAGACTTTTTGCTTTAAATATGAAACTATACCCATTTACAGATTTACAACAAACGACAAGTTAACTCAATTCCAAGCATTTTTAGTGGTTATTAAGGATTTTTTTCTTAATTCAATTCGTTTTTTTTTTTGAGATTCGTAGTAATTGCCACTTCTTCAGTATCGAACAAGTAAGATGCCATAACAGTTTTTGGATATTAAGATATATTGTCCTCATAAGAATATTAGTTTATTTTAGTTTGTAAAACTGAATATGATAGATAAACCTTTTCTATCACCTTAAATTTAAGATCACTCTGTATACTAGTGCCAATTTTCATGAATTTTTGTTCATAAATATATATAAGTTATGATGATATAACACTGCAAAATCTATTAGAAAATCATCAAGAACTTAGTTATTTATCAAGAAAACGTCTACTTACGTATACGTCTATTGTATCTAAATGTCAACAAATCTACGCGTTGTTATTGTCAACTATATATCATTAACCTTTTACCTATTGCTAATCTATGCTAATATTATAAATGCAAAAGTTTGGATAGATGGGTGTTTGTTGCTCAATTACGTCATAATGGCTCAACGGATCTGGATGAAATTTGGCACAGAGATATATTATAGTCTAGAATAGCACTATTTATCCCGGAAAATGCAAGTTTCCGCGGGAATAAGTATAAAAATAAGTATACTAACTAGAGGCTATTAAGAAGCCTAAGGCTGAAGGCTTTAATGGCTAGAGTTTGTAATTTCTGTACCGTCCGTGTTACACACAATGTTTTTCATCACATTTGCGAGTAAAAAAAAGAACTGGCCAAGTGCGAGCCGGACTCGCGCACGAAGGGATCTGTACCATTATCTATAAAAACGGCAAAAAAATCACTTTTGTTGTATGGGTAAAAATAAATATTTGTTTTATTTTAATTTAATTATTTGTTTTTTAAAGTAAATATGAATCTAAATATTCTTCGAGTATTTCAAGCGTCTACGTGTTGCCGTTATCAATATCGAGCAAAATTTTCACATTTGTTTTATGGGAGTCCCCTTGAATATTTATTAAAATCTGTTTTTTAGTATTTGTTGCAATAGCGGCAATAGAAATACATCATCTGTTAAAAAGTTCAACTATCACGGTTCATGAGATACAGCCTGGTGACAGAAGGACAGACGGATGGACTGCGAAGTCTTAGTAACAGGGTCCCGTTTTGTACCCTTTGGGTACGGAATCCTACTAAGTTGAATAAATAAACTCACCAAAACATATTTGAAATGGCAAAAATAGAAGTAGAGAAAACAACGCCAACACGAGATATCTAGAGAATTTATAAATTTAAAAATATCTGGCTCAAGTCACAACATTAAATTGCTCGCTAGTAGTGTGCGCGTTGTTTATATTTTGAATAGGACAGCTTTTATACATACTTGATACAATAGATAGTACGTATGGTAAGTCATTACCTTCTTTGAGTTCTATGAAGCTTTGCTTTGAAAAAAGTAAACGTAATGGCACTGTTCACGAGTAGACGTGTAATGAAAACATAACACAAGTCATTTATCAATAAACCTGCTTTGAAAAATCCGATATGCAAAAAAAAAGTAAAAGGGTGATCAAGCTAGAAGACTAAACAAACCCAGAGGCTGAGAGAGTTCGAAGGCAATGTAAACAATCGCCAATTTGAAGAACAAACGACCTAAGCACATAAAGAGACTGAATGACATGAGAAGACACACATATTTGATGATCAACAGGTTAACTTCATTGCACTGACACACGTTGGTAATGAAGATGGATCAAGTGTCACCCAAAAAAAAGATAATAAAATATTTCTCATAAAGTAACAGAAAAACGACAACTTACGACAAAACGTGATAAATTGTGTTCAGTTAATCACAATGCAACATACAATACAGTTTAAGAAAATAATAATATTTTTTTTATATTTTAAATCAGATACCGTAGGTTATCAAGAGAATGGCCATCGAAAAAACAATTTATCGCCGTCTCTTTTTTGGACATTTTCAGCTATGCTTCTTTACCTTGATAAATTGCGACATCGACCGAACAAATCCTTAGTATTCTGATTTTTTACTCTCTGGGATTTAAATATTAAATAAAAATATTCGATGCACATAAAAACACTATAGTTTTAATAAAGCTAGCAAGCAAGACACCACGATATTTGCCACGAGATGTTTGACTGGAACGTCTTAACATCAGATTTTTTACACAAACCTTTATCTCGTAATCTCGTAAAGACACACACATACAGTTCACTAGTAAATAATGTCTATTAATGAATTTAATAATGACTTAATAAAGGGTTATTTCCTTTTTCGGCTAAATTTAGTAAAGAAAAATAAAATTATGGCTTCCTTAATTTTAAAAAAAATAATCGTTATGAATTATTTCTTTAAAACCAGCCAAAAATTACATAACATAATTATTGTTGAGAAAAAAAACCTTGTAGTGTACTATCTTGTTATTGAGATGAATCACATGTGACAAAAAGATTGTCAGGAAAAAATCAAAACTAAACAAATAAAATATTTCTTTAGTAAACTGCTACAAAATGTGAAGTCTACACGAACACTTCAAAAATAGTCCATCCTGCTATTAGGGACGTAAAATAAATACTAATGGTAAATAAAAAACGAAATATCGTTAGAAAACGACTATAACTAATTTTAATTTACTTTTTCAACCAGAAAAATTACAATGCCGGAAAAGAACTGAAAAAACTGCTACAAACTATGTTTATTCCAGTTAATCTGTTATTCTTATTACAAAGTCTACAGGCATACTCCAAAAATAGCCAATCCTGCTGCTACTAGGGACGAAAGTAAAAGGTAAAGATAAATATAAAAATAACTATCGTTAGAAAATGACAAAAACTAATTTTGATTTACTTTTTTACGCAGAAAAAGTACAATGCCGGAAAAGAACCATGCTTAAAGTTTTAAAATACATCAGAAAACCTAATCTTAAATATTTACTTAATTTGTTTTCAACTAAAAACTAAGTATATATAATTAACCTAAGCGCTTATGTCATTTTCCTTGTTTAAAAACCACATAAGGAAAGTGGCTGCTGGTTATCCAAAAATGTGTCATGAATCATTATTTAAACTGATCAAGAAAATAAATATATACGTTATGATTAATTCTAACAACGAAATTTATCATGCGCTTCTTATTTCATTTTATGTTCAAATATTGATTCATAATCCTATATTAACTATAACCTAATTTAAATACTAAGCAACGAAATAACTAAGATTCAAATAATATCATTGTCGTGTTCGGCGCAAGGAGAAATGCAGGCCCGCCCTAAATACCACAACCTGTATAAACTAAGGCCGTAGTTGCAACAAAGATATTCTAAGCCGGCGCGAGACGTCGCTTAGCAATATATATGAATAATTGTTTAACTAATACTTTAAAGAATAACCTTTTGAAAATTCGTGCTTCTATTCAATTCCTTATAATATAAACGAATTGGGTATTATTTATTTATTGATATTATATTTTATTTTATTGATATGATGCAAACCTTACAGCATATATATATATATATATATATATATATATATTACATAGTTTGACCTAATAAATTTTATTTATAATTGTCGATGACGTACCATTACGTCCTAAAAAAAAGTTATAGTATATCAACGCCTCTGAATTTGGGTTTTCAACATCCAGGGACCGCATCTGCCTCGTTCGAATCAAACTATTAAATAGATGGATGGTTCATGTCTAGGAGAAATATGTTTACTACACTTAATAAATAAAATACTTGTACTTATTACAAAAATTAACTTTACTAACTAGCAGCCCCGGTTGTCTACGGTTATCTGTGTTGCCTGCCTGTAGATCTACTAATCCAAGTATGTTTTCAATAGTGTTGCCAGTGTATTTGTCATGAAAACATCTACGTCAAGAAAATATCTCGTAATATGGGTAAATAAAGAATATACAAAAAAAAACAATATTGACCACGTCACTAATACTATAGAAAAATTTAAAAGCCGTTTGAAATTATAAGAATCCAAAACGTCATAACAAGGAAAAAATAAAGTAAAATAATAATTGATTAACTTTACAAAACGTTTACCAGCTTGATTATGTTGTTTTGCTAACCCATTACTTATATAGAAATGCAAAGAATTTATATCATATAAACAGTTTGCCATAATGGCTTCCAAGCCGGCGATTACGAGGTAAATTTTAAATAACGATAAAATAATCACACAAGATCACTGGATTCTGACAGCTTAATTATTAAAAACAATAAAACTAATGGAAATAAAGTCTTTATTATTAAAAAGAATAATTTTAATCATAAAGCTGCGGCGCCAAGAGTTCCTTTAAAACCTTCAAAGTCTGCAGAGACACTGACTCATCATTTTCGAGCAAACGAGCTAAAATTGAAACAAACTTATTACTTCAACCGACATAAAATAGATTCACGGATTTTCTGAACAATGTTGGGTTTTCTGTTAAGTTAAATAGACAGCAGCGTTTACTCTATGTAGATGTCTAAGTTTGTTTTGAAATGAGTAATAGGAGTCAATTCGTGCCTCTTTAGTGCTGAGGTGACAATAGCATTGAAATATTCAATTATTGACACGTTGGGCAATTTGAATATATTAACACACAGGTGGCAATCTCGGAAATTGGCTTGTTTTTATAATACGGATATTCTAATTAATATTAAACGAAAAGCGTTTGGATAATTGGGCAGTTCGTACTTCTATGTAAATAATATTATATTTTTGTTCTGCTTAAGGTCTTAAATTTTAGAAACTGGTTTATATTCGAAAAGATATATATTATGAGTGTGTTCGTATTGGGATAGAGAATTCCCACGTTTGATGGTTTTTACACATCTGATAACGTCGAACGTCAAAGTTTTATTCCTTGGTGGCAAAAGTGACAATATCGTCAACGAACGCTTGACAGTTTGTTACAGACGATACTAAAATTTTAATATTTTTGATACTAAACAAATAATGCTAAACAAACGGTTGATAGGTGACGTTAACAAAAATAATGATTCTTCATTCCAAAACGAATAGACTAAATCATCAACTAAATCGTAGCTATTCTAAATCACGAGTCATGTCAGTAAAAAATGGAATCAAACCTGTGTCCTCGATGATTACTTTTTTAATATCACATGTAAAACGCGCGTTTTATTTATTTTACTGTCACCCAGGATGACATCATCACAATTAACAACAATTTTGATAGACAAATATCCTGCCACATGCCATGAGCCGCATAGACATTGCTTCCAATCCAACCACGTAGGTAGGGGAATGGGTAATGTTGCGTAACAGAACGCCCCGTTAAGTTTATTGATTCGATTGTTCGCCACGGGTGAACATTGGCATTAATATCATTGTTGGCGTATGAACATATCATATGTTAAGGTCGACGAGCTTGCGACTCGTTTGGTTAAACAAAGGAAACTTAAATAATAATTACAACTTAAATAATAGATATTCGCTTACAAAATAGTAAATACTTTAGGTTTTTCAAGAAGTCAAAATAATATGAACATCATTTCGTCTACATCAATCAAGAAGGTCTGTTGATAACAAATTTTCGACATGCCAAATTAAACAGAAAGGTAAGCAAGATAATGTGACAATTAAAAGGCTTGGTTTAAAACAGGATAACATTAAAATAAAATTACAACATTCAAAATGAGAGAATAAAAAAACAAAGTATTAAAGTAAAAGGTCTCTAGAAACAAGATGGACTTACGTACTTCCTTATGTGTTAAGATGCGCATGCGACATAGTACCTCTCTCGCCTCCATATTTCATCCCCCGAAAACACAAACCCCGAGTACTCCAGACTTCACAATAATGTCCCTGTCTATCAGGTTAATTTAGTAGTAACTATTAAACAATTACAATTTAGAAATTTGTCTGCCAGTTGATGACGAATTCTTGACAGGCCAAATTAAATTAAGAAGATAAGAAACGCAGTTCAAAAACCTTCAGTCGACAAAGTACATAAATGCGACATCGGGATAACAATTTAAATACGTTTATCTAAAAGAGTGAAAGAGAACACATTATAAACCAGTCAATTTAATTCTTCAGTGACTAGTGATGACTAAACAAAGAAGATTTAATTTTTTTTTCGCCAGTTAATGACAAACTCTTGAAAGGCCAAATTAAATTAAAAAGAAGATAAGAGGCGCAGTTCAAAAACCTTCAGTTGACACGTGCCTACATGCGACAACAGGATGACAATTTTAATACACTTTCAAGAGTAAAACATACAACGCATGAGAGACAAGTTAGGTTAATTCTTCAGTGACTATCACACAGCATGGATCGAGATCGCGGTTTTTTCTATTAGACTTGTGTTCCAGTTGCAATAACTAGATTAAAAAACGAACAAACTGCACTGTCCGCACGTACATTTTATTGTTCCGATAACCAAAACACGGAATATTAAGAGTAAAACCAGTCACGATTTTCATTTACCTTACTTTGCCTACCAGGTCAGTTCCAGTCGTTGAACTCTCAAACTAAGAGAATATGGAACGCAAATTTCTCAACTGGTTCCTAGGCCATATTTACCGACATATTTGAAATTCTTCTTACAGTATTTTCCTTGATCATCCATGCGTCAGCAATTAACTAAGCTACATAGAAATGGACATTCTACATGGTTAAGGTCAGTTCCTTTCTCAGAATTATACCACATTTCTATTCATTCTTTTTACTCCGAGGAGGAAAGGGGCATCACATGTATCATATGTATGTAGTGAAGAGTACTTTATACACAAGAAAAATCATTCCAAACAAAAATTAAACCAAAATCTTATGCGGATAAAACTTTGATGAGTTTTGTTGTGCACGCGCCGGGTGGGACTCTGAATTAGCACAACCATTTCACAATATGTGGCACGCAAGTGATTTCAACAAATGAGTGTATACCACAAAGTTTAGCGGCAGTTTGTGTGTTTTAGGTTTGAATTGGGTAAAAAGCAAACTAAAAACTATTAAACTCCATTCAATCTAACTTAAGCGATATTGAAGCTTAAATTATAATGCAAGATAACCAACTCAACTTTATAAAACTATTTAAAATAAACTTAAGCCAGAATTATAGCACCTAAGCAACTTGATTAATAGCCCAGTCATATTAGGGGTTTCACCTCGGAATGAAAGATAATAATCTGTAAATTGGTATAAACCTTTGTTTTGTCGCTCTAAATGTTGTCTCAAAAGTTACAAGTGCTATCGTGTCTTAAGATATTGAAGGTCGTAAAAATCGCTTTCTATTGCTTAAATGAAATTTGCACCTATTATAAAAGTTGTAGAGTATAAAATTTTCTACAACTTTTGTTGCAGCAGACCGCGAAGAGTGTGTACAGTCATATACAGTTATATATGGCCTAATGCAAGGTCAAGCGTGAGTTAAGGTTGTCAGTACTAGTTATATAATGCTCCAAAATCTGAGAACAACATTGATCATTTCCGCTACACGCAATTCATCAAATTAACGAAACTAAATAAATCTGTACAATTGTCAACACTTCCACCAAAAAGTGTAGCAGCTCATCAACATATAAATCGTGTCTACTACCAGATTCAAACGTGGTTAGGGAAGGACTTAGAACCTCAAGAATGGGGCTGGATGCTTGAAAATGAAATCCTGGTGCCCATAAGAACGTTATTGCCTTCAGCACCAGCCGAAATACTAAATATAATATTTCGTGCAAATCTTATTTAAGCAATAGAAAGCGAGATATTCACGAAAAACCGATTTTTACGACCTTTGACCTTGAATATCCTAAGACGCGGACACGATAGCACTTGTGACTTTTGAGACAACATTTAGAACGACAAAACAAAGGTTTATACCAATTTACAGCTTATTTATTATCTTTCATTCCGAGGTTGAACACTTTTTTTACCTAAAATGACTGGGCTATAACAACTTAAAGGATATATTGTTTAACGCATAGCATTATGGTCGTGATCTTAAGTGTCGTGATATTTTTCAACATAGCTTATTGATGTTGGATATTGCTTTATTTGGACATGAACTTTGATCGACCTTCATCTTAAAGACAGCTTTGACAGGCTGTGACAAAACACCGACCTTCCTGTCACCCCGTCGATTACAGTCGGTATAGCGCTTCAATTTATTGACGTGACAACGTCTTATAAATTGGTTTGCCGGGTGACACTTCAAGAAACTGCGTTACGCTCCGCTCACGTTATGCGCTCACAATGAGAGCGAGTGAGAGGCACGCGCCCGCCTAAGAGCGAGAGAGACAGACATAAAATCATTGTCACGTAAAACTTTCGCCCGTATACCGACTTTACAGGCAACCAGTTTTTTTTATAACTGACGACTTAGAATTAATAGAACGCAAGTAATAAAGTGCCAATTTTAAACTTAAAAAGTTTATCCTTAATAAAGGTTTTAAGCCGGTTATTTTTAAGCAAAACTCAATGTTTCTACTTACATATAGGACCTTTTAAAGTAGAAGGTATTTGCTGTCAAATATTCAATTTTATTTGGCAGGAAAACGATCACGAATGTTATTTAAAAAAAAATCTGTTATGAAGAGTTTTCTAATTATTTTAGTATTGTTACCTGTCGTTTGAGACCTTTTGAGAACTTCAAAAAAGTAGGAGGTTATATGTTCGACTGTAAATTTTTTTTTATGTTCACCGATTTCTCTATCAATTATGGACCGATTTCAAAAGTTCTTTTTTTATTCAAAGGAGTATGTTCCTGAATTGGTACCATATCAATGTAGTGTATTTAAAACTTTTGGAGAAAAAAATATTTGATGTTAATTTGGAACTGGTGAAACACGCATTTTATGTTAATGATTGTATACAATTTTATTACGAGTATGGATGATTTTAGTTTAAGAGAAAAAAAAGCAATTCGTTACTCAAAGAAAAAAATAAAAGCTTTTTTACAAATAAAAAAAAAACAAACGGCTTCAAAAAATGCACTAAAAGGGTAAAAATAATTACTTATTTCCAAAAATCTGTTTTGCATTACCGTTTCAAGTTAGTTTCATGCGAAAGAAGTGTGTTATAAACTGTTAGGTACATAGACACTAACATCAAACTGTAATTCAGATCAGATTTTTGGAATAAGATTTTTTTTTGCATTTTTAGTAAATCTTTTTGAAGCCAGTTGTTTTTTTTTTGTCAAAAAGTTTTTATAATCTTAGTAAATCCCATACACCATTGCGTTATGAGGTATTTTTGTCTTTTCCAACTTAAGTTAGTTTAAGTTGGATTATTTTCGATTTCGTGGGCTTTGGCATTGATTTTTCGTATTGTTTTTTTTTTTTAATGAGATAATTGTCATAATACATAACGCTTTTCTCGATGATGAAAAAAATTATGGGACTGTGACGCTTTGAATATTTTTATTTTTTAGTGTTGAAACAATGCTTTCTTCCAGATTTTTTTAGCATTAAATAACAATAAATGAAAATCATTAAGTAAGTTCATGGACTAGATAAACATATATTTTTTTCAATCCTTTTGGTGCTTTTAGTTTGGTAACAAAATTTGCACAAAAATGGCGTAATTTACTCCTATCTGGCCTATATAGAAGCGGCAGCAAAGAAGAGATCTCCAGCCAGGCGAGGTGTTATGCCTGGGGACTGCCGTGGTCCACTCGACTTGCACTCCGGTTTCTATATATGCTGAACTGCCGAAGAAACTTTGATAGCGCGATGTAGGACGCGTGACGTCAGCCTTGCTTGTAGCGGTACAATATGATCCGCTACAGTGTAATATATCATGGGAAAAGTTGCAATCATGAGTCAGAAGAAAGAAATGTTTGTAATTTAAATAGTTAACATGAGTCGAGCGAACATTATGGTTCAACCTACAACTGCCAATTATGGAAGTTACGTGGAGAGCAAGACGTGAGAGGTCGTGCAATCCTTACCGACCATATTAAGTGCTGTCCAAGAAAATGCAAGCACAATTTGCTGCCAAGTTTAAGATACTCTTTCTGACAAACTTCAGAACCGATTAAGAAAAAAAAAAGGTTATGAAGATAGTTTGAGTCCCGATGAAGGACATAGGACAGTTTTTATCCATTATAAAATGTATAATAATTATAACCTAGCTTAAACGAACTATACCTACAGCTATAGCAAACTTCATTAGCATCATTAAGGAGTTGACATAAGAATCCCATGTCGATAACCAAATTTAGAGCGGATGGAGCCGCTGGCTAAAGCTAGTTACCTACTATGTTACTATTTTTATGAAAATAAAATATTTTAGCAAAATACAGAACCTATAGTAAGCAACACTAGCCAACATATGAAAACAGAAAATTAGACATATCTTTCAGTTGAACGAATCAAAAAGAAAGAAGTGACGTGTAAGAAATTAAAGAAAGCATCAAAGTAACCATTCAACAAATTGATCGAAACTCTACCATCTGATAAAGCCTATACAAATGGGTACATCGACCGCGCGAACGGCAACACTAAACCGGGTGAGGTCAGAGGCGATCTGTCGGAACACCAACGGGTCAAGTTCACGGCTGGTGAGGGTCGAGCGTCTCCACTCCGCTCGGATGACCGCCGCATCCACTGACCCGAGAGACTCGTCGTGACCGACATCAAGTGCGGCCTAGGGTAGACGTTCACTATTCGAGTCAATATTTGCACTGATTCACTACGATGGTACTACCACGTACTAAGCAAAGCCCGCACGCTAACAAGCCAAGCAAGTTTTACTTACCTACTTACATTTTGTGTAATTTTCATCTTTTCTTTATTTGTCATCTAATACCTTTAAACGAGCAATTTTTTGCTTTATGTATTTATATAGATATAAAATATGAATCTCGGAAACGGTTCGAACGATTTTCATGAAATTTAGTATGCGGGAGAGGTTTCAGGGGCGATAAAGGTTTCATTTTTAGAAAACGTAGTTTTATCCGTGTTTTCAGGCAATGATAAACTGAAAAATATGACTCTTCCTGACATCTATTGACGACTAGTAATACTATTATTTTTACCGACATAGCAACACTAAAGCTACTCGAAAATAGATGGCGTTGTTAAGCAACACTAAAGCTACTCGATTATAGATGGCATTGTTAAAAAAACAAAAAAGAAACTAGCAAAGCTTTGTCCCCAGGAACTTGTATATATTGTAGGACTACCTAAGCATATCAAAATCGTGTTGCAAGCATCCATATCCAGGCGGGATGTTATAACAAAAGTAAGACTGAATATGAAAGAAATCTGATAAAATTAGGAAATTCATTAAACATAAATTAAATTACCATCCTTTTACTTAAAGTGGTCGCCTTTTTAAATGCCTATTGGCTTTATAACCTCTGTAATTAGGAGAATTACCTACTATTTTGATATCTATTTCAACCATTACATCTAGAGGGGCGTTTATTTCAGCTTATTCACTTTAGTTCATTAGAGCGTACCTCTTCCTCTACTTCCTATCATATTAATCTAGATGATTATATCAGAGCAATAGGCGAACGAGTCTTAACAGGGTATCGTTTAATTTTGTTGGCTGCTCGAAACCAGCTAACACTACTCTTTTAAATCAGCTTGGCTGTCTCGGTGAGGGTAGAGTCTTCCTAGAAAGTAAATTGTTATACCACAGCACTTGATACGTGTATTTTACTAAAAGAATTATCCAATAAGGTCCCTTTTTTCCCAGGATTTTGCCATCAAAACAGGACATACCCTACGAAACTATCATGACCCCTGCACTCTATGAACAGGCTCGGCGACTCTATCAGAACTAAAGGCATATATCCATCATTTAGTTGATGACTTCCTTAACTTTAAAACCTTTTTTTGGCCAAAATCAGTATTTGGCTACGTTTGTTTTGGCCGCATTAATGACATTATTCAACTTTGTCCGCGCAACTTAAGTAGGTGGCCAGGTTTCCACTTGTAATCCGACATCCTTCAATAATAATTATATTGATGGAGTTCCTATTCCTCTAATGAACCTATCTGTAAGGACATTAACTTCTGCTTCTGGACGGAGTCGCTTTGTATTCGGCTCTTACTCCTTTCATGGTCACTGGAGCTCTTACAGACTGATGTCGGTGGATCCTTTTTAGTTTATCAAGACTATCAACTTAATTGTACCTTTCAATAGGAGATAACCATACAAAGACATTTTGAGACTGGAAATCTTGTCAGCTAAGGCGAGCGTCCACACCGATGCTACATAACCTCCTGTCTTTGTACGATAACCTTATTTATATCAACGGAGAAATAACATGTAAAATTGGTGCAAATGCAATAATAATAATAATAATAATAATAATTATCTTTTAGTAGTTGCTCACATAAAAGAAATATCACATAAAGACTAAAAAAACAAAATATACAATCTTAGTGCAATAGTTTAATTTTTTTACCTTTTTGGCAAAGAATTCTAAAAAGATATATCAAACTAGGTACATTAACTATATTAACTATGACACAACCGTATGTCATGTTAGTCAAACGTGAAAAATATCTCATACAAAACAAAGTACAGATAAAAATCAATACGGAATTCTTATGTCACTACTACAAAAGACTGTTTAAACACAAAGTGATTTATTAGAACAATATATATATGACAGTGACCTTCTGTAACTGTTCATTTCTGCTACTCTGTAGAATTACACAACACAGCAAGTGGTCAAGATCACAATCACCGGCTACCAATGATTTTCTTTAATGCATTTATAATTTAATCATTAAACAATGTAAGTCTACAAGACCACGGGTCATTTCCGTGAGGCAACCCATTAAACACGCTTTACTATTATTCAATAGACGGTGACCTTTACACTTGTATCAAATTATATTCATATTGAGATGTAGTAAAAAAGTTAATGAATAATTTATATATCGACAAAAATAGGCGTTAAGGGGCTAACAGCGGCTAAATGTCGCGCCGCCACTTGATATTTTTATTTTTTATTAAGCATATTTCAAAAAAGTGCTTCATAGAAATTGTTTAACTAGTCATAAACTATTTCTACGTGTCGTATTGTGTCTAGAATACGTAGTGGGGTAAAATATCATATTCCTTAAAAACGACCTCTTTTAGCAAAAATTATAGTGTATACTCAACGACGTATTCTAGACACAATACGAAACGTTTTAAAAATAGCTTATGACTAATTGGCCGCTGTTAGCCCCTTAAGGTAAAACAAAGGCGGAAAGGATAATGTTTCTTTAAAAATACTATTAAAAAGTCATCAATTTTGACGTAGTGTTGAATGTTAGGTTTTTAATTCTAACTTATGTTGATTGATCAGTATCGTTGTCTAATTATCGTACATTTATTGTCGTATATGTATTATGTATAGTAGCGATATTAAATTCAATCGTAGGTTACCAGTTATAGTAGGAGAGCCCACGATACTAAACCAAGTTTGATAAGACTACCACATGATACAAGAGTATATATAATTAATTAATCAGTCACGTCATTAATGGGGAAACACAAAATGGCGTTGCTGCAATGCAAAAAACCTGGCAACGTAATAAAAAAAAGTTATTTAAAAAAAATTAAAATCCAATTTCTAAGTTTCGTTTGTTCTTCGGAACAGGGGAAGGATAGGACTATACGATAATGCAGCGCTGCAAGCTCTCCTGATTGGCTTTATCAGTGGCAAGCAGCATGATAAGCGACGCCTTCTAGTTAGGTATCTAGTATGATCAATCTCCTCAAACTGCAGCTGGATTCGGCGCCCTAATACAGTTTTGTCAGCAATCACGCGGTTCCTTTCGATTTGTACGTGTGAAAATTGCAAACATGACTTCACCACATTGCGTGACGCTCCATTTCGAGGAATGCGGCTAGAAGATGCGGGAAAAACTGCAGCCTCTCTGGTACACAGGTCAATTCCACTATTATCGAACTACGTTTAGTGTCGTGGGCTCTTAGACTATTAATACTTCTTTGCTAAGCTGAAATGTCGTAATTCCTCGCGCGATAGAAATCAAGATGTAAACTTTTTAAACCAAGATGATACCACTTTTTTATTTAAAATTCTGTGAACCTTAGTTCAAATGCCAGCCTTAATCCAATAAGTCAAACGGCTCTTTTAGGTACTCAACAAAAAAACAAGCCAGCAATTTCTAACAATAAATTAAATAGATATTGCCTGACACTTTTCGGTGAAGGAAAACATCCTGAGGAAACCGGTATACGTTAAAAAACGCATCAAAACGCCACAATCCGCTCTGCACTCTTCTGAGCCTGCCGCTCTTGCCCGAGGGTAGGCCGTGCCCAAATAGTGAAGACGTATGAGGCCAGTAAGTCAAAATTCGAAGAGAACTATATAAATCTTGGTCAAAATAGGAATTCGGCTAGCGCCTTGTCCTTTTACAATCATTATATAGGTTCTTTGCCTCGTCCTTCTAATATTACTCGGCCGTCAATTGCTTTATTGCTGGCATGAGCCATATTTTATTCTTATTTATCACCAATACCTCGTCGACCTAATACTAAATTATTTCCTATAAAACAGTTTGGTATTTACAACTTAATATTCTTACACAAACTCTTTAAAAAGACAGTTGTGACCTTCTATTTTGTTAGTTTCTCAACACTAAAAATGTCAGTTATCTTGTTTTAATTTATTTAAATACATTAAAACTTTTTTTCAACCATGAATATCGAGGACATGGTCATAAGGTCGATACCGGAACCGTAAGTCACATGATTTAAAAAAAAAAATACTGGAATGGAAACGAATCTAAATAGGTGATGAAATAATAAAGATTAGTAGTAGTGAATTAATCATTTCAATCGTTTATCTTGATATACCAAAAAAATAAAAAAAATAGCAAAACATTCCATTTAATTTATGTCTTTCAACAAATTACACAAGTAGTGTAGGTACCTACTTCTGTAATTGTGTAATTTGTTGAAAGACATAAATTAAACGGAATGTTGCTAGAAAACTACACCGTTGCATTTCATCGCAAGTTGACGCGACGGATCCCATCGCCATAGGGTTCAAACCACCGCCACCAAAATTCCGAAAGAGGTTACTTTTTTTTTTATTTTTACTTTACAAGCAGAGATTAACAGAGTTCAACAGTTTCGAACTATAGGTAATAAAATGAGTACTTTACCTTTTTTATACTTTAATTACCGTATACTCAACACTGTACATTTTTATACTACACCACTTACAAATCTATAGCTGGTGTTAGACTTATGAAATATATAAAGCCACCGAAGTCCGGAAATACTGTAAAAGAAACAGAATTTGCTGCACAGCCGAAATATTCATACAAGTCAGTCATCGTCTTTGATAAATCCGACAACGTCGAGACAGTCATGTATGGGATCACGACAAAATGTATGACTGGTTGGATAGCACCCGACTAGTCATACGTGACGATAAAGGGTAGAGTAGAGTTCGCTCGTTCCCCGTCTCGCCGTGCAACTTACCTTACGATTGCTCTGCATAGGCACCTTCGATAGCCGACTGAATGAAATTATTGTTTTCGGCTGTGGATGTAACGAGCGAGGGGCTTACCCCCTTAATCAACAAGTACATGTTCATCATTTTTAGGGTTCTGTTCCTCAAAAGAAAAAAGGAACCCTTACAGGATCACTTTGTTGTACGTCTCTCTGTTTGTCTGTCTGTCAAGACCCGTTTTCTCAGGAACGCTAAAGGTATCAAATTGAAATTATTTTAAATCCTAAGGTCTACGGTCACTCAAATTCAAGTTTCAAAGTCAATGCAATAAAAAAATATGCCCAAAAAATATGGTTATTTTGTCACATACTGTGACACAAATAAATCAAAGCCTATGGGATACTGCCCGTTGTCCTAGAATCATGAAATTTGGCAAAAAGTAATACCATGTAGCACATATAAAAGTAAAAATCTGAAAGCCGTTAATTTGTTGTTACTTCACGAAAAAATATTTCATTTGCGATTATAAACTTATTTGCAGTTGGTAAACTAGCCGCGACCTATGCCGATGTATTGAGACAACAGTTGTACGGAACTCTCGGTGCGCGATTCCGACTCGCACATAACCGGTTTTTTTTTTCAATCTTGGTCATAGGACAGAAGAGTAACTAACTTTCAATCCTACACATTGAATTAAATTTAACTTGATACAGATTCCATTAATAACATAATTCTGTCCCTGGTCTTTCATTTTGCAACTTATTAGTTAATAACTTTAGAACTAGTCATTTTCTAACTATAGGACATATAAAAAGGCCACTTTAGTCTAGAAATTGTCTTGCGGCGATGGGTACACTGTGGTTTTGGTGAAATGGGACTGTCTACACATTACGACGTTTGTATATCCAGTCACTTGAAACCCCGGTCTGACGGTATACATACCTATAATGTACTTGTATTATTTATGTTGTTAAACACTATGCATTAAAGTAGCTCGATATTACACCTACCTTCCTAGTAATTGATGGCTACCTTATGAATAGGTGTTTAAATAACATATGTAATTTATATATTTACGTATCTATACATCTATAGAATACACGTAAGCATGCATGTACTTAAATTCCTGTCCAAGCAAAAAACATACGATTCACCATTCCAACGTAAAAACTTAATTACTTATACAAGTCTTTAATACGTGGATTTCCCCTGATGTTATAATAAGCCATTACAGCTTTATATCCTGTACATTTAAAATACAGCATGTACCTACCTAATATTACGTAATTTTAAAATTATTTGTGTTTACGTACAAAGAGCCAGTTTTTTTTAGTTCTCAAGCCGTAATTATTCATTACAGGTATTAGTCACCTAATAAAAATGTAAGGTAAACAAACTATAAAACATATGTGCATGTTATAAAAATATGAAAACCCATTTTATATTTAAATTAGCGGGCTACATCTCTTAATTCAGCACTATCCGGAAAAATCAAAAACTTCTACAGGGATAACTATAAGCGAATCCTATACATGCTAGCTTTTGCTTTAGCTAACTTTCTTGCCATAATTTCTGCTAGATATGAGTAAGGCATCCAAATTTAGCGCAGGCAGGTCCACGGGTAAAAGCTAGTATTGAAATAACATTGTTTTTGTGACATACTATGCGTTACAAATAAGTTGGCATCCGGTCAGGCGCCATCTTGGTGACCGAAGTCCGTAATCGTAGCAACTCACGTACAATGTGGCGCCAATATGACGTTTGACCGTGTGCCAACTCAGTTGTAACGCATAATTCACACTTATATTATAAATGCGAAAGTAATTTTGTCTGTCTGTCTGTCTGTTACCTCTTTCCGCTTTAACCGCTGTACCGATTTAGATAAAATTGGGATGGAGATAGTTTGAGTCCCAGGAAAGGACAAAGGCTACTTGAAAACATCAAGTGCCATTTGAAGACGTCAAGTGTGAGTCGATTTTTTTCTATAATTGAGGAGTTGCCGTTGAAATCCTACACCAATAACCGAATTCAGGGCGGGTGGAACTGCGGGCAAAAGGTAGTACGTAATAAAGACCATTTCAATTCACAAGGGTAATTTTACTATGCAGCTATGCTGCTGAATAAAACAAAGAAATAATTGTAAATTGTAAAAACATAAAGTTCATAAATAAATTGTAAACAATAAAGTTTTAAAATAGTAAACCTTCGATAACAAATCCATTATTATAATTATGCATATACTTTGCATACAAAGCGTTGTTGTTTTTAGTTGTAAGGTACCTAAAGCTACGGCGCCTTAAAGATTATTGACTTTTAGAAGAAAAATATAACACTAAAAACAGAAAAAAACTCAATGTAACAATATTACAGGTAAATGTCTGTACCTATCTTTGAGTATTTAACCTAAAAACTAAGAATTGAAAGAAGTCATGGAAAACCAACACAAAATGGAATATAATATCCATCACTACATATAAAGAAATAAATATATGGATATGTCGTCCCAAACACAAAGCAAAGACGCCATCAAAACTCAAGACAAACAAAATACAGAAAAGTTCATCACAATTATTTGTTCTGTGCGGTGATCGAACCCACCCCTCTCAGATCAGCAGGTAGTCACCCCTCTCAGATCAGCAGGTAGTCACTACTACTCACAGATCTACGGAGGAGTGTAAAACACCTAGATTTAGATTACACAGAACTACCATTAGCAGTGTAAAATTGGTGTAGAGCAAGGTTTGAAAACGTAGGGTTCCGAATGGCTACCCAGTGATTTAATGTTGAAACAGGCCGTTTAACACCAGCTTCATGGACTGGTTAAAGCTGAGAAATTACATATGTAGAACTGTTGTAATTGCATACGTGCAGGTTTACATCAACTGTTCGAATCGCATATGAGTATGTACTTCAGTATAGTGATACTGGATGTAGTGTGAGCCATGTTTTTAGGGTGCTGTAGTCTCTAATGTCCTTTCCTATTGTACGCAGACACAGCCTTATAATTTCGCCGTTGTTGCATCGTTTCTAGGGGAAATATTACTGTAATGTCAACATACATACATACACACATACAGTGAATTTTAAGAACAAGAATACAATTGAGGTTTTTTTATATGTCAATCTTTTACTGAGATGTATTTTCGTGAGTTCTTCTTAAGTTAAAAAGAAATTCTGAAGTTTTGGACCACTAGTACTAAAAATCTGAAACAAAAATCGAAACTAGCTTTCTAAATAACTAGCTGTAGCGTAATTTTTAATTAATATAAAGCGTAAAGTTATTTGACTTAGAACCTTTCTCAAAAATTGAGGCTATCAAATGCCAGAAGATTTTTTTAAACCCGACTGGTAGTTGTAAAGATTAACGCGTTCAAAAAAACAAAACAACAAACTCTTTAGCTTAATTATATTAGTATAGATTTCAACAAAACATAAGTTATTTAGATATCCGCAATAACTTTAATTCTACGGAACTTTATCTTTATACGTGTACGACCTGCACTTGGCCAATTTTCCATTAAATGCATATACAGCCGAAATGTTCACCTGTTAAGGAAGTCAAACACCTTCTTGACATTTTACAAAAGATAAAGGACCGTGATCATAGAGATACGTATTATTCGGCCAAAAGATAAAATGTTTTTCATGTAATCTTGCCAAATAATCTAAATCTTATGTATTTAGCCCGGTAATAAATATACTTTATTAATTCCATCACACTTGGCTAGGGGGTCTAGTCACACTACTAAATAACTTAAGAGAATATCTTAAATAAAGAGGACTGTTGCTATTACAACTATATTTATAACATTAAATGACAAGAGAGATATCAGTGACATGAAACCACTTAAATAGAAACTTTCCAGTTTGCTAACATAGCTGAGGAAAATAGCTTGCTCTCTGTTATTAAAATGTACAGAGGCCAATACTCCGACGGAACCCGTTTTCTAACTACACTTATACAGAAAGTATCTATGAAAATTTATTTAATTTGCTTTTACTTAATTTTTTTTTTAATGTACAAAACTTTGACATTTCTTTATTAAAAAAAATTGCATTTCTATTTTATTTTCTTGTATTTCAATTCTAGAAGGTTATTGGTAGACATCTACAGAGTAAGACGTTTAAGACAATTAGGACGATTAGTCCATTTTCCATCCCGGAATTTTTTTTGGACTTTGCGGAACATCTGAAAACTTCCTCTACAACTTGAATATTGTAATGCCAAGATTAATAAAATGTAAGGCTTGGAAATTGAAAAATTCACTTGATAGCTTTAATTAGCGTTACATATCTTCTACTAATAGCTATATGTATATTCAAGTACCAACAAAAAAAACACCGCATTCAAGAACTCACTAAATAGTAAAAAATAAACCTTTTAGGCACGTGAAAACTTCTTAAGAGTCAAATGCTAAAAAATAAGTAGCTTGTATGTATGTGTTCAGCAAATTATAAAAAAAAATTGAAATTCTGTAAAGATGTTTTTCTACCTACTTCGGTATAAAAGACAAAGCCCATTAAAGCACAAAATCAAATTACCAGAAGCACGAATCAAAGATTTTCACAGTACGCCCTTAGTACAGTTAAAAACCATTTAAGAAAAAAAAACTAGGTACTAACATAGTTTTAAGTACAAATTGTTACTAACAAATATGGACATTGTCTGTTGTTAATTGAAATAAATAAATATAAAAGGTCGAACGTACGGACAGCGCAAGCCTAGTAATTATAGAAGTCTGTTGACACCATTTAGGTGCGGAGTCGTAAAAAATGAAAAAAAAAACATGATAATTTAGATACCTAGACATTTTATGAAAACACAGAAATAGTGAACCCGGCAGCAATTTCATACTACAGTAATCCAGTACCACAAGCTTATTTGTTAAAGTGGTTGAAATGTGAACAACATTCTTTAAAAAATTACTTCGGTTATCATCCGGCGGGTTGTGGGAAGCGCGGGAAAGTGGAAAGCGGTCGGATGCACTCATTGTCAGTGGCGAGGCCAAGTCATTGTCTGCACCGTCCCGTGTGAACACTTACAATGTTATGTAACAAATAAACAAACAAACAAACCATACATAGATGTGGCTAGTTAATTTTAAGTTTTAATTATTTAGTCTATACTAATATTATAAAGAGGAAAGATTTGATTGTTTGTTTGTATTGAATAGGCTCCGAAACTACTGGACCGATTTGAAAAATTCTTTTACTATTAGAAGCCGACATTGTCCCTGATGAACATAGACTACTTTTTACCGCGAGATAATGCTTCATGCCTGCGGGAAAACGGGTAATAGGACCGGAACGGGAATAGGAAAATAGGAACGGAAATAACTTCTAAACGGCTTGACCGATTGGGTTGAAATTTTGTATGTGTATTTCCATGGTTTCACAGACACGAATGTATTATTCCATTAAAGAGGAAAGATTTGAGTGTTTGTTTTTTTTCTATAATTGAGGAGTTGCCGTAAGAACCTACGCCGATAACGAAATTAAGGGCGGGCGAAGCTAGTAGTAAATAATTTTGTACTTCTTTTTCTAGTTTTTAATTCATTATCATTATTAAGGCGCAGTGAACACGTAACTAGTGCCGCCAAAAGATATTCTTCACAAACATATTATTGAGACCTTCTGACAAGCTATTTTTAGAACGTTGTTCATTCCTGTAGAATGTACCTGTGAGTCGTAGATACCATTTCTGCTAAGTGACCGTTTTTAGCAAACACGCTGTCTAAAACTTATAGGTATATTCCAGATACAATACAGTCTAATGACTAATAAACCACTAATATATAGAATTGATGAGTGGAAGGATTGATGTATGTTTAATACAGTAAAATCTTAATAGATATAGACATGTAGATAGAATAGATAGATAGAATAGGATTCACTGTTTTATAAATGCTAGAAATCTAATGTTTCGCTTTTAAAAAATGGCTAAATTTTGAATTAAGCAAAACCACTTAACTTAATAATAAGTACCAATTTAGTCGACCGAATTTGAAGAGCAAATTGAAAAATCGTGTAAAACCAGAGTGATTGTATTTTATTTTCATTACTACTAATGTACTATAAAGTTGAAAAAGTTTTTTTTTTTTTCTTCAGTGTACCTACTAGTTAGCACCAAAAAAAAATTTAGTATTGTTGCAAAACCTCTAGGTAGGCATTTTTTTTAATGTAATTGGACTTGATTCTCTTAAAACTCGTATTTTCCGGAACAAAGTTCACACATGACCTCTGTGACAACATTTGTCGTGACAGACGACAGACGTGATTTGACGCAAAAATTACAAAATAAATCTAATTTAAAAATTGGAATAAATAACACTATTTCTATGAATGTGTATGTACTCCTTATTTACTCTATCTAAACTCAGACACCCTATTTTATACAACAGTTGGTAACCCTATATCTACTGCCGGTATGTTGGTACTTAATAAATTTATACTGATAAAAAAAAAGTCGCATCTAGCATGAAGTACCTATATCCGCGCAAGCCGGGCATTTCACAGACGCGTGTGCCCGGCAAAAATTCTCATGTTTTAATTAAACAAAGATTAGTTATTAAAACAACAAATAAGAAGTTTTTTCTCTAATAAACATAAACACAATATCAATTGAAAGTGAAGCGTTTATTCATGCAAATTATGCTTAGGTTGTTATCTATTCAAATCTTCAAGTCATTTTCCCGTACTTAGTCACTCTATCATTATCTACGTCAGAGAAATAACAATGTATGTAACAAAAGTGCGACGAATTTGGTAATAACCCACGGTTCGCAAATAACCATCATTCATCACGACACTTATCACCGAAGGGGTGGTCAGAGATATAGTGAACGCTGCAGTGAACAGTAACTTTACCCTATAGTTTAACATGTAAAAGCTTAACATTTAAAACACATCTTTGTAATGGACACATTAAACCTTTCCTTTGATACCCCAACAAAATAAATACAGTTTAACTTAATCTATACAAATATTATAAATGCAAAAGTAACTCTGTCTGTCTGTTACCTCTTTACGCTTAAACCGCTGTACCGATTAAGATGAAATTTAGCATGAAGCTAGTAATAGATCCTTCCCGAGAAAGGACTTGAAAACAAATGTCAAGTGTGAGTCGGTTTTTTCCTATAAAAGTTGCCGTTGAAATACTACACCGATAACCGAATTTAGAAGCCGCTGGCAAAAGATAGAGCCTAATAATTTTGGTAGTTCAAATTCAACCATATTGGATTTTATGATACGTCATACACCCTATGATGTCAATCGAATGACGTTGCCATAATACGATTAGTAATTTAGGAGTTATGTAAAAAGAAAATAACATATCTAACTACATACATACATTTACTGCTAAAAAATACTATTATTATATTATAATTATATATTATAAAATAGACTAAGTCCAAAAGTACCAAACTACTAATCAGATTTACACACAAGGCTTTTTAGGGTTCAAGGTAGCAATGAGGGACCCTAATAGTTTTTCCATGTCCGTCTGTCTGCCTGTCTGCATCTTAAATCGATCAATGTTATTGTTCATGAGTATACATATTAATCACGCAGACAAAGTGGAAAAACAAAATCTTAAAAAAATTTTTTTTAGCATAATGTAGGGATGTTTTTTTCTCTCGTCCAAGCCATTGTGTGGAGTGACGTAAGATAGGTCATTCGGAAATATTGAAGGTGTGTAAACCATTTTTCGATTCAGGGAACTGTTTACAAATATTAAGCATTGAAGTGTGCATATAAACGAAATTAGTCATTATTGCGTTATCGACAAAGTACCTACATAATCTTTAAAGTTTGTTTTTTAGTGAAAATTCTGTACTAGTTCTATTCTTTATTCTGTGACCGTGGCAAGAGACTGCAAATCAATGTATAAGTACTATATCTTACCTGTACCTAGATGTAAGAATACAGAAGTAATTAAATGACCTTACGAAATTAGAAGCTTGAAGTTGCTGTCTTCTACTGACCAAAGTCAAACTGAATAACTAATGTTTTTTTTTTTTTGTTATATTAACAAGAACAGATTTTAATATTAATATTAGTCAGAAACCGTCTCAATTATCATTTTGTGGTTTAGCATTTAAAACCGCATGTTTTGCAAATAACCTGTAGATGGCGCCTGATGTGACAGCGACAAGCGGTTCAGATAAATTAAGTAGCTATAGGTATTTATATACCAGTTTAGGAAACAGTGTAGGCGTTTGTTTATGTATTTGGACCTTCAAAGTTTTTATAACATAATCTACGTATGAGAACATTGAAGAGCACAAATAATGAATATATGGTTTTCTCAAGTAGTTACTTAAGGGAATACGAACGAATTTCCCACTTATATTTGACACTTACAAATCAAACAACATGAAATTTTGAAGACGTGCTCTAGAATTAAATATCAAGGTCTGCATTGTGCCATTTTATATTCGATTATAAAGTTTAAAAGCAATAAAGGATTCTATTTTTTTATACAAATTCTATGATCTCGAATAACTGAACCATATGCCGAAGAACACAGACATTAAAATCTACTTGGTTGTGCTCAGCGGATCCGGAGAAGCATTTTCCAAAGAAACACCTATTGGCAAATAATAAATAAAAAAATAAGTAGGAATAACAGATTACATTTTTACAAGAGTAAACTAAACTGTTGTAGTTGTAAGTATACTTTACAGCATTTTTAAAATTTGAAGTCTAAAGTAAGAATATTGGATTATATTATAGAATATGAATATTTTAATTTTTACAAGAAAAAAATAATTAATTTGTTAGTATAATACGGGTAAAAAAAAATCCCCTGTGATGCTACCAACGTGCCTAGAAGTAACACGGGTAAGAAGCGACCTATATCTAATGCTGTTGTCTTAAGATGATAGTGTTACTATAAAGAATTAAATTCTTGAGTGTCACATTAGTGAGACTATGAAGGGAAAATGCTCTGTTCCACACTGGTGTGACAAAATGGTGTGACGGTGAGTCCGCACCCGAAAGATTCGGTCAATCATCCAAAAATCATTAATCACTCTTATATACTTAGCTTTTTTTACCATATCAGGTACTGCTTCATAAAAACAAATCGTTCTATAATGGTCGCAAATCCGCGTCTTATCTGCACATTTGGCGCCAAATATGTCCACAACCTAATTTGAACTCAAACGCTCACAGCAAAAGATTGAAATTCGAACGTGCAATGTTTTTGCAAAAACTTGGTAATGGCAGTGCGAATTTGCCTTTTTTCGCGACAGTCGGAAGGTCGTATATCGGTTTGTCACACATCGGTTGTTGCAGGAATTCCGTCGCGGGCGCAGGTCGGCGCCATACAGCCGGCGAACAGCGTCGTCGAGGAATGCGGAGATGGCCGCTCTTTTCGGCAACTATTTCATTAGCATATTACCTATTTGGCTAATTTACATGAGACTTTTATGAAAATAAAATATGATTTTATGGACATTATTAGACTAAATGTGTACAAAACGTCTGCGCCAAAAAACTAATGCAAGTAAAAAAACTGTAAATAGTTAATAAAATTTTGTTTTTTCGGGCTGGGTTAATAATTGAGATACACGGATATCCTGAATGTATTTTTTTTTTGACGTGACAACGTCTTATAAATTGGTTTGCCGGGTGACACTTCAAGAAACTGCGTTACGCTCCGCTCACGTTATGCGCTCACAATGAGAGCGAGTGAGAGGCACGCGCCCGCCTAAGAGCGAGAGAGACAGACATAAAATCATTGTCACGTAAAACTTTCGCCCGTATACCGACTTTACAGGCAACCAGTTTTTTTGCTATGTGGGTACATACACAAGAACAAATTAAATGACCTAGAAAATCTTTAGTGGCACAGCTTGGCATGCTTATTAAAAGGAAAAAAACGAGAGGCGTCATGGGACACCCAGTCGAAACAAAGGTCCTCTTGATATAGGTATATTATGTATTAAACTAGTGTAAATTTCTGTCAGATGTGTCCTAGCCCTAAGAATTATCTATTAAAATGTTTGTTTACATTGCGCACCATATAAATTTCTGCGTGGGAGAGGCACAGTACGTGAAGAACAACATTATATGCGATACGTCAGTAAAGAATAAAATGAATAATTATATGTCAAAGAATTAAACCCGCACTGCACTACATGCATGGCTGTGGTGACGTAGCAAAAAGTAGACACATTTTTCGGCCTAGCTCTCATTCGCTAAACGTCTAAAGTGTATCGTGCGATAAGAAACTTCGTTCCGAAAGAAAAGGAATTAATATTTGTATCTATGTTTTCTTTTTTATATACCACTAAAAACACTTGCGGTCCGCCTGACGGTAAGCGGTCACCATTCATTCATATTTTAAAAAACAAAAAGATACAAGTCTCTGATATTAAAGGTTTCCTGTTAATGTCTACAAAAACAAATGATGCTAAGATGAAATGAAACGGTAAACAAACTCACTGCAGCGACATAACAATACAAACGTGGTACAGTTATCAACAAAACGTCATAATTTTATTAGTCTTTCCAGTCTTAGAGTACATGTACACTGTCTTCACTTTTGTCTTGTTCGCGTACTTTAGCTACAAGAAACGGAAAACTTATCATCAGTGTACTAGTTAGGGTCAACAACTTTGAGCTTCTTGTCTAGGTATTTCTAAATCCGTATTAGCAATGTTCGTCAATGATGACGGTCCGGACTGAAAAGCATTCTACCTTTTGCAGAGGGTAACAGCGGATGTGGTACTAAAGGTGACAGGCTTGTCTTGCCTGCATCTGCACTGTAGATTCTATAGACTTACTTATTGCTAGCCGGATTCGGAATTCTCACTTGTCCTAATTGTTATGTATGAAGTCTCCGAATCTTGCGTTGCGTGCAAAACACATCTTTGTGTGTATTGGCCCTTAAACAGAGTCGAAAGTGTTATAGACAGTTTCTGATGTGCGGCCGCTCTTACTGACAACGGTTCTTGTATATTTCGACATTTATTTTAAACCAGCTCACAACCATAAGGACCGTTTTTTAGCGTTTTAACTGCTAAATTTTATAACGAAATTTGGCAAAGTTTATGCACATTCTAGGCCTTAATCTAATGAACAAATTTTCATTAAGAATCATTTTTAAGGAGTTTTATTTTTTATTTTGTACAACTTTTCTATATCGCTATAGAAACAAAATAGAAAGAAAAAAAATAAGTAGAAAAAAAATTGGTAAGCTATATTACTTTTGAAAAATAAAACGTTTTTGGCCTTAAAAAGGTCCTGTTCATCCTTAAAGGTCCGGATTCTAAGATATTAATATCGTTATTCAGAAAGACTTTCGGCTGTAAAACACAATTACAACAAGGTATATTTTACATAAATCGATTGGCAACGAAAAAAATTTTATAAATAAAACTGCCATATTTCACAATAATTAAAACAATTTATCAGAATTATAAGGATATTCTTAACAACAAGAAAGCTGTTTCCATCGTAAGGGGTCAGCAATCAGCATAATAAGATGTTTCCATAAATCAATAACAGGCTTACTTTACTGACGTGTTAATATGTCACACATCATAACATGTGAATCGATATTTCACGTGAATCGGAACCAACACAACGACTATCGCTGGGTCAATCGGGCAACAACGGTGCAAAGATGGCAGACCACTATGATATTAATAGAACGATTAATTTACTTTGCATACTATGAGTAAACATCTTTTACTATTGATATAGAAGTAAACTGATTGATTCGATTAATATAATCGATTAAATTAAATTAACCAAAGCTAAAAATAATTATTTTTATTTATTATCTACTAGCTTTTTTTATAAAGATATTATATTGTTCTTATAACGATGCCGACATATTTGTTAAAACATAACTCTTAATGGATTTCTTTTAAATAAAATAATAAAATGAAAATAACTAGTTCTATTTTCAGAAAAACAAAAAGTAATGCAGGAACCGAATAAAAGAGTTGTTCCATTTTGGTACTTAAATAAATTTAAAATTTAACCAGACTAGAGAATATTTAATTTTAAAAAGCACTTAAAATCTAGAAATTCTGAAATAAAAACAATTTTTTTTGGACCTGCAATTCACAGAAATTCTTTAGTAATTTTTAACATGGAACGAAACTTTAAAGTACGAAACGGAGTTAATATCTTTTGGCTGATGGACTAATGGTCAGTGCCCAGTACCATAAAAAAAATTGACGGCTCAAATGTACATAGTATTATTATTTGTTTGTAATGGAAAGTGTCCTTTTATGATAGGGAGGGCATTTTCCAATATTTTAATTGGACGCTGTAAGAGAAAGGGAGAAAAGAAATGCCCTTGCTGAGTTTCTTGCCGGTTCTTCTCAGTACAAGGTCTCCCGCCCTATAGAAGAACCGGCAAGAAACTCAGCAAGGGCATTTCTTTTCTCCGTTTCTCTTACAGCGTCCAATTTAAATATTGAAATGCCCTCCCTATCATGAAAAGACACTTTCCATTGCAAACATATATATATAGTTAGTAATAGTTGAAAACAAACCACAGTGTTACATTACAGTTTATGAATTAATTTCGCTTTGCTCAGTAGTGACTCAGTAGTAAGTCTACTCCGCTTTCTACGGCAAATAGACGGGTCTAGTAACACCTGCATTGCATCCGTTGTGTGCAACAAGGTGCAACGGTAAAGTTTAAGATAATGCTGTTTAATATACATATATATTTTATTTACATATATACGTAAAATGGTTTTTACCCCTAGACAATTGCTGAATACACACCCACATCATAATGTTGGAACAACCTCTTTTACCAACCACTTTAGTCCTGCCTGACAGGGAGTAAACACACTGCAAAACTAATTGAGATACAATGTATGTAGATGAATGTGTCCCATACGTCGTAAATGACCAACTTTTAAGTAATACGTAAGCGGTAAAATTGAAGATCAGACAGAACTATACCTATGTAGATAATGGATATGAGAAAAAGCATAATTTTCCTAATTTTTTTTATACTCTACTAAGGTGGCAAACAAGGTTACGGTTCGCCTGATGGGAAGCGGTCACCGTAGCCTATGGACGTTGCGTTGCCGACCCTTCTAAAATCTAATAACTTCTTTCTTTTAGAACCCCACACTGTAGTCCGTAAAGAAAATCTTAGCATTCCATTTCACAACCCAAGCGTTCGCGGTAGGAAGTTTCTCTGAAACCGCACTGTACGCGACCATTTCAGTTATAAAGTTTGACAATGAATTCCTTGCCGTGGGCATCATTTCGAACAATTCCTCAGACTTCAATTACAGCTATTTTTCTCACAGAACATTTGACAGTAATACATATATAATAATCTTCGACAAATTTATTACTTTTAAACAAAAATTTGGTCAAAATACAAAGACAGAAAAAAAATCAGTTCTTTTTTTGCAGAGCGTGTAACACTGGCAGCTCATTAACGAAAACACGATGCCATAAACTTGACACCGAAGAAAAAAAAAACAAAAAAACGCAAAGATGGCTGGCGTCTGTATTTCGCGATCCGCGTACATGCCCGGTCATTTAAATTTTAGTGCACACAAGGTTAATTTGGAGTCTGACCTGAACCAAAATCTGTAAACCTCGGTGCGACGACCTTGGTCTTTTGTGCTCCGTTATGAATAAATTTGCAAGGGCGCCGCCGCCGTGCGAGATGTAAGAAATTTTGATATCAGGAATTTACAACCTTCGTAATTCACGCCTCGTGGGTAGTCTTTTTTATATTTTTATACGCCTCAGCGTGTCAAGAAATCTACAAATAAAACAAAATCTTATATGTAACACAAGCAAAATTTTTTCATAAATAACTAACCCTGACAAAAGGATTATTGGAATTAACAAATACTAAACTGACACCTTTTTACTCGTTTTAGAAATATTTTGACAAAGAAATCTGCAAAGTTCTAAGTGCTATTTGTATACAACTTTGGTAAAGCGTAGCCGTTCTTTAAACCCTTGCAACAGCATTTATGCATTATGCTTGTATTTCAATCAAAAGCTACTAGATATTGGTGTAAAATTTGTTATATTGTATTTATTATGTTATATTATTTTGAAAATAATAACATAAATTCTCCCTTATTGTTGCCACGGATATCTTTTGTAGTGCCTTAACCTCATCTTCATAAATACAATACTAGAGTGTTACTCACTACACATGATAAGAAATTCACCGATATTGATATATTTAAGGGGCGTTTTGTTGACAAGCATTGAGAGCTATGACATCGCATAGGCCCTGAAATCGTTTTGTTCACCAAATGTAAACAAACAATATGGCCGTTCACTATTTGACAGCGCATCCACTACACGAGCATGTGCAGCCAACGGGTTGAATGCGTCCGGAAGTGACGTCATAGCGCATTCAGTTTTGGTCAACAAAAGTGGCGTTTTGTTGACCGACATAATGTACATAATGCGGTAATCCTACCAAAGAGAATGAACCAAGATTTGTACTGTGTTATACAGAATTTATGACTTTTTAACTTGGCAGGATTATGACATAGAACGCATTGAACCAATCAACAAAACGCACCTAAAACGATCGAATGTGCGCATGGACAGCATTAAGCGCATTCAATGCGCAATTGTCAACAAAACGCCCCTTTAATAACAATAACAGCTTACTAACATTGAAAAGAAAAATAACTTATATTTTAATTTAATTCTGCTGTCTGTTATGAATGTAAGATACAGTTCCTTTTTTTTTTATTTGTTTGACAGGATAAAATTCAATACTGTTCACTCTGCTCAGTGTTAATTTCATGTTCTTGTATTCCAACAACACCTACTTTAATTCAAATAAGTGTAATTTTAAATATGAAATATTAATAATTATATATTATCAATATTAAATATATATCTCATAGCCTTAATCATATCAGAACTTAACTTATTTACTTATTAATGGGACTTAACACTTTTCTAACTATACATTTATCAACAGTGTCCTGATATTAAAATATGTTTCTAAATGTTCTATAAACTTAAAATCACTTGACATTCAAAGATCATATTTATTAACGCCATACATCAAGTAAGAATTTTATATAGATAACCTATCCAATTCAATAGATGGCATTTAATTTACAACACAAATGTAGATACAATTTTTTTTTTCATCACACCTACTTGATAATTACCGTGTCATACGTGCAGGCAAAGCGGGTGCTAAGACCTTAATAATTACTCCCAAAGGGGTTTTTCTTTGTAAATTTTACTTTTTTAAGGAAAAGCGCGCGTTCATAGAACTCACGGGCGATATAACGCGCCCACTATAAAAACTATGTATAAAAGCTGTATGTCTGTGTTAAAATTTTAAGTCATAAATTCTATAGATATTTTCTCTACTTCTATTCCCGCCATTTTAATTGTGTTTTGGTGAGTTTATTTATTGAACTCATATTTATATTTATTTACTCGTAAATGTGATGAAAATCATTGTGTGTGGGCGGCACAAAAATTTACAAACTCGAGTCCTTAAAGCCTTTGGCCTTAGGCTTCAAAATAGCCTCTCGTTAGTATTTCTTGCCTTACCACCCTTAATACACAATGTACTATTACATTGTATGTTTAAGGGACGTATAAATATACTCAGTTCATCTTAACCATAGATATATGATAATGACATCACAATGTAAGCCAAGCCACGTAAGCCGATAATGAATGATACTTATCGTCTAATTAATGTTAAACGTCGTTTGTCCGACCATTACACTGTAATAGACACTTCAATTTAGATAAATCGGTCATGCAAAAGTTGGTTAACTGTTGATTTGATGATGTACATTACTCAGATCTATGACAAGGTTAGCTTTAACTACGATAGGCGTTGACCTATTGGCTGAAAGTCTTAATTAGCATAATTAGCGGTGAAGTGCTGCTATGTATATATGAGTAGGTACTCCATTTACACTCATGATTGTTATTAACGTTATTTACGAGGTCCAAGATAGGTGGTAAAATGCATGCAGGTATACATTAAAGGTTTTTAGGTTTTTTTTTGGTTACCACCAACAAATACTTAAATTCATCAATCAAGAAATCACACTGTAACGAATAGGAGTTTTCGATCGCTGGTAATTTCAACCAAAGTTAATATAAAAGTGAAACTCAATTTTTATTTAAACGCAAATCGATTAACTGACTTTAATAATATGTATACCCAACCAATATGTAAAAAAAATTATAAAATAATATATTTGTATGTCTCGTGGACAAGATCGTGTCCCAGTCGCATTTGACTTTTAGTCAGTATTTTAAAAAGGATAAGCAAAAAAGAATAAACGTAAAAAATATTTTTCACCTCACCAGCACGAAAAGGATAGTTTTGCTGTCCAAATTCAGTGAGCAAAATCGAATTCTGCTCACTAGTGAGGCAAAGTAATTCACTCTTCGAACATTGACTTTTGGAATTTACCCGATGTGAAACTATTTTACAAACAAACAAGCTTTTATCAGACCAGTTTATTATTTAAGACCAGAGTACTTGTCAAGACAAATAAAACGACCCGAAACTCGATTGCGTTGCGTCGTTTCATTACAGAGTTCCTATGGCCATCTTCCAGCTCTATCATCAGATCAGCACCATCATAATATTGCATTATCACGCGATTTACACAAGTATGCAAAATTTCAGATCAACCGGTAACCAAAAAATTTTATCTGCAAGATTTGATAACTACCTTAGGGACAGGTGAAACTAAATAAAAGCTTGCACTTAAGAAACATCGGACTTGGTCAGACAGTCCCCTTGGGTGACCGCCGAGGTACGCTTTTCCATCCTTCGGAGGGTACGGTAAACCTACAGTCCTGGCTGTAGTTATATTGTGATAGGAGTAGTCAGGCCAAGTAAAAGACCTTATGGGTAGCTTGAAAACTCTGACAGCTAAGTAATCACTTCACCGTCCGCCAATTTTCATTAGACCAATGCAACGGATTATGGCCTAAGCCTTCTTCTCTTGCAGCTTCTATAACGACTAAGGCAAATTGCATATTATAGACTTAATTTTTCGTTTCCACTAATATCGTACAGTCTTATAATTATCAACTTTCATCCGTGTTAAAACGATCGCCGCTGACACTTAATTTATAGTCGAAGCACATTTCCACGAGTCACATTTTAAAAATTAACTAGCGGACCCGACAGAAGTTGCACTTCCTGAAAACTTCCTTATAATGTAAATCTTAACAACAACAAAAAAATAATCAAAATCTCTACTTCAAGACTTTCACTCGAGAAGAATTGTAAATATAAAGATTGAAAAAGCTACCTATTTGCAACAACTAAACCACAGCCTTGACTTTTGTTAACAATATTTATTATTAGAATTATATCTGCCAAGTTATCAAATTTAGCAACAGCAAAAAAGTTTAAAAGATTAAAGTTGCCATCAACAACAGAATAGCAAATTAACAGGGTAAATAAAATCATATTCCAATAATAGTTCATAACTAATGGAAATATTCGGAATCTGCCAATAGGATGTATAAAATAATAAATTACTAAAATATTCAAATGGCAACATTCCTACGTATTCGCGAAAATATGCCAAATTCCATTCCTATAGCAGGTAGGTATTCATAGTACGACCAACCAAACGTTCAAATATTATTTAAACACGTAAGTAAACTGTTAATTAATTTTCACAGTTATACCTAAAAATGCCAACCATGGACCATCAACGACAATTATTGAGCTATAATTTTTAATATAACCTATTACAACAAAATAGGAATGCCATAAAATATCTGAACGGCTACATATTTTTATTATTATTGTATGTTTTCCACTTTAGTGTAAAGTGCTACCGTCAAATACGTCCAAAACTCGTTTTGTCCAAAAAAGGAAGGCCTCATACAAACTCAAACTTATGCAAATATTAATATTAAATTTAGAATGATATATTATATGCACATAAACATTATTACATAATGTTGGCTGATTTACAACCGAGTGCAATAAATCTATGGATATTTGTCATTGTCACTCAAAATAGCAAAGAAAATTCTAAAAGTTAAACTTTGACCTTTACAACAAAACAAAGTTAGTCAGTCAACCTATGATTTGATATAAAGGCCAAAGTTTTATATTTAGAAATTTCTTGACTAATATTAATTTGCAATTTTGTCTGAAACCTAGGTGTAATAAATGTAAAGCATATTTTCTCCACTAGTTTCTCCATTGTTTATGAATAATTACTTAGTTTCGCCGTAATTGACAATTATGGCGTATTGACGTATGGGAAAAGCAGTTAAAAGTGTTATGTCTAAGTAACTTTACTACTATTATACATTGACTTGTATACAATTTGAATTATATGTTAATTTTTTATTAAGTAACATTTTGTACTTCTTATTATTTAGATACGTATTTGACCCCTTTGGTTACACCATCGTTACTGACACAAAATTAATGTACAAAGCATATTTTCACGAATTGTGACTCGTTTTATAAATATATTTAAAAACGTAGTAACCTACTTTTAAAACAAAAATACAACAGCTTCAACTGCAGTTGACAAGATTAATTATTGGTAGTGGACTACTAAGTTTACTAGATAATAAATAATAATTTACACATACACCAATTTTTTTCAGCCTGCCACGCAATGGCAGATAACACTGCAATGTGTCCCCTTAACGAAGGGATGAACGGTACAGACACTTCGTCTCTTAAATAAGGTCAGAGTCGCTCAGCGAACTATGGGAAGAGCTATGCTTGGCTTGGCTAACTTAGCGTGATAAAATCCGGAACGAGGAAATTCACCAAAGAACCAAAGTAACTGGCAGAGGTCAAATAGTTAGTAAGCGGCAATCGACAGGTTAAATCGCTCGTTGAGCCGAGAGACGATGGCGAAGAAAGATTCTCGAGCAGCGACCACGGATCGAAAGACACAGCTGACGAACCTACCAGGTAGAGATGACGTGATGAAAACGTGATGAAATCGGGCCGGTGTGGAGACATGTGAGGAAGAACTCTGTCCAACAGTGGACGTTTTCCGGCTGAGACGACGACTACGAATATGAAATAATATATATGAAATGAAATAATATGAATAAATAAATATTTTTCTTTAAGGCTAAGATATAGGACAATTAGTAGTAACTGAGTAGTTAAACTTTTATATAGTATTTTAATGCACTAGAGTAGTATCAGAAGACACATGTTTTTGTACTATCCGGCGTTGTCGCCTACACAGAACGCTCGTCCGCAGGTCGAAGGGACGACCCCAAGAGCGACAACCCAAGCCGAGTCTCCCCCCGCGGGGAGCCCTTGAGCGTTGGGCGCTATATGGGCTGAGACTTCTACAGAGTCTCACCCCAAAAGCCCGGTGGAGCAGTAATGGCTGCATCAGCCAACTGCATAGTCAGTTTGAATAAAAAGCCTACACAGCCATTGAATCATGTCCCCTAAACCGATTTCAAAATCGAACACAAGTAGTAGAGCATTCCTTAAAATAGTGCTCCAATCTTTAAGAGTCAGGTTACTAAACTTTTAACGCTCGTAATGGTCTCGCGGGCTAGCCAGTGTTCAAAGGGCTAAACGTCTGCTAAAATAAAATCGTGCAAGACTTTTGGGTTCGTATCCCAATTCAGGCATGGATGATTTTCTGTTCGCAATGCAAGTAATAAAGAAATCAAATTTTGCAGTAATAAATACATTCCAAAGGTTCCACGAACACCTAAAAAAGATAACGTTAAAAAGCGCCAAGCAATGATAATTGCACTTGCATAATAAAAAGGTGAGTAGCGTGGTGCTAACAAATCAAGACGGTGCTAAAATACTGCCAATACTAATTAAAACGAGGCCCGGTTGCAACATCCTGTGAGAAATGCAAAAATGGCCGATACAACAATTGAATTAAATGTATCATACTGTGAAACATAAGCAGAATTCAATTCAATTGATTTCTTTTTAACATCTGATTGTGTAATTTTCGTTGTGTTAGTTTTACTTTATTTCTGTGAGGTTTAAAAATACGCTATGTTTTTTGGTCAAGGATGAATATTAACATAATAGTACATATTTTAAAGCAATATAACAGTTTCCTCACTATAAAAATATATGATATATATATACTATTTACATTGGAATCTTATTCACTATGAGATATACCTATATGACAGAGATACCTATTAAAAAACTAAACAAAAATCAGCAAATCAATACACAATTATGTATACATTCAAAAACATTCTGTCCAAGTGCATGAAGTTCACGCATTTACTTATAATTCTTAGTTATTTGGGACACCTAAAAATCTTGTTAACAGAATTTATTAAAAAACATGTTTGTTTTTATTTGCTAATTTAGTTATGTTATCTATTGTTGAAAAATTAGATGGACTGAATGACACACCAAATTAACTGGCTGGATGACTGGAATCTCTTTTAAATTATTCTTCTGAAAATGTGTTAATACTGATTAACTGGATGAAATCATATTGGTATTTTTTATTTATAGTAATTATAGTTCCAACATAAACATTAACATAAGGCAACTGTGAAAGTCTATCAGATCGATTGAAAAATGACAGAATGACATGACTATGAGGATTCCTTCCGTTTCTGCCATTCGGCTACAGTACCCTCAAATACGTGTCCGACAATTCAGAGGTTTACTAAAATCGAAAAGTTAAAAATAACTTTAAAATTAGTTGTAATATAATATTTAACGATAACAACTTTTAAAACTTGTGTAAATTTCCAGTTGTGAGGGGAACTTTCCGAAACTTTATTGCATACAAGTCTTACAAAATCACAACCACTTTAATGTCTAATTTTATTACAGAGTTTATAATTAAAAATGAATTCCGACCATTACAGTTCCGTTCGTTTCCGTTTGTGATTTCGAAAACCATTTGCTTATTTCGTCTTAAAAAAAAGAATATATGTATTTTTATTATAAATACCTTATAAAGATTGCAATTCAGTTAAATAAGCAATTTGGTAGCAACATTATTATTTATTTATTTTTAATTTAAAATCTAATTAGGTCCTTAAAGAAAATTTTTATTCGACAAAGAAGTTTTTTGCGTTTTTGTTGTATGTAAAAAATTTAAGTGAATTTATTTGTTTTAAACGTGACCTTTAACTAAATAAGAAAATCTTTACAAAAAGATATTATTCATTTGCAAGAATGTTGTTATCAAGCAAAACCGGAATAGGTTCCTAGTTTACACCTAATTAACACATGTTATTCTAATTAAATATTACGGAAAAACTGATAATTTATGCTGAAATTGATTTAATTCAATCAATTAAATAACAAACCTACTAACGTGACCAAAATATACTGTTACATATTTATTATAATAGCCACGTTTGTTATAATTTTTATAAAATCGTTAATTAAGAAACTTTCGATAAACAAACAGATTCAGTTACATTATTATTTACTAACAACATTTTCAAGGCATTCGACATTGAAGAGCAAGTTATACGTGGTTAATAGGCCATTTATCATAATCCACATACCCATACATATAGTCATACATATATAAACTGTGCCGTAGTTTACATTCATTCAATACACAGTAAGCTGTATGATATAAAGCAAAACTTTCTAATAATATATATATAATATAATGTTAATTTAAATCGTCACTGAATACTTCATTCGTTGAAAATAGTGTTGTGTTTTCATTTCTGCAATTACAATTAATAGATTTGTTAATATTTAAATGAATATAAGTGTAAAATTTATTTTTGTTTCCTAGAATAGTGTTCATAAATTGAGTTAAATATAACTTAAATAAATATTTGAGAATCTTTACTTAATGTGTTTAAATATTTGAGAATCTTAATGTGTTGCTAGCGATGCTTATTATGTAATTGAAATGGGTATTTTACAGTTATTTATAGATATATATTTATTTGTAAATAAATTGTATGTCTGTGATATATATTTTTCTATTTTCTTATTTTCTAATGCTTTTGTTTTTCTATCGTTTGAAATTTTTAGTTTAATTTAACTTAATTGAGTTTGTACGCGATGACTTCTTATGACATTGACACATGGTAATTTATTGTAGTATAAATATTATGCAATTGTGTGTAACTTAAGTCAATATCGGTTTTACAAATTGAATCCAATTTAACTTAAGTTAACCTTTTGAGAATTTTAAACCAGTGAGTGTACCTGCCTTGACTGTTCACGCTAAAACGTGGTTTTTTTTTATTTAAGAATTTGTTATTGTAATGTATATTAGTGTATTTTCATTACAATTATTACATAGCCTTTAATCTTTAGCCAGTAAGTATGTTGCCAACGATGACTTTTATGACAGGTATTTTATTGTAATCTATATTTTTGATGTAATAAAAGTAAAGAGTAGAAATTATTGATCACAATTGGAACAAGTGTGTGTGTGTGTGTGTGTGTGTGTGTATGTGTGTGTGTGTGTGTGTGTGTGTGTGTGTGTGTGTTTTGTACTAGACGAACCGACGATTTAAAAGAGAATAAAAAGCCAGTGAATGTATTTGTAATAAAATAATATATAAAGCAATGAATAAAAAACATGTGAAAATCGTCGAGGAAATTAAATTAATCAGATAAAATAGTCTAAAAGTCCATCAACTGAGGTGACGGACCTTTTGACGATTAGAATTTCGAATTAATTAGAATTTAAAGAACAGTGCCTCTTACATAATTGGACTAGGTTTCGTCTTTAGGTGGCAAATATCACATTTCGTTCATCTTTAAGAATAAAACAAAACTAGCCTAAAACTATGGCAAAATAAGTTGCAGTGCACGCGCAGGGTTAACTTGATTTGCGATTATGTTTCTCTAAATTTTATTATATATTTTTCAAGAATTATCGTACTAAGATTATTTTAATCAGCCACGCTTCAGGAAAATTATTATAAGATTCAATAAATTATAAAATAAATATTTACTGGCATTTTTGTGTAATTATTCAAATTTTTTTTACCATCAAAATAATATACCCTAACTATATTAAATTATAATACTGCTCAAAAATTATAAATATTTTTTATTACAATATGGTACTATCATTGAAAGACTCGATCATTACATGTTCCTAGTCCAAAATTGCCATACTTCTTTATTACCGCGCTAACAAATGTATCTATAGAAAGAGAAGAATTTCTAAGAAAGTTCCAAAAAAAAGTTAACGTATAATTTCCCGCCATTTACACTTAAATGCACTTTTTCACACTCTATTTAAACATCCTTTTACACAGAGTCATTTCAACATTTACGAATCACATGACCAAATTATATGCATGTATCGTTATCAATAAAAGATAATATAATTACGGAACATCCTTTCCGAGAGACGTCCAAACTAGTTTCAGCAGATTTTAATTATATAACCGGCGCCAAGGATCTGCGTTAAAAATTAGGAATCTAAGATACGTTACACACCTAAAACTATCTATCTATAAACAACTGAAAAATAAAAGAAATCCGTTTTAAATTAATAGAGCAACCTTGTATATTAGCGTCACTGAATATTTAATGCTTTTTTATCAATATTAGATAATAGATAAAGACTTTATTCGTAAACAACAGGTCTATTAAATAATAATGGTTTACTAATGACATTTTAAAAAAACATACCTACCTTACTTCGATGTATACAGTAAATTAAAAACTAGGCAAAATATTATAGGCACGATACGGATTTAAAAGAGCCGAATCGAGATTAGTTTTCTGTCGAAATTAAAGCGTTTTTGAATATGAAATAGAAGACCATAAAAAGGTAAATACAAGAATATATTTCGAAAGGGTAAATGAACTTGTATATGTAGTCTACATGTAATGCTTAATCGTATAACAGCTATTAGAAATGTATTAACTTTTTTTTATATAGGTATACCACTAAGATGGCAAATAAGTAACGGTTGCAAAACCAATCACACGCGCGTTGCCGACCCTTTGAAAATCCTTTCATAACAAAATTGTAATATTGACTTTGTATTTTTGAATATTGATTGTAATATCTTTTTACAATTGTTGGCAACATTTATCAATATGTATTCTATGTAAATATTTAATTGTAAATCTGAGGAACAATTATAAGTAAAATACGCACGAAATGATTACTGATCTTTTACACAATTTCTGCCAGTTACGGTTACTTAATATATTTAATTAAAAAAATACCACAAAAGAATTAAATTGAGTGCCTCTCATAAAGTAGTAGCTACGTTAAATGTTACCTGTCTTAAATTAAAAATCCCAGGCGGATATCTTAAAATACACCCCAAATCTAACAAAAAAAAAAATTTAATAAAATAACGACGGCTGTTAATCCAAATAAACAAATACATTTCCTTGTCAGAAATCGATTTTTAAACCGATAAAACCGCCAAGAATTCCACACCACGGACGTCGAATTGATCGATAAAAGGATAAAACCAATGCACCTCAAATTCATTATGGATATTGGATTACATAATTTAAATGGGAAGACGTTTCATCCAATTTAACCAATACCAATCGGCCCACCGGCGCCTAAGATCGAATTTATATGTATTAAGACGCAACCCTTTATGCATATTTAAATTTGAACAGATTTTTTTTCGCACTTTTTACCACTAACCTGGAAAGTCACAATTTTCTCATTATTTTACCAAAAATATTTTTTTTTTAGAAAAGCCATCGGCAGGAGATTCATACTCACACTTTGAAACCTAAATGGTCACGTACTGTGCGATTTGAGGGGAAATAAATCCTTCCGCGAACGCATTAGTTGTGGAATGAGCTACCTGCAACGTTTTCTGTAAAGACTACAATATGGGGTTCTTTAAGAAAGAAGTGATTAGATTTATTTAGTAATACCCCCAGTGTTGCAAGCGTTCACAGGCTGCGGTGACCGCTTCAAATTAGGCAGACCGCAAGCGTGTTTTCCCCACCTTGGTGGTATTAAAAAAAAAGATTAATATACAATTATTGTGAAGGTACTTTAAAAATATTTTAACCCAAAAAAAAATATTAAACCTAATGAAATCTGTGTCACTTTAAAAAAGTGTTATTTTTTAATTCAGGAAACATTTTAAACATCGCAAAATAGAAATAAATATTTCCATAAATAAAAAATATAGTATTTTTAACTATTTAAGGCAATAAATAAGAAATAACCCTATTTTTTTATATATATTAAATACATAAAAGAAAACACAGACCCAAGACAAGCGTTCAAATGTTCACATAAAACTTTGCCCTGTGCGGAGATCGAATCCACACCCTTCTGTGAGTTTAATTATCACCAACTGAACCACCAAGGCGATCAAAATAATTGATTAATGAATATTAAATTACCTACATGTTATTATTTCTATTAGGAAATAAACCAAAAATAAATTCAAAACAAAAATTGTCGACGAGAACCCAAAAACAAGTAGTAAGAGACATCCCAAATATGGAATGGTCAAACGGTCAAAGTCTGCAAGCGCCTCTCTGTCGCGGAATGCGGTACAGCGGCGTCGTCGGTCCGACACCAACCGAGCAAAAAAACAAACGACCACTAGTTGGTAAATTGTTCCACAACGCTTTTTGTAAATAACTACCAAATTAAAACATAGAAGTTTAAATAAAAAACGTATTCAAATTCCAAATTCAAATGATAGAGTATAATGATTTAATGATAATTAAAAAAAAATCTCCAGACGTTTTTCTGTTCTTTTATTTTATCGCAGTTTTTGATAAACCTTTTTTTTTTTAAAGCCAAAATCCAGCCAAGACCTTTCTTTCGTAAAGCTATATTAATATCAATAATCAAATATATTTATTTACCAATTGAAACAATTTCTATATATATAAATAAAAATATTGAATTGTAGTACAAACCCAAATCATTTTAAAGATTTTCTTTTGCTCCACTGTTAAGTCTGAATAGTTTTAAATTCCATTGTATTGCATTGATAACTATCACGACAGACGGGCATATTTCACGGCCCGACTTGATATGACTGAATGACTATCTAAAACTCCACAATTCTACATTGTTGTATCGGACATCGAATATGCATAGAGTCAAGGTGACAACCGTGAGCTATTTATGTTTTATTTGATTTTATAAAATCTTTTTAACAGAAAAAAAACACAAAAAAATAACATACATAAAAATATAAATATAAACATCCAAATTAAGGACCTTCTCCTTTTTTTGAAGTCGGTTAAAAGTGAGCAAAATATCTGTACTTAAAAATAAACATATTATTAATACTACTTTAACTCCATTTCGGGGCCACATTAAATACTACTAAAAATTACTTAACTTAATATAACTTCTTCAAACAGCTGTGTATTGTATTACAATTTCTGTATGAACAGGAATAGATACTAATTTAAATTTATCGTAAAAGCCACTACTCGACTGATTAACTGTACGGGTTAAGACAGAAATTTATACCTCTATAAATCTTAATTTAAATATTTAAAACACCCTTTACCTTTATTTATCTGTCACGAAAAAAAAAACCATTGGCGCCAGTTAGTTTTGACGTTACGCGGCCAATCGGTCTCCACAAAAATGTAAATGGCAGTAGGTAAAACAAGATCCGGTATAATTAAAAACGGTGATTAAAAATGATTAAACAACAGTGTGTTGATAAGAATGAGTTAAAAAACAATATGCAAATGTCGGGGATGCCACGCGGGGACCGCGCGCGCGACCTTCCGAGGACGCGCCGCCGGAGTCGATGACTCGTCACTAATTAGGCTGTTACTCCACTGACGAAATTATGCTAAGCTATGTTATGCTATATTTTTACAAACGAAATACCTCGGATTATTCTGACAGAACTTTAACATCCGTAAGTTACGTTTAAAACGTGTGTCTTTGAAGACCATAGAAAAGTAGTAGTTTAAAGCTTTAGGTGTCATGGATTTCCGTGGGATTCTATGTAATTAATCAAGTTCAAGCGTTCTCTCCGCAAAGTTTCATCAATTGGTTTAACGGATTAGCAGTGAAGAAATTAGGAACGACAGACAGAGTTCCTTTTACATTTACATAAAATATTAGTGTAGTGTGTTATTTTAAACATGCCTGTTCACATGCACATTCGATTTTCCTATAGTTCCGACAACTATAAACAATAGTTTCGGGAATATTCTAAATATCTTTGATTCATCATTATTCATGGTGGGCTGGTGATCGTCTGCTGCACGTTCTGCGAGGCGGTTGAACTCGGGCCGTGTACTAATGATTTTTTTTTTTAATTCCTAAGTTTACATTTTGATGAAGAAAAAAAACATGACGACACCTATATGTAAAAGATACTATGGCCTAAATTGCCCTCGACCAAGTGAGGGTAGGCCGGTGACATTGAGTTAGAATTAATGATGGCCGGGAAATCTTAGCATCACAAAATCATTGATCGCGAATTACTATACTGCGAAAAGAAAAAAAACTAGTTTAGAAAAAATTACTATTAATATTTTCAACAGCACATTTTACAAAAAATAAACAGACATTACATAAAAATCAATAAATACGAAAGTTACTGATATCAACCAAAATCTAAAATCCCTACAAGTTCGCGTTATAGTATCGCTTGCTTATACAGCTCAGACTTCGCCTGCAGTATACACAAACCTGTCCTTCACTCTCATATTATTTTTGCGAGATCGTCTTATCTAAAATTATACCTAAACACTGAATCTCGATTTGGTACTCAAATTGCTTATATATTTTCCTATTCGTGTATGTAAACAACGATATTCTAGAAGAGTCCATAAAAAAACCAATTATATAAAAATGCTAAAACTAAATATACAATTTTGTTTCCACAAATATTTATATAGGTATTTTAAAAGCTTCGCAAACTAATCCTATATGCGTAAATAGCGGACTTAATATCAAGAGGCATTCGTAATAAGGTAACCGTTTGTATTGTGAAAAGTAGAATATTGTAAGATACGGATGTTTGGGTAATCGTGTTATACATTAGATTTTGTTGGTTGCAATACTAACAATTCAATTATACACTGATTCAAAACTATCTAAAATCCTCCTCCTATAAAGTGGAACGGGTGGTTCAGACTCACCTTAAATAAAAAAGAACGCGGGGTTCAGTCTCCTATCAAGTAGAACGCGCTGTTTAGTCTCCCTTCATATAAAGTAGACCTGGCTGTTTAGCCTTCCCTTATATAAAGTAAAATTGGCTGTTCAGACTACCTTCATATAAAGTGGAACTGGTTGTTTAGACTTTCTTCACATAATCTTAATGCTACTGACGCGCAAATACTAAAATGAAATTTCGTTTATGACGCTTATATGTTAAATATTTAATATATTCATCTTAATACATAGCACAGTCGTGTGAGGAACTTTCTTAGGCTTTATTCTTACACCTTTTACGAAAAAAATTGATCTTTGAAGTACTACCAGCAGCAAAAAAAGGTTTACACTACATGCATGCATGCATGCTGCATTCAAGTTTAAATTTGACACCGTATTTGCTATAATTAGCCCAGGAATATTAGCCGGGAAAAGGCAGGGCTGGCAAATAATTATGCACAAAGCTGAATAAATATAATTGAAGCAAGACATCCCAAGAGTTTTATGAGTTTGTGACAGTTTGTGGCTTGTTGCAAATCTTTGACAGCCGAAAAACCACAAGGTTTTTGGATTTTTTTCACTTTTTCTCTTATAACTCGAAAACGATACACTTCAGAATATATTACAATTACCCAAATGAATGAGCATAAAGTTTCGCATCAAATGATTTACTAAAGATAAGTTTAGCCGTTTAGCCACAATCATTGGTCGAAGATTAGCAATTGTTATTGACTTGGCGGAAAAGTGAATTATGCTCGTGTGCCAACGTTTTAAACTCAAAAACGGCTACACAAAATGAAAAAATGTCATTCATGAAGGTTGTTGAGCATCAAAGTTAACGGAAAAAGAACTCCTACATTCTTCTTCTATGTCGAGAAGCCAATTATAACGTGAAATTCTAACAATTCTAACTTCCTGCTAAGACTTAAGGTTCAATTTCACCATAGTGCTTGATGGATACCCTGGGAGCTTATTGGGAACAGTGTCGAGCTATTCGGAGACTGGATCTGACTTACCTCCCGAAACTCGTGAATGTACTTGCATACATTTTTCTCTCAAATTCCAGAGTCCGAATAGCTCAAAACTATTACCAATAATCTCCCTGAGGAGAGAGCTGAGAAAAGCATAAAACCTGCTGAACGTTCCCGAAGCGCCCGCGTAAAGTAATTAGCTACTGAATTATTAAACGAACTTAAGGGTATACCGACAACTTGATTTATATACAAAATTAATTTGCCATAATCTTTCAAGTTCCGTGAATTACACTTTGTATTTTGATTTTGAAAAAAAATTAAGTGCTCGTGGTTTTTGGTCTCATGAGATTCTAAATACCCATTATTTTTTTTTTATATTGTTTTGAAGTTGCTCTATCTTAAAAATATTAAAAAGCCATAACGGCTTATCACAATCGCATGAAACCCAAAACGGCGAGCTCTTAAATTTTTAGTTCTTTTTTTGAAATCAAAAGTGAAATTTAGAGAACTACAGAGATTTTTAAAAAATTCATAATGTATGAAAACAATCTGCGGCTTTTAACCCATAATAAGATACCTCTAATCTCAATGCCGACAAAAAAAATGTGGTGATGTAGTTTTAGATCAGGATAAACAATGAGCTCGATCCACTGAATAAGTTCATTCGCTTATAATTTCGAGTTATAATTGAGAAACTGAAAAGTCCAAAAACTTCGTGGTTTTTCAGCTGTCCGTCAAAAATTTGAGATGCATTATTACGTTCATATTTATTGGACGGCAAAATACTAATTTGCTTACAATAAATAATAATAAACAAGTTAAATTTAGTCAATTACCAAGAATTTTATAACAGCTACCGTGAAAAGGTTATATAAACCGTGACATCATGACAAACAAATGCAATATAGTTAGATACCTTCTACCGAGTTACTTAGTCCAACATCCGTCTACAGGACATTAGGTCTCATCACATTCCATCACAAGCACAGTCATTATAGACGTCTAATGCGCGTCACACGCCGCGACAACAAAACTTGTGACAGTGTGTGTTGATAGTTGATTAGTATGCGTAGGCGAAGCGCACGCGCAGCTCCGTATTTACGCCGGCGCCCCCTACTACCGCGCTCACTCATGCGCCACTAGTCCTGCAGATCACACGTCCCCACCACACAGCTTCAGAACCAAGTGACAGTTCCCAAACATGTGCCAGTGACTGAACAGTGATCAAAGAAAAATAAACTAAACTATAATCTAAAAAAAAAACATTAAATAGTGAAGTGACTTATACGTCGTGTGATGTGCTGAAAAGGGTGTTCCAAGAAGTGTATCACAACCGCAGCCTCAACCGTTATCAATCAATGTAAGCTTCAGTTTGTTTACAAACAATCTATCGTTTCTAAATTCAAAATTTTAAAATAATCGACCATCAAAACTACGGGGTGTATTGTTAGGTCCCCGACCCAGATCTCACGCAGCCAAGACACAAGCCCCGGCAACAATAAGAATCCAGTAACAATGCAAGTCGTATCACGACACAAAATATTAAAGTCAAATTTTCACAGAGCTCAGCCTTCGATATGAAACTCAATGACGCGCGATAGAAACACCCGTGAGAACAGACAGACAAAACAAAAGTGTTCCCAATGTGTTACCATATATTTAACTTATAAAAGATTACTTAATCAACGAAAAATGTAACTAGTTTGTGCTTCAGTTTTTATACGTGTTTCATATACATTAATAATCTTGCGCCCCCGCGTGCAGGAGTACAACCAGCTTTATAAAAAAAAATATAAAGTTAATCCCAAAATCGTGCGTGGGCTTATGAATGAATGAATCAAATTAATAATTTTACTCTTGCCAAGTTGTTGTTTTATCATTCGCCCATAAAATAGACTAAAAGTTGCTTTAACAAAAGAGAAAAAAATCCCGAACGTAATAGCATGCACAGTAAAAACAATTTTAATAGTAGAATCAGAACTGATAGTTATTGAATTCCATAATAACTTGAAGAATAAAACGCATTAGTCATCCAACAAGTCAGGCATTGTTTTCTAAATATTAACGTCTTTACGTCTGTTACTAACCATAAACATAATACATTAGATATACTGTTTCAATTGCATTTTAATGTAAATAAGCTAATTTATTTAATTTAATCATAATCAGTGACGTTTTTATAACGGAATTTTAAAAATTGCAGAAACGTGTGCAAAATAAATATAAATACGTGACGCTTTGTGCTACCACGGACGCAGTATTTATTACGTGACTATACAAATACCGCTAGCTAAACCCGTGCATAATCTTTTACATTATGTCACGTATTAACCACATTAACATTCAAACGTTAAAACAATTTAATTTTTATAAATGGAAAAAATAAAAACGGGCCTAGTTCTGTGGTTTAATTGATTTTCTTTTCTGTCACATATTACTTGAATTATTATTGTTGAACCGGTAGATAAAAATATACAAAAAAAATACAAAGAATTGAATTTTATAATGTGATAAAATCTCGCGATGTAGAGTATACGCACCGACAATCAGATCCAATACAAAGATAATTTCAAAGCTTAGACGTTACTCGCAGCGATTGATACTTAGATTATATCTGTTATATCATAAATAAATTGACTTCTTCCGATTAACTATTAAGTAGATGGGGTTTCGAAAGTGTTATTGGCCTATGCGAGACTGATATATGTTTTCCTCATTACATCATAGTTAAAGATTAACAAATAATTCAAGCGCATATGCATACGAAACACACATAGTTTCTCATGGATACAATCTTGCCTTGCACTAAACATTTCCGTCTGCTAATTCGACAATAAATAATTAAACACAATAATTAACTCAGCTAGGTCATTACGTGTGGGAAAAATAAATAACAATTAAACGGGCGGATACAAAAAAAAAATATGGAAAATCCTGCAATAAATATATCCGCGAAACCCGCTGTAAGTTTCGAAACATCCGAGATTAATACAATTCAATTAAATAAAAAAAAAAATTAATACAGACCAATAAGCCCTATAGGCACAAATGAAACTAAAAACATTTGCATCGAATTGCTAATATTTAAGGAATGTCTCTTGTGACATTAAATCATGACAACAGTTATTTAGGCGGTTCTGCTACATGAATAGAAAGTAGGTGAGAAATGTACCGGTACAACAAATACACTAATAATTATAACAAAATGGAAGCCTGTCTCTATGTATGTAAATCATAAGGTCAATAGAAACACCGTTGTAAATGTCATACCTATTATTCAATAACGAGATTTATGAGGATATCAAGACGTCGATTCAACTTTACATCCGCCACAACTAATAATGTCATCTACTTTTACCTTGACTTTAAACGAACATAAATCAGAGAGTTCAAGAATAAAATGTAATATTAATATCTGCGTCGCTGACTCAAAGGAAATTTACATTGCGAGGCGTTCTTTTAAATGTTATATGGAAACAAGTGTCGAAGTAATGGAGTACGGCCTCGGTCTATTTCACACAAAATTTGACAATAATAATGTGTCAGTACAACCAGAAACCGCATTGCTAAATTAGTCTCAACAACCCACTAAGTCGTGTTGACATTTTACCTAAATTCGGAATTTTCCTGCAAAGTATATATGGTATAGTGAGCATTAGACTATAAGCAAAGATTACGTCAGATGTCCACCAATCAGCCAACAAAAACTCGCATCCGGTTCCAGATAAGTGCAACAAAAAAAGAGTAATACTACCATGTCATGTTGTTTAAACCTGCTATTTCACTACGATAGCAAGCAAGGTCTGCGGAAACCATGTAGCGGAGAAAACAATGTATAATGCAAGTTTTTAAGTGTGTAGAAACGCAATTGTCGCGTCTTGGCAAACAATAGACCAGCCAGAGCGGAGTCAGCGTTGACATTTGCTCAAATAACAAACGAAGCAAAAATAGACTACATAAAAATGTTAACCTTCAATTTAATTGCAGTAAACTGTGATCAGATATCAAAACGGCTGTAAAGATTGCTCAAAAAGTTGCCAAATACGCTATTAAAATATTTAGCTTTCCTCGTACGACTCGGGGCGAAGGACTCGGGCGCAATCTAAGGTTGCCTATTTATCCGCCACGCTCCGAAAACCACCAAAAGGTAACACCAGAACAGCGGAAAATTTTGAAATATCTTGCACAAGAGACGTCTATATTAAACAATACAGAACTAACTAATACGCCATTATCTGTCTAAAATCAGTTAATTGATGTTTACCACATAACGTGATACATGGAAACCCACTCAGCGTTGGCGGGAACCAAAGTAAGTGAGATAGATAAATTACATACATCACTTACCGCTTCAGATTAAGTACAGAGATGATTATTAGAAAAGAAGACTTACCTGTAAATAAAAACAAAATATCACATATAATAGAATAAAATAAATCACATAATTAAATGGAACGCGACAGTAACAAGTTCAAAAAGTTAACGAGACACGTACGTTGCACAGCTCATTTACTTTGGAAAAGTTTTAGGTTGTAAAATTTCGTGATGCGGTAACGGTAATTGTGGATGGACGACATAAGAGATAATAGGGCATAACATAGAATATCATTGTTAGATAATTATAATAAAAATGGATACGACCATTCTCGGAAATTACGAAACAATGAAACTCGAAAGTTGTGAAGTAGCTAAAGAAAATTACAACAATGGTGCAAGTGTCATATCTTATTTCGAGCGTACTACTACTAAAAGCTGCATATATTTGGTACATTTAATTTAAACATAATAATAGTCATTTATATACGTTAATAATTCGAACTATAATTCGAAAAAGAAAATTGAATGTTTTTACTATCTTTTAAATAATGTTATTTTTATTGTGCTGTTTTTATTTTTTTAATCTAGGTATCAGTATCATCGATTAATATATAAATATTTAGTGTCGAATCTCTAATTTTAATTTTAAATTCCGAAACGTGCGCAAAACAACAAATAACACAATTTAATTTATTCATAATATTCAATGAAATGCACATTGTATATCAAACACGTCACCTTGAAGAATTCAAAGGCAACATATAATATAAATCATAAGCCTGGCAACAATAGAGCAAATGACAGAGCGTATAGAAATACTGTGAAATATTTCAACGTAAAGAAGGCGCGTGCTCACAGCACGACTCTACCTAGTCACGACTTTGAAAATCGATCCAATTTTAACAATCGACCTTAACATACCAGAAGTGATACTAATATGAATGACACAACAATATCTAGAATCGATATAATAAACAAGACCAAATGGGACACTACTATTTTTAATATTGCTTATTGTTATTATAAAGTTATTAATGACGCAACTTGCATTCGTTAAACATTTACAAAGACATTAATCTGTCATATCCACAACTCATTTCTAACCGAGAATGTATAATCTAATTCAAACTTAACATGAGGTGAAGACACCAAACATTCTCACATTAATATTCAAGGCTTAGTTAACGAGTAGACCTTAAAAAAAAGAGATAAACATTTCGTTACTTAGTATTTTTATGGTGGATACTAGTAAATGTATGCTAAATGAGTAAGCTATTCAGGTAGCCTAGATGACACTACATTCAAGCTCGGCCAGGTTACGTGATGGGCTCGCCTTGACCGCTGACGACTTCTAAGACGGTGGAACTGCAAGCCCTGACACAAATACATTTCTGATATTCAATAGCGAAACTTAACAATAATTGTTTGACATTAATATGAATGCAAAATCGTATTTTCGAATTAATTAAATTGAACATCAATAATGATATGATCATCAAATAGATAATTGAATACAATAATGAAATAAAAGCAATAAAAGAACCGTTAAAGCTATTATATCCGTTACAAACAAAAGGTTGCACCGCGAGCTTAAAAGATAATCGCACTCGCGTCAGAATAAAAGCATAGGTAATCAAAATGTAGATCAATCAAAAAGGCACACCCTCGATCATTAGGGCTAAATCAATTATTTCAGTATTGTAAAAATATTGTTGATTAAACTAGTTTTATAGGTGAAGAAATGTAAATAGCATCTCAGGATGAAATTATCTTGTCTGATCAAAAGAAATTGTTGTAATTGCTTGTCACATTTATTGAATTTAATTTTATTACAATATGAGGTAATACATTTTACAATCGAAGTTTTAACTTTCTTGCCAGCCCTCTCCAGCCATTAGTGACATGAACGTGCAATCTCAATAACTGTATTACTATATTAATGCCGCTTTTACAATTCTAAACGTTCCAAACGTTTTAAACAATTATTCGAGGCACGTGTCGTGTTATTTTAACTGACTACACTTGTATTATACAAGAGTGTGTACATAATGGTATAATTTGTACTGCTCGGCGATCCCAATGCCACAGTTGGTTGCAATTCGTTACGGTTGCGAAACCATACACGAACACGGCGACAAACCAGACACAAGCTTATACACGTACAACGCTTTTTTTGTAGTAAAATCTATTGGAGCAATTAATTTCAATTACATTTCTGAATTTCAACATACTGTGTTAAAAAGGTTGCATTATAAAATATATTTACGTTCAATGACCATTAAAAACCAATAACAGCAAAATTACGAAATCTAATAAGTAGATGGCAGTTATAAATGGACGCCAACAAGCGTAGGTTTTCCGCAAATTCAAGGAGATCAATGCATGCAATTACTTCGCTACAACCATGGTTAGATTAGCAGGCTCGGCTTCGTAATTACAAACCAATCACTGATATATCCCGGTAATAACTTAAACATAGAGTGTGCTTCTAAAGTGCTAAAGTAAAAGCAATTGGAAAGCGTTAAGTAAATACATGTGAAACTTAGCAATCTTTACAGCCTAATGTCTGAACTGGTGACAAGCAATACAAACAAAGACCAATGGAAAGTGAAAGAACGAACTGCAGCAAGCGCTGAATACAAATCGACACACTGCCTCAACCGTGTTTCCCAACATTATGTTAGTGAAAGAGAACGTAAAGAAAGTCTTCAGACAAATGGGATCGGACATTCAATAGATATATCTCTTAGAAGACACATAAAACACGACAACTTGGCCGACTTGTGTTGTTCAAAGGACAAACCACAACTACTATTTGTTACTGTATTGTTGACCGCAAAAATATCGGGCACTCTGCCGCCAAACGACCTTGCCAGATGCTTTAATTTCCATTGGTCATTTTAAGTAACAAAGGACAAAATTTACTCCAAACGAGCTAGAATTCTCGAGGCGATATAATTTGTTCTCACAGTTATACGAGAAATCACAATGAATCGACAAGAATAAAATATAATTAGGCCAGTGCACTTATTTTGTTTCTTAGTTAGCTTGTTATCGGATTCGGAAAGCATCAACAGCCGGTGGGCGTTATGCAAGCGTTGCTCAACATAGCCCGCTGCGACGCCAGTAAAACATGTTCTCAAACTACTATTACCCCAATCAAGGTTAAGCAGGTATTCATTGAATCATTCACATGTCTAATGAACATGAAATCGTACGACATCAAAATTGTTAATATCCGTAAAATTAAAAAGTCAAAACGTTAACCTATTGAGGTAATATTCGCATCAATCTGTGTTACAATCGAAACCAATTAAAAGTCTAATGGAGTACAATAAAAATTTTGTAAGGCGTGTTCAGTGCAAGACAAAATTTCTTGAGGTTACTGGTCTGTGGGTATACAGCTTTACACAACTACAGGGCAGGTTAATGTGGCAGGCTTATCGTTGTTGAGATCAAGTTAGTTGACCGAGCCTTTCACGGAACCCTGGCACGCCCACCGGACACTGCGGGCGACTTCGCCTTCGCTGCCCTAACCGCTCTATTTATGCAATTATTCCGTTAGATATCATTTGCCTTTCGGCTCTTTCCGATCAATTAACTCACGGTTTATTCAGTTATAGTGGGATACATATCTGTGTATCTGCGTTTAGTATTTTGTAACCCTTGTCACAATATATCGACTATATTTTATGCTGTGTTGTTAAAAACTCGCGCTGATTTATTAGATAGAATAAATGAGACTGCCTTTATAATACATTTTTCTAAATAAAAGTGTGACAAGAATGTAGTTTCGTTACTCTTTCTCAAAATATTACATAATAATGCTCGTGCTGGTCGAAATAAAAAAATTGTCCGCTTCATTGTTTCAAAACTTTTCTAAATTTCTGCGTTGTTTTGGCTACGGATAAAATGACAAATTCTTTAAGATTGATGTCGAGGTTCTACGAAGCAAATAGGTTTACTTAAACAAAACAAAGCAAGACTCGTAACGGATGTTACAAACGGAATGCGAGAGTAAATTTGAGCATGACAGTTCGGTTTTTTTTTAGTATCTAGGCTTCGCGGCCTTCTTGTCGCGTGTTCATTATACGCCATTCAATTTCCAATTAATACGGCTGATTCTCAATGCCAGGCCGGAGTTGGTCGCTTCTAAAGACTTGATAAAAGGCGGCCAGTGGCGCGCGGCGCGCCAGTACACTGGGAACTGGCCATTGGCCAACGTTTTTGTCACCGCCGGTCCTTTCACTTCGCGCGCTCATGATCGATAAAAACAAATTTTTAAATAACAAAGAAAACCCTACCTAGATAGATGAGTCTATTAGTAGATACGTAGAATTTAATTAAGAATCAATATGTGTTTAGTGAACAATTTAACTAAAGTGATGTTTTTCAAACTTTCAGATGGTGAGAGGGGCGGTGTCGGCGCTATCGCTGGCGCTGGCATGGGTTTGCTTCGCGCGTGCCAGTGTCCTTGTGCCCACCTACGTGCTGCCGCCCGAGTCTTTCTTGCGCGAGCAGCGCAGCCTCGGCACTCCTTCAGACATAGACCTCGCTGAATCACAACGAACTATCAAACGACTCATCGGGGGTCATATGAAGATAAAATCTGAAAAGGAGTACGGCGACGCTAAAAATTCCTTAAGCTATGAAGACAAACATAAAAAGGCAAAGTTTGCGGGAATTATAGTACCGGATTTGTCGGCCAGCACCGTAGGATGGAATCAAGGTATCTGGGACGACGGAATGCTCATGTCCAGCGCCGGCGAAGGAAAAGACGCCGCAAAAATTAAGGAGGTTGACGAAGACAAGAAGACGTTGTCAGATCAGGTGGCCGAGGGCAAATATGGTTTAATACAGAATGAAATATTCGCTAAAGACCCGAAACGCCCAGGCATAGTTAGTTATGAAACAGACTCCGAGACGAGAGCGAAAGATAACTTACAGACTCTCGGAGGACTTAAAAAAGATGAAATATGGCTTGCCGAAGATCATTTACTAGTTTTAAAAGGTGGCTCTTTCCCGGAGCGTACTAAAGAAGCTGAAAATAATCCTTGGCCACCGATTGACAACTACGAGGCGCCTAGAAGGCAAGTAAAATTACCGCAAAAACCTAAAATACCACCGCCCTTTCCGGTTCAACTCTCCGACAACGGACCGCTCGTCTTCCTCACACCCAACGGAAGTGTCCCAGCATCCTTTTTCCCTTCCTATCCTACAGGAGAAAGCGAAAGCTCTCTACCTCCATCGCCATACCCTTTTCCGCCGGGAGCGTCCTACCCCACGAGTGAAAATCAGGGAAACTCTTCTGCCGGGGGAACGTCGTTGCCAACTCCTCCGTTCCCATTCCTACCTGGGAATGCGAGCGAAGGTGCATTCCCCTACCCACCATCCATGAACGGCTCTTTTCCAGAAGGATATCCACCGGGCGCAGTATTCCTACCACCACCCAGCAACCAGTCAGACCTGTACGACGAAGACGACCCTTCGATCTACTATCCGCCGCCTTACAATTTTTCTTACCACGCTGACTACAATAGCAGCGTACCAGCGGGACCTTTAGTGCCAGGAATAATACTGCCGCCACCACCAGATTTCTTCGCACCAGAGGAAAAGACTACAACACAGAAAGTGTTAACTACCACTAGGCCAAGCACTGTTTCAACTTATTCAAGGCCTAAGACAACAATTAGGCGGCCATCGCCAACACCTTCGTTGCGTAATAAGTACAAGACGAGACCAACGACAACTGAATCCATTACAACTGAGGCACCGTCAACATTAACAACACCATCGACGGTCGAGACAGTGACGGTGAACTCAAGAAAACCACAAAGAACACAAACACCACTCAGGGTTCCAGTTCAGACAGAAGAACTAACCGGACAAATCATAACTAAAACAGAGGAGCCAGTGTATAAAACCAGAACAAAACTTACATCAAAACCACTATCAGTTTATGTTATTAATGAATATCCAGAACAAATTTACGATTCCAAAGCACCGAAAACATCGGGTAATCCTTATGTTGTATACAGTGTACCTGAAAACACACTAAACGAAGATGGTCATGACACCTTTACATCGACTCCTGTACCACTACGAGCGTACTACTCCACGTCGCAAAACAGTAATATACCCACGACAAAACTAGAACCTATATACAACGGGCAGCAAAATGACAACGCTGTAACGTCATTTTATTTCTATGAAGAACAACCAAAATCGTCACCGTCTCCAGCTTCATATTTCGATGGAAGAAATTACTACAAGACGGTGCCATCTAATTCCGCAACTGCTCCACGGCAAAATCTAAAAGCTGTTAACGCTCAAACAGGCTTTAACCCAACAGTCGATGTCACTTATGGTGCGATCGACCAGTCTGACCCGCTGTTCTTATGGCCACAGAAACAAGGTCCTAGGACACTCACTCAAGAGTATTTTAGCATTCAAAAGCCACAACAGCAGTCTGCATATCCCCTGCAACAAAAATTACGTCCAGATCCATTCTACCAACAAGTAAATGACATTCATAAGACAATAGAATTTTTCACGACAAAAAGACCCAAGTCGCATTCACGCCGCCCACACGGGCAAAAACCAAAGATTGTTGCTTCAAGACCTGTATACGAATTTAGTTATCAATCAAACCCGAGGCCAGAGCAGTTTACTTTCCGTGCACCAAAGCTAGATCCTGAACCTTTCAGGCCCATGGTAAGCTACAGCAAGCCTTTTAACGTAGAAAATGAATTTAATGCAATCCAATCATCGATTTCACCAGCGGGCTATGAACAATATTTGGTAGAAAACGTTCAAGTAACAACAGAGACGCCCACAGCTACCAAATATTATCCTAAATCTAAACCGAGAGATGAATACGAAACGCCGATTAAAAAGAATGTGCGTACGAAGCAAGTCTTGAATCACATTTCGATACAAGATGAAAAGCCTATTGCAGTCCAACACACGAACGGCGTACCGAATACTACCCCAAATCCTATAAGTCACGGATACTATACAAAGCAAGACGAAAAATATTTTGATGACATCACAAAGAACTCCTTCGACATTTTTGGCAAAAAAATCGAAGACAGTGCACAAGATGTGAACGGTTTAGCTGTGACTCCACCTCTTGGAACGGTCAGAACACCCATAGACAACAACATCAATCTGGAATATGCCTATGAAATCGTCGAAGCTCAGAGTCCAAACCCACCATCGTTGGACCGAGACACATTGGTTAATGACCGATTCCCTCGTCCTACTGTAAACTCAGACAGCGAACCCGTTCCCCCACAAGCAAATACAAAAGCAGAATTGGTAGAGCTACAGAACCCGGCCTCTTTAGCGGGAGACATGCTTGTAAACGATCGAGTACCGCGGCCGACAATAAATCCTGACAGCGAGTTTATCCCAATAGAGAACCCTGAATACCAGCCCGCACAGCGATACAGAGTTCAAAATCACCAAAAACCACAATTCGCTGGGGAGCAGTACGATTTAAATAGGCCATCTTTAGCGGGAGATACTGCAGTGAATTACAGAAGACCTTTACCACCGGTCAATCCCGACGCAGAGTGGATAACGCCGGTTAACTCGGCGGGAGAGGGCCGACCAGGATCGTTTGTATCGTACAGACTTCCCGGGGAAGGTGCACACGTATACTTCCTGACTCCACAAGCGTCTCAGTCGACGCGGGAAAGGTATCGGTCACCCGGATACCGGCGGTGAAACCAAAGCTAGTCTGTCATCGTCGCCTCCATCGCGACGTCTCGTGTAAATAAGCGCAAATGTGATGTTAAGTGTCCTAAGTTATAGGTATAAGTTACAAAAGACTAACGGGCAGATGCCTAAATTGCCATAATATTTGAAATATGACTTTTGTTTACTATTTATGAACTCTCACGTGATTAGCGATATTGTTGTTAAACAAATAGACGCTTTGATATTTTATACTCCTATTTATTAAATTATTATTGTTAAGACTGTGTGGTGCACGAATGCATATGTGTAGTAATTAATTTATTTATGTCAGTATTCGCAATGAGCCCTAGGAATGTTATGTATGATTGTGTTGTAAAAAGATTGACAAAATTGTTGTACAAAATAATAATAAATGTTGTTTACAAAAGAAAAGAAAGCAATTTGCTATTGTGATTTTCAATGTAATGACAAAGAATTTAAAATTAAAAATAAAATATTGAAAATGTTCAATTTATATCAGAGTGTTTCTTTTCAACCCAAGTTAACTGTTTAACTGTGACATTGTTGGTCAATGCCGGTCAGGTTTCACTGGCAGATTATGCACAGTTAGCTAAACGCCTAGATTTACACAGCTTCGTGCGCAACTGATTTCGTATTGGCGTAATATGAGACGACCCCTGATTACAAAATTTAATGTTTGATATATTGATTGATAAATCTGACATAATTAATTGTATTTATACCCATACTACTATTATACATGCAAAAGTGTGCTGAAATTTGGCACCAGGACAGTTGAAGAGACAGACAAAGCCATAGGTTTTTATTCCGGAAAATTACAAAAGTTTCCGCAGTAACCTAATTCTACGTCGACTTCTACCTATTCTACTCTCCGTATGATAATCAATTTCGGAATCCCACGCCATTAAGCGTATTAAGCGCAGGCGGAGCCGCAGGCTGAAGCTAGTTCTACAATAAAATTAACGTGTAAATTTTAGATAGTCATTCCAAAATGTCAATAGTGAAATAGTTGCGCATTTTACATAATTAACATGGCTAATGAATGAAGTAATTAACAGAGGCTTCTAATATCCATTAATACATGGAAATTACAAAACACTTAGGGATTTTATAATATTGTGACACAGAAATTATGCTGAACAAAAAAATGACCGTTACGACATCACTAAAGCAATAGTGAGTCCGCTACAATTTATAATACATTACAGGTGAAGTACCTATTATCTTCTATTAACTGGTTGAGAACATCAATGTATAGTTACTGGAATTTAGTAACTGAACGTGTAGATAAAAACGAACAGCCCGAAAAAAGTGCTCGAATGGTTATATTTTAGATCTTCAAATGCTGCAACAACGACCGCAGCAAAGAGTAAGACTTATTTTAGTAACAAAAACAAGAAAAACAAAAATAGATCGACAATATTTTATACCAGGTGTAAAAAACAGGTCAATTACGAACTCGACTCTTGCGCCTAAGGTTTTAAGCAATATAGAATATTTAAGATTGCGATATAGGATAGATCGGGTAAATACGCCATTATTTTTGTACAAATTTTGTGGTTAAATTGTAACATCTAAAGGATTTAAAAAAAATACATGTTTCAAAACTTGTTTTGTCTAGTGCATAACGTTACCCAATGAATCTCATTTATTGTATTTAATGCAATTAAAATACTGGAAGTGACCATTATTTCAACCCTTGTGCAAATTTTTAACACGGGTATTGCATTTACTTGTTATCTAGTGCATTGACTGTAAGTTGTAGCAAAAATTTTAAATAAAATGATTCTAATTTCATGGCCTCCCATAGAATCATTATAGCATGTAATATAAAAAATTACGAAATGACGTCAGAAACCAGTAATATAAACAAATAAAAATGTGGTCACATTACAGCAAACCATAACCACAGATCGTCAATTTCAAAATATTAAAAATTCTAATTTCGCCATTACTAACGCGTTATGCGAAAATTGCACATTTAATTTTTTCTATTTGTCAAAGTCCTAATAGACTTACTGTAGTATTCAATATTGTAAATTAGTAAAGGCAGATAAGGTTTAAATTCGTATGAGTAATGCCAATTGAATAAATTGTATTTGGTCATCAAAATAAAATTGGTTTTTTTCATTTGACAGATAGGTTGGTTGAAACAGTCAAGAAAGTTCATAAGATAAAATTAATACGTTATATTAATAATTTTGTTACAAAGAGCAAATAATATATTGATGATACTAGATTGCAATCACTTCAATAGGGTTCCGTACCCAAAGGGTACAAAACGGGACCCTATTACTAAGACTTCGCTGTCCGTCCGTTGGTACCAGGCTGTATCTCATAAACTGTGATAGTTAAAAAGTTGAAATTTTCACAGATGATGTATTTCTGTTGCCGCTATAGCAACAAATACTAAAAAAGAATTACAAAGAACCCTTACAGTTTCGTGATGTCTGTCAGTCCATATTTCAAAATCTATTAAGACGACACCGCTGCAATTTAGCACAAGTATAGACAATTTCACACTATAAAAATATAAATCAATATATCTTATCACATATATATCAACATTTGAAAGGGTAACTTATCATATAGCAATATGGATCAATATGTTTAGTCAGAGCATAATAAGACCCTACGCCTGGTATGTCAATCCCGCAAAAACATGGCGGGCGTGGCTCGTGGCAAACTTTTTTTTTTTAGGAATGGGTTGGTGTGGCGTATATAAAAAATAACTGCCAATTTTAATGTTCTTCTTTTTTGCCTTTGGAAGTTATGGTTATGTGACGTATGTTGGGGTCATTTGGCGGTAATAGAAGGCCATGTTGCATTTGACCATTTAGTAATATAATATACCTACAGTTCAGATAATACTACAAACTTAAATTGATACAAAACTTGAAAAAAAAAATTAAAAACTTGCACTGAAAGGGATGTAATTACCCCTATTTTTATAAATTATGGGAAGTTTTAGCAATTTTTTTATTTCATTTAAAACTGTCTAACCTTACTTAGAGTAGGGTTCTGTACCTGTTACTATTATAGTTATTTAAGTCTGCAAAAAAGCTAAAATTCTTTTGGTATGCATCTCAAAAAGTACCTATATACATAACCAAAGAAAGTTTTGAAATTTTTGAAAGTGACTAATCAATATGTAAATTTGTTTAGAATTTTCCGATAACGCGTTCAGGGTGACATCTTGTCCAACACGAACTAAACTATAAAGAACCCATTCCTTTTGCTCTAAAATCTGAGTAGGTTACGTAATACAGGTGAATAATATTAGCTGGAATAACTAAATTTAAACTTGTAGGGGTAAGGAGAACTAAAAAAGAAAAAAAACTAAGCGTCTACACACGACAGAAAGCTAAAGTAGTAATCTAATACAGAACATTATTTGAGTATCCAGTTTAAACATTCAAAAGCATAAAGGTACACTTTGTAAGTCACATAGCATTTTATAGTGAGTCTTTAGGCAAGAGAAGATTTCAAGGTCGAATCTAATGCAACGTTTTTATAAACGCTTCTGACGCAAAAAAGACGAAAAATAGATACTTGGCCAGAGATAATAATTGTATATTATTGTATAATGTAGAAAATAAATGTATGCGAAAGAATTTGACATGAAGTGTGTATCATATTAACAATTATATATTGCTATATCAACAGAGTACACTATATGGCAAAAGAAATCACTTCAACGCCATCTATCAGATATGAGTGACACTACATACCTATCAATGCTACCGGCCAATCAATCCCAACTAGGTCATAACAATAGCATTTTTCTTCTTTACTAAATTAAATATATATATATATTATAATTATTTTTCTTTACAATGTCGAAAATCAACGTCAATGATACTTATTCCCTTAAAGAGTTAACTAACCTGTATCGGGTTCCGTGGTCTGTGGCACGTCTTGCAGCGGATGTGTATGCAGCCTCAGGTACACTTGTATGGCGACCCGAGCACACCTGAAGTAGAACGGATGGGAGCGGAGCACGTCTTCTAACCGAAGAAGACCGACGTAGGAGCGGAGCGTCATTTTGCGCATGCAGTAAGAATGGAAGTCGAATTGATCTTCCATTATTTCTGAGAAGTGCTGTCATAATAAAATAAATAAAATTATTACTTAAACTAGCTGACTGGGCAGACGTTGTCCTGCATGATACTGACTCCAGCGCCAACTGCCGGGCTGATTTGTGCATCTAAACCATCCAGGGCGCTACCCAAACGCATACAAAAAAATCAAATCGGTCCAGCGGTTTAGGAGGAGTACAGTGACATACACACGTACAGTAGAATTATATATATCTTTACTTACCTACTTAATATTTAATATTTCAGCTTTAGCTGACCCAAATAAAAACGGTCATGAAAAACAGACCGAAATTGATACTCAACGCGTTATGCTAATACCTTTTAAGGTGCGGAACACTTAAAAATGTTGCTATCAAAAACATATGTATGATAAACATATATATGACCGAGGGTTTCCCAACAGCACTATTCCAGGCTATTGAAACTATGTATGTATAGGGGGGTAACCAGTGGCTGGATACACAGCCACATCATGAATGTAGATTACACAGCCTTTTTCCACCAACTACTTTAGTTCTGTGTATGTGTGTAATGCAGCGTGTCTAGACTAAGGTGATTTAAATATATTACATATGTCGTATACAAATAACGGGTGTAAAATCGTATTAGAGGTGGGCAGAAACTAGAGAACGGCATAATAGACAAACCGCAGGTTTCTGTACCGTAAGCGTCTTCTGCTAGTAATTTTTTTATGTACAAGAGTAAATAAACACTTACCCTTTCGACTTCGTGCGCTTTCTTCAGTGCGTCCCCCCACTGCTGCATCCGTTGGTACGCGGCCGACGCCTCAGTTTGGAACCACATACATTGCATCTCGTTCAAATTCTCTGTTGCTGGGACACCTGCCAAAATTAAATTTGCCGAAATGATTAAGAATGTTTGGAAAATTAATGTGTTCTCAACTTAAATGGTTACGCACTGTGTGGTCTCAGTAGAATACCTCTTCCTGCGAACGATCAGGTTGTGAAATAAGCTTTTTGCCAAGGTTTTCTCTAAGGACTACAGTATGGGGTTCTTCAAGAAAGAAGTTATTCGATTTTCAAAGGGTTGAAAACACGTGAGTAATTACGCTGGTGCTGCAGGCATCCATATGCTACAGCGGCCACCTAACACGAGGCGCGCCGTAAGCTTGTTTGCCACCTTCGTGGTGTCATAAAAAAAGGGAAAAACGGAATACTTTTGGTATTAGGCCGTTACAAACATAAACTGTTGTATTATAAAATCATTTTGATTAGACCAGCACAAGCAGCAATGCACTCTAAATAATTTAAAAAAAATTATGGATCTTGTGGCCTTATATAGACACTCGTCTATCGGAAATGATATACGAAGTCAAATAACGTCTGGCGTGGTCACTGTTTGGATGGGTGGCACATTTTCGAGCTTCTTTGGGTCTCGGAGGGCACGTAAAACCGTCGGATCTGGCTGTTTGTAATATGACAGCAGGTGTTAAGCCAAGTCAGAAGCCTTGTGGGGCTTGAACACTTGACAGTTGAGTGGCTTTTAAAACCATGCTGGCTTTTCCAAATCCATAATTGAAAATTTCCATACCTTCTCTAGTGAACTTGGCACACATCTCCTCAGCCCGCTTGACATGTCCGGCCCGCAGCATGTACCGCGCACACTTGCTGTTCACGTATCGATCTGCAGTGTCCATCGCCTGCGCCTCCTCCAGCCACTGGTACGCTGACACAGGGTCGCCCGCGTGCTAAGCATACATTGAATACATTACATCTTCTGACTAACTACTGTAAACATTACTGTATTATTTCAGCAACTAACTGTAATATTTCAGCAACTAACTGTAATACTGCAGTAAATAACTGTAATACTGCAGTAATTAATGTAATACTGCAGTAAATAACTGTAATATGCAGTAACTAACTGTGATAATGCAGTAACTAACTGCAATACTGCAATAACTAGATGAAATAGTAAAGTAACTGACTTTAACACTGCAGTATCTAACTCTCACACTGCAGTAACTAACTGTTATACTGCAAAAACCAACTGTATTACTTCATATGCATACACATTTCATCCTTATTTGAATCACTGTGGCACATTAGACTACAGTAGTACAACAAATATATGGCGCGTCGTCAAATTCCGTTTGCACAGACCGAATAGACTCTCCGAAAGTGCTTAAAATTAAAATTGATTGTTAACCTCATACATAACTATAAAATGTACAAGATTGATTATTCAGAATTCTTTCCAGTTTCTCTTAAAATCATTAATGTCATTCATTTTAAGCTAAACAGCAATTGTCAGTTCGCCTGTCTGCAACTATTTTAAATTACAACATACATGACACCTATAGTATTCACGGGGCTTGGACCCCTCATACATGAATATACATTTCTTAAAAATAAAAGACTAATAAATGTAATGTATTTACATTTTAGTAAACAATTCCTCAAACAGGGTGGATTTTTCTAAAATAATTCTTAAAGGGTTGTCAAAACTAACTGAAAAACCAGGTGTTACAAGTGTCCATAGGCTATGGGAACCTCTTAACATCAAGAGGGCCATATTACATGCTCGTTTGCCACATTAGTTGTATAAATGTGAAACCAAAAACGAACCTTAAATATCCGACCCTTAGCAATGAACAACTCAATAAGCGTTGGGGTGTGTTCAATAGCATCATCGATATACTGCAATGCTCTTCTTGTATCCTGCTTGTAGTCGAAATGCTGCGCCGCGTAGTAATACGCCCACAGTAATGCACTAGCCGGTTGTTTAACTTCGCCAGGATCTGAACTATACATGCCCGTTTTTGATAAATTATCTATATATTGTAATATTAATTTTTCTATCGTATCTGCTTTACTTTGGTCTGTGTACAATGATCTGGAATGGAAAAAAATATTAAATTATAAAAATTATCAAGATGGTGGTTATATGAGGATGGTATAAGGTAAAGATCGGACTTATAAAAATTATTCAATTTTAATTTAAGATCTATTATAATCTTATATATATAAAAATTACGTGTCACGTTGTTTGTCCGCGATGGACTCCTAAACTACTGAACCGATTTAAATCAAACTTCGTAACTATCTGTTATTTGATCCAACTGAAAAGAGATTAGTTTTTATCTCGATCTGTTAAGTGCGAGCCGGACTCCGGCACTTTAGGTAAAAACCAACTTTCGCCGGGTTACAGAGGGACCGGACGGCAGCGGAACAACGTTTGTCGGGACCGCTACTTTTTATATATATAATTCTACTGTATGTGTGTATGTCACTGTACTCCTCCTAAATTTTTTTGTATGCGTTTGGGTGGCGCCCTGGATTGTTTAAATTCACAAATCAGCCCGGCAGATGGCGCTGCAGTCTGTATCATGCAGGACAACGTCTGCCCGGTCAGCTAGTTTTATATAAGCTTCATAGGTCAATGTGAAATCGATCTTTCGCCGTCACCTTTATAAAAACACTATTATTAACTTTGAGGAACGCTGACTTTCATAAGACGTATGAAAGAGAGTCAGCATGAGAGCCAGAATTTTCGGTAAAACGAAAACACGAAAAGTAAACCATGGTTTGGCTCTTGGGCCAATCATCGATTTGGGCGGATCATATCTTAGTAATCTAATCTAATAAAATCAAGCAAATCAATTGAGTCCAGTCCACAGGCTTAGAAATAAAACTAGGAGTGCATCAAGGTTCTATCCTAGATCCTTTTCTGTTGTTATTTTATATGAATGATTGAATTTGATTTGTTGGCAAGGAAGAGAATTAGAAATCACTTAAACTTAAGTCTCTGGGCGGCTTTACGCGGTAGAAGAATTATTTCGAAACAGTGGGGAAGTAAAGACGAGATTAATATTTAACTTGACAAATCTAAAGAGCTTGGATCTTAAATGGTGTAGGTATGATTGGAATTCGCTTTGTAAATATGTCACAAAGGTAAAAAAATAATACAAACCTTAAATCAACAAAGAGTGGTGGGATACCCTTATGTAGGCCATGCCTTAGGTACGCATCCACTAGCCGTTCGAAGGAACTTTCGTTCGCCTCTGTCAATTGCAACCTTCGCGGCGCTATCGCTCTCGGGAATTCTTTTCTGGAATTATAATAGTATACATGATTAAAAACTATTAATAACTCTCAACAGAAACAGTAGATAGAAGTTAAGAATATTATAAAAATATTATACAAATGAACGGGCGCCCGCTTAAAGGTGAGGTGCCGGTCAAATTGTTATTTTGGTGTGGGTGACATAGGCTATAGGACGTGACAGTAATTCCAAAATGGCGGATTTCCAAGTAACTTTTATAATACTCTGCGTAACTAAAAAAGTTAATTTCACAACTCTAAAAAAAATATTATCGTCGTGATATCTTTACTATAACTTAGTAGTCGGGTTTTAGTTTTTAAAATTCCACTTGTTTAAAAATCACGTACATTATTAGATCAATAAACCAAATGCACCAGTTGCAATTTAAAGTTTAATCTATAAAATAAGGATTAAATTAACTTAAAATCATTACAGACTTGTTTCTGTTTGTGCTTTAACAGATTTCAATAACAACTTACCAAATTGATACACATTCTGCTAATTCAGCTAGATGGTATATAATATATTTATATAATCTCGCTTAGATTGACATTAATTTGTTACTATATGAACTACATAATAGTATACATATGATAAAGCCTTTTAACTTAAATTTTAAAAGTTATTAAGGTTTTTCATACCTATATAGTTAAGGGATTTCAATAAAAAATGGATACAAAATAATAAATAAATATTTTTGGACTTTCTACAGCACTGTCTGGCCCCAAAGTAAGCAAAGCTTGTGTTATGGATAGCAGACAACGTATTCAAATACATATAGACTACTTTTTTTGTAAATAAATACATATACATAAACACACCCAGACTAAAGACAAAAACAAGTGTTTATGCACATTAATATTTGTCCAGTGAGGGAATCAAACCCACACCCTCTGCACAGCAGCCGGCCGAACTACCAACTAGGTTACGAGGAGAAACTTCCTATATTAAATAGCAAACTTACTTATATAGATGGAAAAAGGCCACTTTTTCATAAGGATCACTAAGTTGTTTAGCTTCTATGAGTTTTTGATAATACATCACATTCTCGGGGTTCCTCTTTAGTAAGTCCTCATACACTTGTTCTGCTTCATTAAACCTGAATTTATAAAAAACAAGGCTAATAAACAATACATATATTCAAAATCATGGTGAGCCTACAAGGCTACAATCTAAAACATTTCACTAGGACTAATAACATTAATCAAAAGATAAATCTAATTGAATCTTAACTTATGTATTTGTAAACGTTAGTTTGTTTGTAATTACTTAACAAAGCAATTGAGCTGATTTTTTAATACAGCGATTGTTGAAGGGCCAGAAAAGGATACATAGCTACTTTTTACTCTGGAAAATTTAAAATTACCCACAGGTATAACTATAAATGAATTTCATGTTCAATAACTATAGCTAACCTCAATCAAGGACTTGTAGGAATCCCACTCCAATAAACAAATTTAGTTTGGTCAGAGCGGCAGGTAAAATATGCATATAATAAAAGTGTAAAGACTTTTCTGCCTGTGCATGCACAAAAACTTCTTGATGGGTTTTGTTAACGACACTTTTTAGTTTTTTATTTACATTAATTTATCATTTCTGACATAGTAAAATTATCTTGATCATACACTTCAGGTAATGAAATTAAAGATTAGGTAACAGGTTATGTACACTCAAAGGTGTTTAGGTCTTCTAAATTATTATAATAATCACTTGTTAGAGGGAACTCTCTTCCTTTTTTCCATTTTAATTAATTATAATAATCAAGAGAGTATTTTTAATAACAACCTTTTTGATATCATACATTTCTGACATCAAACTAGCTAGTCAATTGCAAATTAAACTTTTTACTAATTTCTCTTAAATAAAAAAAAAAAAATATTTACATGCTTCTGCAAGGAAACCCAACATCTTATAACAGTGACAAAATGTTGTTATGAAAAAAAAAAAATATTATGTAGCACTTACCTTCTTAATTTCAAATAATATTCACCGGATGTTTCTTTAATAGATAGCTTATCTAATATTTGACTTTGGAACTTCTGTAAATGCATTAAAGCTCTTTCGTACTGGCCAGACTCTGCCAACACCATGTTTTGGTACAGCAACAGCTCAGAATGCTCATAATCATATGGGCCCTTCATTTGGTTAGTCCGAAATGCATCTAATATACTATTTGCCATTTCATAGTCCCCTAGTAAATGATAACTCATTGCAAAACCGATCCATGATGCTCTTTGTGTGGGCCTCAGCATGAATAATTGATATCGAGTGTCCTAGAAAGAATTTATTTAGGTAAATATAATGCGTTTGAAGGATTCCTAATAGCAAAATCTGTGATTGAAAATCAAACAAAATTTAAATCAACTTTAGAAGATGTGAGTATAAACACAGCAACCTAACTTTGTCATTACTGCTTAGCTGTAGATTTAACTTGTATAACTTATCCACACAGCAAAATATATAAGTCCGATATTATAATTCCATATATAGTAGTGACTTTTTCTTTAATTCGATTTAGAATTTGATTTCAAACACCTGCTATGTTTAGTTGCCATCTAAAATTTGAAACGCAAATGTTCAAAAAAGAGTATATAAAAAAAATATTGTGTCAGTTTAATTCAATGTTTATTTTTGATCATAATCTTGAAAGTATATTGAAAAAAGGCTTTATTCTCTACTTTACTTTAGTTGTGTTACAACAACTGTTATGTCCATGTATTAAAACAAGGTACTTAGTTTCTATAATTAACTAATTGCATAAATACACAGCTTTTGTGCAAATTTTGTGGACAATTATTTTTTTTTTTATTATTTTTTTAACTGTAAATAAAATTTTTTGCACATCAGTCCAGAGTTAATTTTGTGTCAGCGTGTTCTTTTAACAAATAGTTAATTTTTCAGGCTACCTTCCTTTTGCTGCCTTTGTCCAGAAATTGTGAATTGACTATAATTAAGATTTAACACAAATTCATCTTATAATAATGTATATATTTGTTTAATGACTTGAAAAGTACATATACATGCACAATGTTGGTGTTACTGTATTTAGCTTTTTGGCCTATTTCACTCTCTTAATTTTTTTTCAATATTTTTCTATCCTATGTTTTTTGTTCAGTATTTTATTTTATTTCCCTCTAAAAGTTGCCTTTTGACCATGTATTAAATTTTTATGATGATATAAGTTCTGTGTGCAGCTGGTACATTCAATACAATACACTGTTTTGTATAAAGTATAAAAACAAAGTAAACTTATCTTAGTCAGAAGTTAAATAAGCATTATAGTAACAAGTAAGTAAGTAATTACCAGTACCAACAAAAAAAAAGTGGGTCCTTTAATAAAAATATCAAAGTAAAACTTCTCTTAGTCAGAAATTAAATAATAAATTTAATTAACAAGTAACTGAGGGGTATTTAAAAACCATTATCAACAGAAAAATCGAAAAATCCTAATACCTTGTAACCTTCCAAATCTCGCATCTGAATCTGAAGGAGAGATAGATCTCTTAATATCTGAATATTTTCTTTCTCCCATTTCAAGGCATTACGGTAACACTTAATAGCTTCATCATACTTCTTGTCTGACCTCTGCAGAAGACCATACACGTGCCAGCACACTGGAGACTTAAGGTCATTACGGAGACCACGGCGTACATATTCATATGCCTCATCTTTTCGGCCCAGGCAGTTCAAAGTTAGTCCTTTCATGGCAAGTGTTTCTGAAAATATAGACGCATATGTTTATCATAGCTCATTGCAGTGACCATGGGATATATATATATATATATATTTATTAATCTTGTATTTCTGCCCCAGGCCATTTTTTGAATAAATATCAAAATGCAATATTAGTGAAATACATAAATAAACATCAAAAGCAAAAAAATTGAATAATTTTTAAATATTTTTATTTAAGATTCTAAAAATGTAAGAATACAACTTCTCATCACAAATTTATGGCATGTATTCCTTTTGTATTTTCTTAAATCATGGTATTATCACTTGACCTTTTGCTTTAGATAAATATCACTTGACCTTTTGCTTTAGATAAACAAAGTAATAAAATGGGACATAAGAATAGAGTGTAGAACTAGTACAGAATTTTTACTAAAACACAAAGTTCAAACCTTAATGACTTGGTTGTTAATGCAACAATGAAAAATTTAGTTGTACTGTATGGTGTCTTTACTTAGTCATATTATACACAGACCAGTAGGGAGTCACTGTTTGTGATATAAGAACCCCATTGAAAACAAAACAATATGGCTGGGGAGTGCTTGCAGCCTGGTGGCTGTTGTTGCACCAGATTTTGTACACAAACTTTTCTGATTAGGTACCAAATATCAAAGCTACAAAGTTAAAGAAAAACCAAGGGTTCAAAAAAATTATATAGCTACTGCTGAGAGACAGAAGCCTGCAATATCTCTGCCTTACAACTACTGAGAGTAGCATATTGTTTAACCCATTTTTAGAAGTTATCCCAAGGTAAGATTTCTTTATATGTTAGTCACAAATTAGGTAAGTAATATTTTTTCCTGTAGAGCCCATTCTCTTAAAGAAACAATTTTTTTTTTAAATTATAATATATGATATTATTATTATTAATATGTTGCCAGTAAATATAAGATTAGTATTCCTATATTTATCATATTGGGGGCTATACATCCACTACCGAAAGCTTTTTTTTTTGGATTTCCTTTGAATGTCATTCCTGTCAGTTTCATAGACACTTCTTGCAGCCATAGCTAGGCTATCAGTTTACCTAGAGGCCATTACACACTAATTTCAAATAGCATTCTCTATTCTAGAACCTTGCCAAACCATGGTACTACAAGTTGTGTGACCTGCCAATTTTCTATTAATTTGAGCTAGTAATGGCTACTTTACTTCTATGCAAATTAGAAGTGTAGTCCTAATCACTTTGATTTCATCCAGAGATTGTGACCTGATAATTGCTTGACAGAGAGTAGATTTCCAAAAATGTTTGAAGCAACTGTCAAAAGTTAATTTTTCACTGAATAATAAACGTAAATATCAACCATTCATAAATTTGATTACAAATAACTGAACTTGAGAGTTGGGTAATTTTTTACTTCTCTGCAACCTTTTATTTCAATGTAAAAACCATTTTAATTGATTAAGAAGCATTCCCTTATATGCTGCTGATGATCAGGGTATAAATTGAGAATCATTTAGCAGGAGAGAGGAGGAGGAGAAGGTGGGGTGGTGACCTCTCAACCCATAAATAGGCAATGCATTTTTTTCAGTGGGTTATCTGTTGTCTTGCAACAGCCTTGAGTATTTTTATAACATTATTAGTCACCTGAATTTCTTTAGAGCTCAAATTTATTTGCAGTGTCCTAACCTTAAATGTAATTATTTAAAATTTTAACATGAGGTTAGAATTGTTATTTATTTTAAAAAAAATGGTGCATTACGGAGTAAAACCGTTTAAAGCAAAACTACTGCCAACAATTTCTAAAACTAACCCAAAAGCATAAATCAGCAAAAATTTATTTTATGTATAATGTTTTAAAAAAACAATCTTTTGATTTTTGCCATTGTTTTAAGGATTAAGGAAAAAAAACAAAGATAACCTAACACAATCTACACAAGTATTTCTGTATTAATCTTTTTTATTATAAATATTTTTTTCCATAAACTATACTTGCTGCCAATTTTTTTTTGTCCAATGGAGAAAAAGGAAATGCTTCTCTAATAAATTTCTTTTTTGCAAAAATGACAACATCTTTAATGACTTGGAAGTGTTCTATAAAAACAAAATTTTTTGAATTTAAAAACATTTGTTTTGAACTTGATCTGTAATAAAGGTGGAAATTTGTTGAACCCACATGTTATAAAGGCGTTGAAAAAGTGTCTAATGAGGACTTTACATTTTTTTAATCTTGAAACCCGGTTTTACATTCTTTGAACTTTTTATACAACTTATTACAACTTATACGTATATATACAACTTATTGATGTAGTTACCTAAGTTACCAGGCTGAAAGCCTTCAAGGCCGGAATTAAACTGCTGGTCGTACTTTGCCTAACCTTGCACTATGTGCATAATAGTATGTATTAAACATGCCTAATTCAATTCAGACTATTGCTTACCTCCATGCTCACCAAACTTGGGGTTAGACAGGATTTGCTTGGCAAATTTCAATCCATTTTTATACTGTTTATGTTCATAGCAACGCTAAAACATAAAACAAAATTATTGGTATGGTAAAAATCACAAAAAATATAAAAATATACTGGAGCAAGTAAAACATGGAGGAGGAAATAAGTATCACCTAAAAATAGCCGGTAAGTTGTGCTAGCACACCAATTGCTTACAAAAGGATTTTAAGCTACAAATACTATTTATTAAACCTAATTAGACTTTCATGGATTAACAAAATGTTTGGCAAACTATACGGTAATAAACGACCAAGAAATAGTCTGTCAAGGAATGTTTACATTGTAACTTACTAATATTCTTTTAAACAATGCATTTTCTTTAGGTGGTAAAGGATTGCTGGGCGGCATTTCTGACCAAAGAAATTCAGTTTTCTATCTGTATATAACTAAAAATTGAAATATCACTAAAACCTCGTGGCTATAAACCAAAGAAGTCGATGAGTGAATTCACAGATTACAATAAAGAAAAAGAAATAAAATAAAACAAATAAAAAAAATAAAATAGCAATTGTCTACAGTCATCAATGTTACCCAATTAAGAAAAAAATGTGGTTAAATCGTTTAATTAAATAGGTACCTATTATCTGTGATTAAGTACTTGGTCTATGACTTTCTTGCTTTGGTATGCTCTAAGGCTCTGGTGCGTTGTACCATTATTGGTATTCGGATTCCATATCTTGAGTTTAGCGATTGTCTCTAGGTGCATTTTGTTGACTGCTTCAATGCGTTTAAGGTCATTATCTAGGTGTCGTTTATCTTTAGGTGCATTTTGTTGACTGCTTTAATGCGTTTAATGTTATAATCCAGCTAAGTTAAAAAAGTAAATTCTGTATGACTATAAATAGTTCAACGTCAACCAACCTCTTTCCGTAATGGAAGATGGCGGAAGCACAGCAGCAAGTTAGGACATCGACGCGGGTGATCAGCGGAAGCGGTCTATTCAGGCTTCGAGCGATTCGGAATTATCTCCTTCAGAAAGTTACGACCACGTGTCAGTGAGTAAAAATTTGAATTTTTATCGCAACAATTAAGTTTTTTAACAAATTTGATACAGTCTTGGGGTAAAGAGAACTTGGTTAATTCTGTTGGATCGGCATCTGACCCTTAGCCAACGCCAAATTAACCCCTTTCGATGTCGGGTCCTAGTTTATCTAACGAGCCACTGATTTCACAACAACCTACAATTTGTAAAAAATCGATGTCTCTACGACTGTTAAGGACCACATTTACCTTAAATCGAAGTCTCGCTTAAATAATATAATGGGTATGTAAAAATTATCATCTTTATTATATTAGTCATGATCGGAATTCTATTCGGTTCTCTGAATAATAAGAGAAATCAACCAAAGAACAATTTAAATAGCACAATTCCCAAATCAAAACGCGCAGCGACCACAATTTTAAAAAATATCGTTTTGTTACCCCAAATAAAGATAAAAGTGTAGAGCATGACTACAAACATTTTCGAGCCGGGTGTCTGAAACAATTTGAAAATACTTGGCGCGATTTAGGAGCGCTGCAAACTATATGCAACCCTTTGATTATTTTCCTTTTGTGTTAAAGCCGCTATATCCATCGCCTTCAAAATTGAAAAAATACAAAATTAAGAGCTCGGATGACCGAACAAATCAAGTATGTGCTATCTCCTATCTAGTACCGAAATTTGACGGCTAATTTTCAACTTGAAAGACCTAAACAGATTCGTTAATCCGAAAGCATTTCAGTTATTCAGTCACTTTCGTGTACCGAGCTTCCTACAGAAGGAAGATTAGTTAGGAAAAATAGATCTGAGCCAGACGTATTTTCACTCTAGTATATCTTACGAGCACCGAAGGTTTTTGAGATTGAATTACAACAGAAAATTTCTTCAGATGACTTGCCTGCCCTTTGGTCTTTCTTTCATCGGCTCTAAGATCATTCAATATGGTCACCAACTGAATCGCAGAATATCCTCGAGCACACATCAGGTGCGTGGTCTATTTGTATGATTTTTTGTTAGCAAATCAATCGCAGCAAGTATTTCGCACAAATGTTGCCTTTACAGTTTAGCTGATGCAGACACTTGGCTGGATGATCAACCATGACATGTCCGTGCTGGTTCCGACACTAAGTTTAGAATTCCAAGGCGTCACATGGGACACCAAGCAAAACACAAGGTCCCTGTCGGAACCGAAGTGCCTAACACTTACTACTATTACTTTTATGGGAAATGTTTTTTTCACTGATATTTGTCATCTTTCAAGAAAATAAACAAGATTGAAAAAATGTCAAAAGGATACAGTTTGATTTGATTTATTATTTTATACATGATAAACTTACAATATTTCGTAAAAAGTGGCGAAAGTTGATAAAAATATTTGTTAAAAAGTACATTTAAGATGACTTCGTCACAGAAAAACGTACGTGCAAGAGAGCAAGTACGTCGGATCTCCTGCAGACAAAATTAGAAAATATGTTGAGCATGGATAAGGAAATGTCAGGATTAGTTGTTGACATCAACGACTTAAAAGAAAAATATGTTTTTAGATACAAAAATACGAGATGACTTTTTATCCGACGAAAATTTTAATGACAAAAATTATACTTCGATGGATGAAGATAAAGGCAAGTTTTGAAACCACGAACCCAGCCATAAATTTTAGTACCTCATTCAAACAATGAAAGAAGGATCAAATGCGAGAACACTTGTAGAAAGTTTTCCATCATCAAAAGAAAATTACATATAGGCCATTGAACAATTAAAGAGTAGATATGCTCAAAAAGACATCTTGGTTGAAGTTTATATACGAGAACTATTAAATGTAGTTTATGCACAAGCAAGAGGAGATTTTTATATGTTCGTTCATTATATGATAATTTAACAACATATTAACATGCATTGAAAACTTTAGGAGAAACAAATAAAAAGGTATGATGCTATGTTGTTTCCTCTTATTGAGTCAGCATTACCTGTAGGTATTTGGTTGGCATGGAGTAGGTATCAGGTAGGTTGTAGTCAGGGTTCAGAGCAACTGCCACAACTGCTGCGTTTTTTAAGAAATGAGGTAGAAGCGGAAGAGTTTTACATCAAAGCTGAGATTATCGACGATTTAAAACTAAAAGTTGTAGGTGTGGAATTTGTTGGTCATTCTTTATTTGGCGCTGTTAGAAGAAGAGCTAAAACGCATAAAGTAGCTGGAGTATTAGTAAGTGATTTAAATGATTCGTTTTGCACAACTATCACAGCTTTGAAAATGAACTTTGCGGATACCAAACCAAAGTTCACGACCCTAAGTTAATAAAGAAATTACGAAGTCTTAATATAAAAATGAGCGATGCTGGCAATGATGAGGGTCATATAGGTCTTCTTATAGGGTCACATTTTTTAGGCTCTATTTTGACAAACACATCGTTCCAACTTGAAAAGAATCTACAGTATAAGGACCCGTCCAAAAAATTTTTACTTCATTGTTACAATCTTAATTCTCTCGAAATAAATATCTCTGACTTGTGGAATTTAGAAAATTTAGGAATCAAAGAGCCACAAGACAAAAAAGGGGAAAAAAGTGGCATGAGATAATCAACGCATTCAATGATAATATAACAGTGAACAAAGAAGGACGTTATGAAGTAAGCTTATTGTGGAAGGAAGGAGCTGGAGCCAAATTGTGAACTGGCATATGAATGCTTGAAAACAACACTTGAAAACACATGAGCTAAGCCAACCAGGAAATGAAATGGCATAACACGAAGTTTTTCAAAATTGGATAGAAGAGGGTGTTATAAAAGAAGTTAAGCTTGATAGTAAAGAGACCGGTCACTACCTTTCACACCATGCCATTATAAAAACATCAAGCACCACAACTAAGATACGTCCTGTGTTTGACGCTTCTGCCAAGGATTATAATGGACTGTCACTTAACAATTGCATCGACAAGGAATTAAATATGATAGAGTTGATACCGGCATTGTTAATACGATTCAGAAAAGGAGCCTTTGGTATTACGTCGTATATAAGGAAAACTTTGCTACAAAAATCTTTAGCTGAAAGTGATCATGAGTACGTTAAATTCCTTTGGTGGGAAGAACCTGTAGTGTGTAACGGATTAGTGACGTACCGGCATAGACAAGATGTGTATGGTTTCAACTGTAGCCCATTTCTTTTAGGTGCAAATGTTGAGCTCCATTTATACAACTGCAACAATTAATCTATTAATCTGAATCAACAGCTACAACTCTAAGAGATTCATTCTAGGTGGATAATTGTGTTACCGGTTTTGATACCAGAGAACACTTAGAAAATTTCAACTCACAGTCAAAACGAATAATGTTCACTGCTAAATTTGACATAAGAGAATGGAGAATGGTGGGATGGACCGAAGTGGTTACAACTTTGCAAGAAGAGATGGGTAGTGGGTAAAAAACGGGTATGGTAAAAAAGGAAAGGAAATGGTAAAAAAAGGTATTTATTAAAAATACCAATTTATACCCGGTATTTTATATAAATGGTGGGTATAAATAAATAAAATGTTTTCTTAAATAAATTTAACGTGTATTTGGTAGTAAAACTATTCAAAATGTTAAAGAAACATAGAAAACGCTAAAATTGTTAAACTTTTAACATAGATGAAACTAAAATCTGGTTATTTATTTACATTATAGCTGTGCATGCTAGCATTATCTCTTAAAAGTATACGATCCTAAGCGCTTTGTTGCTTTATACAGACGAATTCTGTAGTGTCAATTTATTTTAACCACTAAGGTGGCAAACAAGCTTGCGGTCCGCCTGATGGTAAGCGGTCATCGAAGCCTATTGACGCATGCAACACCTAGGGTATTACTGACGCGTTTTTGACCCTTCAAAAATCTAGCTTCTTTAACCTAACTTCTCTCTTGAAAAACCTAATCCTGCAGTTCTTAGAAAAAACTTGGCAAGGAGCTCATTGCACAACCTAAACGTTCGCGGGAGGAAGTTTTTCTGAAATCACACTGTACGTGACCATTTAGGTTCTAAGATGTGAGGATCAACTCCCTGATGATGGTGAGCGGTGCGATGGTAGAAAGTAGCTTTGTTGAACAATTCCTCAGAACACATCCCATTTTACAAGCGGTAGAACACACACAGGGGGGCAAAGTCTCTCCTCAGTCTAAAGGTTTCGAAACGGCTAGTAAATTTGGGATCATCGACGATACTCACAGCCCGTCGTTGAACTGAGTCAAAAGGGTATCCAGTATCCTGGTATTTACTAATAAAACAATATTTTAAGCATGTTCTAATAATAAGTATCTAGGGCTGCAGTGTGCAGTAGTTCTAGTTTTTTATACAAATGGTATCAAATAAAATTTCAAGTAAAACAAAAACTTGTTTTTCTAACAACGCCATCTGTCGTCAAGTAGCCTTAGTGTTGCTTAATAACGCTAATTGTTGTCAAGTAGCTTTAGTGTTGCTGTGTCGGTAATAATAATCGTACTCACCAATAGATGTCAGGAAGTCATATTTTTCAGTTTATCATTGTCTGAAAACACAGATAAAACGACGTTCTCTAAAAATGAAACCTAGCTAGATTGATTTATTGCCCCCCAAAGCCCTGTACACTAAATTTCATGAAAATCGTTGGAGCCGTTTCTGAGATTCAGATTATATATATACTCGTATATAGAAGAATTGCTCGTTTAAAGGTATTAGATTCAGGATTTTGGAAAACCATATAGAAATAGATATTTGGTTTGAGATCATGTCTACAAAAATGTTTGATCAGTAATTGCAAAAAATAAGTTGATAATTCGTTTGTATTAGGCAATAATGTAATAGGGAAAAAAAACAATTGTCTGTTTGTCTGTATATATGTTCGGGATAAACTCAAAAAGTACTACATGGATTTACTTCAAATTTGGCACGAATATTATTAAGAAGTCAGGTCAACATATAGGCTACATATTATCACGCTATCACCTACGGGGAACGAGCAGTGAACCTTTGTTTCTTCAACGCATTATGTAACAACGTGTAATCTAACGACGCATATTTTACCTGCTTCTTAATTATTAATTATTCTACTCAAACATAACCATTTATTTTATGTTAAAAAATCGTGTAAAGTCATAACTTAGATGTGTAATAATTTTTCACCATATAAAAATGTTTCCTATTTGCTAACTAGATGGGGTTGGCGTCGAATTAGATCGCGCTATGGTTTCGTTCACAAAAAGTGATGTTATAGTATAGCGTTCACGCAGACGACGTCGCGGGCAGCAGCCAGTTTATCATATTGATAAATATACTCAAAGTGATTTCAAGGTCATATATTGTTACCTGGCATCAGTCAAACATGTCTACCAGCGGCTAATGGCGCGCCCTGCTTGATAAACGATATGAAACGTGTATTTCGCTAAACGAGTCCGATCAAAATAAAACTTTGAAATCAGAAAGAACCCTGAATATTATTTGTAGATATGTCAGATTTGACCTAAAGAGAGCAGGAAAGTGCTTCTTTTTTTTTCACTGTTCTACGTCTAATACGTGTAGCTTACCACATATTCATATTGATAGAAGATATTGATATTTCATTGCTTAATTATTTGTCTCAAAATTATGTTGAAATTTTTAAAACAAAGTAAACATATATCTGGCTTATTTTTAAACCACTATAACATATTTTAAGGTAGATGAATGAGATGGCAATATTTTCCTTGAGAGTTTGAAAATTGATTTTGACATTCATTTTACTGTTTTTTTTTAAAAAGCTTTAAACACCGTGTTTATTACTCTTATATTCGAACTATAGTTATCGTTTTATGCAAGTCCTTTTTTAGGTACTTTGAGTAGGAACTTATATGTCTACCAATATAGGTCTACCAGTTCTTATTAAGCTTGTGAAATTTACATTGAATTTGTCACTGAAGTAACGTAGAACGTTTTTTTGGCATATCTTGCATAGAACAAAATGTATGAACATAAAGTTTATGACGTCACTTACTATCGATCGAAAAAAAAATCATAGACTTGTTGCTTTTCTATGCTATCGGTACCATCGCCAATCCACTGTGGAACGTCGAAACGAAAATCATCTATGCATAAGGTAGCCATATTGCAACATTACAAACGCTATTACTTTTTCATATTCGTTGAACTTGCGTTCGCCAAGCTTGGTGATTGCAAATGGCGGCTTGAAATTTTATTGTGGATATTTTTTAAATTTATAAAGATTTTAAGTAATGTCTTAATTACGTATTTAAATGTGGTGTTTGTATTTAATATTCGTATAATAGGTAGGTATCCATTTGACTTTGATATGAAGAAATATACCTACCTGAAAAAGATGCTTATTAGGTACCTATGTTGAATCTTTGATTATTGTTATATTTTCACACCATAAGCAACCTTTTGTAATTAAATATGTTGGTGTTATTTAAAATCTGTGTTATAAGTATTAGTCTTATAACTAATTTAACAAATTCATAGTAAATGTATAGCCAGATTTTCATAACTAGAAAGTTTATAAGTAAGTACCTAATATTTTCACAACAAAATATTTAAGATAAATTAGGTATCTACATAAAACATAAAAACATTTCAATATTCAATACAATAAATTCTTATATTCTTAATTCTAAAACCAACGATGAGTAAGTTGAATGAAAATAAAAATCATAATATCATACTCGACTTAAATAAAATAGAAACATCACATTCCATAGCATAAACAATAAACAAAAACATTAGCGATTTTCGATAATTGGCACAAATAATGTAGAATTTTCCAGACGACGCCCACGATACAGTGATGGTTATGGACCACGCCAGAAGAATTCAATATAAAGATTTAATACAGGGCTTTATTTTTTATTATATTTATCACAAACAATGTATTATTTAAATCCAATGTTTGTTTACATAAATTCATATTTTTATATGGTGACTTGGCCCACAGTGCAAAAGAGAAAGCCGATCTATTGGGCAGTCTCTTTGCCTCTAACTCGAATGTGAACGACGAAGGCGCTGTACCACCTAGTTTACCGTGGTGCGGTAAGACGATGCCGGAAATCTCTATAACACAGCGCGAGGTCCAGCGGGCGTTGCTTTCCTTAGACGTTCATAAGTCGAGTGGGCCAGACGGCATTCCAGCAGTGGTGCTTAAGCAGTGTGCTCCTGAGTTATGTCCTGTACTCACACGCCTCTTCACGCTTTCCTACCACACTAGGCAATTTCCGTCTTCATGGAAGACTGCGAATGTGCACCCGGTGCCCAAAAAGGGCGATAGATCAGATCCATCGATTTACAGGCCTATCGCTATAACCTCTCTCCTCTTCAAGGTGATGGAGCGTGTGATCAACACACAGCTTTTGAGATACCTAGAAAAACACGACCTGATCAGTGACCGTCAATATAGCTTGCGCCACGGTCGCTCAACTGGTGACCTTCTAGTGTATCTCACACACTGATGGGCACTAGCCATTGAGAGTCAGGGGGAGGCATTGGCATGTAGCCTAGACATAGCGAAGGCGTTCGATCGGGTCTGGCACCGGGGTCTTCTATCGAAGTTGCCATCTTACGGAGTGCCCGAGGCATCCCACGTTCCGTTGTGGAGGAAAAGCGTGAAGAACTTGTGTCTCAAATCGAGATCGGTCTGTCCAAGGTCTCTGACTGGGGGCGGGAAAACTTGGTCCGATTCAACCCTACAAACACACAAGTCTGCGCGTTCACCGCTAAGAAAACCCCATTCACTGTAGTCCCACAATTCCAGAACACTCCCCTCTCCATCTCCAAGAGAATTGGGATCCTTGGCGTTGACATCTCCAGCGATGTTCAGTTCCGAGATCATTTGCTAGACAAGGTAAAGCTGGCGTCCAAAAAACTTGGTGTAATCAACAGAGCGAAGCAGTACTTCACGTCGGGGCAAAGTTTGCTTCTTTACAAGTCGCAAGACCGGCCCCATATGGAGTACTGCTGCCATCTCTGGGTGGGTGCACCCGGATACCAGCTTGGCCCTTTTGACTCGGTTCAACGACGGGCTGTGAGAATTGTCGACGATTCCAAACTCACTTGCGGTATCGAGTCCTTAAGTCTGAGGAGAGACTTTGCCTCCCTGTGTGTGTTCTACCGCTTGTACAATGGATTGTGTTCTGAGCAATTGTTCGAAATGATACCCACGGCTACTTTCTACCATCGCACCGCTCGCCATCGACAGGGAATTCATTCTCACACTTTGGAACCGAAATAGTCGCGTACAGTGCGGTTTCAGAGAAACTTCCTCCCGCGAACGCTTGGGTTGTGGAATGAGCTCCCTGCCAAGGTTTTCTCTAAGGACTACAGTATGGGGTTCTTCAAAAAAGAAGTTATTAGATTTCTGAAGGGTCGGCAACGTGCGAGTGATGCCCCTGGTGTTGCAAGCGTCCATAGGCTACGGTGACCGCTTACCATAAGGCGGACCGTAGGCTTGTTTGCCACCTTAGTGGTATAAAAAAAAAAAAAAACGTTAATATACAGCGTTTTCGATACATTAGGAATAAGTCTACCACGATCGTTTGGAAAACGCTCTCTCTTTAGCGATACGGCACGATTTTTCGATTGTAACTTGTCTAAGGCCCCAGATTAGCATATTTAGGAGAAACCTCGGTGGCAACACTGAATATAAATAATCACAACGTTTTATTTCTATGGCAAAAAGTATTGAATTATGGTTGGTTAGTACATACCTACATAAGAAATTTACAACAATTACTATTATTTATTTTTAGTTGACTACTTGGACAATATCACAATCAAGCATCTAACAATATCGTAATTGTAATAAGAAATGGGCATAGAAAACATGCGTCGGTGGCCTATGTACATGATATTTGCTGTATGTATTTTGCTCATACTTTCACTATTGAATAGTTGGAGTATGGAAACAGAACTGCGGAATAGAATAACTGAAATAAGTGTACAACTTCAAGAATGTTCAAAGCAACAAGAGTCTTGCATAGAAGAATCTTTGACGCTTACGGAACAAAAAAATAGTTTTATTGACAAAATTGGGGACTTAGATAAACAAAAGCTAGCCCTAAGCAGTTCTGCAGCCGAATATAAAAGTAAACTTTCTAATGCTAATACTCAAGTAAACCGCACACTTGTTGATCTTCAATTCTGTAAGACAGAGCTACAATCTTTAAAAATTCTACAACTTAGCAAGTCAGCAACATTAGAAACCTTAAGGCTGGAAAAAGATACCTTAACCACTCAGTTAGATGAACGAAAAAAAAGGATAGAAGAGCTAGAAAAGGAAATTGATAAATTAAAATCTGAAGTAGCAGCCAAAAGTTCTCCTCATATAGTACCTTCAAAGGTGACACCAGCAGCTCAGCCACCCAAGATAAGTCCTGCATTAAATCCACACATACCTCTAAATGAGCCAGTGTTAGAGAACAATGCTAAGGAGGAATTTGAAGATATCAATGGTATTGATGGTGGTATAGATGTAGATCCCCAAATACAATAGTCTATTGTGATAAATTATATTTTAATGCCTTATTTACAATACTTATTATTAAATAGATTGTAATGATGGATATGGGATGTTAGCTTTTATATTTGTATATTTATATCTTATCTGTATATGTTATGAAAACTATCCTCATATCCATGTTATAACATTATTATTATTATTGTTGGTGATGAAATTAAAGCTGGAGGGCAAAAGTATATGGTTATAGATTATGGTAAAAATCATTTTTTTTAAACTAGAATTTTAAGATAACTGTAGTAATAAATATCAAAATACCTTTTTTGTGTCAACTCTGATTAGGTTCTTACAAGCATTAAAGGTATAGTAACAATTTAGTTATAAGCAAAATTATATATATCATAGCACATCTTTAGGCACAAATTGGTAAATGCATTGCATTTAGGCCAAAAATGAGTTTTCAGGGGCTCCTTAGTAATTTTTTGCCAAATAATTTAGTCAATTGCTGTCTCATCATAACCTTAAGAGCACTTAGACGAAATCTGTTAACTTTTTGTGTTTTAGTTGGTTTGAAAATTGTTGATTAGTTTTTGACTACTGAGATTAGTGTTTATTCTGGATGGTGTCCATTTTAAAAATTAGTGAATAATCATTAAAAATAATTTACTTTAGTAATTGCTTTCTGACATGAAACCAAAAAATAATTCAAAAAACAAATGAATGGGTCAGGGGAAAAATTGCTTTTGTCACACAATTAAATAACTTAATCTAAGGGATGCTAATTATAAGATTATCGCCAAGAAGCGATTTCTGCCGCACAACCTATGGCTACAGGAAAATTTAAATAATAAGTAGGTGGTGTACTTGTTCCATATAATTACTTTATTATATTTAAAGTTAAATAAATGTTATTGTTTTATATATACCTACAAATATAAAAATTATGTACCAAATAAATATATGTACATAAATACACCTACTTAAACAAACATTTAGCAGATAGAACATTAAATAGTACAAGAAGAGGGTAAGCTTTAAAAGTAAGCAAAGTTTAAGAATCAGTTAAATAATGAACTTCAATAGTTGTGCTTTAATAGTAAAAATAGGAAGTGACTGGGCTTTTCTAATAGAGACAGGTTAAATTCAGATTAAAGATCAGAATTTAAAAATAGTATTATTTCTTCCAAGTAAAAACATTTTTCAAACAGCATATTGACAATAGAAAAATTAACATAAATGACTGTTTTAATAATTCTTTTTGAATCTATTACATCTCTTTTTATTTATAATGAATAAAATTTAAAAAGGTGATTATATTTAATATATATGAAAAAAAAATTCCCTTTGAGTAAAAATCAACAAAAAAATAGCTTAAACGCTAAGCTACAAGCACAATGTCTCTGACTAAAGCCCTGAGTGTGTGATTTTTAAATAAACTGTATGAAAGTTAATGAACTGTGGGTTAGAGAAATTTATGGAGCACAGACCGAGTGTGTGGGTCTCTGTCAAAGTGTTGCTAAAACATTAACTGATTTTCTTACATAAATTGTGTCACTGCAATAGAAGCATCGGTCTGAGATGGGCTTTCAGGAGGAGAGGTCACATGTTATATTGGAACACATGCGCTTGTAACAGCAGTTCAGCTTATGCTGGCTGTTTGAGCACTTGAATGCAGAGATAACCAAAACATTCATGTTTGAAAAAATCTAAGTGCTCTTAACTGTTAATGAATGTTAATAGCCATAATTATGCATTATTAAAAAAGTGAGTGAAATTATTAAACCTATTAGCTCAGTTAGGGTTTCTCATTAAATTTTTTTAATATTACTGTTAAGAATTTTATAGCTCTAATCTTTAAAGGGGCAATGGTAAATTCAAAATGGTGACCAAAGCTATTGTTTGATTTAAAATAAATTTAAAGTAATAATATGGCTTTGGCACCAAAAATTAAAGTTGTTATAAATTTTATTTTCTCAAAATCTAGTCCTGACCATTTTTACTCTTCAACTGATATCTATTTCTAAAAAACTAATGATGCAAATTATTCCTTGAAGGATCAGTCTCAGTTTTTACCCTACTAAGCTAATGATAAAATTATTAAGTCCATACATGATTAAAATTAAGGTAAAATAAGAGTACCTGAATGAACAAAATCCTATGCTTCCATAGAAATTGTTATAATAGAGTATTTGACAAGGCAGTCAGATTTCGATGAACCCATTTACAATATTGTAGTTTGAGAGTAAAAACTTTGTCACATGCACTCACAATACAATATTTTTAATTTTATTTGATAAAAACTGGGGTCCCATATTTCTTCAACTGGAACCTGAATCGGTTAATCCTAGTGCCATCTTTGACCTTTAAAAATTCTGTAAAAGTATTCTCTCAGGTAAAGATATGTATGTAGCTTACACTATAAGAACATGAGTAGCAATAATATTAGCCCTGTTCTGTATATTTTGTATACTTCAAAAATCAGTCAAAATTTAATGATTTGAATTTTTTTTTATAGGTTCTTAGTAAAAATTTTGAAAGATTTATGTCAGCACATGTGTACATAAATGCAATAATATATTTTGACTATGTACTTCAAAATATCAATCAAAATTAAATGATTTAATTTTTTTTTTTTTGTTTTATAGGTTCTTCGTAAAATTTTCAAAGACTGCACATGTATGCAATAATTACATGCTAATCTCATGGTTCTTGCTTTGTTTGAAAAAAGGCAGAAACTTTAAATATTTATAACATAAAAAGTAGTTTTTAGGAAAAAAAATACTTAAACTGATATTTCTAATTCAAAGATCTTTTATTTTCATTTATTATAAGAAAAATAGTCTACCAACCTGCATATGAGATATTTCAAATAAATTACTTGAAGATCTTGCCATCTTTGTGTTACACGCATTCCTATTGTGTTCCATTTTTACCTACATTACATATTACATTAGATGGTACATAGTAGTAAAATTACAAGAAAATATTTGTTTTTAAATATTTCGCGTTCCATTTCTTATTTAAAAATAAAACGGGATTAAACGCGTCGTTATTTGGAAAAATACCTTTGTCCCGACATTTCGGCTGGCTTACACCAGCTACTTTACTAAAATATATGTTATTAGTCACACAAATAATTATGAATTTACAAACATTAGTTAAATATTTTGTAAATTAAAATATATATACATATGTTGCCATGTAGGTGCCAGATTGTAGATTGTAGTTTTAGATCTGATTAATATTTTGTAATTTAGTAGGGACATTTGATAAAACAACACAAATGCTCATATCATTTAAGTTTATAAATATATTATGTAATCAAGATAAATTTGATCTTGTGGGTTTGATTGTTCAGGGTAAAAACATATGTATTTACTATTATAGATTGACTTGTTGTATTTTTCCGTTTGTTAATTCAATATATCTAGTTATAGACTTTAATGTATTTTATCTAATTTGCACTGTCTTTATTGTTTTTCAGACTATTTCAGTGACCTAATTAATAACATATCTATAGCCTATGTTACTCAGGGATCACTGACGCGTTGTATTAGTAAAAAAGGTTTAAATCGGTTTGATAGTTCCAGAGGTTACTTATAGCATACAAACAGATACAGTGAAAAAAACTTTTCAAACTTAGTGGTCAAAAAGCAAAACTACAGTCGCCATATTAAAATAGACACTAGTTACCAAACACTGAAGGATAGAAAAGTTTGTTGCCCTATGAATAAATGTATCAAATTAAATAGTAGAAGAATGCGATGGAATGCCGTCATCAGTTTGCCGTTAATTTTGCGTCAACAAAACATTATCAGCCAACTGGACATAGGCTTTATCTAATGTCGCCACCCAACTGGGTCTTCCGGTTTTTTCATGCTGCTATATACCATAAATGAATATATACCATATATCCTGGAATTTTTATTACATGATTGGTCCATTAACTTCCCAATAGATATGAGGTCTCCGCTTTATTTAGGACACATCTGTCAAGCGGCCGTCGGTCTTCAGAAGTTTGTAATCTGCGAACTCTTCCTTAACTACACAAATTCCACTATAATCAGTTTTCTGTTCCAACCATCTTTTGAAGACTATGTAATGGTGTTGACTGTGTTGTTGTTGTTTCATGAAGATGACCGCATTTCAGCTTTTTCGAGAACAGTTACAGAGAAACTTCTAGCGAACGCTTAGGTTGTGGAATGTACCATGGTTTTCTGTAGGGATGAAGTATTTGAAAGAAAATAATTATTTGTACGTATGAATTAAGAAAGAAGTGATTATAATTTTAAAGGGTCGGCAACGCGAGAGTTTTGCCACTGGTTTTAAGGGCCAGTCGGATGACCACGTTTCTGCGCCCTGTTGTACATACCAATTAATATAATTCCGTGTTTCTTTCGAAATTGTTTTACATATTAAGATTCTGTTATAAGTTATAAATAATATGAAAATACTAAAATAAACCGTGAACCCCAATACAGATTAGTTATGAAAAATTTTAAAAGATTTTTAGACGTAGGTGAGGAATGAAAAAAAAAATTCGCGCTTCCTAATGTATGAAGTATCATTGTATCCTTTATTGTAAACAACAGTACTAGATGCATTACTGGATAGGGATAAGTATATTTTTCTGTAACACGTAGGTCTAACTATATGACTTCTTCTAAAATACGACTTCCGAACAATTCGTGCGCTTCTTCTAACTTTTACTAAACCGCTTGCTCTAGAAAACTGGAAAGCTTTAATAATTTTATTGAAAAATTGTTTTGAACAAAATCAATCCGGCCACGAGAAAACATAAATAATTTTCTGTGGTCAAACCAATTGGACTAAATAGTTTGACTATGAGGCAGAACCCTTTCTAGATATTCGCAATAGTTCTCATTTTACGGAACCCTAACTTTACGTACGTGTTAAATTCAGAAATATGAAAGAATTGTTTTAGGTACATAGCAATATTGTAGAAACATCTCCTTACTCACGTTTTGGGGATTTAATCCGTAAAGATATACGACATACACCTACTGCTGAATATAACACTAATAACTGACCAGCCAATCGACTTAGAGAATGGCGTGCAACTTGATATGTATCCCTCAAGGGTTTTAGCAGGGAATCCTAGTAGACGGAACGGCGTATTTTATCTAGATCGGTATTTATAGACCATTTTAGTAAACCCACAGACCGTAAGGTTTTAAGCAATAATAATGACTCACCTTAACCAAAGCTATCCCCATTTACGTGTATTCTATATTTACTACACAACCTCTTATTGAAAATGTAGATACTGATAGAACCATAGTAAGTTTTCATGTTCGGTCATGACTACTAGAGCGATATAGCGCTAGATTCGTCTTAACTAACTTGAGCTAGGTATATATAAAGATTCAATCTAAGAAATCTAAATTTGATAAAACATTTCAATTCATAAAGCAAAAATTGCCAAAAAAATACAATACTGAAAATGATCTAAGGAGTGCTGATGCCAACCAAAAACTTGTCATGATATAGCAACAGTTTAAACAAAGATGGTTAGCTGCTCGAAAAGTAAGAAAGACCTCAACATGTGCGGTGGTAAAACTGCAGATCATAAATCATACGGCATCAAAACTTATTTTACATATAAAAGAAGCTCTACAATTGTCAAGTGAAGAACAGAAAAAGATTTTTCAAGCATTTTGGGACTTCAGCTACAATAACTGGTATTAACAAAAATCTTAATCTATGTCTTAAGAAAAACAAGAATAAGTTACAGATTATTAGAAGAAAGTAATTCTTTAAACCTACATGTTGATTGTAATAGTGGCGGCAGCAAATATAATGATAAATTATTTCAATACTATTTTCCAATAAGAATTGAACGCAGATACGCATTTATAGCTGTTTTAAGTACATAAATATTTTAAGCCCGGATTTTCATTCAAATACCATTCTGTGCACCGCTGTGATTTCTTGTATCTGGCCGGATGCTTTGATGATAGAATAAGACGAATCTAGCGCTTTTTCTCTATTAGCCTTGACAGGAAATGATGAATTACTCGATACTCTGGTATAGGCAACAACACTTCATCACACAATATTGTAGCCAGCTTCATGTTCGGCAATAACTGCTGCTCTTTCTTCAACACTAAGGCTGCGGTCCGAATTGCGCCGAAAGTGCCGATAGCGCCATCGGCGCGCCCAGAAGTCGGTTCGAATTGCGCTCACGGCACTTACAAATCTGCCTCTTGAATCATATGACGTCATTAGTGACGTCATATCCGCGAGCTAACAGTGCCTTCGGTGAAGAGGAAGGGCGTCGTAAGCACGGTCAACAAACGTCAAACTGACACAAAGGTTTGTTACTCTTTGGTTTAAACTGATGGTCGTAAGTCTTGTGAGCGCAATTCGGACCGCAGCCTCAGTAGGTACTACATACCTACTTCCTGCAGTATGACGCCACTATACGCCGAAGCCTGCCACGGAAGCTGCTGCCAGGCTAAGTAACACTGACTTATTATAAAATCTCAACCCTAATCTATTAAAATCTTCCTATATTGTTTGTTTACAGGTCTGTAAAACATAACATTTTGCGGTCATAAAATAAAACGATTCTTACTTCTAAACAACTTTATTCGTCTCTCACTATAGGTACTTATCATAAACAAAAATCTTTCATCTACATTACTTCAGAAGTAACGAACGCAAACATAAAACTTAAAAATAAACTATGCCAACTACATAATATATGTAATCTCAATAACAAAGCAAACTTTATACATACAAAAGATTAAGATACTTACTGTAGGTACAATAATACAAAAAGTTAACAAAGGGTATTGGACTAAGAATTTGAATGATCGGCAGGACAAAAATGGGAGCCGTAAACCAATAACCTACAGTAGCGATTTGTTTTTCCATTGATAATCGAAATTGATCTTGAGTACAACTCTAGAGTGCCGTTAGGATAACGCGTTTTGTCTTATATCGTTGAGTTGATGAAAACATTTTAGAACATAATAAAAGATAATTATGTTATCTAAATATGATAATACTAATATAATATACGACTTAACGTGTTTTCCAAGATGGCCGCTTACGTATACTTCCCCGAGCCACACAAATTAATAATACTAAGTATGTACCCCGTGAAAAAAAATCCCTAATATCACAGAAAAAACATCACTTCTATAACCACAAGCAGAAATAAGCCCTGCCGACTGTAGTACAAGTACTATTAAAATTTTCTTAGTACTGTGTTCCGCGGCAATAAATGCAACATTATGTCACAGTTTAAACATTCGGCCATCAAAGGAGTCAAGCAGAGCAATCGTGAGGGTGCGGTGCACAGCGACACAACCTATATGCTCATGGACATTGGCTCCCAACTAGCCTATGTTTTCACATAGAGCTATTCGGGAATGTTTAGGTTGTGATTATCCTTTCTTCATTGCCATCTTTATCCAAATATTAACTTTTGATATTTTGTGAGTTTCAATCCTACCTGATTTATAATTTTCACACACTATTTTATATTTTAAAACTTTACATTAAATATAAAAAAGTAACTTTTATTTTTCTGTGAGTCTGGATTTCTTAAGTCAATTTTATAAAAAGCCAAAATTTAAAATAACAATTTAAATTAGTATCTTCTTTCTACGCACATCACTAGACTACTAAACTGTTTTTGAAAGTTTAATGATCAATTTCATAACCTAACTGTAAATACAAATCTATTAATGGAAGACACAAAATATATTTCAACAAAATTGGTCACATCACCATTTGATTCTATCTGTTACTATGTATAAATATTTGTTAGCGTTTAAAAGTCGGAGAGTTGTCAATAGTTTAAATTCATAATTTCAAGCTTTTTTTTTCAGACTGTATTGAAGGAATTTACCTCTTAAACATGCAATTTTAGATACTTTATATATAGGTAGGTATTTCATTTTAAGTAAATATACTATCTCCCTAAGTTCTGTCCATAAAAACAAAGTACCTACAAATAAACCAATACTTATTGTAAAGTAAAACCATAAACTAAAATGTCTACTCTTAAGTAAAATATAACTAATTAATACTAAGTCAATTGTTAACTGTACATAAAGTCACATAGAACCTATTTATAGTAGCTAAAACTAAAATATCGGTGGTATAATTAAAAGTGGAAAAAAGTTGTTAAAAACAACAACTGGAATGCTTAGTGGTTTAATTTTTTCAACCACTTCGATAAAACTTTTCGAACATTAAACACGAATAATAAGAGACGTAAGAAAAGAGACAACTCTATATTATTAGTGCCTAGTAAGACGGCGACAGCCACCTCATAAATCTTATGGAAAATCAGAATAAAGAATAAAGAAAAACTATATTAATTAAATTTAAATATTGGTATTGCTTATCAATTATTTTCAAAACATTTCAAAATAGCCTTTCGTTTAATGATTAAACAAAAAATGTGGTAGAAACAAGGTCTTCAAATATCAAAAGATCTTTCAGATTAAAGTATCAAGTAATGTGTGTCCAAATATCAAACTCATGGCGTACCTACTTGCGTGCCGAGATCTAAAGAGCCAAAGAAACATGAACTTGCAAAGTTGGCCTCTTAAGCAACAGCAAAACATTTAGGTATATGCAACTCATATCATTTACTTGAAAAATTCTGGATATCTTGAGGTAGTACAAGAGATAATCTAGTTAAATGTTTGAAAAAATACACATGGGCGATATGACTTTAAACCCTTAGCATGCAGGGACTGGTTATGAAGCTCATGATTCTTGAATGTTCATCTAAAAACTTACCAAATTCATAAAACAATCAAGGCTACCTTTGTCCTAACAGTCAATATATGGTATTAAAATACATACATATCATGTAGGTATATAGATATATTATCTCATATCACATAGTCATAAAGTTGTATAACATAAAACTATAAAAATATATCAATTGCCACTTTGTGCAATTGAAACAAGTTTGATTATATAGCAGTGGAATATGGATACAAGTCCTGGAAATAAAATAACTGAGATTTAAATAAATAAGTCATCAGTTTTAGATAAGTCTTCTTAAGCAACTTCTTCAAAAGCTGCTAATAAATTTCTTCTACATTTGCTCTCATCCGTGTAACGTAATGCCCATATTATATACTCGCCCACATTTAAAGGGTCTATTGAATAACTAATTTGCACTTTACATTTCCTCTCCCATTTCATACCGTCCACAGCACGATTATTTCTTACTCTGGTGAATTCTATGTATCCATTGCATTCCACTGCTAACTTGGGTAGTTGTGCATTTAATGTATCATGGGAGCGGTCAGAACTGGTGGATGGGAGGCAATCTCCTTGTCCCCGTTCTTTAAAAGGTGGTGTGACCGGCACACACTTTCGTTTACTTTGTTTCTCTATAGAACTATCACCTTTACTACTAATCTCTAAACTTAGGTCATTTGTAAACGTTCTTTTTGTATCGTCATGATTAATTTTATCATGGCCACATTCCACATCCATAGATTCAATATGTAGAAACTTAGTTCTTTTTCTGTTATAAATTGTGATTTCATTGTTAGGTTGACATCCCTCTGCCCATTCTGGACTGCTGCAACTTGCTCTAAAAGACCTTTTTCTTCCTGATGATTCAGTTTTAGGATTAAGTTCTGTTACCAGTGGGCTGGCCAACACAGAGTCATCGTTTCTGAAAAAAGTATTAACTTATTTACTAATCATTTGAATTTTGAGTACATCTATAGTTATTAGACAAGACATTTTTTTTCATTGCTCTGACTTAAAGTTATACTATAGATCATGTTAAGTAAGTGTATAATAGGCTATAATGATCTCTACCAGATAACCTAAATTATTTTTGAAAAAAACTTGGTAAGGAAAACGATAGGATGAGCAAAATTGATTCAGGAGTTTGTAAAGACATAAACGTAAAATAAGAAGAAAAAGAAAATTATACCTCTATTCTCTATCTATACATACATAAACTACACATGGATAAATTCATACTAAAATCATGAATGCGAAAGTCTCGGATACCTATTTACGCTTAAAACGCTGTACCGTTTAAGAGCCCTCCTACAGCCCACTAGCACCGCTATAAGATATCCTCAAGAAGTGGCCGTTTTTAGCAAAAATGCCAACTACAACTCACAGATATTATTTAGAAACTATATAAAACCGTCTAAAAATAGCTTATGACTAGCATTAAATTTGCGACATTTGGATTTTAGAGATTCGTTTTCAACGAAGAGAAAATTGAGGATATCTTATGGCGGCGCTAGTTAGCTGCTATATGCACATTAAGACAAAATTTGGCATGGAGATAGTTTGACTCCCGGGAAAGGACATAGGCTACTTGAATACGTCAAATGTGAGTCGCTTTTTTTTTATAATTGAGGAGTCGCTGTTGAAACCCCACGCCGATAACCGAATTTAGGATGGGTGGAACCGTGGGCAAAAGCTAGTATAACATAGATAATAAAAAATCAAGTGTCAATTGGAAGAAAATTTAACATAACATTTTACCCAAAGATTATTTTAAATGTGAAGAAATTATGATAGACAGGTATACCAAGGTTACGTAGAATTAAAAAAAAACGTGGTTACACTTGTTTTCTTAAAACTTCCAGTGGTTGTGCTTTGTGATATTTTTAGAGGTATAGGGTCTGATCAGGTTTATTTTTTACTGAAAATTTCATAATATCAACTGATGAAATGGCTCCTGGCCAAGTTAGTTTCATGTATGAGTAACAACATGTGAAGTTGAGCAGTGAAGTGTGGGTCAGTCACAGGATTGGTAACTGCATAGTGGCACACTTTTCTGAGCTCCTGCATTCAGAGTGCACGTTAAACTGTCAGTCGTAACTGTTATCATATGAAAGCTGTTGTTAAGCCAAGTCAGAGGCATTATAATTTTAGACACTCAAGTGACCAATAGCTCGACGATGTCTGCCAATCATTATATGGCATTACTTAAACACGTTGTTTAAAAAAACTAACTTATGGAATGTCTGACAGACGAGGGTCCATAAGCTTGGAATCAACTATTCAGATTAGACAACATCAGATTTAATGAAGATAGGATTTTTACAATTGAGTATTAAAGTGGAATTTGCAATTTTGGACAGGCTGAGGGCCTGCTGGCTACAGCACATAGTTGTACACCACCTAAGTGAATACTTACGGTAAAAGAATACCCATAATAATTTCAATTTGCATGTGGAATTTGCACCTTGGACATTAATTTCCTAATTTCATGATTTAATGATCTAACTGCTTATTAATAACCGTTAACCCGTCACATTCGGCGTCACCGACAGTCCTCTATGCAGGGGCTGCATGAAAGCCGAGGAGGACAAGGCTCCTTAAGAATCCACAAACCACAAGAGAGGTGCTGAATAACAACAGATGTCTCCTTGATTTCTGGACCGAGCTGGGATGGTATGAGTAACCAATGAAATGAAACAGTTACCTACGTACAATGGGCCCTATCATGAGGCTAAGTGTGGGAAAGTCCAACTAACTAACTAACCTGTCATATATCCTTATAGCCTAATCAGTCTACAGACTTTTTGTGCTGGAAACATCCTGTAGTCTAATGAGAAAGATAAATTGGTGGTCACTGGTATTTTCTCAACTACAAGATGTGATTGGCCAGCGTATAAATGTGTTATTAGCCAACCACAACTGTGTATAAATTTAAGTTTTATCAATTTTTTTACCAATGAATGTGAAATCTTATGGGCCTACATTTAACAGTCTACTTCTCCTGGTTGAGATCATGAATAATGAATATGCATTTAGTGAAATTGAGTTCCTTAAATTAAAAAGTCAAAAATAAACCCTTAGTATGGTGAATATTAATAGATTTACTGATAAATCGGAACTTCCAATGACTTCCAAAAAAACTTTATATAAAATCAAAAAATGCTCTTGAAGCAAGCAGAAGGTTTTTTCATCTCATAAGTGTCAGATACCAAAAAAAAATTTACTTCTATCTTTGCCTCAAGTTTTTAATTTAATTTAATTTAATTTAGAAAGTTTAAATTTAATTTAGCTCATAGTCTTATATGATTGAAAGACTCATTTCTTTTTACATTTCAGTGGTTTTTTTAAGTCAGTATTTTCAAATCTTATGTTTCATTTAAACTACCATTAAAGGTCCAAGATTCCCTTAGTCAGGAACACACAAATCTTACCAAACCACATTTTCTATATTAACACCTGATTTCCATGATCCTCACAAAATTACAGGACCACTCTTGGATATAAACCATTCTTTAAACACAAAAACCTTCAAAATAAAGGTAACATAAGAATTCAAAAACCTTTTGCAGAAAAATATATATAACTATAATTAATTCACCAGTATTTCTTGTTGTTTGATTAATTCTAGTCTATCTAATAGTCACATCAGTTTAACAATACCGCTAATAATACATTTAAAGGGTAATGGAAGCAAATAAGCCAATGGATAGCATGAAAACTCTATATATAAATGTGATCACATATTTTATTTTCAGACACAATAAACTACATCATAAGAGTATTAGGTACGGACAGATCTACCAACCTTCTTACTGTCTCTTGTCGAGTCTGCATTTTTTCAATGCTTTCAACTGTTGTGAAATCATGTCTTGAACTTTCCATATCATATTTCAAAAATGCAGACACTTTTTTTTTAGTTTTTATTGTCCTACCAAACCATTCCAAAGTGGCATCATCAGAAAAATAAAGACCAAGATTCTGTCTATCATGATCAGCCATATACTTATACCATGTGATAAAAGTCCTAGCTTGTTGGCGGTCACAAAATTTATTTTTTGCATTATTGTTGTCTTCTTGAGTATTTCCAGAAATATTAGTCTTTTTGGAATAACTCTTTCTGGTCAAAGGTGTTGAAGACATTTTTTTCTGAAAAAGAAAAGTTAGCTATATACGCAAATAAAGTCAATTTCTAATTTCAAATTTTGGGAATGAGGAGTCAATTTAATTTTCTTTCAATTTCTTCAGTCAAGTAATCAACATAGACAAGACCAGTTGTAGTCTTCACAACCAAAAGATTCCTAACTTTATAAGCTAGTAGGTGTGGAATTGTGCAAATTTACAATAGGTATGTACAATGTATGTAACATAATACATACATTACACACACAAAAAGGTTTTAGGTTGTTCATTTAACACTAGTCTTATTGGTCATACAATTTGAGATATCCCTTTATAATGAAAATCATGAGTCTAATAAGATGTATAATACAATTTTAATTGCTTAAGTACAAAACAAAGTTAGGATACAAGGAGGAAAGTGAGAAGCAGTTGTGTCTTAAATATCCACAGTGAAATCGTACTATTATTCACTCTGGATTTATTTATAAAGATTTTTTTTAAACAAATTAAAAAATCTTTAGTTACAGCTGTCTAAATATATATAAAAAAAGTGGAACAGAAAGAGTATCTCTTGGATAAAATTTGACATGTTTTTGTGAAAAACAATATATTTAATTTTGTGTTTTGTAAATATATTTTATCTCATGCAATCAATTGATTACAGTTAACTGATTAAGTATCCCACTGCATTTTATTTAAGTTCTAAAGAAAGTTTAGCATATCTGCAAAGTTTGTGACCTACAGTCACAACAGTCACAACAGGTCCAAGCTTTCTTTTTTTAAGTTACTCTGTCCAAAGCTAATGTTAAAATTTGGTGAAGTTTGAGTTGGACTGTGGGTTCTGTAGCACCAACACAAACAACAACAAAAAGTGCCTCTAGGTGGTCACCCAACCAATGACTAATCACACCTGATGTTAATAACCTTTCCAATTTGTTTCATCTAAAACAATGTGGCTAGGCGACTATAACATTAAAGCTTGTATATATTACTGTTTTTATGATACAGCAAAAACATGTTTCTTGTCTAGGGAATCCTCTTGAATTGTAAATTTATTAAAATTAGTTAGAGAAAATTTCAGCCATCTACCAGTTTTAATACAGTAGATAGAGCTCTTTGAAAGTCGGACTGGCAAACAGAAAGCGTAGGGTTAATAACAGGGTTCCATTGGCACCCTTTGGTTTTATTTTTTTATAATTAGCTTTAAATTTTCTTAGTAGATGAGTATTAATGTTATTAATTAATTGTTGTTATCTTAAATCTTTACATCATATTGAAGTACAATGGTTCAACTTACATTTTTCTGATAAGATTTTAACAATTTCCTGTGAGCTAATTTCACTACGTACTAAGTCTTGTTTCAGGTATTCTAGATGCCGTTTGCTTTCTTCAATATATGTGGTCAAGGACAGGTTGATTTCCAGCAATTCCTTGTGCAACGCCGTTACCTTCTGATTATTAGCAAAAATCTTTTCTGTAACGATAGAGACATTTTTTTTCAATTACTGACAAAATCAAACAGTTGAAGTTGTTGACAATCAAAAATTTCGAATTTTAAACAATCTATAACCTAGACACTCACTCACGCAATTTGCAGTTTGAAATGCTAAATCTTCACGAGTAAGATCCTCAAATGTTGTCGAATTCATAATGCCCTTTCATCAAAATTTCATATAATTTTCAATAATTTGTAATTTCTAGTTTTCTTTCAAACAATTTATTATTTTTTTTATAAAACAAACGAAAAAAAAAACCGTAGCTATAATTTTTTTTTTGTCCAGGCATCATCAGGAGCTCTGGAAGGCTGTTGAAAATTGAATCGAATCCTACTAGACTTTTAAAAAATAAACAAGTAAACACGTCTCCATTAGAAACTTACATACAGACTAGTATTGTACCACTTATACACTCGTTAATATTTTTTTTTTATCAGGTTGTATTGTGTAAATAGGTTTTCAAGTGACAAAAAGCGCGTCACAATGATGGCGTTTTTACGACTAAAATATATTTGTTTATTGCAATTTCCCTTAGTGATTTGTTTCTTATCGTTAATTTCCAAGTTGGTAATTGACTAACAATGTAAAGAAAGTAATAAATATAATGTATATAAGAAATACAAAACTGACTGACTGATTCAATGACATATCAAGGCAATACCCAAGGTGCTGAGTCTAGAAACTTGAAATTTGGCATGTGGTGTCCTTGGTTGTCGAAGTGGTCCGCTAAGGAAAGATTTTGCTATATGGTGATTGAAAGTCTGTATGAGAATCGATTTTAAAGCTAAATGGATGAAAATTGGTATTTGGACTTAAGGTTGAAAAATCATGCCCTAGGGGGCAAAACAGGGAATGAAAATTTGTATGAGGATTCTGCTACTTTTTAGGTAAAACTATGAAGTTCTTTCACTGTTTTTAGGCCACGTAGTAGATATCGTGGAAAAATTCTAGTTATTCATAATTTTTATTTTATTATTATTTAATAGAACCAGAATTTTTTTCTTATAAATTGAGGTTCCATATTAATTGCCATCACCTAAAACAAAGGACCCACGTCACACACACACAACAATACAAAACAATTGGAAAAAGGCATATATTAGGGGAGAGACATATATATATATTCATAAGCAACTAACTATTATAGTTTAATGTTAAATGTTTTGATATATTTTGTTAGGAGATGTATAAATGGCGTATTTACAAGGGATAACAAGAATCGCATATTTACAGGGCGTGGGATTTTGGTTTGAAGGATATCATACATAGAAACTGGGAATTTAGGGCAGCTAAAAATATATGGTCAGGGGAGCCTACATCCAAACCATATTCACAAAGAAAGGAGTCTTTAATTCTAAGTTTTGTTAAGAAAACTCGGGTACAAACATGGCCCAACCTCAGACGACATATGGAAGAAGTGACAGATTTATCACTGTTTCGTGATCGAAATAACCATGGTTTTGATGGAATAGATATTGGATTTGACCATAATATTTTCTTTTTCTAGCTCTCGACTGTCTCCATAAAGTGTTCCAGTATGTTGCAAGTTGTCTTTTTGCAAGGCATTGCAAGTCTAGTAGTGGCAGGTGTACAACGGCAATTTCGCTCGAAAACCGCAAATCGATGTAGAGTTTAGCCGTTTGGCACACAGGTATTTTAGAGCAAAACAATTATTTGTGCCGCAGTTCCTTAAAATATTTCCCTTGGGGGGGTTTATTGTGTCATCATTTTTTGTATGGGATTTAAATATTTTTTTCAGAAACCCATCGTATGGGGTATCAAATGAAAGGGCTTAATGAGCCGGTTCTAAAAATATACCACACAATTACCTTTGGGCTACTTAGTTTCATTTGAAACACACGATGGGTTTCTGAAAAGAAAAATTTTAAATCCCATACAAAAAATTGATGACACCATAACCCCCCCCCCTAAGGGAAATATTTTGAGGAGCTGCGGCTCAAAATTATCGTTTTGCCCTTAAGTAACTGTGTGCCAAATAGCTAAACTCTACATCGATTTGCGTTTTTTTTTGCGTACACCTAGGACTATAGGGAGAAGATTTTGTAGTGGGTTGAAAGTCCTGTTTGAGCAGCATCCTTAGCCCATTGGTCAGCCATCTCATTACCTTCCACACCACTGTGACCAGGAACCCAGGCAGGAACCACCTCAATACCTTGGATTTGACATGCATATAATACTTTTTTTATCTCAAGAATGATGGGGGATAATAGTTCTGCCGTGTGAATCCAATACACTGGAAGTCAAAATACAGTGTTTAGACTTTACAGTGCTTATTCGGTTTCTCTTTGTGCGTTTTATACCCCTACCTTCAGACATTTCATGAAAATGTGTTCAAGACTGAGATATCTATAGGAGGCAAACACTGTATTGCAGCGAACTATGGGAACTGACACGTTAAAACAATGCTACTTTAGTTACAGTTTCTTGCCGTGACAGCATCTACATAAGTACTAGATACAGTGTTATGGTTAAAAGATTTGTAGGTAAGTTACGGCGTGGCGCGGCCGGCGGCAGGCGGCAAGTCGTTTGTCGCGCGAGGGTGACGGAGTTATATTATATTTAGCTAGAAAGTGAGAGAAGTTGTCTATGTTTTTAACTATTAGTTGCTCTGATATCAATTTTTTAGGCAACTGAACAGTTAGTTTTGTTTTGAATTTCCTAAGTGATGCGCGTATATAATTTAATGTGAAAATGAGTGACGAACGAAATAAACTTTTGCTCCATTTATCTAAAAGTAATGTCCAATACCATAATAATACTGCAAACATGACGAATGCCACTAAGTTAAATGAGGTGGTGTGTGAAAAAGAAAACGAACTAAATTACAGTAACAAACAATATCCTAGTGCTACCCTTCCGTATGACAACTTATTCGAAGATTTATCATCTCGAACTATAAGCCCAATATTGCCTCTCAGTGAATCACAATTACATGAATGTGTGTCTCAAGAAATTGGTGAACAAATCTACACTGAACTTCTACCTGTATTTAGCAATCCACTAGACTTATCATTAACATCCTTTGGGCGTCATCTACTAGATTTCAAGCACAGAGTAATAATAGCACAATAAAAAATATAAGATCATCACCTGATATAACATCAAATATAGTAGACAAGGAAAAGCATTGTAGTAATGATCTCCCAGACGCTTCATATGGCTCAAGAATTGAGGTAGAGGCATCAATCGAGACAGAGGCATCAATCATTTTGCGAGTGAAGTCACAAACTCCTGTAAAAAAAGTTAATTTTAAAAAGCGTATACTTGCCTCAGCTTGCACTGATGAACTTCAACTTCAGGCACGCGTCACGTCATCCTGGACCAACACTTCAGTCATTTCACAAAATGAGTCTCCATCACCTATAGAAAAAAGCAATAAAAAGCAGCTGTCTGTACGTACCTCAGCTTCATCAGTAACCTCACTGCCTGAGTCTCAACCTCCTGTAAATAAAGATAAAAAGAAACGGTCTGTAAGTAGCTCAGATTGTAGTATTCGCCAATGTCATTCTCAAAATACGTCTGCCTGGACTGACACATCCGCTGCTTCCGAAACTGAGTCTCAAACTCCTACAAAAAAGGCCAAGAAGAAGCAGTCTGCACGCACCTCAGCTTGTAGTGATCTTCAAAGTAGTTCCCGCGACACATCAGTAACCTCGCAGTCCAAGTCTTAACCTCCCATAAATAAAGATAAGAAGAAACAGTCTGCATGTACCCCAGAATGTAGTGTCTGCTATATTCACTCCTGCAATACGTCTGCCCAGACTGACACATCCGTCCGCCTCCGAAACTGTCTCTCAGCCTCCTATGAAAAAAGCCAAGAAGAAGCAGTCTGCACGTACCTCAGCTTGTAGTGATCTTCGAAATAGTTTACGCGACACATCAGTAACCTCGCAGTCCAAAACCTCCCATGAATAAAGATAAGAAGAAACAGTCTGCATGTACCTCAGAATGTAGTATCCGCCTTAGTCACTCTCGCAATACGTCTGCCCAGACTGACACATCCGTCGCCTCCGAAACTGAGTCTCAGCCTCCTACAAAAAAAACCAAGAAGAAGCAGTCTGCACGTACTTCAGCTTGTAACGATCTCCAAAGTTGTTCACGCGAATCAAATACCTCTCAAATAGAGCCACAACCTCAGAATGGGCAAAAAAAACTGAAAGAGTAAGAAATTCAGCAGCTATGTTAGAAAAACAAAGGAGCAAACACCCTATTTTATCACCTTGTGGCTGTAAAAGTAAATGTTTAGGAAATATACCTCAAACTGAAAGAGATGATATCAGGAATCAGTTTTGGATGTTAGACAGACAACGCCGTCTGTCTGATCTTCGGTTTTATTTTGTGCTACACATGATTTACCCCTTCGAGGAAAAACAGAAGATGGTTTTCAAAGACATTTCCGAGTTGAGGCAGGAGATACGGTTTCAAAAGACCACTTTGCGACTAGTTCGGAAAATGCCCTCTATGTATCCCATCAAGTACAAAACGAAATTATTGAAACCTGTGCTGATGTTCTTCGTGAAACCATTTCTGATGAAGCAAAAGAAGCGGCATACTTTTCAATCTTGGCTGACGAGACAGCGGATATAAGCGGGACTGAACAGCTTTCAATGGGCATAAGATACGTCAAGTTTGACCGAACGAAACACAGTTACGTAATACTTGAAGAATTTTTGGGGTACAGACCACTTCAAAAATTAGATGCTGCATCGATTTCTGAAGTTATAATATCTTTTTTGACATCATGTGGTTTAGATGTCAACAAAATGGTTGGGCAAGGGTATGATGGTTGCTCCACAATGGCTGGACATGTTGCTGGAGTTCAGAAAATAATTAATGATAAATATCCCAAAGCAAAGTATTTCCACTGCGCTAGTCACATTTTAAATCATCTTGTTGTCAATGATTTAAATAATTTGAGTGAAATAAGAAATACTGTTGGAATGATTAAGGAAACTATAACTTTTTTTAGAGAGAGCATTTTACGGCGAAAAAAAGTTCCAAATATTCCCCTGTTTTGCGAAACCAGGTGGTCTGCAAAGTACAAAAGTATTCTAATTTTCGCTCAAAATTTCACCAAAATTGTAGAAGCATTACAAGACCTCTCAGAAGATCAAGCCACTAATTCTAAGACAAAGGTTAGAGCTTACCAACTGCGCACTGCTTTGACCACCACAAACTTTATTGTGGCATTGCATATTATTGCTACTTACTCGGCAAAGCTTGAGCCTGTCTGCAACCAGCTTCAACAAGTGGATTTTGACATTAATTCAGTGAATGACCGCGTTTGCAAACTCAATAAAATAATAGAGGGTCATAAACAAAACGCATCGCAGGAATTTACTGCTATATTTGGAGAAGCTACACAAAGTTGCGAAGACCTTAATATTGAGATTAAATGCCAACGAGTTACGAAACGACAGGCTCATCGATCCAACCACACATCCGAAAATGTTGAAGAATTTTACAGAAGAGCTCTATACATCCCTTACCTTGATTCGATCATTTCTTCTTAAAAAGCCAGATTTTCTGAAACACATAAAAAAACATTTTCTCTGTTACAACTACACCTAAAAATAATAAAAGGCCTCAGTAAAGGAGAATTTCTTAGAGCTGCAAAAGACATTGAAAATTGGTATGGCGATCTTTTACCTAATTTTATTTCAGAAATCACGACTTCGTTTGAAATGTGGAAATATCCACAGCCAGCGGCAAATGATATCAGTGGAATTGATCGATATGAAAAACATCTTATAGACTACATCGACGAGGCAAAAGATTTCTTTCTTTCGGTAGCAGAAGCGATCAAGGTTGGCCTTAGTCTACCCGTCACAACGTGCACAATAGAAAGATCTTTTAGCACACTGAGAAGAGTTAAAACTTGGAATAGGTCCACAACAGGTGACGAGCGACTGTCTGGATTATGCTTGTTAAGTGTTCACCGAGGCAAGATAACCAAGAACAATTAAGATAACTTTATAGAAAACGTCATTTATAAGTTCGGTCAAAAACCCCGCCGGCTGCAGTTGCTTTTTAAATGAAAATTGTGTAATTACTGCCTACTAATTATTGTGAATAAAAAAATGATTTCCAACAGACGGCTTTTTATTTCAATAATTCCTGTTGATCCCGAGATTCCCAAGGGGTGCAAGTGCACCACTTGGCACCCCCCTGCCGGCGCCCATGAGTGTTTTGTCAGTTATTTTATTTAGCCTATAACAGAGGTCATTGATGAATGTAGTGTAGGATAGTGCCTTAATTTTAAGAAATATTATGAAAATAATACGTAGACCTTTTTGTCTTTAGTGGTATTTACAAAAATATATTAGCCTGATATAACCTTATTTTGTAGTTTTTTGTGCCTAATCGAGTTGACAACACTGTTAACGAGTAATAGCATTGGATAGTAAATTCACCGCGCTTCTTTGGGAGTGGTAATACTGGTAATGCGCCGGGCCAATCTACTACGTTCTTGTGATCATTAACTTCGGTCATTGGTCTATCTTTTGTCAACCAATCATTGGAAAACCAGTGGGAAGTAGTGAGGATATCCAATGTAAGTGAATCTTTTTCTCTAAATAGACTTTTGGGAAGTTGTAAAACTTTGGCGATTTGTTGTAGTTTTATTAAAACGCTGATGACTCGTAATATTATCTAACAAGCAGCCATTTTGTTACATCTACTCATATTCGCCAACTCATAGCATGTGACGTAGTTGGATTTTATGTTCTGCTTCAGGAATTGCAGAATAATCGGTCAGAGTTACTAAAAGAAAGCTGTTTACCTAGAGAAAATATTACCTATCTCAATTATCAAAACACCAGTATGGTACCAGCACAGTTGCCGTTGAGGTGTGTTGCCAATACCTAGCAATCATTTTTAGACAGACAAAAATATTTTGCCGTGTCACCACAAAGATCTCATTTCTCTGATTTTTATCAGGCATAAATCACAATTCTTTTGTACCAAAGACCATTAGCAGCTCAGTATCCCACAGAATCTGGTAGTACTTGTTGAGTGTTACTTGTCATAATCCTAAAATTTTCTAATCATTAAAATCCAGTTCTGGAGGAAACTATGCTTGCTGCAGTAGCTGGCCACCGGCTAAGCACATAGCCATCACACATACACAAGTGGCAAATAGCGTGAAGAATAAGCAAATAAAAAGAATCTCTCTAAATATAAGACTTTCAGAAAGATATCTTAAATTGTAATTTTTATTTTATGTGATATTTTTAAAAAAATTTAAAGGTAGTTATCAAAACAAAGATATTCATCAGATAAAGCATGTTTTCTTAATTCCAAAACCACATACTCATCAAATGTATAGGATATATATCACCATTCTTTCAAAAGAGTTTCCTTTCAATTTAAAAAATAATGACACAAATTAATATTTTTATGTACATTGATCTATTTTTCCAACATCCTTATTTTTTTGGAATCAGTTGAAAACCAAAAATGCTATGTACTCTTAAATATTTATAACAGTTTATTTGCCTGTTTTATACTGTTTACTGTTCATCAAAAATAAAGAGTCCTAAATACTGTTTGTAGCAACCATGCAAAGCGTTAAAAAGACATAATTAAAATGGTGTCTATCTTCAGTCTATTGAGCTACCTTATTATTAAACAAAACAGTATTTTCTGATGAATGCTAAGTAGTGAGATGACAGGCACAGATATTTCTTACCTTAATCAAAAATAAGCACTTCACACATTCATTTTAAATTTGTTTTGCAATATGCCAAGTCCTAACTAATATGTTAAATAATTAATAGTTAATAAAACAAAAATATATATTATTGCATCATTCATAATTTTTTCATGTCATTTTAGAAGTTCCCTAAATTGTATTTTATATTTGATTTAAAAAAAAAAAACAGAACTTAAGATCTAGCTATTTATGGTATTATGAATATTTGATAAGCTATGCTTTTTATATATTTTTTTACAAAGTTGCTGGAATTCCTGGTATTGTGTAAAGCAACTGATGTGGCAAATTGACTAAATAGTTTTAGTGAATATTTGCATTTATTTTAAGTGTGATTTTAATGTAAGAGAAAATAATAAGAGAATATCATAGTTTGGGATTGAGAATGCTAGAGCTTAAAAAAAAGTTTGGTTGTGAGGAGAGCAGTGGTGAAAAGTTGCTGGCTAGCACTACAAGCAATTTGCACTATTCACTGCGATTAGGGCAACCAACTTTGAACATGACATGCTACCTACCCTCATCGTGGTCACAATTCTTGGTCACTGCACTTAGTTTCTCGCCTCTGCAAATAATGTACCTAACACCCACATGGTGAATCCTTAAAGTGCTAAGAAATATAATCACCACCATGTGTATCTTTTTTAAAAATACATTATACAACTATAACATATCACACTGAATACATATTTATAGGGAAACAACCGCCATTGAATCTCATTTTATTCCAGTGCAAAATGGAGCATGCTCAGTTGCAAGGTGGGGAAGCACCCCAGGTGATGACACTAAATGGGCAGCAATTACAGGTACTACATATGAACAATGCCCCTCACATGCTACAGGGACCCAATGGGCAGCAGATTATTGTGCATGCCATACCCTCCGCTGCACCTGCTGTACAGGTATTGTTCAGTTTTGATTATTTGTATATATAGCATTCTGTTACAGAACTAAGGCAATTTATTTTTAACCAAATTAAAAAAAAAGGTGAATACCTATTTTAATGTATAAGTATCAATTGTTTTGTGTATAAAAATGAATCAAAGTTGTTTATTATAAGTCTAATAATAATATAATAACTAACTTTAATACATTAACATAATACATTTTGTTAAAATTTGCATGTTACAAGTCAACAAAATGGATGAAACCAATGTAATGTAAACATCTAATGTATAATACTTAATCTGGTACTGCATTTTGTGCCTGCCCTCCTCTATGTTGACTTATAAAAGTTACAGACATCTTGCTTAACTCTTCTAATTGTAAATGCCCTTGTGCTATCCTATCTTTAAACTTAGAATGCATGACATAACAAACATGTATAGTGGGTGCCTATATCATTTATATTCCAATTTGGTACTGATTTTGGCAATCAATGTTTATATTACAGTGGGGTAAACACAAACACCCTCTATGTCCTATTAGTAGCTACAACTAGGTGATCAAAAGTTGAAACAACCCAGGTCTGTCTTCTGGCCTGCAAAAGAACTTCTCTTTTCCAGTCACGAAAACCTCAAATACTGTCAATAAGCATTATGCAAATTTTGGCTCTTTGGATATGCTGCTAGATATTCATCTTTCACTTACTGCTAGCCATTTTTAACCAACTTCAAAAAAGGAGGAGGTTCTATGTTCGACGGGTATATATATTTTATTATGTATGTCTACTGATTTCTCTGTCAATTGTAAACCGATTTTAAAAATTATTTTTTTATTCAAAAGAGAAGTGGATTTAAAACTTAAACTTTTGGTGAAAACAATAATTGATGTTAATTTGGAACTGGTGAAACCATTGATATGGTGAAACACGCCTTTTATGTTGATGATTGTATAAAATTTTGTAACAAGTATGGATGTTATAAGTGTACGAGAAAAAAAAACATTCTTTTTTAATAATTCTTAAAAAGCAATCCTTCACTCAAAGCTAAAAATAAGAACTTTTTAACAAAAAAAAAGAAATAACAGGGTTAAAAAAGATGCATAAAGATGCATACACTTCACTTGCATGACACCAACTTCAAAGTGTAAATTCAGATCAGATTTTTGGCATTCGATAATTATTTTTACCTTTTCAGTGCATCTTTTTGAAGCCGGTTGTTTTTAACTTAATTAAAATGCCATTGTTAATTTGTGCATGCATACCTATAGATCGGAGCACCTCAAATCCAGGTAGTAGTATGAAATGAGTTTGTTATTATTAATATAAACAGTATATCCAAGTAAGTTCTCTTTTTCGACATTATGTCTGGTCAAGGCTAATACAGTGAGGTATCGCTAGATTCGTCTTAACCTGTCATACTTACACACAGCTGTGATTCCTTGCATCTACACAGATGCTTTGATGTAGGGATTTGTAGGGCTCCATACGCCAAAATGAAATAACGGCGGAACTCTAACAAGATCACTTGTGTGTCTGTCTATCTGTCTGTCACGGCAAATTTCCTCCTAATCTACTGGACTGATTAAGTTGAAATTTGGTTTACATAAGGGTTTCTGTGACCTAAATGAATTTTGAATATGAGGGAATTTTCAGGGGATTTATTTAAAAAGTTTTTAAAACTGCACCATGTGACATATCAAATGTAAGGGCTTGTTATAAGGATCAAAAATTTGTTATTTTATAATTAACTTTATAATGTGTATTATCGACAGGTGGCGACCCCTAACGGCCAGCAACTGCAACAACTTCAAGTTCTGCCAATATCTAGTATTCAAGGTACAAATCATGATACAACAAATATTTTATTACTTTATCTTGCTAGCTTTCCAAAGTATTTTGTGTTATTCTTTGGCACGCTAGAAATTGGGTCTCTCCATATGTTGTTGCTTTAATGTAAAGGTACAGTACAGTGCCCCTAAGATTTACTATTTATGCGGGCGATACCACAAGCCACAGTTAGTTATGTATAAATAAAATTACAGCATAATTGAATAATTTTAATTTTCAAATAATTTGTATAGGTTTTGATTTTTAGACTGGGTAAAAATGTATGTCGGCTTGTTTACCACCACAGGTGCAAGCAACAACATGCAGCCAATGCAGCTGGTACAGACTGCGGACGGACAGACGTTCCTGTATCAGCCGACTGCTGCCGCGACGCAGCCCGCTATGGACCAACACCAGTTGATACACCAGCCAGCAGGTAAAAAAAAATGATTCTCATCAATTAAAATATCAATAAAACACAATTGCTTGACCCTTAAAGGTTTATTGATGTATATTGTCACGGTTCCTTTCCCCAGAAGAGGGCAACCACCGTCATCATGGTGAAGCCTATCGCTGCAACACTGATTGTGTTGTAGAGTATCTGGACTGAGGAGGATTAATATATGTCCCATACGTCGTAAATTACCAGCTTAAACTAATAATCATTAAAATAAAAAACGTAGGACAAAATAATATACTCCTGACGAACTGTACCTAAGAAGTAAGTCTGGATTGGGCAAAGTTGATCTTTTGTTACATCAAAAAATCTTAGAGAAAACCTTAGCAGGGAGCTCATTCCGACAATACATCACGTCAACCACTTACATAATCGACATGCCAACCAGGATTAGCTTCACTATCATTTCTCTTTGGTTTTCCATATATAGTAGTCAAAGTACCACGGTTGAGGATTAATGCCAAGTTATATCTGTGGCGACAACATGGTTTTATAAAAAAAAACGGCCTAGTGCGAGTTGGTCTCACGCACCGAGGGTTCCGTACCTGCCACCATTTACGAAATTTATAAACACAAACAAAAAAAGTGTGCCGCTAAGCAGTCACCTATCCAAGTACTGACCAAGCCCAATGTTGCTTAAATTTGAATATCGTTTTCAACAAACAAATGTGTTACTGTTTCTCTAAATGATAAGCTAGATGCCGCTGTACCGGTTATTTAAAATAGTAATGGCTTGGGCCCATCTCACACTTGGACGGTTATTATTATTTGTTGTTATACTTTAGAGTTCATACTATTTTTCACTGTGACACCCTTAAATTTTAACTTTTTTTTTATTTGTTAGATAATCCCCCATTATAACACATATTCTGTAAAAATTCAGGCTTCTTCCTATGTCGGTCTAAAAGATAGAGCCTTTAGAGACAGACAGCGTAGTCTTAGTAATACCCTCTGGGTACGGAACCCTAATAAAAAGCAAGCGGTTACGCGGGTGCGGTTGCGATTGAGTGGGGGCGAGAAGCGCCTCGGCACTCTTTGATACCTCGTGTATCCTTGCGAGCGCCGACGATCCCAGGGACGGCCCTATTAGGGGAGGTCTTTGAGAATAGTGTCGCTATCCGGATAGCGAGATCGTCATCTGGGGCCGTTAGTACGTGCCGTGGCCGCCTAACGATAGTTTTACGACCGTGCTCGGTCGGTCGGGAGATGAGATAAAATACTCAATATAATCATGAGTGACTTCTCATGCCTGCTTAGTAACATATAGCTTCCGCCTTGTCTACTTAGCCAAGTATTATAGACTCTTAAGTTAGAAGTTCCGTGTTAAGTTAAAATTCTCAGTTGCTACTTAAAGAGTGCCCTGACATTCATATGTTTAATTGATGGAAGATATTGACACATTTGTTGGTTTTGTAGTTATCAACTTGAATGGGAACCTGGTGCAGGTGGCTGGGGTGCAACCGCAGCAGATAGTCAACCAGCCGAACATAGTTATGGTAAGTTGGCACATATACCTACTGTTCAATATACCAAGTAGGTAGATGAAGTCCAGTATGGAATTTATTTATTTGCGCCAAACATGAGCAGCAAAAATTTAGCAAGTCAATTTGCAACCAATAATATTTTTTTTTTCCAGGTATTATCATGCAATCAGTCGAAAGACTATGAGCAGATGGGTTGATAGTTATATGGCGGTCAGAGCTAGATCCCCAATGGGATAAAGACTCTCCAATGCATTACGGACATCACTTTGATTCCAGGATGTGGCGTCTTTTAAACCTTCTCATGGGTTCCGGAGCAATAAGTTGGACTGCTAATTGGTTTGGGTGATTGACTAGTCTTGCTTGATATTTGGTGAAACTGGAACCAATTTCCTCTTTGACTGTACTAATATTTAGGTTTTCATGTAGCTCCGAGACTCTTATAAACCATGGAGAGTTAGAGATTTGTTTCAGGATATAATTTTGAGTCCTTTGGATTATACATATGCTGGAGTCACTAGCTGCTTCCCACAGTTGTAGTCCGTATGTCCATATTGGTTTTAGTACAGTCTTGTAGATAAGAAGCTTGTTATCAAGTGACAGCTTAGAGTTTCTACCAAGCAGCCAGTAGAGGCCTCTATATTTCAAGTTGATTTCATCCCTTTTAGTTTGTAGATGTTTCTTCCAGGTGAGTCATCGATCCAATTGGATTACCAGGTATTTGGCAGACTCACTTTGGGGTAGCTGGTAATTACCCAGGGTGACAGGCGGGCAATTTCCCTTACGTAGGCTAAATGTTATATGAGTTGATTTTAAAGCACTGGCTCTAATACGCCACCTGGTCAACCACTTTTCGATTTCATCCAAATTTTGATGTAACATCGTAGAGGCTTTTATAGGGCAGTTGCTACGTGCAAGTATGGCCGTGTCATCAGCGAAGGTTGCGACAGTAACGTCATCATTCTGTGGAAGGTCGCATGTGTATATTTTGTATAGTATCTTATTCATCTTCTTTTATTTGGAATATTCGTTCTTTAAGATACGACTCTATTATAGGAAAATATGGGCAAGGTAAAAGTGATTTTACCTTAAATAATAAGCCCTTGTGCCAAACCCTATCAAATGCCTGCTGGATATCAAGAAATGCAGACGAGCAATATTCTTTTCTTTCGAATGCAACTTTTATGGTTTTGCAGACTCTATGTATCTCTTCAATTGTACCATGCTGTTGTCTAAAGCCAAACTGATGGTCCGGGATGATTGAGTTTTGGGTTTTGGATGGGTTTTTCAAACAATTTTGAAATTACAGGCAGCAGACTTATTGGTCTATATGATGTAATTTTATTCTCTGGCTGTCCTGGTTTAGGGATCATTATTATATTTTTGGAGTGGCAGGTTTGATTGGCAAATCAAGTTGAAAATCTTGACTCAGTAAATCATCTATGTCAGTGACGTCAGTTTGTGGATCAGCTTCATTGGGCATAAACACTTTGGCTAGATGTTGTCCAAAAGCATCAGCCTTTTATTGCTTAGATCTTGCCCACTCATTGCCTTGTAATCGGAGGGGAGGCTTAGGATTTGTAGGCCTGATCTCACTTTTACAGGCTCTTCATAAAGAGTAGTTAGTTGCACTTGTTGCAGTTAATCTCAGCATCGAGGTGTTATTTGCACTAGTTATATCGGTTTTTAGATTCTTTATGGCCTTTTGAGAGCAGTTTTGTCAGCTTGATGTCTGCTGGTATGCCATATTCTCCGAAGTCTTCTTTTTTCGCGTATTATATTTTTTATTTCTATCGGAACATTATTTTTTCTTGGCATGGGGCTTGGGTTAATCGGGGTGCATTTCCAACAAGCAGCCTGGATGATCTGTGTTAGACACTTTGTAGCTTCATTAATGTCACTCTCAGTTTTAAGAGATATTCTAAGAGTTCACAGAATGCTTCCCAATCTGTATTTCTGCAATACAATGTTGGTTGCTTCTCTTGGCTGATGACTTTGGTACTAATAGTCAGTATTACTGGAATATGATTTGATGAGCCATCGCGACAGTCCCTTTGTTGGTTGCAACCAATAAATAAAAATTCCTGGCCACACACTTAGCAAAGCTAGATACCAGATAACGGATACAAATACTTATACTTTTCTGTAAATACATATACATATTATACATAGACGCAAACAAAAATGTTCATCACATAAATATTTGTCCTATGCGGGGCTTGAACCCACACCCCTCATATCGGGACGTAGTCGCTACTACCCACAGAGCAACCCATGAATGCACTGTATATGTGATTAAAAAAAAAAGTTTCAAATTGTCGATTTACATATTGACAACAAGGAAGCTGGAAGGTATCAGGTATATGGGTATATCTGTGTCAGTCAATTTCTTCTCTTATATAAAATTATTACGTTTCACTTTACAGATGGTGAACAACTCAAACTCCAGCAATTCTGGCGCGGCCGCGTCTGAAGCTAGCTCCTCGGCGGCAGGGTCTGACGAGGAACCACTGCTGTACGTGAACGCGCGACAGTACAAGAGAATCCTGAAGCGCAGGGCAGCTCGAGCCAAGCTCCATGAACAGGGCAAGATACCCAAAGAGAGACCGGTTAGTTGAACATTTTGTAAAAAAATTACAAACATTACAAGTTATAAAAGTTTTTTGTCACACCTTGCTCAAGTATTATTTAACTGTCAAGTTAAATAATTTACACAGCCACCGATACAATTGATATTCACTCCTGTCAGTTTAATTAATTATTAAAAGACTTGTTCCAAAATAGTTAAAAATCAACTTTACCAAGTGAAAAATACTCGTCTCGTAAATTGGACCGCCATGTCAGAGCAATTATCTAGTACCCAATAAGCTACCGTCTAATCTCGTATTTAACTAAAATCAAGACTCTTCTCTATGGAAAGGCCTGTGCCTTTGTAGTGGAAACAAAAGCGGCTGGGCCAACAAAAATGTCAGGATATGTTTTGTAGTTTTGTGATATTGTAGATAAACTGATGTCTAATACAATTAAAAATAAGTAGGGAAAACACTTCTTTATTGTTATTATTGTGATTTTTCAGAAATATCTCCACGAGTCACGGCACAGACACGCCATGAACAGGATAAGAGGAGAAGGCGGCAGGTTCCACTCCGGCAGTCGGAAGTAAGTTCATTTTACCTTTTCATACACATTTTTACTACAAAGGAGGATCACCTAAGCCTAGTAAACAAAAACGATATGCGATGTCATTGAAAAGGTTTTTTATGTACTACTACTTTCTTCTTGTAATTACGTTTCTATTGCAACACGCAATCAGTAATATCAGGGGTAGTGCAGTCATTGGAGCGAAAAATAGGGTCTTACCTCATGGTTGCCACCCCTTCTCGGTGGTGTAAATTTTTTTTCTTCAAAATAACCTGTTCCTTTTATTTGCATTACAGCTCAATCATTTTACGTGCAAAAGACTTTTAACAGTGCTCATTTTAAAGCTTATTTCAAGCACTACAAAACCCTATTTCATTAGAATGCATAAAATGTATCTGCTCGCCGCTAGATGGCTTTGAATACATCGATAAAATTTCAGACAAAATAAAAAACGGCTTTGATCTTTAATATCTAGCATAATATTGCACTTTATAAAAAACCGATTTGTTCAGTTTTTTACCTGCTACAATTTTGTTCATCATAAAATGTTCGTTAAAATGCATATTTTTGGAGTTATTTGCAAAAAAACAATGAAAAACTTGAAAAATACCGAATTTTCAATTGCCAATAACTTGAAAAGTATTGGGTTTTCTGAAACATTTTTTTCTTAAAATTAGGTCTATCGATATCCGAGGTTCTTTTGAAGAAAAAAATTTACACCACTGAGAAGGGGTGGCAACCACCCCCAGGGTGGGTGCGGGGTTCAGATCCTTTTTACTTTTGAAGTTAAGGGTAAGATGAGCCTAATTCCATTTCATACAAATCGGTTCACAGTAAAAAAATTCGGACCAATAACGCTTCAATGACTGCACTAGGGGGCCGTAAGCTTGTTTTGGTAGTGTGTTGTGACCATATGGTCACAGTATATATTTTTATTCTTGTAATTTAACATAATCAATTTAATGTTTCCTCCAGGGCTATGCAGTTATTAGAGCAGAGCGATGTCCACAAAGCCCTAGAAGAAATGAAACCAGATACTGTCTCCATAAGAATTATACAGGTATCTTCTATTACAATTATTATTAAGATATGCTCTCTGGTTTTATTTAAAAAGTTTCTTTATTACAGCAATTAATGCTATTCGGATATAATTTGTAAATATGTGTGTATGTATTATATATATTTTTTTTATTGTAATATCTTAATACACAAATTACAGGACGACGAGAATGAAGATAAACCAAACCAATGGAGACGGCTAGCACCACACCAACCGCTGCAGTCAGCATAGCAGATAAAAACTGAGTGTGTGGATATTGACTGAATAAAATCACGTTAGTGAAAATGAAGTGGCCACTCTGCATGTTGGCAAACACTTAAAAATTGGCCAGGGAGGACTAAAACAGTGATTGTAGTTATAGTGAAGTGATGGTGATTATGTAAAGTTGACAAATTGGATACGAATGTGTTCTTTCTCATATTTTAAGTAATTATAAATCTGGTAATTCATTGCTATTGTAAAAAAATTATGTTTAAAGGCAATGTATGACGAAAGAATTTTCAAACCAGATAATATTCTTGGAACTTAAGTTCCATAAAAATTCAATTGGCAAAAAACTAAACGGTGAAATTTTCTATCATTTAAAAGAACAATAGTTTAAGAGCGTTTAGACAATTTTGAGCATGTCATGTTTTAACAAAATTATTTTTTTATAGCGAAAAGCAAAAAAAAAATGCCAATTTTTTAGGATGTGTTCTAGTTATCGCCAAGAATAAAAATCAATATTCAAATTAATGATTTATTTATATTAGATATTGCAATATGTAGTTTAATAGTAATCTACTATTATAGACCAAAATTTTGTCTAAGAGCCCTTAAGTTGTATTTTTATTTCAAGATTTGTACCATTCAAATGTTGCATAAAAGTGATAATTGGTTTAAAATCGCTTAAATTGTCTAAAAAACTTTTTTTTAAATGTAAATATTTTAGTTTTAAATTTGTTATTTATTTATTTAAGTACATCACACAAACAAAAGTATGTAAATAGTTTATCTGAAAAGGGAGTAATGATGGTTTTTGTTACTTGTTATAAAATATTCGAATGGTATAACCATAGTAGATATTGGTTACAGAAATATACATAGTTGTGATGAAATTATCTGATGATTACTTGTAAAATGATTAATATTTCCAAAGTCAAAGATATAATGCGGCTGGCTAGTTTGATGGTATTATGATTATGAGCTGTCTATGGACACTTTTGGATCAATAAATGGTTTTCATGATAGCAGTAACAACTCAGTAACACAATTTTCGGACAAAATGTGATATATTCGTGTTACAGGGGGTAGGATTTGAATTATTTATAAAGCTAAGATTCCATAATGCAAGTAACTGCATCTAGCAACACGATTGTTTTAAGAAAATACCAAAAAAATGTGTAAAAGAGGTTTTTGTATAATTAAAAAACAAATCCAGTTACTTGTAAATCAGTCGTTAGTTACATTAGGAAATTGACATTGACAAAAAAAAACTTGTCTAACAAGTCTGGGCAGGTGCCCAACTGTTAGGTAAGTTGAGCTTATGGGGATGTGCCCACTTACCACTTATTCTAAATTCTAACACTACTAAACTGTTTTTGTTTTTATAAAGTCAGTTAAAAGAGTTTTTAACTCCACTAAGTTTTTAAATTACAGTTTAAGTTTGTACGAAAATGTTTTGTTTGCCAAACTGATGAGTTAGTAGAAACCAAAGATGTGTTCAATAAATCTTGGTTAATTATTGAGGAAACGACTTTGTAAATATGTAAATTAAAACAGTAGAACCTTTTTGAATAGGTAGTTCAAAAGAAATAAATATTTGCACTTACATTATTTTGTTTCAATTGCAATAAATAAATTTCATTCAAATATAAAAAGTTTATTAAACTATAAAGTAAACAAATTCGTAAAATTCATTTAAAAAAATTACAGATAGGCGGGTTTTTTGTATCTTTCACCATAAAATTACTTAACTAATATCTGTGTTAAACATAACACTACATGAGTAACAAATATATAATCAAAACTTTACAAGTGGTCAAAATATGAAAATTTATAACAATAAAAATTTGCAAAAAAAAATACAAAATAAAAAAATCTAAATACTGAAATACCAATGATGTGAATGTAGAAACAGTTTTTACCTTTAGCTTTTTTTACCGTTTTATAGTCTTAGATATTGCACTACATAACAAAATTTAACGATTATGCTAGGTACCCTACACTTTGCACAATTTGAACGGATAACAAGTTATAAATTAAAATGCAAAAACAGGTATACCTTCCCCATTTATAGCAGTATATATTTCAAGTGGAAGGCAGATTTTCTATGATACCTACATACGGAAGAATATCCGTTAAAATGTAGTAAGGACATACTACCAAGTCTGTCCCACTCTCGGGTTAGCTACGTTTATCCATCAATTATACTTTAAGCTAGGCCTTGTAATAATTAAAAAAAAAATACTTATATTAAAAATTACTACCAAGGTATTGCTTATGAAAAATGTTGAAACAATTGGAATTTTTTACGTAGTGGAGAAGTGTTAGCGGGAAAGAAGCAAAGAACTGTAATAAACTCAAGACTATCGTCGCAAATTAAATATGTACAAAAGGGCCACTGCATATTAAGCGCTAACCCCCTCCCCCGCCCCATAGGGCACGCATACACAGCGTACAAGCGAACTCAAGGAGTTTCAAAGGAATTTAAAAGGGGAAGTTACAACACCTTTACGACTAAGAAACAGAACTGGCGGTCAGGAATACCGATAAGTATTATACTACATATCTTCAATAGCATTTGTGTAGCAAATTAGGCAGTAATAAATGGAGAAACGATTCTAATTTGGAATACAGCGACTCTCAGTTAACAAATAGAGTAAGTAAACGCCGGATTATTTTACGCCGATATTGTATCAGTAAATCATTTAAATATAGTAGGTATGGTTTTTATTAAGTAGTATTCCAAATTAGCATCTCTTACTCTACCTATATCAATTTGTAGTACTAAAATACTATTGAGGTCTGTCAGTTTGTTCGCGCACGCGCTGAATCTCTGTCTTGATGGCAGATATGATGGGCAGGGCAGGATCGTTGTCCGGGAGACGACCTTCCGCCAAGATGAATCCAGGATTTACAACTGGCAGCGGCTAGAACCGTCAACAACGTATCATCAACTAGCGGTTCCAAAGACAAGACAATAAAATCAAATCAAATCGATATCATTTATTCAATTTAGGCTACAATTATTGAACACCTATGAATGTAACTATACGCTATCGGTTCGCTTATTAAGTGTTTTTCTGAATCAGTAGTTGTAAATCACGTGTTTTTTTTATGTGATAGAGGCATAGGTGTAGGCAGGAACATCTAGGGTGGGTTGGCTACATGTCAATAACATGCTATAATCTCGAAAATAAACTATAAATCTAGTAAGAAGTAGAACGAATGAAGCCACTGGGAAAAGCTTGTATATTATGTAATAATAAATTTGAGTGATGTTGCGTTTATGAAGAGTTTGGGACTTACATGTGGCGATGTGGGCCCCCATGCGCGTGTGGGCGGAGGGCCTCGTTTGTCCGGGGGCTTCGCAAACGAGGTGCGTGGTCGGGCCCCTAAACTTTGCTCCGTTGACACTGTATTTGTGCCCGTTCTGCAAAAAAAAATGAATTTGCAATCGTAACCACTTTGCACGCTAAAACTTTTTGATCATGAAGTAACAATAATAAACTATATTCAATACGATCTTTTTATTATTTCAACCAAGGTTTTTTTGAATGGCGTAGTTTCGAAATCTCCTAAGTTAGCGGAAGAACGCAGCATTAGTATTAACTAATTCTTGGTTGTTATGCAGTGTTATATACCTTTGACTAAAAATTTAAAAAAAAACCGGCCAAGTGCGAGTCGGACACGCGCACGAAGGGTTCCGTACCATTATCTATAAAAACGGCAAAAAAATCACGTTTGTTGTATGGGAGCCCCTTTTCTTCTTTTTTCTGTTTTTTAGTATTTATTGTTACAGCGGCAACAGAAATACATCTGTGAAAATTTCAACTGTCTATCAGGGTTTATGTGTACGGTATACAGTCTGGTAACAGACGGACAGACAGCGAAGTCTTAGTAATAAGGTCCCCTTTGGGTACGGACCCCAAAAAAATACTTAAATAAGCCACTAATCTGCTTAGCACATTAATAATTTTTTTAACATTTCTAGCTTTTTCCATCGTATTTTCAGCCTGCCTTTGCGATTAGTGTAATAATACCTACCTGGGTCCCGCTGACCAGCCTCTGACTGCGTCGCTGCCGCCACTGGGCCCGGGCACACGGACGTTATCGTTACGCGCTTCACTTACTACTGGAATTCTGTCCGTCGCTACAAACAAATAATAGCTTAGTGGTGAATTAAATTATGTAATATTTAAGAGGGATAAAGGCAAAATTAAGTAATTTAAAAAGTTTAAATTAATCTATCTAGGCAAAAAATCGTATAATATAAATTAAATTCATGAGTTACAATTTTCTTTTTTATAAAACAAAATTCGAGTAAAGACCAAGCTAATTAAAAGGCTACGTTTTTTATTTAATAAAGTACCATTTCCAACATCAGTCGATTTGTCCTTGTCGACGGTGTACGTGTGTTGCGAGCCGGGACTCGAACCAGCGCTACCGAACAACGTGAACGCATCGTCCATCAGTTCGTTGAACCGCTGCCGCATGCGCGACTGGCCCTCTTTCTGGTGACGGCTTTCTGGAGTTGTTGGCTTGGATCCTACACAATAAGTTGTACTCTACGTCAGGTGTGGTCGGTCAGTCTTTTAATATTTTCCGTTACAACTTTTTACTCAAGTATTATGTTTAATATGTAGTTACGTGTATTATGTCTTATTCATATCTATTATTATAATAACACACTTGTTTCTTTTTATTTATATTTATATTAAAAATCCTGTTCTACAAAATTTCCTCTAAATTCCAAAGGATATCTGGAAGAAATCGTTAAATAGCGATAAGACCGCCTCAATTGTATCTTCTACTTTTAATTATTTTTTTGTGCAATAAAGAATTAATTACATATCATTATTATTAGAGTGACTATTATTTTTAACTTACCATCTTTGATCCTCTGACAATGTAAATCCCAAACCAAAGGCCCTATGACCCCAGGGTCCTTATCTATGCTCCCTAACCGCACCAGCTGTGATGGCATCTGCCTTCGAGGCACCACATGTTTGGAGCTCCCGCTCTGACTCTTCTGCTTCGGACTGGACACGGGCGAGTCTATATCCAAATGTCGCACCGAAACTGGTTCTAGGATCCGTGATAGCGGTTCCACCAAATTCCCCCTGAAATATATTTTCTTATAGAACTTTTTGACTTCCTCGCAGCCTATTTGGTAGTGAGACCGGCAGCTGTGCAGAGGGTATGGGTTCGATTCTCGCACTGGACAAACATAAATGTGATAAACATATGTGTTTGCCTTGAGTCTTGGTGTATTTATGTATGTATATGTGTATGTATGTATATATATATATATATATATTTGTATCCATTGTCTGGTATCCATAACACAAGCTTTGTTTAATTCGAGTAGAAAAAAATCAATATATTTATACCTTTTTTTAATCCTTAGCTATAAATTACAGCCATTAATAGCAATAAAAAAATTAAAATTCATAGTAAAGTAGGTGAACTTGTATATTAATATTAAAAAGTTCTTACAAGTAAAATTTCTTATTTATTAATCTATTCAATGCCACATTCGTATAAAAATAACAGTATATTGGTACGATAATATTTATAACAATTTTGTAATTTAACTGTAAAACTGATGATGGATGGATGAATTTTCGGAAACGGCTCCAAGGATTTTCATGAAATTTAGTATGCAGGGGGTTTGCAGCTAGGTTTCATCTTTAGAAAACGTCGTTTTATCCGTATTTTCAGGCAATGATAAACTGAAAAACCTACCTGACATCTATTGGCGATATCTACTATATCTACTACTATTCTACTATTTTTACCAGCACAGCAACACTTAAGCTACTTGACAATAGATGGCGTTGTTAAAAAAAATAGCAAAGCTCGTTCTCCAGGTACATATTATTTAAAGTCGCTGCTGCCCTGGGGCCCCAACAAACGTAGGGCTCCCACGGTGTAAGGACTCAGGACTCTTTTTTAATAAACTTCCTATTTATTTAGTGAAGAAGAAATAAAAAATAAGTAACCTGGGGAAAGAATTGATGGAAGGCATGGAGAGATAGGAGGTGGGTGTCTGCGGCGCGGTCGGGTCTCCGCTGTCGGAACTCTCTACCCCAGCTGCTTCTAGTAGGCTGTCCGTTGTACCGACTGGACAAAAAAATATTAGTATTAAAAATCTGGCCAAGTGCGAGCCCGACTAGCGCACCGAGGGATACGAATGCACGAGCCCGGCTTATACTTGGCTGGTTTTTATTATTTGGTCTCATACTAAAGAGCTCAGCTCACTTTAATCGTCTTAAGTTAGTAAAGATGGTAATTTTTAATATACTTTTATTATTAGTGATAAGCTCCGGTGGCACCAGTGCCGTAACTAGCCTTTTGTGCGCCCAGTGCAAGCTTCTATATCTGCGCTCTCGAAAAATGGTTAATGCCAAGGAGGCAAAGCTTGGCTAATTGTAAGCGGTCACCTTTAAACTATGTTTTTTTTATGTGAGCAGTCGGGACTCATTTAAATGCAAGAACAAAAAGTACTTCATATTGCTCACAATATAGTACTTACCTTAAAATGAGCTCCGCCTGCTTATAGTTAAATATTTGGTATGTTTTAGGTGCACTTATTTATTTCTTTTTAGTTCTTGTAGTCGGGTGTTTTTATTTATTTTTATCACCAACCACTTTAGTCGTATGTGTCAGCTGGTGAGCCCATCGCCGCAACACAGTTACAGTGTCTCTGAATTCTTGACTGAGGTGTCTTCATATACCTAAGTGGTAACTAGCAAGTCATGATTAAAATGAAAAAATGACAGGGGGTTAAAATATACACACCTCTTTTCTTCTGCGGCATTCTTAGCGCGTGAGGTTTCTTCTGTCTCCGTCTGACGGTCGCCACCACCTCGGACACGCCCGACGACGTAGTCGATGAACTACTGGAACCATCAGTTATCGGACATGTTTTTTTTTATACTTCGTAACTTAAACCTATATTTTACCTAATTTTCTAAGTTATAAAAATAATTACAGAATAAGTTTAAATAAATTTTTCTTCGTATTTGGGCAACAAAAGTTAAAGAGATATATTAATTATCTTATGTTTTTACATCAAAAAATGACACTCTTACTTAAATGCTCATATTATTGCATGCACACAAAGGTACCTAAGTCCTGCAGTGGGAATCTCACCTGGAAGCACTGGTGGCTCTATAGATCGGCAGCAGGGTGCTACTAGGCCTCGTTCTGCTAGGCGACACCACGCTGATCAACTGTAACAAATGTAATGTCTATTTTAGACTTATCAGCCGGAAGATACACACTGCTGCGGTCTTAAACCACCACTATCTAGTTGCTTCCAGCAGCCTTAACCATCCGGCCATCTCTTAACCACTGCTCGAGACGCTTTTATCCTCATCGGTAATTGGTTCGACAAGCGATGTCGTCTGTCCATGGTCACATAAAAAATATATTCTTTTCAAAACTATAGTTTGACATAGACTTTGACAGATATATTTTGACATAGTATTTAGTATCAAATAAGTAAATAAGTCAATGTATATACCTTTCCATCCTTCTCCTCGTGTACTTGCCGCAGCTGGTTCCTCTCAGCTTCCCTCATCAGCTCGCTTCGGTACACGCGAAGTGACTCTGCAGACTTCTTAGCTTTTCTTCTGCACAGATACATCAAAATTTACTTGCTGTCTTAGAAGAACACATTTTTTACTGTTTTTAATATTTAAAAGTATAAGGGATGCACTAGCTTTTGCCAGCGTCTCCGCCTGCCCTAAATACGGTTATCGGAATAGAAATCTTCGGCAACTCCTTAGTTATATTAAAGAAGTTTAATTCGTTCAAGTGGAATTTGACTATAATTATTCCCGTGGGTACTTTAAACTTTTCAGTGATAAAAAGTCCTATAATCGATCTCCGTTCCAAATTTCATCCAGATCCGGTCAGTAGTTTTGGCGTGATTGAGTAACAAACATGCATTCATACTTTCGCATCTAAAATATTAGTATAGAAAATATATTGTAGGTATATTATCAAGGATTTATTTCCCTGGACGAGGTTGCCGGGTGGTTGCTGGGATACACACCCACGTCATAATGTGACAGACAGCCACTTTTTACCCACCACTTTGTTTCTGTGTGACAGTTAATATTGCATTTGACACATTGTATCTGGACTAACGTGGTTTTATGTGTCCCATAAGTCTAGATTGCAATCTTAAGGATATTTGGTTTCATTAGTCCAAATCAGCAGGCACCAAGTGGTGAAATAGAAGGCCAGGGTTATAATAATGTCTACACCCCTTTGGCAGTTCATGACAACTTATATATATTAAGTAAGTTGAGATTGGTATGTAGTAAGTATTCTTTTAATATTTCCATATTTCTTAATATTATTTACTAATATTTCTTTTAATATTTCCAGATTGGCACAGGGGGCCAGAGGCTCAAGTATACAATTAATATTTTGGACCGCTAAAAGTTTTATCTCGCTATTTACCATTAAAAATCACTGATAGAAATACGCTCTTTATAAGCTTTATATAAAATAAATTTATAAATATACATATACATATATATAGTAAATGGTCGCGTACAGTGTGGTTTTAGAGAAACTTCCTCCCGCGAACGCTTGGGTTGGTGAATGAGCTGTCCCTGTCAAAGTTTTCTCTAAGGACTACAGTATGGGATTCTTCAAGAAAGAAGTTATTAGATTTTTGAAGGGTCGGCAACGCGCGAGTGTTACCCCTGATGTTACAAACGTCCACAGGCTACGGCGACCGCTTACCATCAGGCGGCCCGTGTGCTTGTTTGCCACCTTAGCGGTATTTAAAAAAGCTTTGAGCTTACATGATTTTATTTGTCGCCGTCTGTACCAAAAAGTCTAAAATTAAAATTTTGTGCATAGAATACATATACAGCAATCTTCTAGGTAGTACTCAATAACTGTATATTATTTCTCTGCCCTTTAACATGGCTTTTTTAAATGGACTCCAATAATACTTCACAAAAGTCATTCAAAAAACATCTAATGATCTAAGACTACATCCCTAGGCCATGTTATGCAATGAAAACGATTGGTGAACGTTTTGGATGCTTTAAGGAAGATGAGTCACCTTTGAGCAAAACACAGCAACACTAGAAGCACCAATAACACCAGCACAGCGACTGTCCCGCCCACAGCCAGCGCCCACAACTCGGTGCCGTGCACCCCGCTCGCCGAAGCTTCGCCCTCCAAACCCTCGGCAGCCTTCAGATACGCTGCTGACAGTGAAGATACAATACAGTCCGGGTAACAAGATCCTAAACTCACAAGGGATTCGGGAACTCCTTTAAGGTTGAGTAGTGACTTTGCCTCCCTGAGTGTCTTCTGTCCGTATAATAGCTTGTGTTCTGAAGAATTGTTTAAAATTATGGCGTCAGCTACTTTCTATCATCACACTACTTACTGAATGGTGACCAGGGAGTTGATCCACACACCTTAGATGTGGACCTTCGGCTCTAGATACCGAGGACTCTAGACCAATTTGGTGACTAACTTTTACATAACTATCTATATGAAGAATATTATTTTAAAACGTTGTTTTTAACACGCTCATATAAGTTTAAACTGTACATCCCGTGGTAAAGAAATCTTAGAACTACCTGTCATTTAATTCTCTGTCCTAAAATTTACAAACTGCTCTTCATATTTAAAACTACTTTAGTTCTGTGTGACAGTAGACGAGCATCACCAGAACACTGATTTTGACAATGATAACTGTCATTTTTTCCCACAATTTAACCCTGTCATACCTAATACCCTAATATTAACTGGTTGGTAAGTAAGTTTTACTCTGTCTAGCAATGGTCCTTCCAGATATCTTAAATACCTTTATGGCCATCAGCGGTATTGGTCACTTTTTGGTAGACTTTTTTGATTTGGACCCAACTTTGTTTGTATATAAATAACCTACTCCAATACTCACGCTCCGCCTTGGTAGTGACGATGGCCCCCAACTCGTTAGCCACCTCAGCGTCTCGCACTAGCCGCATGTCCCTGGCTGCGACAGCCGCCGGGACTGCCCGTCCTCCCACTAGTACCACGTACACAATCTGAATGCTACCCGTTTCAGTTGACTGTACACGACAAAAATCAAATAAATAATTTTTTATATCTCCGGCTGGTGGTCGGCTGCTGTGCAGAGGGTGTGGGTTCGATTCCCGCACTAGAAAAACATTTATGTGATAAACATTTGTGTTTGTCTTGAGTCTGGGTGTATTTATGTGTGATATGTATGTATTTACAAAAAAAAGCAATCATATGCATTTGTATCCGTTGTCTGGTATCCATAACACAAGCTTTGCTGACTTTGGGGCCAGACGGCGCCATGTGTTTATCCAAAAATATTTATTTATTTATATTTATATTCACAATATAATATCTCACCTCTGTTATGTTTTGTATATGAACAAGAACTGGTGGCTGTTGGTCCGGTTTTATGATTTCCCTCTTAAATATAAGAGACTCATTCCCAACGTCTACTTCTAAAGGAACATCCAGCAATTCTTTAGGATCTTCTAACTCTTCGCGATCTGGCGCTTCTCTTTTCTTTAAAACAACTGTTGGGGTCACGAGTATCCAGGATTCAACTTCTCTTAGTCTAGTTGGCATTATTGCAGTATAAGCATCTAACTTTACAATGGGAACCATTTCTAATTTTTCTAAATGATTTATGTTTGATGAATTGATAGTGTGTAAATAATTATTATCTACTTTGGCATTTATTGTGCTAGTAATTGGTTCCGGTGCTATTATGGAGCTATTTATGTTATAATATGTTAAAGTACTGGCGCTAGGAGGTAGTTGGTTTAATTTATTGTCCTTGTTTACAACAAAAGAATGAACGTCATGTTTTTTTCTCGAAGTTGGAGCATCTAATGATTTGATGATACCAAGATGTCGTTCTTGTTGTCTGTAATATAAATAGCATGTTTTATTTATGATTTTATTTTAATGCACAATACAAAAAACACGTACGTAACCGAAAATACGATACGATATCTATCTAAATCTATACTAATACTAATGAGGAGGTAAAGTTTCTAAGTTTGTCTGTAGGAAGTAATCTATGGAATTACTAAACCGATTTTGAAAATTGTGTCACAAGCATAAAACTTCATTATTCCTGAGTGACATAGGCTGTATTTGGCATGTATTTATCACAAATTAATATTCTTAATTGCAAATAACAGCATTTGTCAATTTTCCGAGAAAAACGGGCTTATTTGTTGATTTATCGGCGTGCGCTTGCGCTGGCTAAATGGTTTGATATAAGTAAATATAATGTTTAGCAAATATTTTTTTTATTATTTTATATATGTTTGTGGCGCAGACAAAGTTGCGTTGGTAAGTTAGTATTATATAAGTTTTATTGGTACGATTCCTGCTATGGATAAAAGCTAAGTATACCTAATGTAAACATTGTAGGTGCATGTATAAGAGTATTGTATTTAATTGTCATGTATTTGTTTATAAATTATATACCTTAAAAATGCTTTTTGATACAATCTAGCGAGGCGTAACTGCAAGCTGTCGGGAGTCGAACCCTGGATGACGGTGAGAAGCCAGTACCGACGGTCTTCTGGTATTTCTGGTTCAAGACTATCGGGTACACCAGGATCCCCACAATTCAACATGCACTCTCCTGTTGTTTGGTCCGTTACAGCCTATTAGAAATAAAACAAATGGTAGATGGTTTTTAAATGTTTATATTTATTGAACAGGCGAGTGAAGTCGGGGAAGAATCGGCGTGTGCATGTGTCATGTATGTATGTTAGTTCGATAATAACTTGAGTAGGTATCGCTGATCGAACTTCGTTGTAAAATGGATTAGACAAAAATACAATTTCCAAGCTCAAACATGAGCTAAATCGGTTGGGGTTACTGAAATATGAGAGTTTCAGATGGGGTATTTTAATTACGTAATATATCTTTAAATTATTATTTTTCGGACGAAGAATTGGTTACTAGTAATATTTATGTACAGCAGCGCAATATTTATATATTTTCGGAACAAAGTTATATAGTCGGGATAATCTCCAGCCAGAATTGTACCTCGATGGCTAAATTGGCAAGGCACTTACACGTACTGTAAGGGATGCAGGTTTAAGTCCTGGCTTGATCAATTTTTTTTGACTTTTTTGCTACGAAAATAAAAATATTTCTTTATATTAATGATGTACTACTACGAAGGTAGTAGGTATACACTTACCTGTGGTGGATAAGAGTCTAGGTAGACAGTAGCGAGTACGGTGGTGGTGCGGACGAGAGACGTGTCTGGCTGTGTGGGGAGCACCAAAGGGGGGTCGGGTGGCGCCGGGGGACCGTCCCCCGACCCTGTCCAGAAGAAGTCCTCGAGTCGCGGCGTTTCTTCGTGCTGGTCAGGTGATATGAGCAGATACACTGATGAATTAAGATTTTTGATTATTTGTAGATGAATTTGTATATAACATGTTACATTTTAACAATGCACCCTGTGCTATTGTAGACCTCCTTCCGTGACATATACGTATATTACGCCGTGACATAACGCCGAGGGGTTTAAATTTCACTTCACGTCCCAAGTGATGGAGGTTCGAACCCCAAGGTCGGCGTGTACCAATGAGTCTTTTCTTAATTTCTCAAGTACACTGATTTATTTATTCACACCACTGGCTTTTCGGTGAAGGCAAACATCGTGAGGAAACCTGCATACGTCAAGAAAAAAACAGACGTACGTATGTGAAGTCCACAATCCGCACTGGACCCGCGTGTGGGGTAGGCCGTGCCCCAATAGTGGGGACGTATGAAGGCTGGTGAGAAGGGATGTACTGGAATTGCGCATAGTAGGATATTTTTTTATATTCTAGTTGAAAGATCCTACGAGAGTAGGATTTACCGCGGGCTGTGCCTGTACTTAATTGTAGGCATATAAAATAAATAATGTATAACATCTGAAACTCCGACTATAGAACCTTAAAATAGAAAAACTCGCATTTTTAGTAATTTGTTTATCTGTAGGTATTGATGTAGAAGATAGATAGGAAATGCGTTTTACCCGTTCATGTTAAATCTGGCGAGTGGTACGGACTGGTGCAAAGTACGAACACGTAAAAACTGAATCACTTATTGGAAATTAAGTTAAAAGATATAAGCGATTTAAAATCGATTTTAAATATTTTTTTTTAAAATAAGTGCTAATGTGAAATTAGAATTAAGAAAGAAGTTTAATTATGTTCAGCAGTGGACAGGTAGCAGCTACCATGACGATGATTGTGAAAATGCATCTTGAAAACAATAGCTACTGTAATTATTGAGTTTGTTGCTCACTTACTATTAATAATAATTTTCATTTTTAATTAAAAAATTCAGCAAGTTACAAAAAAACCAAATTTCACATTAATTGTATAGAAATTGATAATGTACATATATTTTTTTCAGATTTTTTAAAGCTTCTGAAACCGAGAAGAAGCCTTTCAAAAACTGCCAATTTTCACTGAATTCTGTAATAGGGGCCTTCAGAACCGTCACGTTCGGCAAAAACATATTTTGTCTAATTTATAAGCAATCCATTTTGTAGACTTGCCTAATAGGATAGAAACAAATTTTGTTTACTGGTCGATCGGACTTTTCTAATACTGTACTGATTTTAAATGGTGTCGAATACCGTTATTTTTAAGCGTTTTGAGCGTTTTAGTAGTTTAAAATCATGTTTTTTCTCCTACTTCTACTATCTACTTGTACGTGAAATAAATTTCGATACTAATAGGTAAATAAATGAAACAGTCTTATTAATGCTTTTTTCCTAGTTTCAGCAAATAGTTTGGCATTTCGTGATAACTTCAACTTGGGCATACCTACGTGTCGCGTAAAAGTGCATTATACAATTTATATAGAACACCTTTATATATATATATATATATATATATATATACTTTACAGATGACTATTGTTGTTTTAATGTGGTGTAACAATTAATAATAAGTTTCTAGTAACATTTTTACCAAAAACGTAATTTCCGCTTATCGCTTGTTCTTCGCACCAGGTGTAAGAGTTAACCAAATATTACAAGGAAAGGCCAATAACCATGAGCGGAGTTATTTTCGACAACACGCGATGCGCTCAGCGCTTGCTGTAAAAATGTCAACATGTCGTCCATGAAAACTCCTGCTATACCTATAGTTCTGTGCTTTTTATGTAAAGTAAGAGGGTTGTTGTTTGGTACCTGTGAAGTATTTTAGTTTTTTTATACCACTAAGGTAGCAAATAAGCTAACGGGCCGCCTTAGAGTTATCGGTGACCGCAGCCTTTGGAACCAGGTGCGTCACTCGCGCGTTACCAACCCTTCGAAAATCTAATTACTTGTCTCTTGAAGAACCTGGTAATTGTCTTGGTGAAAACCTTGACAGGGAGCTCATTCTACAACCTAAGTGTCCGCGGCGGGATGAAGTTCCTCTGAAACCGCACTGTACGTGACCATTTAGGTTCTAAGTTGTAAGGGTGAATAAGCTTATATATTATTCAGTTTGTGATAAAATTATTTGCGATTTTCAACGCTTTGTCGTTATTGTTTATTGAAATTAGGTTTTCTAATTTGGCGAAGTTTTTTTATACTTTAAATCCACTCATGAGTGGTTCACATAATTGACTTTTTCAAAAACTAATAATAGGATAAAAAGGAATAATGTAGACAAGTAGAATTCCAAGTTTTTGGAATACAGTTGGTCCCCAAACCGAGATATAACACAACACAACCTGGAATCTTTGTTTGACATTGTTCGCGATGCATACCTACTACAATGTAGCAGATTGCGCAATACCTCATCTTTTATTACTTTGCAAAAAAAAATTCGTCAAAATGACAATTGAAAGCATGACGTTCACACAGACTTGGGATTGTTTTTACCACGTTGTCGTACACTTATTACACACTTAGGGGTATTTATCATTATCCATCGGGTCGGGTAACAATGTTTTATTTTATTAGGTTTTTAGTAAGACTTTTTTCTTTCTCTTAAAATAACGGATATGACCTTAGCTAGCACCTAAATGGTCACGCACTGTGCGGTTTCAGAGATATACTTCTTCCCGCGAACTCTGAGGTTATAAATTGAACACCCTAGAGTAAACTTCGGTACGTTTTCCCTATGGAGTATAGTAAATAATAAATATAAATATTTTTGGACATTACACAATAGTATGAGGGAACTACAGTAAAAGTGCAGTGTGTACGATTGCCCCTGGGACACACGACAAAATTAGATTAAAAACGATAACGCATGATTTACAAACGCATGTTTGTTGTGGCTAAGTTAACAGCAAAGAGTCAAGTAAATATACTAATGAAATAAGTAAACAGAAGGTCTATACTCAGCATTGGGCGCACATAGAATGATAATAATAAAGTGAATGAATCAATTTTGCCCTCATCGTTTTTCGTCATAGGTGTAGGCATCTCCATTAGTTTTCAAATACATATCTATCTATCTATCTTATATCAAACAAGCAATTCTCGTATATATGTATATAATCTGAATCTCGGAAACGGCTCCAGCGATTTTCATGAAATTCAGCGTGCGGGGGGTTTCTGGGTTGATAAATCGATCTAGCTAGGTTTCATTTTTAGAAACGGCGTTTTATCCGTCTTTTCAGACAATGATAAACTGAAAAAAAACTACTATTATTTTAACGAAAGAGCAACACTAAACCTACTTGACAATAGATAGTGTTGTTTAAAAAAACGAGCAGAACTAGGTCCTCCTACCTATCTACCTATCTTATATAGGAACAAACAAGACAGCAGCTGACTAGACACATTCATTATGTACGCGCGTAACCAGGTTTCAAGAGTGACACATAAACGCACAAAAAGGCATATAATAGCGATGTAATGAGGGCGTTTTGTGTGGTGTCCTTTGTGTAGACAGCGGATGTGGCAGTCCGGTACGCAGCGGACCGGCGCGAGGTGACCCCATCGTATTTATCTGATGATAGGTGAGCAATCCGTGTATCAACATCTCCATATATCACCTAGCTTTTAACTCTTAAGTAAGTCTTTCGGTCGAAGCTTTGGGACATAAAGGCCTTCAATTCAATTCAGAAGTACCGTGTGGTGGCGGCCTTAGAAAAACTACCAACGGGTTTCGTAAAAGCCGTCTAAGGGAGAAATAGATACCAGTAACAACATGCATGGTAGTCCGTAACCTTTCTGCAAGATTATAGCAAATACTTACAGTTATTAGAAGACGGTATGGCCTCACCATTCTCATTAGATAGCTCCAACCACTCCGGCAAACCACATAGCACTATCACCAGCCTTATGTAAGATAAGCAATTTATGGACGGTGAGAAAGCCTTCGCGATTTATTCGATAGCTGTATCTGTTGTAAATTTGCACACTAAATAGTTACGTACATAGTTGAGATTTATATGAAACGTCGTGGATCCCTTCTACCAGTTTTATAGACTTAGAAATAACTAGACACGTTCTGTGCTTTGTTCTGTAGTCTCTCAGAAGTGCATGACACAGGGTGATATTTTTCTAAAACTGTTCACGACAGTGGAAGATGTCTTTAACGGAAACGACGTGAGAGCAGCATTAATGGCCAATATATACACTAACCTTCGATTTTCCACTGACACTTAAGTTACTGTAATGCTCAGTAGCCTTTGCAGCAAAGTATTCCTACAAGTAGGTCTTAAAGACCAGACAAAGATCATGTCTAATTTGCATATTGTCGTTGGGAACAATGTTTTCCAAGTTGTTGATAAATATGAAAACCGTATTAGGCGTCTCCAACATTGAGGAAGAGATCCGTTATTTTTGTTGCCAAATATTAAGTCTGTATCCGAAATGAAGAAATACATACTCGTAAGTAGAGGAACTAGAGTAATCAATATAGCTGACAGGGTTAGTAAACTCAAGTGGCAATGGGTAGGCCAGTTAGCTCGTAGAATAAATGAACGATGGAGAAGAAGTGGTAAGTAAGCGCGGCGCAGTGTAAGATGACCAACCAGTAGATGCACTGGGGCCAGTCCAGTCATGAAGAAGACGATGAAAGTAATGTTTTTGATGGTTAGTTGTCCAGTGCTGTACTATTTATTACTGAAACTCGGTTTGGAGTAGGTAAGGTTTTGAAGGCATATTTTACCTGTTTTATTATAAAAGAGATTAGGTACAAATTATTCTCCCAGAGTGCAACCAGTATGAAAAATTGGCGAAATACCGTGCCCTTGAAGCACAGTAAAAGCCACACTGCTACGAACATGTAATCTATAGCTAAAATAATAATAGGTGCAAAAATTAGAAAACTGAGTGGCGCAGTGGTAGAGTGTGCCGCTGCTATGTCAATTCGAGTCCCCGAAAGGGAAAACCGATATCATAACATTTCTGGGAATACCATTGGTGAAACTTAGATGTTACAGGCATACGTGCTTGACATCTCTGATCACCCCTTCTGAGATAAGTGGCATAATGGTATTTATTTATTTTATTTTAACGAAAAAATCTCATAAACTTTCAAACATTTAATATCACACAAATTTAAATTAGTATCTTACTTATTATAATTATGAAATACATAATTGATAGTTTTAATAAATTTATAAAGACTAATTAAGTTTTCAACCAAAGATAACGTAAAAACTATATTGTTAAGTAAATGGTTAAATCAAAGTAAAAGATGGAAAATTTTCATCAAATATATAAAAAAGGGTAACTGACCTTTCTCTTCTGGTGCATAAATTTCTCCGATTACGAGACGAAAACAAAACATCCATAAAAAGCTATTAAATATCATACTCGCTTTGTACATAGCGAATGATTCGTCACAAAAGTACCAAACGACTCATGATTTCATGTCCGAAGTTTACTAATTCGTAATATAAGCATTACAAAATATTAAAATTATGATTTATCACATATCGATGTTCCGCGCTACACTTAAATTGAAAATCACTAACAATGAAATTAGCCCACCTAACAACCAAAACAGTTGGAATACGAGTGTGGTTTGGTATTGTTGTCCCGTTGCTTAGCGACTAAAATTGAATAACCCGCGCAATGTTCATATTATCTTTTTATTAATACAATTGAATTATAATTAACCTTTTTAAAATTATTAAATCATTTAATTTTTTATAAAAAAACAAAGTACAGTTTCTATTTAGACAGTCATAGCACAAATAGCAAGTTTACAAAAACTATAAAAGAGGAACTCAATTGACTATTTTTAAAAAAAAAATATGAAAGAGTTGCCAGATAAAAAATAATCTTCCTACTATAGTCAAGAACGAATAAAACTTTTACAGGGATGCAGACATCATCTAATTTATAGTGAAATGAAAACATTTAATTTTTTTGTTTAGGTAGATATTGAAATTTCATATTACTAAATCCAGGGTGAACTATTGTAGATTTATAAGTATCTTTTTGAATATTTTTTTCTGCTCATATAACACTGACAATAGAGGCAAAAACATGATATGCATAGAGCCTACTAGCGGTGGTGAATACTGCATTCCAGTCGGTTATAATAAAGTTCAGAAAGGAATTTAAAATCAATCCGGACTCGGTATCATTATGTAGCATCTTGTTAAAGTAATACAACTATTTTTAAAAAATACGTTTTATTTATAGTAATTTATGCTAAAAAAAGTTTTTGCTCAGATGGCAGGGTGGTAAGAAAACTGGCTGCATTTCCTTGCTAAATAGAGATGCTGAATTAGCTCGAAAAAAGAGCAGGCTCTTTTGTCACTAGCAACTGCCAGCTCCGGATCTACATTTTTAAAAAAATCTGCGGCCCATATCCATAAGCCTGGGCATAGGGTAAAGCGCGAAGGCAATACCAGACCAGACTCTTTTAAGACGTACTTTGTCCCAGTCACTAACACAATTTTAAATTAAATCTTTATGCAAAGCCTGTACCAGTGGAAAATCCCAAAGTTGGTTCCTCTGGGATATCTATGCTGAGACAGAGAACCATCAACTCTTGCGATTCGAGGGTTATTGAAAACGCTTTTACTTTAGAAATGCAAGTGGAGCAACATTTGTTGTTTTTCTAATGCCAAAACCATGTATTAGATAGGCAAACCGCATTGGTCTCAAGTTGATTGAGCTAGTGCTAATTTTCTACAATCAACTTAAGGCTTGCATCTAAGTAATCTAAGAAACTAGGAAATTTTGGAATTAAAGTCTTTGATTACAGGATAAATGCCTAAACTAAACAACGCTGGTCCTAAATGATCACCTTGTTGGATGCTAACTTCTGACTCTATTATACTATTTCCATAAAATATTTTTGAAGATTCGTTGTAACTTCGGCAAATTTAAGGATAGGTTTCCTGGAGATGAGATAAAAAGTAAAAAGCATTTCTCACATCAATCTTAAGGTTTTTGTGAAAGTTAAGAGTTGAATGTAAAGTGCCCTTGCAGCGTCCTTTGCTTCTATGACCAACTTAATGTGGTTGGAATTTAGTTTCAAAGGTGGAGACTATGTGCTTTCAAACTTATTTTTATGTAACAAGGCAAAAATTGCTGCCTATTGCATTGGGCCTAATGCCGCCTCCTTCAGAGTCTCGCCCCAAAAGCCCAGTGAAGCAGTAATGGCTGCATCAAACAACTGCATAATCAGATCAGAAAAAAAAAATCACGTGAGAGTACATTGAGACCTTGGCCTTCCCATTGAAATATGTGTCTAAAATAGGTCCGTTTAAATTTCTGATTTTGCTATAATGGCTTATGTATGACTCTGAAAGAATAAGTCAGATTGAAAGTTGAACAAGTTCCGAACGATAGAGAAAGCTTGATGCCGTTGGTGTATAACAAAGTGCTAAATTATTTATAAATAATATTAATAACAGGAACAAAATAAGTCACGACTAATTTCAAAGAAAAACGCATCAGAATCAGTATAAATTGATTTTAAATTTTCTTTGCCAATCGGTAGAGGTGCAGAGAGAAAACACCTCTACCGATTGGCAAAGAAAATTCTGAAGTGAGTTTAGGGATATTCATAAAACAAAACAAATCCTTAGCAGCTATAGTTTAAAATATTGCCTAGCCAGTTTTTTAACATATTTATATTTATTTCTTTGATAATTTGTTTTTGTCTCCTCATCTTCATGTTCATTGCTTAAATCTCTAAAGATAAGCGGCCGTGGTTTTATACAGCCCACCCTCAAAGTGTAGATATTACATGTAAACTATTTAGGATAATTTGTTATTGCAACATTGGAATAGTAGAATCTAATTTTAATGCTCTGGCAATACTAAGAAAGAAAAAATATTTATTTCTTTTCTTTTCATTTGGGTGAGTTTGTTCGTCGCTTCCGTCCGTGTGACGGATCCTATGCGACGTGAACGGGTGTGCGAAAGTATGAAGTGAAATCGTACTAAAAGTGTGTGAAATGTTTAGTGATAGTTTTTATTATGCTAAGAATACAAAATGAGTGCGAAAGGATAGCCCTGTTTTCTGTAATCTATCTGAAAACTAAACCATCGTAGTGCACGTAACATTTTCTAAGAACAGTTTCAAAATGGCTGTGTTTTGAAGGACCCTTTGTCCGTTTTTGTGTGCTTGTTCAGCATGATAGTGGGATCATACTATCAGAATTCTGACTTCAAGAGGTGAGATAGATTCTTGATAAGTTTTGGTGATTCCGGATGTGAAAAACGTGTGTGGAAAATTACTGGTTCCCGCCGAAGTGTCCTGTCGTTTTGTTGCTTTCTACGCCAGCGATAGCATAACGTTCACTATCAACGTGTGAGTTTCAATGGTTCTTTTATTTTCTTTTTATATTACTTTGCTATAATTTATTCTATGTGTAAAGATGTTTCGAAGTATATTAGGTTTTGGTTTCACAACATGTCTAATCATAAGACCAGCTGTCAGAATGAAGTAAGTAAACATATGATTCCGTTTATTATTGTTATTTGTCTCTTCAATGTCTTATAAGAATTTGAGGCTGCGTTGTAATTATCTTTACAATAGGAAAGTTGGTTTGGGATGTACTTACAAATGGGGATGCTGAGAAAAAATTGTTCAAATTAACTTTTACTCTGTCTTGATAACTACCATGAGGTAGGGCTGTAGAAAAGGGGGCTCTGAGAAAAGTCCAGTTTTTTTCCCTTTTTAAGGGGCCCTTTAGTTACTTTCAATAGAGTTAATTTTTACGTCTGGGGTTGTTAAATCAATTGTGTCTATGGCAGTGTTAATCAGTTAGCTGGACTTATGTTTTCCGCACTTAGCCTCATGATAGGGCCATTGTACGTAGGTAACCAATACATTCATTGGTTACTCATACCATCCCAGCTCCATGCACCTCTCTCATGGTTTGTGGATTCTAAAGGAGCTTTGTCCATTGGTCACTCACACTTTTGCTGAAGAACCACGTGGGACGGTGTCTCCTTGGCTTCCATAGAGCTCCTGTAATGAAGACTGTAGGTAACGCTGATATTGATAAAGTGTTTGTTTAGCAGCAGTGACCTGTTATTATGCCAACTATGTAGCATATGGCGGTGTAAAGTATTAAATTTTATGGTTGAATAACTAGCCCGAGCTAAGTGTTCAAATACTGCTTACTTTATTAACTTCCTCATTACATTCGTAATGCCCCCTTAAACAGGTATCTAAACCTGACTCAAAATCTATACGCAAATCTTGTAAACATAACCTAACTTTACTTAATGTTAATTTTTTCTGGTAATTTAATCATTAAAATACTTACATGATTACTTTTATTGTCACATTCTTTAACTAGTTTTCTAATCACGACACTGATTAAACCTTAAATCTACAAAATTTCAAATTTACGATGAGAAATATTATACACATTTATGTATATGTTGCATAGACCAACAAAGCGAAAGACGCGCGTCAAGGTCATTTTTGTTTACACAAATTGCAAATAGATTCTGAGTCAGGTTTATCTGCAATATGTTCTAATTAACTTTTACCCTGTCAAGTAATTTATGCCCAGTAAAGTGGATTTTTTAAATTTTTGGAACAAGTACCTATTTGACTAATAATTTTGACTGACAGGAGTGATTAAAAGTGATATCTATGGCTGTGTAAATAATTTAACTTCACAGTTCAATAATTGCTCATAGCCACTAGCCAAGTGTGCAAAACATTAAAAATCGGCTAAGTGTGAGCCAGACTCTCGCACGAAGGGTTCCGTACCATTACGACTAGGTATATTCTGTGAATATTTTAAACATCTACCTGTTGCCGTTATCAATATCGATATAGCAAAATCAAGCAAAAAAATCACGTTTGTTGTATGTAGGGGAGCCCCCTTAAATTTTTAATTTAATTTTAGTATCTGTTGTTATAGCGGCTACAGAAACATCATCATCATACATCTTCTGTGAAAATTTCAACTGTCTAACTATCACGGTTTATATAGCAAGTCATTTTGACAAATTTTACAAGGAACTGAAACTCCCAATTAATAGTTAATTTAAGAATTTGCTTGATCTAATTAGTGATTGATGATGTATATAATCTATCTAATCTATATCTAAGTGTGTATTGCTTATATACCTAGTTTTTATTGATATTTCTGATTTTTAATTTTATCCTATTTTTTTCACTTGTAAAATTGGCTTGCATGGTGTTATTAGCTAAGAATGACAGAGTTTATATTGAGTAAGTGAACTCCCAAACAATTTGTCTGGACCAAGGTTAATGGTGGGAGATAGCACTAGCTTAGACTTTCCCTGTCATACTTATTAATTACTCTAATTGCTTGCCCCGCATGGGGTGTTAGCTATGTAGTAGTGTATGTACCGATAGGGCAATTGGGTGTGTGTTTGTGTTGATTCAAAATCGGAATACTTTTGTGAAGATATTTTACTGGTTCTATTGTGGAGACAATATGATTTTTTACTTGCTAATATTCGTAGCATTGCTATGATTGCTTTTATTTTTTATGCACTATATTACTCTACTCTACTCCAGAGCTGCATGCTCCAAAATCTTACCCTTTTATTTAGGTACTCTAACTGAGAAACTTCCTCCCGTGAATGATAGGTTGTGGAATGAGCTCCCTGCCAAGGTTTTCTCTAAGGACTACAGTATAGGGTTCTTCAAAAAAGAATTCATTAGATTTTTGAAGGGTTGCCAACCCGTGATTCATACCCCAGGGCAAGTAGATATTGAACTAACAATTCTGCATAAAACTTTTTATGCTTGCCACGTAGACAGCGGTGACAGAAGCAGTAGGCTTAGAAACATTTTTTCGTGGCAAAGACACGCAGTAATGTATTCTTCTATGGCCTGCCAAACACACTCACACATATACAAAGAAATGAAAGTATTTTCTGTGAACAGCTTGCATTCATACAGCGATTTTTTTTTTAGATGTCACTACAAAACCGGACAAACATGACCAAAACTCGCTGAAGTTTTACGATAGTACTGGGATATGACAATGGCTGTAATTATTCAACTTATTTAAAAATCAGCACTTTTTCTTCTGTTGACATACAATAAAGCAGAGGTTCAATGAAAGATTTTGTTCTTAAACTTATAAGTTAGTGCACAGGTAATGATAGAAAACACGAATTTTGAAAGAGTTTAGGCAGTGTGTGTGTGTTTTATTATTTACATTAACAAAAATTGAGTTGTTTTAGTGACAAAAAACATACTATGTAGGTACTAGCTCAGATTGAGGGTACTTGGTAGTTATAGTGAATGGCCTTGTATTTCGATTCTGATCTGATCATATGTAACCAACCAATCAATTTAAAACAATAAGTACCTAACTATTTAACTGGCTAATTTCATGCAAACATACAAATAATATGGGATGACAAACCACAATTATCATTTACAATATACACAACAGCAGCAGCAATTTTTTGGTCAGTCGATTTTCTTATTGTTTCTGCCTACCCTGATTAAAACCTCTGTGCACACCACTGCCCAGGCAGACACCAACAGGCAGACTGCAAGCTTGATTGCCAACTTAGTGGTATTAAACAAAAAGTAATTATAGTGTCTTGAAAACCTAATAATTCTTGTTCACCACTTTAACCAGGTTTGAATGCCATATCATCCAACCGAGCATTGATCCATGGATTAACTGTGCAAGAGCCAGATCCATTAAGATTTTACAGTTGGGAAATCAGATCAGTGCCTGGGACTTGTGAACCAGTACATTTAGTTACTTTTGTGATAGTAACATAGCTTTTGTGTGTAGTTTAATCCTCATTGGGTTCCATAGTCAAACAAGGAACACTTGTTGTTTTGCCATGACTGCTACATGACTACTACTAAGATACTACTACAAACACAGTGCTAATATTCAGAAGTTGAATTACAAAAATTTGTAATGAAGATGTAAGACAATAATTTGTTATATCTGGGGTAAATTTGCAAGAAAAAAGCGACTTGCCATATACCTTGTTACGATTTCCGCAAATCAGTCATAAAAACAGTATTCTATTAGAATTCTAAGTTATTTGAATAAATAATGCTAGGATGTGTTAACTGTCAGTAAATGCTATTAGATAATTTTTCAGTTTTTTCTTTGTTAAAAAGAAAAAAAACATATGTGAAAGTGGAAGTCAGTCACAAAAATCAGTAATAGTAAGTTGATGTATGTATATAAATATACACTGCTGGCTAAAAGTTTAAGACCACCTTACTAACTAAAAAGAAAAGATGGAAAATGAAATCAAATTTTTTTTTTTTAAATAGTTAGATCAATATTCTAAAGTATTAGACTAATGCACAAATAACGTACATTATGATATAATTCGAAATATTAAATCCTCCCTTGCATTTTATTACTTTTTTCACAGTCTCAGCATACGAGCAAGCAAATTATTTATATAATCTTGTGATATACTATTCCAGCTTTCTTTTAAAGCCTTTCACATGTCTTCTTGTGGAAGGTACAGCGAACATGAACATTTCAGTCAAATTCTTCCCTTAAAAGTTGTTTTTTAACACCATGTTTTTTAATACTCCTTGCTAAATAACTGCTGCATAATTTTGAACTGTGTTTTAGATCATTATGCTATTAGAAAATGAATCCATTTCTAATTAATCATAGTCCAGAAGGAACGGCATTTTGTTGAAGAATTAGTTTATGCTGTTCCTTTTTAATAAATCCATTGATTCCTACCATATCTCCAGTTTCATGGCCCAAAAAGCTACCCCATACCATAATGGAACCACCATCATGCTTAACTGTTTGCACTACACAGTCTAAACATACAATCGTATGAATAGTCACAAGAAATACTTTCCTATTGACAAGTATTTCTACCGGCCCCCTTTATTTCATACAAACTGATGTTTTTCTTTACTTGCATTTCATAATCTGTTTCTCTTCTAAAGTTAATCTTTTTACGATAGTTTTCTTTTTCTTGCAGAGTTTTCTTTTCTAGTTCTCTAATTAGTAGTAGTTTCTAATTAGTTTGGAATGGAGACGAACTATCTTCTTTAGACGAACGAGGTGTTCGCTATTTTGTACAGAGCAACTGGCGCCGCGGTGTATTTGGTTTTACTGGATCGATCGGATTGCCGTATTCGCCGGTCCAGATTGCAATCCATGTTTCGGAACTTGGAATTTTTTCCGCCTGAGATAGTTCTTCAACATTTACAGCATCTTGGTTTTTGGCTCTTTGAATTAGAGTAAATTCGTACAAGATAAAATCGCTAGCCACAATTTTATTTAATACATGGTGTTAATAATTTCGGATTTTTTATGAATTTTGTAATACTTCTACTTATTGGGCTGAATGGCGACTACGTAGACAATATTGCCGTATAGAGGTCATGTTGAAAGTAGAGCCCAGTCGCTCACTCTTGGCATAAAGCACTCTTGTGTCGTGAAATGTCGCCTGAACCGTTACCTATAGGCAAGCGAGTCGAGGATGGCACGAAGATTGAAACGCGTAGGTAACGGAAAGTAACACAATAGACAATTTCATTGTGTTGCAGTCAGTTGCGTTATCATACTGTCGCTCACTTCTGCTAGCAGATTCAATTCAATGTCGAAGGAGGAAAGTTTTTTTTTCAATCGCTTACAAATAGCGCCTCTATTACGGAAAGAGAAGAAAATTAAAAAAAAACTAAGGAATGTTTGCCGGTGCGTGTTCTTGCATTTTATTTTTTAATGTTTTCGGTCAACCAAAACTAAGTGGCTTTGTACTTGGTAGTCCATAATGAATCTATAGCGTGTCGCAATAATTCATTTGGCAATTGTTCGCGACGATAACTAAACAATTAGCTGATTGCATTCTCGATTGAACTTTTATGTACCTGTTTTTTACCTATTGATAAATTTTTTGTTTTGTTTTAAAAATAAACTACAGCTTAATAGGTGTATAAGGCTCAAAGACCGAAAACGCACATTAAGCGAAAAAACAGCTCACAACGCGTTGTGCGCAAAATTTGTGTTATGGATCTTATAAAATGCTTACGACGTGTGGCAATCACAGAAAGACCACAAAGCGAAATTCGAGCGTTTTCGGTATTTGAGCGTAACATATTTTTTACCTTGGGGCTTGCGGATTTTATCTCAGTGTTAATGTTCCAACACCAACTGGTTTGCAATTCACCCTGGGTGACAACACTAAGCTATTCAAAAACTCGTGTCGCGGCACCGGTGTTAACACCGCCGACACCGTTCACACTGGACGTCACAAATGTTAAAGTAATGGGAACGTTTGCTTCTATGAAGCGATGGTTGAGTTCGTATATTCCCGGGTAAGTGTAGCTACTCCGTGGTATTTAACACGATGATTTCGAACGCAGCCCTGAGTCTGTGATAAGGCGCATCGCAGAAGGATCCACGTGTGACAGGGAAAACTTTTTTATCTTTTTGGCGGTGTGCATACTAGTAGTAAATTGTCGTGAAAGAAAGTAGACGTATGGCGCGTTCGTTCTGGGATGCAGAATCATTATTTTCATTACTTTTGTCACCTGTCATCCATTCGTTTAGCATTGGTATCAAAAATATCAAAATTTTAGTATCATCTGTGACAAACTGTCATGTGTTCGTTTACGATATTTTTGTCACTTTTGCCACCGAAAAATGAAACTTTAGACCCATGTCTGGAGGTGGGGTTTTTGTGTTAATCTGTCATACTGCCTATACGCATATTCATTGTTAATGGTAGTGTGTGTGTGTGTGTTTTATCGTAGTGTGTGTACGTCAATCGTTCGTTTTGCAAGTTTTGAAACCAAAAATTTTGTTAGTAACGTTTCAAAGCTACACGAACGATAAGTGCCGGTGGTAAAACTGGCGCTATCAAAAGTGTGAAAAGTATCATTCGTGGGAACTCTTAATCCCAGAATGAACGCGCTCGTACTCAATTTATAATTATTTTAATTTCAGGGTCATCACTACAGCCTAACCCAAAGGTTTTTATTGAAATATTATAAGTAATTAGGCTACGCTTTTCGAAACGACAACCGCGCCTCCGTCTGTCGAGACTCTTTGAGGTGTGACCTTAGACTTAGCCCATAGACTTCTAGTCTTTAGTCTATGGACTGCGCAATAGCCTTACAAAATTGACTATTCGTTAGAAAGAGACAAAGCAAACCCGTGGTCTCTTTACTATTTCTATCAACTTCCGCCATTATGTTTATGTTTATAAAAACAAGTTAGAAGAAGAGAAGAGACGCCACAGGTTCGCTTCATCTCTGTCACACATTTGCGACCATGTTATTTTTTCACAGCTGTCTAGGAAATGCGCTTTCCAGTTCTCTTTGTCCATGGACATGCCTTACATGTTCAAATCTAATGAGAATGAAAAGTCGGTGGTGGTCGGTGGGGTTTTAATTTCACTTATGGTGTCATAAAGTTTTTGTATGGGATTTAAAATAAAAAATTACAGAAACCCCACATCGTGTGGGGTATCAAATGAAAGGGTTTGATAAGCCGGTTCTAAAAATATACCACACTATTACCTTTGGGTTACTTTTTTCTTAAAATCCAAAAAGTATTTTCAAAACATACCAAGTTTGGGCCCCTTCAGGTAGAAGACGGCTCAGTGTTTTTCTCTAATAAATACCCTAAATGACCGTTTATATCCTCATTTTTAACTCCCTGAAAGCATTTTGGAAAATATTAAAATTTAATATTTTTTTTTGAATTTATAAATACACTTAAATAACACCAGTAAACAGTACAGTTCCACATAGTCTCATAGAGATCTGAAGTTTAAGGAACCGTCTCATATTGCAATTTTCAAAAATTAAAAAAAAAATACTATACACAAGATGGGTTTCTGAATATTTTTTTTTTAAATCCCATACAAAAAATTGCTTACACCATAAACCCCCCCCCCCCTAAGGGAAATATTTTGAGGAACTGCGGCTCAAAATTATTGTTTTGCCCTAAAGTACCTGTGTGCCAAACGGCTAAACTCTACATCAATTTGCAGTTATCGAGCGAAATTGCCGTTGTACACCTGCCACTATGAGGGTAGGCCGTACCCCAACAGTGGGGACGTATGAAGGCTGGCAAGAATTCTAATGAGACATCGTTCATATTAAAGAACTAGCTCTGCATGTCCCTTTAATTTTAGCATGAAAATATTAAGCATCATTGCTATCCTCTACTTAAACCAGACAAGATTTAAAAATGATTCGTGCTATGCTTTAACGTGTACCTAGACTGACACACAAACATTACTAACTATAAATATAAGTACGTTAGTGACACAGTGTAGTCGCTTAGGTTTACCTGAGAACAGTAACTAAAGCTACTGAAACAGAACACTGAAACTAAGCAACTGTAATAGTATAAAAGAAGCAATTTTTGGAATACTGCTATAGAAGAAAAAAAAACATAAAATTAAATATTTATATTTATGATCAACCTACTAACTACTATTCTAAACTACACGAAAATACCTAATCAAAGGCATAAAATGAAAGAGTTAGAATGCCAGTGAAGCAACAAGAGGAATAATTCCATTCCAATTCTGAATAATACTGTAGCTACACGGATACCCACTGAATAGTCTGGAACAAATAAAAATCCATGAAAAAACAGAATACCGAAGAAGAGTTAGAAGCCTCTTGCAGACCACAAACATCAAAGCAGTCATTCTTCTCCTGCTGGCCTAAGGGTGCTGCTATTGGTCTGCACTATCCCCCCACGTCCTAGTCTGCGAAACTCAACACTACCTCCCTATTTACACCGTCTTGATGGTGGATCGGGCAAAGCAATAGGTACACATGGGAATGCCGCCGTGAGCAGGGTGTTACTTTTAGAATCACTTATTAATGCGGACTGGAAACGCCGCACTCCTTCCTTCGGCTCCAGCTTTCAGCACTTTAGAGAACCCTCTAGTCGACCGTTTTTCCTTGAGTCCTTGCATTGGAACGCTGGCTGGTAAGACACTGGAACGGAACGGTACGTTGTATCGCAGTGTAGTTTTCCGTGACTATATTTATTCTTTTCGAGCATCATACTATGTTACTTGCTCTAAACCAAAAGCTTCCGTTGTCTTCCGGGTGCATAGGACTCTTATTGAGGTACGACAAAGATATGTTTTTTCCTGTCGATCATTTGTGTGCAAGTGCTTTTACAGGATTTTCAGCGGGCCCACGGGGCGGTTTATAAGAGTGATGAAGTGGCCATACTGTACGTACTGCTATTTTACTTATACTGTGACCGTGTCTGCTGTGATATTTTGGCTCGCGCACAAGAACTCGCATAGCGCTAAATGTCGGCCATTGAGTATAGAATCTGCACTCACTCCGGTAAATAAAGAAATAAATCTCTTGTAACGTCCAGGCATTACTGTTGTTTATGCCAGTGTTGCCAGTTGAAATATGTTTAAGTAAAAACTCATTTCACTCAAGGTTTTTAAAAAGTATTTAAAGTAAATCGTATTAAACATTTATTAATCAATTTTGTGGAAACATCATTTGTACATTATAAATGTCATTCTTCAGGTTTCGTTGTTTGAAACTTAAGTATTTATGCGTAATGGTTGAACTGATTTTGATTTTGGCACATAGTCACAAGTTCCAACCCTGACCACTTACAGAATCTGCTCGATTCGTGGCTAATGAATGACGACATTATTTGACTTTAGGAAAAGTGCTATCTAAAACTCACTAATATATTCTAAAAACTATAGAAACTGTTCTAAAAAAATAGGTTATAACCAGTTTTATATTTTATTCAATCGAATTTTGAAAATACGCTTTCTATTGTGAGTAAATCAAAAATATTCAATGGCAGCGGTAATAGACCGCAGGGATGCCCTTAACAGAGGGAGGCAGGGTCGACTCTAGGGAGCGGTGGACCGAGGCAATACCTACTGATGCTGCTTTACGTAGGTATACTGTGACTTTTTTGGTATGTATAACTAACCTATAATTTTAATAAGAAAAAATGACAGGCACATAAATACTTATGTTATTTATGTATAAAAAAATAGTCGAACATGGAACTGATTGCCTCAAATGTGTGATGTAAACACTTACAATTGATTACTTTAATTATGTTTATTGGCCAATTGACGCAGCGTTCGGACTCAAGACTCTAGTACAATTTACCACTACAAACACGTACGAACGTGCTCTTAAACAATTCGACCTCTGTAAAGTCACTACTAAAATAGATCTAATACAAAATGCTACTCTTTAAAGCTACATTTCTTTTGTAGTCTAGTCTGTTTTTAAAACATTGAATGGTAGAAAAAAGAAGCTAAGGCCATAGTCAACCGCGCTGGCCCAGTGTGAATTGGCAGTCGTTGTTTTAACCCCCAAAAGGAGGTTACAAGTCGCTGGATCTGTAAAGTTGGCAGGCCATTTTATTTCCAGGGTAGTGCAACCAATACCAGAATTTGTGGTTTTATTGCAGTTCAATTTTAAAATTTGTAGTTTGCAAAAACTTTTTTTGCCGAGAGGGGCCGCTTTTAGCATAGTTAAATGGTTCTTAATATAGCTTATGGCTGGTAATGAATTTGCCATGAAGCATTTTTTTTTGAAATCTGTCCACAATTAATGGGAGAAATTGGTGAATAAACATAAAAAAAATATACAGTAGAACATATTTAACCTCCCACTTTTTTAAAATGCTTTCTATATAGTGATTAATAAAATATCAAGTGGCGACGCTAGGTAGCAGCTATTCCTATTAGCCTCTTAATCAAGTGGGGTTAGTGTTTGTAGTGAAGACAATAGAGAATTGTAACGAATCCTTACAATGCAAAAACGAAATGTAACAGCCCATAATATGGCTCTATTTAACTTCCTTTTTAGAGAGTATAAAGTACCTTTAGTCAATTTGAACGTCAGGTGTCACCCACGCGGTTTAGGATTAGAAAGTCGATGTAAACAGAGATAAATGACTCTTTTCGGCATAGACAGTCTCCTATTGTTTTCTCTTTCACAATAGGTTTATTTTTGTATTGAATACACGTGGGTCTGCCTGCAAATATTGAATCCATTTTCACTTCCGTGGCGTCACGTACCTATGTAAGAGGATTTAGCACGGAAGTCGTAAATAATACTACTTATAATTAGGGCATGCACCCGGGTAGACCCGGTTCCTAAATAACCCGGGTATACCCGGTTCTGGAGTACATTGGATGGAACCAGTTCCGAATGTAGTGATACCCGGTTCCCCCGGTTCTCTGAAAAGTAGTTATGAAGACTGACTTGCTGATTTATTTTGTTTAAAAAAATGGTTATTTCATTCCTATTAGATCCGCATAGTATTTTTAGGGTTCCGTAGCCAAATGGCAAAAAACGGAACCCTTATAGATTCGTCATGTCTGTCTGTCCGTCCGCCCGTATGCCACTCACACAGCCACTTTTTTCTGAAACTATAAGAACTATACTGTTGAAACTTGGTAAGTAGATGTATTATGTGAACCGCATTATGATTTTCACACAAAAATATAAAAAAAAACTATAAATTTTTGGGGTTCCCCATACTTAGAACTGAAACTCAAAAATATTTTTTTCATCAAACCTATACGTGTGGGGTATCTATGGATAGGTCTTCAAAAATGATATTGAGGTTTCTAATATAATTTTTTTCTAAACTGAATGGTTTGCGCGAGAGACTTTTTTTTTAATACGTCATAAATCGTAAACCGCAATTTACCTTTCATTGAATCAACTCAAATATAAAAATATTTTTGTTTCTGTTTGTAGATTACATAAATGGTGGTAGGTACGGAACCCTCGGTGCGCGAGTCCAACTCGCACTTGGCCGGTTTTTTAAAGCTTTAATTTAACTTACAATGTTTATATGCATGTCAAATGTTGATTGTAAATTTAAAAGAAGTTATCCTCAACCGATTGAAATCAAATTTTCCATACACATTTCGTTTGGATGAGAATAAATGGTTATCTAAGTGAAGTGATTCTAAATCTAATATGGTAAACGGCCCAAGATGGCTGACTTGTTATTTTTTGTGCACTCCCATGATATGGGTATCAAATGAAAGGATTTGCTGAGTAGAATATCATAAATAATATGACTCCACTCTAAATCCAATATGGCGGACTAGTTATTGTTAAGCACCCCCAATAAAAAAAATTACTATTAATTTATATCGAAATATGAACCGTATTTCAAAACAAGCGATGGAACCGGGTATGTTATCAGTTCCTCGTGCATTAGAATATAATAAAAAAAAAAATAGCCAGTATAGGACTTGATCGCTTTCATCAAGGTAGATACTGTAATGTAAAGTGTTCAACTTGTGATATCCACCTATTTTATTTAGAGGCTTAGGCCGCAATGTTCACCGCGCTGGCCTAGTGCATGTGAGCGGACGTTGTCGATCTAGTGGCCACTTGATTGTCAGAGTATGCCATAAGGCCTCTGATTTGGCCAAGGGACTGCTGTCATATGACAACAGCCAGGACCTTTACATGCTCTGCGAAACACGGAGGAGCTCAGACGAAAATATGCTACTAAACGGTCAGTCATCCAGGTGGTGAACACACCTGTCGTTGCTTAATTTCATTATCGAGTTGAGGTGTCTATTTTAATTTGAAAAAGGATTCCGCCTCGTAAATCTGTTTCTAGAAACTTTCCGAAATGTGATGCTGATATGTTGCCATTAATCTAGTTAAGAAGAGCAAATAATGTATTTAATTTTAGGGTGTTTTTTTTTAAATATCATAATAGTTCTAAAAGAAGTTCGTATCTATGATGCAAAATAAGACTCATAATAAAATCCATATTAAGAAAAATATGAGCATAAACCATAAAGCAATAAAAAAGCAACAGAAGTAACTAGCCACTATCCATAAACTTATTTTTTTTATTCATTAAGTCACATTATTTAGTCTTGTTAAATTAACTTTTGTAAAAAGGTATTTTACAAAAGCCAGCAAAACTTTAACTTATGCTAACTCAATGTCACAGAATCAGTCAACAATTTGACGCTACCCTACTTTCGGCTTGTGTGAGAAACTTTCAAGCCGGGAAAGTTGTTATTGGGTTTAAAGTTGGATTTAGTTTAGCAGAAAGGATGACTATATTGTCAATATTGTCGAACGTAACATAGTTTCTGAATATTCTGCATTTTGAAATATGTATGTCTCCTCAATATATCATTCAAAAATACCGCCTACTGGCGTCAACATTGGGCTGAAGTTTGAACTTCAATATTGTCATTTCTCATGTAGCATTTTCAAACTTAGCGAAGCCTAAATCTGTTTCAGCGGTTTGTATCTATGTTCCACAGGCATAAGAGGTTACTTTGAAAACTTCAGAAGTTTTTTTTGACAGAAATCAAACTACTAATTAACCCAAATCTGAAATATATATATAGACAATTGTTGGAAATGATAGGTTGGCATTTGTTTAAAAAGTAAAGATATGGCAAATTGAATGTTTAAATTTTTTCATACTGAAAAAAAAAATTAAGGTTTTTTTATACTTAATATATAAAGCTGAAGAGTTTGTTTGTTTGAACGCGCTAATCTCAGGAGTCCGATTTGAAAAATTCTTTTAGTGTTAGATAGCTCATTTATCAAGAAAATCTATAGGCTATATATCACCACGCTAAGACCAATAGGAGCGGAGCACCAATGAAGTATGTTTCAAAATCGTTTTCTAGAGTTCCGTACCCGAAGGGTAATTAGCGGAACCCTAATACTAAGGCCCCGCTGTCCGTCCATCCGTCCGTCCGTCTGTCACCAAGCTGTATCTCATGAACCGTGATAGTTAGACAGTTGAAATTTTCACAGAAGATGTATTTCTGTTGCAGTTATAGCAACAAAAAATAAAAAACAAAAAAAAATATTTAAGGGGGCTCTCATACAACAAACGTGATTTTTTTGCTCGATTTTGCTCGATAACGGCAACAAGTAGACGCTTAAAATATGCACATAATATTTAGTTATATAGTTACTTTAAATATAAATAATTAAATTAAAATAAAACAAATATTTAAAGGGGGCTCCCATAAACAAACGTGATTTTTTTTGCCACTTTTATAGATAATGGTACGGAACCCTTCGTGCGCGAGTCCGACTCGCACTTGACCAATTTTTTTTTTTAATAGCTTCCGCTGCGTGCGCTGCGTAAACGGTTAGTTTCGCAAAAATCATGTATGACAGAATTGTTTCCCTTTAAAAGTTCTAAAAAATAGTCCGCAACAGCATATATCTTTTAAGGTTGGCTCACTATAACCTTTTTTATGCTAACCAAATTTGTTCTGAAATAAAACATTATTTGCGAAGGTGTTTTTATAAATGATATTAATCCTTATCCAAAAAAATACGTTATTCATCACCAGTATTAAATTTAAAACAAAATTGCCCTTTACATCATTCGATTTCAATGAATATCTTAGGAGATATCGCAGTTTTAAAAAAGCATCGTAGCAAAATAATGATCAAGTACTGCGCGCGCATGTATGATGTGCAAGGCCGGCGGGCAGTCTTTAGGGGAAAGGGCGGTAAGTATTATTTAAAAATATTTTCACCTTCTACGTAAACATCTTTGTTTAGGTTAAAGTTAGCGTTAATCCAAAGTAACTCTTACTGACTGAGTGATCTATCAACGCATAGGTCCAACCACTGGACTGATCGAGCTGAAATTTAGCACACATATAGCTATTATGATGTAGGCTTGCGCTAAGAAAGGATTTTCCTAAACTAATCCCCTAAACGGGGGTTAAAAGTTTGTAAGGAGTACCAAGATCGTGAGGTTAATCCAGAAAGAGAAAGAGAGAGAGAGAACGTCAAGTTTGAGTAGGTTTTTTTCTATAGTTGAGGAGTTGCCGTAAGAATCCTACGCCGATAACCAAATTTAGGGCGGGCGAAGCAGCTAGCAAAAGCTAGTTACTCTTATAATCTTGAAAATAACGTGAAACTTACTTGCGTATACTTAATAAAATCACGTTGGTCATGCCTCGCGGTGTTAAATTTTTAACATCGCCGAAACAAAAAGCTACGTCCTCTTGACTCTTCAAGATCTGTTGGTCCGGACCTTTAGGTAGTAGGTATACATATACCTATATTTAATCAAAATCAAAGCATCTTGACACCTCAGATAGCTAGCTTCTCTGCCGTCATCTTCCATGACCCAAACAATCGTCAGTACTTGATTAAGAAGTAAGTTGTACTCGGCCATTGTTTGTCGCCACTACAGGGGATCTCCTTAAAAAAAGGAGAATTAGGCCATATACCGAAGTGGTCCAGTGCGAATAAGCAGAAGTTGTCGAGCTAACGAGACCACTCGACTGTAAGAATTTTTAAGTCTCCTATGGCCTTATCTTGACTTGCGACTATCAGCTAATAATTTGTTGTTGGACATAGTATTAAAAGTATATGATTATACATTAGGTATAATATATATGATATTGAATGGTAGGTAAGTAGGTATATTCATAATAACAGCTAGTTGACCGTAAAGTCACCTTTTATCAGCTCTATTTGTTTACTTTTATTTTTATTTGCTTACCAGTTTCATCGTATACATGTACATACTACATATACATGTACCTACTTACTTATATTTATATAATGAAGAGAAACGCAATATGAACGACTGGTTCATATTGCGTTGCCGTCATATTATAAGATATATGTATATTCATTATTTAAAATAAGTATGTACCGGGTCTGTTGTATTTTCCCTCTTTTTACGTACAATGTTTACGCTAAAATACTTGTATGTAACCTACCTATAATATTATGAAGTATAATATTTACTAGCTTTTGTCCTTGACTCGCCCGCGAAATTCGAGCGGTTTTAAAAGTATCCTACTACCTTCTCCGTCTCTCTATCTGATGAGCCAAAAATCAGGTCAGTGGGATGCGGTGTTACCGCCTTATGAAATTACAAATAGACGGACTTTGTTTTAATTAGTTAGGATTGTCCAATATATTAAAATAAATGCTTTCATAAAAGGCTTAGCTTGTCCACCAAAGTTTGTATGTTTTACTCATTGTACCACATCATACCCAAATGGGTAAAAAAACTACCCGCGCACTACCATACTACTATCATTTAAGTTTTTACCCATTGCACAGACAGACAAATGTATAATACATTTCGTATTAAACGTAACTAAGTCGTACTAAATAAAAGACTGGTAACAGAAACAACACTACGTAACTTACATGAATGTGTTACTTAGTACATCTTCATGGTTTTAATCCCCAGAAAGAAGGTAACCAGTACGTATCCAAGCCAGCAGATCACATAATATCTGACCCCAAATGCCAAATAGATGTAGAATTTGTAGGTAATTTGTAGATAATTCAAAGTGAAAGAATTAATTTTGTAGAGGCCATAGTTTTTCAGGCATCGAGTGATGTGATATCAAGCTAGGAGATCATCATTTTCTTGGAACCTATGGTCCCTACAAAATTAATTAATTCACTACAAAACTTGTCATACGTGTAACCAGTCGCTGTACACACACACTGTCAGTATATATTAATTTCGATGAGACACACACATGATGTAGGAGATAGCCACTTTTTACTAACCACTGCGTGACTGGAGTATCTGATCTGAACTAAGGTGACTTCATATATTATTTTAGGTCCCATAACTCGTAAAATAACCAAAGTAATAATGGTAAATTAAAAGGCTGGTAACATAATTACCTACATACATACCGCCTTTCTTTGTTACTTTAATAAGCAAAATTTGATTTTTCGTCCAAATAGGTATTCATTGAAACCTTGCAAGCGTTTCCAACAGATTTGTATTACCTTGCAGTAATCGGATTTCGGTCGTGGTGGGCTGCCGGATTCCATTGTGAGTGCGGGCTCAAGGCGAGTCAGGTTACCTTCTAGTCTAGATTGTATAGCATGTACCTAACTAACTAACTACCTACTTGTGTTACCTCAGATCAGCCCATCCGTCTTGTAAAGTCATATCTTATTAGAAGCTTATATAAAAGAAAACGGTTTTACCTGTTGTGAGAATGGCTTTTTCATTTCTCCAAATTCTTAAAACATTCAAGTAGTTCATTTGCGGTTTTTAATTTATAGTCAATTTATTTAGTTCTAGTTCGACTCTTGGTTACCTAGTTCAAGTAGTCTTCGAGTTATTATTGACATTAATTGTGATTTAACTTCGCCCTGCATTTAGCAATTTAAAGGTTTAATAACCATTTGGAATTATGTAACCTATTTCAAGGGTGAACGCCGAAGATTGTTTTCATATGAAATCCATTTTACCGTGATCTCCGAATTTCCCTAAATTTTACTTTACAGTTTATTTAAAAAAATAAATGAACTAAAAATTAAGGGCTCGCGGTTTTTGGTTTCACAAGATTCTGATAAGGCAATATTTATTAATATTTCTGCAAAAGTGCCGGAAAATAATTTTTTGCTATTTTTGGCGAAGCATCTGCTCAGATCACAAAATGGTCTAGAGAAAAGTAGTAGATAATCAAAAAATCTACAATTTTGGTTCACAGTACTTTTCGACTTAACCTCAAATTTTACGAGTTATTGGCAAAAAACCGATTTTTCGATTTTTTTCGGTTTTTGCCCCAAAAATATGTTCAATATATTCAAAATTTGGACTGAATGTACACTTTTGAGTGCTTTAACTTTTCTAATTTGCCCAAACTCTGTAAGTTAAATATTTTCTGAGATATTAACGATTTTCGAAAAAACAGTTTTTTTTTTTTCGGTCGAAAAATTTCACGAAAAAATGTTCGATTTTTGACTTCTTTGACGGCTCATTTTTTTCGTCTTGAAGTAAAGTTTTATATAAGTAAAAAAAAATACCTTTACATTATAAAAGTATCTTAAAAATGCGAAAACTAAAAATACCGATTTCCAATATACGCAACTTGTCACCTATCGTTCAAACTCCTTGGAAATCATAAAGTATTGCGTTAAAATACAAAAATAAAATATATCTACTTTAATCAATTGAAAATTTATGATTATTTATAACAAGTAGTCAAAATGTTTAAAAAAATAAGCAAACTTTTAAAATTACTTTTGTATTACTTCTGTTTTGCATCCGATTTATGCTGCGTAACAGATTTCAAATCTTTACATGAAGTTCGTAATTGTTTTCTTAATGATTGAATAAAAATAAATAAATATTCTGTAGTATACTTGTGTAGTTGACACAATTATATCGTATATAAAGTCTAGGTTTTGGAGGTTCGTTAAATAAATTGAGATTTCTGCATTATCAAGCTGCAGCAAAGAAATCCACCTTCAAATTGGAAAAGCTTCCTGCAACTGAAGGAGCTGCTGTACAGCATAGCTACAGAGTATACCATCAACTGCAACTTTGGCTAGGCAATGAGCTTCATATGGATAAAGCAAAGGAATGGGGATGGAAAAATAATCAAGGTATACTGATGCCTAAATTTACAGACTTTGATTTAATTCAAGAAAAATATTAAAAATTATTAGTTGTAATTGCGAAACTGGTTGTGACAATAAAAAGTGCGGCTGTCGAAAGCATGGGCTCAAATGTAAAAATTTGTGCGGTCATTGTCATGGCTCGGAAAATTGCTCTAATAGAGAAAAACAAGTCTATGAAGATGGAAGTGATCTAGAAGATGTCGCCGACGAAGAATTGGAGAATGTTGGTCAAACTGATGAAATTGAAGATGAATATGAAGAAAAAAACGACGAGGTAAAAAGGCTATTCTATTGAATCAGATGACGAAGATGAAACAATGTTAAAAAAAAAACAAATTAAATTAAAATTATTTTGATTTATGATTTATATTTTTTAATAAATAATTTTTCCAATGTTTAAATATCAAATAAAATTAGTAAACATAAATAGTAACCGAAAAACTGTTTATTTACTGCATTTTACTTCTATTAATTGGCATTGCTGGTACTAAAATCATGTAATTAACATAAATTTACAATTAATTAAAGTAGATGTATTTTATTTTTGTAAATACTTACAAATACTTTATGATTTGCAAGGAGTTTGAACGATAGGTGACAAGTTGCGTATATTGGAAATGGAAATCGGTATTTTTAGTTTTTCGCATTTTTAAGATACATACTTTTAAAATGTAAAGGTATTTTTTTTACTTATATAAAACTTTACTTCAAGACGAAAAAATTAGCCGTCAAAGACGTCAAAAATCAAAAATTCTTTCGTGAAAAAAACTGTTTTTTCGAAAATCGTTAATATTTTTTTTTTCCCTGTTTTCGAACCCTTTTTGCCCTCCATTCCGCCTACTCTTATCCTGTAACAAATTTTTTTTTTCCTCTGAGCTGTTATCCCTGGGCTATAAGCATATACAGAGATATTTGCTTTATGACTTCTATTTGTCAAAGCGCGTTAATTCTTTCTTTGTCCAAAGCTGGTGTATCAAAAATGTCATTTTATTTCTTCACTCAAAAAAATCTTTAAAGAATTTCACCACGCGACAGTTAAAAATTAAACTATTTGTGTTTAATTTTGAACAACAAAGAAATTGGCTTGAAAAATAATATTTTTAATAAAATATTGTTTTGCGACCTATTTGGAACAGTGCCAATATGTATAAGTTTCATGAGAATCGGTGTAGCAGTTCTCTGAAAACTTTACGGAACTTTAGTTAACGAGCGGTCAACAGTAAAGAAAACGTATTTGGACTAAAGAAAACGTATTTGGACTAAAGAAAACGTATTTGGACTGTATCAAATAATCTTCAGAACTTTCGTCGTTTTTTATCTGACGATCTTAAATATGCTACCTAGTACCTTATGGTACACAGAGACAAAAGATATTGTTCGAATTAAAAACTGTTTTTTAAAATGCGTTAATACTAAATTTCATTAATTTCATCATTTTTTTTGGACATTACAAAACAATATAATTTTAAGTACATTCTATTAATTTCATAAACAAATACCTTCAATAATATGTTTTATTACTTTTCGAAAATAATAATTTTTACTTCGGATTACAGAATTTTACAAATCCTATAAAACTGTCCTCGAATTTATGAGTAGGGTAATTAATATCAACATATAAAGCTTACTAAAGTTTACAAACAGTTTTATTAATGTGGGCAGATAAAACACTACCTGTCATGCCAGTAAAGACTTATTTACGTTAACAAACAACTTTCTAAGAATTAGTGAAGTTTACTAATAACAAACATCAAGTAATCATGGTTCACGTCCTACATCGCGCTATTGAAGTTTCTTCGGTAGTTCGAATATATATGTCGCCGTAAATTGTAAATAACGTTAGGTTGTAATCTATCTAGTAAGATTGTATACTATGAAACAAAACGAGGCAGAAACTGTTTAAATCTTTTTGGGTGGGTTAGGTTCAGTGTCTCTTGTAATCACATAGATGCGGAGCGAGCGAATTAAGTTTCATATAATCTAAAAATTTATAATATTTTTTGTTCCATAGTATACAATCTTACTAGATAGATTATAATCTAACGATATTTACACTTTACGGTGACATATACAAACCGAATCGCAATTAAAGTGGACCAAGGCGTTCTTCAGGCATAACATATCACCTGGCGGGGAATTCCCTTAAACCACTTATTCACAGGTAGTGACCCTGAGCTGAACAAATTTATCTTCCGCCACAGCCTTCATCTACCAGGTACACGAACTAAGTTACCGTACGCTTCGCGTCACAGGTTCATCAGGACCTATCAGTGTAATTAACGCTTATTGTAAGCGTATTACGTTATTTCATTTCAATAAATTTTACTTGTTTTTAGTAAACAACACTGTTAGTAAATACAATAAGTAAAAGTTATTGGTAACCGTCAGTGTAATTTGCTTGTCCTTGGAATTACTAATATTTTAATGATTATTAGTATTATTTACTTGTGGCTACTAAAGTTTTTTCTCCGTGTATAAGTATTGTTGATTACCAAAAAAATAAAAGAATGAAATAATAATTTTTAAAAATCTGGCTAAAACCATCCTTAAAGGTCCAATCTGGCTAATACCATTTTTTAAAGTCGATCTAGCTGAAACGATTTTTAAGGTCCAATCTGGGTGATATAATCTAGCTGGAATATTTTTTAAGGTCCAATCCCATCAGGCACCTATCGTATTATCAGTTGTAAACAAACTTTGAAACTTTTAACATGGCCCGTAAAGGAAAAGCGTTTTGTGTTGACAAAAAAGTTTGTGTGATACGTGCGATTGAAAAGGGAGAAAAGAAAAGTGACGTTGAAAGACGATTTGATCTGTCAATCTACTGTTGCTTTTCTGGTTTAAATGTTTTTCTTTCTTTACTGCATATAACGATAAAAAATGCTCGGTCCCTTGACTTTCGTTATAAAGAATTTAAACTGTAAATATTTCCAATTGACGATATATATTTTTACTAAAAGAAAGCGCTATTCAATTAAGTTGATGAGCTCCAGGCCTTGTTTTTCAGGCTGTGTTTCGTGTCACCGGCTTTCCACCAAGTAAGACATGGCCGCCGTAATGACTGCTCTTAGCAAATTAAAATTCAATATTTACGACGCTTTCCGCCGAATTATGTGCCTAATTCGATTTTATTGTCGGAAACATTCGAGTTGAATGTAGACGCTGATTGGTTTCTTGATGATTTAATTTGTAGCGATATCAACAGACGTGTTTTTTTTACCATTTTCAAATGACATACTAGAGCTCGTTTACCTATACTTTTTGGACACGGTGTTAGCTACTCAGTGTACCTACTTACCTCAAGTTTTTAGTCAATGCACGCTAGCGAACTGATGTGTATATCTTTTGTAAGGGATAGAAAAAGCAAAAAAAAAAAATTATATGTAGGCCATTGCCAAGGATGCATTTAAAAATTCAAACGTAGGTTACTAGAGTAACTAGACATATTTTATGACATTTGCTGATGCGAGATATGGCAACAGCTATTAACTAGGTGTCTTTTGCGCAACAAAAATCAAAATGATGTAATTCGTCGAACTCAGCTTAAAAATTAAGCAAGCTAAAGTCGCAACGAGCAGGCCATATCGGCCGTTGGAATAATAACTGATAAGGGAATAAAGAATCTCCACTGGTGATCACGAATTGTAGATGGCCAGATGGACAGGCTATCCATTTATCAATTGTGGAGTACCAGAGAGGCTCACTTTGAACAGTGGACAGCTTTTGGCTGAGATGATGACAAAAACGCTGCGGAAGCCTTAAAGCGCGGAATTGTTATTCTTATTTATATAGCTGTTTGTATTTCGTTGTTATTGAAACTTAAAATCATCAATTTTATTTCGCAGTTAAAAATACTTTACATAATCATTTTGCATTTCCTTAGTATAGAAACTTTACATCATTATTTTTATTTCGTAGTTATAAAAACTTTACATCATCATTTTTATTTCGTAGTTATAGAAACTTTACATCATCATTTTTATTTCGTAGTTATAGAATTTTTAAATCATTTTTATTTCGTGGTCATAGAAAAATTAAATCATCATTTTTGTTTCAGGGAATGCATGTCATGTACCCGGAGCGGCCGGGGCAATATCGCAGCAGTCAGCCCGAGAACAGCCAGCCCGTGTATCAGCCGGTGCAGTCGCCGGCCCGGCAACCAGCCAAGAAACGCCGCTTACTAAGCCCCACTCAGCGACAGCCTGCTCTTAACCACAATCAACAACACTCGATACAAGACCCCGCCGGCTACAAGGTCAGTTGCTTGATTAAACAATCTTTTATATAGAAATTACTGCCAAATTTTCTTTTAATAAGTTTCTTGTCGAATCGCGTAATCGATACCATTCGGTATGGTGCAAAAATATTTTAACAATTTTCAATTTAAGAACATGTATGAAATATGTAGTTTTCATTTTTACACTGTTGTATAATGCGAAAGCACATTACTGTCCAGAAAATTGTTGTATTATTAGAATGTCCTTACTCTGTTCTTTGTACTTTTCATAGCATTTATGAGTAAAATTATGTAATTGGTGATAAATAATGTCCTAATCTGAGGGTTAATTTTCGTTTAAATCCAATCCTCGAAAAAAAAAACTAGTTTCTCTATTCGGTTTCTTTTTCGCCTGCTCAATAATGGTTCTTATCTCGATGCTGTGCTAGGTATAGGAGTTATTTTGGAGTCAGTTCAGTGTATCAAAATTTTGTTTTATAAATTAGAAAATGCTTGTTCACTATTACCATAACAACTGCATATTAAACTATTATTTGATATGGATAGAATAGTTTTTTCAACAACATTTAAATTATTTCTGCATGGTTTCGGCATCTATTAACCTCCCACCGTACTGTTAAATACTTTTTGTAATCGTTTATGATGTAGCAAGTGGGGATTCTTAGGGACACACTAAGATTGGTCTGTTAGCAACTACCACACGAGGAACTTATCTCTGTATAAAAGATTAAATTAAACATCCTAGAAAACCTAAATATAATAGGTAAAACTATGATTAAAGGATTTTTGCAAAAAAAAATTACGTTATATTGGATCCGTCAAGGTAATGGCATAACCAAGCGAGTTAAGTTTGCAAGAATTTGATTAATTTTGTTACAGTCCTGAGTACACTTGTCTTTTTGACGTGACAAAAATATTTGTTATAGTTCAAACCTTAATTAAGTGGATTTGCTAATATTATAATAATTTGCATATTAAAACAATCAAAACAAATTCTGACACTCTATTTTTTGGCTTAAAATCAAATTGTTTGAAAAACTAAGAGCGATATTCTCTTCATTCTTATTTCATAAAATATATATCATTATAAACAAGTGAATTTGCTAATTTCATAGTTCTAAATAAATATTTGAATTTTATACGAACAAAAAATTGAGAAAATCTAGCTAGCTATCCTATCCTATGCTATGCTAGCCTATCTTACCTGGAACTATGTCTCTTTGTATGCTTCGATAGCGTAATATGTCTTGTACACTGGTCGAAACAGTACGCTTTTGCTTGGGTATGCCCATAGCCTTAATATGAATATGATAATGATGAATTCTGCATCCTCGAAAACCCATTAGAATTCGTTTCATCGAAATCAAAGAAATAAAAACAAATAAAATCTGCCATGAAATTCGGTCAAAGCTTTGGTTTTAGTAAGTTTTTATTATAAGAAAATTTCTTATTTATTAATTTTTTATTTTCACTAGCCACAGTTTATAAAATTGTATGTAAATAAATGTAGTGTAAATGTGAAAAGTAGTATTTGAATTTGAATAGTGTTTGTATAAACATAATAGCGTACATCTCCAAAATACTTATATGTATACATATATACACTCAAGGTCCCATTATCCAATCCAAAACACTTCGCCATGAGAAATTAATTAAGTACGTCTCACGACATTCGTCGCTAAAAGTAATTGTTTTAGTAGTATATTAGTTTTAATATCTACTAGATCTTGCATATGGCTTCACTGTTATGGATTTTATAGACCGATGTACTAGCTGTGCCTCGCTCTTTTGCCACGAATAATATAATATAAAAACTGAAATAACTGAAGTAGTATTATCAAAATTTCTTTTTTACCTTTTTAGTTCATGGTTTACCAACCAAGTAAATGAAAATAGCGACCAAGTGCGTGGTTGTCAAAAAGTTAGGGTTCCGTACTATAAGAATTATTGTTTCTTTTCTTTAAGTTGGCAAAAGAATTTGACCAAAAACGTGTAACGTAAATTAATGAAATTAATAAAACTTATGCAAACTGTACAATGTGATACCGTAATTGTGAGGGTTTCAAAGCATATTTTATTTTTAATTTTTATTTTCGAAACTACTGAGCCTACAATTTGAAAAACAACCATACAGTATAGATTACGGGAAAACCTAAAAGAAATGTATGGTCGTAAACAATAAGTGAATAATTTATATGTAGTGTATATTTCGCATGTCTAAAATCTACGAAAAAGGCATGATTCCTTATTATTATTGACTAAGAATTGTATCAAATTTGTTTCATAAGATAAAGTATTGCGAGTAGGTAACGAACCATTAGCTTACAAGTCCTACTCGCACTTGACCGGATTTTATATGCTCATTAATATGAAAAAGTGTAGGCTTTATAAGTATTATAATGTACAATAGTTAGTAGGTGCAGAAATCACTTTTGACACACAAATTAACTAATTTTGTTTCTTTATAGAATATCATAGAGAATAAATATTTCATGTGATTTTGCGATTAGTTTTTTCTCAGTTAATCCCTTGAAACACTGGCCTAGGCCTATTGTAATGAATATTTATCAAACCCTTAATTTACATAAAACACTCGCTAATTTTATTGTAAATTTAAAATTGCGTTTTCTAGCCGTGCAAAATATTTCAGTTTAAACAATATTCGTATATATATTTCTGCTCTAATAGTGTGTATAGGTCTATGGGAACATGCACCATCTCGCTCTCTGGCCTCGACACTGCATAAACCACGCCCTAAACACATTTTATTCTAGGGTATGCCATAGTCCAAATACTTATTAAGAAACCTACCCGTGTAGGTTTACTTTTGTTCAGTTCTATTATCATTATCATTCATATATCTGGATGTATATTAATAATTTGTGTCAAATGTATATTAAATTTGTGTCTATGTATGTATGTATATGTGTGTCTAAATGTATGTATTTATATACTAGCTTTGGTCAGCGGCTCTGCCCGTGGTAAATTTGGTTATCGGCATTGGATTTCAGCGGCAACTTCGTTCAAGTGAAATTCGATGTAGTTATTCCTCCGGAATCGTGCCATATTTAATGCACGATACAAAGAAACAATTTAAATGCCATATTATTTTATAATTTATTCAAGAGGTGTCGACTGTTTCCAGTGTAACGAAAGAATGTTTTTTATTTAATAAAACAGTTGCATGGCCATCTTGCACAGATTTGCAAAACATTTGCTTTGAAGAAAATCAGAAACATAGATAAAACCCTTGGTTTGAACAACTTGAAGTTTTTTTTAAAAAACTAATAATTTTAAAAAGTTATACATTAAGCTTGGCTTATATATCTTCTCAGCAATTTATGTTGTTTTAAATAACCGATGTTGAAACAAGTGAAGTGTGTCCGTCTATCGATACGCATGCTTGCGTGAAAGCTCTACATTTATATGACCTGACGTTTTTGCACCGTCAAAGCCTGTGGTCAAAGCAGTGCCCTGGAAAATATGACTCGACTTTACTGCACATTGAATAGAACACCCTGGAAACAAGGTTATGTTGAAAGTTAGTTTTGTGCCAATATATTCATGTAGTAAGTCAATCAACTTAGCTAACATTTTTTAAGATATAATGCAAGGTATTGGTTTTTTTTTTCGACGTAAGTGCCAATTTAATATTGCAGTTATTAGGTGAAAAGAAGCTTGAACGTAAGTCCAAATATATGAGAGTTATTTTTTAACATATATCACATCTATACTTGGTCACGCACTAACTTCAGAACGACTGCACCTAATTGGATAATTCTATTTTGTTGTGTTCGTTGTTGTTAGGGCAAGGTTTTTATGAAAGAAAAAAAGTGTCAATTGCGAGTCGGACTCCGCGCGCACTAAAGGCAAACCGATTGTAAAGAAATTTTTATAAGTTGTTGTGCACACGCTGGGAGAGGTTTCGGAATTAGTACAGCCTTTTCAGAATAGATGGCTCGACAGTGGTTTTCAAAAAAGAGAAACAACGTTCGGGGGGTCAGCTAGTATATTATATATGCGAGTGTAATAAAATGACTTAAAACATTACGTCACACTTTCTGTTAAAAGAACATGACTCACAACTTACCCCTTTATTTAAGAACACGGTTAATGGACATATCACCTTTCTTAAAATTTTCCCCTTTTTTCATACCTATAGTAAACAAATCCTTCCAATATAGTAGGTACACATTGAGACTAAGTATTGCGCCCCGAGATGGTCTCGGTCCCGTTAGTTAGCCAACATCTGGGCCAGTTTTGAAAGTATCGCCCGTCGTCTTGCCTCACAATGCAACCGATACTATTGCAGCTCATTGTTTACCTTTTCACCCGGTTTCGCTTGAAATCATTTCTTGCGAAAGAGACTTCTTTTATGGACATTTGAAATTATAGTTGTATATTTTGTAGGCAGTCGTTTCTTGTATTACGTATATGTGTATTTAGTCAAATTTATGTATGTTATTTGTACAACTTTAGTCCAGGCACACTGCGTCAAAAGTAGTGTTGTAGCGATATGCTCACTACCAGTCATATAAAAATAGGTTCCCCATTATCCTACTAATCCTACTAATACTAAGTATTAATGTGAAAGTATGTCTGTATGGATGTTTATTACTTAATTACGCTTCAACCACTTGACGGATCAGGATGAAACTTGGCATACATATATAAAAGGACATAAGCTACTTTTTATCCGAAAAAGAAAATCAAAATTTCCAGCAGGAATAAACAGCTTAAACAAACTATAGCTTGCTACAGCAAACTTCATTAGTATAATTAAGGAGTTCCACGCCCATAACTGAATTTAGGACGGGCGGAGCCGGTGGCATAATCTAGTAGGGAACAACATCGTACCTAAGTATTTTATATGCGCAACAAACAAAGTTTGTTAAAGACTGCTGCTATAGATAGCGACACGTTGATCGTTTTCTATTTATTTATGGTTATTTAAACAGAAAAAGGAAAATGGCATTGTTGCTAACACGAGGAGAAATGTTCTTTTGTCTCATTATAGATATTAATTCCAATTTAAAAATTATCGTTATTTCAAAGTCTCTGTACTTGTTCTCAATAATTGTGTACACAGTTATAGAAAAAAAAATAGAAAAAATTTGACGTTTTCAAGTAGCTTATGTCCTTCTCCGGGACGCAAACTATCTCCATGCCAAATTTACCCGCGGTTCCATCCTCCCTAAATTCGGTTATCGCCGTAGGATTTCAACGGCAACTCCTTAATTATAGAAAAAAAAAAACCGACTCACATTTGACGTTTTTAAGCAGCTTATGTCCTCCGGGACACAACCTATCTCCATGCCAAATTTACCCGCGGTTCCACCCTCCCTAAACTCGGTTATCGCCGTAGGATTTCAACGGCAACTTCTCAATTATAGAAAAAAAACCTACTCACACTTGATGTTTTCAAGTAGCCTATGTCCTTTCCCGGGACACAAACTATCTATATGCCAAATTTCATCCTAATCGGTGCAGCGGTTTAAGCGTGAAAAGATAACAGACAGATTAACTTTTGCATTTATAATATTAGTATGGATTTACTTTGTTTGTTTTTCTATCAAAATGGGATGTAGCCGTCGATCAGTTTTAAAACTAGCTAAATTCTCAAGTTCCAAATATAATATTCAATGGCTGTGCTTTTTCTAGTTTCTAAAAAGGATTCAACTTCATGAAATGCAGAATAGAATTTGAAATCGACAACAAATCACCTACATTGAAATACGGCACGTTGTACGCCAGACGACCGTTGACGGAGCTTACAATATAGAAGGCTATGATTTACGTAAATCGGTCACGTTATTCGTTGGGCGGGCCAACGTGAGATACGGTACTGGACAGCAGGGGAGTGACTACTGAAACTGAAGTGGCAAGGAATATTGCTGTCAGGGATTTCAGAAACAACGTCATAGTGGAAAAGTTAGTACAATCAGGTGAAGGTGAGCGGTGCTTCCCTACATAGAATCAATAATTTCAAAAACCCTGCACTGATTGGACGACTCTATTGATTACCTGGCGATTATGAAACAGTTTTATGTTTTTGTTTGGAATCTGGAGTTTTTTAAGAAAATATGATGTTTTTATGTATTTAGATGATTTTCTTAAAATAATACCTAATTTTTTTTTCGTCATGATTTTATGAAGTTGAGATATAATAACATTAAATAGATTTTTAAAATACAAAAACCAAACGATCCAAAATAGGGTTATCTATACTTCTATACTAATATTATAAAGGGGAAAGGTATGTATGTAAGTATGTTTGTATTGAATAGGCTCCGAAACTACTGGACCGATTTGAAAAATTCTTTTACCATTAGAAGCCGACATTATCCCTAATAAACATAGCCTACTTTTTCCCGGGGGAAAATGCTTCATTCCTACGGGAAAATGGGTAATAGGACAACGGGTAGTAAGAATTCTCCTTCCGTACTTATCTTTTTCACATAACTTCTAAACGGCTTGATAGATTGGGTTGGGTATTTCGATGGTTTCACAGACACTAATTTACTTTGTCATTAAGGAGGAAATATTTGATAGTTTGTTTTTTTTTTCTATAATTGAAGAGCTGCCGTAAGAACCTACGCCGATAACGAAATTTAGCGCGGGCGAAGCCGCCGGCAGAAGTTATTTGACTATAATTAAAAAATAATTTACCAAAAGCCTCTTAAATTAACGACCTATAATCATTAGGTACCTACCTATAAACAAAGGGTATACATGATAATTGCAAAACTGTGCGATAGTTTGTGTGTAGAACAATGGCCACCGAGTAACTTCGCATCGCCTGAGAATTAAATGGTATGATTGTGTTATTCCATAGAAAAATAGCCATTATTGTAGATTTCTTAGTTATTTGTAGGTTAAGTTTCTTAGTATATTTTTATGGGTATAATAGGAAGATACCGGTTTACAGAAGTTAGGTTTAACTGTATAACATTATCTGACACAATGCTAATAAATAGTACTATTGACAGAGTTGCTGACGTTCTTTTTTAACCGGCTTCAGAAAAGGAAAAGGTTCTATGTTTTACGAGTATATTTTTTTTTTCATGTGTGTCCACCGATTTCTCCATCAATTGTGAACCTATTCCAAAAATTCGTTTTTTTTTTTTGAAAGAGTATGCTCCTTAGGTGGTCTTATGTTAATTAAGTGGATTTAAAACTTAAACTTTGAACAAAAAAAATAATTGATGTTAATTTGGAACTGGTGAAACACGCCTTTTACAAATATGAATGTTTTTAGTGTACGAGAAAACAAAGCAATTCGTCACTCAAAAGCAAAAAAAAAAACTTTAAACAAAAAAATAAAACAACTGGCTTCAAAAAGATGCACTCAAAATTTAAAAAAATAATTACTTATTGCCAAAAATCTGATCTGAATTACAGTTTTAAGTTGGTGTCTATGTACCTAACAGTTAATAACACATTTCACATGCTTACATGTCTTTCGATTGAGGACTTTGATGATCTTCTATGGTAAAAGTAATAGTAAACGTAGTACCAAATTGAGACATTATAAATTTTAAAAATATTGATGATAGCAATGTCTATCAGAAGTTGTATGTGAACTACGTTTGTATGGGAATCTGAACATTTAGCCCGCTTAAATCTATATTATATATCATTTTTAAATTTAATTTGTATTATATTACTATATATCAATGTTCAATTTTATAAATAAGTGTTACGAAATAAAAATAATCTAGATGACTAGAATAACATGTTTCAAAAATACCTAGATGTAGGTATGAAGGTTATAATTGCGTCAAACGAAAGCTTACAACGATATTAAAATCTCGTTTTCATCTATTTTTCGTACAGAAAAATTCCTGAATAACAAATTTAATCTCTACGTACGTTATCTTATCTGTTATACGAAATTGTACTCTATTTTTAACGTCATAGAGTATATTCGATATTTGTTACCGTATAACGTAATAGCATTTGTTTATACCTCGACTCGAAGTGGGTACAATCACTGGATAAACTTACCAAATTATCAGTACAGCTAAGTGTGGCGCTACTTTATTTTGATACAGAGGAAAGCTGTCAATGATGGACGTAGTTCCACTTTTCTCCATTTCACACGCAAACTCGCCAGGACGCGCATTGACCAAGCACGAAACACGGCGTTGCCAAGTCGTGCTCGTGCCAAATTTGGCTTGACGATGACCAGCGGGCCCACATTGACAAGGTACACGCAAGACCAGTTTTTGTTGGTAACAAGACCGGAGCTACTCCGAATATCTTGTTTTGGTTGTCAAACGTTGATGGGCAAAACTGGATTCGTAGCAGATTTCAATTGAATTTTTAAGTCTGTTTAAAGAAGTATCGACAAACATACGTACATACGGTAAAACTAACACGTTAATAAAGTTTAACAAGGGTAACGTAAATTTATAGACAATTAAGATTGTCCATAAGTCTGTGCTGTTATTAGTAATTTTTCATCCGATAGCCTTAAAATATTATCAACCACTGAATTTCTTGAGAAAATATTTAAATTTGAAGACGAATCGTGTTCTAACAAAGCAACAAATTAACACATTAACCTTGAATTAAAATACAATAGGACCACATAATATTATTAAATTTCATGCGTCATTCGCATCTTTCAAGACAATGTTTGCGCACGATTATGTTAACTCGTGTAGGTACAAACATACGTATACAGTATATCCTAAGACCTTTCAAAAGTTCTCTAATACATTATTCTATCAACGTGTTTTCTTCTTTGTTTCCTGGCACACTGATAAGTAGCTGTCATTGGCGAAAACTTAATTCGAAAGGTGTTTTTAGGGTTCCATACCTCAAATAAAAAAGAAACAGAACCCTTACACAATGACTTTTTGTCCATCTTTCAAGCAAGGCCTATTTTTTTTAGAAACGGGTCGAGAGTGGAATTTATATATTAAATTTATTAATTAAATTAATAATGAATGTCGACGGTATCTTGAAGGTGTAAATAATTTAATCTTTCGAGTCAACGTAACCGAAAGGTATGGCCATTTAATTTACATTTTTACAAATCGCAACTTATAATGTACTTCCCGCTGACCTAGAATCTCTAATTTCGCAAGAAACAAGGTCTGACAGGTAAAAAGAAAATCCAAAAACTCGTTTTTTTTTTCGCGATAATGAAACTTTGAATTAATTTCTAATTAACAGAAATATAGAAGAATATTTATTTTTCGCTATGAAGTTGTTAGTCAATCTAACTAACCCCTTCATAAGAACAATGCATTTTCACCTTTTTTTTATATCGCCATAAGTGACAAACAAACTTATGGCCCGCACAAAGAGGAATGCTTTCCCTTAACCCTTTTTTAAGAATCCAATACTTGGCAGGGAAAAAAATCCTTGTCAGGGAGCGCAGTTCAGAGCGTACAATCCAATTATGCCAAAACACACACACAGAGGCAAAAAGGATTCGGTTGTTCAATACTTACAAATAAAATTTGTACAGAACCCTCACGGCGCAAGTCACCTCAAACTTGTCCCTTTTGTTTTTAAAAGACGACGTTGCGGAGAAGGTGAAAACTGGATAGCATGAAATTTTGCCTGTTTTTAGCACGATTGATGTAATGTCGCGGATCGTTGCACTAGAGTTTGTTAATTGGTTTGTTGATGAAGAACTCAGGAAGGACAGTGGTATGTACTTTCGGCTGTCCTAGCAGCTGCATAGCGGTTTCCTGCCGGGTTCTGTCTCATTGAATTATAAAGCCAAGGTTACTTCCGTCAATAACCTGCTTTGAGGCGTTACATATTTTTTTATTAGTAGTTATTTATTTACTTCGTTTTAACATTGAGCAGGTATTTAAATATACCTAAATACATTACACAGTATAGAATTTGGAAGTGGTCCCAAAACATTAACATATTGTAGATAGCAGTAACATTCACACAGAAAAAGTTTTCAAACTTTTTTTAAACCGGATCCCGTGTTCGTTCAAAATTTTACCGTTCTATGTCCAATTGTGTTGTTTTTATTGTTAATGGTTGTTCATGTGTGACGTCATTTTTTATACCTTATTTTCTATGAGGTTTTTTTTCTACAGCTTCTATATCCAGTTTATATCAATTATATCCACTTTGAATAAGTAGGTACTATGTACAGTAGCACCGCTACATACTGAACGTGCTACGCCTCTCCCGCATACGAGCTCGAGGTTTTTCATAGAAAGACATACACCACTACCACCCCTGTATATTTGTTACGTCATTGCACTGTGGTGTATGTATTGGGACTATATGAGTTACGACAACAATTAAAGTGTTTTGCGTTTTCTGCTTACAGTTTATTTTCAAAACAACACTCTTGTCTCAGTTCGCCTCGCAACGAGTAAACACGCCTTGACATCGTTTGTAAATCCGCCACGAAGGATCCGTTCGTGTACTCTTGAGCATTCTGTTATTTGTGCAATGATCATTTCGTGATGCGACTGTGATGGCCGAATTGGCACCGGCCAACCATACAGGTCACTCACCTAAGCCTCCCCCTTCCGCCCTCTTCTTCGTCCTGCAGGTATTACGTAATCGCAGCGTTGTTGCCACACTGACTCAACATTGCCAAAGTCGCCTCCTCACTCCTCGCCGATCATTGCCGCCTAGTATCATTATCACAAAAACATTATCTATCTATCTCATTCCTGACGCTATTATCAACTTGTTTTCCTACAAGTTGCTAGCTCATGAATTACATTAAGGCTAAGGTACATAAGTAGCTACATTAATATATATACATATATTATACGCATCAATGTTACGATATATTTTCTATAATAATCTTAAACTGACCACTAGAGAATACGATCCCGGGATCCCGGCCGTTTTCAGGCCCCAAAAATCCCGGGACTGTACTTGGCTCATTTCGAGATTTTCGAGATTGTAACAAACGACAATAACAACCCTTAGATGTTTCGTCCGATGCCAACCAGCGTAGAACCTGAGCGAGCGTTTTCAGCTGCTGCTTATGTTGGCAATAAACAAAGAAGCAGGCTTGGAAGTCAAACACTGGATGCTTTGTTATTTCTGCGATTGTATTTTCGAAATTCTAAATAGTTTTTTGTGTTGTTGTTTTTGTCTTTTTGATTTTTTGCAAAAATAATAGTTTTTTTGTTTTGTCTATTTTCTTTACTTAATATGTATAATATGTACATTGTGATTTGTCTTGTGTGTGCAACGATATATAAAATATTTTTTAAGAAATTACTCAATTTTTTTTCTAATTTAAGTCCAATCAGAAACCACATAGTCTAATCCCGGGTAAGTCCCGGGATCCCGGGATTACGCATAAAAAATCCCGTAATCCCGGGATAGATAAACATGCTCGGGATTGTATTCTCTACTGACCAGACATATGACACCACCGCCAAATTGATAACAAAACTCGAGACAGGTGGTGGTGGTGTTGTGGTAAAGTTGGCATCGTCCACATAAGGAGGGAGGGAAGGAGGTGCACTCCTACATGTGGATGGTGTACTTCTGCACGTGAGTGCTACTTAATTGTTTTTAGCGGATTTGCAAGGTAATAATATTTTATCATAATAATGAATTTCCGCAATTTAACGCCTGATTCTACCAATGACCACACATATTTATATTACATTTGGCCTCCGGCTCCGCCCGTCCTGCATTCGGTTATCGGCGTGAAATTTCTACGTCAAATCCTTAATTTTACTAATGAAGTTTGCTACAGCTGCAGTTTTGTTCGTATTAGCTCGGGTATAATTATTCCCTCGGGAACATTTGAATCTTTCAGGATAACAACTGTCTCCATAGCAAATTTCATATCAATCAGTTCATCGGTTTAATCGTGAAAATGTAAAAGACAAACAGACACAGGATTAAGATATATTATTAGTTATTAAATATATATATATAGCAAGCTTTATTCGGCTTTATTTTCTTTCAGTTATATAATTTTGTATTATTGTCAATAAGAGTGTTCCATTTCATTTTGTCTAGCGTTTATTTTTGTTTGCTGTATGTAGCGTAATATATATTATCATCTTTACCGCCTTGCTATATTATAGCTAGCTGACCTTGGAGTTTATTGAGAACAGTCTCGAGTAGGTACTTGCATAAATTTCCTCTCGAATTCCAGAGTCTGGTGTATTCGAGACCGTTTCTCAATAAGCTTCCTGGCGACCGTTGTTTCGCAATAGTCATCCTTATATAATAGCTGTTCCCAGCAATTTCAGTAGCGTTTATTTGCTGCCCCGTTCCAGGGCCACAGTGTCCTTTCTGAGACAATTGTGTTCAAATAAACGAACCCCTTAGCTTAATTATATAAGTATAAATCAGAGGTTCTCAGACTTATTTTCTCATAGACCAATTTCAAAATTTAGCTGGTTCCTGTAGACCCCATGCAGCTACATTTCTACCATATTCCTAAAACTCGACGAAAAATGTGAAGATTAGATCTAAGTGTGGAAATTTGCTTTCGGCTGAGTTCCAAGCACGAATTAATTGTGAGAATTGATTAATTGTTAATTAATTAATTGATTGTGCTGTGAGTGGTTATCAAAAAAGTAACTACGAACTAAGCTCACAAATCCTATTTCCGTAATTGGTATCTCTTATGGTTTGCTCACTCAGCGTAAGCCTTTTAAGAAAGCTTCGTTTATCTGACTTGATTCCCCTTTAAAGTCCCTGCCTATATCCTATGACCTGGCCAAAAGAAATAGCTATGAATTTAACAAAAACAAAACATGGAAATCGGATAAGTGGTTCCCGTGAAAAGAACATAAAAGGGACAGACAGACAGGGAGACGTTGAGCTTTATAATATGTTTGTATAGATAGTACCTATAGCTTTACTTTGCAAGAAAAATTTAATGTGTTTATTTTGATCGTAATTTTTTTGCGAAACCAGTCAAGTTCGTCATAAGAATACCGATTACTCCATGTCACAAACTTTCACAATGTGATACGCAATATTTTTTTATATTGTGTCTCCGGGTCGCAATGTCACTTTCGCGATCGGTGCGGTAGGTAGGTATACTATGAATTTGTTCTTGAAGTAGTGAACATACTGTAGGTAGGTATACAATGAGTTTGTTCTTGAAGTAGCGAACAGTGAAGGTTGCATGCAACGGCGGTTGTTTTTTAAGACTGGTCGGCATCGACCTGACTCCGTTTCCATCGATGTCAATCGATACATTCTCGGCAAGCTTAATCTGTGTCGACTTGTACCGTTTAGTTGTGTACCTACTCGATTGAAATACTTGCAGTAGTTTTTTTTTTTTTTTGTTCGTACGCTCTATTTCTTATTACTTTTCTTATTTTTTTTTAACAAAATTCTAACCTACAAAACTATGGAATCGGGGAACGGGGGACACTGGGTAATTCTGTATTTTATTTAATAAATAACTTTAATTTACAGCGGAGGCTTTAAATAACTATGAACGAACCGATATTGCGTGCTATGGCCCGGTTTGGCCCGGTCGTTAGGCTAATCACGTGCCTTAATGCCCCAACTATTCCACGGCCAACCGTCAGATAGCCTACCTAAATGGCATTAGTGCTTATTATACTCTCGTCAGTTTTTAAACTTGCCTCTCACTAAAATATATAGCTGTCTGTACGATAATAGGAAATATATTTAACTAGCTACTCCCCGCGGCTTTGCTCTTGCAAAATTTTGTTCATCGCCGTAGATTAACCGGGGAAAATGTATCCTATATATTTCTCCGTTCCTGTACATACTCCTGTGTCGAGAATAAGGTAGGGTCACCTTGTTGCTCTTCATCATCCGCAGAAAGCCCGTGGAAACTCACCATCAGGATAAACAGTGTCCTACGTCGTCTTCCGTCCCTTGCAACTATGTCCTAAAAATCAGATTACCCCGATTTTACAATGCCCCGCGATATAACCTACGGAAAATCTATTATCGTGGGAACTCTCCTCTGCTCCATCCCTCACTTCGGTCTGATTTGATCTGTGCCAAAATTGCCAATTATTTGCTGCCTCGCAAAGTTAAAGAATAACAAACAGACTTTCGCATTTATGTAAGTGTTTGGATTTTTCGTCAGCCGCTGCGATTTCTATTTCACGTCATTGTAATGGTAAGTAGAGTAGAGTATTGTTTGGTGATGGTTGATTTGATTACTATATATTTTTATTTACTGTCTATTAAAAAAAAACATATATACGACTTATGTGGCTAAGTGGTAGTGTGTCTTTTTAGTGCTCATACACACAAGCGGCACGTTGCCAACTGAACGGCAGAACTAAACATAAGCGGGACGTTGCCGACACGGCGGAGGCGGAACTCAGCTGTACGCGCCGGCTGGCGACTAGGGCATGCGGTGCCGGTACCTTTCCTAGAACCATTACAAAGCCTTATTGTCATTCTCTAATAGTAAAATTTCTAGATATTTCAAAATAGATTTATCTTATGAACAAGTATTAAGCATTAAGAACTTACAAAGTGGAAACTACATATTTTCCAAGATTACCGAAATAACAAACTTTTTTGCAAATTTTTCGACAATCATTATAGTTTATAAATATAACTTTACAGTTTTAAACCTGAGTTACCAAATGCTTTCTCTCTTTGTTCTTTATTTAAAATCCACTAGTTGCGGTCGCGACTTCGAAACTTAAAATATAAAAAGAGTAATTCTTCTGTTTTACTTCTACTGCGGCGAAAGTGCTCAATGCGTCTAAAGAACTGTACACTTAAATTAAACACATAAATGAACTCTATCGGGAAATTGATTGACGTCTTTTATTTTCTGCGAGTAACAAGCTTAATTTATGTGAAATTAAAAAAAAAAAAATTTCAGTCAAGACTGCAGTAACCTCTCTACTGTCGGCAACGTGCCGCTTGTGTGTAAGAGCCCTTACTAAGTCGACTAGGTTCGATTTGTGGTCTTACAAATTGGTAAATCATTTTAGCACAATATGGTAGAAACTTGACTTAAGTGTGGTTTGTTTCTAAAGTGAAAATATATAGGAGCTATTTACGTTGGATAGGAATCTAGGTATACGACTGCTGAATAGTGGCTGTGATCAATAGTTTGTATGTACAGTGTACACCACAACATTTGATAGTTTTTAAATTCGTATTAAATTAATGATGCAATTATTTAATACCTATTTATTCAACCTCTATTTCAACAAATAAGGTCGTCCTCGTCACGTCACGTGACAATGTTTAATTGTTTTCCTTGCAAATAATACAATTATTGTGTTGACTTATACATAAATAATAATAGAATTATCTAAACAAAAGTAATGTACGGTCATTTGCAATAGTCCATACATAGTGTAAAGGTTAAAATTGCGTGGAGCCATTCTGTGAATCTCGCACTCGCACATTAACATTATTAGAACTGTCAATAATATTAACCTTAAATCGACAAAATAAGGTTTAGTTTTTTTATACTAACCAGTTTATTTAAACCGTTCTTATATCTTTTGGTTTCTTAACCTAACAAATTAATTAGGTGTAAACTGCAGTGTTGTTCTACATACTTATTGTTTATTTCGCATTAAATGTTATCTGCCCGGTGGTGTGATCAATAGGCGCTGCGACTTAAATCGTCGAGCCTATGGTTCAAATTACTTCAAATCACACTATTTCCGTATTGAGTATTTTTGTTAGGAATTACTTTTTTTATGTTTTGACATCTAGTTATCTCTGAATAGGACCAGTTAGTATGAGAACTTTTTGTTTTGTTTGCAAGAATTAAAACACATGCAATCAAATAAAAATGGTTTTTATTATAATTTTATTAATCGTGAATAATGTTTTTGATAAATGTCTCTTTTTTCTATATATAAATTTCCTATGATTATAGCTTAAGTATTCGTTTTCGTAATGAAAAGAAAATTGAAACTTAACCATAAGAATAAAAAAAAATACAAGTCACCATTCATTCGGTAACGCTGCTATATATAAATAGTAAGAAAAATATATATAAATAATTTATTTTTAGGGTTCCCTACCCAAAGGGTAATTAGCGGAACCCTATTACGAATACTAAATTTTCACAGAAGATATATTTCTGTTGCCGCTATAACAACAAATACTAAAAAACAGAATAAAATAAATATTTAAGGGGGCTCCCATACAACAAACGTGATTTTTTTGCTCGATTTTGCTCGATATAGATAACGGCAACAGATAGACGCCTCAAAATATTAAGTTATATAGAAACTTCAAAAATAAATAATTAAATTATAATAAAACAAAAATTTAAGGGGGGCTCCAATACAAAAAAACGTGATTTTTTTGCCATTTTTATAGATAATGGTAAGGAACCCTTCGTGCGCAAGTCCGACTCGCCTATTAAATATAAGCTCCATTATTTTCAATTACAGCAAGCAAGCGCCGCCGCATAGATACGACTATATTAGAACAGATCTGTTCCTCTAATATTGTCCCAAATTTCTACACAGTGAGCCCTTATGACTCTGTAGTTCTTTCATTTAGCATGTCCCATCTTTGCACCATCAAACCCCATAGGTTTTCTATGGACCAGCCGCAGTCATCCACCCCCACATATTAAGTGATATCCGTCCAGATTCCATATTTGGGACAGCATTTTGTTCTGCATGACGGGTTCCATTTCTGCGCCACAAATAAAGCCTCCCGTTTTCAGATGATACAAACGACTTCTCATCGGTGAATGGGGTGTGCTCCCGGTCAAAATCTAAATACTCCCTTACAAACAACAATCTATTTTAAAAATAATAAAACGGGATTAAACGCGTCAGTCCAAGGCTGGTGTTACCCAGCCGAAACGTCGGGAAAAAGGTATTTTGCCAAATGACGCGTTTAATCCCGTTTTATTATTTTTAAATTAGTAATGGAACGCGTAAATTTAAAAACTTATAAAACAATCTATTTTGTTTATGGGTATTAGTTAAAAAGGGTTTTTAAGCTGGCTTTCTATGATGCAATCCTTCAATATGCAGAGCTCGACGAACAGTGTGTATTAAACATGTTCCCAAACACAGCAGTCGGTATGAAACCATTGTTCCACCTTAAATCTTCTTTGAGTCGCATCAATTTGCCGCGGACGTCAACTTCGAGGTCGAGCTGATAAATTCCCCTCCTCTTGGTTGCGTGAGATCCAACGCTTTACGGTAATCCACTAAAAGCCAAATAGCCAGATCAAAATAAACATTTTTCAAACTTCTGAATTATATTTTAATTTTTTTTTAAGATTATAATATTTTGATGTAAGAATTATGATATAACATTAACATCAAATAAAATACTTAAGGTAAAACCAGTCTCAATTCAAATTTGAGATATATTGTAACCCATATTATATAGTTCTATAATACGCATCCTCTCTTGAATATTAATATTGTTCTGCATATTATTTTCAGCAAAAAAAATTAATAAAAACAGCAAACAACCTTACCAACACAAGCAGTAACATCCGCAACGACAAAAATAAAATGGCTACCTGTGTAGTGACCGCTTCTAACTTAATAGCTAAATAAAAACACCAAACAACTTTGTCAGCACAAGCACCCCCAGAAATAAATCGGCAACGACAAAAATAATACGTCTACCCACGTAGTGTCCGCTACTAACTTAATAGCTATTAGAAAATTGGTCTAAGCTGTTTAAAGCTGTTCATAATTCGTAAAATGTAATAAAAAAAAAAAAGAAAGACTGAGTACACGTATTAAGATCTGATACGTCTATCAACTAGGCTACAGATACATAATTTTCTTAGTGAAATTATTGTATACAATATTAAATGAAACTAATATTACTCAGGTTCTACAAGACATATTACTTTATTTCTTTAAGTGTGTGAGTGACTATACGCCTTGCCATTTTTTTTTGTTTTGAAATTCTATATGCAGTTTTGAGGCAGTACTATGTGACAGAAAACTTAAGTAAAAACAAATATGACGCGATATGTAACTGAGCGTGCGTGAGTAGTGCAGCAACATCTCAACTCACTGAGATTTTAATTGAAATACATGAAATAAATTATTAGTTTATCATTGTTATCGAATATCTTTGATTGCCTGCATCTTGCAGCATTCAGCTAAGGCTCTGTTCCAAATCACGCCGAGTAATTATCGCACGGTAAAGTTAAAAAATCAACCCGTTCTGGAACGAGTGTTAGATGTTAATTTTTACACTGACAGTAGTGAATTTCAACCTTTTCTATGGCAGTGTAAAGAATTCAACTTGACAGTTGGAAAATTACTCTACCCCGGGCGTCCCAAAACCACTTTTTTAACTTCCTCGTTGTGATTTGGAACGCACCCTTAGATGATAGAAAGAATTATATTATCGTATTTCAAAAGTTTGATTGAACGAAATATAAACTTTATATGCTATTTTAAGAATGATTTGTAATGTTTCCATAATAACACATTATTTAAATAATAACATATATATATATATATACACACCGGCACAATTAGCGGAACAGAAAAAAAAGTGAGACTATGAGATAATAACGCATATATTTGACGAAATCATTCAGATTGTTGGGGGGTGGCATTCTGGATTTAAACCTTCTTTTTAGCAAGTCCCAGACATGCTCTATCGGATTCATATCGGGGGAATTTGCTGGCCACTGCATCACCGGTATACCTACGTGGCTCAGATATGCCTGTACCGATTGTGCACTATGAGCACGAGCATTATCTTGCATTAGAATAAAGTCGTCACCAATAAATGGGGCAAATGGTACAACATGTTCTTCTAAAATGTATCTGATGTATCGATCTGCTGTCATGCTCCCTCCTGTGACTATCACTAACTCCGTGCGAGCTCCCAAACATATCCCTCCCCAAACCATAATCTAGCCGCCACCATAAGCCACTGTGTGTTCAAAATTAGACTGTATGTGGCGTTCTCCTTTGCGTCTCCATATTCGCTGTCTCCCATCGATCGGTTTTAAAAGAACTCTGCACTCATCAGTAAAGAGAACCTGCTGCCATTCGTTCAAATCCTTTTTTTGTGTTCCGCTAATTGTGCCGGTATGTATATAAATATATATAAAAGCGGCCACTTTTATCAAATATGCCAAATTAAAAATAGTCAAATTTTTAAATACGCTTTCTACGAACAGTAAATAAAAAATATCCAATGGTGGGGCTAGTGGACCTGGACCACAGGGATGGCCTTAAGTTGAATCTCGTATTATTATCTATTACCCTCAGTATACTCTGCTGGTACTTAACCCTTGCCATTACACGTGCAAACGCGGAATCCCATTTTAATTTCACGTCTTGCTTTGTGCAATAATATCCTGCTCTCAAATATTTCCGTTTCAGTATTATACCTTTTGTCAGTTGCCAGTCGGTGGCGAGAGGTCGAGCCCGTCGTGTAACAATGAGTTTTTTTTTTTATTTTTTCAAGTACGTTGATTATTCACACCACTGGAGTTTCGTTGAAGGAAAATATTGTGAAGAAACTTGCATACGTCAAAAAAAAGACGTATGTGAAGTCCACGTTCCGCACTGGGCGTGTGTGTAGACTATAGCCCAAATCACCCTCGTAGAGTAGGGCGTGCCCCAACAATGCGGACTTTAGGCTCATAAGGATATATTACGCTTATCTATTACTAATTGACTTAGTATCTTTAGTTAACACTGCTTTAATATCAATTATTTGCAGTAAAAACAAATATAATGGACGCAAGCTATTTTTCTAAACAAAGCAGTTAAGAAACGCACTTATTTCGTCGTTGTACGATAATTGTAATCTTTCTTTAAACGTTAGAGTGTTTAGAAAACAGTATCCGATCATTGTTTCAGGGTTTTGAAGTCACCAATTTACGGTAGAACCTTACCTAAACAACCAAATGTAGCTCAACCAGCTGCATGACAGTATAACGAGTGCGTCAACCCAAGCCGAGGCACCCCCCGCGGGGATCCCCTGAGCGTTGAGCGCTATATAGATAGTCTCGCCCCAAAAAGCCAGGTGAAGCAGTAATGGCTGCAACAGCCAACTGCATAGTCAGTCAGAAAAAAAAAAGAATAAGCTGGGATTCTGTGACGCAACGCGTGTAACATGTTTGCATTGCACCAGCTTCCACCGCGCATAGCATATCGTGAGATAATACATAAACATTCTGCTGTAACGCGTACGTTAATTTGCCTGCTAAATATAAATGCTGGCTCGGTTATTAATAGGGCAGCAACCGTCAAATGCTGTGCAGCGTGAGGTTTTTGGTAATATTCCAGACTTGAGAAATACAAGCGCTGATTGATTGGCTTGAGTCGACTGCTGAATGTACTGCTTTCGGCGACGATATCTGACTTATTAGGTAGTGCAAGGAAACACGGTTAATTATGCCGGTGACGCCGTAAAAAATGCTTATAGCACAAGTTAAATGTGTGTGTTTTGTTGGCATTGTATCCAAGTGTTCCGCGAGTGGGAACCAACACATATGCGAGAAAACCGTTTGTCGCACATTTGTATGCAGTCGGTACTGTCGACCTGTGTTATCTATTGTGTGTATGTGAACCGTACCCGCATGTGTCAATAACTAAACATAAACCTCTTATGTACTTCTGCGCGCCTAGTACCGTCGAGTCAACGCTCGACTTGGTGAAAGTCAGCTTTTGTATTTCACCCGACCTAAATGCAGCGTTTTTATACCCCCCCCCCCCCATCTTTTCAACTGATCTTAAAGTCACGCACGGTTTAACTGTTGAAATGTGATCTCCGAAAAGGTAAGTTTTTATGGAACGAATGACGCTAAGCCCGCATTTGCTATGGAGTGCATACGAAATATGGCTTCGAAGGCAACAGATGTATGTTTATGATATGAATTTTAAGAGACCATGACTGTATTTTTCTTATAATGTAGTGTATACATTTTGTCGACTGCGACATACATCGCTCCTGCCATGCGACACATCTATTCAATCGCCTTTGTAATTATAATGTTCGGACTTGTGCGATGCAGTACCTCCATCTTGAGTTAGTTGAAGAGAATATGCCTTCGAAATGCGTTTTTCTTTGCTTACAATAAATATTCTGTTTCACAAACTACAAAAAAGGTGTACCTAAATAAAAATCACAGTTGAATTAAAAACATTCGGAGCACTATTGCTGTCACTCACGTGAACACTCCGTTCGTCCGTCGTTTGTCACACAGGTTTAACATACAAAAGGTTGGAGCTACAGTACAGTCTTCAAATTTTCACAGTATAAGCAAGCATCTTGTGGATCCAAAGCCATATAAAATCAAAAAATATTTTAAATTTTTTTAAGGGGGGCTCCCCCATTCAGATAAAGGCGGGCGCAAAAAAATAATTAAACTAACCCATCGAGTCGGGTAGCGTTGTTTTGATAAATGAATATATTGGCAAACAAATATGAAAAATATGGGCAAAGGAATGAAAAGGCACTAAATATAGCTATTTTACAAAATTTTGTACCGAAGATGATTTTAAATTTCCCATTGACCTATGAAGTATGAACTTGAAATTTAGTGATATTTATTTTTACTTATATTTTACTAACAAATACCAATATATTATATAAATCAGATTTTTTTTCTTAGAAATTTCCTAATTTTTAGGGTTCTGTACCCAAAGGGTAATTAGCGGAACCCTATTACTAAATCTCCGCTGTCCGTCCGTCCGTCCGTCCGTCTGTCACCAGGCTGCAGCATCTCATGAACCGTGATATCCAGACAGTTGAAATTGTCACAGAAGATGTATTTCTGTTGCGGCTTTAACAACAAATAATAAAAAACAAAAAAAAAAATGTTGAAGGGGGCTCCCATACAACAAAAGTGATTTTTTTGCTCGATTTTTCTCGCACTTGGCCGATTTTTCCTATCAAAATCAACTTGATTTTGCGGTTAAATGGAAGGGACTCACTAACCTACTTTACAAATAATTCTGCCGTTTGGACGCCTGATATTCTACATTTGGTACGGAACCCTAAATGTGCGAACTTCGACACGCACTTGGGGGGGTTTTGTAAGTGTAACATTAGTTAAAATTGTCACGCACAGTGCAGTTTTAGAGGAACTTCCTCCCGCGAACACACACAAGGTCGAGGAATGAGCTCCATGCCAAGGTTTTCTTCAAGGACTACAGTACAAGGTTCTTCAAGAAACAAGTTATTAGATTTTCAAAGGGTCGGCAACGCGCGAGTCATGCCTCTGGTGTTGCCAGCGTACATAGGCTGATGGGAAAATTTCGGACGTTTCAGAAGCCAATTAGATGATTCTGTATGGTAAGGTTCACTACAATTTGTTTATCAATTTGTTTGGGTTTTTATATATAATAACTAATTTATTAAATAAAGTAGCTTCTGCCAGCAGCTTCGCCCGCCCTAAATTTCGATATCGGCGTAGGTTCTTACGGCAACTCCTTAATTATAGAAAAAAAAACAATCGAATCTTTCCTCTATAATGGCATAATACATTTGTATCTGTGAAACCATGGAAATACACATACAAAATTTCAACCCAATCGGTCAAGCTGTTTAGTAGTTGACATACCGACAGCAGCCCCACCTACCGGGTCCAATAGTATTTTTAAATTATCCAGGATACCATCGAAATACCCATATAAAATTTCAACCCAATAGGTTCCGCCGTTTAGAAGCTTATGTGATGTGCGTAGGAATGAAGCATTTTCCCGCGGTTAAAAGTAGCCTACGTCATCAGGGATAATGTCGGCTATGTAAATTTAGTTAATGGTAAAAGAATTTTTCAAATAGGTCCAGTAGCTTCGGAGCCTATTAATACAAACAAACATACAATCAAATCTTTCCTCTTTATAATATTAGTGTAGATAATCTAATACTGAACTAGTAAACTCTTCTAAAATCATGTGCCAATAAACATTTTGTCGAATGTATAACGAATCGTTCTGTGTATCTACACAAACTGATATATATGTAGTTTGTTTGTCTATGTATCTAGTGTTTATGTGCGCATGCGCATTGCAGTGACGCACGAGCTGTCGCGTCGCGGCTGCATTGGCTGAGTACGTTGCTCCCTACGTTGCGTTCTTGTCTATACCATTAACACTAGCTGGAACCAACAGACCAACATAGATAACAATCGACTAGCTTATATTGCTTTATGGACACACTTATATTGTGAGGCATAGATATGCATTATAGCATACATGAATTGTGCTATGCGGGGGACCGGGCGGGGCGACCGCAGGACCAAAATTGTATGGCTATTCTGGTTAATTGCGAGCGGGGATACTTCTCTGCTACGCATTACGTGTGTTATCATTTATTTTTAATACATTTCAATATGCGATTTCAAATTGTGATTTTTTTGTGAACTCGCAGGAGGAGTTTTCAAAGATGGAATTTCTCGAAAGATTTTCATAACTCTCTTTTATCGTTTTGAGTGTTACATAAATGACGGAAAAATTTACTGAAGAAACATATCCGATTCCCCTCCCACTAGACTCTCAAATCATGTGATTAATCTATTTCATTTCTTTTGAATCCTCCTCAATCTCGCCTCACTTCAAGTATCATGGTAAGCGGTCACCGCAGGCTATGGAAGTATTGTCGCTTGCAACACTAGCAGCATCACTCGCGCGTTGCCGTAATAACTTCTTTCGTAAATGGCCCCATGGCATGCTAGAACGACTATACTGTGGTAGTGCTGCGATGGACTTACCTCACCACTTGTCACGCAGGCAGAACAAAACCAACGTGGATGGTGAACTATAAAATAACAGCTTGAAACAGTATTTTATTTACGTTGAGAATATTTAATTCTGATCCCCAAATTATGATGAACTAGACTTTGCCAGCGGCTCCGCCCACCCTAAATTCGGTTATCGGCGAGGAACTCCTTAATTAGGTATACTCATTTGCCAGCGGCTCCGCCCGCCCTTAATTCGGTAATCATCGTCGGTTATAATTAGGTATACTAATGAAGTTTGCTATAGCAAGCTATAGGTGCAGCTATTGTTTGTTTAACTCTGTTTTAGTTATTGCCGCTGGAACTTTTGAAATTTTTTGGATAAAAAATATATGCTATTCCAGGACCTAACCTATATGTAAGCCAAGTTTCATCCCGATCCGTCCAGTGGTTGAAGCGTGATTGAGTAACAAACATCCATACTTACAAACTTTCACATTTATAATATTAGTAGCATAAAAACACTCAATGTATAGATACTTAAAAACATACAACATTTTATTAATTTATCACACTGTTACATATTTTATTCTATCGCATTAAAATTATCGTGTTACCTGCAGAATAGACACTATCTAGAAAGATATATATATATAGAAGACAATATCACATGCTTCGTTGACTGACTGCATTGTACATATACATATCTATACTACTTTATATACACTGTTCAGTCACATGTAATTATATGTGTGTACATACATACTGGATACAATATTGTGGCACGATACTTTCCATGCTAATATGCTTTAGTACACATTAAGTCTAGGAAATTTTGAAAGCTAAAAATAACTTTCCTTAAAAAACATTACTTTTAAACACACATATTTTTAATGTTTGATCTCCTCGACTTGTACTACTAATAGAAAAAGCAGTTGTAAAATATTCCATTACTAGGTTTAGCCCGTGGTTTCAGCCGCAAGAAAAACTATTGCCGTGGGAACTTTTGATCGGTATAATTTATTCTTTGTCTTTGTCTATCCTTGTCCCCGGTGTCACAAATCACGCCAATTAATTGTATGCACTGTTACGACAAGAAAAAGTACACAAAAAATATTCCCGTTGGAAATCTCGATCAGTGCTTGGTTGCAACGCAAAGGATCGACTGCGACTGACCTGAAAAAATTTAAAAGTGTTTGTTAACGCATAGTTAGTCGTACGCAAGTATAGCTGAACACTCGTAATATTGAGATGGGCTGTAAAAAATAACAACCGTACCTGCATGCAGTGTTCACAGTTATTTATATTTTCTTTACCGATACTAAAATCACGTTCCAGTGTTTTCCAACAGGAGTGTCCGGTGTCGCGATAACACCCGTAAATAGGAATTTTCCGTCACCTTATTTTGCATCGAGCGTATCCTGTCTCTTACTACGGTTCTTTGAAAAAAAACTCATTTCTTTGTCCCTTATGAGACGTGCCCCCGTTCGAGTTATAAGTTAAAAATTACATTTGGGACTATAATAATTGCGTCGACAGTAGTTATGCTGAAAGGTAGACTTTTGACCAAGTATCGACAACACAAGTTTTTTAGTTATTATAATTTTAGTTTTGGTGCTAATTTTATAAAATAGAAATAAGGTGACTTTGTTGATTGGATTGATGTAGTGACTGTACATATTTGTGTGGAAAATTCTCGTGTTAATTAAATTGACAAACAAAGCCATACAAGCTACTCAGAAGATTTAACTAGGCCAAGTAAACGATTATATCTAAGTGGCAATAAAACAATCACGTCTCTTCACATACTCTCAATAATACGAGGCTATTTTCTCGACTCTCGGAAACTCGATTTTCGAGATGTGTTCGAGATCGAGACAGTTTATTTCGGTAGTAAACGCTCCGCTCCCATTTTCCGAGGTTGATGGTCGGCTTGAGGTGTCACTACTGAATTTTAAGCACGATTAGATTATTTTTATCTTTGCCCTGCGACCAGCACAGCGGTGCAATTAAAGCCAGTAAAAACCATCTGATTCCGAGAAGACATACATCTGTCAATTTACCGTGCTATTGATATTATATTACCGACCTCAATCTTCGATAAACAAATTGTAGAAAGTTCGCCTTACCAGAAACAAACAATAATGGCAAAGTGATTCGCACTCAGCCAGTTTTCGGCACCGTTCGGTTTCGTACCACCACAGAAAGTATAGTTAGCTTTAATCGTTTTAAGGTGAGGTTCGTTCAGACACATTAGGTTTTTGCAGGGGAAGTAATAACGTGCGCCGCAATTTAGTTATCAGTTACTGTACTTGAAGAAATATCTAATCTTGCGCCACAGTAAAGGCAAATCTGAGTAGGTACACATTGTAATCTATATTATTGAAGAGAAAACTTCTTTAGCGGCGCTGTGCACTTTTTTTTGTGTTGGGTAAAAACTGTTATCGCGTCAGGTCACGTGTCCTGATCGAAAATTCGTAAGATGTCACTCGCGTTAGGACACGTGACCTTTATTTACATTAGGTTAGTTTTTATTTTTAGTATATGGCGATTATGAGTAGTACAGGGAGGTTGGATATGGGATTTTAATTCTATGACAGATTGAGCTGTCAAATATACAACGTCAAAAAAGTAAATACACAAAAGTTATTATTGAAGTGAAAACTTCTTTAGCGGCGCTGTGCACTTTTTTGTGATGGGTAAAAACTGTTTAACTCGCGTCAGGTCACGTGTCCTGATCGAAAATTCGTAAGATGTCACTCGCGTTAGGACACGTGACCGATATTTACATTAGGTTAGTTTTTATTTTTAGTATATGGCGATTATGAGTAGAACAGGGAGGTTGGATATGGGATTTTAATTCTAAGACAGATTGAGCTGTCAAATATACAACGTCAAAAAAGTAAATAAACAAAAGTTATTATTTTTAATAAATAAATATGGATAAGAAGTGATGGGAAGTAAATAGCGAGTATGTTTTCACTTCTGCCGGCACTCCCGGAGTGCAACCCGTTTTTAATTTTTTTGATAGTACTTAAACAAAAAAGTAAAATATGTAGTTTTTATAAACGTCAACTTAGCATATTCAATAAAATTAAATTTTGAATTTTTATTTTATTTGTTAAAGTTTTAATATGTATAAAATTTTAATGGTATTATGTAAATCCACATCTATTCAAAAACGGACCTGTTTCTTTGATTTGGCATATATTTTATAATTTGGTCCATTGTTATGTTATTATTATTTTAAGCTTACTGAGAAAAACCGCTGTGACATACAGACACCGAAGTCTTATCATACCGGTTCACCAATACTTTCTGACTGAACTCTAAAATGCACAACCTGACGTAGCTACTGATTTCTACACTGTGGTGCAGTTTATGAGACTGGTGCAAAAACAAAAACAATTTTGCAAATTCTATACCCTTTATAGACAAATTTATGTTGTTTTTCCAGTATTTTCGGATACATAATTTATTTATAATACGTAAAAGGCAAAATAAAATGTACCATTAAGACCACAGCGAGACCGAAAAATTTTGGCACAGGCCCGACGTTGACAAGGCGTCTGGACTTCTGGAATGTCTCAATTTGAGCGCATTTATGAGGTTTTTATTTTTATTTTTTTACAAGACTTTGCCAGCGGCTTCGCCCGCCCTAAATTCGGTTACCGGCGTGGCACTCCTTAATTAAGTTTAATTAATTAATTAATTAGTTACACTAATGAATTGCTATAGCATGCTATAGGTGCAGCAATAATTCGTTTATCTCTGTTATAGTTATTCCCGCCGGAACTTTTAAAATTTTAGAGATAAATAGCCTATATGCTGTTCCAGGACCTAACCTATATGTATGCCAGTTTTATCCCGATCCGTCCAGTGGTTTAAGCGTGATTGAGTAACAAACATCCATCCAGACATACAAACTTTCACATTTATATTATTAGTAGGATTCTTGTAGGAAGCAAGTAAAACTTTTCCCTATAACCCATTATATTAATAAATATGGAGCACGATAATATCTTTTTTGATGAATGATCCTTATTATAAAGCAATAAAAAAAGAGTTCACTAAGGTAGTCAAAATATATAAAAAAAACTGATGATATTTGCTATTTTTTTCTATCGTACGAAGTTTGTTTAATCGTTTATCGATTTCCTAAAAAAGCTTAAATGAAACCTCAAAAATCACATTAATTTTTTTCTGTGTTGTAAAAGCACTGAAGTCTTTTTTTAAAATGCAAATTTCGGCGAAGCGATCGCGCTATTCTAATACCATTACGCCTTGTGGCTACCGATCAAGCGCCGCCGCCGTCAAAATATATTCTTTATTTCCTCTTTTGACAAAATACATTTCAAAAATTTTACAAACCAATTATTAAAATCTAGTTGTAAGCTATTTTTAGAATGTTATACATCGGTTGTAAAATGCCTTTTGTAAAAAGAGGAAAAAAGGATCTTATAATAATTTTGGCGGCGTTAGGTATTCAATGCGCCTTAAGTTTGAAGCTTGAATGCATTACCATTTTGACAATAAAGCAAAAACGACAAATGGACAATGGAGATATCCCTTAAATTTTTACTTTTGGTTGATTTTTATTACTTGTAAGGAAATCCGCCATACAACTCATATTATTATTCTGTAAAAATTAACAGTGTTCTACATACTTCGGTCTGTAAGATATAAGCCATTAAAGGTCAGAACGATAGACGGACACGCAGACAGCGTAAGCTTAGGAATAGGGCTCCGTTGGCACCCTTTGGGTACGGAACGCTAAAAACTAGAACTCGACGCTAAATTTACTTAAAAAACAAAAAAAATTACAATAATATTTTACCTGTGAATAAAAAAACAACTTTAACTAAAATCGAGTTTCCGAGAGTCGAGATGTGTTCGAGATCGAGACAGTTTATTTCGGTAGTAAACGCTCCGCTCCCATTTTCCTAACGCGAGTGACATCTTGCGAATTTTCGATCAGGACACGTGACCTGACGCGATAACAGTTTTTACCCATCACAAAAAAAGTGCACAGCGTTGCTAAAGAAGTTTTCACTTCAATAATATAGATTACAATACCTACTCAGATTTGCCTTTACTGTAGCGCAAGATTAGATATTTCTTCAAGTACAGTAACTGATAACTAAATTGCGGCGCACGATGTTACTTCTCCTGCAAAAACCTAATGTGTCTGAACGAACCTCACCTTAAAACCATTAAAGCTAACTATACTTTCTGTGGTGGTACGAAACCGAACGGTGCCGAAAACTGGCTGAGTGCGAATCACTCTGCCATTATTGTTTGTTTCAGGTAAGGCGAACTTTCTAGAATTTGTTTATCAAAGATTGAGGTCGGTAATATAATATCAATAGCACGGTAAATTGACAGATGTATGTCTTGCTTAAATTTGCAGATATGTATGTCTTAATTAACAAACAGTCTACGCTTTCTAGAAGATTAATTACTTAAACTAATTTTAACTCATTTTCGTTTTATGTTAACTTAAATATTTCATTATTGCTTACTTAAGTTTAAATGACGCTTAAAATACGTATGCTGAATCATTAAAGATAGGTTTATTATTTTGATTTTGAATTTGTAGTGCTATGAGTTAGGATTATTTAATGGGTCGATGCAGGATAGAAACCTAATTTCTGTATAACCAACGATTTGCATGTGAAGATGTACTAAAAATAATTCTACAATGTGGTACACATAACTATGAAATGTATTTGTTATTATATACTTCTAAAGTAATTTATACTATAATGACTCCTTAAAACTTTTGAGTTTTTGTATGGAATTTAACGATTGGTAAAATGGTTAGTTGTTACATTTTTTTACTTTTTCTACAACTTATAGTCAGTGTCCTAGATAACAAAGAATCCTGATTATTTAACCGACTTTTATTATAAGCAATACTAAGTAAATTAGCTTTAAGTACTAAGGCACTAGTACGGCACAGAAAACTTGAGTAAAAACAAGGTTGATGCGATATGTAACTGAGCGTGCGTGAGTAGTGCATCTACGTCTTAACTAACTGAGATTTTCATTAAAATACATGAAATAAATTAATAGTTATTATCGTTTTTTATCAAAAAATGCTTTTTTTCAGTGTATAAATTACTATCACAGCTATACTTTAAAGTTGTAAACTTGCACTTAGAACTTTGGAGATTTGTTTGCGACAACTTTTACAAAAACAGTGATAAGGGGTCACTTTAGTATTTTTTCTATCGAACAAAAGTATTTTTATATATTAATAAATTGAATTTAGGTTAATGTAACTAAATGTTCTTAAATATAGAAATAACATCTATTTAGCAATGCAACCTACTTTACTTGTAACTGTTAACCTTATTTATTTGAATCAGGGCTTATAATTTCAATGACAGTTATATTAACTTTGTTGGTAACTGAAAATGCGGATGTCTAAAAATCTTCTTGACATCGAATTAAATAACGTTTTGTAATGTGACCCGGGTCGATCGCGACCCACGGGTAGAGCTATCATCCGTCCGGATTTGTCTGGACATTCGGCCTACTGTCCGGACTTTTGACTTATACAGCATTTTTCTACAAATAAATAAAATGCAACTAGTAAATCAGTCTCACTCATGACTCATCTTAACTTTAAACAATAAATTTTTAGTTTAAACTTTTGACATAAAATAGGATTTAATAAATTATTTGATTATGTGACTACGTCCGGTCTTTTTTTGAAATGTCAGGCTTTTGTCAGGACTTTTATAATATTGAAATAGTAAGCCTACCCACGGGTAATTTAATCGAATCAGTTCGCTGATCACTTTGGGTGACTTTGCTTGTCCCAATCGATGGGTCCATTCAATAACCATTCGCATTTCGTATATAGCACTAGTAAAGTTGATTCCTGTTTCTTACCTAAATTGCGTATTAGGTAAATATATAGGTACTTTACCTATAGACGTTCACTATGAAAAAAAAGAGTCGCAAGAGTTGGTGGGTGGTGTGATAATAAATTAGCGAGAGACAGTATAATGTCCAAAAATATTTATTATTATTATTTATAGGGTCTCTAATTAGGGCGACCGGAGCGGCCCTTCTCACCTAGCTCCCCTTCTCACCTAGCTCCCCTTCTCACCTAGCTCCCCTTCTCACCTAGCTCCCCTTCTCACCTAGCTCCCCGACCCAATTACTAACGGGCATTGTAATAGCGTTTAAGGCGCTTATTCTATAGAAGGAGAAACTAAACTTAATATCTCTTTAAAGTCAACAACGTTTACTCTTAGGTAATTTCTTAGATCTGATGGCTCCAGAACACTAAATATGTATCTGCATATAAGAAAACTCTGTTCCTAATTGTAAGTATTCCTTCCCCTAGATCTTTTTCCCAATTGTCATGTCAGAAATTACAATGGCTACAACAAAGGCATTTTTTTTGTCTTCGACAACGTTGGTACCATTACAGCGGGCGTGCAACACATGTGACGGTAACTTCCAAAGAGAATATAATCACTACGTTTGTAACTTCCCAACTCAATTAAAGTTATATCGACCGGCTAGAGTGATAAGCGGCCCCCTTCCACGAGGCCCTAAACCCGTAACAGTTCTAAACGAATCTCAAATGAAAACTATGAAGTTATTTGTTTATTTACAGATGCAACATATTAAGAACATAGTAATAAAACTTCCTAGTTATTTATAATATACCAACTAGCTATTAAACAATGTACCCAATTTCCATAAATAACAAGAATAATTGCTATAAATTAGAGTATGTATGTGTGCATGTTGATTATTTTGTTTTGCCTGTTTTTTGGAACTAGCCGTCGCATTCTCACGGTCTCCGCTATTCAAACAAACAGTAACACGATATCTTTACGAATTTGATATTCATTGCTGTGTATAAGAGATACATCAAGTTAATGAACACATGTGAAGCGAGTCATGTGTGCTGCAGTAGCAGTTGTTACGAGATTAATTGAATGATACTAGTTCAGTGATTAGGGAGCGTGGGAGACGAGAAGACCATGTGCTAGAAATATGTGCAACATTGTGCATGCACCTCTAGATTTTTTTTATATAACACAATAGGTGGCAAACAAGCATACGGCCGTAGACTATGGACGCTTGAACACCAACTAGATGCATTTCTCGCAATATCTGTTTTAATGTAAAGCTAATTTTTTTTAGGTAAACAAGTTTAGTTCAAATATCTATAATTATGAATATTTCATCAATTAAAATGCGTTATCTGTCATATGCGCTATTTATTATAGTCTTAAATAGTGTATTCATTCGTGAAATGCTAGTGTATTATCATACATTTCGTTGAATTTATGCAATTAGTCACTTTATTTAATAGAAACTCTGGTTATTTAATAACTCACATGTATTTTGTGGAAAAATATGCGTTTTGCGACTTTTTAGCAATAAAAACACGATAATAACGTGTTTTAAGTAGAGAACTTTTCATAGTAACAGATATTTAATGTAACGCAATTTGTAAGAAACAATTGGGTCGTATTCACCTTAAATGGATGTAGAATAATCTTATTAGGAAAGAAACTATGCCGGGTCGACGGTAGAATAAGTTAAAGCAACATTTTGGACGACAATAAGATGTTAAAGTAGATAATCCTTTTAGTTCAGTGACAGATAATAACTGACATATTAAGACAGGTCCTGTACCTACCCAAAAACTGTCTTCTCAAAGGCTTCTAGTGTTTTTTTATCGATAAGCATTGTTATAGGGATTTGATCTTTATTGTTTTCTGCTAATCTGAGTAGGTACACATTGTAATCTATATTATTGAAGAGAAAACTTCTTTAGCGGCGCTGTGCACTTTTTTTTGTGATGGGTAAAAACTGTTATCGCGTCAGGTCACGTGTCCTGATCGAAAATTCGTAAGATGTCACTCGCGTTAGGACACGTGACCTTTATTTACATTAGGTTAGTTTTTATTTTTAGTATATGGCGATTATGAGTAGTACAGGGAGGTTGGATATGGGATTTTAATTCTATGACAGATTGAGCTGTCAAATATACAACGTCAAAAAAGTAAATACACAAAAGTTATTATTGAAGTGAAAACTTCTTTAGCGGCGCTGTGCACTTTTTTGTGATGGGTAAAAACTGTTAAACTCGCGTCAGGTCACGTGTCCTGATCGAAAATTCGTAAGATGTCACTCGCGTTAGGACACGTGACCGATATTTACATTAGGTTAGTTTTTATTTTTAGTATATGGCGATTATGAGTAGAACAGGGAGGTTGGATATGGGATTTTAATTCTAAGACAGATTGAGCTGTCAAATATACAACGTCAAAAAAGTAAATAAACAAAAGTTATTATTTTTAATAAATAAATATGGATAAGAAGTGATGGGAAGTAAATAGCGAGTATGTTTTCACTTCTGCCGGCACTCCCGGAGTGCAACCCGTTTTTAATTTTTTTGATAGTACTTAAACAAAAAAGTAAAATATGTAGATTTTATAAACGTCAACTTAGCATATTCAATAAAATTAAATTTTGAATTTTTATTTTATTTGTTAAAGTTTTAATATGTATAAAATTTTAATGGTATTATGTAAATCCACATCTATTCAAAAACGGACCTGTTTCTTTGATTTGGCATATTTTTTATAATTTGGTCCATTGTTATGTTATTATTATTTTGAGCTTACTGAGAAAAACCGCTGTGACATACAGACACCGAAGTCTTATCATACCGGTTCACCAATACTTTCTGACTGAACTCTAAAATGCACAACCTGACGTAGCTACTGATTTCTACACTGTGGTGCAGTTTATGAGACTGGTGCAAAAACAAAAACAATTTTGCAAATTCTATACCCTTTATAGACAAATTTATGTTGTTTTTCCAGTATTTTCGGATACATAATTTATTTATAATACGTAAAAGGCAAAATAAAATGTACCATTAAGACCACAGCGAGACCGAAAAATTTTGGCACAGGCCCGACGTTGACAAGGCGTCTGGACTTCTGGAATGTCTCAATTTGAGCGCATTTATGAGGTTTTTATTTTTATTTTTTTACAAGACTTTGCCAGCGGCTTCGCCCGCCCTAAATTCGGTTACCGGCGTGGAACTCCTTAATTAAGTTTAATTAATTAATTAATTAGTTACACTAATGAATTGCTATAGCATGCTATAGGTGCAGCAATAATTCGTTTATCTCTGTTATAGTTATTCCCGCCGGAACTTTTAAAATTTTAGAGATAAATAGCCTATATGCTGTTCCAGGACCTAACCTATATGTATGCCAGTTTTATCCCGATCCGTCCAGTGGTTGAAGCGTGATTGAGTAACAAACATCCATCCAGACATACAAACTTTCACATTTATATTATTAGTAGGATTCTTGTAGGAAGCAAGTAAAACTTTTCCCTATAACCCATTATATTAATAAATATGGAGCACGATAATATCTTTTTTGATGAATGATCCTTATTATAAAGCAATAAAAAAAGAGTTCACTAAGGTAGTCAAAATATATAAAAAAAACTGATGATATTTGCTATTTTTTTCTATCGTACGAAGTTTGTTTAATCGTTTATCGATTTCCTAAAAAAGCTTAAATGAAACCTCAAAAATCACATTAATTTTTTTCTGTGTTGTAAAAGCACTGAAGTCTTTTTTTAAAATGCAAATTTCGGCGAAGCGATCGCGCTATTCTAATACCATTACGCCTTGTGGCTACCGATCAAGCGCCGCCGCCGTCAAAATATATTCTTTATTTCCTCTTTTGACAAAATACATTTCAAAAATTTTACAAACCAATTATTAAAATCTAGTTGTAAGCTATTTTTAGAATGATATACATCGGTTGTAAAATGCCTTTTGTAAAAAGAGGAAAAAAGGATCTTATAATAATTTTGGCGGCGTTAGGTATTCAATGCGCCTTAAGTTTGAAGCTTGAATGCATTACCATTTTGACAATAAAGCAAAAACGACAAATGGACAATGGAGATATCCCTTAAATTTTTACTTTTGGTTGATTTTTATTACTTGTAAGGAAATCCGCCATACAACTCATATTATTATTCTGTAAAAATTAACAGGGTTCTACATACTTCGGTCTGTAAGATATAAGCCATTAAAGGTCAGAACGATAGACGGACACGCAGACAGCGTAAGCTTAGTAATAGGGCTCCGTTGGCACCCTTTGGGTACGGAACGCTAAAAACTAGAACTCGACGCTAAATTTACTTAAAAAACAAAAAAAATTACAATAATATTTTACCTGTGAATAAAAAAACAACTTTAACTAAAATCGAGTTTCCGAGAGTCGAGATGTGTTCGAGATCGAGACAGTTTATTTCGGTAGTAAACGCTCCGCTCCCATTTTCCTAACGCGAGTGACATCTTGCGAATTTTCGATCAGGACACGTGACCTGACGCGATAACAGTTTTTACCCATCACAAAAAAAGTGCACAGCGTTGCTAAAGAAGTTTTCACTTCAATAATATAGATTACAATACCTACTCAGATTTGCCTTTACTGTAGCGCAAGATTAGATATTTCTTCAAGTACAGTAACTGATAACTAAATTGCGGCGCACGATGTTACTTCTCCTGCAAAAACCTAATGTGTCTGAACGAACCTCACCTTAAAACCATTAAAGCTAACTATACTTTCTGTGGTGGTACGAAACCGAACGGTGCCGAAAACTGGCTGAGTGCGAATCACTCTGCCATTATTGTTTGTTTCAGGTAAGGCGAACTTTCTAGAATTTGTTTATCAAAGATTGAGGTCGGTAATATAATATCAATAGCACGGTAAATTGACAGATGTATGTCTTGCTTAAATTTGCAGATATGTATGTCTTAATTAACAAACAGTCTACGCTTTCTAGAAGATTAATTACTTAAACTAATTTTAACTCATTTTCGTTTTATGTTAACTTAAATATTTCATTATTGCTTACTTAAGTTTAAATGACGCTTAAAATACGTATGCTGAATCATTAAAGATAGGTTTATTATTTTGATTTTGAATTTGTAGTGCTATGAGTACGGATTATTTAATGGGTCGATGCAGGATAGAAACCTAATTTCTGTATAACCAACGATTTGCATGTGAAGATGTACTAAAAATAATTCTACAATGTGGTACACATAACTATGAAATGTATTTGTTATTATATACTTCTAAAGTAATTTATACTATAATGACTCCTTAAAACTTTTGAGTTTTTGTATGGAATTTAACGATTGGTAAAATGGTTAGTTGTTACATTTTTTTACTTTTTCTACAACTTATAGTCAGTGTCCTAGATAACAAAGAATCCTGATTATTTAACCGACTTTTATTATAAGCAATACTTAGTAAATTAGCTTTAAGTACTAAGGCACTAGTACGGCACAGAAAACTTGAGTAAAAACAAGGTTGATGCGATATGTAACTGAGCGTGCGTGAGTAGTGCATCTACGTCTTAACTAACTGAGATTTTCATTAAAATACATGAAATAAATTAATAGTTATTATCGTTTTTTTATCAAAAAATGCTTTTTTTCAGTGTATAAATTACTATCACAGCTATACTTTAAAGTTGTAAACTTGCACTTAGAACTTTGGAGATTTGTTTGCGACAACTTTTACAAAAACAGTGATAAGGGGTCACTTTAGTATTTTTTCTATCGAACAAAAGTATTTTTATATATTAATAAATTGAATTTAGGTTAATGTAACTAAATGTTCTTAAATATAGAAATAACATCTATTTAGCAATGCAACTTACTTTACTTGTAACTGTTAACCTTATTTATTTGAATCAGGGCTTATAATTTCAATGACAGTTATATTAACTTTGTTGGTAACTGAAAATGCGGATGTCTAAAAATCTTCTTGACATCGAATTAAATAACGTTTTGTAATGTGACCCGGGTCGATCGCGACCCACGGGTAGAGCTATCATCCGTCCGGATTTGTCTGGACATTCGGCCTACTGTCCGGACTTTTGACTTATACAGCATTTTTCTACAAATAAATAAAATGCAACTAGTAAATCAGTCTCACTCATGACTCATCTTAACTTTAAACAATAAATTTTTAGTTTAAACTTTTGACATAAAATAGGATTTAATAAATTATTTGATTATGTGACTACGTCCGGTCTTTTTTTGAAATGTCAGGCTTTTGTCAGGACTTTTATAATATTGAAATAGTAAGCCTACCCACGGGTAATTTAATCGAATCAGTTCGCTGATCACTTTGGGTGACTTTGCTTGTCCCAATCGATGGGTCCATTCAATAACCATTCGCATTTCGTATATAGCACTAGTAAAGTTGATTCCTGTTTCTTACCTAAATTGCGTATTAGGTAAATATATAGGTACTTTACCTATAGACGTTCACTATGAAAAAAAAGAGTCGCAAGAGTTGGTGGGTGGTGTGATAATAAATTAGCGAGAGACAGTATAATGTCCAAAAATATTTATTATTATTATTTATAGGGTCTCTAATTAGGGCGACCGGAGCGGCCCTTCTCACCTAGCTCCCCTTCTCACCTAGCTCCCCTTCTCACCTAGCTCCCCTTCTCACCTAGCTCCCCTTCTCACCTAGCTCCCCTTCTCACCTAGCTCCCCTTCTCACCTAGCTCCCCGACCCAATTACTAACGGGCATTGTAATAGCGTTTAAGGCGCTTATTCTATAGAAGGAGAAACTAAACTTAATATCTCTTTAAAGTCAACAACGTTTACTCTTAGGTAATTTCTTAGATCTGATGGCTCCAGAACACTAAATATGTATCTGCATATAAGAAAACTCTGTTCCTAATTGTAAGTATTCCTTCCCCTAGATCTTTTTCCCAATTGTCATGTCAGAAATTACAATGGCTACAACAAAGGCATTTTTTTTGTCTTCGACAACGTTGGTACCATTACAGCGGGCGTGCAACACATGTGACGGTAACTTCCAAAGAGAATATAATCACTACGTTTGTAACTTCCCAACTCAATTAAAGTTATATCGACCGGCTAGAGTGATAAGCGGCCCCCTTCCACGAGGCCCTAAACCCGTAACAGTTCTAAACGAATCTCAAATGAAAACTATGAAGTTATTTGTTTATTTACAGATGCAACATATTAAGAACATAGTAATAAAACTTCCTAGTTATTTATAATATACCAACTAGCTATTAAACAATGTACCCAATTTCCATAAATAACAAGAATAATTGCTATAAATTAGAGTATGTATGTGTGCATGTTGATTATTTTGTTTTGCCTGTTTTTTGGAACTAGCCGTCGCATTCTCACGGTCTCCGCTATTCAAACAAACAGTAACACGATATCTTTACGAATTTGATATTCATTGCTGTGTATAAGAGATACATCAAGTTAATGAACACATGTGAAGCGAGTCATGTGTGCTGCAGTAGCAGTTGTTACGAGATTAATTGAATGATACTAGTTCAGTGATTAGGGAGCGTGGGAGACGAGAAGACCATGTGCTAGAAATATGTGCAACATTGTGCATGCACCTCTAGATTTTTTTTATATAACACAATAGGTGGCAAACAAGCATACGGCCGTAGACTATGGACGCTTGAACACCAACTAGATGCATTTCTCGCAATATCTGTTTTAATGTAAAGCTAATTTTTTTTAGGTAAACAAGTTTAGTTCAAATATCTATAATTATGAATATTTCATCAATTAAAATGCGTTATCTGTCATATGCGCTATTTATTATAGTCTTAAATAGTGTATTCATTCGTGAAATGCTAGTGTATTATCATACATTTCGTTGAATTTATGCAATTAGTCACTTTATTTAATAGAAACTCTGGTTATTTAATAACTCACATGTATTTTGTGGAAAAATATGCGTTTTGCGACTTTTTAGCAATAAAAACACGATAATAACGTGTTTTAAGTAGAGAAATTTTCATAGTAACAGATATTTAATGTAACGCAATTTGTAAGAAACAATTGGGTCGTATTCACCTTAAATGGATGTAGAATAATCTTATTAGGAAAGAAACTATGCCGGGTCGACGGTAGAATAAGTTAAAGCGACATTTTGGACGACATTAAGATGTTAAAGTAGATAATCCTATTTGTTCAGAGTCAGATAATAACTGACATATTAAGATAGGTTCTGTACCTACCCAAAAACTGTCTTCTCAAAGGCTTCTAGTGTTTTTAATCGATAAGCATTGTTATAGGGATTTGATCTTTATTGTTTTCTGCTATTCTGTTGTTATACTCGCCTTCATGTATTTAAATTTTTAATCAACTGATATTAAACATACTAAAAAGTTATAGCACCTGTATGGTATTTTTCTCTTTGTGCAAATGAGTTTGCCGCGTTGCAAAAAGTTCGCGTCAACGTAAAACATGTATGGAAATAATGACATATGCATACCCGAATGATAACATTTATCGAAATATTTGGCCTCATAATAAATAGAAAACTTTTGTTAACGCAGTGGACATTATTTTTAAAGGAGTTACGGGGACTGGTAACGCAGTGGTAATTTGAGTAACAAATGAGACTTTTTGGTGATAAAAAACACGGTTTAGAACTAACGTAACACTTCTAGGAAAATATTTCGCGACATCTATAATTTTGTAAAAGTGTTTATAAATTTTCATCACTATTTAAAGCACTAAAAAGTATTCTGGCGCATTAACTATAAAAACTAATTAAATTATTTAGTTTACATCTATTCTTTACATTTTCCGGTTTCGTAGATACGTTAAATAAATCTAATGCGTGGACATTCTAATTTGTCTAGAGATCGAGAAACGGTTTTCACTCAGGTAATCAAAGATAAAATCCCTTTCGAGAAAATTTCTAAAAACATAATTATGTACATATTTAAATATTTTTTTAAAACCAAAAATACCTGTTTCGAAAAACAAACTTATGTACATTCGGATGAAATACAGAGAATTTCACAATATAAACAAACACATTAATAAATAAATAAAGTAACAATCAATTTACCTTTTTGATTATTTTTGCGTAGGCTTTGACCTTTAACTTAGAAACTACGCAGCGAGTTACGTAGAAAATGATTGTACCTACCGTCTACTGCCGCCCGCCCGCCCACACGCCGCGTTACGAAACGCAAACTTAACTTCTTGAATCCCTATTAGTAAATAATTTGCTTTTTAATATTTCAACATTTTCATTAATCACGCTTTTATATTAATATTAGTGTTTATTCGATATAATAAAGTAGGTACTATCGAGTTTTGTTCGTAAGTTCACGCCATCTATCGTCAACGCGTTACAATTCACGTAAAGAATAGAAAGCTATTTGAGCTTTCTTACCAAAAACGTTTTTTATTTAACTAAATATATAATATAGTTAACTAATATTCAATGATCATGCCTGAAAATTCGTTACCAAGTTCCATAAAAATTAGTAAGAATACCAATGAAATAGGGAATTTTACTATTTTTTCCTCATCGAAATAAACCGTTTTTTGTCTACATATTTTTAAAAATTTAAATTAACTATAAAAGTAAAATTTGATCATCGATAAAAGTAACCGGCATGTTTTTAGTTACGTTAACTTAATAACTTTTAAACGTAACAAAAAACGTTCTACATTCAATGCAACTACGCGGTGACGTTAATTAAATAACGAACTGATGACGTCACGAGGTTGTATTAGTAGTGAAATTGTATGACGTATTTCTTAACTTACGTAAATACAAGAGTAAGGAACGTGAACGAAGAATCGAACAAAGAAACAAACTAGTATATCAAAGAATATTTTTTTTTTAATCATTTTATATCCAAACTGCATTGACCAAAATTAGTTCTTTTTGTATTTATTTATAGTCTTAGAGTCAGCTCAGACCAAGACGCGACGCGACGCGGGTTTTTGAGATAGCAACATATTATTATGGACCTTGTTTACTAGACAAAAAGATACGCATCCCAACGTCGCGCGACGCATGTTGGTGTACTTCGACACGTAACTCACTTTGTGCTTTCACTATAATTTGAATGTTTTTGTCTAGTAAACAAGGTCCATAATCTCAAAAAAGCAGCGTCGCGTCGCGTCGCGTCTAGGTGTGAGCTGACCCTAACTTACTAAAGTTCTTCGGTTAATTTTAGCAGTTATATCGTAATAAAAAAAATTATGAATAGCGAGACATCTAAGTAAAATGTCTCGCATACATACTCAACCGTTCAAAAGCCTTTAAATATTTATAGAGACATATTATACAAGAATTATAATGTACAAAAGTTTATATGTTTATTACTTAATTACTCACGGATGATTTGGATGAAATTTGGCACACAGATAAGCATAATAAGCTACGTTTCATCCCAATCGAGAATTTTCGCGCGGAAATAGGAAATTAAGCATAAACGGTACGTATTTTATATATATTTAGAAGTATGTACAATTGTTAAAATTGAATCAATCGACGTCAAACAATAATGTATGACACGTATGTACAAATAAATCCAGCTTTCGTAAGGCTCCGTTAACATTGAACTCTGTCCAAAGAAAAGCGCTGCTACGCTAATTACGATCGTTTAAGGCTTTGTTCGCTACAATGACCATTTTTCACAGACATCAAAGTGACCATTTCAAGGTCGTTTGACGGCTATTTGATCGTCAAACCGAGTATTGTCTTTAATTATATTTTATTTATTGATAAATCAACGGATGGTGCAGTCTTCGCTGCAAATCGATTGCGTAGTTTCGGGACCCATATCGAATTGGGATAAATGAGAAGGTTTGCGAAGTTGTCTAGATGTTTGTGATGAAATCATATTAAGATGAAATCCCAAATCGACTACACAATGTTATTTCCATGAAACTGATATTTAATACTGATATATCTTTATTACTAATTTATACTAAAAACATAACGAAGTTGCGTTTCTTTTCTTGGATTAAATTAAAACTTTCATCTACACCAAGCCTATTTTTCAAAATTGCTACAGGCCATTCATTCAGCAAGTGTTAAAGCGCAGAGCATAACTTTAGCATTATCTTATATCTATAATCCGTATTTACAGTTAAGTAACTATTTGTCACTAACTTGAACTTGAAAATGCTGTGTTCAAATTTTTGTAGACTATTGTATTTTTTTCAAAGCTTTAGTTAAGGCTGTAAAATATTTCTTAAAATTGAAATTATTATTTAAATATATTTTACAGCAAGCGATTTTATAACTTCCGTATATATTAAGCCTTATCAGATCCCTTTCCCATTCACTAAGTACTTAGAAAAGGCAACCACTACCATTATGTCCTTTCATTCGCCGGTAACCACCCTCCTTAAAGTGGGGGCAGCACCGCAAGCTCCATTGAGCGGTTCCCGGGCTAGGTGATCTATTTTTGGGAGCAAGGGGACAGGGGAGCAACCCCCCTATTGCGAAATGACGTCACGTACACCCCTTTACCTCCTTCGAAGTGATATTTTCGCAGAAAGAGGCAAGTAAGCAGCGATAGCGCATAAGGGGGTCGCAAATGGAAAATTTTGATGGCGATTTAATAATTGGTTGTTTCCTTTCTAATCGCTTTCCCGGTCAACTTCGGAGACAGAAGGATATTGTCAATTACCAGCCGAGGACTCGGTCGTCGAATGTTTATGGTACACTATAATATTCATATCGTTTAGTAGTTTCTTAACTAGGCCATATACAGAGGGAAATGTTTTTTCGGACCTAGAAGTTTAAATTATTTTTTTTATACCACTAAGGTGGCGAACAAGCTTTTGCGCTGTGATGGTAAGCGATCGACGCAGCCTATGGACGCTTGCAACATCTCGCGCGTTGCCCTTCAAAAATCCAATAACTGTGTGTGTTCTACCGCTTGTATAATGGGATATGTTCTGAGGAATTGTTCGAAATGATGCCCACGGCTACTTTCTACCATTGCACCGCTCACCATCGGCAGGGATCACACCTTGTGATACCCTACATGGTTACGTACAGTGCTGTTTCAGAAAAACTTGCTAAGTTTTTCTCTAAGGACTATGGGCCAGTACAGTAAAAAACATTTGTAGGGAGTTCATTCCACAACCTAAGCGTTCGCGGGAGGAAGTATCTCTTAAATCGCTCTAGCTTTGTGTATTAAATTTAATACTTTATCTGTCACGCTGTATTATTTTGATTACCATTGAGAAATTGTAGATCTTATCCGTATCTTTTATTTTATGGATAACAATATGGTTTGTTTTTTAATGGAAAAATGAGGTTCGCATGCAACATAGGGGTAAAACTGAAGGAACAAGACAGGGTTTTGTACACATAAATTAAAACTTTCTTGGTTAGGGTTGTGTTGATTAAGATATATATACATATATATTGACTTACTGACCGGGCAGACGTTGTCTACCGACTGCAGCGCCATCTGCCGGGCTGATTTGTGAATCTAAACCAACGAGGGCGCCACCCAAACGCATACAAAAAAAATCATTCAAATCGGTCCAGCCGTTTAGAAGGAGCACAGTGACATACACACGTACAGTAGAATTTTATATATGATAAAGATATAAGATATTTAATCACCTTTTACGCATTATTGTAACGAGATAGAGCTCAAAGGCAAGTAATAAAATAATTAGAACATAAATATCATAAATACTTCCATCGAAAATTGTTTTGGACAAATTAGGTTTGTAAGTTTTTTAGATATCTGCAATAATTCTAGTTCTGTGGAACCCTAACTTAATGCATGCATGTACGATACGCACTTGGCCGGACCTTTTTGTTGTATTCAACTAAGTCGACCATGATAATAAATAAAATAGTTTTAGCAAAATATTTTTAGTGCACTTAAAACTCTTAAAGCGTGAACGTAAAATATGACCGTGGGCGTCGGAGCGGGATTACCTGATTTTATTATAATTTCCGTACGTACGTATCGTGGTCGGGAGCATATTTCGTCCTTTCTAGTAGCTAATTTGATAAAGTGTACCGCCACATTTTAATATCCATAAAAAGCTTAATTCTAGGGTTCACTAAACCAAGCTCTAGACTAGATCTAAAGAGCACCATTTTGTGGTAACCTAATAAACACAACACACTGAATCTGTACTTAGCAATTCATACTAATAGTATAACTGCGAAAGTAACTCAGTCTGACTGTTACCTCTTCACGCTTAAACCGTTGAACCGATTATGATAAAATTTGGCATGGAGATAGTTTGAGTCCTGGCGAAGGACAGGGTACTTGTATGAAAACGTCAAGTCGAGTGTGTGTCGGTTTAAATTTTTTTATCGATAAAAACACCTTAATGTAGTGTAGTGTGACCTTATGATTTTTTTTTTCAAGTGGCCGCCCAAAAACTGATTTAAGTTTCTTAGGAATTTTGGTATTTGGACACAAGACCTTAAACCTACGTAGGTAAAATGCATTATTTTTTTTTGTTTTGCTTTTAATCTTTCAAACGCAAGGGTATTTGTTTTCTGAGTTTTCGCGAGATTTACGCGTTGGCTGTCGTCACACTAGGCAGGAATTATATTGCGCCGTCTCTTTTCTTATGTCAATGCATGGGGTTGTCTTTTTAATTCGTAGTCCTCAACACCAGAATAGAATATAATACCCTCTATTTATAATAAACAAACAAGTATTTATATTCCTGGAAGATGACTTGTTTTTACGTGACCTATATCCATGTCCGGGTTTCTAGGTAATTTACTGCCATTATTTATTTAGATAAATTGGACGGTGTTAGTATTTTAATCAAGCTGATGGACATAGACTCTTTCTAACATTTTTTTTGTAATATTATCATGGAATTTTCTTTATTTAAAGTTTGTGAAGCAAAAGCCTTATTACTCTACAAACACTACTCTGTATCCAGAGAACCAGAATTTTGGCAGAGGTATAGCTAAAAGGACTGAGAAGGCCATAACAATTTTACACCGATAGATAGTTCCAGGGCAATATATATTTTTATTGGGCAAAACCGCGGAGCGCTACTGGAGTAGGAAGTATAAAGAAAAAATACTTCTGAACACAACCGCGGACAAAACATAGTAAGTACCTTTATAGTGCCTGTATATTTTTTTTATATATGTAGAACATGTTAAATGAAAAATATTACAAAATAATTGAAATCTGGACCCAAATACCGGTACTTACCTACCTTTCATAATTTTGTAAACACAAGTAGGTATGTCATTTGCCAACATTAATGTTATTTTCGACATTTAATGTTAACTCGCCTCGAATAGCAGGAAGGAACAATTATATTTCGACAAAAGGATTGTTTACCTCTATAGTGCAATGAGGTATTTTTTTTTTTTCCATTTCCACATCATCTTCACCAATTAGCGTAGAAAAACAACAAAACTTTTTCAAAAAGGTTTATGGTAAATTTTAAATATATAATAAGCAAACCACAACAATCAAATAGCAATCCAAAACCTTTACGGCAGAAAATCAAAATCACTCTTGGCCGTTCTATAAACTCCAAAAGCAACGGTGATTATTACTTGACAGAAAGTAAATGGTTTGGAACTAAAGTTTGATGAAAAAAGAAAAAAAAAATTAACTTAAATAAACTGAAGTAAAACGTTAATAAAATAAAATATTATTTTGTCATAGGCCTGGTAATATTTATAATGCAAAAGACGTAAAAACACAATTCAATCTCGTACCTTTGAATCACTCGCTCCGCTTAAGATTCAATCTTGAATTTTTAATGTAAAAATGTTTGGCAGTTGATGTTTAAATTATTGATTGACATAATTATATTTTTCATACAGATAAGATAAGATTAACATGGGCAATAATAATGCGTAACCTAAGTCTGACTTACTTATCAGCACATAGTTGTGTCGAACCCAAACACATCGCCATAAGCCGGCATGCATGCGCCTATAGGTATTTCCAGTACTGATAACGCTGCTATCACTGGCTTTATATGTACAATATTCTATAATATATTATATTATTCAACGTATCGGTCGGCGATAGCGAGATAGATAGCTTTACTTATCTCAACTACTAAACATATATGAGTATAATGTCCCTATACTTAGTTCATACTCAAAAATTTATGACGTAAAAATGGTAGTAGTTATAGTCCGAGTAATAAAGTTTTAAAAAAATATGTTTTGTTAACACCTTAATTATGTCATGTTAAATCTATCACAGATGAAATTTTAAGGTAAGAGTGCATCAACCAACTGACTTTAAACAGTCGCCGAAAATGGAAGATTGTATGGAAATTTCTATCGTCGGCTATTTTTAAATTTAACCAGTGGTTTACGGAACTTTGACGGGCCGGTTTAGTTGAAAAATAGCTGACTGTGCAATTTTTTATACAATCTTCTATTTTTGACGGCTGGTTAACGTCAAAGTTAGTTGGTGTGGTGAGGAAAAAACGTGGATAAAAGAGTCAGCGAATCTACAAATATTACACAAGTCAACACAAATTTGGTGCCTGAGTTCTGTGTAACCGATTTTGATTTCTTTTTTGATTGATTTATAAAAGAAATAATATTTTTTTCTCATAAAGTTTGCTTATTAAGAATGGTAACCTCTAAAGAAGCATTTGGCAAAAATCGTGTATTTTATTCATCATCGTATAAAGTACAAAAGAAAATTTTTATTTTAATGTTTGAGTTTTTGGTTATTTTTCAATGTAAAAAATCAGACAATAGTCATTAAATAACATACACAAAAAAAAGATTTTTTTTTGTTGACTTGTGTTATCAATCCTTCGGGAACTATGTGCTTGATCTGAAAAAAAATAGATTACTTCAACCTCCCTTACACTAGCCAATCACTGTGCAAAATATCAACAAACTCTAAACAAACAAACATTTTTTTACATCCATAATAGGTATATTTATTTGGATTTAGAAATATACAACCCACCTTTCTGTTGGCAGAACATCCTTGTTTTCATGGTTACTAATGTAATGATCTAGATTCTAGGCAGGTGATATGATACTTTAGACCGGATGGTAGTACGTCCAAATCGCAGGAAACTAAACCGCTAACGAACTTATCGCCCGTCCAGGTTGCTGACGGCCTGACGCAATAAGGATCCAAGTGTAATAAAGGATATTTGTACAAGGCAATAACCACTTCTTGGTAGGGTCAGTTTATTTTAAGGTCTATGTATGGTTGCCTAATCTGTTGTTTGTGCCCACTATAGGAGCACAGGCTTCTCCATAGAGAAAGTAGGGTTAGGTCATAGCGCGCTGCACCACTGTGAATTGACAGACGTTGTCGAGTGGTAGAATTTCAAGCCGTCCGTAAGACCCCTGACTTGGATTAAAGACTGCTGTCATGCTGCCACTAGGCGGTCACCCAGCCAATGACTGACTACGACCGTCGATGCTTAACTTCCCATGTCGTCTGATATATATACGAAAAATATTTTAAATATAAGTAGGTATTCATTTTTTACAATACTACACAGTATGTAGGTGTCTAAAGATATTAGGATTTATTTCCTTTTCAAATAAAAATATTACCAGAACATTTTTTTTACGTAAATCGAATCACAAACATTTTAATGTGTGTGTGAATATTACAAAAGATCACTTTGGTGTGTGGCGTAAACTAAATACACCTATACAGTAAACAGTGCGTGATCATTGAGGCAGTTGGTATCGACGTAGCCAGCCAGGGGGCGGCGGGGGTAGCACAGGACGCGGGACGGAGAATGGGAAGGTAGGGGTGACCTTGGCCGTGACTTTCCCGGTCCCGGCATTCCCGGGGAGTCAGGACTCCCGCTCCCGCTCCGTTCCGAATTGATTTTCAACTGCCCTCCTCTCTGCCGAGAGTGCGTTGAAAATATGCTGTGCATTTTTTGCCGCTCTATAAGATAGACATTTGCGCAGTAATAGACGAGAGCTCGTGTTTGTCGAGCTATCGGTTTTCAGACGCGTCTATGTTAGCCAGGTGTCTATTATTGGAATAGTTAGATATGTGTATCACCAAGTTTTACGTGTATCCCCAAGTATCACGTGTATTTCTCGAGTAATCACGTTACTATTGCTGAGTTGGCACTAATAACATTCTTACCTGTTTAATAATTTTTCAACTGCAGCTTATGTAAAGATTTTCTTGTTTGTCAGCTTTGTTGCTCAATCGTCGTGGGATGACCCGACTGCTGAATCGAGGGGCGTGGGCTCGAGTCCCGCACTTGACTTTACAAACATTTATGTGATGATCATTTGTGTCAGGCTTGAGACTGGGTGTTTTCTGTGTATAATATGTAGGTATGTATTTAAACAAAAAGTATATATGTATTTGTATCCAAAGTACAAGCTTTGCTTAGTTTGGGACCAGATTTTGATGAGATTTTGTAATGTCCAAAAATATTAATTTATTTATGAATTATGTATTTTAGTTAGCCTTTATATCAGAAGAGAATATACTAAAATACAAGATCATTTAAAAAAATATAAAACAATATTGTTAATGAAAGGGCGTGCCGTGAATAATTAGAAAATAACTAAAAGTAAAAAAAATTAAAAGCAAAAAACCGCGTAACAAGCTTATGATCATATCAATTGTGTATAATCAGGTTACAAGCTAAAAGTTAAAATTTTAAAGGAATTTTTTATTTTTTTTATTTTTAGAGCATTTAAATAAAAGCTATTTTTTAAAAAAGGTTTTTTTGCTTTTAATTTTTTATGATAACGTTTTGACAATTATACAAGTACACAGTCTTCTTTTTACAAATAAAAAAATACGTGTATCAGGTTTTTATAACAAATATCCTATAATATAAAAGTGTATATGGGGGCTTTCGTCAGGTTTCAGAATATTACTACATTATTGAAATGGTCGCATACAGTGCGGTTTCAGAAAAACTTTCTCCTGCGAACGCTTGGGTTGTGAAATGAGCTACCTGCCAAGGTTTTCTCTGAGGACTACAGTATGTGGTCCTTCAAGAAAGAAGTTTTTGGATTTTTGAAGGGTCGGCAACGCGCGAGTGATTCCCCTGGTGTTACAAGCGTCCATAGGCCACGGTGGCCGCTGACCATCAGGCGGACCGTGTGCTTGTTTGCCTCTTTAATGGTATTAAAAAAAAACAAGAGGATAGAGGGATAGGGACATATGGGGATGGGCAATCACAATGGTGTAGGGCTTTTTTCACCTTACACCCATGTGACGGTAGCGACACGGCCAAGTCACATATAATTATACTTTTTTTATTAATCCTACCTAATTACAAAATGTTATCACAAATAATTGACCTGGAATTGATACCTGGAAGACCGAGCTCTGCTCTTTTTTTCTAACAACGCCATCTATTGTCAAGTAGTTTTAGTGTGTAAAATTAAAAGTATTACTTCTTGCCAATAAATGTCAGAAAGAATCATATTTTTCAGTTTATCATTGCCTTAAAACACGGATAAACCGACGTTTTCTAAAAATGAAACCTAACTAGATCCATTTATCGCCCCCAAAACGCAAAATTTCATGAAAATCGTATTAGATTTATATTTCTGACTTTTGTTAATAAATCCTGTCAAACTGAACATTTTCCCCAATTCCTGGCATTTAAAAAAAAAAAACTTGTTAGCTTGCAGCCCTTATTGGGTATGCATCATACACAATGAAGACCGTACTGCGCGTTCCATACCTATCCATCTGTGAAGGAAATACGGGCAGTGTGACAAAGCAACTTGACACTTGACAGGCAGTCGCCGCATTATCGCTTTGTCTCCTTCTAACAGTAGTCAATTTTGTAACGCTACATTACATAATCATCATTTCAAAAGTTTTTAATCATAATTAGGACCTTCTTACAGTGAGACTTTATTACTGTCTTATGATGCAGTCAATAATCTTTTAATGTTTTTAATTTTTAACCTCTTATCTCTAATACCGGATGCCTAATCTAATAGTTTATTTCCTCCATATTCTTGTTAGGCTCGTAAAAGTTTATTACCAAATTAAAATACATAGAATGACGAGTGTAATGACGACTTTAATTTTTTCATATTTTTTATAGGCAAAGAAAACTCGTTCCATAGCATTAATCCTTTGTAATATATGACCACCTATTTAATAATGAAATAGGCGGCCATATATGGTTAAACTTTTGCTTCAAAAAAAGAAACTGAAATAACATTTGCAAATAATAATACCTACTTTTATAAATTACTAGCTTTTGCTAGCAGTTTCACCCGCTTCGCTCCTTAGCTTTATAGAGTTCGCAATCATCACCAAATTTTTTATTTATAAATTAACTTAGGTTCTTCTATCACATTGTTATCAATTTTAATTTGTCATAAATAACAAATATTAGAGTCTGTACGTGCACAGGATTGCTGAAACTATTATTAGAATAATAAAAAGTAATACTTTTGAGTATTATTTGTTATTCTTATGTTATCATATAGTAAACAAATCACGCATTTCTTTTGTGCTGTGGGTACAAACGGCGCAAAATTAAAACTCGTCACACATATAATAATGTGTTAAAAGATATTGCGCTTTAATAATATAGCAAGCAAGGTACCAAGGTACCTTTACCATTTGTACCGAGGTTCAAATGGTTTAAGATGATAAAATATATACGGTTGCCCAACGGAAATATATCGTATTTCCAACACTGCGCTACAAGATTTTGGAACACTATGTGTGTGGCAATGGTAACGACTAAATATATATCGTACCTATACTTTGCTATGTATTGTTATAGCTGCGTATGAGGTCATTTAAAGATTATTATAGGTAATATATCGTTATATGTATTGCTATAACTTATATTATAACGTGTGTGAAGGCCTTAATCCAATGCACTGGCCACAAACAAAGATATTGCCAGGAGTTATTAGTATGAAGTTCATCATAATTTACGACTAGCGCCAAACCGTTTTCTTAGTGCTTGCTATTTGACCCAGATTTTTTTTTATTGAGAGTAAGACAATAAACCCATTAATTCTGTTTGTTAAGTGATTTGTGTAGAACTCGACTTGCAGATTGAAGTTACTAAATGAACATGTTATGTCTGAAAATTAATAAAATAAAAAGTATTATTCATAGGGTTTCGTAACTGATAGCAAAAAATGAACTTTATTTTTGTCAAATGTGTCATGCTGGCGTTTAACATAGTTTCTAGAACATTTTTGAAGACATATTGCGTGCATTATGCCATTCTGAGACGGTTTTTTACGAACATCAAAGGGTTCAAATATGTGTAAACTGTATAAAAGACTCTTTAGCAAAAACAATACTTTCTTTTTGTCATATGAGTCATGCTGGCGTTTAACATAGTTTCAAGAACATTTTTGAAGACATATTGCGTGCATTATGCCATTCTGAGGCGGTTTTTTACGAACATCAAAGGGTTCAAATATGTGTAAACTGTATAAAAGACTCTTTAGCAAAAACAATACTTTCTTTTTGTCAAATGAGTCATGCTGGCGTTTAACATAGTTTCAAGAACATTTTTGAAGACATATTGCGTGCATTATGCCATTCTGAGACGGTTTTTTACGAACATCAAAGGGTTCAAATATGTGTAAACTGTATAAAAGACTCTTTAGCAAAAACAATACTTTCTTTTTGTCATATGAGTCATGCTGGCGTTTAACATAGTTTCAAGAAAATTTTTGAAGACATATTGCGTGCATTATGCCATTCTGAGGCGGTTTTTTACGAACATCAAAGGGTTCAAATATGTGTAAACTGTATAAAAGACTCTTTAGCAAAAACAATACTTTCTTTTTGTCATATGAGTCATGCTGGCGTTTAACATAGTTTCAAGAACATTTTTGAAGACATATTGCGTGCATTATGCCATTCTGAGACGGTTTTTTACGAACATCAAAGGGTTCAAATATGTGTAAACTGTATAAAAGAATCTTTAGCAAAAACAATACTTTCTTTTTGTCATATGAGTCATGCTGGCGTTTAACATAGTTTCAAGAACATTTTTGAAGACATATTGCGTGCATTATGCCATTCTGAGACGGTTTTTTACGAACATCAAAGGGTTCAAATATGTGTAAACTGTATAAAAGACTCTTTAGCAAAAACAATACTTTCTTTTTGTCATATGAGTCATGCTGGCGTTTAACATAGTTTCAAGAACATTTTTGAAGACATATTGCGTGCATTATGCCATTCTGAGACGGTTTTTTACGAACATCAAAGGGTTCAAATATGTGTAAACTGTATAAAAGACTCTTTAGCAAAAACAATACTTTCTTTTTGTCATATGAGTCATGCTGGCGTTTAACATAGTTTCAAGAACATTTTTGAAGACATATTGCGTGCATTATGCCATTCTGAGACGGTTTTTTACGAACATCAAAGGGTTCAAATATGTGTAAACTGTATAAAAGACTCTTTAGCAAAAACAATACTTTCTTTTTGTCATATGAGTCATGCTGGCGTTTAACATAGTTTCAAGAACATTTTTGAAGACATATTGCGTGCATTATGCCATTCTGAGACGGTTTTTTACGAACATCAAAGGGTTCAAATATGTGTAAACTGTATAAAAGACTCTTTAGCAAAAACAATACTTTCTTTTTGTCATATGAGTCATGCTGGCGTTTAACATAGTTTCAAGAACATTTTTGAAGACATATTGCGTGCATTATGCCATTCTGAGACGGTTTTTTACGAACATCAAAGGGTTCAAATATGTGTAAACTGTATAAAAGACTCTTTAGCAAAAACAATACTTTCTTTTTGTCATATGAGTCATGCTGGCGTTTAACATAGTTTCAAGAACATTTTTGAAGACATATTGCGTGCATTATGCCATTCTGAGACGGTTTTTTACGAACATCAAAGGGTTCAAATATGTGTAAACTGTATAAAAGACTCTTTAGCAAAAACAATACTTTCTTTTTGTCATATGAGTCATGCTGGCGTTTAACATAGTTTCAAGAACATTTTTGAAGACATATTGCGTGCATTATGCCATTCTGAGACGGTTTTTTACGAACATCAAAGGGTTCAAATATGTGTAAACTGTATAAAAGACTCTTTAGCAAAAACAATACTTTCTTTTTGTCATATGAGTCATGCTGGCGTTTAACATAGTTTCAAGAACATTTTTGAAGACATATTGCGTGCATTATGCCATTCTGAGACGGTTTTTTACGAACATCAAAGGGTTCAAATATGTGTAAACTGTATAAAAGACTCTTTAGCAAAAACAATACTTTCTTTTTGTCATATGAGTCATGCTGGCGTTTAACATAGTTTCAAGAACATTTTTGAAGACATATTGCGTGCATTATGCCATTCTGAGACGGTTTTTTACGAACATCAAAGGGTTCAAATATGTGTAAACTGTATAAAAGACTCTTTAGCAAAAACAATACTTTCTTTTTGTCATATGAGTCATGCTGGCGTTTAACATAGTTTCAAGAACATTTTTGAAGACATATTGCGTGCATTATGCCATTCTGAGACGGTTTTTTACGAACATCAAAGGGTTCAAATATGTGTAAACTGTATAAAAGACTCTTTAGCAAAAACAATACTTTCTTTTTGTCATATGAGTCATGCTGGCGTTTAACATAGTTTCAAGAACATTTTTGAAGACATATTGCGTGCATTATGCCATTCTGAGACGGTTTTTTACGAACATCAAAGGGTTCAAATATGTGTAAACTGTATAAAAGACTCTTTAGCAAAAACAATACTTTCTTTTTGTCAAATGAGTCATGCTGGCGTTTAACATAGTTTCAAGAACATTTTTGAAGACATATTGCGTGCATTATGCCATTCTGAGACGGTTTTTTACGAACATCAAAGGGTTCAAATATGTGTAAACTGTATAAAAGACTCTTTAGCAAAAACAATACTTTCTTTTTGTCATATGAGTCATGCTGGCGTTTAACATAGTTTCAAGAACATTTTTGAAGACATATTGCGTGCATTATGCCATTCTGAGACGGTTTTTTACGAACATCAAAGGGTTCAAATATGTGTAAACTGTATAAAAGACTCTTTAGCAAAAACAATACTTTCTTTTTGTCATATGAGTCATGCTGGCGTTTAACATAGTTTCAAGAACATTTTTGAAGACATATTGCGTGCATTATGCCATTCTGAGACGGTTTTTTACGAACATCAAAGGGTTCAAATATGTGTAAACTGTATAAAAGACTCTTTAGCAAAAACAATACTTTCTTTTTGTCATATGAGTCATGCTGGCGTTTAACATAGTTTCAAGAACATTTTTGAAGACATATTGCGTGCATTATGCCATTCTGAGACGGTTTTTTACGAACATCAAAGGGTTCAAATATGTGTAAACTGTATAAAAGACTCTTTAGCAAAAACAATACTTTCTTTTTGTCAAATGAGTCATGCTGGCGTTTAACATAGTTTCTAGAACATTTTTGAAGACATATTGCATGCACTTTGCCATCCTGAGTCGGTTTTTTACGAACATCAAAGCGATCAAACATGTGTTAACTGTATAAAAGTACTCTGGTACAAGTACAGATGTCAGACCTTTACGTATCGCCACATTTGTACAAAGTGCAGAGTATGCGTCAGTGAGCAAAACGTTCGTTTCGTTTCTGTATATGAATTTTTCAAGGTATTGGCAAAGGAAACTCTGTATAGGTTTAGGGAATTTTGGGATTAAGAGTTCCCACGATTGATACTTTCACACTTTTGATAACGCCAGTTGTGCCAACAACACCTGTCTTCGTGTAGTTCTGAAACGTTACTTACAAAATTTTTACTACCCTAAACAATGAATAAACAAACAAACCCTACCTCCAGACATGGAGACAGTTTCATTTTTCGGTGGCATAAGTGACAAAAATAACAAAAATATTGTAAACGAACGCATGACAGATGATACTAAAATTTTGATATTTTTGATACCAATTGTAAACGAACGGATGACAGGTGACAAAAATAATGAAAATAATGATTCTGCATCCCCAAACGAACGTGCCCTAAATATCTCAGATTTCCGGTAAGACTAGACAAATGTTTGATCTGCCCTTTTTTCTAAAAGACTTGAACTTTATAATGATGTACCTATTATTCATCTATTGTTCGTTTCGAATTGAGGTGACCCTGTGTCCCATACCAAAAGAAATCGTCTCTTTTGACACACAGGCAGATCATATCCTGAATTGTGAGTTCCTGTGGAGCACAGCTTGTAATAAAACAGATTACGCCAATCCAACCATATTACATCGTGAAACCATAAGTCGTGGACGGTTAGTAAAATGATGTAAAGTAAGACAGAAGCATGCGTGATTTCCATACAGAAATAGCAGTCTCTTTGTGGAGGGCCTGATAATAGATCTTGCACCAAGAATAGCCACGGGCGACCGTGCCAGCGTGCGCATTCGGCGTCCACACCGCACGCCCGCGCCGCCGCCGCTTCACGGGCGTCTTGGCGAACCACTTCATTGGTTTTCGGGACAGATTTAACTTAACGGTTTTTTTTATGAAAACCTGCAAAGTAAGTTTCGCTAGTTTTCATCCATAATTTTGGACTGGTTTACTAACCAAACAATATTTTTGGGTTCTAAATAGCTGTAATACTTCTCGATCGATACCAAAAAAATTTAATATGGGCTGTAATAAAAATGTACCTCAATTATTTTTAAAAATCACTAACGTGGCAAACAAGGTTGCGGGCCGCCTGATGATAAGCGGTCACCGCAGCCTATGGACGCTTACATCACCTGGGGCATCACTTACGCGTTGCCAACCCTTCATCTAATAAAAACTAAACTTTTTTTTTTGAAGTACCCTATACTAAAGTCCGTAGAGAAAACCTTGGTAGGGAGCTCATTCTATAACCTTAGCGTTCGCGAGAGGAAGTTTCTGTGAAACCGCACTGTACGTAACCATTTAGATTCTAAGGTGTGAGGATGAATTTCTTGCCGATGGCGAGCGGTGCGATGGTAGAAAGTAGCCGTGGGCATTATATCCAACAATTCCTTGGAACACATCCCATTGTCTCCTCAGAATCAAGGGTTCGATATGGCTTGTGAGTTTGGAATCGTCGACGATTCTCTCAGCCCTTTGTTGAACCGGGTCAAAAAGGGCCAAGCTTTGCCCCCTTGCGACTTCTGCCTGTTTTTGTTATAGCATGGAAATTAAATATCAATAACGTGGTCACCAAAGCCATAAAGTAAAGGTGTGCTACAAGAATCTGAGTTTGAGTGTCTGGTATTCTTATTTTACTACCGTTTTATTTTAAGTGTCTGATAAATATTTTTGAATTTTACTTCACACGGTAATTGAGGAAATTAATATTTTTTTACAACCGTGAAATCTAATAAGACAACGTGATTACCTTTTTTGTGTAACCCAAAAAATATAATCGTTTTCTTAAGATGTGTGCCGGATTTTGTTTTTTTTTTTTTTATGTTTTGACACAGGATTTTATTGTTTCTAATTTGAGGTCTTTATTTATTGAGTCCCAAAGTGAGTAAAGTTTACCAATATAGACCACTGAATAACATCAGATAGATTCTGGACTTTCGTACAAGGTGAAATTATGGTATGATGCAGCCAATGTCTTATGTAGATCTATATTTATAACCTACATATAATGCCACAAAATGTAAGGCTAAGTGCGGCAAAAACATGCCCACGGCCCCCGGGCCAACTAACTAAAGCTGCGTTTTGTTCACGGCATTGAGAGTTATGACATCGCATAGGCATTGAAATCGTTCTTTTTACCAAGTGTAAACAAACAATATGGCCGTTCACTATTTTGACAGCGCATACCTGCCTCCTGGTAATGTGCAGCCAATTGGCGAATGTGGTCCGGAAGTAACGTCATAGCGCATTAACTTTTGGTCAACAGAATGATCGAATGTGCGCAAAGACAGCATTGACTGCATTCGATACGTATAATGCTCGCAACAAAACGCCTCTCAAGTAATCTTTAAACCAATCTTCAGTTGTTGTATACTTATGGAATTTTTCGCCTGAAGTTGTTTTCAAGAGTAAACATTATGGTTTTAAAAAAATTAATTAGTTTATTAAATTCAAAAAAGTTATATACATATCTTTAAAAAATAAAGCATTTGGATTTGATTTGTTTTTAATTTGAACATGCATTACTGACTGGGCTATAGGGGTCATAGTAATTCCAATCGGACTGTGTCGATTTTAAAAATTTTAGTGTACATATACGGACGTGTCTGAACCGGCCGGACCGGTCGTCCCGGTTGTCGTCAGGCGATAACCCGATCCTGTCTCTAGCGCGGCCTGCTCTTCCAAGATAAGGATGAAAGATGCTTTCCTTTCTATCATGCAGCATGCCATTGTGTCTTGTGGGCACTTGCTCATCAGCAGTTTTTAGACTAAGATAAGGAAGGTTAAAAGGGGAGTGAAGATAGATTAATGATGTAATGTAGCTATGTGAAGATTGTAGCGAAGTACTTGAAGCGCGACCTGACCGGTTAGTATATCGTCTTGCGCATTGGCGACTCTTCGCCATTAATACTTAAAATACGGTAATTGATGTCGAATGTTAATATAGTTGAAAACGTGTACAAAGACAATACACCACCATTATTAGGTTCACCCCCGGTACGTCACAGGATCGGGAAAAGCGTCTTCTTCCACCACCGCACTGCCTCAATAAACTCTTGTCGCCTGTTTTTCGCAAAGTTAACTTTCTTTTAGTATTCTTCTAAGTACCCTAATTGTGGACAGTGACATATTTACCTATGGGAAAGTATTTTGTTTTATCTTATTAATATTATAAAACGGAGCATTCAATTAAGCTGAAGCTTAGAGATAAAATTGAAGAGACGGAGAAGGGACATATAATTATACTTTTTATCCCGAAAAATTCTAAAGTTCCCACGGGAACAATTATAAATGAATTCTACTTCAGCGAACGATAGTTAGCTATAGCTTCCTTAGTGTAGTCAAGGAGTTGAAGTAGAAATTCCACGCTGATAATAAATTTAGTGCTGGTGGAGCCGCTGGCTTGGCGAAAATTAATAATTCTATAAATTTTAAGAATTTTTTCTTTAAAATGAACTTTAAATTAAAATATCTACTAAAAAAAACCATTGCTATTAATCGTAATATTATTAACATTGTAACGTGACAACTTGTGCCTTTCACTTTTTATGTCTGTCTCTCTCGCTCTTAGGCGGGCTAACCATGCCGCGTGCCTCTCACTCGCTCTCATTGTGAGCGCATAACGTGAGCGGAGCGTAACGCAGTTTCTTGAAGTGTCACCCGGCAAACCAATTTATAAGACGTTGTCACGTCAAAACTGTTACAACATTTATGAATGCTTAAAACAGTAAGTATGTCGGCAGTATTTTCGTTTAGATGCAATTTCCTAAATGCATAACAAAAAGGAAATAATTTAACAAGAATGCAATTTAACTGGGTAATTACAAAAACAAACTAATTAAATCTTATACCTATTTTGTCTACTAAACCTAATCAGCTTGGCCACAAAATAAACAATGGCCTGGTGTTTTATGTACAGGTGAGTGATTTTAAGGGTTTCGTACGTACCCAAACAGTTCCAATGGAGCTCTGCTAATAGTTCTGTGCTGTCTGTCCTTCTGACTTTTAACGCGTTTTATGTTTTAGACTGAAGTAGGTAGAACCCTGAAATTTTACTAGAATGTGTTATTATGGTGGATTTTCTAACAAATAATAAAAAAAAATACAAAAAAACTAAAAATACAATCCATACAAGAAACATGTTTGTTTTTGCTTTATCGTAAAAACGTTAATTCATATACAAGCTTTACACTTAAAACGATTATAGTGCAAGCTACTTAAGCTAACTTAACTTAACTTAAGCTTAAGCTATTCCGTACGTCAAAAGGAAAAAGGAACCCTTATAGGATCACTTTGTCTGTCTGTCTGTCTGTCTGTCAAGACCCATTTTACTCAAGAACTCATATAGGTATCAAGTTGAAATTAATATTAAATACTTAAGTCTACGGTAACTTAAAGTTGTAAAAAATCAAGCTTCTAAGTTAATGCAATAAAAAAAATTACCCAGAATACGGTAATTTTTGTAGCATATTGCGACACAAATAAATCGAAACCTATGGGGTACTTCCCGTTGACCAACTTGTAGAATCATGAATTTTAGCAAGAAGCAAGACGTTACATCACAAATGTAGGCAAGAAGCAAGACGTTACATCACAAATGTAGGCAAGAAGCAAGACGTTACATCACAAATGTAGGCAAGAAACAAGACGTTACATCACAAATGTAGGCAAGAAGCAAGACGTTACATCACAAATGTAGGCAAGAAGCAAGACGTTACATCACAAATGTAGGCAAGAAGCAAGACGTTACATCACAAATGTAGGCAAGAAGCAAGACGTTACATCACAAATGTAGGCAAGAAGCAAGACGTTACATCACAAATGTAGGCAAGAAGCAAGACGTTACATCACAAATGTAGGCAAGAAGCAAGACGTTACATCACAAATGTAGGCAGGAAGCAAGACGTTACATCACAAATGTAGGAAAAAAAACAAAAGCTTATCATAAAACTGTGAAATAATGTTAATATAAAAATAGTACATTTACATACACATCGTTAGTATTACAGACATTAGCTTTCTGGGCTACATACAGCCCTCTTAACCAACGTCTGTACGTCTGTATGTTACCTCATAACTACTAAGCGGTTTTTAATTCTTAACCCGTCGCCACAGTATAAATGATTACACTACATGCAGTATGGCTACACTCCGCCGCTCTTAGAAGTCAACCCCGCCACCCCTATGTTACTATCCCGTAATCGTAGGCATAAACCACGCACACGCGTGTATACACACGTCATTTATGTATCTACTTATCTCTGTTTTTAGTATCTATGAATCACGCGGTTTATTTATAAAATGGCCGAAATAGTTGTGCTAATGTCGACGAGTAAGGTGTTTACTTACCGACAAAATAAGTTTTATCTGTAGAAACGCACTAGCTTCAGTCCGCTCTTACACGCGTTTCGTCTAATTACATTAGTTGAACAGCTTCATAAGTGAAGCCGCAAGCAAAGGTAGTTTTTGATACAAACAGAACAGCAAGTTGACTCGATAACTGACTATTTTTCTTAGTACGAAAATATCAGTTTTTTTCCTCGTATATCTGTCAGTGGCATTACGAGGATGAAAATATATTATGTCCTCTTTTGATATATTGTCATTTATCTCTACAGAGGAGTAGATTGACTATCAAAAATTACTATTATGACTATCTCAGACAGGTATGGATGATTCAGACACAGGCATCGTGCCAAGTCGCGGATAGACATGAGGATAAACGACTGCTGAAAGTGTCTCGCTCCAATGCTATCATAGTCATGTAGAGGTAAGTTGCTATAATAGAAGCACTCACCCTTTTATGTCAGTCACAATTACTGTATTTCGTTCGGTCGGCTATTCTTCAGGTGCAGTACCTACCTAACTAGCGTCGCCGAAAGATTTTCTTTATTTCCTCTAAGTACAAAACATATTGAAAAATGTTACGAATCAATTATTTAGAACTAGATATAAGCTATTTTAAGAACTTCATGTATTGTATAAAGGAAATCTTTCGGCGGCGCTAGTAAGGTAGGTACTACTGCGCGTTAGTGGTCATAAAACTCAGTGCATGTAAAATTGATTTTGTGAATTACAATGGAAGTAAAGTTAGAAACTACACATGAGCCTGGAATCAAATTCTTCAAGCCTTTTTTTTTTGGGACTTTTTTAAAAATATTATCAGGTAATTGAAGATTAAGGGAAACATTCGGATTGTTTCCGGCAACACATTCAGACTTTAATTGTAAAAAGTTTCTTTTTTCTTACTCTTGTTTAGTTTGAGTTGTTTATTTTGAAACTTCCACAAATATATGTAAATATAACTAAGTCCAAATTGTACGCACAAAAATCACGATTGATTGTGGTTACTGTTTTCATTGATAGGTAAATAATAGTTACTTTAGTTAAAAAATAGTTACTTTTAGATATATTTTTCTTTACTTGAATTTTAAACTCTTTAATTTTGTCTAATCAAAATCTAGAAATGAGACTGGTTGATTTAGATTATTATTATATAATAGACCACCATCCAATCTTTTGTACCATATAGAATACTATAGCTTTTGCCCGCGGTGAGCTATGGAAAGAGCTATACTTGTTGTTGCTTTGTGCGACAAAATCCGAACCGTGAAAATTCGCCGAAGAAACAAAGTTACCGACATAGCTCAAACAGTTAGCAAGTTAAAGAGGCAATGAGCGGTCACATCGCTCGCCGAACCGATAACCGAAGGGGAAAAAAGCTCTCTAACCACGGATCGGAAGACACAGCGTTGGATGGCCTCCTACCAAATGGACAGACGACCTGGTTAGAGCCGCAGGAAGCCAGAGCCGGCCGTTGTGGAGACATGGGTGAGGCTTACGTTCAGCAGTGGACGTCTTTCGACTAAAACAATAGAACGTACAAAACATGAACAAAAGCTATGTCAATAGCACCGAAGCTAAATAGAATTACTTACCTTTATCTTAGTTTGCAGAATATTACGATTAATCTACGTAAAATTGCTCTAAGTAATCGTTCCGTAAACACGAGGTCGGTTGTTGCTTATTAGCTGACGCAGAAATTCTATTTGGGCAATGGCTCGACCTTTGAAGGTCGCTCCTGCCTACTATAGCCCTAGAGGTCGGGCAAGGTGACTCAAGGTTTAGTGAAGGGGCGTTCTATCGACTTTACCAGAATCTAGGGTTCATATGCCGTTATCGGTAATTGGAAAATTTGTGAAAAAAATATATTTTTGCGTCTTATTTTCTGTTTTGTCAAACTTCTCCTTGGTTATGTTTTTAGAGTGTGGGTATAATTATATTACCTCTGTAGCCTATTATTTAAAAAAAATATAGTTAATAGTTAAATTGACTGATCAAAAGTGCTGTTTTAAACGTAAAAGTCTACTCGATTGAAATTAGTTTGAGTTTGACATTTGTCTTTGTCCCTTAATGTCTAAAGTGTCGTAGACAATACTAAAAATTTATTAATTTAAAAAAAAACCGTTAACAGTTCGACGGATTTAGCAGGTAGTTTTCCTGTCTTATACCGAAGGCATTTTATCAGATTCGACCCTGAAGAAGGTAAAAAAGGGTTTGATAGTTTTAATGGTATGAGAAAAGTTATGTTAGAAGAGAAACGCCGCGGGGCAGCACCTAGCATTAATGTATATGTGCCTAAGTTAGAGCTAATGGAAGTGTTGGGTCCATAGCATTTATTTATGATCGCTCGGTCGTTTAATAGAAAGTGTCTAAGAGTGACTGAGCGTTCGATCGATTGAGGTCGGTTGTATTGCTGGGTAGTGGCCTTGTTTTGGCACCGAGCTGAGGTCACTCTTTATTTTGTGATTGTGTATTATTGTTTCAAAGCGGCATTGCTCTTTGTGTTTTATTAACTGGCGAATGCGGTTTGGCAAGCATTTATTATAACTCATTGGGTCCAATATTCTGTAACTAATAATGACGAATGGAAGATGATCTTATTGAAACCTACAAGATAAGATACTTAATTACAGATAGGTACAATTTTCCCAGTATCAGAGACTTGTTACTTGCTCGGGAAAAAGTTTAATCATCATCTCAATCACCTCCTCCTCAATCGCTGTGTCCTCATACTCATTAGTGGCCTATTATCACCTGTACAATTGGGTTGCTGATATGTGAAAAAATATGGCGGAACGTGAAGCGTCTGCTAAATCTGTAAATAGTGTTAACTGTCATCTAGATAAGTCGACTAAATAAATAATTGAAAAAAGAAAAGTGTGTAGAATAACAAATATGTCAATTGGTATAAAGGACACATAAGCAGGTTTGCTGCTCGTAAGTAGGTATTAAATATGTATGGAATAGACAAGTAAAATCCAAAGTACTAAAACAACCACAACTGCGGTTAAACAGTTTGGTTCCGTACCTAAAAAAGGATGTTTATCGTTGTGACCCATTTTTCTTTTGTTAGATAATAAAATTGCGTAGGCTTGAGGATGTAGAAACCGACCTTAAAGGTCATAGCTACTTGGGTTCTGCGTGGGTTGCCGCGTGTAGCAATCTTCTTAGATTTCCATTTCAGGTAAATTTATAAAGGAAATTTAATGACAAACCCTTGTTGAGAGGTTGTTATAATTTTATTTAGTGAATGGAAAATAACGAGTTGTTTGGTACATTGTGTATTTGTTGGTATTATACACCTACATTGGGTTTATTAAAGCAATGAACTGGCAATATTTTTACAGGCAGTCAGGTTGGTATTTATTAAAGCAATGAACTGGCAATATTTTTAAAGGCAGTCAGGTTGGTATTTATTAAAGCAATGAACTGGCAATATTTTAACAGGCAGTCAGGTTGGTATTTATTAAAGCAATGAACTGGCAATATTTTTACAGGCAGTCAGGTTGGTATTTATTAAAGCAATGAACTGGCAATATTTTTACAGGCAGTCAGGTTGGTATTTATTAAAGCAATGAACTGGCTATATTTTTACAGGTAGTCAGGTTGGTATTTAAGCCGAATCAGGACGTTTTTAAATTGATTATTTTGGGGCGTCCGTAAATAACTGGTGATTTTGGCGATTTTTCGACCCGTACCCTGATCTCCCCTGAGATATTTTAAAATGTGTTTCGTAAGTGTAATTACGTTTTATCTGTGCTTAATTGCGTTGGATATATTAAATAAAACAAAACCCTAACTTGCTACGTTGTGGCGTTAGCATAGCTGAGATAATTGTTTTCTCGGAATCATACACTGTTTTTTGCGAAAAATAAAATGATGTGATATTTAGCGAAACCCCCGTGTGTGATTGGGTGAGATTTTGCCCCCCCCTAAACGCCTCACGCAGTTTAAGGACGGTATCCTTCAATTTAAAAAAAAAATTGATTATTTTTGGCTCTTTAAAAATGACAGTTTTATTATTATTTGTAAATAATTTTAATATTAAATAAATAATTTGCTGTCGTAATAAGCTTACCCCGAAATATTTTGTGTATTAGCTAGACACTTACATATTATACCGTAGCTGTACCATAAATACAATCATTATAGTACATATTATATTTCAACATTCGTAGTAACATTATCAGTGTAACCATTTCAATAAGAGGTACACATAATAGTACTTAGTTTATAAACTGAAACTATCTTATAATACCTAGTAATATGCAGTTTCATACATTAGGTACTTTATACAGTCAAAGGTAAATAACCAATAAACGCTCGGAACAGCTGCGCCGCCACAGATTAAATAACTATAATGTTGAAAAAAGTTTATTTGAAAGCATCTGGCATGAAAAATTTTTTTTTTTTTTAAAGTGCGGAACTAAAGAAAATTTTATAAGTTCGTAATTTGGATTTTAAAGGAGCACAGGTAAAAGTCTTTTTACTTTGCTTTGTATGGAACAGTACTAAACATGATTGTAGTATCTATCTACTATAAATACCTCTCTGAAGTTTTTTTCCATAATAACTTTTTTACGTGTTTTTAAATGCATATCATTGTTTTATTCAGCGTGGTTATGATTCACAATGCTTACAGTGCAACAAACTTTTCTGACCCGTCGTATGTCGCTAGTGTCGTTGTAAGTTGACACCATTTCAATATGGCGACTGTAGTTTAGATTTTTGACCACCGATTCGAAAATGTTTGTTGCACTGTACACGTAATAGGTACCAATATCATAATAAGGTACTAAGCCCATGTTAGTTTGTCTGCGACTACAATGCTAACATAATTGCTGTCTATTGTTGTCCGCAAACTGCATCTAAGATAGTTTTTTTTTTGTTTTAGCTTCATTATTTCTGATTATTACTGTGTGGTGACGTTCCTTGTTGTCATTAGGTAAACATGTACTTAGAACAGCGTAAGTGTAATTATACATTATTATATCAAACAATAAAATGCATTTTAGATTAGAAACATATTGCAAATAATTGTTTTAGTATAGGCAAACAAGTATGTATGCCCCGCGGGACCGTACTACGAAATGTATAAAACCTCAAGTCTTAATAAATATCTATATTGGAATTATTTTTGAGGGTTAGGGTAGGCGAAACCTACCAAAGCAACCGGCCAAGTGGAAATCGAACATGCATATAAAGCCGTTCGCCTGCTCGCTACTTTTGTCCGCGGTTTCTCCCGCCCTTTATTAATATTTATCTTATATCTTATCGGTGTAGGATTTCAACGGCAACTTCTCAATTATAGAAAAAATCCGACTCACGCTTGACGTTTTCAAGTAACCTCTGTCCTTCCTACGGACTCAAACTATCTCCATGCCAAATTTGCCCGCGTTTCTACCCGACCTGAGTTCTGCTATCGGTGTAGGATTGCTACGGCAACTCCTCAATTATTAAAAAAACCAAATCATACTTGACGTTTTCAAGTAGCCAGCCTATGTCTAGGGACTCAAACTATCTCCATGCCCAATTTCATCTTAATCGGTACAGCGGTTTAAGTGTGAAGCGGTAACAGACAGACAGACCGACAAAGTTACTTTCGTTTTTATAATATTAGTATAGATTTTGTTTTCCATGGTTTTGTTTACACGTACCTCATTGAATTTAAGACATAAACAATTCACATACATACATGAGTATAAATGCACTTAATTGCAATTATTATTTATTCAATACACACCTTGTTACCTTTTTTTATTAATTTATTTAAGGTGTTCTTTTAAAAAGAAAAATATGAATATAAAAAAGGGATTCACTACAATTAATGACAAGCAGAAATTTTTTTTTCTTACCATGTGCCACAACTAATCAAAAATTTCACTTTTCGGTAACTAGTCCCCGTTAGAAACAAACAGACTGACAACTTACTAAATATTATCATGATTTGTTAGTTTTAACTACTATCTGTGGTTTAAGGCCCAAGGACTTATACTAAAGTAATATTGGAAATATTTAGAAATGACCAGTTAGCACGCTAGCCACTTGCTCGTATGTACGTTACATAATTGAATGAAACGTATGTAGTTTAAGTTAATACGCTTAAGTGGTACCTTGTTAATAAAGCGACACAAGGACACAACTTGTGTACTTATGGGAATGAATGGGGTTGAACTATGGCCCGCATATAATAAAATTATAAAATGCACCATCAGAGGGCTTTGTACAAGTTCATATGGTGTGGGAAAAGTGATGTAAACTATTTTGAATGGAAAATAAATAGCGCAACGTGTGAGTGTAAACAGGAATATTTTTCATACAAAATGTATGACTACCTTTACGTCACTTTACCAATGAGTAATAACACGCAATCTGTCTGTATGGTTGCTAATTTAGGGGCGTTTTGTTGACAAGCATTACACGTATTGAATGCGCTCAATGCTGTCTATGCGCACATTCGATCGTTCTGTTACCAAAAATGAATGTCCGATTTTTGGCGCTAGTTTAATACGCAATTTAACTTAAGGTGCGTTTTGTTGATTACTTCAATGCGTTTAATGTCATAATCCTGCCAAGTCAAAAAGACATAAATTCTGTATAACACAGTACAAATCTTGGTTAATTCTCTTTGGTAGGAGTACCGTATTATGTACATTATGTCGGTCAACAAAACGCTACTTTATTATACGTAAAGCGTTTATTCTAGTTTCTGCCACCCAGTTTTAAAAAAGGTACTTATTCTGGCGGCATTTAATCACAAAGGAGAGTTTAATCTATTCGAAATAAAAAATCCTCTAAGTGTTTGATTTTCTGATTTCTAATTTTTTTCTGAGTACGAAGTAATATTTTAGATGTACCCATGCTAATAGAATTTTTTGTTGTTTCAGGTAAAGAAGACTCTTCATCGACTATTTTGAAACGAAACCGGGAATTTTATGAGAGGTAATCACGCGCACTATGAGCAATTACAGTGTGGCCATTGTACTGTGCCAATGTTTTAACCATTTTCCTTTTAATGAAACACCTAACGCACTTGCTGTGTAACGTTTCTATATCTATGTACGTTATTCTTTCGTGCCTTTGAGGCGGTACATATTGTTTGTACGTCCTTGCAAATTTTGGGAATGTCAAGCGAAGGGACATGTTTTTTAGGATTCCGTACCATACCATGCCAGGTTTTGCCCTTTAGGGGATTTTGTTTGCGTAAACGGTGAAACACGTCTATATTATTTATCCAGCCAGCGGCCAATACCAATTTTCATGCATTTAACTTTAAAAAGACAATTTTACAAAAGCCCTACTCTAGAACTTAGAAGAGGAAACCTTAGTTGTACACTCATACTCTTTATTCATAAATTTTAATTTAACATAAATTTTTATATTAAACTTGTCCATCCCGCGGACGTTGTTTCTTTTTTTTTTTAAACAACTGGCGCGCCACCTATTGTGAAAGGGTTGTACTAATTCAGAAACCTTCCCTGGCGTGTGCACAACGACTTACTAAAATTTCATTACAATTGGTTTACCCTTAATACGCGAGTCTGACTCGCACTTGACCCTTTTTTCTTTCATAAAAACCTTGCCCTAACAATAATGAACAAAACAAAAAAGAATTATCCAATTTGGTGCAGTCGTTCGGAAGTTACAGAGTGACCAAGGGAAACAGGCATTAATTTTAACACACACATATATATATATATATATATATATATATATATATATATATATATATATATATATATATATATATATATATACGAAGAGCGATCAAAAATATTACGGTAATGCTATAAGAACTACAAGAACTATACAACGAAATATTTTATTTTTCAACATAATCTGTTTCTACTTCAATACATTTTGAACATCGCGTTTTTAAGTTGTCGTATTCCGGCTAAAAAAAATCTTGTTCATTAGTCTCAAAAAACACCTTCACCGCATGTCATGACCTCGCCATTATCTTCGCCTCGGATCTGTTCTTTTAACTTGGAGAATAAGTAGAAATCGCTAGAAGAGAGGTACTAACTGTCTGTAACTAAGAGGACTAAGGTCCTGTTAGCTCTATAGCTCTATAAATAGCTCTGTTAATTAAAGGTTGTAACTTAATGTAATAGGTTAGGTATTTTTAAATACCTACCACATATTTAAATAATAAATATGATCTATATACATTAGATAATGTTTGCTCACTTACACTGTCAAAAGTACTTCGTTAACCTAGAAATTAAGCGCGTACGAAGGTCTTATTGCAAAAGTAAGGAAAACAGTAATGTAAATTTCTGATGCTGTGTGCTAATTTTTAGGTACGTGTATAGATTATCAAGTGGCATTTCGAATGTCATTTTTTTGAATTTACATCTGGAAATAATTAATTATTTATTACTTTTCTTTACTAAAACGAAAAAATAGCTAGTCGAAAACTAATGGTTCTTGCCTTATATTGGTTTCCCAAAGTTTATATGGATGTACAGACATGTAACCCCTTCTTAATTTTCGAGCTTAGATCGAATAACCGTCCTCTTTGTGCTAACGTCTGTAAGCTACTTGTATATTAAATACCGAATTAACTGTAAATATAATTAATTAATTAATTTAAATGCCTTTTTTGTATTTATCTGCTAAGTTGTGTTTTAGGGTTGAGGTTAAACTAATTGTAAATGACTATATTCATGTTAATTAAAGGTAATTAAAATAATGTTATAGGTTGAAGTATCTAGGAACCATATTATCCTTTGACTTGGATACAAAAAAAAAGTTTTCAAGGCAGAGTATTTAATGGCAGATAATTTAAAACGCCTTCGGTTTGACTGTCGTACTTTCGATTTTATACCACTAAGGTGGCAAACAAGCTCACGGTCCGCCTAATGGTAAGCGGTAACCATAGCCTATCGACGCTCGCAACACCAGGGGTATCACAGAAATCTAATAACTTCTTTCTTTCTTTCTTACTACAATTGTGATCTTTTTTTAATTCCATTACCAGTTTCATTGCCGCGCAGGTAACTATTGAATTAGTACACAACCGTACCGTTACTACCGTTTGCTAGACACAAGTCCTCCATTGTAATTTTTTATTTTTTTTTAACTCTTGTATCAATATTCTAACGCTAAAACAGCCTAAACCTTCATTATATTTATCTACCATCGAAGGTGTCTAAACAGAGCAATGATGAGGGCTCAACACTTCCGACTTGTCTGTCTTACCATATGGTTAGTTGATAGCTGTCTAGCTACTCATTATACGTTTTGTCTGTACTGTCTAGACGTCGTTCAATTTTTCTTCAATATAAAAGTCGATGACCTACTTTATGAATCGAATGAATTTCTGTACTTCATTCGTTTAAAAAAGTTTAAACTTTGAGAGCCACTGAAGTTGCTTTAACAATTTAATTTTAAATAATGAATAAGTTAGTAAGTACAAAGTCGTGTTTATATTTTACCCGCCTCGCCTTTGTGCCATATCTATGACGATAATGTCAAGAGATATATATATAAATATAAAGTATTGGCTTACGTTGCTTACATTAAAGTATTACGTCAGATAGATATTATTTAAAAGGTGCTAAATGTTTATCTTCAATTCAAAACATGTTGATTAAACAAATAATGATAGCGAAATGACTATTTTAAACGTGTGTTACTTAGAGTTTTTATAATACTGTTAGCAAATACCAATTAAGGAAGTCTGAAATTCGCTTCGTATTATGATTTAAAAAAAATTAAGCGCTTGGCTTTTTTGGTATTTTGAGATACTTTTTTAAGTCATAATTTACCTTTACTTTCTTTAAAGGTGGTTCCATTTACGAAATTCTTAAAATAACTTACCAGAATGTCATTAAACCAAAAAAGCCGAGCTCTTAATTTTTTTTTCATTCTAAATGTTAAGTAAAATTTAGGTAACTATGGAGATTATGGCAAAGTTGATTTTGTATGAAATAATTGATGACTGCGTTTAAAGGTAAGGAAAGCCAAGATGTCGTCGTCATTTCAGCCGAAAGACGTCCACTGCTGAACGTAGGCCTCCCCCAAATGTCTCCACCACGGCCGGTCCTGAGCCGCCCGCGCCAATATGTACCCAATAGCAATTCGTTCTAGATAACTCAAATATTCCTTAAAAATTGAATTTAAATTCATACCATAAAACTGTAATTTATGAACATCCTTTAAAGATGTTAAGTTGCAATATTTATGATAAGTTTAATTTATTATACCGCCTCTTTGACTTAGAAAAACTGTATCCCGTATAGACACAGTATTTATACCACCAGCACTAATATGTCCCTGCCTAACCCTAATCGTTTCTAAAAAGACAAATTACATAACCGGCAATTTCGCTTCAAAACCTTGCTATTTTCTGTCGTTATAAATCACTGTCATTTTAATAATAAAGCTGTGGTCGAAGAAAAGTTTTTTTTTTTAATTATTAATTGGCAGCTTACGGCTTCCAAACCAAACGCGCTTTATCATAATGTCTTTTTCAATCACACATGCAATTAATAAACTGTCGAATATGACTTATAGCGTGTAGCTGATTATACTATTTATTGGTACTTTATATCATGTTGGGATGACATTCAGATCAAATAATTTTCGAACGGGTAACTATTAATAAATTCAAGTTTAAGGCGCAGTGACTACGAACTAGTGCTGCCAAAAGATATTAGATTTTATAAAAAGATAAAAATTGCCACTTTTAGCAGAAACGGTTTCAACAACTCACAGGTAGAGGTCTAGAAACGTTGTTTAACGTTGTTAAAATAGCTATAATAACTAGTTCTAAATATATTTTTTTTAACATTTTTGAAATGTTCTTTGTACAAAGAGGAAAAAAGAATCAAACCTCGTTCGCCCATTTGAAAGCACAGAATGATTCTAATTTTTTTCTGCAACAGGCACCGCGGCTCTGAATTTAAAAAGAGAAGACGATATCATAATCTTTTCATCTTTAATTTCAATCTAAATCTGTGTGTGATCGATTATATTTCTGTTTGTGATTTGCAAGATATCTATTAAAAGTCTGTTTTCTTTTCCCTGCGTTTTTAAGTAAAGCTCTGTGTTACAAGTCTCGCAGGGCATTGCTGAATTCGTATTATGGTCGGCCTTACTTTCAGTTCGGCATTTAATCTCTACTCGTCTATCAAAGGCTTACTTACATTCGCTGCCTCGATGTTATGTACTATTTACCTGTATCATCTCTTTATTCTATGAAGAACTGTATGTTTCAAAAAATAATGTAAAAAATATATATATTATTTTAGTTTCCCATATAGTTAGCCAATAGGTTTGTCCATCTGTTTACCGTAATAAATTATATATGTGTCTATTATTATATTGTACGTTTAGCATTTCGCAAGCTTTAGATTATGTGAGTAGATTTTCTCGTCTCATAGTACTATAAAAGATTTTAGACTAGAAGGCCTGCAATAGCCCGGAGCAAATGATCAAAGGTGTGTGTTTGTATGAGATTGTTTCTATATATGGTACTATTGCGTGTTAGGTCGGTTAAGTGCTTGCCCAATTCGGTACCTATTCGTTAAAAGGCCAGTAATTAATCAAAATTAATTGATTGGCCGCGTGATGTCTAGCGCTTAGGCGCAGAGGGAATATAAAACTAATGTTTATTTTTCTTTTTTATCTTATTTTATAAACAAAAGTCCAACTTACAAAACAATTTGCATTTTTTTTTTATTTCACCCCAATTTATTGTTTAAACTGTTTTTGAGATTAGTTTACAAAGAAAGACGAGTACAATAAATAAAGGTTATATGTGTTTATAAGAGGCAATGTTTTAGGGTTGTTTTTTACTTCTGGATCACCTGCACTGCTCACACTTTTAATGCATACTGCTGTCAGCATTTATGGCTTAATCAAAACTAGGATCAAAATGTGCCTTTGAAAGTATTTTTTTTATATGTGTACTAAGTGTACATATGAACATAACATAGAAACATGTATAAATAGTTAGTTTTTTACAACAAGGTCATAAAAATACATCTCTAAGTTATATTTTACGATCATTTTAACATGTTTGTTCCCCATAATATTTATTTAGTGATAAATACAATGTACAAGCGTTGCTGAATGGACGTTCAGACAATCTTGCTAAGTAGCAGTAGGTATAACAGCTGCTCTGTTATGCTGTGCCCTTCTATGACCGATAAAAAACCGATAAGTGCATGAATGTCACACGGGCAGGACGGTGGGTTTAGGGGAAACATAGAATGGAGGAAGTATTGGCTGGTGATGATTGTGTATCGTTTAGGAGGTAGGTGCAGACATGGACGCCCCCCCTGATATAGCTCCGTTTTCTAACAAAAAATACTGTTATTCAGCAATGTACATATATAAATTTGGGGTAAAATAATAATAATAATAATAAATTATTTTTTTGGACAATACACACAGCGCCGTCTGGCCCCAAAGTAAGCAAAGCTTGTGTTATGGATACCAGACAACGGATACAAATACATACTTTTACTTTTTTTTTTGTTAATACATACATATTATACATAAATACACCCAGACTCAAGACAAATACAAATGTTTATCATGTAAATGTTTGTCCAGTGCGGGAATCGAACCCTCACCCTCTGCACAGCAGCTGGCCACACTACCTACTATACTGCGAGGGAGTCAAAAAGGTGCTAATCGACGGGCAGCGCTGCTAGTCTAGTCCCCCAAGTGAAAGCGCGGCTTGTCGCAAATTTCCTGCCACACTACAAATTCATAGCTGTAAAATATCCAGCTATAGAAATTGCAATAACAAGCTCACTAAATGCAAATTATGTTTGTGGTCATATCGCTATTAAAGTCCCAATCTTCGCCTACTTGTTACGATGCTATGTAACTACATGGTTACCACGACAGTTGTGTTATAAGAAACCACATTTTATTTCCTTATTAAATGTTTGTTAATGTTACGTAAATTTGTTTGTTATTTATTACGCTGTTGATTGATTAGAGGTAAGGTCAATTTTTATAGGCTTTAGGAAGTTAATATTTTAGTTTGTTTTAGGTACAGTATGTTTAGACTAATCAATACTGTACAAACAAGAAACAAAGATTAAAGGCTATGGCATACCCTAGAAAAAGCGTGCCTTTTCGACCAGTGTACAAAGACATATTACACTATTGAAGCATACAAAGAGACACAGTTCGACGTACGATAGGCGCTAGCACGTAACTGTACGTTGAAAATCTCGATTTTCGACACTTCCATGTATATCACTCTTAATTTTCCAAAAAAATTGAACTAAAGCCCAAAATTAGGGTTCAGTTTTTTTTATTTCTGAATGTTTAATTAGCCAAATTATTATAATATTAGCAAATCAACCTAATTGAGGTTTGAACTGTAACAAATTTTTTTTTTCACGTCAAAAAGTGTATTCAGATCTGTAACAAAATTAATCAAATCCTTGTAAACTTAACTCGTTTAGGTATGCCATCACCTTAACTGTGACATACGGTCGGACACAAGTTCGTTTGAGTTTTATTTTATTAATTTTATAGCAATTTTTTAATTTATTTAAAGTCATAATAGTACAAGATTTCAAACCAACCACTTTTGAACCAACTTCAAACTGTAATTCAGATCAGATTTTTGGCAATAAGTTATTATTTTTACATTTTTAGTGCATCTTTTTGAAGCCTTTTAAGGTTGTTTTTTTTTTGTTTAAAAGTTTTTATTTTTAGTGACGAATTACTTAAATATGATCCAGGGAAAAAAGTGTTGTTAAATCATTACACCTCTCTTACATGGATGACTTTCAACGCAAATGTTAAGATAGTTCAAAAATTACTGATCAGATCTAGACTTCAGAGAATTTAAATGGGACCACCTCTGAAGTATGACCTACCAAACGCAAAAAGAATTTTCAAAATCGATCCATAATTGGCGGAGTAATCGCGTAACAAACATACAAAAAAAAACATACCCGTCGAATTGGTAACCTCCTCCGTTTTTGAAGTCGGTTTTTTAAATTTTTTTAAATTGTTTCAAGTTTATTATTATAATTTTTAAACATCGTCTTTATTTTTATTTATTGTTTTTAATACAATCACCAAAAATATATATTTTTTACCTTTTTTCTATATTTGTTATCATTTCTATGACTAGATTTCGGTAATACGAAATGCTCAGAAATTATTCATTTCCATTTGTATCGAATCCAACATTCGTTTCGTTTTGTTTCCCAATAGCCCTCCAACTCGGTTACGTACGTATCGGTGAACCGTTTCAGATATTCAGATAGCGGCCATCTTGGAAACTGATGAGCCGCGTGATAACCATAATCCTCTATTGTTAGCACAGTTTTACCCAGATCTGCGTTATGAAACGGTTTATGTAACTTGTTACTTTGCTAAAGTGTTTTCAGGCTCGGATTTGTGTACGTATGGCGATTGTTTTATCAGCTGGCTTATGAAATAATAGCTAGAATATTACGTTGTAAATTCGCAAAACTTTTGGTGGTTTATAAACGAAAAACTGCCATTTTTATAAATATTAAAATTATAAATGATTTATTAATGTATAGGTTGACATCCGAATTGACGAGAATGAAATGGAACGCAACTTAGTGTGTAACATAAAAATGTTTGATAGAAATTGTTTCTAACAGTTGCGATTTTGAGATGTCAAAGTAATTCAATGATGTCAAATTAACTCGCTCGTTATACACAAATTTCTCTGGATTTTTCACTAGTGATGCCAAAGTAGTTAGTTCTATGATGTGAAACCGTTTTCTCGGGTTTTTTTTTTATACCACTAAAGTGTCAAACAAGCCTACGGTTCGTCTGGTGGTAAGCGGCTTTCTCTGGATCTTTTAACTAGTGATGCCAAAGTAATTCTGTGATGTCAAATTATAATCTTTATAAAACTCATTAAGTAGAGTGATTGTTATTAGTTTGTAGTAAAATAGATACTCTTGGACGTTTTTTCTTAAAAAGATTACAATTAAAATAAAAAAAAAACATAAGTGTTATACCCTGAGAAGTAATTCGAAAAAAAAAGTTTTCATAAAACGTGGATATTGTCAAAACAAAAATCACGGTCGTGACAAACAAGTCCTTAGCGCCTTGATTTGGTAATACTACATAGTATAAGCAATATATTATTAATATATGAATTCATTAAATAGAAACCTCATTATTACTTAAACCAGTAGTGGGTGTAATGATCAAAAATGTCTATAGATGTAAAACGAGTTTTCTGTAAGCAGATTGATTAATATTTGTTAGTTCCATAGTGGGAGTGAGTGCAGCGCCCTACCCACGAAATACTGACGAATGCATTCGCGTAGGCGGAAACCGGCTGAACTGGGAAAACGTCTCATTTCCTATGTATGCTGTTTGTTTACTTCCCTATGCGTCATAAACTTAAAACATAATACAAAAAGTGAAGTGAGACGACTGGAAGAGAGTAGACACCAGATGAATATTTGTCGGGAATGGAGGTAATTAGGTATTGGTTTAATGTTACACATTCGTTGAAATGTGTGTTTTAGAAATTATTCTTTTAGTTGAATAAAAAAAAACATTGGTTTTAAAAAAGATTTACCTTGGACGAACCTAGACCTCAATAAACAACTAAATCAATAAAATTTAAATAAAATGCTTAGTTATTTTTCTGTATAATGAACATTTTTTACGATTGTATTGTGCTTGTAAAAAGTAATTTACAACACAACACTATTTGTATTCAGTTGTTACTTAAGAATGTAATACAATTTTTATTTTTATGTTGCCGAATTGGGAACTTTGCCAAATGTAATATCGGATTCCGTAACATGTTCGTTTTAATCATACACTAAAAAAAGTATAGTTGAACTAACAAAATCAAACAGTTAAAAATACTAATTTTAAAAACGTTAATTGAAATTTTATGTTGGTTAATAGTATTGTTTTGTTTACTAATTGGAACATAATTTATGTAGTAGGAACTACATTAACGACTCAATAGTATTAATACGAGAATCTCTGTAATTTCTAGTAGTAATACTTAACAAATCTTTTTTTCTTCGGTGAACGTATAGGGAATAGAGGTTTTTTTTAAAGCATGCAATTCTATCTCTCACTAATATTGGCTATCGGCCCACCATCACAATTTGGGCCATATTCTGCCACGCAGGCTCTTTACTGATTAGTGGAACTCACTTTTTAATTTGGTTGATGATAACAATTTTAGCAATGGTGATGGTGATGGTGTTGTAAACACGCCTTAAAATTGTTATTTTGTTTGATCTGCGTTATTACTTTCTAATCTTATCGATCGTAACGTACGTTTTTAACCCAACATCGCTAGACTCGGGTACAAAGATAGGCGCTTTGGCAATAATGAGTTGATCCCAATTGGGCTAAAGTTTGTAAAATTACATAAAAATAGACCAAAATGTGTAGGATAAACTTGTGATTAGTCATTTTATCTTGATTTGTTTTGATATCGGAGTTCAAGACTTGTATTCGCAAATACAAGAGTAAATCGCTCGTAATTAGTAAATTAGAGCGAGTCGTCTGGAAGTCTATTGCGTGTAAATTGGTCCCTGTAGAACTGAATTGTAGACCAGTGTCCACTGTGGTAGACTGTAGGTATACTGTGTATTACTTATGTACTGTGCATGCCTAGCATTTCAATTACCTTGACCGTTGTTTTTTTTTTTTACTTTTGTTGCTTCAGCCAGTATATGTTTGCCATGGCCTGTCCTTGAAGAAGGCGGATTAGGCCATAATCCACCGCACTGGTCCAGTGTGAATTGGGCCTTGTCGGGCTTGTCGTTAATTTGGTTTTTTCTTATGACCAACATCTTATGCCTTACATTAATTTTACAATGCTCTAAAAAGGCCGTTGGTAAAAAAAGTTAGGCCTTAATGCATTTACAAAAAAAACCTTTACTTACAGTTAGTACATTTTCTGGTATATGTTTGAAAAAATGTTGCACCTAGACCGGCCTCATTTCTTATAAATAGAAATAAAGATTTTTTGGTATTTATCTTTTCCTACTTTAGCAGAATTCGTTTGTAACTCGATTGGCAGGCAATCTCGCGTCTGGTAATTACAACCGGCTTCAGGGCGCCGCGCCGGCACATGGAAAAATGGTTTCCTTTCCGACTTAACACTACCGTACCGGTGCCGCTCTAGGGGAAAATGGGTTCTGTACGTACATATGACAGGAAATCGTTTTGAAATAAGATTTGATATGCTTCGATTGGTACAGCTTATGTGAGGCGTTTAAACGTATCAAAATGTTTTTTCCTCCTTAAATAAATATTAAGGAGCGGGTTCAATGTATTATAATTTCGGATTGGAAAAGAATTTTCCTGCGACTTCTTCCGCGTGGGCTTTTGAACAAAAAGGAGTTTTAATTGTTTTCGGTTGTACCTACAAAAATATCGAAATTTTCATACAAATTTTCATCTGCTGTTTTGCCCCCTAGATGGGGATTATTCAAAAACGCTAAAACACGTCAATCTTAATTTTCAACTATTAGTATACCGAATACCAATTTTCACGTATTTGTCAACTTCACAATTGACGGATTTTCATACAAACTTCCAACCACCATCTTTAGTGTTCCGTACCCAAAGGGTAAAAAACGGGACCCTATTATTAAGACTCCGCTGTCCGTCCGCCTGTCTGTCACCAGGCTGTATCTCATGAACCGTGATAGTTAGAAAGTTGAAATTCTCACAGATGTATTTCTGTTGCCGCTATAAAAACAAATACTAAAAAACAGAATAAAATAAATATTTCAGTGGGCTCCCATACAACAAACGTGATTTTTTTGTGATAACGGCAATAGGTAGAAGCTTGAAATATTTACAGAATATTTATTTATATATTCACTTTAAAAATAAATAATGAAATTAAAATTAAACAAATATTTTAGGGGGGCTCCCATACAACAAAACGTGATTTTTTTTTTACTTTATTAGTTTAGAGATAAAAAAAATGTAAGAGATATTTTTGGACAAAAAGTAGTTCCAATTACATGTAAGAAGTAAATCTTCATCGTTAAAAAAAAACATTGTGCTGAAATCCATATTTATGACACAATAAAAACGTAGCCGGTAAACACATAATTTCACACGTTAGCAGCATTAATTCGGAATACACGAACGTATCCATTTTCGAGATGAAATCCACTTACCAACCAAACTCGTTGTCGCTTCGCGTGATTCCATCTCGAAACGCTCCGTGCGTCGATCTGATTTTAGACACACGTGCAAATTCGCAAGTATTGGTAGATGTTTATTTTGGATCGGTATAACGCGCATTCAGAAATAAAATACGCCTACGAAATAGTGAAAACGAATTTCTCGATTAAAAATTGATTGGAATACGACTATCTGGAAAGCTTATCTTCAAAATTCCTTGAACCATATGTTTTATTTTAAGATTGTTTTTAAAAATAATACACTAAGTGTATGAATCATTGAAAAAAAAAGAAAGAAAGAAAATAGCACAGATGTTATCGATTAGTAATGTACTACGTGATTCAGCATCGCATTCAATACTATGAGTAATATTATAATATTGAATGCGCTTGGCGTTCCTTATTACATTAGATCGTTCTGTTGGTTGACCAAAAATGAATGCGCTATGACGTCACTTCCGGACCGCAGTCAACGCATTGGCTGCACATATTCGGGAGGTAGAGCAGTGGATGCTCTGTCAAAATAGTGAACGGCCATATTGTTTGTTTACATTTGGTGAACTGAACGATTTCAATGCCTATGCGATGTCACACCCCTTAAGCCGTCAACAGAACGCATTTTAGTATAATATCTACTCCAATTTTTTCCCCTTGCAATTAGGTGCTATAATTTCTAAGCTATTAGTACACGGTAAAAAAGAATTAGTTGAGCCAAGAGAATATCGTTTCATATATGCACCAACGAATATTTACTTCATCTAAGATATTATTTCTCTTAAATATTTAAAATAATATGAAGTTATCACAAGATCAAATTTCATTGAACCAGTAAATAAAACTCTATCAATTTGAAACAATATTTAATTCATTGAAGAAAAATATGCTTCTTTATTTGAAACACTTAGTTTTCTTGGGCGTAGAACTTCGTGCTTTATTGCACGGAAGAAATTTCTAGTTCACACAAGAGAATAGTGCTCTTAACTAGACTACATCAGCTCTTAAATTAATAACATTATATTTTAGTTTAAAACAAAAAATGTTTCGGTCCAAAATGACATAGTTAACCGTCAAGATTAAATAAAGTTTTTTTAAAAAGCCCTACGCCTCTTTTCTGGAGGCTTGGGCCATATAGAGTCAGTCTACCGCACTGACTTAGTGTGTCTTAGCGGACGTTGTCGAGCTAGTAGTGCCCTACTGCAGAGGCACAGGCCTCTTTTTCTGGAGGCTTGGGCCATATAGGCAGTCTACCCGCACTGCCTTTATATGGACTTTGTCGAGCTAAGGTAGCTATTCTCGCCTTTAGCTGATTATACAGCGTTATGTTTAATTATAATTGTTATGACTATTTAACGGTCCTTCTTAAACATGGAAGAAAAGCGGTCACCCATCCAAATACTGACCACGGTCGACGTTGCTTAACTTCGCTTATCGTTTCTGATAGACGAATGCGACTGTTTGCTAGATGCTTGTGGTGCGGCGGCAAAGAGGAGATCTCCTGCCAGGCGAGGTGTTATGCCTGGGGACCGCCGTGGTCCACTTATCATTCTGTTCGGTTTTCTATATATACTCATGGACAGAAGAAACTTTGATAGCGCGATGTAGGACGCGTGACGTCAGCCTTGCTTGTAGCGGTATGATATGATCCGCTACAAGCTTTACAATTCTCAGAAAATAATTAACTGTAGGTTTCTCGCATAAACTGATACTAATTTGACGCACAAAACCCTACAATAAACAATTATTTAAAATTAAAAGCCAACACGAAATCCTATGAAGGACAGTGATGAGATTCATTCAATTTTGAAAATGCAAGTATTTACTTAAACGAAAAGAAAATTCGTTCAAAGAGATACTAGTTGATTAATTTCAACGAAAATGTTTAATATTTTAAAGCAGGTATTTTATTTGTTTCGACTAAAACAATAGTTTTAGCATAAAATATCAGATTTTGAGTCAAGAATCTAACAAATTCTGTTAAAATTATTATTTTCTCTAATTCAGAACAATATTATCTTAACTGAACATTTCACTGGCTTTGATTTAAGATACAATTATTTTCATCGAAAAATATAGTTTTTAATAAGTGACGTCGCAGATTTAAGAAAACCATGATTTTGGCGCAAAATAAATTATATTAAAGCAAAATAAATTTTTTTTTCAAACGAAGAAAAATAAAATGTTGCATATAAAAATGTATTTATTTTATACAAGAACATTAACTGTCTTAGGGTAATTAATTTAAGTTTGGTTGATCTAAAACGAACATTTATTTGGTTAAAAAAAAATTTGTTCATACGAAAAGAATTTTATCAATTTCGATTGATAAAATGATTTTTTTTCTGGGAAATAATATTGCCTTCTGTGAACAAAATATGTCCAAAATAGTTGGATTTCTTGACTGAATGCAAATTACTTTGGTGGAATAGAACTTGGAAACTCTTTTTTTTCCGTGTAACTACCTAGTTTTTAATATGTGGTTGAAAGGGTTAACAGATTATGCATTTTCCCTGCGCTCACAACCTAGTTGCGCCTGCACTTCACCACTGACTTTCATAAGAAACTGCTGCGGTGATAATAACTAAACCAAGCGAAAGATTTATGAAATTACTTGAAATCTAGCACCCCAGTTACCTACTTTGGCTGTTTTATATTAAAATTGGTATGAGAGAATTTTTAACCGTTCGATTTCCTTGTAAACGTGTTTAGTAATTTACAGGATTCGCTTAAATACAATATTAAATTAATTTTGAATTAATGAGGCATTAGTTCTGTAGCTAAATAAATGCACAGCTGTTTAAACCGGATAATGGTGTAATACGGTTAAACTTTTTGGTACAACTTATGTAAAGGGGAAGAACAGGTGTAACAGCGCCTTATAGCGTGCTTCATACAAAAGAAATTTGACCCTGAGCCTAGCCGCGCACCGGGTGATTTTTTAATAGGTCGATAACTTTGTGTTAAAAATTTGTATGAACTATCGGCCGATAAATAATTATTTATTACAAGACTTTGCCAGTGACTCCGCCCGCTCTAAATTCGGTTATCGGCGTGGAACTCCTTAATTAACTCCAATTAATTAATTAATTAGTAAAACCAATGAATTGCTGTAGCATGCTGTAGGTGCAGCAATAGTTCATTTAACTCTGTTATAGTTATTCCCGCAGGAACTTTCGAATTTTTAGATATAAAAAGTAGCCTATATGCTATTCCAGGACCTAACCTATATGTATGCCAAGTTTCATCCCGACCCGTCTAGTGGTTGAAGTGTGATTGAGTAACAAACATCCATCCAGACATACAAACTTTCACATTTATAATATTAGTAGGAAAATTGGGCAGTGCGCGCGCTCCCATAATACACGAGTCGTAGCTCGCCGATTAAAAATGCAGTGCGTAGCGAATCCTGAGAAGTGTTTTTATTAACTTGAAATATTATTTTTGACCTATTCTCGTACAATTGAATATAAAATTGGCAAACTGTAGACCTTGACATTTACTTCTACATCATGCATGTGGAATTTTTTATTAAAATCGGTGAATAGGTACGAAAAATGGAATCAAACTTCGTTTGTGTGGAGCTCGACGCGGGGAATGTCCTGTTCAGTAATTAGGGTTGTGTATCTGGTAGGAAAGATATAACAATTTAACTTCGTTAGCCGTTGGTCATAACAACGCATCAGGGACTTCATTGGAAACCAGTCTCGGGTAAGATAGACTCTGTAATTCAAGAGAAAAATGGCAAGTAAGACCTACTTGCTGACATATTTATCTCGAATTCCAAATCTGGCTTAATCTAGACTGTTCCTAATAAGCTCCCAGCGTATGAAACTAGACGTAACCACATAATTCTGTGCCACATGAAATAAACACACATTGATTTTTCTTTCAATAACTTCATTAGGTTAGTTCGTGAACTGTTAGTAGGTTAACTGGATCTCAATCAGAGAGACTGTGCGGCAGTGGGCTGTGGGACGGCCCTGGCAGATAATGTGGGGCGTTTCGAAAGCGTCGTCGGCACACCGGCGCCAAACTTTGAAGTGGCGTCGTAGTTGTCGAGCCAACATCAACATTGTTATTTTGTTACATACATACAATACAATATATCATGCAGTCGTCTTTAAGGCGTAGATATAACCTAAGTAGCGCAACCAAAACATATTTTTAATTTCCTCTTGGTACTAAACATTATTCAAAACTGTTAAGGTTGAACGTCGCAGATTGTTTTCATACAAAATTAATTTTGCCACAATCTCCGAAGTTCCCTAAATTTTGTTTTACATTCTGATTTAAAAAAAAAATTAGATTCGAGCGATTCTGATAAGCCATTATTTTTTGATATTTTTAAAAAGTTGCCAGAATTTCTTGTATGGACGGAGCAACTTCATTCAATGGCTTATCGGAATCTCATGGAACCAAAAACCGCAAGCACCTAATTTTTGTTCTTGTTTTAAATCAAAATACGTAGTGTAATTCACGGAACGTTTTTTTTATACCACTAAGGTGGCAAACAAGCGCGTTGCCGACCCTTCAAAAATCTAATAACTTCTTTCTTGAAGAACCCCATATTGTAGTCCTTAAAGAAAAGAGCTCATTCCACAACCCTAGCGTTCGCGGTTCTAAGCCAACCATTTCGGTTCTAAAGTGTGAGAATGAATTCCCTGCCGATGGCAAGCGGTGCGATGGTAGAAAGTAGCCGTGGGCATCGGTGACTACGTCACACCTCTATTAAGTATAAATAAGAAGTGTTTTTAGAACCAATAGCAGCAGACATATGCATCGAATGAAAACGACTGTTCTTTTTTATTATTATATTATTTGATTTTTAGGTTTCCGTGTAGAAATCATATCAATACTAAGGACTAGGTTCCTTGAAGCTGTAAAAGAAAATCAAGGTTCTAAGTCAACGCAATAAAAAAAATAAAGGCGAAATACTGCCATTTTTGTCGCATATTTTGGCATTCACAAATAAATCAAAACCTATGGAGTACTTCCCGTTGTCCTAGAATCATGAAATTTGACACGAAGCAAGGTCTCACAAATATTGGAAAAAAATCGAAATTCGTTAATTTGTAGTTATAACACATTAAAAAAAAAAGTTTGTCTGTCAAGACCCTTTTACTCAAGCACGCTTGGAGGTATTAACTTATAATTAATGTAAAGTTGTAAAAATATCAACCTTCATATTCTGACACAAATGAATCAAAACCTATGTAGTACTTTCCGTTGACCTAGAATAATGATTGTTAACATCACAAAAATAGGGAAAAATCCAAAAAAAAAAAAAAAAAAAAATAATAAGTTTGTACGGAACCTTCGGTGCACGAGCCAGCCTCGCACTTGGAGTGCTGCCCCAGGTGATGCAAGCTTCGATAGTCACCTTATAATTATTATTATTATTACACGGGTCTCGAGTGGTAAGAAGACCTACTTGACCATGCTCGAGACTATTCCCAATAAGCTCCCTAGTTATCGGCTAAACCTTATTTATGTGGATACCTGGGGGTTTTTTTGTTTAAAAAACGAATAAAAGCTTTATGGTGGGTGGGAAACGTATATTTTTAATTTCTATTTACTTATTTGGACGAATATAATCTGGTAACCATTAAAAATATAATTTATAAGTTAATGCAGCTGATGAAAAGTAATCTAATAATATACCATTAAAAATCGAAAACACTAAATGTAAACTGATTTTTCGTTAAAATGCTCGAGAAATATTGTTACTGTGACAATGACAATTTTTAACTAGTTTACCAATGCTTTGTTATAATCGAGATAAGTCTATTAAGTTCCTAACTTAGTTCATTACTTAAAAGTCCAACACTTAAAATTTTTTTCGCGGAATTTAATGTTTTGCAAATAAGTAATTAAAAAATGAGTCATGTCTGCAGGCGCACACGTTAATTAATAAACTAGTTTCCATTTTATGCTCTTATTCGTATGGCAACACTATACTTAAAATAGTTTTAATTTAATACCTGTTTCACTAGCATACTAATATAGGTATCTAGTTCATATAATTTTATTTTCTTACAATTTAGTCAGCAGGTGACCTTGTGACTTTGGCCACCATATACGTAGGAACAGAAAGACCGCTGCATACATACTAACCGCGCAAAACCACTCCTCCCGCATGCATACGTCGCGTACAGTCGAGTTCGGAGAGTTTTGGAAGAAGCCACAAAGTCACGCACGCATTGAATGCGCTCTAAGCTCTCTATGTGCACATTCGATCGTTCTGTTGATCAAAAATGAATGTGCCATGACGTCACTTCCAGTTCTAGTCCGCATTCAACGCATTCAAAACTAGGGCTGTCAAAATTGTGACTCCGACTTGGTAGCACAATTTTATAAGTCTAGAATCTAGAAGCAACGGTTTCTAATTTAATTAAATGTCTAAAAGTCTTCTTGTGCCTTTTTTTATCTAGCTAGTAGGAATTACAAAGTTAAAATAATGAGATAATTATGCTTTTTTTTTTTTTAAATCAACGGTGTTTTATGACTAAGTTTGTTTGCAATCTTTAGTGTTGCATTTTTTGCGATGCGCATGTTCGGGCTTGCTCTTGTTAGATTTAATTAGTGTTGCTGACTGAAATAAAATAAGCAACTTCGTAAATAAGTCAAATAAATAAAGCATTTAACCCGGGAATTTCGTCAGCAGATCCTGATTTTGATGTGACCCAGCGAAAATGTTTTAAACACATGAGAACAAAAATTTTCGATTTCTTAAGTAAGATGTACTTACATATCATTTATTTGGATCATGATACATCTTCAAACCCATAAACAATTAAGAGAATACTTCATACAACGCGCTCTATACAAACGTAGTTTGATTCTTTTTTCCTTAGCTGACCATCGATTTTAATAAAATTAAATGATCTAAAAATAAGTATCTTTGCCTTCAGAGCGACAGTTTTCTATTGAATTGTATAGGTTTAAAAAATATAAAGGCTTTTTGTGTTTCATACAAGTGATCTTTATCAATGTTTCAAGTAAATAGAAACGTTTCTTAGGATTTCATAGATTATGAAGAGTCATTCTTGTTTACAAAATTTCATAGTGTTTAATTTGTAAATGTCACTTGGCTTGGCCACAGGGAGTATTTTTTTAAGATTTGATTTGAATTGCTTTTTTTTGCCGCACTTTATTATTTAGTAATGTAATTTGCTGTAAGCAATTGCATACTTTGATACTGAAGCAAATGAAGATAAAAAGCAAATTATTGGGTATATATGTCGCAGGCAAATCGTATAATTCGCCGTTTTACAATATGCCTAGGCAGATTGTAAAGTATGGAAACGAAAGGAACAGAAATCGCACTGTATAAGTCATGTATGTTAGGTTAGGTTCAGTTTCTCTTTTGTAAACGTAGATGCGGCGCGAGCGAAGCGAGCGGAGCGTTCGAGCCAAGCTTCATATAATAATCTGTTCAGTTATATGATAATTTCTATTCCATTCTTTACGATCTGCCTAGGTATCTTGTAAAACAGCGAATTAAGTATACGATTTGCCTGCGACATATACATGACTAAATCAAGACAGAAGTTCAGACACTCAAGAAGTTAGGGAAATAGCAGCATTGTATATATGTTTATGTATATATATAAATACATACATTACATATTATTACATAGAAAACACCAAGACTCAAGACAAACACAAATGTTCATCACATGTATGTTTGTATCTAAAAGATATGAGTAGTTAACAGTGACGTATCATGTCATTCATTTATGTAAAGACACATTATCCCATATTTCAAGTAGTATTTAAAAAAATACATTAGTTTAAATTTGAACAAGATCATAAACAAAGCAATAATTACACTGCACAGCGCAATACATTAAGGAAAACTTTTTATTTCTTATGAGTAACTTCCACAGAAATCATTTTCCAATGATACCTACGTTTTATCTGCGCAAAACACGATATGTTCTAGTATTTTGTTGTTTTGAGTTCTATGTAGTATTAAATGTCTGATAGACTTATCAGTGTGTCAGATAAGATACAAAATATTGTCTTATAGTCAGCTGTCGGCCTTATGTACCGTAAGAGACGAGAAGCAAAAGACATAAGAGTTTACGACAGTTGGACAGTTTATGTCTCGTTGTGACGGTCCGTATGCTCAGCAATAACGCCCCGAATTGTGTCTCAGCCAAGACAACTACGAAGCACAAGAATATTTTATTATTTCATTAAGTTTTAGTCTTTCAATTTTCAAAAGCAAAAGAAACTCTTACGAACTCCAAGTAATCATAATAAACGTATGGGTGACTATTTTATATTTCGAGTTTAGTAGAGATAATATATTTGTGTGGGTAACGTAAATAGACTTTGAGTTCTGTAATTCGTCCTACGCAACAGGCTCACGAAGTTTGTCACACTTTAGTAAGAAAAAAAATTATCCTGTGGTATATTTTCTCATAGACACCACACGTTCGCTTCGTCTTTGTCACACTTTTGTGACCATTTTTTTTTTCATAGCTGGCTAAGAAATGTGCTGTCCATCTCTCTATGTGTATGGGGTATCAGTTACATGTTCACTCTATAGATAAAACATTGCCCAATGCCAAAATGCCCCCGTACTATTTAAAATTAGGTTTAAACTGCACTGGCTGAGCTTTCATTGAATTAAAAAAATATATTAAATAAAAAAAAAACTTTAGTTTAAATATCATTATTTACTAGAATTTCATGAATTAATATGCATTTTGCCACAGTGATAAATAGAAAGAAATAGAAATAACGCTTTTGAAGCCCGCCTTACCCGTGGTCCAATTGTGATGGTTCGATTAACCGGACCATCGTTGAAATTTTGTGCAGTAGTACAGTTGACCGGACAGTCGTTAATTTTTACTCACTGTGATACAGTCGACTAGACAACCGTACCGCAGCAAAATATTTATAGTTATGGATATTCAGTGCACCGAAGGTTGTATGGGAAAAATCTGATGTTGATTCACCTTAAGGCTAAGAAGACATATAGGCAAGATAGAGTAAGTTTTTGTGCATATTTTGTGGAATCTCAAGGATTGAAAAAATTTTTTTGTTATAATACTTACTCTTTATGAAATGATTTTCATTTATTGTATTACCTACAAAAGAAAATGTTAATTAAAAGTGAATATAGTTACAACATTTATGGAATTTTTTACAGTGTGTATTGCATTTGGATGTTATGAAAGTCAATTAAATAATTAGAATTTGTTGTTTGTTGCATTGATTATAAGTTATGACAAAAAGTCAAGAAATGTGACTACAAAACAGTAAAAACGTTCTTTTCCATACAAAAAATTAAAAGTTTTATGGCGTCATTACGGTATAAATTATAAATTAATGTTTATAACAAATAATTCTCATGGTTTATGTATATAACATTATGTAATTATATTTCTACCTTTACATGTCTGGCCCAGTCCAGAAAATGCATTCTAATTAGCCATACCACAGAATAATAAATAGTACTATAGTAGCAACTCATCTATATGTTACAGTTAAAACCAGTTTTTAGATAGAACGCGTTTTTCCTAGTAAGAACTAGAACTAACTAATGCTCAAAATTAAATATCAGGTAAAACTAGGTCTTACTAGACAAAACGCGTTTTTCCGAATTATCGAACATTCCTAACACGCGAGTAGCTGCCGGCGACAAAAAACGACCGTAGTTTAATAGGTCTTGCAGAGAAGCTAAAATTCATAAGCAAACTGCATATGAGGCTTGGATCACGGCTGGTTATAATAAGGATCTGAATATTTCTAAGGTAAAACGCAAATTACATGCTGCCTCGAGGTTCAGTAAGAAATTATTTTAGTAAAAACTAGTTCTAACTAGGGAAAACGCGTTCTAACGAAAAACGGGTTTAAACTGTAACATATACATATAATAAAATGGTAGGAAAGTCAAAACTGTACATTGAATATTTTTTTAAAAGAATAATTGGGGTGTGATCTACAATCGATACCGAAGCCAAAAATATAGTTTTTAGAATTTTTGTCTGTTTGTCTGTATGTATGTTCGGGATAAACTCAAAAAGTACTGCATGGATTTACTTCAAATTTGGCACGAATATTATTAAGAAGTCGGGTCAACATATAGGCTACATATTATCACGCTATGACCTACGGGGAACGAGCAGTGAACCTTTATTTCTTAAACGCATTCTGTAACAACGTGTAATCTAACGACGCATATTTGACTTGCTTCTTAATTATTAATTATTCTACTCACACATAGCCATTTATTTTATGTTAAAAGATCGTGTAAAGTCATAACTTAGATGTGTTATAATATTTTTTCACCATATAAAAATGTTTCCTATTTGCTAACTAGATAGCGTTGGCATCGAATTAGATCGCGTTATGGTTTTGTTCACAAAAAGTGATCTTATAGTATAGCGTTCACGCAGATGACGTCGCGGGCAGCAGCTAGTATATGAATAAAAAAAAATCGCGTCCCAGTCACATAATACCTATGGCCGCAGTTGATAATTCTCGTATCCTAGTCTCATAGTATGACTTTGATAAAGAAACCGCCATTCCCGTGGTTGGTCGTGTTGTATTCGATAATGGGCAGCTTTCTCACAGATAAAAAACTTGTTTGTTAGTCGCTCGCGGCAAGATTGCGGTGCAGTCGTACGGGAATTGCGATAGTTAGCGACCGTCGCGCGCGCGTCGGCCCGGATACCATGTTGCGGTTAAAAAACGACTTGTATAATTCTACAACTTGTATGGTATATTTATTATATTCCAATATATGGTAATTTTTGAAGCAAAGACCAAAAAAAAGCATAAAAAAATGTTGACCTTAGGTACGAAATTGAATTTGCGAAGATGTCTTACCCAAAAACCTTACCCATGTATATTTGTGTGTAAAAAATTCAATGTTTTTTGTGAAGCTGTATGTATGTGGTAAAAGATTAAGATCGCATAAGGCACCTAGATCACTCTGTCACTCAGCGGTAGTTATATAAATTTTACGGCTCCACGCTATTTCTCTACATTTGAGAAACCACTGGGCTATCGCAATTGACTGTCGCTAGTTTCCTATAAGCTAATTAAATGCTGTAATGTGGCGAGTGGTTTTGATGTTTATCGCAAGGTCAAAAAAGTTTGCCAACAATCGCTTACGTGATAAGACCCTAACCAGACTACAAGCGCTGTCCGGCCACATCGTTTTGTGAGCGATACGGTTCTTTGTATGTGGTCATCGCGCGTCCATTCTTTTTTGTATTATAACTGAGTAAACGAGCAGAACGTAGAGTCAGAGTTGCTTATCATGCTTTCAAGTTTGCTTTTTAGTGACTACTCTGTATTACTCTGTGTCTAGGTGTAATGCGTACTATATTATCTGATTTTCGTATGTTGATCGAATGATGTTTTAAAGCAGGTTTCGGGATGGGTAGTCAGCATAAAACCCTCACAAAATTTAAGTGAAGTCGTCATCCTAGGATTGATGTGATTACATTTACTGACGGAATACTTTAGCACACTATCCCTTAAGGGTCTTAGGTCGCATAGGGTGTATAAGAGAGAAAGAGTGATTTTACCATGAGGGATAATGATAGTTTGGTGCGCGGAATATAAAGTTGATGAAAAAAACGCTTCGCGCTCTTCCCTTGAACACTTGATATGCGTTTGCGCTCGCTAAGTGGAAAGGTGCGATGTGATTTCAACCCGTCTCGCATTGTCTGATTGTCTGCCTGGTACCCGTCACGGGTGAAGTGGCAAACATACGGAAAGGCTATCTCTGAGTTATGTGGACCACAACCAATGTAGCCACAATTGACTCGAAAAATCTGTAATATTGATGCGACCCTAGATGACATTATGTTTTTTTTATCCCCAGGAGAAGATAAGAAGTGGCAGTGCCAGTGGACACCCACATTTTGTGGGCGACAGACTCGTTTTATCTGTAACTTATCCAATGTGACGGGTGGTGAGAATACTGTTTTATTATTGCATTGGTAAAGTGAAAGACTATGGTCAGATTAATACCGCCATTGCTAGTTATATAGTGATTCACCATATAAAATAAGACAGAACGTGTCACTGTGGCAGACAAGGTACGCGAATGTGAGAAATTCCGAAAGCTCTTTCTTCTTTGTTTTGAAAACACATAATTCATCTAAAACAAAGGACTGTAAAAAGGAAAAGTAGACAAAATCAACATAAACACAATGCTAGCAAATTGTTCAAAAATTAGGCACTTAGCATGTAACGAGGTATCTATTTGCCTGCTTGCTTGCTTACCAGGTCACTGGTGTCCATCAGATGCCGACCATTATGCACAGTTAACGACCTGCAGCACTCCACTTATCTCTATAGGTATTTTGGGTAAATGAGGATACATTAAGAGTTATCTGTTTTGGAGAACTCTTTACAATACCTGTTCTATGATATTTTAATGGCGGATTTAGCGTGCACTATCGATACTAATATTAACGCCCTACTTCTGCGATACGATCAACATACAGAAATATCGGCCCTGGCACTTCTTAGAAGAAGAGCTGGGGCGCACGCTGCAATCTTATTGGATGCCCCTTCGTCCAGTTGGTGTAGTATACGTAGAAAATTAGTAGTTTTCTAATTTGGGAAAAAAGTTGTAGCCGTACCAAGTTGGTTCGTTACTTTTTCACCACTCTCTATATTTGATAATAAGAATATGTGACTTACATTATTTAATTTACTCTCAAGATATTTAGAAGTTGTCTACTAAAAAAACCTTTTCCTAAATTTGATTACAGTTTTTTTAATACGATAGCAGAGTAACAGTCCACGTTGGTTTTTTTTTGTTTACTTCGGACCCCCAAACAAGGATTGAGTTGATTTTTTAGACCCTACTTTCTATACTAAAAGAATCTTTTACCTAAAAATTTATTAAGAATTAAGTTCAAGGCAAATTAAGCTATAGAGGTATCTCTAGTTGGTGTTTAGAGTGTTTCGCCTCACCCAGAGTCTTGTTGGCCGTATACTGATGACCATTTTGAGTGTTAACTACTTTTACTATGTGGGTGAATCGACACGTACAGACAAACACACGCAATACTTACCAAATCTAAAGTTTAGTTAGTTTTCGTTTTGTAATGGTTGTATGGGGTAACATTTTGCAACCACTTACATCTTGAATGCAACGTATTCATGTCTGTTTGTTAGTGAAGCTATATAACTCGAGATAATAAATCTTCCGATTTACCTTTTTTTTTTTTTTGTTGTTGATTAATATCTAACTGTATTTCGATACCAAAAAGCCGTAGAGAAAAAATTCATTATTTTAAGGTTTGAATTAAATAAAGGACATTCAGAGTTTTTATATAGGGTATACGTCTTATGTTGCCGTTACATTGCTCAAGTATCTATAAAGATGACATATACCTATGTTAAATAATAAAGCAACTTTAACTATTGTAAAAATTGCTAAAAACAAAAGTAATGGAAGTCCACTTGTTATTGGGCCGAATTAAATTAATAATTTACATATTTGTTTTTTTTTTGTTATTGTTGTTGGCCGTTTAGTTTTTTTGTTAACCGGTGCATACTTTCTCTTTTAAAATAGTAGTTAACATCGTTTTATTTGCTACGCGAAAATTCATAACATAATTCGATTTAAATCAATTAAATTTCTTTATCGATTGACGTCCATTCAGCTGATAAGAGATCCTGCGATGTAATCCATTTTGTTACGCCATTTCTTATGTTACACTTATATGTTATGCTTCATGGAATCCATGGAATGTTAATATTTTAGTTTTTGCATCATTGAATGAATTGATCACGCTGTAGTATTTTATTATTCAGTTATTTAAATGATATAACTTACATCGCATTAATTAATGTAGAAGATCCACTTGAGTTCGAAAATTGCAACTATATTTCTTGGTAATTTTTGGCATTGAGTCAAAAGTGGTACTCAAACTGTGACACAAGAAAAAATAGTTTTAGAACCTTGTTTTTTTTTATCAAAAGTATTAATTCTAGTTAAAAGCCTATGTCCTTAAATTATAAAATTATTTACTAATTAAAAACAAAAATGCTGCAAATTATTTTCACAAAGTTTGTACGGACGTAAGGTACGTTACATTTTTATCAACATTCAAAGGTCGACTGTTTCACAATATGCGTGTGTTTTAATATCGCAAATATTTGATATTGTACAAAAAACAATATTTGATGGAATATGTATCGCGTTAAGTGGTTGATATCGGCTAACGGTCTTATCTACCGTTTGTTACGCTGGTTTGTTAGGTTGGTAATATATCTATATATATACAGGGTGTAAACGCTAAGTGATATTCCGTGAATTACACATTGTATTATGATTTATAAAAAAAAAAAAAAAAAAATTGAATTTATTACCCTTAAATCTATTTAGCGCTTAAAAAATCGTCAAATTTTTAAAGCGAATCTTGTTTGTACTAACAGTAAGTAAAATAATTAGACACAGATCTTGAGCATTACTCAAAATTTATATTGAAAAGTCTATGTGACGATAAAAACCTTAAATTCATAACAAAGTATAAAAAAGTAATAGAAAAAAATATATAGAAATATGATGAAGTATGAAACAATCCCATCTTATTGTTATGAGTAATGTTTTTTAGTATAAATGTGTCTTTTATATAGAATAATTGATTTGTCACTATAACGAAACCTTAGTTTAACTTTTTATCCGTACTCATTCTCTTTAGGTAAACAGATTATTAAATTAGGTAATAATAACTCACTGTGCACATACCTACCATAAATTTGTATGAAAGCTGTGAAATTTTCGAAATTTCGATTTGTTTTTTGACTTCTCAACGTATTTAATGACGGGTGTAGTCGAATGGCTTTATTTTGCTATATATCTTTGCAACTCCTGTGAATGTTGTAGGTGACATGAATTGTAATTATGGTTTCTTTTTTTTGTGTTGATTTCAGTAATAAAAGCTGTATTCCGTTTGTAAAAGCTGATTAACATACTGGCTGACACCATCACATCTGGACATTTACTGACTAAAAATATTCGAAATAAAACTAACTGGTCAAATAACCTAAAAACTATTTAATTGCTTGTAACAGTAGTGTCCATATAGGTTTTTCTAGAATTTTCCCGCGACTTCTTCCGTGTGAATTTTTTGGAAAAAACAACTTCTGACTGTTTGTTGTTTTATCCCCGGTCGTGCTCCCTAGTGTGTTTTTCTCCAAAAAACGGTGGAACACGTCAATTTTAATTTCAAACATAAACGCTACATAAATATAAATTTTCATGCATTTAGCTTCAAATATGACGGATTTCAATTCAGACTTTTAACGCCCTTTTTCCCCCTTTAGAAGATAAATTTTGCTAAATCGTTACTTTAGTGCTCGTCTACGTTATAACAGAAACCTCTGTGCAAAATTTCAAGTCTGTAGACCTAGCAGTTTGGGCTCTGCATTGATAAATCAGTCAGCTGGTTTACACTTTTATATAGAAACGGCTTGCTTAAACATAATTCATATTTATTATCATGTAAATAATCCGTCTCGTCATAATTTAGTTGCATAATTACTAGCAACGTCGTAAAAGCTTGAGTAAAGTAGCGGCGTGACGTCACCGCAAGCTGGGCTTCCCTTGCTGACTCATAAGAGCTTCGCAACCGTTGTTACTACGGGTTTAAGTGTAGGACATAAAGGTCCCGCTTCTTACGGCCAATTAAATCTTTGTATTGCTTTTTTACTTTATAGAATAAACATACATACAACCATATACATACATGTATTCATACTAATATTATAAATGCGAAAGTAACTCTGTCTGTCCGTCTGTCTGTCTGTTACCTCTTCAAGCTTTATCCGCTGTAACGATTAAGATGAAATTTGGCATGGATATAGTTTTAGTCCCGGAAAAGGATATAGGGTACTTAAAAACGTCAAGTGTAAGTCGGTTGTTTGATTTGCTGTTGAAATTCTACACCGATAATCGAATTTAGGGCGGATGGCACCGCGGGTAAAAGCTAGTTGTTATATATGTATGTAACTATAATGTCATGTTTTATTTATTTATTGAAAAAAAGGTAAGTAGATTGTGTTTCCGAAAATGCGTGTCAGTCGAACATATTGTAAGGATAGAATCTATTGTTGTGGATTGTGGGAATTTGTTTACCTTTATTATTAGAAGCTAATTCAAATAAATGATGAAATAATTTTTTTTCAACACAGTAATAGTATTTTGGTGATTGCATAAAGTTTAAAAAAGACAAAACAAACTACTAAACCTTATGCTAGATATTTTAACAGAAGTTGTGTTATAATAATTTGATTACGTATCCGTTGCGTTATGAAAATTTATAAATTTTTATTGGAGGTACGTGAAACCACAGATGTTGTGAAATATTGAGTAACATGTACAACTCTAAAATTAGTGTGTCTATATTTCAAAATTCAATATTACTAGACTTTCAAGTTTTAGCCAATAGAGGCTTTCGAGGCTAGTTAAGACTCCTACGCCTTTCTAACGTTTAACGTTTCTTTGTAATGACGAAATTTATATATGTCGTGAGTCAACAAAACGTCTGCCCACGTTTGTAAAGTTATATATAAACCGTCGCAGGAACGCCATTTTTGGACCTGTGGCCTTTGCTTTAAATGCTGTAATGAAGCCATGACTAAGACTAAATACTCCTATAATAGCATTTTAAAAAGCTTAATTCCTTATTTCTTTGATGATGAAAAAGGAAAATAAAATTTTTAACTGTGAAGGTAAATATATCTAACTTTCATCAAGCCGGTTACTAGTATGGATAACACGCGCTAATAGTAGCATGACTTTGTTAGAACGGCGTAGAAAAAAAAAACGGCTGATTCATGCAAGTTCAAGGCTGAACTATTATGATTATGTGTTTGACAAAAGGAAAAAACATGTATCTATACAAATGTAGGGTATTTGCATGATGTGATGTCAGCGGGCCGATTTAAGTCAGTAAAAACCATCTTGTTCCGATATGACTGAAATGCATTGTCAATTTTTTCACACTTTTTCATTAAAACGTAAGAAAACGGACAATGCATGCCACAGTCATCTGGGAACGAGATGGTTTTTTCGGACTTGAATCGCCCCGCAGATCTATTGATTGCGGCAATTAGGCAAGTTTGTCTAGATTCCCAACCGAATTTACTGATTTAGAAATCGTGGCAGTAAGTTTATAATCAGGTGTGAACTGTCGTTTTTTAAATTTATAAATGACACTTTTTCTTCTTTCTTTTTGCTCGGCTACTAAGGGCCGTAGCGTGATGTTAAATAGCTTATAACCTTCCCCAAGAATTGGGCTATCAAATGCAAAAATAGTAAATTGTTGAATCGAGCGCAAAATGAGTTATTTTAATGCATTTATGCTTTCGGCTTGCTCAGGATCAAACATTTTTGAATGAATGAACAATAAATATTTAGCAACAAAGGTGATAAATGCTATTTTAATTACTCACTTTAGCAAGTTGTGTAGTCTACTTTTCTTTCCACTACCAATCTACCTACCGTGATAAAATATACCTACTCAAAATAAAAACTCAAGCTAATGAAAATTATATTAATGGCCGGTATATATGTCGCAGGCAAATCGTATAATTCGCCGTTTTACAATATACCAAGACAGATCGTAAACTATGGAATAGAAATTATCATATAACTGAACATATTATTATATGAAGTTTGGCTGAAACTGTATATAGTATAATAAGCACTGTCGACTTTTTGCTCATATACCTATCTGATAGCCACTTCAGAAGCGATGTTAATTTAGAGTATTCTTTTATTGTTGTGCTTGGTATTATTGTGCTTTTTAACATTGAATATATGCACTTAAATACGTTAAAAACACACTTTCAGACAGTGATTTTACACGTCTTTCGTTTCTTAACTTAATAAAATTTTCAGGTTTTTAAATATTTATCCCGCCAGTTTTGAGGCAAAAGGTTAACATTTTCATTTGCAGCTGTTTTTATACTTTCTGGGGTTCAATTCATATCGCTATCGCCGTATATTTCCATATTTTTAAACTTTTTTGCTAAATATGAAGTATCAAAGTTTTACAATGATACAAAATGCGCGCCATTTTCAACCAGTATATTTTGATCTAATTAATACATTTTATTGGTACGCTCTATTGACGGCATTGAGAGCTATGACATCGCATTGGCATTCAAATCGTTCTGTTCATTACAATTCAGAAATCAATATGGCCGTTCACTATTTTGATAGCGTATCCACTTCTCTACCTGTGACGTCATAGCGTATTCGTTTTTGGTCAGCAGACGATCTAATGTGCGCATAGATAGCATTGAGCGCATTCAATGCGTATAAATAAAAAAAAAAACAGTACATAATGAAAAACTGTGTAACCATGAGATTTCATGTCTGCACTGTTTTGGTTCTAAAAAAAAAAACGTACTTTGTGATCGGTTTTGTAGTGATTAATGATAACATTACTACGTAGTTGAAATATAAAGAAGAGTCGCACTAGTCTTTGCCTTAGCAGTAGATATGTATAATCTATTTTAAAATCTTTTCTCTTTTCACTCCACACTTTAAACTGGCATCTCAGTTTACAAGATATATTAAGTAAGTTCAATTTGTGCGTAAAACTTTCAGTGTTACCCACGTCATCGGGGAAACTAGAGTGGTGATTTCACCCAGGCGGGCGCACGACCCATACCAATTTACTTAACTAATTGTATCCATCCACTACACAACAACTTCGTGTGACGCAACTGAATTGTCTTTTATTTGTTTTACAATTTGCGCGAGAATTTCACTCGTTGTACTTAGATTGTTCAGGTATTTTTCGTTGTTACGCAATAGTTAGACAAACTTGCGAATTGTATTCGATGTAAAAACTTGCATAGTTACAAATACAAGTTACGACACTTTAACAAATTGTGACAGGCAGCCAAGTAGAGTTGAATTGCTCTTTTATGTTACAAAAAAGTAACATTGTGTTTTAGGTAACGACTACTTTAATTTAGTCGTAGAATTGTGTAAACAGTGCCTGTCTGTTTTTGGTTGCCTCAGTTGTTTGTTTGTCTCCACTTTGTAGCTCGCAGGCCCCTTTGCAGAGAAAGGCGGCTTAGGTCACGTACCACACGCTGGCCCAATTAGAATTGGCAGATTGGTATTTGCAAATCCCCAAAAGCCACTACTGTCACTACTGCCAGCGTGACAGTAAGTTTAACTCTAAGACTACATAGTGGTGCTATAGTAGTAATACAAGTAACTCTAAGACTACAAAGTAGTGCTATAGTAGCTAATTGTCAAGTAGCTTTAGTGTTGCTGTGTCGGTAAAAATAATAGCATTACTACTCGCCAATAGATGTCAGGAAGAGTCATATTTTTCAGTTTATTATTGCCTGAAAACACGGATAAAACGTCTTTTCTAAAAATGAAACCTAACTTAATCTATTTATCACCCCCGAAACCCACCGCATAGAATATATATATATATAATATAAAAAAAATATTAAGATAAAAACTACCCTATGTCCTTCTCCGGGACACTAACTATCTGCATACCAAATTTAATATAATTTTATAGCATTGATGAAAACAAAATTTATAGTACTCGTAAAGTTTTATACGTGATACTTTTTTTATTTTACGTGTTTTCTTTGCCCATAATAGTTGTCGCCTCAGCGCTTCGTGTCTTTAGACTCTTGACATGTACTGAAACTCAGACATTGCATGAGAGCTTATAGACAAATAAACAACTCAATGTATGGTAAGGTATGTGTTTATTTCCAAGTAGTGATTGCTATTGCTACCACCGATCAAATTAGTCGAGAGCAGTTCTTTTATCCGCCCCTTTGGGATTGGAAATGAACTAAATAAACATACGCGTACGTATATAAATGAACGTATATGTTGTCGCTTGATCAAAAACAGAAACCAATTTCGTGCAATATGTGCGACATGTGTGTTGAGGGCCTTAGGTGCTTACATAGGGATAAGGGGTTTATTTGCCCTGGGAAATAACATGGATAGGTACTCTTAAATATGTTTTCAAGAATGATTTCCACGAGGATTGGTCAGCTTGAAAAATTGAGTGGTTATTAAACCAATGACCTCAAGAAGCACTGCTTTAGGATTTCCTTTATTGAATGTATTCTATTTTAACCAAATTTTAGGTTTTCTAACGTAATTATCATGTTGTTTTTTATTTGTAAGTGTTTTGGCATCGTGACGTAAGCAGAGAGAGAGATATACCTATAAGTACGTACAAACGTACGACCTACATGTTTAAAGTTTTCGAAACTTTACTATCTTTGTGTGTTTTTGGAATTATTTAACTATATGCAATGATAACTTTTATTGCCCGTTGTCACGCCTAAAAGAACCGCGGCCGTGTCAACGACACAGCCATTTTTTAAGTGAAAAGTAAAATAATTAAGGATATTATTATAAAGCTTTGACAATCGATTTGTTAGACTTAAACGAATATCAAGAACGAAGTGAGTGCGTACCGGCTGTTATGCTTGTATGTAATCCTACGTCTCACTTCAACGTGATTCGTATTCAGCTTCGCCACAAACAAGTAACGTTACTTGAGTATAGATAAAAAATGCGTATACATATATGTGTATATTTTTTTATTACTTTAGTTTGTGTAAATAATAAATAGGAACATTTTATCTTACTACGTATTTATTTCTACAAGTTCCTGTACACTTTTTTGAAGTGAAAACTTCTTTAGCGGCGTTGTGCACTTTTTTTGGTATGGGTAATAAATGATAAACTCGCGCCAGGTCACGTGTCCTGATCGTGAAAATTCGTAAGACGGATGGAGAGTAGACAGCTGGCGCGGCGTAGGAGAGGGAGTATCCCCCTCTCTTTCTACGGCGCGGCGAAAATGTATGCCTGCGCCTGCTGTTTCGTTTAGGCGGCGCAGGGCGCTTGCGCGAATGGTCGTGTGTGTTTATGTTACAGCGTGCTACGCGCATCCATGGATGGTGACAGCTGATGGCTCGAGCGTCTGTGTAGTGGCCATACTGCTGTGTATTCGTAAAATTCGTGTATAGAAAATGTTTAAAATATGGAAATTGAACAAAGTGCATCTTTGTCTTTGTAAAATACGGAAACCGTAATGCCACGCCTATTATAATTTTTATCTTTAGTATTCGCGATTATGAGTAGTACAGGGAGGTTGGATATGGAATTTTGATTCTATGACAGATTGCGATGTCAAATATACTACGTCAAAAAAGTAAATAAACAAACATTATTATTTCTTGACAATGTCAAAGACATGTCTTGTGACATATTTGAGTGTTAAGCGCGAATCGTGTGTAAAGGTTTTCACTTCTGCCGGCACTCCCGGAGTGCAACTTTTTTTTTTTGTTAAAACACAGTTGTTGTGATATTTCTTACTTTTTGTCAAAGCAATGTCAGTTGTAGGACCGTTTTTTGATTACTGTATCAAATAATGTTTTGAAGGTTGGTAATATTTTTGAAAATCCACTTACAAAATATTATAAATGCGAAGATAACTCTGTTCGTTTGTCTGTAACCTCTTCCCGCTGAAACCGCTGTATCGATTAAGAATAAATTTGGCATGGAGATTGTATGAGTCCCGGGAAAGGAAATAGGCTACTTGTCTTTAAAATGTCAAGTGTGAGTCGGTTTTTTTTCTATAATTGTGGAGTTGCCGTTAAAATCCTACATCGATAACAAATTTAGGGCAGGTGAAACCGCGGGCAAAAGCTAGTAATAAATATTATGACTATTTAGTCCAAAGTTCATACATACTATGGATTCTAATAACTTGATTTTCCATTGCATCAGAAATCTGAGTAATGCGTCAGATTGGATTCAATAGATCCTATGATTCAAACGTAATAGTATCGTCATTTAATATATATTGCAGTAAGTTCTAATTAAGAGATTGAACAATGTAGAAAAGTTAAAATTATGCGTATAAGAACAGGAACTATTAAATTTCTAATGGAATTTCTAAAATTTTTAGGCAGATTTAAGTAATATTTTAATCTTTGATTTGCGATTCATACAAAAATTTTGGTACATGCAAAAAGTAATAATAAAACCGCCACCATATTGCATGAGTGTACCCATGACTCTCAACAGAAATAGAACTCGCAACGTGGAGTAAAGTCGTCTTGAAGTCGTCTCTTTTCACGTATGAAGTCGACTCGACTTCTGCGAAGTCTGTCTAGGAGAGGTTGATGTCACTAGCGGTGCTTGACACAGTTTCCGGCTCGAGTTGAAGCTTTGAGCATGTCTTGTGTCAATAGTGCTGTGACAAATTCGAGATACCTTTCGAGATTATAACTGAAAAAAAAGAGAGTTTTGTTTTGTGTGGAAGTACCTAATACTAATATCACCTACGACGAGGAAGGCTTTGTTTGTATGTTACCTGTCAATAATTCAAGAATGCTTCAACGAATTGATTTGAAATAGATATAGTAATGGTTATAACTCTTTTGCGTTTTCTACATGCATAGGCTAATTTAGAAATATCTTAGTATGAATGATGGTTTATGTTATCATTAGATTTTAGCTCGCCCTGAATTCGGTTATCGGCGTGGATTTTCTACGTCAACTCCTTAATTACCTAATGAAGTTTGCTATAGCAAGCTATAGCTACAGTTCGTTTAAGTTCGGTCTTAGTTATTCCCGCAGGAACTTTTGAATTTTTCGGAATAAAAAGTAGCTTGTCATATTTCAGAACCCAAACCTATGAATGTGTGCCAAATTTCATCCCGATACGTCCAGTGGTTGAAGAGTGATTGAGTTACACACATCCAAACTTTCACATTTGTAATATTAGTAGGATTATCACCATCTATTTTATTTATCTAAGCGTTTGGTAAGTCCGTAGGTGTCGGTTATATATAGATTAGTAGTTCAGTCATTTAAAGCAGTTGTTCACCTTTTAGATGACTAGATTGTCTTGCTATTAATTTATACTGTTGACTATTAACTACTAATCATTAGTCATATGACAACAATAGCTATTCTGGCTATTTCCTGCTATAAGCTGGCATTTCTAACGTGCTATTACTAGTGTCTGCCCTCTAAAGTTGCCAGAAAAATACAGTATTGTCAGCGGAATGAGGGCCCTGGCGATGCGGTCGGAAGTGCCGCCATTTGCAATAACAAAATGGTCTCTGGAACCAGTATTACCAGACTTCGAACTACAAATTCCAGGCAACGATTTGAAGCAATTTCTTTTTTTCAAAGATCAATTTGAATAACTTACAATCTGACAACACAGAAACATTTAAACATCGAATAAATTCGTTTAAAACACATATGTATCTTATGAAAAAATATAACTGTACGGTTTTAGCTGGTGTTTTGTATTGAGAAGAAACGTATCATTTATTTGTACATATCACCGTGTTGTTATTAGTGCTACAAATGTGCGTATAACCTATAAACATTTGACGTCATTTATAGTTAATTAATATTAAATTGGTATTTAATGAAAGGTGTTTATTTGCACTAAAACCTTTAGAACTTCTGCTTTAAGTAATTTATTATCTGGGATATATTCTGTCTGTTTCTATTTCATTCTCTTATATTGAATTATTACGTTTACGTGTAAAATAACGTTTCTAAGGCCAATTACAACGAATAACTTTTTTTTAAGATCACTAATTACAATAGGCTAATTTCATGCAATCTATCTAAGACTTAGTGGTAGTTGTAGTAGAACGTTGGACTGCCATATCGAAGTCCTGGGTTCGATTCCCGGTGTAGGCTATAATATTGTTACATATTGTAAATTGTAATGTAGTCTTGACCCCACCTATGCGGGGGATGAATGATACGTGTTGTTGTAACCCTTTAATTATAAACTGTTAGTTGAAGTTTGTAGTTATTGCGTCACTACTAGCTGCCTTTAGCGACGATCGCTATTGGCAGATTCCAAGGACGCTACATTGAACCTGCAAATCATATCTCTCAGCATCAATGATGTCGTTATGCTGGTAGTGATTTTCAGAACAACTTTAGTAAGCTTTTACTATACGCTATTTTTGTTTAATAATTTGGATAAACAGTTCAACTAACTTCAGAGTAGCTTTGTGATAATGGCGATATTTAATTAAGCTTACTAGACTTTGCCAGCGACTCCGCCCGCCCTAAATTTGGTTATCGGCGTGGAACTCCTTAATTAACTACAATTGATTAATTAATTAGTTATACCAATGAATTGCTATGGCATGTTGTGGGTGCAGCAATAGTTCGTATAACTCTTTTTATAATTATTCTTGCAGGAACTTTTGCAATTTTTAGGGATAAAAAGTAGCCTGTATGCTATTCCAGGACCTAACCTATATGTATTTCAAGCTCTATCCCGATCCGTCCAGTGGTTGAAACATGATTGAGTAACAATCATCCATACAGACATACAAACTTTCACATTTATAATACTAGTACGATAATATTTAGCATCATCATATCTGCCTACAGAAGTCCACTGCTGGACACTGGCCTCACGTAGGTACATGTTTGGAAATTGGAAATTTGGAAATTAGGTATTTTTTTTTTTGTTTCAATGTGATATCAGAAATGTCTTGTTTTTTCTTAAACCATAAGTTTTAAAAAGTATAGCGATTTATTAATTGAAATTAAATAGGTGTAGCACTTAGGTAGTTGTAGAAAAAAAAAAGATTTTGTAGACAGTCTACTTCACTTTCAGGGTACACGTTTCTTACAGTCGGCAGAATAGAATCTTCTAGTTGTAGAACGTAATTTGATGCTGTGAAGGTATAAAGCAGAGCTCAAAAACGCCATTAGCGGACGTCCAACCCCACATCTTATGTTGTGTTATGCGATTAATGCGATGCGACCCGCATTCGTCAAGGTTGTAGCATGGTTTTCACTATAACGGCAACGGCTGCTTATTATCCAATTATCATTCGATTAAAAGGACGTTTCATCGTAGAATCCAAGTTTTCATTGCGTCTCGAAAAATTAACTGTAAAACCTTATTGTTTTCGCTAAAACATACCAAAAAGTTCCGCAAAATGTTTTGTTGGCATAAACCCATTCTCGTCATAATGGCATGTCAAGACATTTTTATTTGAATGGTTAGGATTTGCTGTATCTTTTAAACCACATACGGATAGTTTTTGTCTAATATATTAATTACAAACTATCAATAGTTTTTGTCAGACTGACAAAATTAACTTGAAACTCTTGTAGAACACCTTAATATCTTAAGATTTTATTTTCAGCCTAATGTTGCGCAATAATTTCTTCTCTTTCAGTCTATACAATTGTCAATCTCATGTCGCTGTCTCGGTAAAGCATAATTACAAGGTTCAAAAGGTGTTCATCATTTTCATTGGCTGACTTTACATATCCCTACTTGTGTATTCCACTTAGAATTCACATTGGTTGAAAACATGCGAACAAAAGGTATAAAATTACAGTTTATTGCAGACAAAAGGTAAAACGAAACATCTGCTATAGAAAATTCTGAGCTTCGGTTTTTTAACAACGCCATCTATTGTCGGGTAGCTTTAGTGTTGCTTTGTCGGTAAAAATAATACAATAAAAGATGTCAGGAAGAGTCATATTTTTCAATTTATCATTGCCTGAAAACACGGATAAAACGACGCTTTCTAAAAATGAAACATAGCTAGATCGATTTATCGCCCCTCAATTCCCTGCATACTAAATTTCATGAAAACCGTTGGAGCCTTTTCGCAGATTCAGATTATATAAGAATCGTTAAAAGGTATTAGATAACTGACTTTAATATTATATAATTACAAGGTTTAGGAGGAATCTAAGTACTAAGTCTAATTTGCAGGAAAACACCTATATATGAAAGAATACTAAATTTAAATTTTTTCGTCAGGAATAGACAATTTATATTTAATTTTTGTCTCTGGTCCTGTATTTTACCGCCTATTACTTTAAATCTGGTAATAAGTAACGAATGGGTCACTTATGAAGCCACCTTAGTCCAGGCACACTGCGCCAGAAGCATTGTTGCAGTGATGAGTTCACCCATGTCACGCAGGACTTAGGTGGTTGATGAACAGAGGATGTTCACCCCATAGTATGAGTGCAAATCCAGCTACTGGTTAACCCCTTCTACGTATAAAAACTGTTATATATAGTCACATATTAATATAAAATTGTACGGATCCTTCCACGCACGTGTCACACTAGCACTAGATAGGTATTTTTTTATTGTCGAGCCGAGACTGTAATTGTTATGCAAAATTCATTTATGCGAACACGTACACATGAATTACCATCGCATGTGAGGTCAATAGAAATTAATAATGCAATCTCCGCGATCGATTCCAACTCGAAGGCTGTCCCGTGAGTGAAGGTCTTGTGTTTTATGTAGATTGAATACAAGTAGTAAAAAACTACTGGAAAATATGTTTATAGGTAGGGGAGGTGGCGTACATTAGTGAAGCATATTTGTATTAGTTTTATTAGGTGAATTTTGTGAAAAAAAACATAAATAAAGCTAAAATCAAGTGAACAGTAAAGTACACCAAGGATGTTGGTAGAATTAACCTTTATACTTAACTAAACAAAATGTTTGGCTTGAGTTGTAAGTTGTACTCATGCATAATGGTCACTCTCCGCCGCCGTTCTGTTCTGTAGGGAAAGTATTTGCTGACAGTAGTGCGCTGTTACTAGTCGTTCTACCCTTGAAACCTGTGGTTCGATTCGGAACGCAACCGGAAAATAAAAAAATACCTATCTTATTACCTTTTACCTATCTATAGAAATGGGAATTAGCACTAAATGCATAATGGTCACTCCGCTGCTCTGTTCGCCTCATACGGCTTAGGCGCCCGCTGCGCACATGTTTCTCATTGAAAAAGAAGGCTAAGGCCATAGTCCACCACACGCTGGCTTAGTGCGGGTTGGCGGATGTTGTTGTGTGTGTGTGATGTGTTGTGCTAGTGGCTGCTTGACTGATTTCCGCCCATAGGGCAACTGCTGAAAAATGAATTATCAGGTCAAATATCAATAACACAGGTCAGCGTGTTGCGATTTAAAGCCCACTATTCGAGTCGTTTAAAAATAAATACTTATCACAAGGTAGGTACCTTTTACTTAACTGAAAGAAATGAGACTGATTTGGTCATTGCATAGCTTGTTATTTCCGATACAGTTTCAGTGGCCGGTTAAATAATTCACCTCTATTTACATAGGTCGGTCGTCTACCTGCCAGAAGGTAGGATCGGTGTAGGTAGGAAGCGGTAAATTTATACATATTTTAACAAACTTTTACACACAATAAATCAAAAGCGCTACTAATTCAAATTTAATATAATTTATTCAAATTCAATAAAAAAAAAATATATGAAATCTCAGGCGTCAAAATCAAATTTACATATAATTATATCACATACATCTTAATATATGTATGTATAGCTAAATACTCTTATGTTTATATAATGATATATTAAATTATAAATAATAAAAAACATAATTATTTGAAATATTTCGATATATTATATCGTCTTCAGTCAAAATAGTAACTAATATCAATATAGTAAATAAATACTCTTATGAAATGACAAGTTAACACAGTTGCTAATACATATAAGATTAAGAACAAAAAGGATTCTGTGCTATGAAAAATTGATCAAACCGACGTGCCGTTAAACGTTATTTTTTTTTAAGTTTTCATATTGCAACTAGTAATTTAAGTAACAGTATAGTTCCTATAGTTGCCAGGATCGGTAAATTTATGCCGCGTTTGACGGGTATTTCAGCCGTTATATATGGCAGGCATTCATTGCGTAAAGAAGGTACAATATTTTAAAATTTGTTATATTCCTGGTGAGAAAAACACTAAATAGTGGCAATATTTGTCATGACATAGAAATATTTTTTAATTCCATCCGAATTCGTTCAGCCGCTGATGCGTATCCAGCCAACGCCTTCAAAACCTACAACTTTTAAGATAATATCAGCAGCAGTTGTTTACTTAAAGGAATCACATAGTGCGATAAGGGCGCCTTTGTACATAAACGTAACCGCGTGTACAAATAGTTTTTAATAAATACTTTAAAAATAAACGCCTAAAAATACAGGCTTCTTTGAAAATCATAAGTTTCTTTCTTTGATAACTAACTAAAATTTCTAGATACAGAATATAAAATAAAACTCTAAGACGATAGTTAAATGATTATAACTGAATATGAATTTCTTGACAATTTTTAGGGTTCCGTACCTCGAAAAAAAAACGGAACCCTTATAGGATCACTTCGTTGTCCGTCCGTCTGTCAAGACCCTTTTTCTTAGGAACGCGTGGAGGTATCAAGCTTAAATTTATATCAAATACTCAGGTCTACTGTCCCTTACAGCTGTGACGAAATCAAACTTCTAAGACAACGCAATCAATAGATACAGCCGTTTATGCCGCAAATTTTCGAAACTCGCAAGGGAATCAAAACCTACAGGGTACTTCCCGTGAACTCAGAATCTTGAAATTTGGTACGAAGCAACGTCTTATAGTACAGATAAAGGAAAAATTGCGAAAACCGTATTTTTTTAGTAACATCATATAATAAAAATATCTATAATAATATACAACAACATATAATAAGTTTGCACGGAACCCTCGGGGCGGGAGCCGGACTCGCACTTGGCCGGTTTTTTTCTTACACACTTGTGTATAGTTAGCAATCGTTACGTTCGTGCGTCTCGTATTGTCGGCAACGTGACGACGCTCGCGTGCACAGTGACGTTAGCAGTCACGTGCACGTTAAGTTACGAATAATTGAGTCCAGTCCGTCCATGGAAACTGATTTGTAACTAGGGCAAGTGTGACTCTTTTGTATTTTCTTTGCTCATAACGTGTTATAATTACATACTACGCCTTTTTAGTTGTCTCTATCGAATAAAAATGGCCGCGTAACTGACACGGCACTACGTCATCACCCGACACCGAGCGAGAGCAAAATATGCAACTGAAATACATTCGACAAAGATGACGATAAACGCGAAAATGGCTGATTTGGTCAGTGCGTTCCTCTTTGGAAAAGAAGACCTTGTTTTTTTAGATTATGGCTTACCTCACCTTCCTTCGAAATTTAGCCGTTGTTTATCCAAACTATAGGGGCACAGGCATCTCCTTAGAGAAAGGAGGTTTAGGCCATAGTAGCACCACCGCGCTGGCCTTGTGTGAATTGGCAGACGTGGTCGGGCTAGCAAGTATTGTATTATTGTTACGTTTAGCTTCCTGCCGGCTCTTTTGGGCAAAGATTGTATGGAGATTCAAAAGCGTCCTTGGAAACCTTTTTTAATTAATATAATTTAGTTTGGTTGGCCACTCGAATGTCAGAATTTTCAAGACGCGCCAAGCCAATGGTCCGGTATAACGATGAAACCTTCGAGTACCTACCGTCGTTATATCCAACCTAAATGAGAATATAAGCCTAACGGTAAATGCTCAACATCAGGATGGCCGTATGTTTGTTAGTCCCGTGTGTGAAATACATCAATTGGAAATCAATGAACCGTGTCAGTGGCCTATGACTACGTAGTGCTTATTCGTTATTTTGTTTGCTTAATTTATTTTTATTGCAATAGGAAGAAGTATCAGATAAATTATATAAGTAAATACTTGTATACTCACTATGAAAACTTCAAATTTATCAATAAGTATTTTTTTTTATTGACTAATTTAAAAAGTCATAGTTGACATGTAAATTGTCTGTGCCGTTTGCATATTTGCGTACTCAGTGACCCAAAATCAGGGGTTTTTTTTAATTGATCCAGCTCGATATATCTCCTATCAGGAATGTATATTCACTGTTTAAATTATAGGAGATCGTTCTGATTTTCAAACAATGTGAGTATATTTGGTTAAAATATAATTTTCTTCTTATTCTATTTTCAAAGATCGTAGCCGAGCTTTGCGGTTTTTTTTTTCTCGTCTCTAATCATTAATTTGTTTCTCGTTCTCTCTATTCACTAGATTTTTCTCGTGGTCTCTAATCACTAGTTTTCTACATTTTTAGACAAATAGAATTATTCATTGCACATTATACTAAAAAGTGGTAGTTAAAAATTAAAACTACAGTCGCCATGCTCAAACTGTATGAACTTAAACGACACTAGCGGCCAAACACCGGGTCAGAAAACATTGTTGCACTGTATCTAGTGCTGCTAAGTAAGTTGGGCGACAACAGCATCAGCGCCTAGCAAGATAACTGTCCCCAGTCAATTACAGTTAGCTGGCAACAAAACCTCTATCTGACTCTACAAAAACTAGTATGTGACACGCCTGCGTCAAACTCTCGAGACGGTTTCTATTTTAACCACTGTACCAAGGCCTTTCTAGTTGCAAGGTATACCTGCGTGGGTTACGAACTTCACTCAACATTAGGAAATGTCAGGGCCTTCTAAAATTGGATGAAGAATCGATGGATACGTTGAAACGCGTGTGGTCGTGTTTGTTTCACATTACACAGTCGTGTTTGAAGAAGTGTGAGATTCAATAAAATTTTATTGGCCTTTTTTTTATTTAGAGACATTTAACCTACTACTTTAGCGTATGATAGGTGGGCTACAGAACAGGAACACAACCTTACACCTTATAAAGGTTGTATTCGTCACCTACATAAATTATAAATTAGACTACAGCACTCCGCTTTTGGATATATGTAGATAGGCCTTTCCAATGAACGCCACCACACCGTCGGTCTGCCCTTTTTATTCAGACACTTCCGGCTACCTATTTCAGGTCAACGGTCCGCCTTGGTGAAGGGCGAACTGCACTTACCGATCAGCGATCTCCACTCTAAGAGTTGTCTGCCCCAACGGCCATAGGTTTTGCGACAAATATGACATGCCCATCGGACCTTCAAATTGTTTATTCTGTGGACTTAAAACAAAAGAGTGCTTCTTTATTATTACATACATTTATTATTATCCAAAAACAAATGTTTGTTTTGTAGGTATTTAATATAGTGTCGCCCGGAGACGTAGACTTTGATACAAAACAGCTGACACCTGTCAAGTATTGCTCTTGCCTTCCCCTAATAATTTTGAGCTCTGCTTTGTTTCTTGCGACTAACAATTTGCTGTCGTTGTCGCCTTAATTACGTTCCTAATTTGTTTTTCTTGGTTCAATCTGAACTAGAGGCTGGTTTTTGTTATTTGTTTTGAAATTCAATATGGAAATGAAGTAGCCAATAAAAACTATTTACAAAAATAATATTGTTATTTGACCTTATTTAGTTACAAATTACATTGTTAGTTTTGCCTACACTAGTTGATAATTTTTGGCTGACGCAAAATTATAGGTTTTGTTTTTTTTAAAAAAAAACAGGCAGATTTACAGAATGTGACTTCCAAAGAAAAAATTGCCACCTCTAAAAACAACATTTTTTTTTATTTTATTGCGAACGAATTTTTTCACAGTAAAATCGGTTAAAAATATTTTTATTTAATTTTTAAGAACACATTTGAATCGTCATAAATAACTTCTATTTATTTACTTTAAAACCTGTTTGAAATGCTGATTTCTACGAAAAAGAGGTGACGAGAAACACAATAGTAATTTTTTTACAAAAAATTATAATACGTAAATATTAAATTTATAGTGAAATACTTAAAAACATGAAAATTTAATAAAGCTATTAAAATCGAAGTTATTCATTGAGACTGTTGATTGAGTTTCGTTGAGGGATCATAAGTAATGTAAATAATTATATTTATGTGTAAATCTAATGTAAATACATTTATAATGTTATGTTTTTATTTTTCAGAACAAGTGTTGGTCAGCGGGGGGGCCGGTGGCGACGTGCTGCGCCGTGCCCGGTCGCGCGTGCGATGCGGAGCGGTCCCCGCCGCCCGCGCCGCCGCCCGCTCCTCCTGTGCATTGTACCAGACCCTGCTGTCGAGACGCCACGTTAGTACCAACTGTACATAGCTCAAGCTTTCTGAGAAACTAGTTCGTTCATTCTCAAAGCGTTCGTGAACTGGCTCAGTCCGGTGGACAATTTATAGGAGGAAAAGTAGTTAACAGTATTTTGCACTACCAGAAAGCCTTTCTGTTTGATTACCTATTCATATACCGGCCTTGCTAAGCCAAAATGGCCAAAACACAAATCTAAATTATAGCTTATTTGACGTGAGTACCATTTTTTTTAAACGGAGCACCTTTGGCAACTAGAAGGGAAACCTGACCTTATACTACACACAAATATAAAATATAACTGAAAGCCTACGATATGACTTGAGCCTGATTCTCAACTGTCTCAAGTACTCACAAACATAATAATTCTAGAATAAAATTTTTGCAACTGTGTTTTACTTCTTGAAATCCAAAAATGTACATTTTTCGAGTTCAAGTCTGGATTACTCGCGAAATTTCGGAGTCAGGTCCTATTATGCTTCCCTTTGACAACTGGTGACACCAATGGCGAGCAGTCACCCATCAGTTATCACTTGTACCACCGCCTTAGACGTATACAGAACGACCTTATACACGACGCCCCGTGGGAAGTTACCGAACGAAAAACTTGAGAGGGTAGAGGATGGAGAATGTCGAGTGGACAAACATCTCAGAAGTACGAACAACTCCAAGTCACGTTTAATTTGAATAGTGTGAATAAATGAGGTGGAATACTTTGGGAATCGTGCAGGTGAACATTGGAAATGGAATTCAATTATATTTAGTCAGATAGTCCTAACCTTTTATTTTATCAAGAACGTACAAAAAAAAGATAAGTCTTTCGGCAGACAAGACTTGGTTTTGCTCTTCGTGCAACTGGTTACCAACAAACATAGTAAACTGACTACTTGATGCTGTACAGGCTACGAATAACGTGAGGCAATTTGATTTTCGACATTCTGGCGCTGATAGCTTTGGTAGTGGTAGCCACGGAACTGTTTGTGTATTTATTGTTGGAAGCTTGGTAGGACGCTTCGATACAAAAATTGTTGTTATTTTGTAAACGATTGCGTGAGAGAGTTTAGTATTCTATATCCATTAGCCATAGTCCACTGTGCTGGCTTAATGTGGATTGATAGACGTTATCAGACTAGTGGCCACTTGACTGTCAAGCCACGATCCGTCAATCACCTATAAACTCTGACTTAGCTTAAACATAGCTTAGTGAAACATGACGTCAGGATAATGTTGTTGCTCAATATCGAATTTAATGTCATCGAATTCACCGCTTAGTCAAGTACTTACCATTAAAAATAATTACTACAGACTTCTTCGTTTTACTCAACTCGCTCGTTGAATGGGTGACTTTTTCACAGGAATTCCTCACCCATTTATGTATCGACAACTAATTAAAAACAAGCAAACATTGTATAGAAACTACAATGCGTTGCGTTCCCACCGGTGAGCGGTCGGTAGAAGCCGAGCACCGGCCGCGGCGGCGTACTCGTTACTCACACACTGTTATTCTATAGTCTGCGTGCGCCCGCGCATAATACGAGGAATTTAGCCCCTTTAGCTACCTGCACCCCCTCCCTTTACGTCCCCTCGGTACGCGGGGAGCTTTAGTTCATCCCCATTCTATTATTTCTTTCTTTCGCTCCCCAAACGCTTCACCATGAACGTTTGCGTAGCGTCGGTTACCGAGCAAAATTCGAAATGGTTTTATTTAAAAGTGATCTGTGAGAGTTTTTCGTTCTATTTATGATATTTTCCGTTGTATATTATATAATTGTATGATGTATATAGTGTGTGAATGTGAAGTTTGTGTCGGGAAACATGGATCTGTCGATTCCTAGGCTTAAGTTCGAATTGGATGACGATTTTGATGATGATTTCGACTTTGACGAACCGTAAGTTTTGATGATGAAAGTTATATCTCATTAATATCTTGTAGCAAAGTATGTCTAGACTATTATAAACCTAAGAATATTATACCATTCTGCTTACGACTACTTAGTACCATCGCACCGCCAGCCATCGGCAGGAAGGTCATCCTCACACTTCAGAACCTAAATGATCAAGTAGATTGCACTTTTAAAGGTGATCCTTCTGCGAACGATTAGATTGTGAAATAAGCTAAGTTTTCTTTAGGAATTACAGTATAGGATGCTTGAAAAATGGAGTTTCAAAGGGTCAACAAAAAGCGAGTAGGCCTGTGGTGTTGGAAGCGTCCATGCATTCGTCCATTAGGGGACCGTAAGCTTGTTTGACACCTGTGTGGTATAAAAATGATGCATAGTGTGATCTATGCAAATTAAGTCATGGGCAAAAAGTCTGTTCTTTATAGTTATCTGTTCATCCGGCTTACAGTATTAAATTAAAATGTTTGTGAAGAATTTTTAATAAACATATTTCAAAACTTATGGTGCCTACAGGAACATATCGGAATCCAAACAAAAAATAATTGTTTTTTTTTATGAAAACTATCAAACCAATTTTGGTGCGATTCTCACTGATAGAAAGATTATAGTTGTTTAGGCTGTGTGTTCTAAATCATTAATTTAGATATACAATAAGAATTAAAACGTGTAGATTATTTTTTAACTTGTGGATGAAATACCAGATTTCTTAGTTTTTCATGTCTCTGATCTGAAAAGTAATATTAGATATTAGTAATCGTTTATATTGTAATTATTGTTAGTTGAGTAGAATGGCAAGTGGATAGTAATTTTATAATTTTACCACCTTTTTTTACAAGGATTTTTGAAAATATTGCTTGATCTCACCAACGTCTTCCAAAGACGAGAAATTAAATTAAGATAATACGATTAGGAGCACCTCTTAGAGTGCTTCATACAAACGAATTTCTCACTTATTTTTGACACTTGCTGATCAAACACAACGAAATTGTTAATACATGTTCTAGTAATAATTATCTAGGTCTGCTGTGTGCCAGTTTTCTATTAAATGTTTTATTTCAAATATTATACTGAATTCTAGTTTTTCATACAAATGGTTTTAAACAAGATTTCTAGTTAATAAAAACATTTTGAAGATTTTGGAAAACCAAATGAGAAATTCGTTTGTATGAAGCCCGCTGCGAGGCGCCGCGAGTCGTATCCTCTTAATAAGCAGAAAATCGTTAAAGACATGGTAGTAGTAGATGAATAATTAAAAAAATCGTTCTAGCAGGCTAAAGTACCGTCGAAGAGTTGTATTGGTAGGCCTGGTTTCACGATGTATTCAATTGACAAAGGTTAAAATCGTGGTGGTGTGTGCTACGCTATTCTTTCTCCATTTCTTCCATTGAAAAACATATATTGTTTCTATACGAGTAAATCCGGGGTAAAGGCTAGCTATATGACACAATAGAATACCATCTCGACCTTTATCTTATCCGCAACAAACAATTAACCGATTGCAACTCACCATTCCCCTACCTAGTTCCTGTACTCCGTTCTAAAACCATAGCCGTTTACCAGCCTCGTGACTATATTATTTTTTCCTCTACCTGGAATCGAACCCAAAACATGGGAATAGGAAACCACTTCAGTTGTTGTAAAATACAAAACGGGATACTATCATAATGCGATGCAGGTGTATTTGTAATGAATGATTTTGGGTTCAAGTATTTTTTTTGTCCTTAAAGTTTATTTTATTGCAACCTTACCTACGGTTACCCTTTTTTATGATCTAATTTTACAATGCTCCTGCCGTAAAAGGAAACTTAATTGGTTTATTACCCTTTGAGTTTACTGTAAATTCTTTTGTTCTCAACTGTTAGGGGCCATCAATTAAGGCCATAAGGTGAAAGTCCTTAATTTCCCCTTCCCCCTTGTCACGCTATTTTCCCAATTTTAGTATGAAATATTTGCCTTCGTCACACTTTGCATGACTCCTAAGCGCGTGACGTATTATATATATATATGGATGACCCCTTACTTAAAAAAAACTGGTTGCCTGTAAAGTCGGTATACGGGCGAAAGTTTTACGTGACAATGATTTTATGTCTGTCTCTCTCGCTCTTAGGCGGGCGCGTGCCTCTCACTCGCTCTCATTGTGAGCGCATAACGTGAGCGGAGCGTAACGCAGTTTCTTGAAGTGTCACCCGGCAAACCAATTTATAAGACGTTGTCACGTCAAAAGGACCTTATTCTAAGTAAATTCGCAGCCGCAGGAATCGAAAATAGTATTTTTAATTATGAAATGCCGGTGAATTACATAACTGAAGTGTTAGTTAATTTAATACATTTATTTAATTCGATAAAAACTTTGTTTATTAATAATTCACGGGAATTTTATGAATGAGCATTCGTTTTGCGACTGGTTAAAAGTGCTTTTTGATAATAAACACACATTAAGTTAACATTTTATAAGACAAATGTTTCATAGGCAAAAGCTTTTAGGAAATTATGCTTTAGCCTTGTTGCCACTAAAGCAATGCAATATTTACCTAAGAATTGTGAAGAGTATGCAGTACTTAGGGTCAGCTCAGACCGAAACGCGAAGTGGCATTTTTGAGATAGCAACACATTATAGACCTTGTTCACTAGACAAAAAGATACAAATTTTAGTGACAGCACAAAAGTGAGAGGTTACGTGTTAAAGTACACTAAGTGCGTCGCGCGACGTTGAGGTGCGTATCTTTTTGTCGAGTAAACTAGGTCCATAATGTGTTGCTATCTTGAAAATGCCGCGTCGCGTCTCGGTCTGAGCTAACCCTTATGTAATATTATTATACGAACTATGGTTGTAAATTTTATTATAATTTCATTTAAGGCGTATAATTACATCATTTTTGCATAGAAACTGTTTTACACTTAAAATCATTAACAATAGACATTCCGCTACTCGAACCGTGTTATTATCATTTAACATTTTACCGCTATTTACCATAGTCACAAAACGCATAGACTCATCCATAAAGTGCCTAAGAATTGATTAATAAACAAAGTATTTACCGAATTATTTACTGTATGAAATCAATAAAAACTTTAGTTATTCTATAGTTCACTGGCATTTCGTAATTAAATATGCTTTTTGCTGATAGAAACTCATTTTGGGCTACAAATTATTTTTAGTAATTTTCATATTTTGTGGTTGTATGGAAAAAAACTGATTCGAATTCACCTTAAAGGTATTCTTGTGTGTTAGTTTTATTAAATTTGGATTTGAGGAGTCGAATAAAACTAATTAAGCCAGTTTCCGTAATTGGATTAAACAAGTGGCAGTAAATATTCCAGGCCGCTGCAACCAGGTCAATACGTGGGAAGCTAAATGGGTAGTGGAATTTGGATGTATTTTACATTTGGAGTTTATCTTGTGTTTTGCGTTTTTATCTGTAGGTTTTTACATGTTTTGGTGCTGGGTTATCTCTGTTACATTGACTGCAACGGAGGCGCGCTTCGATCGTTTCCTGTACAATTACTGTTATTTGCATGTTTCTGAAGGTTTACCTCAACACGATGTCGCAGTCTAATTAAGTAAAAAAACAGTTTAAATAATGGCGACGACTTTTGGTTTTCTTTGAATTTACAATAGTTACAGTTCTTATTGCGGTCACAGTCTGTTTAAGGACTGCCAGCTGTCATCTCTGTTAAGTTAGGGTTGTTATGCTGTAATTGCCCAAAACTGAACTTTGTGAATCTGTTCAACTCGAGCAAATTAAAATTATGCGGAAAATACGAAACGCGGTCTATTTATTAATTAAGCGCAATCTAGCTGAAGCGAGTTGCTTCTTTTTTAACCGACTTACAAAAAAAAAGGTTCTCAGTTTGATATGGAGAAGGTTTTTGGTTTACAATAAATGGGTACCCATGGTCATCAGGTCAGGATATAATGATTGTATTCTGAAGAAATCAAGGGAAATCTTTAGATATGTATAGGCACACTTAAAGCTATTTGGGTTTTTATTTATTGCACGAAAATCGTAGTTCCCGAAAGGTTTTTTTTACTTATGCTAGGAAGCTAGATTGTGTTATTGTTGTTGTTAAAAGTGACGTTTTGCTGTGCAGTGTCGGAGATAGCGTTGACCAGCGTCGAGCTCCGGCGGAAAGCGGCGGCGGCGGTGGAAGCGGCGTGGCGCGGCACAAGGCGGGCGCCGCCGGCACGACGACGGCCCACAGCAAGCAGCTGGCGGCGGGCGGGGCCAACCACCCGCCCCAGCCGCAAGGTAACCACAAACGTAATGTCACTATTTATTATTTAAAACATCTTATCACTCTTGCACTACATCTCACACACTCTTACACTACACTACATATCGCACACTCTTCACTACCATCATACCCTATCTTGCATCTGTCTTACTTAACACTCACTACAAGCAACTGACACGAGCAAACTAGTGTATCCTTAATATTTCATAACAACAATGCCCTATCTTTACTCAATAAACGTTACGTTATCAAATTACCTTTTCTACCACCTTACAAATCTTACACCACACACACATTACATACGACACATTCTTACACTACAACTAGACATGGTATAGCTCCTTTATTCTTACACCGCACTACCCCATTATATTTCAATTAACGTAACATTTATCATTATCTTTGATACGCTCTTAGACTGCTACTAAAATAACTTAACATGACCACACTACTTTAGTCTTTTACAATGCTATATGTGACAGACTCTTATACTGATACACTATCTTGCCCCTACTTTAAATGACATTTCAACTACTAATGACTACACAAGTTTACCCTTACACCACACTACCCTACATCTTAACTATACTAAGGTTAACACATCAAATCATTTTTATTTGTTAATATTAAGCCTATATTCTAATGTCTAAATACTGTTTGTCGGTATTTAGATTTAAAATGTGTTTCAATCATTGACCCTTTTTAAAGTTCATTTAGATAACTTTAAAAAAGCTGATAGATGTTTTTAAAAAGCAATTCTGTCCTCAATAATACCCATTTTATGTCTATCTAAAACGACGTCAAATTGATTTATGTAAATTATTGTATAATTATACTGCATGTTTTAAATCATTCCCTTTCAAATTTATTGCATTTAGAACATGGTCTTGTTACATATTAATTTTAACCAAATTATTTAAATTGAAATGTTTCGATGACCAATCAAAATTTAATGCAATATGGGTCAGAATGTTTTACATCCTATATATACATATTATGGGCCTTATTCTGAAACTCAAAATCGGTAATTTTTAGACCTTTAAACTTTTATTTTAGATTGATGACTATTTAGAAAGAAAATTTAGTGTTCATTTTTAAATAAAATACGATATAAGTACACAAACGTTGGTCAGCTTTCATCCGGCTCGAAGGACCATGTGCTAGATGCATTTATAACAATTTTAATTTTAGTTAAGGAATCAATCATAAATTAGCTTCGTATTAGTGATAGCAAGTTAATACATATTTATTGGATATATAGTAGGTAATAATTAAGCAGAGAGTGGAAGATGTTAGCTAATATAGCGGTATATGTTTATATGTACATGCGGGTGCGCCGTCACAGGCTCCGGCTGTGGGGGCGATGGCGACTACCAGCTCGTGCAGCACGAGGTGCTCTACTCCTCGTCGAACAGGTCAGTCACAACAACACTTTTGGTATAAACCACTTGTGACACTATTATTCTTTGCGGTTTCACCTATATGATTGAGCTCCCGATATTTTGGCACAGTTACATGCACCATCTTCACAGATGAAGTAAGAAAGATAAGCGGTGTAGTGATGGTCAGCAATTTTGTACTTCCCTCCTTCTATTACCAGTAGCCTAAATGCCATTATATTGGTACTCTTACGTCACCTTTAAAATTAAAATTTGAATCAGTTGTAAGATGCATAAGATACGGTGACCGCTTACCATCAGGCGGACTGTGTGCTTGTTTGCTACCTTAGTGGTATAAAAAAAAAATGCACAGTTTTTTTTGCTTGGATAAACTATAGTGCGAATAGATTGAATATGATGACAATAAGAGAGAAGTCAGATAGTGGGCGGATTGTTAACTGATCTTAGTAAAACAAAATGTGCCAAGTGCGAGTCGGAATCGCGTACTAAGGGTGCCATACCACAATTCAATATAAACACAGGTCTAGAACTACGCAACAATGATACCTGTTTCATATGATATTTACAATATGTGTATATTTACAAAAAAATGTGTATAAATGTGTATAATTCATATATATGTATTTGTGTCGATTGTCTGGTATCCATAGTACAAGCTTTCCTTAGTTTAGTTTCGTTCAGATGGCTTTGTGTGTAATATCCAAAAATATTTATAATTAATATTTATTTGATTGTGTAACTACTGTTCTATGTCTAGATACGAGGTACTGGAGTTCCTCGGGCGAGGCACGTTCGGGCAAGTGGTGAAGTGCTGGAAGAAGGGCACTAACGAAATTGTCGCCATCAAGATACTCAAGAATCACCCTAGCTATGCCAGACAAGGGCAGATTGAGGTCAGTTAGTTACTTCAACTACTAAAAATTACTGATTTAAACTATTCAAAATAGTATTAGGCCGGGTTAAAGTTTTTGCAAACTTTTTTGCAACCGACAAGTTCCTCTGTGTTATAATAGCATAAATGAGAATAACGAATAGAAATTTTAATAAAATAATGATATATGATCGAGTTTTTTTGAAGCATTTCTGGACTTTTAATTAGAAGGTTCTTGTAACTATTATTTTATAGACATATGTATAATTGAATTTAATCATAAAAACTACTTAATATTATGAATGTGAAAAATTTCTAAGTTTGTTTGTTTTTAACTCATCACGCCCATAACCGAGCATCCGATTGAGCTGAAATTTGGCACAGAGATAGGTGTAGAGACTTTACATTGGAAAATTCAAAAGTTTCCGCGGGAATTACTAACTTAATTCGATTTCAGCGAACTATAGCTACAGATCTAGTAAACTTCTTAGTATTGCCATAGAAAAAAGGTAATTCCACGCCGATAACGAAATTTAGGACGGGCAGAGCCGCTGGCATAAGCTAGTGCTACAAACACTTTAATTCCTAAAAGTCTCCTATAAACTCATTTGTTCAAAATTTCCGCTTTTGAATTCATTAGTGATGATCCTGCCAAAACTAATCCATTGGCTTAAAATAAAAGAGTAGGGTGTTTGTATGGAGTGCTTATTTCACCCGGCAATTTAATGTTTCAAGGGCAATATGTTATTTAGTGTACTAAAATTTTTAAATAAACTGGAGTTAATCGTGATAATAAAGAGGATCTCGGTTACCGCTTGACCTTTATATAACGTAAAGCGTATACATGTTAGCACAAGTTTCGAAATACTCTGTTTTTAATAAGTCCAAACTGATAGATCGATACGCCTCATTTCTGACAGTGCCGTTGTGGAACAAGCAAATAACAACTGCATCAACAGTGGACTAATCCTGGAGTGTCACTGTGAACTGCAGAAAAACTGCATTGAAGAACCGGGTCACTCTTCAATGGATACGTGGTCACAGCGAGTCTCGTGGCAATGATGCGGCGGATCAGTCGGCAAAGAGAGGATCGGGCACTAAAATAATGGGACCCGAACCAATTGTTCCGATACCATTCATCCAACTCAAAACTTGGTTACAAGACAGAACCTTACAATAACACAACAAACAGTGGGCAGAACAAATAGATTGCAGACAAACCGAGAATGTTCTCACATCCTTTGGCGCAAATCTGTCGCACAAGCTGTTACAGCTTAGTAGTTACTGACTAAACAAACACTTTTTCAATATCGGCGTTGCCCACAGTCTCCTATGCAGGGGTTGCATGCAAGCTGAGGAGACACCTCTCGTAGTCCTACACTGCAAAAGCGTCAGCGACCAACGGACAAAACTCCTTAAGAATCCCCAAACCATAAGAGAGTCGCTGAATAACATCAGATGTCTCCTAGATTTCTGGACGGAGCTGGGATGGTATGAGTAACCAATGACACGACTTGGTTACCTACGGACAATGGCCCTATCATGAGGCTAAGTGCGGAAAACATAAGTCCAACTAAGTAACTAAAGTCCAAACAGGAAACTTCCTGTTATCATATATATATCCTGTTTATCAACTATAATTACATTATTATGCATTTAATAATAAGGTCACAAAATTAATATTAAAATGTGTTTGAAATAAATTATTTTGTTGAGTTTATAACCACTTTGTGTTATAAATTTTAACGGCATGGTAAAGGTACTCAAGCAGGTGGAAGTTTGTTTTTTTCTTTTATAATAAGGCATGTCAAATTTATACTGCACGATAGATTTATAGCCTACAGTAATCCGAACAGTAGGAAAAGTTGCCTTTCAAAAATTTAATCACATCCTTTTAATCCATATATTGTAATCCTTAGAGAAAACCTTGGCGGGGTCATCATCATCACAACCTAAGTTTTTGCGGTAGGACGCATCCCTTAAAAAACCAAACCACACAGTGCTTGGCCATTGGGACCTAAAGTGTGAGGATGAAATCCCTGCCGATGGCGAGCGGTGCAATGTTAAATATGTTATATTTTTCATAAATCTGGACAAGGTAACCTGTAATTGTGAAATTAATTAGGGCAGTTAATTTAAAATTACATTAGTGTACTTCGGAATATTTATTTACACTGCATATTCTAATACGCGATTTCTGTCTACTGTAGAACTAATAATACGTAATCTTTGTACAGAACTATTTTCAATTTTATTTCACTTACACTGAAACTAAATTTGTTTTCAATTTTTGTTTGAAACAGAAACTTTCTGAAAGCTCTCTTGGTTGGCAGTCCACAAAGCTACTTTGGCTTCGGTCCAATTTTATAAAATTGTCGTTGTTTACTCACTGGAGTATCTTGGTGTCGTCATTACGCTACACACGGTGCGGAGAAACCTTTTAGCGCGATATGATATTGTAAACCGAGACTGTAACTTGCTTCCGGCTGCTAAAGTTTCAAAGTTATTAAGTTTGATTTACAAATGGAATTTTTTTGGAAGGAATATAATATTGAGCAGCCATTCTCTATCCGAACCTTCTTGTCCAAAATACCTCAATGCCTAAAAACAAAATTCTGCATTGAATGTGTGGTGCCAGTCCTAGTCCACCATAAGTCATCTTATTCTTAAATAGGCTTCAGAAGGACCCAATTAACCGACGCAGCTCAAATAGTTAGTAAGCTAAACCGTTAGGTAGGAAAGCTATCAGGACTAGGTGGACGGGTGACCTCGTTGAAGCCGCAGGAAACTGTTGGGGCGGGCGGCTTAGCACCGGCCGTTGTGGAGACATGGGTGAGGCCTACATTCAGCAGTGAACGTCTTCTTGGCTGAAACGAACCAACGAACGATTCGACTATCGGAAACGATATGCAAAGTAAAGTAACGTCGTACGTTATCAGTCATTGGATAGGCGATCGCGTAGTGACTCATTTTTTTGAGCTACTACGTGCTATGGAGCAGAGAACACCTTAAACCGTTGACTGTTGTCATGTATCAGCAGTCCTTAAACCAAGTCAGAGGCCCTACGGTAATATAATATAATAAACATGATGATATTCTTGAGATTTCATTGCTTGCTTTAAGTATAAGCGATGTGTACGTATCGGTTAGTCATCCAAAGAACCTTGAACCCGTTAGTGTTTTGTTTGATGTAGCCTGTTGGGCTGAGGTACCTTTTTAGCACTCGAGGCAAAAATAATATTTGTCGTACAGTGTAGAAACTACATCTATAAACCCGAAATACATACCAGAATTACCACTACGGTAACACTATGCCGTTCGAAAACTCTAGAGTCGCAACACCGGTGTTAAAACACCGACAACACCATCCTCGAGCAGGGTTTATACTGTACTGACGTCTCTAATGTCAAAGTGGTGTTTTCTTGTTGATGTGGCTTTCGGATACTCTTAGGTTAGCGTAGCTACACCTACACTGTGTTGTAGTAACACGGAGATTTTGAACGTAGCCCGGTAGTTTGCTAAATGACATGCTAGCTACATAAAGACATTTGATTTTTTGCCATACTGGTGGGGGCATGTGTATGTATGCCATAGCTTCGGGCATGCAAGTAGCTGGAATGTGTATTCTGGCTTTAAAATAATGACTTTATAATTTTAGTCAGTGGCGGCACCGGGGTGTCGATTTCACCTTGCGTCCTGAGTGGCGGAGGTTTGAGCTCCGCGTGTACCGATCAGTCTTTTTCTTAATTTCTCAAGTACATTGATTATTTACACCACTGGCTTACGTGAAGGAAAGCATTGTGAGGAAACCTGCATTTTTCAAAAAAAAGACATATGTGAAGTCTACAATCCGCTTTGGGCCCGCGTGTGGACAATGACCCAAACCACTCTCGGTGAGGGTAGGCTGTGTCCCAACAGTGGCGATGTATGAGGCTTATAAGAAATTTTATAGATAGTATTATTCTTACTATTATAAAGAAATTATGAAGTCCCTGCTTAAAATGTAATTATTGATACAATGAAAATACGTAATCCCGGCTTTACCTGCTGTACAACTCAAGAACCCAATACTGTTTTTGTCGCCTTCTATTTTCAAGTAACCCGGCTTGCCCCTCTCACTTGCTCCAACCTAAATACGGCTCTGTTTAGCACTTGTAGAAAAAACTGTCTTTTATTGTGTATTATTTATAAATCGGTGACCGCTTACCATCAGGCGGACCGTGTGCTTGTCTGGTAGTGGTATATATAAAAAAAACAACTCAACTGTAATCCATGACAAAAATATTTCGCGGGTTAAGAAAATTTTTTTACGTGGCTAAATGGGTCGAAAATGTCAGTCAGGTTTTTAGGATTCTGAATGCATTGTAATTACACTAACACATTCAGTGAGTGTTAGTTGGTTCCAATATATGTATTCGAAGATAGTTGAAACTTTTTGATAATTAACGTTGTCACCTGCGGTTTACAATAAATTAATTTAGAATTTGGAAGGTTTTTTTATTTGCAGGCCCGTTTTAAGAAGAGTTAACTTATTTAATTTCTAGTTAACAAATCAACATTACATACCTAATTAAGAATCGATTATTTTTCAATATTACAATGTCAATTTTTAAAACATCTTTCAATGTTATTACCTAATTTGTTTAATTTTACAGTTTACAATCTTAGTTCAGCTTAGTTGTGTTTATGTTCTTATAGATTTTGTAAGTTTTTAATTGGGTAATTGCTAGTTTAGCGTCTTAAGTTTAAAAATTTGATTTCCTATAAAACACTGACTCATTTAAATTCCTGTTAGTTATTTTTGAAGTTTATTTAGCAAACGAAATTGGGAATAGGCAGGTCATTCTCAAACCGATAACCAATGTCGGTCATAAACCGGAAGACGCAGCGTGGTACGGTCTTAAGACGTCTTCCGGCTGAGACGGAACGAGAAGAGTAATTTTGTTGAAGTGCACGTTCAAACAGAATGTATTAATTGACTTAAAAATCTCAATACAAAAGATTCACAAAAATGATACCTCCGGACGCAAAACAGCTGTACCTACATTGCCGTCGCATTCAAATTACGTGTACATTACATATTATAATTACCTACTCATTATGTATGTTAATTTATTTTCACCCGATTCAGATGACTGTTTGTATAATTACAGGTGTCAATACTATCGCGTCTGTCGCAAGAGTCGGCGGACGAATTCAACTTTGTACGAGCGTACGAATGCTTCCAGCATCGTTCGCACACGTGTCTCGTCTTCGAGATGCTGGAGCAGAATCTATACGACTTCCTGAAACAGAATAAGTTTTCTCCGCTGCCACTCAAGTATATCAGGCCCATACTGCAGCAAGTTCTTACTGCGCTGCTAAAGCTAAAGGTAAGTTTTTAGCACACAATACCATCAAGACACTTATATAACAAGGAGTAATACCACGTAATATATATATATGTACCTAATGTACGTATATATTGTTGGTAGTTAGTCTTTTGTCCTGTTTTGTGCACAAACCAGATTACAGGGCAACATTTTATTTGTTCATCTATTTATTGATAACTAATAGTTGTTACGGTAATAATAAAAAACGAGCTGTACAATTACTTATAGGTAAAATCAGCATATACTAAAATTAAATAGGGCGTTTGTAGTTAAAAAATCGATTACAATATAAAATACATAATTATTGAGAGTTAATAAATAAAATATTAATTATAGGAAAAAAAAGAAAAAAATCTATAAAAAAAAATTATGTACTTAATGTATGTATGATATGGCCATTAAAAATTATATACATAGTATTCACAGCCTTACGAAATTCTGCTATTGTGCCATGGTTAAGACCTAAGACATCGCTGTGCTGGTCATAAAGTTTGCTTAGTGTTGCCTTCAATGGGAATCGAACCTGGGACCTTTGACTGGTCACCTTTTTTTTTAAAAAAAAATATCTGTTATAATGACAAGTTTAATGGTTGTTACCATTCTTGTGTAAATATAATTATCATAAACAGTTTTTGAATTTTGTTAAATGTTTGATTTTTTTTCATTAGACATTAAATGATATTTGAACTTATTGCAAATCGAAATGAAAACTAGGTAAAGTTTTAATTAAAGCATTTTTTTTGTTTTTTTTTTTTCAGCAATTGGGTCTTATCCACGCGGATTTAAAGCCGGAGAACATTATGCTCGTGGAGCCAGCGAGGCAGCCTTACCGCGTGAAGGTGATCGACTTTGGCAGCGCGTCGCACGTCAGCAAAGCCGTCTGTAATACCTATCTACAGAGTCGATACTACAGGTAAGCTATGTATATATATATACACATAAATGTATATTCATATATATGTAAATATTCTATGAAACATAGTTTGAAAGAAGTGATTTCTAGGAGCAGACACCCATCTGTTACTATCTTATGAGATATATTGTTCTATACTGGGAGCTTCTCGCTTCCACACATACTTTTATTGCAACGGTCTCTTGAGCTTTTATAACTATGAACTGATAAATGTTTGAAGAGAACAAACATTCATTCACTCTTATATGTACAATATATATATGGATTCTGCTTTTTTCTAGGGCACCAGAAATAATACTAGGACTCGCGTTCTGTGAGGCGATAGACATGTGGTCTTTGGGCTGTGTGGTTGCAGAATTGTTCCTTGGCTGGCCACTGTACCCAGGATCTTCGGAGTATGACCAGATCAGATACATTTCACAAACGCAAGGACTTCCTACAGAGCACATGCTAAATAGGTATGTGACATTGTTTTCATGAAAACTTGTTTCCTACAGGGGTAGGCAGGGATGTATTTCTTCTAACTCAGTTTTTCATGAAAGGGTTGGTCCTTTTGGGACAAGATTTTTTTTTAGACAATTAATATTAGTTTTTTCAATGTTTTTAATACTGTTGAATAAGTTTAGGAATGGCTTAGTTATATTTTTTTTTAAGGTTAAAAGACTATGGATGCTTGCAACACCAGGAGTATTGCATATTTGTTGAAGCATTCGAAACAAGACTATTTATTTGAATTGATGGAATTGATAGAAGTGACACGTAAAAGTTAGAATCAAATATTTTAACTTTACATAAATTATTAATGATTGCAGCGCATCAAAAACAGCCAAATTCTTCTACCGAGATGTGGACAGCACGTATCCATTCTGGCGGCTCAAAACACCGGAAGAACATGAATTGGAAACTGGAATCAAGAGCAAGGAGGCGCGGAAATATATCTTCAATTGCCTCGACGATATTGGACAGGTGAAGTCATCAGAAACAGCCTATTTTTTTCAGACATCTCAATGTTTTTCTATAAGTATTGTATGTATCTATGTATGTATAGGTATATATAAATTCATGGTTTGCTGACAAATGGGGGCAACCAGTGACTGGATACTGAGTATACACTACCATATCATAATCTTGAGTAAAAACACAGCATAGTTCTATTTGTATGCAATATATAAATGTTAGATGGATTATAAGGATTACAGGTCCAAGTCCTGGCTTGAGTCAAACCTTTCAACTGTTTTTGCTATGAAAATAGTTTTTTTTTTGTGTATATTTACAATAAATATATATATGTATGCACTTTTTATTATATGCATTAATTTCGGTATTTACCGTTATTCACTTGATACAGTTTTGTATGAAATTTTCTCATTTAACAATTAGTTAATATTTATAATAATGATATTTATAAATAATGTTTCTGGTGATAGGTTAACGTACCAACAGATCTTGAAGGGGGTCAGCTGTTAGCTGAAAAAGCCGACAGAAGAGAGTTCATTGACTTACTCAAGAGGATGTTGACTATGGATCAGGTATGAAGCATTTTTGTCTGTCCGTCCCACCTGTTCAATGCAAAGCTTGTAGTGTTATAAGGTGGGGAAAACACACGAAGCATTTCTTTTTTAAAAAAATGCAATATTGAACATGAAGTTAATGGGTTCCTGTAACTTCTTTTTCACATTACTACTAGTGTACTTCATAAAAAGTTAAATAATCTAGAGAAATATTCACAATTAAAAACTACTGCATTTGGAGTTCTGTTGTTTTTTATAAATAAATAAATTACGACTGGTAACACCTTGATATAGTCAAATCCCTTTTTTTGTTACTTACATTGTTTTTATGCATTAATACTCACAAAAGAAACTGCAAAGTTAATATTTATCATAAAAATGGTCAAATACTTTAATTGATAGGTATTTCTCAAAAATAAACCTTAAGGACTTAAATGCTAAAGAATTGATAGTCACTGGTATAATTTTAAGAAAATAACATACATCATACGAATATAAAAATGTAAATATAAAATAACGCGAGATTGTTTACATATATTGACATTTAAAATATACAATAAACATGTATTGATCTGGTAAATAACTAGAAATCCCTGTACTCGCCAATAACAAAAACGGCTCATATAGAGAAACTCTTATGCTGAACCGGGATTCGAACTCCGAATTCATTACACGAACGAAGCGTATAATTATGAAACTGATGTTTTGTATGTTAACAGGAGAGACGAATAACACCGGGTGAGGCCCTAAACCATGCGTTCGTAACGCTGGCACATCTGGTGGACTACGCACACTGCAATAATGTTAAGGCTTCAGTGCAGATGATGGAGGTAACTTTAAGAGGGCGATATAGCGATATAGGCTAGAAAGCTAATTTTTTACTAAAAAATATTACTATGGGATGTATTTATTATATACTTATTTAGTAATTTATACCAAAATGACGCCTTGAGTCTTTTAAACTTTTGTATGGAGTTTATAATATTTATCGTTCTGTAGTCACATTGTTTGACTTTTTGCTACAACTTATACTTAGTCAATGCACTTAGATAACAACAAATTCTAATTATTTAATCGGCTTTTATAACAATCAAATGCAAAACACGCTTTGTTTTGTTGAAACAATGTTAACTTCCAGATTTGTCAACATTTTTTTTTTTAAATCTTCAGATGCTAAAATTTTTCCACAAAAATTGCATAAAAACGGCGTATTTACTACGATCTACCCTATATCTTAGCCTTATATGTTAAAACCATAATATGCGTAATAAAATCTAATAGCAAGTCAAAACTCAACTCGTGCACACCCCGCGCGTGATGGTGGTAAGAGTACCTAAAATGCAAAGGAAGCCAGTTCGGTACGTCGCAGGCGCGCGAGTAAGGTGATTTGTCGAACAGTCGAGTAGACTCCTTAATAGATTTTATTGCACGTATGGAAAGTTATGGAAGGTATTAAGATGTATGGTTATCTATCATCTTTATTTTATATTATTATCTGTATCATAATTTACTTAGTTATTTTCATATTGTATTGTGTTTTTACTTTTTTGTAGAAAGTTTGTAAGTAATGGCACCGAGTGTGTAAAGACTAGCTCACGCGTCTTATATTTCATAAGCTGACAGATATATTTTTTTTTCTATACGTCTGCTTAAAAAGTCAATGTCCATGGTAGAACATATGTACCTATTGAGTGTATAATCAGAGCGTTCCATCTGACTACTTGGTAGCAGAAATTCTTAGCGGTTTGCGTTAATCTAATGTAGACTTTCGTTTAAGCGATTTTTCTACGAAATGTGCTACTTTTAGACTCCTGTCAAATGTGAAAGTATATCCTTTGAAAAAATAGTTATAACGTTGTTATTTAAAGAAAAGTTTTTTTTTGCATTATGAACTCTATATCTTTGTTATTATCTATAAAACTATTAAAATAAAATACTCCAATATATACACACACGAAACTGTCAAAAAATTATGCGAAAAGCGTTTCGTTTGAACAACAATAGCGCCGCTGAATTATCAGATGCGCTTAGACGGAACGGGTAGTTAGTGCTAGAATGAGATTTTACTATTAAATTGCAACGCGACTCAGAAGAAAAGCCCTTAATGTATGACTAAATATATTTTGTTGTCAGGTATGCCGTCGCTCGGGTCCGGGCGGTGTGAACGGCGGTGAGTACGGCGTGAGTGGCGTGGTGGCACCACCACCGGCGCCACCCGCGCACCATCTGGCGCTCACCATCAACCAGCAGCGGTTACGAGCCGCGCCGTATGACAACCTAGTTAGTATAAGCTACGTTATATACATTAAGTTGCACTACTCAACAACTTGCTCTTCATGGGCGATAGCTAATGATTTTGATAGCATGACGATCGTTGATAGAATGAAAAGAGTCTCCAAACAGAGGTAGTATAGTAGTCTGAAACTAAATAAAATTGGAACCCTATATTGTTGGCATTTAAGTGGTTTGGGCATATTATGAGGGTTAAAGAAGAATAAGATGGCGAGGTGAAGAGACGGCACATTAATTATGAGAGCATTGATACATGTAGATGAAACAAAGTAAATGCGCCAAGAGATAGTGGAAGTCTCAGTAGTATTTTAACAGTCGTGGTGTTATGTTCATTATGTGTGTTTGTTTTAGTATCAACTATACCAAGGCGGTCGCGTGGCCGTGGGGGGAGCGAGACAGTACGCGACGCGAGCGGCCGAGCCCTTCCCGCACCAGTTCGTCTCGTCTATACTGTGTCAGCCAGCGTATCAGGTAATCAATGTTATATCTTAAAAAACTTCTTTGTTATTTCAATATATTCAATTTATATATCCGTTACGACGAAAATCCGCAGTTTGGTTCCGTAAGGAAGATCTTTCTCATTAATTGACAAGTGAATCTCATATTTTTTTTCTCCTTTAAGAGTTGGGATTGTTCCCTCCTCTAATCCTGAAGCTAGGTACGTCCTTACACATGAGGTATTGGTAATTTAAAATTTTACTAGTCTTTTCTTCTCTTCATTTCTTTTCATCTTTGCAAATTAGCTTGAGGGTGCGAATAAAAAATACACAGTATTAAATGTAAATAAGTTACACACGGTTTACTTATACATTCTTACAACATGGTAGCTTCACGGTGCTCCACCTGTCTATATATTTTAAATGAAACCTCATTACCACATATAAGATAATCAACTACATAACATGATAATTCACTCGAAAAAATACCTACCGCTTTAGTAGCCTATTTATTTTCTCTTCATCTAAAAATTTATTTAAATATTAAAACGTAAAGTAAACATTGCTTTGCAACTGCAATTAATAGGGTCCACTACCTAATGTTCAATTTTGTTGGTAAGAATTTCTCCAGGTCTACTAAGTAGATATGACTAAAATTTAATGTTTGTGTTTTTCGGGAAATGGGTCACATAGTACTGCCTCTTAACGTGCGCAGGTACATAAAGTTACATAAAGAGGCCTGTCACCGGTGGTAATATTGTATATGTAGTTGGTAAATAATTGGTTTGATTTCTTAGGTGCAGCAGTTGGCGGCTGCAGCTGCAGCGGCTGCAGCAGCGCATCACCAGCATGGCGTGGGTGGCGTGGGGGTAGGGGTCGGTGAAGTGGGAGGCGTGTCGGAGTGGCGCGCGCCGCTCATCGTCGAACCCGCACCTCTGCCAGAACCTGACGTCTGGGACGCGTTCCATCCTCACCATCCGCACCATCACTCGCACAAAAGGTAAAACGCTAAACATGAAAATACGTTTCACAAACCGTTGGCCCACATCTGATGTAAGATACGTCGCGTTACGCCGGAACAGAAAAATGATGATAAAACATCTATCCCTACACACTCGACCGATGATCCGTTAGTGCGTCGAGTGTACTAACTGACTACACCCTAACATATCTTACGTCAGATGTGACCTTAACTCATTTTGACGCTTTCTGCTGCCCCCCTTTAAGATGTAATGATTTTGCTGTACGTACAACAAAGACAAGTGTGGTGTAAAGACTTTGTAAAATAGATAAGTTATGTTCGTATCGTCCATGGAGGTATTCATTACATAATGGCACCACCGTCTATGTAAAAGAGAACCAACCAAGGAACACGCTGTAATTCCATTAAAGTATAACAGAATATCTTTATCTCTTAACTGCTAAATTATTATGTTGGTAATTGACAAAAGTTTGAAATATCTATTAGATCAACAAAACAACAGACGAGTGCAGTACCGCATTACCAACCGCATCACCAGACACAACAATACAGGTATATAAAGTTACTTATGATAAACTTATTACATGTAAATATGCATACGCCATACAATTCTTTATTAAAAATATTGCGTTCTCTTAAAGCATAGTGACTACCTAACTAGCGCCGGCAAAAGATATTCTTTATTTCCTCTTTGCACATAAAAGGTTTCAAAAATGTAACTATTCATTTATTTAGAACTAGTTGTGTTATATCATACATCGTTTGTTGTTTGCCATTTTAAGAGGGCGATATAGGCCAGAAAGCTAATTTCTGTAATACTAATGTTGTGTATGTAAAAGTACTAAAAATCATTAGACAATGTTATATAAATTAATATTAGATATATTTGTTATATACTTCCTTAGTAAATTATTGTATAGTGACGCCTTGAAACTTATTTTTTTTTGCATGGGATTTAACGTTTTTACCGTTTTGTAGTCACATTTTTTTTAGTTTTTGCTACAACTTAGAGTCAATGCACTAGATAACGACCTATTTAAACTATTTAACCAACTTTCATTACAATAAAATGCAATACACGCTTTAAACATTTGCACAAGTGTTGAAACAATGGTAACTTCCAGATTTTTTATTGCATTAAATACAATAAATGAAATTCACTCATTTAGGTTATGCACTAGACAAAAGCAATTTTTATAACATATATTTTTTTCAATCCTTTAGGTGCTATAGTTCAGCCACAAAATTTGCACAAAAACGGCGTATTTGCGCGGTTTAGCCTATTCCGTAGTCGTAAGCAGAAACGCTATCTACAACTCACAGTTACATACCAAATACAATAAATAAAGTTCTAAAAATACCTTATAACTAATTTTAAATAATTGATTGGTGACATTTTTTGAAATGTGTTTTGTACAAAGAGGAAATTAATAATATCTTTTGGCGGTGCTAATTAGGAGGTATGTTAATGTTAGTATGCGCCTTTACGTATCATTTTCTTTAATAGTTTAAAAAACTTTGGTCCGCGGAATTCGCTAATCGCAGTGGAAATTCTACGACTTCCTTATTAGCTGACACAATAAAAATACTCTGTTATTTGTATTGCTCCATTGTAAAGTAAAAAACAAACGTGAATGAAAGTGTTTTTTTTTCTAAGAATGTTGTTTTGTTAGTATGGCGAGTAGCGGCGGGAAAAAAGAGCCAACGCAGCTGTCTCCAGTGAAGAAGCGAGTGAAGGAAGGCACGCCACCATCGAGGCACAGGCATCATCATAACGAACACCCGTGAGTCATGTTCTGCCACTATATTCTATACATTATTAAAAGGAAGACCGTTTGGAGCACAGTGGTATTACGTTAGACTGTCGAGTTAAAAGTCCTGAGTTCGATTGAACAGTTTGTAAATTTCAAAAGTTGTCTCAAGGCTGGAAAAAATGAACAAAGAAAGTAGGGGGTAATTGTGTTCATAATTAGGAATAATGATTAAGCCTCTTGTACAGAAATACCAACGATTCTGTACAAATATCTGTCAAAAATATTTCTATATTTTCTTTTTGTGACCAAATTTTTTTTTGGGATTTTTAAGTAGTTAATAAAATCTCATGAAATTTTAGCAATTATTGTTTCGTAAATTTTGAAATTGTGATTCGGCCAGTCTGTGCCAAGGTTTAACAAAGTATGAATAGTTTTTCTTTATGTAATTTTAACAAACCAATGGAACGCGATGTCTACTAATGAGCTCTGCGTATAAAATTTACATGTCAATAATAATATTTTTAGGACAAATCACACACATCCTAAACTTATATTTGTTACTTACTCATATGAATTACCACAAAACATGCTTAGAAAACACCCAGACTCGAGATAAACACAAATATTTATCACATAAATGTTTGAACTGTGCGGGAATCGAACCCATGCTTTCAGTTCAGCAGGCAGGTCACACTAAGCCACAGAGGCTTCGTTTGAAACATTAAAATTAAAGATTACTACTGTACCTACTTTCGTTAAAGTTAAAATCAAATCAATTTAATTTGTTATATATTGTACAGGAATAGTAGAACAGTGCACGGGAACCCTCAAGCTGTAGGCGGATGGGAGACGGGCGCCGCAGCTGTCGTGGGGGCCCCTGGAGGTGCGCATACTATCACCATCCGCGACACGCCCTCTCCGTCCCCCGCCGTTTCTGTCATCACCATCTCAGACTCGGATGATGACGCAGACAGAGCGCATCAGAACCACCGCGCCGCGCCGACAGACAGAGGTAAATGGGACGATTCAACACATCGTGGGACAGTGAACGTCATCCACGTCATTAGTAATAACATATTGGCATACAAGTATTAGATAGGATCTGCGTCTCCACTAGTGATATTTAGTATTTGCACACATTATATTAAATATTAATAAATATAATATAATATTTAATGTATAAGTAGATGTATATGTATTTAATTTACTTGACAAAGATTTACTAGATTATCTACAGTTTAAAATAGTATATTATGTTCTTTGTTAATGTTAATACCTAGATATTAATTTAATTATGCATCACCTACCTTTACTGTTTATTTTTAACTTCTCTTGAGAAGTTATTGGAATTTTGTGTTTTCTTTACGTTTCAAGACTTGGAGAATCATTTGCAATCATGTTTAGAGTGATGTCTGTGTGTGCCTGTGTATGTGTGTGTGTGTGTGTACGTATGTATGTATGTAGACATATTTTGGCTTTCGATTCCTTAATAACTACTGGACCGAATCGCTCTGATGACATATCAATCGATACGCCACGTCATGACTTAGATCTGAAAGGAGTCTGAAATAAATCGGTCCAGCGGTTCGTTATTTATCCGTAAAAAACTGACTTTTTTTATGCACGCAACATAAATTTCATGTATAATTTCATGTATCGAGGGGTAGTAAAAGGTTTTCGAGGGAGCAGAATACGAATTTTTTATCAGTTTTTTTAAAATTCGAAATGGCGGGCCCAATATGAGGTAATTTTTTTTTTGTAAAAGAATTTTTCTCAAGAGAAGTTGCATGTACGGTACTTGCTGCCGAACCAATTTTTCTATCTACCCAAAGGTTGTTTGGTAGAGATCGCTTATAAGCGATAACATATACTATAAGTCAATTTCTAAATTTCAATTTGTTTATTATTCATTTTTGGTGTGCAATAAAGTATATATCTATCTATCGATCATGATTTTCGTCTTAATAATAAGTATTGGCAAACGATCTGCGTTCCTTTTAGTGAAAGTACTGGCACAATGAGCACGAACCACGTCACTAGTAATGAAAATATTGGCATAAAAAAGACATTCTACGTCACCAATGGCGTAAATAAAACGCGATTCGAGACATTCCTTATAAATATTTTCCTTTTTTTTGTGTATAACGATATATAATAAACAACTTCTAGTGACTTATAAAGTCCTAGTTGTAGAGCACTTACACGGAATGTAAGGGTTGCATGTTCAACTCCTGGCTCGAGGTTAATCTTTTGACTGCATCTTTGCTATAAAAATATTTATTTATATTGATTATATATACAATGTACAAATGCTTTAAAAACAAAGGTAGATTCATTTAAGCTTTTATTAGAATGTATGAATTACAAAAAAAGAGAAAATTTTGTTTTAATTATTGAGTAAGCTAGATTAGTGTTATATACCTGTATAAAAAATTACTTGGTTTTTTTGTAGCAGGCGTCAATGAATGTGTTGGCCACAATGCAAGCGTGGTAACGGGCGCGGCGCAGATGGTACCCTCGGCGGCGGCAGTGGTGACGACGGGCGGCGTGATCTGCAGCGCGAGGTCGCCAAGGGACGACCGACACGTCAAGCACGAACCGCACCAACAACCTTGCCATCATCATCATGTAATACATATCTTTATACTCATACCGTTATACTACTAAGATGGCGAACATTCATTTCATTCGCTTGAAGTTGCGCATGTCCATAGCCTGGACGCTTGTCACTCCAGTGGCAATACTTGCTTGCTGCTGACCCTTTAAAAATCCTATCACTCCCAACTTAAAGAACCATATACTTCAGACTCTAAGGAAAACCTTAATTGGCAGCTAATTTTACAACCTAAGTGTTCGCGAGACGTGCTTTACGTTGGAGTCAACAGTATGCATGACCATTTGGGTTCTAAGGTGTATGATTAACTCCCTTTTTTTGTAAATTGGTAATGTTGATGTGACATAGTCTAGATCTATTTATGAACGCACACCTATAAGAAACAATCCATACTGATATCATAAATGCGAAAGTGTGTTTGTTCGTCCGTAACGTAACGTAACGTAACAGAGCGTCCCATCGAAATGATACTTGTCACAGAGATATTCGTAAATACGGAGAGGGACACAGGGTTTTTATTCCGGAAAATTTAAAAATATATATATAGTAAAAACTATAAACTAATTCTACGTTGACGAACTATCAACATTTCCAATTATAATTAAGAATTTGCCGTAACAATCGTAGGCTGATAGTGGAATTTAGCGTTTTTGAAGTAGCGGAAAAAGCTAGTGTTAAAATCAATGTATTTTTTTATTATCACCAGCAGCCGCTGCAGCCGCAACAACCAATACAACAGCCAGTGCAACAACAGACAGTGCAACAGCAGCCAGCGCCACAGCAGCCGGTTGTGCGAGCACCGGGGCCCGCGCAGTCCACGCCGCAGAGTCAGAAGAAACGGCTGCTGGCGCTCGCGCAACAAGAGGCCCAAGCCAAGCAGGAGGAACAACATCATCATTATGCTCATGCACAGGTATAAATCTTTTTAGAGTTTCGTAGCCAAGTGTCGATAACTGAACCCTTGTAACGTAACAAAAATGGACACATATAAAACTATTGTATAACAGTATGTACGACATATATATTGAGAATATTATCTTTTGCAAAATCCTGATATAATATAGTTAGTGTAATAGATATTACAAAGACGAAAAGTGACAAGTATATTTTCAAAAAGTGAGGCATTTTGCGGAGTTTTTACTCTGAATTTTTAAACGTAGATCATAAATTACTAGCTTTCGAGTTTACTTCAGATGGGTAATACTCGACGCTCAATTTTATTTTCGCTGTGATTCTGCCATCAAATAAACTAATTATAACATATAAAAAAAAATATTCTACAAAATCAAATGTATTTATTAAGATAACTCAGATTACTAAACGTTATTGCAATGTAGGTATTTAAAAGTGTTTGCTTCTATACGAGATAATTTAAGATGCCTTACGATTGTAATTGGAATTGTTGTCGAGAGTCAGCCCCCTGATACACAGTATTGTGGCATTGGGCCACGCAGGTCTAAGTTAGTAAAAAAAAGAGGATGTGTCCCTTCATTATTATATGGGTGTGTATTCGGTATATTATATTTAATACATATATGTTTGTATAGTAAAAGTTGTGTTTATATAATTGTGTTCTTTTATAGAACGGTTCGACTGTGAGACAAGCGGCTGACTATCAATGCAATCAATACTTACCGACACAGCACAGTAAAAGGGAAAGCGTAAGTATAAAATACATTCATATTAATAGTCATATTAGTCATCTATTCTGAGCAGTGGACGACCCAATGTCATATTCGATACTTGTATGAAGTGAATTTGTTTTTAATTGGTCACGTTAATTGCGTCCAGTGTCAAATACGTACTAAGTATCCAAATGTCAAAAGTTTCAAAAAGTTTTTAACGTGTAAAATATTATTGTATTCTGACAGTATGTTGATGGTTTTGTTTGTATGTTGCAGAGCGTGGGTGTAAGCGGCGGTAGCGGCGTGGGTGTGGGCGTCGGCGTGGGTGTTGGAGTGGGTGTTGGCGTGGGTTGTCGAGAGTACCTGGGCGTGCCGGTGCCGGTGTCGGTGGGCGGAGCACCCCCACAGGCGCACAAGCACGCGCACGCCCACGCCTGGCACCATCATCCACACACGCATTATAAGTGAGTACATTCTGTCATCGAATGACGTATCTCTTTGTTTTTACCTTTTTTTTCAACCATAATAAATATGGTTAAATAGATTACTTTTTTTGATGAATATAAAGAAAAAGAGGAGGTTCTCAATTTGATGGCAGTTTTATTACTTTGTATACACTGAATTCATATCTCCGGCATCGTTTAATATAATTTGACTTTTTTTTTGAGTATTTGTTTTTTAGTCTAGAGTGAAATATCGTAGTTCAATGGTTTAACTTAAAACGGAAATATGCTTTAAAATTGGTCATAGGAAATAGAATATTTAACTATAATATTAAATGGTTTCTCTAATGACTACAGTATGGGGTTCTTCAAGAAAGAAGTTATTAGATTTTTGAAGGGTCGGCAACGCGCGTGTGTTACTCCTGGTGTTGCAAGCGTCCATAGGCTACGGTGATCGCTTACCATCAGGCGCCTTCTGTCTCTTCAAAAATCTAATAACTTCTTTATTGAAGAATCCCATATTGTAGTCCTTAGAGAAAACCTTGGCTGGGAGCTCATTCCACAACCCAAGCGTTCATTATTTTTTTTTTTTTTTATTTGTTAAAGATCTGATAAATTGTTTGTTTTTTTTTATTTCAATTAAGAATTTGTGTACAATAACTATTGCAATAAAAAAACTCAAGAGTATGTGAAAGAAATGACAATTACTTGGCCATCTCTTCTTTCTTTTCCAAGTACAGTTTCTCCGTCTTCTATACTAGACGCAATACTTTATTGTGACGCGACCTTAAATGTTATTCACAATGTGGTCAAAGAAGTGTTACGTCTAAAAATTAATTTGTATATTATTTCATTTGGATGTTTAAAACGTTTGTTTGTTTGTGTGTAACAGAACGGGGACCGGCGGTGTGTTGTCTCCGGCCGGGGGCGTGTCCCCTGGTGGTTATCTTCCCCCACCCCTCTACGTACCCACCTATCACTATCACACGTAAGTCACAGTGATATGCGTAAAAAATACTTGTAATTTAATAAAAATAAAACACTACTGCTTAGTAACCGTTTATGATTAAGACTTAGATTATTACCATCATAATTGTTTAACTCTTATAGTCACACTTTTTGTTCTAAAAATATAATATAATAAGTTTTTTTAACATATTTTGAATCTTTTTCAAAAGTTATTTAATCTTTAGTAATTTTTTTTTTTTAAATGATGAATAAATTATAAAGTATATATCAATGATGCTAAAGCTAAATGGCGAACACTATAAACATCAAAATTTTATATACAAAAAATACACAAAAACATTTTATGAACCAAAAAAAAACTCGAAAATTTAGGTGGTTAGTACTGAAGGAGTTAACCTTTACTAACAACAATTAACTGTTAAATTTAATCAAAGCAGAATGCTTTAACTATGCAAGTACTTTTTTTTATTTACTTTATTAAAGGCAACAAACAGTATTTACAATCATTCTTAATAACTAACATTAAAAAAAAAAACGGATTGTTATGTATTCCACAACTAAATATAGATATATTCATTAAACAAATCGTAAATTATTGAAATGGAACTGTCTGGAATGTATATAAATTTTCTTCATTGAGAACTTATAACGGCAATTTGAATTTGAAGCTAATTTGGAGGTTCTAATTTATTACAAAATAAAATAATTAAAGAAATTTCTTGCAGTATCGCTCGCCTTAACCCAAAGCGTAATGCTATAATATTTAAATGGTTCACGAAGAATGTGGTAAAAGAAGAAGGCGACCTTAAATCTGGCCAGCGTCTCGCGGGTTTTTTTAAAAAACTATTGTATATTTGTACATATTTCGTGATTAAATCGGAATTTTATTCTTAAAGGTGATAAACCAAATAAGATACATTCCTTTTATAAGGTCTAAAGCATAAAATATGATTGCGATTTGTTTGTTTTAAAAACCGGCCAAGTGCGTGTCCGTTCCGTAGTGTTCCGTAGCAGTATGGACGACCATTACTTGCAAACTTATGAAACCTTCTTAGCTGTGATAGTTTACCTTTTAAGTTCGTTGAATATACTATTGCTATGAACATAAATTTGTGCACTTATCCAAAAAACTACCATTTAGCTGGCCTCGACACTGGCTTTTATACACCTGCAATATTTTTGAAGGACCGATCAGAAGACACTTCATACCAAGGGATAGACAAGAAAAAAAACTTCAGCCACAATTTATAAGGGGGTAGTCTAAATTATTTTTTTCTTAAGATTTTATTTTACCACTTTGTCGGCTTGATAAATATGTATACCCGTGCCAAATTACAGCTTTCTAGTACTGAGAGTTTCCAAGCAGCCGGCAGACGGACGGATATGGCTAAACTATAAAGGTTCCTTGTTGACCACGGAACCCTAAAAAATTATTATATTTCTCATAACTACGTCAATATAGAAATGAATTATTGTTTTTACTCTAATGACTGTAGCAGGCATATTTTTTCTGAATGTGTAAATGTCTGTCTCACTTTGATCCTGCTCGAATTATTCACAATTTTGGCTACTCCTGTTTTACGAATACCTACATATTATTTTGATTGCTATACTATTGGTTAACCTTCGTTGCAGGGGTCACGCCGTGGGAAGCGTCGGCAGCGTGGCGGGCCCTCCCCCCGCGCACCATGCCAGCGGTGCTAGACTGCCAGGGTACCTTCAGCCCTATTCCCCCACATACCTAGTCCCGCAACACCATCAGCAACACTTGTGGTACACCGACTGAATGTACAACTAACAAAACTCATAAAAATACCAATAATACGGACTGGAAACATTGTCGTCAACGGATATCAATATGGCGTCGTATGTCAGCCATGTTTTGTTGACTTCAAAATGGTATCGGATGACGCAAATTACCGCTTAACAATTTGGCGATTTTTGACTTTATCACAATTTTGTTTGGATTTTTCTTTTCTTACGTTAAAAGAAAGGGGAAAAGAGGTTTGACTGTGAATTTGGACTTCAAAACTGTGTTTTTTATTCTATAGACTTTTGAGTTGAGGAAAAAATGTTAACTCGAATGGGTTGTTAAGAAATACAGTATTTTATTTGTAACAATCGTGAATTTTTACAATTATAACGTTATTAATTTTAGAAAAGTCATAAACGATATAAAATGATTTTACGAATTAAAAATGAAATATGCGTCGGTAAAAAGAGGTTTATGTTGGATGCCTTTTACATGAACTGACAATGTGAATGCATGTATAAAAAAAAATAGTGATGCCCTCAACCCCTTGCCGACCAATGAGATGTTTTTATCGAAAGTATATATGGTTGGTGTAGTTTTGATTTAGTGGATGTTGTCGTTGGTCAGTAAGGTAGTTAGAGTGCTAGGAAAGGAACGCTAGGAATCGATTCTCACACACTACAATTTTTATGTCAAAACTATGATTAGTGTGTTCTACGGTAATTGAATAGTTCCTTGTAATAATATATTCGATGATTTAATTTATAGTTTAAACGACTATTTCTGTACAAAATACGAAACGTTTAGTTTTTAGGGTTTTATCATTTAATTTTTTTTTGATAACGTTACGCCATCTACCGAGAGTAGTGCGTACGAATCCATAGACGTATGAAAGATGTTCAATACATTTTTTTTTTTGTAATTTAGTGTTTTAGTGTTTCACAGACCGCGTTGTACTAGAAGCGGTCATTTTACCGACTGTATCTTAGATGTAAAATATTTTTAATACATTAGTGCGTTTGCCGTTTGCGCAGACGCGATAGGCACTAGGTTTAGGCTCGTTTTATTAATCTGTGTATCATATTGATTGTACATTTTACTTTATATTTTATTATCAAATGATTTAGCAATTGAGGAGCGTGTAGGTTGCATTTACTAATGTTTTTATTGTAGATTAAATTGTATACCAAATCATTCGTGGGAATGTATTAAATAGTAGCGAATACAAGTATCGATATATCGATAGAACTGATGCGTCGTCTCGATATATTAAACGAGAAGAATGGCGCTGCACTATTTAATCTTGTCGGTGTTTTAGTTATTGTATGGTGATTTTTGTCAATTACGTTTTTAGTTTTGACTTTTTAATATTAGAGTATAGGTTTGCGTGAAGTTACTGATTTATAAAATAAAAATATTTTTATGTTAATTTCCATATCACTTAGCGTAGTCGCGGTTTTAATGCCCTTATTAAAAAAAAAAACTTTTAAGCTGTGTTTAATCTTACATTAACTGGATTTTTTACATATTACTTAGATACTTAGATGTGTAGGGCGCGGTGACGGTATACTTTGTATAGATTTAGATTTCAAGTGTTAAAATGAAATACTAAAAAAAAACTTAAGAATTTTATAAACATTTAGTATGCACTAATATAATACGAAAGTTGGTATGCATGTATATTTACTATAGATAGAACGAAATTAAATAATTAAAATTATTCTCTAATATATTTAAAAGAAAAAAAATCACCGCTAAATATTATAATCTAATAAATTAGCTAATCTAAATATTGATTTAAGTGTTTAGTAAAATTGCTTCAGATTTCGCTGCCTTACACAGAAAAATGCAGTTTTTAATTTTTGCTGTTATTATTTATAAATTCAAGTGTTTTGACAGACCCAATGTTTTTAATGTAATCCCTCGTCCTTTCTTCAGTACAATTTTATTTTTCTATTTTCATTTCTTCCTACAACTATATACTTATAAAACCGACTGTCTTTATTTCACATAAAATTTTATTGTGGAACGAATATCAGTAGTGTTAAGATTTTGTTTAAACTCTAGTAAAAATGCATAAAAATCGAAGACATTAAAAATACTACGACAAAAAAAATAGTCTTGAAAGGTTTTACTTTTGATTTGAATATCGTCACAGTACATAAATAGAGATGTACTTCTTCCCAAATGCATAATACGCGTTTTTTATTATTGAATAATTTCAAATAAATATAGTGGCAACATGAAAGTAGTTTGCGTACTATTTAAAATGTAGTTTACATTATTTACAAGTAATGGCGTAACTTTTTAGTATTTGTTGTAAGTATATCTACAGGATATACGATTTGTTTATGTGTCAAATAACAACAAGAATTTTAATATATCGGATTTGTAATTAACTTTAGAAAAGAAATAATATCTAATTGGTTTTGGTTTCTACCATCACAAAAACATTAACCTGTCATAGATAAAGGAGTTCAAATTTAAGGGCGGCTTTACACGGGCAGCTCGAATGGTGTCTACTGCTCTAGTTCCTCGCTCAACCTTCAGTTAAAATATAGATTTCGGAAGGAAAGAATAATAATTGTATAATCAGTTAACTTAATTTGATAGTTCGTTATAAGTTCTTCTATTGTACTAATAAGCATTTTAAATGCACTAGAGCAGTCGACAGCTCGAGATGTGACAGCAGTTATTAATGATTTTTTTAAAGTTATTAAGTAATTTTACCATTGCCAAGATTGTGAGTTCGCAACTTTAGGCTCAGTCGGTCGCTGCTCGTGTGTGGTGGGCCTAATGTGTTTTTATTTCACCTTAATTCTAGCTAAAGGTAATGCCATTTTGTTATAAATCCTTATGAGTACAACTGCAAAGGACACATAATGGGACGACAACAATAGCTTATGAAAATATCTTTCTGTTGATATACTGTGTCAAATTTATTTTAAAATTATAACTTAGTGTAATTTGTTACGAATATTACATTATCTTTTTTTTCTTGGTATAGATTTTTTTTTAGTAAATTACTTTCTTTTTCTCGTAGGTACTTGGGACTACTTATTTAGTTAGGTTCGAACTTGAGTTTATTATTTTGAATTCGCTGCTTGTTTATTACAAATGAATAAATATTTATTTAGTGTATGGAAAGTTGTTGGGCAGACATTGAAAAGGTTAACGTGATACAAATAGAAATCCATTGAATTTTTTAACCTATAATATAGGTACTAATTATTCCGAAAATATATCCACAAATATCAAGTCAAATTATTTTCGTGTAAAGACAATACATTTTTTTATACTGATCACAGAGCGGTTTTTTAAGGAATCTTTTTAAAATCGACAATTTATGGGACGCGACGTTTTTGCAGTTGCGCAATGTTCACACATTTACAGTTAACATATACGATTGTGACAAAAAAACCTACTGGATTTTAAATATTTTTTTTTGCAAATGTCTCTTTCACTCATGATCCTAAAAAAATAAGAAAAATTAATATATTTAAAAAAAATATAGATTCAGTGCGAAAGGTGTAATGTGATTATATATTTCGTATTTAGTAAATATCGCCTGAGTATTATAAATCAAAGAATTGTAAGTGATAGTAACACACTACTTGCGTTTCGTTTTGAAGCTTTGCATTGACCGCTTGTCTTTCGGTGTACAACTGCTACTATGCGTTCAGCTGGTTAGGCAAAACTCCGGTTTTATACGACATATCATGTGAAGATTAACCTTATACAATACCTTATGCAATAAATCAGTTTAATTACGTGTTTTAAGTAATAAGGTAACAAACAAACAGACAAAAATACTAATATGTATTTAGGGCTGTGTCATATCGCTCAAGTTTTTGTAAAATTCACTTTCTATTTACAAAAACCTAGGTTATAATTTTTATTTTATTTTTCATCTAACGTTATTTAACAACACAATTTGCAACGGTTAATAAATTCAGTTTTTATGTGAAATTTTCAATTCCTAATGTTAAACCTGTCACGTTAACCTTTCTTTTCCAGTTCGCTTGTCACCTTTTTTCATAGATTAAATATTTTTTATGCCTTTAGCCTTTTGTGAAAAAAAAGACACTTAAAAAAATAAAAAAAAATAATAAAACCGTCGTTGAATTGCCCCGCACTAAGCGAAAGTACCCTCGGATGAAAAAAAAAAATTTTTATAAATGGAAATTGTCCCTAATTTTTTTTGGATCAGAGACAAATATATTAGGTTTCCACTAGTGTGGAAGTTGTTTTTTTTTGCCATTTGTGCGGAGCGAGATTACCCTCGGGAGAGGCCTTTAATGATCTCTATACAGTTTCGTAGCTATTATCGTTGTAATGCGATTAATATATTAATAGTCTTTTCATTGTTTAACGCACATGCATTAGTTGCCACATTATTTTATTAATTATTATTCGTAAGGGATTTTTTTTCGGAGTTTTGGGATTTACTTTTTAAGAATTGATGGAATGTTAACACTTTTTATTCATATTTTTTTTTTGCCCTAGTTAATAATAGTATCTCGCTTATAATTTTAGTTCGTATAATGTACTTTGATTGGTACATGTGTGTGTGTGTGTGTGTATGTATGGGACATATTTTTTTTGGCGACATATTTGCGCTTAATCTGTAAACACGATTATAAAACATGTTATATAATGTGTGTCCATCGGCATGATTCACTGTGATTACTCATAATATTTAGTTGATTTTTTGGGTTGTTGCAATATAACTTTTTTTACAAGTGTAATAAAATTGCATTTTGCGATACAGCTATTATGAAATCATGCCCTGCGTATTTGTGTAAATTTTAGTTAGTCGTTGTATGGTTTCGGCAGATATGATGATATAAGCTGTGAAGTGTGATAAAAATAAATAAAATTATTCTAATGCTCCCCTGCCTTTATACACGCTGACACTAATGTTTGTTTATAAGTTATTAATGTTGTCGCTTTTAGTAGGCAGTGTTTATTTAGAAAAAAAAACACGGTAGTTTATGCTTGTGTCTAACTTTTTTTCTCTGTGATTTGTTTTTATTAATTTTACTATTTGTATTTGTCAAATATACTACCTACATTAATGTTTGATTTTCATATATTTTTTTTTTTAACATAAGTTCGCGCATCGGCGCGTGCCAGCTGAGTAAACTGTACAATAATGGGTATTTTTATATAATTAAGCTTAGAGCTAGTGCGGCACGAGCAGAGAGGTGTTTAAAATGTTTCAGGATATGATATTTGGGTACTCAGGGGGGATACAGCCTTGATGTTAGCTAAGATTTTTTTTTTCAATAGTAACACATTTTTATTATTAGAAAGCAAATTGTAAATAAACATCCAGATATCCCTTTTTATTTTACTTTTATTTTCTTTCCTTTACCTCGATTCCTTTTTTTTTAGTTAATACGGGTCTGTCTTCGTGTTCGCATTGCACCAATAAAGTTAATAGTATTCTTTCTTTTGCTATCGTTATGACAGCACCGAGTTTGGACCATGGAAAGTTGTTCTAATTTTTTTTAACCCTTAAGGTGAGTCCGACGTATTTTATTTCCTACAAACTGCGTTACACTAAATATCTTGAACTATTTACATTTCGCTACTCAAAACGCGTCATTATCATATATCGCTATTTACCAAAGAAGTAATAAACGTTATTATCTATAAAATGGCAGAGAAGTATAAAAAACCTGATTTTACATTTAATAATTTAAATGTATGGAAGTCGTCGAAAATTTGGGCTACCTGCTATTTCATGAATGTTTTATGATAATGACGCATTTTGAGTAAGGAAATGTTTATTGCTCACCTACCTATAGAGTTCGAAAATGCATTTGATAACCAAATATTCGACGAAGGTTCTATGCTATTTAACATCGCGCTACCTCCCATAGCAGCTGAGCAAAAGGAAAGAAAGGTCAGAAAGTACCCTAAGCGAACACGAAGTAATAACGCGGGCTAGCGATGCGACGAGGATAGCAGTAATAGAAAGGGTAAACAACGTCTGCCAAGTCTGCCAGTAGTCAAATATATTTAGTGTATATAGTTTGGTATGAAAATTTTTACGTTGGCTTCACCTTAATGCGAAAATTAACATAGTTTTTGCAAATAACGCTGCATTGTCTTATATCTATGTAGATAAAGTCGATCTTTCCTTGGTCCGCGTTCAGTGGTCAAAGCGTAGACACACAGCCAAAACTTTCATTTCATTCGAACTGTCGGTAATCGCCTTTGATGGTGAAGAAAAATCGGACAACTTCTAGACAGTCTGGTGCCTAACTCCCGACTAGCTATCTGTTAGAACAGAGGCTATATAGTATATAGCATTAACTAGCGCCGCTGTTTGATATTTTTGATTTTCTTTTGGCACAATGCATATTTGAAAAATGTACTAATTACATACAAGTTATAAAACTAGTAATTTCAGGCACAATACAATACTGTCATAATTTCTAAGTTGTAGTACATTTAAGAAATAAATATCTAAGCCCTTAAGCCCTCCCTTCTCGCCGCGCACCGCACCTCATCATTGCTTTGTCTAGACGACTTCGATGGCCGACTGTACAAATGAAATAAATGTTTACGTAGGCTGTGCTAGACCTATAGCCAATAGTGACGCGCCTCGTGCGCCTGAGCTGCTGTCTCGACAATAACCCAGTGTCAGACAATAATTGTTCATATTATTTGCGTTTTAGTGATTGCGTTCGCCGATTAAATTATCGATAGTTTGTAAAATTAGTACCTCTTATTTCCACCAACTTATCTGTGAACCGGTGTGGCGCTACTGTATTTTAGGAATAATGTGTGAGGCGGTTGTTTTTTCACGATTGGACGTTTCACATGTAAGTTAGGAGGACTTTACCGTGTTTAGGATTTCTGCAAATAAAATGTTTTACTAATATTATGAAATTATACTGTAAATATGATGTAGCTCGGTATTGTAATTCTTTGTTTCTCACATAAACTCGGCTTAAGGAATCCTTTTGAAGAAGGTTACTTCAATGGCGCGTTTTATGTGTTTTTAGATCGAATATGTGTACTGACTGAATTCATGTAAAATACACAGTAGTCCATACCCAGCTCAAAACCGTAACGTCTAGGTACGTTAAAAATTTTTCTATTAGATAGTTAATCTTTCAGAACATCTTAATTTTTTCTTAATTAATTCTATACCTATCAACTATAACTTGAAATTATACAAATAGTCGATTATGCAGTTAAGAGGTAAAAACACGTGGTTTTTGTAAAATTTCCGGTAAGATGACTTATAGGTAAGATAATGAAATGGCAACTGGACAAGAGGGTAGTTAGACAAACATAGTACCTACGTACTCACCGTAAATCAAAATGTGGGAACAAACTACGTAGGTAAAAGGAATAGATGCGTTGTAAGCCGTTTCATTTTAGGTGGAAGTGAATAAAATAATGTAGGTTTATACGTTCATATGGAGTCGTTTTAACAAATAATTTTCTGATTAAAAGGGCACACTTGCATGTTTCCACATTTGAAAGATGGGCCCTCTACTAATTCTATCTGTGTCTTTATTCAGTAAAAACCATCTATTATCAAGATGGTCGTTGTTAAAATTTTGTCCCGATAGTTCTGATTAGTAGATCTGTGTAGTGTGCCCCATGGGTTTACAAACCGATTACATCGAATTTCATGTTATAAATCGTTGACCTATTACAACAATCCCTTTAAACTAGAAAATATAATACCTAGCTAGACCCAACTTTTAGATGTTTTGGTTTGGTATATTAGCTAGTCAGCAGCAATTTCATAGATAGATAGAATGAAAAGGGTTTAGCATTAGCAAAGCAATACTACACAAAGTGGATGGCGTTGGTTTTTAAAAGGTATGCATACCAGGAAGGGTGTACCCAATTTTTTCTCTTCAAAAAAGTCTGATACAAAATTTCACTTTTTAATACCTGCTTAATAACTGCTGAAGTATAATATTCAATATCTACCTAAATGTGTGATAATAATCTTTAAGCTTTTCAACTAGATGTTCAAACTATAATAATAAATTCTTATAAATAAATGATAGGACACCATTATCAAATATTATTTTCTACATTGTCTACGCATAGGTATAGGTGTACCCTGTTCATTCTGAAATTTTGACTATAGGTTTTAAGATTTAAGGGGTTATTTTAAGGTACTTGCAGTCCAGCATGCCGGATTTCTTTAACAATCTAGATTTGCTTCTGGAATTTTGGTTTCGGTACCTTTTTTTTAGAAGGCTATGGAAAAATATAAATAAAAGCGTGGTTTCTACCAAAGTTAAGCCCAGTTTCCACCTAATAAATCTGTATTCTATCTGGAAGTTAATCTACAGAATCATAGACCGATTTTAAAAGTTGGTTTACTGTTTGAAAGGTAAATTTTAGAATTTAGGGTACCGTATGATATGGGGGACGAAGTCACAGCGCAGTGCTAGTATATAACTAACTAACGTCTTTTCGTCAATTTGTTTAAACACGGTATAGCTTTAATAGTCCAACTAATCATCATAGAATATATGAATCGTTCATATCTTTACAATAATTAGTTAAAATAACTAATTTGCGATCATTAGAGTAACCAAAGTGTTGCCGTCCAATTTTAAATATTCTGCTTGAAGGCAGCTGGACTGTTTTCTGAGAATTTAACTTAATTATTTTATTATCTACGTACAAACATATTTTATATTTCAACAACATCTGACTTAATAATATTAATCTAGGGCTTAATGAGGGTCTTAGGGCTTATGCGGATAATGCTAATTGTGAAGTAGTTGTGCGGTACATATACGAATAGCAAACAATAGAATACTGTAGCAATTTATGTATGTAGTATGTTATATTTCGTTGTTGCCAAATAAAATGTCAGAAATAATAATAGCGTTAGCTGTCGCAAAAATAATAATTTCAAATGATTGTAGAATCCTTGTAAGTTACTAAGTAGATCTCTGTGTAAGGGTGTTTTTAGAGATATTCGTGTTTTCTTTTTCAAACTAATTCTTAACTTAAAATCTAAAAAACATAAAATCTTAGCAACAAATTGATTAAATCATAGTTAATGTACTTAGTTGATTCAATTCAAATAAACGTTTTCTACGATGTTTTATTAAAGACTGAATATAGGCGATGATATTGATAACAGAGTAGAAGGAAACTGTAACATAGAAACTAGAAACCTACATGGACGATGGCTTTTCGAAATGAGAATGTCTCAGAATAAGATTTAGAGTTTTGCTACGAATTACCTCGAGTTAAGTTCAATATAGCGATTTATCAGTTCTTGCGTTGTTTTCATAAGTATCTTACATTATCGTAGGCGCTACAAATTTTATTGTACCTAACTTTTCATTTACCTACATATGTATAAGAATTCTATATATATAGATATAAATATGTATCAATGAATATTATAATGTAATGCACTAGCGTCCAGTAATTTATTGTCAGTGTTTCGATGTTGCTGATAGATTGCATTTATTAACAGCTATATATGTGTATGATAGCTATATATATGTGTATGCTAGCTATATAAATGTGTATGCTAGCTATATACATGTGTATGCTAGCTATATATCTGTGTATGCTAGCTATATAAATGTGTATGCTAGCTATATACATGTGTATGCTAGCTATATATCTGTGTATGCTAGCTATAGATTTCAGTAAATATTATGACCAATTTAGGATGTGATTTAAAAATACTTAACATATATGATCTAATTTATACATTTAACATTACTATATAATAAGATTAGCACTGATTTAACAAGACGAGGGATTATAAAGTACAAATTTATCAAAAAAGTTTCCGAAAGTTAACTAAGTCGTAAAGTTAACTCTTTCCTTGTACTGTCCGTATGAGTGAAAGAAGTTGAAGTTAAACCTAAATTCTGATTCAATACTTTAGCTTAACTTAAGAAAATTGATAAAACTCTTATTTATTAATCTTATTAGATAATATAACCCCACCTGTTTAAATATTAATGCTAATTTATATGGTGTCTATTAGATTTGTGGTAGATCTAGCTTAAATATCGGTGACAGGATCACGTTTTCTAAATCGTAATTTTTATAAAAATCGATGTGCCTAAGTGTATTAATTCTATATTATTATAATTGTAATGTAAATATTTAAATAGTTTTAGTGTTAGTGTGGACTAACAAAAAATCACGATGGTGATTCTTTAACATTGTGTTTTATATTTACGCAAATGCCTCTTTGCCTACTCAAAATCTCATAATTTATACGACAGAAATTATTTTCTGCAAACTTTGAATTTCGTTTTGATTAATTGCACAATTATTTAGGTACCTAACGAAACTAGTGCAAGATTTTTTTGTAGGTAACTAATTTACCTTTTTTAGATCAACTTAGTATTAAATGTAAAGAGAAGGTAATTATTGTCACGTTTTTTAAATATCATTTGTAGCGTTGAATACTACGAAAGTAATTTTATACTAAAATGGCATATTTTACTAATCTGACACGATTGTCTGTGAACACCCTAATATTGCTACACTAGCAGTCTAGTAATTTTACTATTTTATTGCACGTTAATATTTATTGCATTTAATAACCTAAATGTCCTTTAATTATTTAAACTATTGTATTTTTAACCGTAGAATCGTTGGTGGTAGTGTTGCCGCATACGGCGCTTGGTGTATTTACTAATTGGCAACTAATAAAATTGTGTATCTTATTTGTAAATCATCTAAACTCGCGTGTACACAAATACGATGGGTAACTGGGTAGTGTAGACACTTGATTGTGATATCAATAAACATTTTCATACGAGCATCCCACTCGATGTTTCATTTTTAGTAACTCGACTATCATGTTATATACCTACTGTTTTTTTTTAAGTTTTATTTTCAACGTAAATTCTAGTCTTTCTGTTAACCTATTACGAGTTAGCATGAACGCTACTCGCTAGCGAGTGTAGTTAAAAGAGGGGAGTTCCTATATTAACACGTTTGCCTAGTGAGTTTTACGTATTTGTAACGCTACTATCGCGTTCGCGTATTAAAAAGATAAATATTCAAAAGCTTTTGATTATATACGTTTTTTTTACTATGTCCCGCTTTCGACGAAAGAGTCTCGCTTTTTTCACTCAAAAAGTTCTTAAATCCCGACTTGGCAAAAATAAAATCTGGCAACGCTGGTCGAGAAACATTACACTAACAGGGTTTTGGAAATACGAAGCTGGTACAGCATTCTGTGACTTCATAGTCTGTTATCCTAAAAAACTGGCGAAGGAGATACGCATTAAGTTAAAGTTTCCTAGGTTGAGGATCATTGCGGGTATCCAAAAAGCTCGAGAACCAATACTTGCGCATTGCGTTGGAAGTTATTATAAAGTCATTTTTTTTTTAGATTTTCAGAACTCGCTAAAACCTTAGTCCCCATGTGTCAAAACATGCAAGGTGCACATGAGAAAAAGTTACTTAAAGACAACATCCGCGGCGCCTCGTAGCGTGCTGTATTGAAACGAATTCTGTACGTATGTACCCACTTAATTTTAAAATTTACTGATCAAACACTTTGAAAAATTAAACCACCGCCTTTACAACCTACACCTATTGCGTAAAAATTAAATTTATCGCTTTGTTAAAAAAAACAAGTTTTGTCTAGTAGACATCGCTTTTTAGTGATAAGGTCGCCAATTTGTACCTTTCTTAATTAAACTTTTTATTTTAATACATTTGTATCAAGTGCAAAAAAAAAATTCATTCAGTCATTCAATGTCCATATATCGAACAGAGGCAACCCTGTATGCTGGTTTCATATTACCTTTGGGAAAAAAAAATCTGTTTGCCATTTGGCTAACGCAACCCTGAAAGAACCGAGGTTCTGCAAGTGACCTGCCTGATACGTTTGATACACCTAGTAACAACGTATCCCGTAAGTTCTATCTTCACTACTTCAAAACCAGACTACACTGAAGCCGGTTTGTGGAATGATTTGTTACCCGTGAAGAAATAAATTTGTCCATACAACCTTTAGTGAAATCTCCCTAGTTCGGGTAGGGCGTTCCCCAACAGTAGGTAGGAATGAGGCTGAAAAGAAATCTTTGATGTACTATTTTGCAGCTAAAAATGCGTTATTTTCATATATTGGTATTTATCATTGTCGCAAAATGCATTCACACATGAAATGACAGTAAATTATGAAATAACAAGTCTTTGTTGATTTCATACATTTATTTAATTCAATAATAAACTTTTTTTATTAAACTCACTAGCATTTTATGGATGAATATGCGTTTTACAACTATAGTAAGAAGTTATAATAATAACACTTTTTGAGTAGCGAAATATTTATAGTTAGTGTAATACAATTTGTATGGAAAAAAGATGTTTGGATATACTTTTTTTTAGCAAATAGGTAACCCACCCTTGCATGACAGACCCAAGTTTCCTTCTCTTTTGTTGGTCGTTTAGAAATTTTGTGATTGATTTTTAATTAGGGTTGTCTGAGATATAACGGACGTTAACTGCTTGTATTCTACTTTATATTGTCGGTATTCTGTCCCAACCAAGTAAGCCTCACTCACCCCTATCTCAGACAAATCAGACTTGAGACAACTGTATTACTTGTGCACAAATTGTATTAGTTACTTTTACCAGAAATCGAAATTAGGATCTTCTACTCGGCAGTCCAACGTAGGTATTAACCTATCAGTGCACCAATCGATTAGGATGTAAATATAAGATCTACATGAATTCTGATGAACTAAATAGGTAAATCTACATCATTTCTTTGGACACTGCGCTAGTTAGCCTGACCCACAAGCAAAGAGTCGCTCAGCGAGCTATGCTCGGAGTATATGATCAGAAATACGGAAATTCAACATTCATAATAAGTAAGCTGAAATGGAAATAGGTCATATTTGTCGCAGAATCGATGACCTTTGGGTAGAAGACTCTTAGTGTTTTGGTATTGGTAAGCGCAGCATTGGTTGCACTCCAGCCAGATGAACAGACGACCTGAAAAAGTTAGCCAAAAGTGGATGGATGGAGAAAGGCCGATGACCGAGTGTGGTGGCGTTCACAAAGAAAAAAAAGACCAACCTCAGAACACATAAGACGAGTCTCGTAATGTTCTGTGTCCAACAGTGAATTATTATTGGCTGATTGATATCGCATAGCGCCATCTGGTTCAAACTAAGCAAGACTATAATAACACTGTGCTTGTTCTAAGGGTTTCGTACAACTGATTCTTTGTAAAGCTTCTGCCCGCATTTAATTCGGTTATCTCCTTATTACATGTTTAGCAGGAATTAAAAGTATTCAGTTATTCTATGTTCCATGCAAAAACCATGTCAAAAATCTAGTTACCCCTGTCTGCCTTGAACGAAAATACTCTTAAATCCTGTCCTTTATACTATCCCTCTGCCAAAAAGCAGGTCGATTTCGTTCTCCGTTGCGACGTTAAAAAATAAAATTGCATTTATATAGGACTAGCTTCTGCTCAAGGTTCCACCCTCCCTAAATTCGGTTATCGATGTAGGATTTCAACAACTCTTCAATTATAGAAAAAAAACCGTCTCACACTTGACGTTTTCAAGTAGCCTGTCATTTCCCGGCACTCAAACTTCCTTGGTGCCAAATTTCGTGAAGAAGTAACAGACAGAGACAGTAACTTTTGCATTTATATTTATATATGGATTTGTATTGAAAAACGCGATTTATGACAAACAGAAATGTTGTGCGGGGATTGAACCAGCATCCTTGACAGACTGAAACAGCATCCTTGACAGACTGAAACAGCAGGCAGTCACTTCCGATTGAGCCACCAGGTAGTCTTAACGTATACAGTCAGGATTTCCTCCGTCTCATCACAGAATCTCGTATAAGGCTCGACAAAGCAACGAAGACTCCTACTGTGAACTAATCAGGTTCTAACTTTGTAACGAGGGATGTAATAAATAAAAACACAAAATACCGAATCAAATAAGCTTTCTTTCAACTAAATTTAAGTTTTACACATTGCATATACTATATAATATAAAATAGAGCTCATAACGATATTAAACATGAATTTCAAAATCGTTCGTCTAAAATTACTGCATTGAAAACCATCAATTTACAATGAATTGAACTGTTATATTGTAGCTTACACACAAATGTATGAAAGATCTGGGTTAAAGTATAAATGTGTATTTGGCACAGCAGTTTCCATGCCTCTGTAGCTTCAATTGATACGATATTGACATGTATTGTATGTACATACAAATTATATATTATATTTTTGTGTATCCCTTTCAAACTCGCGGCAGACCTGTACCATTTACTGTACACAAAAACCCCGCTCCAAATAAATATTTTTAGTGCACGTATGTATATACAGTGCTGCGGAGATCGTTTTTTGACAACTGCAAATGCAAGAAAATTTAAACTCATACAGTCATAAATTAATGTATGTCAGAACAGTATATTATATACAATTAACATTTACTACATACAAATGATATTTGAGTTTATTTATTTAAGTCCTATTTCTAAGCATTTTGCAGTTATATAATTTTAGAATCTAAAGTCAGTACAGTAAAATTTACACAAAACCTAAAAAAAAGTAATCTTTTACACATTAAAATTATCAACAAGAAAGCAATATTTGGATGTATTAAATTATTTCTCATTTATGTTTAAAACTAGGCAGAGGGATACGGTTGTTTTTGCAGTTACCAACTCGGACACAAGTTTTGTAACTAAAAACTATTTTAAACAAAAAAAATAATAATATTAAATATGACAATTGCATACAGTAAAATTATGTTCTGAGATCGTATTTAATACATCACAGGTGTTAAAGAAAAATTATGTTTAATTATATGGATTTGAAGTGCAATAATAGTGGCCTACGGAGTGTGCACAGGTTTATTTGTTACAGAAATCTGTTTAACTTAAAATGGACGCAGATTTTTTATCTTTAAACATTCCTGTCTGCAGATCCTGATCTTCAAACATAAACATCTGCAGATATTAATCTGAAACATCCATATCTGCAGATATTAATCTTTAAACACCCACATCTGCAGATATTGATCTTTAAACATCCACACAACTGCAGATATTGATACTTAAACATCCACATTTGCAGATATTGATATTTAAACATCCACACCTGCAGATATTTATCTTTAAACACCCACATCTGCAGATATTGTTGGTCTTAAAACGTCCACATCTGCAGCTGTTAATTTTGCAAACATATACATCTGCAGATGTGGACTATAAACATCCGCATCTACGAAAGTAATCTGCAGATGTATATGTTACAACATTCGCAACTCTGCTGCGTAGACTATTTGTACTTCAACACTATTTGGACCAATTGTCCTCTTATGGTGAATTCAGACTTCGTTTATGCCTGTCAGCGGTACACACACACCATATCCAAATATATACAATTTAGACAACACTATTAAATAATTTGGGTGTGATCTTACGGACAGAGGACATTGCCAATCTGTTTTTATTATCGGTTTGGACGATTATTCGCCCAAATAATAATTTGGGCAAATATTCGTGGTCTGCTGTGTTTATAGGCGGAACTAATAAACTTATCTCCTAAATTTAATCCTTAAAACATTTTTTTAAAATAATTTTGCTAAATTCCTTGAGCCCAAAATAAATTTAGCTAATCTACCATTTTCAACCGTCATATTAATAAAATTAATTTATACATCTGTACCTAAGACCACACAAGTTTAATTCATAATATTTCTAAAGAATAAAGTCAAAATTTTCACAAATAAAAAAAAAAAAAAACACAAAGTAAACGAAAAATTCTCTACTTTTGTTGTTGTCACAAAAAATATGCATCAAAACATATTAAACATAGTATTTTAAAAAGTTAGTCAAATTTTCAAATTCATTTTTCCGTGGGTAAACTTAGTCAGAGCTTATGAGCTTTGGCTAGTGTATTAAAGGTACGTACAACGTGCATTGTAACCAAACAAAATTAATACACAGTGTATTTTTAACATTAATATATTGTAAAAACAAAAAAAATCTACAGTATATGTAGTATGAAATGAAACTAAATAAATACTTGAATAGCCGAAAACGTATAAATCTACTATTAAATTAAGTAACTTTTTATTACAAATACTACTCTACTATCTTTTTTTTTTTTATTGAGCTTAATTTTTTTTTAAAATATCTTTCTTGCTGCGTTACACTGAATATCTTTGTCTATAAACCATAGTCCCAAAAATGCTAGAAAATAATTCAATAACCAAAAGTTTCGCAAAATTTTATAATGTATGAATTAAACAGAATTATAAGGAATCAGTTTCACCTTAAATTAAACCAATTTATTTTTGCTAATTAAAAAAAGATATAAGACAAGATTGGTTATTACAAATTTAATAAAACAAGTTGTAAATCAAGGAAACAAAGTTGGTCTATTCAATAAGATAATTAATACGTTTTCGGCTTAGTATTTCCTGTCTATTATTAAAATATGATAGCAATGAAAATGTATGCCAATATTTTTGTACATGTAAATGATTTCTGCTGTGGCCCTTCGACCTAAAATTAAAGAGAAAATAATTTGTACTTCGCAATAAAGGACCACAGTTCGTTAAAATATATTAAACTGTTACATTTTTATGGGTGAATCCAAAGAAGCATGCAAATAATTTGCATTGAAACAACTTAAGCTAAAATTTTAGAAAATCAATATTAAAAGAAAAACGTCAATATAATTAAAGATATAAATCCATTAAATATACAACAACAAAACGAATAATATACTAAAAAAATTTAATTGCAGTATTATTTACTTCAGCTATTATGAAATACAAATACTCAAATTCTGGATTAACATGGAAACTTGGCGTTTCCAAAAATGTCACATTCATGGCCATGTTATGAAAATAATTAAATTATATCTTCTAGAATAATTGAGTATTTGAATTTACTTAACTCATACACTAGCTGTTCTTGTTTAAGTAGAACATTATTGTTTTGTTAATCGAATGTTTCTTTCTTGTATCTACCTCGCTACAATTGGTCGAGAAAGATACAAAAAAAACGCTCAAACACGGAAAAGCGTCAAAAACGCTTAAAAGCACAAGAAATTTAATTTCCATAGGCGTTTTAGCGTTTTCAAGGTATTTCCACCTACTTGTGACCTTAACAAAATTTGGACACATCTCAAACGCTGTGATCGAATGCAAACCCTGAAAAAACTAACATCTAACTTAACTTATACGTAATTAAATGAATATAACTTAATTTACTTGTCAAAGAGATCATAATAAACTTAAAACTAAATGTCCCGCAAATGTCAAGAAATGAAACTGTTGTTAAATTAAGACGGATGTGAAGTTGAAACTGAATTTCTGTTTTGTGATATAACGGATTGGGCAAAAACTTGTGATGAACACCTCGCCTTGACAATTTGGAACAAGTTTATTAAAAAATAATATATTAAATTTATAAGATAACCATAATGTCTCAAACTTTACGACGAATTACTTAACATTATTAAATTATTCTTCCCAATGCATAACGCATTGTAGATAATTAAGAAAAAAATAAATTAAAGAGATAATATTTTTTGCACAATTGCTTTAAGACAGAGCCTCTCGCTCTATTGAACAATACCATGATGGATGCTATAAGAAATCTTTAGAACATGATAAAAGAAAATTCTGTAGCTGCCCAGATGTTGGAAATTCCTCGTAGTTTAGTATATTTGTTCAATTTTGGCCTTGTGGTTGACTTGAGTGTCTTTAGCTTGGGCGTTTAAAGTGTGTTTGGGTAAGTCTCGCCACTTTTGGTGGACGGATATGAGCTCCATGACCACATTCGTGTTTATGCGCCGGAGACTTCTTTCCGTTGGTCGATAACCGTTTCCTTGGCTTCAAAAAATCTGAAAAGAAGAAAAAGTAACGTCAACAAAGGTAAAGCTAAAAAATTAAAAAGTAGGTACATAAGTGTATGGGAGAAAGGAATTTGAATAACAAAATCAAATGAAAGGTTGTAAAATTGCAGTGAAAGCATTTTACGATGCTTGTTAACATTTTGCGTGAAAAGGTGCAGTGTAAGGGCATCGATGCATAAAATCCATCGTAAAATCTATATCGAAGGCGTGCCTCAAACTGTACCGGAGTGAATCGGTAAAATTTAACGATTCAAAAACAGAAAGGTTCGTTAAAGCCCTTGGGATCCCGTGTAAAGTTTACGGTTGACACTTTTATGACTGTATACATAAGGATTTGGGCCGTAAAAAGTTGCTCCAGCTCATTGTTTCCTTTAAAGAAATCCACAAGAGGCTGTCTTTTTTGAACGTTACTAATTTAGGAAAATATGACTATAATAATAACGATCGAAGTTTTATGACTTTTTTACTACTGTTTAATTTTGATTATGACGACTTTAAATAGGTTTGGATATAAATTATTGATGAGACTTTTATAAAATCACCTCTAGCAGCGGTTCTTTTTATTAAAGGTATTTTAAGAAAGGATTTCTCTTACCTACCCTTATTCATGTCCAATTATCCCGATTTATGTCCAATTATTGCTTACAAATTACTGCTATACATTTTTTTTTAAAATGTTTTCATTGGGAACTTTCTGACTAAGCGAATACCTAGTGTAGATTTCATCTATATCGGTTTAATAAAATTAGAATATAATGTTAACAATAAAATTAAATATCCATAAATAAGGATTATTCAAATTGAAAACGAATGGCAAAATTTGTCAGCATAATTGTCTAAATAGGAAAAAATGTTGGTTGTTGACAAGGTAATTGGACTGAAAGAACCTGAGACTGCTAACCAGAACATTTCAAATGCCTATCAAACATGTTTTAAATGTAAAAAAAAAATGAATTTCAAGAAATCTGAACATTACGTATTCTACCTTTTTTGGTCAAAACCTGAATCTACCTAGATAAATTGGTTGCTTGTAGCGAAATGACTGGTAAATTGCCATAGTAACAGTTGAGACCAAGGTCAGAGAAACATTTGGTGTCGGCCGGCGTAGTGGGTCGGGTAGCGCCGACCGTGTGTACTGATTACATTATGTTCGGCTCGGCACACTGATATACTGCCGCAAGGTCAGGTGTGAAGGCGCGGCAATGCCTCACTTAATAATGAAGATGACATTATTAAGTGATTATTACCGATAAATACCGCACCTATAACGCGTCACAGTTTGAGAATTACCGAGAGACCAATACGACATACGACAAAGCCACGTTTTGATAAAAAAAATTAAGAAAGTGTGAAAAGATGCAAAGAAAAACGACACACCTAACGTCTAATCATTAGATAGCAAAACCATCGAAAGGTTAACAATGTATGGAGAGCTAACCTTAAAAGAAATTAAAATGTATGACCGTTCACATAACGACTTATGACGTACTAGGTACACCTTCCTTTAAATTTTATCAGAATCGAGGCAAAAACGGCGGACGACATGTTAAAACTATGGGTTTCGATCATGCTATTTGGCTACAGGTATCTAAAAAGGTTTGTTATTGATAGACAGATAAATAGTGAACAAAAAGACAGATAAGTAGGTAAGTATATACGTGGAGTAGGATAAGCCAAGGTGCGTCAGGGCAAAGTCATGAATGCACGTGATATTGTTGCGTGAACATTAGATACTTATGCAAAAGGAAAAGTTAAAACTGGAAAAGATAGCTAAGTAAGTATATAATGTGGGTGTATGGAATGAATGGAAGAGTCAGAGTCAATATAAAAACGGTCGGCTGTGCATTCGAGAACTATGTCATGACGTCACTGAGCCAAGGTCGTCTGACCGACCACGCCATCCAATCCTGATACTTGTTTCCCGCCTAAAATCTTAACTGAAAACGTGTTCCATTAAATCTTGATTTTAGTTAAATTTTCGACAAATTTTCCATAAGTATTGTTTCAGTTATTCAGGAATATGTAGACAGTTTAGTCACATATAAATAAATGGATGCATTGTAGATCTTGAGCTAACTTTTAAAGTATGTAGATTAATATTTTTTAAGGACAGGCAAAGGTCTCAAACCATGCTGCCATGTCTTCAGTATTTTATTGTTTCGATTTGTCCCTATAGACAGGTTAAGGTCTAAGGGTAAGGTAGACCTTGCTACCAAGTACATTCATACCTTAGATTAGGATGACAACACACTAAATTCCTAGCATAACTGGGTCACATGGTGTGGTAAGCCCCAGTACGAGGCAAGTCATTAATTTCACTACAATCAAAATAAGCATCTTAAATTCTTAAATCTTAACTCATAAACGATGGAAAAATAGAATAAGAGAGAAAATACTTATTTCACTACAATCAAAATAAGCATATCTTAAATTCTTAAATCGTAACTCATAAACGATGGAAAAATAGAATAAGAGAGAAAATACTTTCACGTGGTTATATAAAGCCGCCAAGCACAGCGTCAGTAACTCTGTAGCGTCAATGGAGCGAGCAATTCCCGCCATTTTCAATGTTACCTGACTAGTTTAAAGAATGTATAAGATTGTTATTCGCATGATTAGTTCTGTGGAGTATGCAAATTGGTCGGATAGCTTGTGTAAACATGCGGGCGGCGTGTGCGTGGCGTAAACAAAATGGCCTTGTATCGTGTTGATGCGCGTACGCCACTAGCGGAGCAACTACGCAAACATACTATATCGTATGTGTATGTGTGTTCCGGGTTTAAATCAGACTATTTGAGATTAAAGTAAGGTAGTTATAATAAAATAATATTGGATTCATATTTGAAATTAATCGATTAGGCTCATAGAAAAGTAGCGTTTTGACAGGAACACATAGGATTTTACACGGTGAAGGTTAGTTGCTTCAGGGAGCATCTGCCAAAGAATGCACCTATGGATACAGTGACTTTTTAAAGCTGAGACGGCGTCATATACATAATTGCTGCCTAGTGTGACTGCGACATCCAATACGTAAATCTTACGGAAACTCAGGAAAAAAAACTTCTAACATTGCCTTATTACTAAAAACATTGCCAAACAGCTACTTTGTGGCCTCTTAAATGTAATTTCTTATAATAGAAAAACTTATTAGCATGACACAGGAGTTGTGAAGATTTTCCCAAAACTCGTTCAGCAAAATTCCTAAATTATTATTGTTCTAATAAAACAAACGAAGCATCGAATGAGCAAGTGGCGAGTTCAGTTCAAACGGAGACGTACGGCAGGTTATTTTGGTCGACCTACATACCCGCTGTTCGTCCGGGCACCGGCATTCATCCAGAGGCGGATAGGTTAGGTTAGGACACAATTTTTTTTTTTATTTGTGCATTCACCAAATTGTTAAAAACTTACCTACTGATTATGTACCTAGTGGGTATATTATGTCTATTTCAAGCCAAGTATACAACTACCTAATCTGTTTTTTGTAATATCTTAAAATATTATAACTATTTCATAAAACCCTGTCACACACTCGTCGAGTGGTATGGGAAGTATGTAGCGAGGAAAGGAAGCAAAGACGTAGTGTGGCCACGTTACTAGTCATGCCGACCGCTCCCTGTTTTGTCGGTTTTTTGGCGCGAGACAAAGGACCTAGCGTCGCGATTAATTGCGCGAGTAGCAATAGCAACTAGCAATAGCAACCAGTGACTAAGTATAACTATGTAAATATCACGGTCTTCATTCTCCGAAGGGGTTAACTAGTGGCTGGATACTCATAATAACATAAATAACATAATGTGGTCGCAGCGTCTTTGAACCAACCATCATAGTCCTGCGTGACAGGTGTATTTGGACTAAGGTGTTTTTAATGTGTTTACATATCCCATAAGCCTTTTATTACCAGCTTTTAAGTAATAATCGGTAAAATGATAGACCTGGGACAGAATAATATGCCGGTTTCAGGCAAAAATCGTAACCTCAAAAACGAGAAATCTATGATTTAGGTTAAAATAAGAACTGCCACAAGGAAATATAGTTCCGTTTTTTATTTGAATGCGTATTCCGCTTTTTTCATATATTGAGCCTAAACAACAGTTTTTTGTTTTTGAATTTAGAATCTTGTTCACAAAATAAGACAGCAAAGATAAGCACGGAGTGTAGGCAAAAGATTTTATGATGGAAAAAAATGTAGATATAATATGCATTTTTAATAAAAAGGTCATTCCAAAACATTTCAATAATATAAATATTTTTATTCTTACTACAACATAACACTTATGCACGATACGCATTTTAAACACTTGCTTCGAAGGACGAATGCAACTGCATCCGCTGCGAAGCGAGACTTGAATACCTGAGCACTGACCTCCTAAAAACTCAAATGTTTAGTCCTCGAGCCTTGAGCATCAAATTAATTTTTTTATGAGTCACGCTTCCTCGATTAAGGCGTGAGAGGTGTGGTTGTTGTCACCATGTCTTTGATGCAACCGCCGCGGGGCGCATGAAAAGGTACAAGAGTGACAGGAAACTGATACCCTTTAAGAATTGATAATGTGTCAATATAGGATCAAACAATTGTTTGCATTTCTTGTTAACATTTGGTTATTACTGTGTGAATTAAGACCAAGCATAATAACCTAGGGTTGCCGGGTCACAAAACCGAAAAGCCGAACAGACCAGTCAGTTTAGCTGGACATTTGGTAAAAAGGCCGGACATCTTTAATTTTTTAGTCAGTATAACACGACAATTTTTTTAAAAGTAAGCAATTTATTTTTTTATTATTTACCATAAAACTTAAATTAAATAAAATTAAATGAATTAGTCTTTTTTATTAATAATCAATTTATATTCATTACAATGTTAGCAGTAAGTGGGTGAGGCGGGCGGAGCGGAAACCAATACATGACAAATATAAAAAAAATTATCAAACCAAAAAAGCATAACATAAGCCGGACATGCCGTACACCGTCTAATTTGGCCGCACACGCAACCAAAATGCCTGACTATGTCTGGCTTTATCCGGACGCCTGGCAACCCTATGCGTACCTAATAATAATAGCGCAGAATATAAAATGCAAAAAGGTTACAAAGTAAACTCGGGTATTATTATTTGTATTACAAAATTGCTCACGAAAACCCTTAGCATTATATTAAGTTATATTTTAATTCGGAGTAAAATAATGGTAGTTTTGTAATTTTTTCTATCGAGAAATTTTATTGCAATGTGTTTTTGATGTCGTTAAATCTCGGAATCATAATATGGTAACTCTGTTTTTTATTATTTATTAACCAAGATAATATCTGTTTTATATTAATAGTTTCAGGTAGTTTTGATGATGGTGACGGAGTAGACCTGAATGTTTTTTTTTAATTAAATAATTTATTAGGTTAAAATAAAATGAAAAATCGTTTAAAATACAACAACTTATGTTGTTTTTTACATACACAAAATGTTAATGTTTTTTAACGTAACATACCTTTATTAGGTGTTCAAATGCATGCGTTACAATTAATGTACTACAACGCTCCACTGAATCTACAAAAACATTTGTAATAAACGACAAAACAAATTGATTTATTCGAAAAATAAAATAAAATAAATCGCTTATTTCTCAATATTGCTTTTGATGAAGGACGTGCACAAGAAAGACTAAATGTTGTGAACTCAAAGGATTCTCTGAATTTTGGACAATGATTTTGCATCATTAATATCCATCAGAGGAAATAAACCAGAATTGTTATGAAGAAAATTATGAAGCTACAATACATTTTTTCTCCGCTAATTCAATGTTAAAAATTGTTGTACTGCTTGATCAGTTACTTATCTATAGTTTTTTAGTATTTGTGTTGATAACCTTTTGAGCCCTCTAAACTGCTATCAGAACAAAAACAATAAACACGACCAATAAACACAATGTTATTTATATTGGCAATGTAGGTAGTACCTTTATATCAAATAAATAATTATATTACTGCATTATATTATATAAATACATACAGACCTACATATCATTACGGTATTAAAGTTTATTTTAAAAATGCATTATTATATTTATGTAAGGATTTTGAAGTTTTTGGAATGTACATAAATACTTAATAATTAGAAAGTAACAATGAGGGAAAACACGCAAAAAAACTGGTGTATGTAAGTACCTTAACTTACTAAACCTGACTCAAAATCTATTTGCAATTCGGGTAAACAAAAATGACCTTGACGCGCGTCTTTCGCTTTGTTAGTCTATGCAACATATACATAAATACGTATAATATTTCATTAGAACATAAATTACATTAGAATTCAGTTAATTTCCTCTTAGGTGCATCATCATTAACTTGTTCTAACACGCACGAATGATTACTAATTTTGGAACAAGTTTCAACATGTTATGTCTCATCTGACGTCATCGGTGTCGTATTTATAGTTGTCCGTCTTGTTGGTTTCAAACTGAGAGGGCATTCGGTACTGGCGAGCGGTGATTTGTCGGGAGCGAGGCGTGGGCGACCAAACAGGTTGCCCGCGCGCCCTAGCCAGCGCACGATACGCTTTTTAAAACTCCTTAACTTAATACAGGGTTGTCAACAACTTCAAGCTATGTAGCAAATGTATTCCGGATTCGCGGACTATTTCACTTTTCATTATAACAGGCGCTGTTGTCACTTTAAGGGGTGAAATTGGTAGTAAGGTCACATCACCAAACATCACACGAATCTACATTTTTTTACAATTGTCTTTATCAAAGTTTCAGCTGTGGCTTGCAGTAATAATATTATAGCAATGGCGAAAAGTTAAAGTAAGTTTAAGTAGCTCGTCCCCTAGCAGTACACGGCTGCATTGTGATTAAAAACCAGTTCCAAAATATCTAGGCCAAGTGAAAGGCGACGCGTAAAACCACTCGTTCACTGCGGATTGCGATTCCGATTGAAGGATCGAATGGTTTGAAATTGTTTCGTAATGGCAGTGTTACGTAGGCAACCCTAGAGGACCTAGTAAAACTCGTCGCGAGGTTCGTACAAAAAGAGCAACAAAAACGAATCCTGCGCAGCTCTTGTATATCTTTATAGCGCGTATGTATATTTATAGTTGTTTGGGCTCCCGGCTACTGGTTTTGAGACGTGCGGGCCTAAACAAATAGGTGACACGCACCCAGGTAGCTTGCTTTGTGTCGAGCTCTTCACATTTGTTAAATATTATCTGATATCGTTTAAATTGCGGTCTATCTCTCTTTTTTCTACTTCCCACCGATCTTTTACCGACAGTATTTTATCAAAGTTGGTCTGTATTTGTTTATTTTTTGGACAATGGTGCTGTTTTGACAGGAAATTTCATGTTTGTAAGTTGCTTACTCATAAGGATGAGTAACTAATCCCATTGTCCTGTTATACAAAATTAACTTTGGTTATTTCAAATAACAAAAGTCATTTGCGACTTCTACGTATTTAGTACTAGACTTTGCCAGCGGCTGCGCCCGCCCTAAATTCGGTTATCGGCGTGGGACTACTTTATTTAATCACAGTATTAATACTGTGATTTACTCCTTAATTACACTAATGAAGTTTGCTATATCAAGCTATAGCTATAGTTCGTTTAAGCTCGGTTATAGTTATCCCGCGGGAACTTTTGAATTTTTCGGGATAAAAAGTAGCCTATGTGCTATTCCAGGACCTAATCTATATGTAGGTGTGCTAAGTTTCAACCCTATCCGTCAAGTGGATGAAGCGTTATTGAGTAACAAACATCCATACCTACAAACTTTCACATTTATAATATTAGTAGGATTTAAAAAAAGTTTATGTCACAGATTTCAAACTATATCATGAATGCGCGTTTTCAGAGGAACCCTAATAAAAAAGTTTCAAGATTTACGGTACCTATTCCAAAATTACAAGGTAGGTATCAATCGAACGACAAACCAGCAATTTAAAGTCTAGACTTAAAGATAAACACTGCAATTTAATTATTTTTTTATTTCGAACCCGAAAGTTTTGAATTAGATGGTGCATAGAGCGTCAAAGAGTTTATCCTTTAATTAGAAGGTTATTTGGCTCGCATAACCATTTCAAAGGTGTTATGTGCAGGGAGCAGGGTTTATTTGTAGTTTTCATTATTATACAAAACATTGTCAAGAAACTTCGAATTTCTTTACATTTATTATATCTAGTTGGCCGTGTGAAACCGGTGAGCGAGCAAACAGTGAAATGTGTCAAGTCCCTACGAATGAAATGTTTGGATAAATATTGATTTAGAAATGTATTTTGCGATGAGACCATCGTCTTGATGGATCGCTGCAGTGATAACGAGTGATAACATCGACATGGTAATGATTATTCGAATGTCAAGCTGAAGTCTCACGGGCAAGTACGGTTTTATTTAGACATGAAGAAAGTACCTGAGGCTTTCTATCTACAATTTAAGATAAACTTGAATAAGTTAAGCCCAAAGTTTATATGTGTTTTAGGTTTGTCTTGGTAACAACACAGGACGGAGTTGAACGCTCGACGTCCATTTTGAAATCCTTCATTTGACTTTTCTTTTGATGCGCTCGAAGTATCTGGAAGATTCCAAATTTTGGTTGAAGTATTTGTTGTTATATGCGCAATAATGAGCACGTTTAACCTGATGTTAAAAAAACATGTTGCAATTGATGGTAAAAAAATTGCAAATTTTGATTACAGTTTTATTTTTATAGATACGGGAAAAGGCCATAATTACACAAAGACAAAACGACGAGAAAACCCGACAGCAAATGAAACTTACAAATAACAGAACATAGAACAGTAAGATAGATATTTAACTGTACTTAACTATATGTACCTAAGTTTATAAAGAATTAATATTAATTGAACCTGTGTCATAAATCATAAACAATCTACCTTTACACACAATATTAAACCAAATACTACAGCTCCGCTGCATCAGACATTTATTGGTTGTATAATTTTACTGAATTAATATCTTCTAAAGATATTGCACATTAAACTAATTTGATTTCGACTCCATAAAATTTTACTACTAGTAGTAATTAAGAGACTAGTTTACGCACCAATCCAAACACTAGACTATTTACATAGTTTATCTACTAAATATTCAAAAAGAAATAGTTATTTTGATATCAAAAACAAGGATGAATTCTAAACATCTAGACAAAAATCAAACAGATTTGTAAAATAACATTGATTGATTTGATTATTAGATGGCAGCATCATAGAAATTATTATACAATATAGGTCCAAGTGTCTTAAAGCGAAGTGCGTTCACCCTTAGCACCTAGCCTAGGCGCAGGTGTTCGATAATATGTTACGAGACCTGCGAGATCGAACTCGGGAGCAAATTGCAACCGTTTCACGAGAACCTACTGGTAGCTCGCCTTGTCATGCAACTCATGTTTAAGTCGGACTGTGTTTCTCAATGCATTCTGTTTTATCTTCCACAGGACATTTTAACTGGTTACTTTATATGTATAAAGATAATGTCTAAATTATACAATGTGAGATGCCTGTTGATAAAGAATATTGATTCTAAATGTAAAAGGGTCTTAATGAACATTCAATAAGAGGCGGTCGCATCAAAGTGTTGCAGATGCACGGTCGCAGCCTCCGGGGCGGCGATCAAAGGTGCCGCGTCATCTAGGAACCACTCGAACTATCAACTTGGAATAGCAGTAATTTACTATGCCGCTACCGACTTACGCACACTCTTTGTTAATGTAGATAATGCAGCTTTATGAGGCATATGGCGCTGAAGTGTTTCTGAACAGATGATGATTGAAGGAAAAACATGACGGATAAAATATGCTTGTCATAAAAGTATGCTAAACTAATGATAGTTTTATAACTTAATAGAAATTTAACAAAATATCAACGCCAAATTTAAGCAGCAAAATATTATAGCTTAAGAATTCACTTTTTTAGTTATTTCAACATAGTGATTTAACAATAATTAATAAGGTGAAACAATATCGCGTGGTCGCACCCGCTGCACCGTTTATCAAGAAAGATAAAAGACCAGGCACGCAATCTCGTTCCCATGGCTATTAATATTCAAATCTTCCAAAACAGGAGTTATAAATCGGTAACACAAAACATCGATAATACTATAATAAGAAATAACGGCTGAAACGGTAGCTAAATATCTTAAAAGAACAAAAACCCTATTGTTAATACGGCATTGTTCAAAAAATGTTAACCATTGTTGTTTACAATAGAAAACAAACTAGACAAGATGATATCAAAGGATGAAGATGGAAGCTGGGCTTAAACATCGGTTTTTAGAAGATAAACACGATTGAAAGTATTGTTAGTTATGACCTAAGGTTATTCTTAGAATTGTTTTTTGACCTATAGGTCGTATTAAAGGAACGGTTGCAACTATGGCGTAACTCTCACAATGAGATGGACAAAAGAAAGAAAAGATGGGATTACCGAATAGGGCGATGCTGCTAAGTATCCCTCGGACAATGAGAACAAAGCTGGTGTGTGTTTACCCATGAATACGTGGAATATAATAACACAATAAACTCTATGCTAATATAATACACAACAGGTTCATACAGTTTTTTTTTTCAAGACAAATCTACACGTTATAACGAATTCGCGTTTGTAGTTAAATTGTGCATGTTTTAGATCTTAGAGGCAGCAAGTTTTTAAATGGACTATTTAGATGTTTCTTCTGGCTGTAATGGAGGCGCATTGTTAACCAAATTAGAGGAATTACTCTTTATGAAGTATTCTTTGCAACAAGTTGCATTAAAGGTAGCGGCTACGGTGTCCGAAATTGTAGAACAATCCACAATGGCGAACGTGAGAGTGATTGGTTTGATTGTATTCAAATGTGTCAGTATGATTTTGTTGTTGCTTAAAGAATTGTGCGCAATTTATGTCTTGACAATGACAACTCACAGAGATAGGTTATCTGAATGATGATCAATTTCAACCATTAGATTGATTGTCTATTAATTCAATTATCAATTTCGTATGTATATATGATACTATGACTATATGCCTGCTTAAACCAGTTGATATAATTAGAACGAACTACTTTGCGCTATCAACTTTATTGACAATCAATTTCATTACAATCGATGCACCTTATTGCCTTAACAGCGTGGCAGATGTTCAGCCTTTATTAACAAGTCAATTGAAGATTGCCAAATGGCGACATTTGGCAGGTTGGGCAATTATCGGTGAAGTGGCTTAGAAGACCGGGCAATGCTGCCAGCAGGCCAGCCCGTTTATTAGCTGGTCACACCTATTGGGTTGCAATTCTTGTGTTACCAGCTCGTGTTACTACTTATTTCCTTGAGTTCTGAATAGATAGTAGATTCAATATCTAATTGTGTAGTACTTATTACCTCATTTTAATTTAAATTAATTTAATTTTGTAATGCTAATATGACTTTTATTGATTTATCGTTTATGAGAAAGCTTTGAAAGTAAATTTATAAGGTTGCAAGCCATTTGATACAAGATTAACTTGATTTAATCGTGTGTCGGTGCATAGGGACGGCGACCACCCAAGCCGACCCACAACCAAATGATCTATTCCTCAACCCGTTCTTTGAAAAACAAAAAAAAAGAAGGTAGAAAAAGTCAAATCTGTTGTAATTTGTTCGGAATTCAAATTCTTCAAGTCACAGACTAATTAGACAAGCTAACGCTTTGATCGTTTTTAACGTATATCAACCAGTATTTTTTAGTTACATATCTAAGATCGTAAATTAGTTTTTAAAAGGCGACAAGGAGGTCGAATGTCCCAGGATAAAGGACGAAAATTATTTTTTACATTTAAATTTTTACGACATTATTATGCGGGGCTTGTTTAGTACGTAAATACTGTTTTTACGATCGGTCAGTCAGTTTTCGACAAACTCCATATTTTAAAACGTGTGAAAGTAAAACACTGAAGGGGTTGAGGTTGCGACATACGCAATAAAAGTGTATAATAACGCGTTTGGACCGGTCAGGGTCCAATAATAAAGCCGATTGGTCAAGCATAGGCGTATCAAGTACAATAACTGCTATTTGAAACTATGAATATGGGTCACATTGGTCTTGGGAAAGGAAATGAACCTCCTAGCTAGATCTTTACAATGCTTCGTCACTTAATTTTTATTACGAAATATATGAACAGTTTTATGTGATTTCGTGAATGGTAAACGTCTTTGTTCAGTGCAATTTGTATGCAGACATCTTCGGAGCTGTCGAATAATGCATTTAAATTAAGGTTACAATGTAAAAAATACACATTTAAGGTGTTACCTAGGTTTATACCATATGCAACTTCACGGTTTAAATCCTCTCCTCAGTAAGGGTAAACCAGTGGCTGGATAGGTACACATCCACATTATGTGGGTCTCTTATCTCAGTTATCACTAACAACTTGATTCCTACGTGATAGGTGTTGAGGCAATCGTAAGAAATAAGCTAGTATATATATAAATATATATAATATAACTCTAAAGTAACATGTTGTAGAATAAAGATCAGGGATATTATACCATGAAACAAAGATTAAGTATGTTGTCAGCTATTGCGTAACTGTTAAAAAGACAGCTACTTAGGTATGGTTAAACGATACGTGGGTAGTAAACAAACTGACATAGTGTTGGAGTATAATTTCAATATGCATAAGAAAGCGTGCGTGCACAGAACAATAATGTGATGATAACGGAGCGACGCGTGTTTGTCTTTCTGTTACGTTCTTATGGTATATGTCAACATGAAGTGGAATAGGTAACAGAGATGTTAAAAATGAGTCGTCCCAACTCATTTTTAACATCTTTGTTACAGATTCCGCTTGAATAGTTATGGAAACTTTGACAATAAGGTATCACTTAAACTTATGTATATGTTATGCTTAGCCTGGCTAACTTCGTTTTTTGCTTAATTAAAAAAAAAAACGGAGGTTATCCTCAAATTGATATCCGTTTGTATGTAATATTGTTATGTTGGTATCTTATTATTTTTTTTAACACAATTAAGTTACAAATAAACAATAATATATAAAATAAAAAAATATATCGTCGCCTTTTCGAAACTTCAATCACACTTGAAAAACTTTACTGCTTAGATAGTGTTAGCTACATTCATTTAGCTTGAAATTTCCAGTTAAAGCATGGCATGGCAAAATTATTAAAAAAGATTTTAACTATTCTATGTACAAATAACCTGATTTCCCTTTGACTACTTGGGTCCAGTATAATTGAGATGCAGATATTAATCAAACCCAAGCCCGTGGGAACAAAGTGCGCGTACGCAACTGATCCAACTCGTTTCGCAACTAAATTATTGACTATGCAAATTTGTGTGAAACTTATTCAGATCAGCAGTTTCATAAAACATTAGTGTTGGTAAGATTTATGTATTATTATGTCTACTAAAGATAATATAAGTACATAAGATTTATGTATTTTTTTAACTAGATATATAAAATTAAAACATGATGTACATGACTTTGAAAGAATTAGTGGAACTTACCTCTATATAAAGGGCGAGTGTCAAGTGATGTCAAATATGTCTATGTATAGCATGAGAAAAAAACAAAGCATTATGCACTGTGTGATCGTATGGGAACCTTCATTAAACGGTGTTTCGGATAACTCTGCATACATTACTGACATGAATAAGTCGCACGCCGGGCGCCATACAAACGTCGAAACAATCCAAACATTCGCTGTCACTACAAAGGATTAGAACAAAGTTATTCCACCTCAACAATTCGCTACAGGTTATAGCGTGTAATTAACAAATTAAATATGCGATTGTTTTGTACCGATTCTGTGATGAATATGATTTGTGTAACGACTTTTAACCGTACACAATATATTTTCCTTATATTATATTGAAACATTTTTTAACAATGTGCAGTTGTTGTAGTTATCGGTTAAATTAAGACATTTTTAAGTTTGACTAATAAAAACCTTTAATATGTAAAATAAGAATATCTCGTAACCTGTGTCCTGATTACGAACTGTCTTCTGTATTACTAAAGTTCATAAAATAGGTCCGTTCATAAACGTCATCATACCAGCCGCTAGACTTCCACTGCTGGACAAATGCCTCATCCTCAGACTTTCAAAATGAAGGGGTCCGAGCCGTTTACATCCAGCCACTATCCGCGGCTCGAATTAGGTCATAAGACCACCTAGTGGATGGCCTTCCCCCACTACGTATTCCACTCCGCGCAGTCTTAACTCAAAAACTTTCTTGCTTTTCCTATCGTACAATGGTTCTATATACCGGCCTTGTAGCCTACTCAATGTGCCTTTAGGTTTTTTGTGACTGACTATGCAGTTGGCTATTGCAGCCATTACTGCTTCACCGTTTTAGGGTAGTTTTGCGACCGTGCCGAGGCCGCCTAACGATAGTTTTGCGATCTGTGGGGATGAGGGGATTAGGTTTAAGAGACAGTTAATTCGTATATTAATAACGCATATCTAGCTATTAACTGCCTTAAGTTATTTTTATGACATATCAAAGTTTTAAAATTTCTTATAACTATTTTTTAAAATATTGTTTAGAAAAAAAATCCCTAAAAAGTTCGATGTTTGCATTGTAACTGCTGAAACTACATAGTCAAACTACCTAGTCAAAACATAAAACTTTAATAACAAACACATTTATGCTTCGTTAGTATAGACAATATCGTAGCCACATCGATAACATTTTATCATTGTTATTACGTTCAAGGCTGTTGTAACTTATCGATAAAACGGTCCATGGTTTGCTCTCCTCTGACCGTATCGATGAAAGCATACAATCTACTTTATGATTGTGTCGTGAGTCGTGCACTTGCAGATTGCACAGGTATTCATGGAAAATGCAATTTTCTTGTTTTACTGTAACGTGACTCGTGTTAAAATAAACTGGGTCCAATAATCTTTAAGTGTTTTAAATTAAAACTGACGTCTATTTTTTTTTTGTGATGTAGGTACTACAATAGTAATGATGTTAACCAAATTATGTTGTTTTTCAAAAGAGTAAATATCGAGTTTCTTACCGAATTCTCTATAGTAGAAATTTTGACGACTAAAAAGTGTTCGTTAAGACCTAATTTGAATACAAAAAAAAAATTACAAATTAATTTTTTGTTCATACATCCCGGGTAAAAAAATGTTGTACAAATCAAATTAGAAGTCAACGTACCGTGGCCTGTGAAGTGGTTCCCACAAATTAAAATCTCCAAAAATCAACGCCACGCCCCGACCGCGCCGCACACTACGGGTGTACGATGGACCTAATTATATATTAAAATAAAACGTACAAATAATTTAAATAACGACTAAACGTGGGAATTGAATCACTGCACTAATTAAATTCTTTATTAGATTACAAAAAGGATAGGGTATTTAAAAATTTATAAATAAACGAACAGTGTCTAGCAGAAAATATGCAACCCACAAAAGCTCTTGTTTTGCAATCTACGTTCTGTTCTAACGGGTTTGTCTATGATTCATATTACAAAAATAAAATTTAATTACATTATCTTCACAGTTTAGAAAAGGTTGGCGAAGCCGTGAACGACTTTCGCAATACCTAAACCACAGTGTGTTAGTAAATAGTCCTTCCGACTATGACCACGGAGAATATAGCATTCTATTAGCAAACATCTCTCTGCAAAATATGTACAGGATTCCACATGCCAACTATCTCTATGCAGAATATAGCACCCCACACAGCCTGTCTTATTAACTACAACATTCCTACAACTCCATTCTATAGAGAATATAGTCTGTGTCAGTAAGTAGTCTCTCTAACTATCTGTATGCAGAATATAGCACCCCACACAGTCTGTCTTATTAACTACAACGTTTCTACAACTCCATTCTATAGAGAATATAGTCTGTGTCAGTAAGCAGTCCCTCTAACTATCTGTATGCAGAATATAGCACCCCACACAGCCTGTCTTATTAACTACAACGTTTCTACAACTCCATTCTATAGAGAATATAGTCTGTGTCAGTAAGTAGTCCCTCTAACTATCTAAGTATGCAGAATATAGCACCCCACACAGCTTGTTATTAACTACATCGTTCCTACAACCCTATCTATAGTCTGTTAGAAAGTAGTATCTCTAACTATCAATCCCACTACGAGACGAAAGAGACAAATAAACTTCCTTTCTATTCGTAGGGATTAACATGGTATTAATATTTATCCTTATTTAATATATTAATAATCTTAACTCATAATTACGATAGTAAGTATATTTAGATAAGCAATCATTACCGTGTTATCGTTGCACATACGCTGCAGTGCAACAAATAAACGCAACAGACTGCACGACTACGAATAGGTACATACCATGCAACACTGTTCTCAAATACCTAAATACATATTTCGTATAGATTATATTACAGCAATTTTAGATTCTAATTCAAGCTCGTTAAGGTAAAAAATTCATAAGATGACGTTCGAAGTGTCCTAGAAAGATTTTAAGATACACATATCTGAGCAAACATACAGATAAGAGAATATGTACATAGTGAGCGTGTTTGTGTAGTCAAATCGCGTTATCACCTTTAGATAATAATATATACGAAAACATATTCGTAGTTTTTTAGGCAGGGAATTCAGCCTCACACGCTAGAACCTGAATATTCACGCGGTTCACGCACTGTGCGGTTTTAAAATTGCTACCTCCCGCGAACGCTTAGGGCTATTAGACCCCGTTTTGATACAGACCGGCAGAAATAATATAATAATCATAAATTAATCATATCGTAAATATTGTATTTACATCAGCAGCGCTACCCCACAATGAGATACCATATGTCATTATAATAATAAAATATACTATTTTTGCCAATCTCTCTATTTTTGTCTTATTTTCTTGAAAGTTTTTTGGCTAGGTTATGAATATGAGGACCCCATTGAAGGTTGGAGTCCAATGTTATGCCAAGAAAGACTATTTGAATTAACAAGTGGTAATTACTCGCCATTAATATTAATACATGTGTGGATCTGACTAACATTTGGTAATCTAATTTTACACATTTGGTTTTTTCCTTGTATTGTCTCAAGCAACTTACAATCTTAGAAATGGCATTATTTAATTCATCATAACATCTCTGTCGTGTCTCAACTTTAAAAAGTAAAGGCTGTCAGCAACTAAGACAATGTCATGGATTTTTACATGATATGGGAGATTATTAATGTAAACAAGAAATAGAAAAGGACCTAAAATTGAACCCTGGAGGACTCCTCCTCATAGTGACTACTGATCCCGGAGATCTTAAAAAACACTTGTAAATCTAAAACCAAAACAATTGAGATCAACCTAGCCATAAAGACGTTCGGTGTTGTAAAATCTTGAACAGTCAACAAACAATAACCATTATACGACAAGTTACCTTTGTGCTGTGTACCCTTGCGTAATGTTCACAAAGGAGTTGGTCTTTGACCCCTGGCCCGATTTCTCTGCTGCCTCGCAAAATGTTAGGTTAAAAACCCATTGATAAAATATATTATCACAAATGTATTTTACGGTATAATCTGTGTTACGTAACAATACTTACAATGTAGAGCAAGGTAGACAGTTTGTCTGCGTCTGAACAAGAAGTAGGTATTTGCTTTCGCTTGCTAATCGACGAGTTTAGTTTTTCTCTGTATATATGTATGTTTTATCTTTAAGTAACATGGTATGAAAGGTATCTGACAAGCGTTATCGAACGCACTTGACACAAATAAAGCGATTTGATGAACTGAAATTCTAGGTTTAGTAAAACAAAAAACAAAAAATGAAACAACATATAAGTACCTATAATCACTATTTCTGGAGCGTCCCATACAATTTTTAACATTTATACCCCTTGTGGGATTTAAAATTAGTAAAGTTCTTGGCACTTGCCAATGTCGTTGTAGTTCGTGTAAGGATTGTATACGTACGTATGTAAAAAAAATCAAGTTTCTAGATGCAGTGGTTTGGACAGTGCGCTAATATAATTTTAGTCACTTATTTTATTTAGACCCGTCAACTAATAACGTGACATTCAACTATCACCAGTCGCAAGACGTCCTCTGCTGGATATCGGCCCTAAGATTTAGGATTTAAACTAGTATATGGATATGGAATATATCTTATTTTACATGGATATTCGAAATTATTGGCCAGGAATTATTTTTTTTTGAAGACATTATGTCTATTATGGAAATATAGCGGTGAATAAAACGTAAAGACCTGCAACAGTCATCAAAGAAAACGGTGAAGCGTGTAAGCAAGCGTCCTAAGGTCTAGATTTTGTTCCGTCGTCTGTTTACTAACAGAATTTCCAGTTGCGACGGAAAAGGAGGGGTGAAAACTGAAGTTATCAGAGAAGCTTTAGTAGAACAGTTTATGTTTGCGCAGGAGTCGTTAAATAGTGACGCACGTGACTAATGTTTACATGTTGCAGTGTTTTTCTTTACGACAAACGACCTTCCGCACGTTCCGTCAGCTTTGTTCTTTAGCGAACTTTTTGTAAAATTTGGTAAAAAAAGCGATACGGTAATGATAAAAGTGGAACATGTTGGGGATGATGAGGATTCTTTGTTTCGTTTTTTTGTGAGTTCCTAGATAAGAGGATGCTGTAGAAGCTACAAGAAGCGAAACATCTAGCTACTACAAAGATCGCAGCAGTGTGTTTGTTTAAGGATAGTGTTTACTACAAATGTATCGATTATTTTTGCTTACTTTATTAGCATGTGTGACACTAACTTTAGTTTCTTTTCCATATTCTTTACTTTTAAACGAGCAATATTCTTATTTGTTTGTAACTGCGCTGTAGAAAACGGCTTCACCCAAAATGAAATTTGTTATAATAGCTTAGGGGGTTGAAAAATCTATCTTGCTAGGTCTTATTTGCTTGTGGAAATGATAAATATGTGCTTATACTAGTACTATTTTTTATTCTGTGCCTATACGCCATTGTTTTTAGAGTTTTTTTGTAAACATGTACGAACCTATGTGTATAAAATTGTATTAAGTCAATTAAATTAAGATGGATATAAAAGATAATATCAAAATTTAAAACATGAATGCATAATATTTATGAACAAAATGGCACGCAGCAGGTTACATGATACCAGTTAAGTACAATAATAACAAAGATAACAGCAAGTCATTATAATTATCGCGCCTAGCATCTTCTCCCTCGGCTAGAGTCGGCGAATCCATTACTCTGCCCATTATAAACTCAATTAAATCTCATTACCATAACCTAAGCGTCCACTAGGGCCAGCTCATTCCCGTTCTTTCTTAAGCATGTCACCACCTTTGTCCTTACGCGACCTACTCCTATTCAAAAAACGGACAACTTAGGGTAACAATGGATACAGTTTGACCCCAATGAGTTACATAGTGCTATTATTTGTGTATTTTGAGCAATAAACAGTGCATTTTATGCGATTGTGAACTTTTTTGTGAATTTAAATGTGAATGGGTGAATGCACATTGTCCGTTGCGTGAGCTCGTGGATGCAAGATGCAGGCAACGCTGATGCATAATCATTAGAAATTACCAGAGCGACGGTAATGTGCTTTGGTTTCGGACTAGTATTGCATGGGAATTTCGTTACGGATTCGTTTGGCGGGTAAGACGAGTGACAGGTGGCGATCATAGGTCGGACTTGTTTTTTTTTCTGCATTTATTTCTATGAGAGATAAGTACTTGAAACTGTATTGCATTGTGTATTTAAGGATCCTGTGCTAATACTAATATAAAAAGAGAGAAGTCCTAACTGACTTATCATCGCTATGTCTTGCGTGAATTACTGAAATTAGAAACATTTGGACAGTTTTCATGATGTAGAAATTCATGATAATAATTATAATTTTGGACATATCACACAGCGCCATCTGGTCCCAAACTAAGCAAAGCTTGTTTTATGGAAACCAGAAAACGGATACAAATACTTAAATACTTTTATTTTTGTAAATACATACATATCATACATAATACACCCAGAATACAAGACAAACACAAATGTTTAAATAACATTTTTTTAGTGCGGGAATCAAACTCACACCCTCTCGACAGCGGCCGGCCACATTTCCAACTAAGCTGCGAGGGAATGGGATGTAAGTTTGTATAACACGTAATTTTAAAAGTTAAATCGACTTCACTTTTGGTGGGAAAGTAAGAATAGACATGTTTCAGTGTTTAGTGGAAACTGGGAAAGGGAACTTCGTATGGATAGTTTCGTTATTTCTAAGATGAAATAACTGTCTGAATGACACATCCAAGCAGTCCAAACTGCTGGGTCAGGAAGTTAGATACTTGGTACAAAAGTATTTCTTGTATTACTACAATTTAATATAAGTTATATATTGTCATTTTATAGTGAAACCGATATATCAAACAGTAAAATAATATGTTTTAATTTACATTTATAAAGGCATGGATTTCATAAGAGGTACATCGTGCGTGCCGGTTTACTGGGAACCCGGATGAGCGACATTTTAATCTTTGCATAATACTCTAATCCTGCTTATCGCATTCCTATATAAATAAAATGTTGTCGATCAAGGCGTTAAGAGGGTCGAATAACATGTAAGCGTACCGTAGACGCTACGTAGGACTTACATGGTCTGAGTACAAATAAATGAAAAGAAGCTAACTAACGTACTTCGAATGCTCGAACCTCAAGCATGGCGTAGCCCAAACAATAACAAAGAAAGACTTAGACACACATACATTCAAAATACTTTTAACACACGCGTACAAGGATAACAAACAATAATAAAATCATTTTTATTCCTTTTTATATGCGTACGCGCATCTTTTTTGTCTCGATTGTGCATAGAGCGCTGTCTCGTTCGCTCGGTCATTGACCGTACATCGCGATGAGATTGCATCTAGTGGTGATGCAGCTTCCCCTATATAGAGATGCAGCGCAACTTGCGACCAATTAAAAGATGATTTTGTAATCGGGGATAGATTGGGTCAATTTATAAATTTACTAGGGGCTAGTGGGGAGTTTGAAAAACTAAGAATTCATCAAAAACTGACTGCTCTTTTTCATAATTATACAAACTACTAGCTTTCGCTATTATAAGGGTAAATTTAAGATACTACAATACCAATTAAGGGATATCTTTATATAATATATATCTTTTTTAAAGATAAATTTATATAAAATTACCGCGTGGGTGAGATGGGTTCAATTTTCACACATGACAAAAACTTACGATGAAAATTTGTGTTTTTCTTTGGCCTGGGTGTTTTCAATATATAATATGTCCATGTATATAGGGTACAAAAGTATATTATGTACATATTTGTATCCGTTGTCTGTTAACCATGTTACCAGCCCTACTTAGTTTAGGACCAGACTTTACACATTGTGTAATTTGTCCAAAAATATTTTTTTACAATGCAATCAATAATTACAACAACCCTACTAACCTATAAATGTATATAATTATAATAATATTTCAAGCATCTACCTGTTGCCGTTATCAATATCGAGCAAAAACGAGCAAAAACATCACGTCAGCCCCCTTAAATATATATTTTATTCTGTCTTACATCTTCTGTAAAAATTTCAACTGTCTAACTATCACGGTTCATGAGATTCAGCCTGGTGATAGACAGACGGACGGACAGCGGAGTCTTAGTATAGGGTGCCGTTTTTTACGCTTTGTGTACGGAACCCTAAAAAACGTTACTGAAACCATGTACATACTCGTTACAAAATAATAAGTATTATGAAATAATTCATGTAGTAACTGCGGTGGCCTACATTTTAACAGATAAGGTGAAATGAAACGCATTTCACTCCACTACAAATCCGAAAAGCAATCCATCACATGTGTACGTACTTACACGGCAGACCCAGCGTCTGTCACAGATAATTTTGATAATATTAATACGCTGTTTACACAGTAAAATATAACTAAAATACAAGATACCAATGGGTAGATATAGGTATTTAAGCGTGTTTTTTTCATGAATGTTATTTGTAATTTTTAGGGTTCCACACCCAAACGGTGCCCTATTAGTATGCCAACGCTGTCTGTCTGAAGCCTAAAATTTTCAATGAATATGTGTATGTGTTATTATGGCCGATTTGCTAACTAAAATTTAATGGGATCCATGCATTTTATTCTTAAACTGTATGGATCCTTTGTATTGATGGTCAATACATGTTTTTGTTATTTCTGTTTTTTTTTATCGTAAAAACGGTTAAGCATACGAGTCACAAACCTAAAACCATTATAGTGTAAGCTCTACAGTAAAAAAATAAATAATAAAAATCAGTCAAGTGCGAGTCGAAATCGAGAATTATGCGGTGATACGGAATCCTCGGTGCGCGAGTCCGACTCGCTCATGGCTGGTTTTTTTTATAAATGGCTATGAAACCGTATAAATGACCGTTGCAGTGAATATTCGAATTTCACTAGCGTCACACAAAAACTAAGGTCTACGGTGATTTACGACGTAGTAAAGAAAAAGTTTAGAAAAAAAAATCAAAACAAGTTTTTATCGATACTAAAATAATTTTACGAGCGCCCTTAAGTAGTAAACTAGAAAGAGAGAGAAATAATGTGACATCTCTTTTCATTTGAGTGGAAAAGGTTTTATATTTTAGTCGTTAATAGCATTTTGTGACTATTCTTACAGTTTATGATCTTTCTATTTTTTTATTACAGTTGGATAGATTTGCATGCAACTTGATCGAGACATACATCATACTGATTTTCATTACGATCGAAAGTTCCCACGGAAATAGATTTTGGATAGCAAGTGGAAGAGCACGGCACACTAGTTAGCACCTTTTGTGTCGGATATCTTTTTTATTATTAAAACTTAATAACTAAAATAAATGTATAGCTCTTTTTTGTTAGGATTCTTAAGTCAATTAAATAATTAATTAAATTAAATAATTAATTAAATTAAATAATTAATTAAATTAAATAATTAACTAAAATTAAATAATTAACTAAAATTAAATAATTATTTGAAAGCATACGTAAGTAAACGTTATATTTAAGGAGATAATTATTAAGTATATATGTCAGAGCTTTGAATATTAATATCCTAAAAAGTAATTATCGGAGGAAAATTTAACTGCCAATTCATTCTAATTTATAAAAAACAAAAGTTCAAGTCAAAAGTAAGCTTTTGATAACCCTGGTTCTACACTTACGTCAATTTCGACCTACAGATAATTTTCAACAAAAAGAATGATAATTTTGAGTTGCTCCGTGTAATTGCCTATAAGCCCAAAGGTTTGACTTATCGCATTAACCAGATAGGCCACTCGAATCTTCTTTGCCTTTTTTTTATAGTTAACTTTTTTTTTTACAAAAAACTAGTAACTTCGTCCAATCTACAAAAAGCGTAACGTAAGCCAACGCATTCTTATCAGGAGTTTAAAATGGGGTTAGTGTGACAAAAAAACAAACTGAAGGCCTTCCATAGTAATAGTAACCTACTTGTCTGGAGGCAAAGATACCCTTTGAACTGTCTATCACTAAGACAGAGAGATTTAGTATGTAGTGGCTGAAAGACATCCCGATAAAGTTTAATAAAAACTAGAATCATATCTAATATGCAACGGGTTAAAAAAACAATACACAAAATATATGCACTATACAAACCCAAAGATAACCAACTCATGCATAAAGAACCAAAAAAGGCACATGGTTCTTTAGTTTCGGCATATGGATTACTTTAATGGTTAAAAGGTCTTCAAGATAAAACACCTAAGCGTCTGCATATACTCATTCCTACTTAATGGCTCTTAAGTGGGTCGATCTTTGCACTTGACCCAAAAACCAATACCACTTAATAGCCTACTCACGACCGGCACTTTCACACATTTCTACTATTTGCCATTTAAACACCCCAGGGAAACAAAAACTCACTAAATGGACCCAAGACAAAAGTGGGAGCTTTCATAATGTGAATACTAAACATAACAGTATGAACAGATAAGGCATACAAAACCACATTTAGTACCAATTTATGAAAACAAAAATGTTATTTTGCCTATAAATAGTAAAAGAATTTCTTTTTCCCATACATTCTTAAGTAGTTTGAAGGTAGAAATTTGGGGAAATTATTATAATAGCATTCTTCGTTCACACACATCTACATATACGCATTAAGCAGCTACAAATTACACCCATAAAATATACCGAGATCGTCTGAAGATTTATTTAAATTGCCTCAATTACTGCTTTTGACAATTGAGATTGAAGACGGATGAATTGTTGCATACTTACTTAATTGGTTTATAGTAGGAGGTCCAGTAATAAGTCAAAGAGTAGCTTACCTAAAACAAAAATATATATATATATGAAAATGCTAAATAATTTTCGTAATTACTCGGCTAGTTTGTTATAAAATGCTTTTGCAAACAACGTTGTAATGATATTGTTTTTAATATGAACTGATGGTATACAACCATGTGATGTGTAACAGACTTGGAAAGTAATTATTCCACGGGACAAAACGACCGCTTATTAAAATAATTAGACTCTAGTTCAGTCTCGGCGTTGACGGGTTGACTGGTCTGGTAGATTTCTAATGGTAGGTAGTGTTACAAGACCGGTTCATACGGGCATTTTACAGTGTAGAGTTACACAAGATGTTTTATATTACTAGTGGTTTTGTGGCTTTAAAGTACTGTGGTTAAGGTTTTCTATATCTGCTATACCATCATTAGGTTACGGGAAATAAGGGTTAAATATGAATGTCTAATCCTGACTTTTACATCTGATAGGTGGTCAACAACAGGCATCTTACCACTTATTACTTAAAGTTGGTAATTATGCCCTATAGTGTTTGTTGTAACGATTCGTGTCTCACGTTATATTGTGGATGTTTTCTGCCACTAGTTACCCCTACAAGACACTTAGCCCACAGTTCTATAAATTATTTTAAATAAATAAATATTATTGGACATTACACACAGCGCCGTCTGGCTCCAAAGTAAGCAAAGCCTGTGTTATGAATACCAGACAACGGATACAAATACATACATATTAATTTTTGTTTTGTAAGTACATAAAATAAATACACCCAGACTCAAACACAAATGTTTGTCTAGTGCGGGAATCGAACCAAAACCCTCTACGCAGCAGCCAGCCACACTACCAACTAGGCTGCGACCGAGCTGCTAGATTTATGTTTGTGTCTAACCTAACCCTACGCGTTATACATTTACCTTCTGCAGGGCACCTTACCCACAGACTTATAAAAACAGTGCCAATGTACACAGGTGTAGTTGACCCCTACAGGGCACCTAACCCCACAGATCTATAAATTAGATTTATGTGTATATCCTAACCCTTAAAACCATGCCGTCTATAAGAAACCCCCAACATATATTTTTCTAGCTATTTACACATGGCTACAGTAATTAATAAAGTTTTTATGCCAATGCCTGTTTTGTAACTACATACGTAGATACGCTACGTACAGGTAAAGCCGAAGCATCAAATTAAAAACAACCGCAATTTAATCATCAAAACATACTGTATATACGACAAAAACAAATCAGTTGTCAGCTATAATGACTAAAAAGTGCATTTCAGTCGCATAAGATAATTTACGTGACATTTATAACGTATGCGAGTTGTTTATGACGGCAAAAAAGACAGTAAAGCGCAACATCATGGATGCAAACGATATAAAGGCATCTTTCTTTGAAGATGTTTTTTTGTGACCATAATTATCACGAATATTTTTGTATATGTACCGTTTTGATGAGTTCGTGATGAGTTACTAGCGTAAACAAACAACACACATTTAAGAATTGATCTAGTAATAAAAGAAATACTCATGGCTATAATTAAAAATGGCGGTTACTATAATCTCTTTTTATACACAGGTACTAAAGTGGCAAACAAGCTTACGGTCTGTCAGATGGTAAGTGGTCACCGCAGCCTATGGACGCTTGCAAAACCTGAGGCATCACTCGCGTATTGTCACCCCTTAAAAAATTTAATCCTATATAAAAATAAGGTTTAAAATCGGTTCAATAAAATAGGTTCCAAAGACATGCAATTGAGTAAGTATTACAAAGAAATTCGTTTGCATAAATAGCCACAGAAAACCATATTGAAATATAAAAAGATCTTAATATCCACAAACTACGTAAAATCTAACTAGCTAGCTGATTCACTACACTACGCTACGCCACAGGAGTCCGTTGAACTTACCGATTTGTTTGTAAACTTCTTAATTGTATGCGATGCTTCTAAATAAGTAAAAAAAAAACTGTTTTTTTTTTACTTGTGTGCTAGTATGAACAAAATACTAGTACCTAAATACTATCCTGAACAAAATACTTAGTACCTACTTACTAACGACTTATTATCAATAACACTTAATTTAATACAAAAAAATAAAATAAAATTAGTCATTAAATAACCCACCCCTGATCATTCCTGGTGCAAAGGTGCCCATATTGTTTGCAACATTACCTCGCCTTCAATTGCACCAAGAACGACCCAGAGCGTGAGTCTCCTGTCACTTTATTTAGTTTGCGGCCTATTTCTCCCACTAAACACTTCGCATCCACACTCCAACTGCCCAAGGTCTCCACTGCTACAGGTACAAAATGATAAAGCGACTCCAAGCAAGCGTATTTAAGCCTTTTTTTTGAGCACGCGTCTTCGGCAGCGGCAGATGCAAAGAGCATGTTAGCAATGTCAGCAATCATACTAACGATATTCAAATATAAAACTAAAATTTCTAACAAATCTACTAAGTTTCATGAAATTTGGAAGTCTTGCAAAAATGCAAATTTTTACATAGGTACTTTTTTATCGCTGAATACAGAAATACACGCCAAGCTGTATGTTCTTTGACATGATATTTTTATTTCTGCAGATGCTATAGTTTCTCTGTAAAGTTTACACAAAAACTTTGACTTACTTATAGGTAAGGTAGATGGAAAAAGAGAACCATAATACGAAATTTCCAAGAAGAACCAACATTGTTTTGAAATATATTTTTTTTACATTCGGAATTGAAAATACTAGAAGTACCTACTCAAGTAAGTATGTATGTAGTACAGGAAGAACTTGATTCTATGTAAAGTTCAACCACCTCAGACGCCTACGTTGTTTTGGATAGCATGGCGTTCCAAATTGCCATGTTACAAGCTTCCGGCCCATAGACATGCGTGTACGCATACGATAGATAACATTACCATAGATACACAACACATAAAGGAAAATAAATTCGCAATAAGATACAACGGTAGTCACGATAAATTTATTTTGTTATATATTATGTGTAAAATTTAAACAGGGCAAGTTATATGAATTAAGGTGCTACCCTTAAATTCTTTTCTTTCTTTATTTTATTACACAGATGGTAATGTATATCGGTTTACATAAGACCTAAATTCTATTGTTGAATTCTCTGACGCGAGATGAAGTCCGACCCACTTGTCTATTGTAATTCGAATACGCAATGTGTTGTTGTACGCAATAGTATTTGTGGATGAACCAATAGTAAAGTAAAAGTGATTGATGGACATGATGGAAAACGTTTTGGATCGGACACGAGTTGACGCGACACGATACATGATTGCGTATTAAGAGGGGGCATAAAGCCAGACGGATTCTGCATACGACGCGGAAAATAAACGTAGTATGGGGATAAAGCATAATATATTGATAACTCGAATATTATTATTTATATTATAAACAAGACATAAACACAACAAGAAGACAGTATAAACAAGCAGTATAATGCCCATTTATACGGCGCAGCCTTAACTGTAAAAGTTGTTACTTGGTTAAAAACAAATTGACTGATCTGAATCTTGCGAGAAATTCACGCAACTCAATTTAGCAGTTCATCGATTATTATGCTCTAAAATTAGTTTTTATTGACTTCATGGCTGATGTAACAATAGCAGGGTTGTTGTTCGTAATTTATTGTGGCTATGCCAAGTTATTTAAGTATATCTTACTTAGCCTTTTACGGCTTGTAAGATAACTCTCTCTCGCTCTAAGATAAACTCTAAGATCTGAACTTATGTCTTGAAATTAATGCGTAAAACAGAATTCTAGTAGAAACACTATTATTTTATTTACTTTAAGGGAAGCGCTATCCGAAACACAAATGCCTGTGTTTTTTTTTGGCAAGCCAAACAGTGTGGTCGTAATTTTGCTTGTTTATTTTGCAAAATTTGTCTAGCAGAATTCGACTTCTAATTTTAGTAGTGTTTATAACATATGAAGTATTATGCATTGAAAAATTATGGAAGTTGATTGATTAGCAAATAATGGGCAAGTCACGAAGCGGAACATCTTCAAGCGTGTCGAAGAATCCCGCCATTACGAGTACACAGGACAGCGTAACTTTTATGACTAGGCTATATGGGTCGAGCTCCCAACACCCTTTCTCTCGGATAATTTAAATAAAAAAAAAAAAAATTTTTTTTAAACTTCTAATATAGTACAAAAATGTGAATGTGTGCTTGTTGTTGTGCGTGGCTACGTCGACGACGACGCCGCTGGATGCTCAGCGCAGCTCCGTGGCAGCGTCGGTTCGACGACCTCTATGCGCCAGCCGGCGCTTTCAACACTGGTTATACGGAAACTAAATATTCTCATAACTTTTTTTCATACATCTTATTGGAAGTTTAACTAACTTGGATTTTTTTTGTAGATTCCGTACAGAAATATATAATAAATGGCCAAGTGCGAGTCGGACTCACGTATTGAGTGTTCCGTTTGTGTACAGTAATAGTTATAGAATGTGCGAACCAAGCCCGCTATTTCCAATCTCTTTTTCAATAAAAATATACTGTGGATAAGTACTCCAACTGTTTCAAATTTAAATTGACAGCATTCGCAGTTGCAGAATGACGTACAATGACACTTAATTTTTTAAACCATTTTCGTACGGAACCTTTGCGATTCGCGGCGCCTCGCAGTGTGCTTCATACAAACGAATTTTCCACTTATTTTAGACACTAACCACTATCAAACATCACTTGAAATTTTTAAGACATGTTCTATATCTAACTCTGCAGTGTTCCAGTTTTCTAAAAAATAGTATAGGTTAATAGTTATAGAGGATTCTAGTTTATTCATACAAATGGTTTCAATTAGGATTTCAAATTAATAAAAACTTTTTTCAGGATTTTGGAAAACCATAAACATAGAGAGATCGTGTCGACATAATATCACGGTATTTCATCAGTAAATGTCAAAAATTTGTTTGTATGAAACACACGGCCACATTCATGTACCTGAACCTCATTTTATGATCAATATGAAGAGATTTTCTAATGTAAGTATTACGTGTACTGAACTACTTTTTGCTCACCGTAGTTAAAGTATTAACATACTCAATTGTGTCGAGATCTAGTTGTTAAAAGGTGCCAGGTATCGTATAAAAACATTAAAAACAATAGTAAGTTGATCCTCATGGTCAACTGGTACCGTTACGAGCCAGAGGTCGCTGGTAAAACTGGTCACCCTGCAGGGCCTCACCTATACGACTGAGAAATAACGGAACACGCCCAGCTACTTCGGAATACAAACAATCTAGTTTCCACATTCTTTACCTTAGTTTTTTAATCAATAAACTAAAAAAACACGGTTTTTTTTAGTTAAGTGTATTTTTTTGTAACAAGTCTTTCAAATACAAAAAAATCTAAATTTCATATTTCTTAAGCTTATTTAAGAACTTAGGTTTTAAATGAATTTTAGAAACAATAAACTAAAAACAAAACACAAAAAATTGAGTTGGTTAAGTTTTTTTTTTGTAATAAGTCGTCAAAATACAATGTAGTAGTCCCACATACTTGATGCGTATATAAAATAAAGTTTTAACTAAAATTTTTAAACAATGAACTAAAAATAATAATTTTTTTAAGTTAGGTGTATTTTTTTGAAATATTCAAGTTTACGTCGTTGAAGATGGACGTAATGTAAAATATTACACGCTTTGTTATTGAATATTCAGTCCGTGGATTCAGATAATATTATTATTCAAATCAATATTCATAACTCTTTGAATGCTCTTTCACACACAATTAGCTGCATTATACGATTCAATTCAACTAACACCAAATAATACAAATAAATCTACAATTCTAAATGTAATTTCATATCTCTACTTCTCATCTTATGAGAGTTTTTTTCTCGGGTCATTTTTCTGTTTTTGATGGTTTCTTTTTGAATTTTCCCCCCAGCAGTTGGGCCTATGAAGTTATTTTGTCACAGTTCTATACGTCAAATGATTATTATAGTTCTTTAGGTCACGTTTTTGATAGATAATGGTTGCTATCAATCAAGCAATACTTCAGGCAGGCTGTATGCATGTTTGCCAACTTAAGTAGTCAAAAAAACACTTTGCAAAGGAATAATCCAAAAAATGTACATTTTAATATTTTAGTATTTAGGTATTTTTAAACTAATGTTTATTAAAAACCTATCACGTTTATTTTTACTAAATAATGTCAAATTGTAACAATCAAAAAAGTTAAACAAAAATTTACAGAAATAACACACGCAAATAGAAGAAAAATACCATCGAAAGTGAAATGAGCGTCTTTACAATATTTATTCAGTTGTGCACGACCCGATAATTATTACGAAATTAACATTTCAATCAAAAAAAATTATCATAAATCTCCATTCATCGGAACGTATCCATCATTCGAAATGTTAGAAACCTCTTGATGGATGTCCTCTTCAGGACATTTGTGACAGTTGAACTGTCGTGAAGAATGAAGTGTTAGATTAGAAAAGGGAATTATACAATCAAATCTACTTGGAGCCAAAGTTCACACGTGTTCTATGCCGTTGGTGTCAACAAAGGGGTCTGTGTGACCGAACACTTTTGTTGTCTACCCTCAGCCTTAAGTGCTTGTAGGGTTACAATATTGTAAAGATTTTCTTTAGAAAGGAAATGGAATGGACTTTCTACTTGTGCGCCCACGCATCGATCTTTGTCAAATTTCATAATACAAAGTTATTTTAATGTTAAGTAGATATTTTTGTTTTTTTTAAGGGGTTATCTATATCTTATACAAGTAAATCGTTGTGTATTTTTCATATTCTACTTATTTTAAAAAAAACTATTTATAGAGAAAAAAATCATAAGCGCAGATATATTGTGTGGTCTATATCCATTATCTTAATTTTATGTATTTGCTGAATTCAAACAGTTTCTTCAAAAGTAAGAAAAAAAAAGTAACTTTATCAGCTAATTTAGTTAATCACTTTCTGTTCTTATTTATCCTAATAGTCTTTAGAGGGGAACACTAAAGTCTTATATTCCCAAAGTATAGTATAAAATGTATGAGTGATTAAACTGTTCGATTTAGTAATAGAAGAGGCCTGGGCCTAAGCCCAGCAAAAAAGTTCTAGCAGTCTATTAACAATCACGGTCTCAAAAATTAATACTACTTCTATAAGGTCTACAATCACAGAGTGGAGTACTTTAAGTCAAGATTTAGGTGACGTCGACACGTTTCTTAGTATTCCTACGCATTCGGAGAACAGCCTCTTAAATATACCAACAAAGAAGGTTCTACCGCTAACAGGCTTAGATAAACATTTTCATATTCAATAGTTTGTCTTCATCATATTTGTTATAAGTCCCTGCTCATCACTTAACTGACGTTACGTAAAATGATAAAAAATCAAAATCAACCCTTTCATGCATACTCGATTCATTATTGACCAACGCTTTTACACAATGGAAATTTATTTGAATTTCGAAAGACTTGACCATCGACAATAGAACAAATGATAAATAAAAAAAACATTAATATGTAAGACGAATCGACACGTTTAATTCGACCACGTTTCGAGTGGCCCGACTACATTCTAGAAGAATTACTAATGTCTCCAAACTCATTACAATATAAATGCAGTCCAACAAACTTAATTCTTCAACTGGCATAAAATAAAACTAGAGCGTCCGGTCCGAAATACACCTTTACATGTGAACAGAAAAGTTTGTGGTATCTTAAGAGGGAATAATGAAGTAATACATCATATTTCCACGCCCTTCCTCATTTTACAGCCTCCATTGTCGGATACACAAAGATTTACATAATTATGGGATTTCTGTTTACACTTTCACTTGAAGTTAATCTCGCGTGAAGGCAAACTTGTATTAATTAAAAATATACATGTGCGTTTTCTCACGTAGTTTTTAGGTCACATTGTAACGGGCTCATAAAACCTTATCGTACTGGTTATTGAGTCCAAGGCCTTGTTTATGGTCCGAACCGGGACTTACAGTTTTCTAATCACATGTTTTCTTATGAATAGCCATAGGAAAAATGTACGAAAACCGGTCAATATCGGTTAGTCGGTCTTTCAGCGGAAACACTAAACTAAATTAACCGGGCGTTTCGACGATAAAGCAGTTAACTCTGCATCTCATCAATGGTAATTATGAAATAGAAAAAAAAGGATAAAAGATAGTTGCTGAGATATGGTCATGAGAAAGTGTTATGCTGTCATTAGAGGACTCCAAGTGTCCCGTCCCACGCTATTCCAAAGCACTTAGCAGGACTTCTCATGATATGTAATAATATTCTTAAAGGGTTCTCACGAGTAAGTCGTTAGAGAGCCTTCCGGATGTGTATGACAACGAATGTTAGATAAATAGAAGAAAACAACTAACTAAGTTATCTTATGACACGTGCATGGAGGTAAAAAAACCGTTAAGTTCAAAAAATTACATTCGTTTAGCTTTAACACAGCTGCTTATCAACGTAGGCGCACCAACCGGAACATTACCGTTTTTATTCAAATTGTGAGCATAGAGTACAGACCACGACTTTCTACAAAAAAAAAAAACAAAAATATTCTCTATTTACCTACTTTAATCGATGAAGTTGCTTTTGCTACTGGCCATGCAGCTGTGACGGGTTAAAAAAAATCTGACACGTTCCCAAATTGAAATTGACGCGTTCCATTTAAAACAATAATGAAACGCGATTTGAAATCTGATTGAATGGCTTTATTGAAATGCGTTTGCTTTATTGTGCAGGCGTGAAATTTATTTATACGGCGCAGCGATTGATTTCGTAACTATCGCGACAAAAAAAAAACGTAGTTGGCAAACTATGTATTTATTTAAGCATTTTTAACTAACCGTGGACTTACTGAGTGAGTTTTCACACGAAAAGTTGAATGCGGCTATTATTTATTGATCCGGTGCAAAGTGGGAATAAAACGTATATTAAAAAAAAATCCCCTCGTATTGTTTCATTTCAACGGAATCGACATGTGTGAGATACCTTTAGTGAGGGATGTTAAATTCTCATGAGTAAACTATTAATAATGAGCATGATCATGTTTATAATGATTAATTAACATTTTTTTTATTTGTGATGTCCACGCATTTTTATGTGTCTAACTTGAAGAACTTATACATTTTTATCCGTCCAGCTTGAAGGACATGTATATTTTTGTCTGTGCGGCTTGAAGGACTTTACATTCTTAATGAGATTTTTGTATGTTTCATCGCAGGCTGGAAAACTATGAATTTTGCTCACCAATAATGTCAAGCGTATATAACAAACCAATTCAGGCATTTAGAAAATATCACATAAACTATTAGACTTTTTGCACAACATCATTAAAATAGATTATCATAGTTTCTGACTTAATTCCGCATTTAAAATCGCAAAAGCATTTTTCAGTGCAAAGTTATGCGTAGGTTGTAGCTGTGGCTGTTAAATGGAACGGGTCATATGATTTTTGACCGTTTCCCATAAAGGACAGCACGTGCATGCATATTTCATCTGGGGACGGGTCATGGGAAACCGTTTAACAAGGGTGATATACGCTGATAGTGTCAATTATCTCCCCCCATACCGACGAAAGCTATCGATCTGTTAAATGGAACGGTGCGATATTGGAAAATTATAGATACGAGTAACAATGTGTGAGGTGACGAAATATTTTTTATGAGAACGCTTTCCCTTGAAGTGACTGGTTAAGTTAATTAATAATACTTTTATTTGCTTTCCCAAGAGGCGGTGAAGTAAATAACACTCCTTCTGGCGCAGTCGGGTAAAAATATAGAAAATAATCTTATCTTAAAAACTTTTTAACGAAAAAAAAAACAACCGGCTACAAAAAGATGCCCTGAAAAGGTAAAAATAATTACCTACTTATTTCTAAAAATCTGATCTGAATTACAGAATTTTCAGTTTGAATTACATTTTTTGGTGCGTCTTTTTGAAGCCGGTTGTTTTTTTTAGAAAAAGTTTTTTTTTTTTACTTTTTAGTGACGAATTGCTTTTTTCGTACACTAAAAACATCCATACCAGTAACAAAATGTTATACAATCATCCACATAAAAATTAAGACGACGTTAATGGTTTTCTCTTGAATGCCATTGTTAGAACTAGACCAAATTGAAATGGGACCACACGGTAAGCACCAGCTTTCAAATAAAAAAAGAATCATCAAAATCAAAACATTAAAAAAAAATACAGTCGAATTGAGAACCTCCTCTTTTTTTTTTAATCGGTTGAAAATGGGTAATAGTTAAGTAGTTTTCTGTATCTTTCACTTACAATAAAAAATGCTTCAAAGTCCATTCTGATATTTAATATCAAAAAATATAAATGTATATATGATTCACCACAATAATGCACCGAGCCGATATCAAATATGCATGTGACCTCTCACAGTCAAAAGTCAGGTCTCATTACTAAAATCAAAAGAAACATGAGATAACCAGGTCAAATACATACTTTAACTGATAGTGATAAAGAAATGAAAAGTTGCAGTTATCACTTTCGTTTAACGAAAGTAGAAAACCAGTTCCAAGGTATGCCGAGATTTACGGTTCGTTTCTTCACCAGGGTTCCCATGGATCCTGCGAGGGTCTTCGTGCGGAACCGAACTGCTTATCAGCTGTTTTTATATCTTATACGTTGGTTAACTGTGTAATTATAGTGGTTAAGGGCACTAAGGGTTTGTAATCAGGAGATTTTTGAGATATAACTATGAGAAATATTTTTTTACTGAAAAATATACAATACTAGACGAACCCTGCGTTTTCACTCGAAGAAAAACCTATTTTTGTGAGAATTTTAATTGGGATAGAGTTATTTTTTGCCCTTATTAGTACCTACATGTATATCGGTGCCAAATAAAGAGCCAACTATGTGACCTGTTACAACCTAACTAAAACAAATATTCCCGTGGGAATTCTAATCGGAATGAAAAGTATTCTATATTCTTTTTCTCAATCAGGTCAGAGCTTCATTGCAGTGTAAGGGATGAGTGCCATTTTTTCTTACGAGTTTCTTCTCAAAAAATTAATATAGTCATAACAATTCAAAGCATATATTACTAATTGTAAGTAACAGTATTACTTCCAATAATAAAGTTTTTTTTAATCGGTTCAGGTAGTTGCAGAGATTACCCCCTACAAACCCCCCATACATACAAACAAATTTTACATCTTTATAATATTAGTAGGTATAGATTAAAAAATCAGTGTTATTATGATATTTTGATTATTAAAAAATACGATTTATAAAATTACATGTCGCAGCCATCTGGTTCAATTAGCCAATTAATTGAAAGCCTAGCCAGATCGTGCAGTATGGAAAAAAAAGGTACATAAATCGCACTGTATAAGTCATGTATGTTGGATTAAGTTCAATTTCTCTTGTGTCAACGTAGATCGTTCCAGTCAAGTTTAATATAATTTAATATAACTGTTCAAATATACGATAATTCCTTTTCCAAACTGGCTACCCAATTAACTGGCTAATTTAACCAGATGACTGCGAAATACATACTACGAAGAAAAAAAAAAGTTATTGATTTCTTATCTATAAATACATTTTATTGACACTAGATTGTTAATTCGTATAACAAATTTACGATGTTTTTAGTGTCTATGTTTCTATATGTAACATCTTAAATGTTTATGTTTTAATGTACATAAATATATTAATGCATCTATAATAATATGTGTAGTATATATGTAAAGTTTTATATTAGTTGTGGGTTATAGGTACTAAATTGCCGTAGCCATAGTGTTGTCAGGTTTTCCTTTCATGCCTAAGCGCAGTTAGAAAGTGTTGCTAAGAAACAGTCTTACAAGAACTGCCGTAACAGGAGATTCGAATAATTGCAGGCGATTAGTGCATTCTTCGAAGAAATAACTGCAGTCGAAAGCGTAACTTGTACGTAACTGTTGGAGTCACATAAATTTTTCCTCAAGGAATTTCTTGAGATTTTTTTTAATAGAAAAATTATTATATATGTCTCCGCTTCGGATTATTGAGTCAGCCGTTGCAGTATCCAGTGCAGGCGCAGAGACTTCTCTTTAGGGAAAGGAGACTTAGGCCATAACGTTATCATGCTTGTGGCCCCATGACTGGCAGAATTTTCAAGAGATTCTGCATGCTGTCGTATATGATAACAGCCAGGACAGACCATGCCCTCCCAAGCAAGGAGCTCAAATGTTTTGTTAAGCGGTCACCCATCCAATGACTGACCACTCCCCGACTCCCTACCGCATTGTTCGCAATGTTTAAGATGACAACCACACCTATGACGTAGTTTGATAATTTAATAAATTATTACAAAAAAAAAATGTAGAATAACTTGTAAAAGTCACTTAAATGCAATAACAAATCGCATTTTGCTCAACTTCGGCTAAATAACTAAAGTCCTTTGACTAATTTTAGATTTTGGAAATTAAGTCCCAATACACCTAGTTATTTTCAGGTGAGTATCTACCTGGACTGCAGGAAGTTGTCGAGTTCAACAAAGTCTAAGTGTACATATTAAATGAGGTTTTTACTCTTTTTCGAATTAAAGTTAACGTCCGCTTAAAACGGTACGTAATTGGTTATTCTTTTTGTTGGGTGCGTAATACCGTAGGAGATTGGCGTCAGGTTTATATGTATGACTAATGTATTAGTAAGGTAAAGTAAAAGTACAAAGAAAAACCATCCAAACTAATATTATAAATGCGAAATTGAGAGGCAGATGTCGCATCGGAGCATCCATTTGAGCACTGAGATAGTTAAGAGACGGAGAAGGACGTAGGCAGGAATAACTGTAATATATAATAAATATGGCGACAGCTTGTACAGACTTCCTAACTATAAAAAAAAACGACTAAGTGCGAGTCGGACTCGCGCACGAAGGGGAACCGAATTATTTATCTGTAAAAACTTCAAAAAGTCACGTTTGTTGTATGAGATCCGAAGAGAACCGAATTAAGCACAGGCGGGGCCGCAAGCAAAAATATATATATAGGCTTAAATTTTTTTTCCGAGTTCTTGAATGTAAATACGCGTTCATTGAAATAAAGTTGCGGTGTGCTCCATAACCACATTTTTTTACTAGACTAAGTGACCAAACTTATAACTAATTTAGCAAATTATTATTACTCTAACAAAAGTGAAAGTGATTAGGAACGCAACTTACAACAACACTAGCTTACACTATAGATGACAGTTCTGGCTTCGTAATTTATCTGGGTATATTGTGCTAGGCAACTGCGAAATCCAGCTTGCTCTGCTTGTATAAAATTTAACATAATTAACTTAACATTAGCTATTTTATATAAAGTCGTCTTAAATTACTTTGCTCTCAAGGAATGAGAAATGATTATTAATTTACATTAACTTAAAACCTAAATCAAATAATAGTTATGTTGTACAAAATAAATTTAAAATACCATACATTTTTTATCATACATCAGGTGGATCCTGGGAACGGTGAGTTTTTATCCCGTAGAGTTGGTTGGTAGACGTTACGCGCATTGAACCATATCCTCGGACCATTTCCTGAGGGTTCCACTGCTCCTACGTGAGAACTCAACGGACTAAGCATTAGTTTCAACCCAGCGCCTTCGACAATTACATTTATGCATTTAACAAGTGCATTAAAGCTAACACTGCACTTGTTTCGAGATAAAGTGGTCAATTGCGAGGAATGGAACGCACTTTTGAAACTCGTTCCGTTATTGTCGAGTGATGTGAGCACAAAGTGTGACCACAAGAATCTAAACTACTCTGTGGTAACTGTAAGCATCATTTCGTTAATACGTCATTTGAATCTTGATGTCGGAAAATGAAATAGGTCAAATCATTTCAAAATTGTATAACTGTTCACATAATACAATTTACTGAAAAATTTCATAAGATCTATGCGGAGAAAAGGGAAAGTAAGAGGTATACAACCTAAATTTCTTTTTTTTTGGCAAATGTTTCTCCAGATCCGCTGAGCAGATTTGGCTATAATTTTGTAACTTCGGGATATGGTTCAAACCCTAAACAACGTGAAAACACTATTTATAAACTTTTGTTCAATAAAAAAGTGCGGTTCAGATAAACTTCCTCCCGCGAACGCTTGGGCTGTGGAATGAGCTCCCTGCCAAGGTCTTCTCCAAGGACTACAGTGTGGGGTTCTACAAGAAGTCATGAGATTTCTGAAAGCTCGGCAACCCCCTGGTGTGGCAAGGGTCCATAGGCTACGGTGACCGCTTACCATCAGGCAGACCGTAAGCTTGTTTGCCACCTTAGTTGTAAAAAAAAAAATCCTTAACTGACCCTTTTTCACTGCTTTTTTTAAAGTTTTGGCAATCAAATCTCTTTAGTTCTAAGTGCTTTTAGTTTACAACTTTGCTTGAGCATAGCCGTGATAGTGCTTAAGACCCTGAGAAAAGCCATTTCTTGATAACAATGATGAAAATCTCAGTGAGTTGAGATGTAGCTGCACTACTCACGCCCTTATTTTTCAAAATAAAAAATCATAAATAATGGTTCCGTTTTAACTATCTAGCTACGGAACCCTAATAAAAAGACCACTGTGTTGTAACTAACACTAATTAACTGTACATATAATATAAAGTCTAACCAATATAATTGCAGTCGACTGACTAACCTTTGTTACTCTGTGACTCACTGCGGATGTCAGACAATATCAAGTACCGTCAGCAGAATAAATTGCTAATTGTAATAAATTTTATATACAATTTTTCTGGGTCAAATTAGTGGCCTATAAATATAAAACGCTTAGAAGTATGTCAAGCAAAACGGAAATCTAATATTGTAATGATAATGGATAAAATAAATAATGCTTACATAGCGTTGCTTAGATTATTAATTGCGATGATAACGTAAAATAATATTGTGCAATTATTATCTAGTACGTAATGTAAATTTTTGTAAAGTATAATTGATGTAAAGTCCTTGAATACCTATTGGCATTTTTTTTTGTTAAACGGAACGGAACGAACGTAGGACAATAATTTTAGTAATAAATTTTTTAATCACTATAATTATCTACCAACTAAGCAATAAGCAATAAAGTGTATGTTATGTTTAAGTTTATGTTACAATTTTATTCCTACAATTTTACACAAGCAAATTCCGTTATGAGCATAAAAAATGCTTAGTACGTAACAAATTAAAATAATTTTATATATTTATTTCACTCTTATTTTTATTCTGACTACATACATCCAGCTGGATTATTGTGTATCAAAATAAATCACATTCATTTTACTCACTGATTCAGAAACCCCCTCTAAGACCTAAAAATACACGTGGATGGATTATCTGATCCTAGCCATATTGCAACAGGAATATTAGTAAACGTGTATAGACATAAACAAAGAGCCCATTTTCAGTCTCCACATAAATATCAAAATGTAAAATGTTTATGATTACCTGAGAAAATACATGCGTCAATTGGACAACTGTTGTTATTCGTTAATTGGCAGTTTAATATAAGCCTACAGTTAATTTAAAACAACAGTATTGCATGCAGAGCGTTCCATATTTGAAATCGATCCGTTTTGTAACAGATGAAGCATCCCTCGGTCATTTGACGCGCAAAGCACGCTGGGGGTGCAATATTGCGGGCCTGTAACGCGGGGGTTGCCAGCACGCAGATGCCGCTGTCGGTCCTGTGACCGTTACGTTCCCCTATCTGTTAAATTTTCAAATTTCGAACACGTGTGTTGACAACTTTTTTGTTTTCTCCCGCATCGTTCCTTTTTCGCGATTGACACGCGTGTTCGTTGACTAAATTGATTTTATCTTTGACGATTTTTTTCGAGACACAGACAGCCACAATAAAAAAATAAATAAAGGTACCACTAAACTTACACAATATATTCCGATATGGAATCAATAAAGGTTTTATTAAACAAATTGTGTCAAACACAAAAATATTAATTGACAATGCATTATCAACATCCGTTTATAAGCACAGTGACGTCACTTATTTTAAATAAATTAAGGGTAATTCAGCAAATGGTAAATACGACTAAAACCGCAAATCTATATACATAGGTATGCATATACATATGCCTGAAATATGAAAATGATTTAAATACTGGCACAAAATAAAATAAAAGCTAGCAGGAAATCAAGCAACTAGGGAAGAGAATGACAGTTAAAAAATCAATATATCCGTTAAAGCGGTGTCCGCGAGGGGGCGCACAAGGGGTGCATTGTGCAGCGCACGCGCCGCATCGCGAGAATCATCGCGACAATGATTGCAGCACGCGAATTGAAAGGGTCTGTCTGCGATTGTTTAATGTAAAGTACTTTTAATATTTGACGTGTAAGTTTGTGTATTAACAGTAATGTTCGATAGTAAAATTGTCAGTTCATATTTTGAACTTCAATACTTAGTTGAAAGAATTTTGAAATTTTACATATGTATTAATAATCCTAAGCTGTATCTTTCTGCACTGAACGCACTTAGATAATTTAACCTTTCATGGAATTCAACCGAAGCAAAGAAGTGATATTCCAAAGTGAAATTCCGCTTCTAATTGCGGGGTTATAAGGTACGGAAAATAATATTAACAGTATCGTACTTGCTGAAACATCTTCAAGGCTTGTGAATCATTTTGAATACTAGTATTAGGCAAGGGCGGATCCAGAGAGGGGGCACTGAGGGCAATTGCCCCTCCCGAGATCGTAAATTTCATAAAAGGAAAAATTGTTTTACAATAAAATTGATGTGCGTTTAACAAATCTAAATTAATCATTGTCACAATCGTGTATTAAATATAAATACTTTAGTCCATTGCTTATATAAGTTGGGGAATTCGGTGTTATGGATAGCAAACACTGATCTCGCCGGACGGAGACGACGCAGTCAGAGCGGAGTAATAATACGTCAGTGCAGTAGAAGTAGCAAAACTTACGGAACTCAACTCTTGTCATTCGTTTATGGAACCCTTTACACCTACAATTAGGGCATGAATATCGGAATCTCGGAACGCTAGGTCCGACATTACAATTCCGCTACTGAGTAGATCAATATCGTAACATCGGAATCTGTCAAATTTTCTATTTAAGTTTTTAAATAAGACGCCAACTATGCCCGCCCGCGCTCCGCCCTGCGTGCAATGTAATTTTTTAATGTTTTGGTCACTTACTACTTATGATACAGCTAAAAAGTTACAGAACGCAATTTCACTAGGGTTCAAAAATTTTACAAAGTTCGGAAGTCGCTCAAGGTGAGGCCAGGAAGTTAAGCCAGCAAGCGAGATGGACACAAAAATTACTTAACTTAAGTCTCGCAATAAATTTGCGAGGCCGAATAAAAAAAGACGACTGTTAATATCAAAAGTAGTTACTACACTATCTTCATAATTCTGAAAGATTCTATTGGCTTCCAAGGACAAGTCAACAAGTAAATAAATATAGGTAAAATGCAAATGTAAGCATCTTAAAAACCTCTAATATAATGCAATCCTGTTTGTAATGAGCGGTCACAGAAACAAAGATTAAAATGATGGGCGTTTCTTTCGATAAAAACAGCGAACCAACCGCTACAATACAAGGTGTAAGATTACCAAGAACTTGAGATGGAAGTAAAGAAATCTGAAAAATAAGATGCCAATTTTGTCTTTTTCAAAATTATAATAACGACATAAATTGTCTGAAAAATGAGATAGATGAGATGAGAGCTATCTGATACATCAGATAATATCAGTTTTGCCAAGTAGTGTTTTTCGTCAACTGAATATTTTTAAAGTTTGGTTCCGAGTTTACCCTTAGATAAATAAAATAAAAGCCTTAACATTTTTAAGAATACTCAATCAATGAAGTTTCTCTCGAAGAAACATGAACATAATTTTATTTTAGTAAATAAATAAGTTTATTTTATTTGATTCCGACTATTTATTATTTGTCGGTGGTGGCCCAGAGGTTTCGATTTCACCTTGCATCCTGAGTGGCGGAGGTTCGAGCCCTACGTGTTTCAATTACTCGTTTTCTTATTTTCTCAAGCGCATTGAATATTCACGCCTGCATATGTCAAAAAAAAGACATATATGAAGTCAACAATCTGCACTGGGCTCGCGTGTGGACTATGGCAAAAATCACCCTCGGTGAGGATAGGCCGTGCCCCAACAGTGGGAACGTATGATGCTAATAAGGATTATTCTATTTTAAATTATTTTAAGCTTTTTTATTTTATTAGAAGAATAAAAGTAGAAGTGCAGGAGTTAGAGATAGATAAAGAATATAATATAATTAGTTTCATTGATCTTAACATTTTGAAATGTACAACTGTGTTGGAGCATTGTTGTTAATATTGTTAAGTGAACAAAATTTTCCTATAAAATCGTACTTTATCTTGCTCTTCATGGGATTATATATTATGTGCCCCCTCCGAGAAAGATTTCTGGATCCGCCTTTGGTATTAGGTGTTCTCGTCCTAAAGAAGCCATCAAAATCTCATATAACCCTAACTTATATGAGATTTTGAAGGCTACTTTAGTAAGAGAACAACTTCACTTAAAACTCCAAGTTATGGATAAAACACAAACAAAAAAAAAAGAAACTTTTTACACTACAATACATCTAATGTCAAAAGTATTTATCACACGATATTTATTTTACGCTTAACTTATTCTTCGATTAATTTGAGTAATGTCTTTATCCTCCTCAAATTGAGTTGGATGGGTTCTTTATCTTTCAAATATCCTAGGTAAATACAAAGGATTATTTTTGTCCTAAATAGTTTTAACGAAATGCGGCGGTCTTTTAATTACGGAAAAATGGACATCTTGTGGGTAAAGATATTTTGCCGCACGATATTTATTTTACGCTCAACTTATATTTCGGTAAATTTGAGTAAAAAATGTGAAAAAAAAGGCATTTTGTCTATAAATATTGCAATGGATATATTTGTCCCACATAGTTGTAACGGACAAAACTGTAACACTTTGAATTTCTTGACCACAGTGCAACTTGCATATTATCAACCCTTTCTAATCCAAAATGCATACAAATCTGGAGTCCCGCAGTTTAAGGCCACTTAAGTTACCGTAGCGAAAACATTGGCAGTTCAACGACCCTAGAAAAGGTATAATTATCAAAATACGAAGGGATGTGAGAAATTGGGTGACCCAGTAGTTTCTTAAGACCCCCTACTTGAGCGACACGGTTGGTCAGTTTAGGACAAAACAATTTTGACCCTAGCGAGTGCGAGTTCGCTTAGAAAGTGCTTAGAAAGTACATCTGCCGGAAAAATGTGTACGTAAATAATGTGAAGAGATTTTTACTATTGCCTCGGGCGATAAATGGAATGCAGTGATTGGAATAAACAAGTTAACGTTTATTTTTTAACTAGTTTTGCTTGTTAAATAAGACCAATAACTGCGGCTAGGATAGAGAATAGTAAAATCAAGAGGTATTTTAATATTCTTAAAAATACTAACTGCTAATTTATCAAATTTTTTTGCACACACTTGACGAAAAAAAATAACATTTACAGTGTTTTGCGTTTTGCTTTGAAATAGATACCTGCATAATACTACAACATTATGGTAGGTCAAGGCAGAATCTAGTTTGCATAAACATTTCCCGTTACTTACAACTATGTTTTGTGCATTTCCCGCGTTTATTCATCATGAATGGTGATCATCACAGTGGGTAAACAAAATAGTGAAACATTTCGCTACTGCTCTACGCGCGTGTATATCTACTTAGTACATTATCTGCTTGCCTACAGTATTATCAATTTGTCACACATGTGAGTACTACGCGTCTAAAACGGGATAAGTGTGGGAGGGCCCATGTAGTAATGGAGCATGTGTGTGTCAAAACAAAAGCTGGATCTAGGTCAACCAGCTTCTGCCGTATTGCGCAACAAACCAGCTTGACTCACTGCCGTTTGTTTGGTTAAATACTCAGAGCCAGGCTAGACAACATAAAAAACACTGCTTTGAAATCATAATGATAGAAAAATACTTGAAAAACAATTTAATAAGTAGTTAAACTGATGTTTGAATCTCAAAAAAGTCCCCTTCAATTAAAAACAATATTGTGTTATGAAGGAATTCATAAAATCTTAATTTTTAATTATGTGGGTCCAAATTACTTAATAAAGAGCTTCCTAAAACCTTTTATGAACTTGTTAGCACCTTGGCCGGCAAAAAATACTTTGCACGTTTTTGGCTATTTATTTATAAAGGGGTGATTATATTGGATTCATATTACAGGGGTGTTAAATTCGCGTTATACGGTGTTAAGAAGCTTAGATATTTTAGGTATAAGCAGCCAATTCGATTTCATTAAGACGCGGGTGAAACAAGGGAAATCAAATTTACTGTTGGTATTGTATATTTATGAAGTATTATTTTTTATTTAAAGGCACGTCATATAAAGGCAATGCAGAAATAAGTCAGTACCTACAATTACTGTGAACACTGCACTTATTACTTTTAGGCATCTGTTCAAGGTGAAGGCATAAACAGTAATAACCAGACGTTAGTCACGTATTAAAGCACGAGCTAGCAGACTTCAATCTAATTTGATACTTTTTTATGTTGTAAACTGATATCATTTAGGCACTGAAACTGAGGTTGCCAAGCTGGCAGTCTTAATGGCCCATTATTGCGTAAGTTAATACGTATGTGACGTAGGGACTTTCGTAAGTGTCACATGTCAGATAACACGGTAGTAAGGCAGACAGTTTGTAGTCATAATAATGTAGTTACTAACCTGTTGTACATTCGATATTTAAATAATGAAACTGAATTTCAATGTTAGTACCTACATTGAATACAAATCTATACGCGTATTGGCTTCATTACTTATGTGGAGGATTTAATGAAGTCACTCCTAGTTCATTTGATTAAATGTTTGCCGAATATGTATTCAGTTTACGAAAGGTTTTTAATTAGTGTTTTATAGGCAGCTTATAGTATATATGAAATAATCAGAGGTAAATGGAAGGAGCAAAGGACAATGTTCAACTTCAGATCTGCAACCAGGTGAAAGCTAAGCAAATAGATATACCATTAAATAAAAAAAATATTTTGAATCGGGTACTTTCCAAATAATTATTTTGTATTATCTCAATTGGCTGGTAGTTAGTTAACTATCCGTGCCAAGCTCCTGTACAAGTCCGTCGTGTGATAGAAAGTATGTCCAAAAGCGTCCATAGGCTGCGGTGAAAAAAAAAATTACTTAGAACTAGTGGAACCTACCATTTTTTTTCTTTTATTTCTTTTTGTTTTAGTTTACTACAGAGACATCAGTCCTATTTTGAGAAGAGACAGAATATAGGAGTCCTGTATTCTATAGATCCATAGGCTCCTAGGAGCTTCTCAAAATTAACCACTCTTCAAAAAGTGACAAAGATAATAAACGGCAAGTATCTATCTATCTTTTCTGCAAAATAAAAACCAACGTAGCCACAACTACCTAATTGCCGCAAATTCGCTTTGTCTCTGTCACACTTTCCAACCGTTTTTAGGATTCCGTACCCAAAGGGTAAAAAATGGGACCCTATTACAAGACTCCGCTGTCCGTCCGTCCGTCACCGCTGTATCTCATGAACCGTGATAGTTAGACAGTTGACATTTTCACAGATGATGTATTTCTGTTGCCGCTGTAATAACAAATTCTAAAAAACAGAATTAAATATTTAAGGGGGCTCCCATACAACAAACGTATTTTTTTTGCTCGATATTGATAACGGCAACAGGTAGACGCTTGAAATATTCACAGAATATTTAGTTATATATTCAATTTTAAAACCATTTTATAACGTTTCTTTGCTTTTTCACAGGTCTTGTTATATCGATGGATTTTGGCCTTTTAATTTTTCAGGAAAATGTAATTTCGATGTTACGATTTCATCGTCAAATGACTAACACAGGTGAATTGGCCTTTATAAATACGTAAGTTTTCCGATCAATTAGGCACAACACAAATATCCATCAATTGGTTATAAGGATCTAGGAATAGTAGGGAAATATAATAATTTATATTACCTACATCAAGTCTGACCAGGAACGAAGCCTTTTTTGGCCTTGGACTGCAACTTTTCTAGTTTTTAAAGGTTGCACCAGTAAGATAAAGTTACCTACAACACGATGCATTATCTACTTGGAATAAAAGTAAACTTATATGTGATCTAATAACTATAAATGCAATTCAATTACTATGCAAACTGACCTTGCTTTAACGTTCCAAAGTTGTTGCATTGCTTGTTTATTAATAGCAAATACAGTCATAAGAAACCTGATTCTGAAACCAATGCAAGTGGCAATGGAGCGAAACGCAACCAATATTGCACGATGCAACGATCTCGATAGCGTGTTTACTTGCCAATCAACATTGTTATGCAATGAAGATTAATTAATGGCACGTTATCTAAGTTATTTATTATGAGTAGTCTGATAAATTAAGTTAACCTAAATCAACTAGTGAAAGTATCAAGATTAATTACACACACTATAAACAAATTTGTGATAAAAATAAATACTCAATCTATGAGTTTTTTTTGCTATCTCTACTTTATGACAAGTGAAATAAAATAAAACTAACCTGTTATTCTTTTCTGCGTTTTACTGCTTTCAGGACTGGATGCTTTGCTCTCTTGTGAAGGTACACTAGGTTTAGGCGTAGTGATGGTAATTGGAGATCTTCTGAGAGCCGCTGGGACACTACTTGCTGGGACAAGCTTCCACGCAAACCTCTGGTCACCAGATAAGGGCTTTTCGTTAGCGAAGTCGAACCCCCATCTCTGACTGTCCAACTCCAACTGCCTTGCCAGTTCTCTTTCTACAAATCGTCTGTTTTCTTCACTGTCTGTACATCCGAACAAATTTCTTCTGACTCCAACGAGTGTGGTAACATCTCGTACACGCAGAGATCGAGTGTCTAGCATAGTGGTCTGGAGACCAGGCGCCCTAACACTCAACGTCGACATATCTTCAAGTCCAATTCCGCAGCCGAATACACGAACGCACTTTTCCGAAAGCATTCGCGTCGTTGCCTTCACCTAACGCAAACAAGGTCAAAATATTAGTCCGTTTAAACTTTAAGTCACGCTACAATTAGACCGGGTAACTTTTTGTCCATCACTTCACAACAAATGTTAATAACAATCTTATTGATAATGAAAGTAAACAACTCGTAAAATAAAACGAGACAGCGCGACAACAACACGTACACGTCCGTTTCGTCACAACTATTTTGCTGACTGAACGAATGAAAGGAACGAAACGAAGCGAGGGGAGTTGAGGTAAGGTAACCGGCAGGGGGCGTTCTGCGACGCATACGCAACTCAACTTTACAACCAACAAGCACAATGGTTCGACTTCTCGATAATATGTGGCGTTAGTGAGGCTCATTTATACTTTCGTTGGAATTTCAATTTCAACAGTGTTGCCTGTTTTGTTTTATTCCCTTTTATTATGATTTCTGTTTATTACGTATGAAACTGAATTATTATATTAATATTCTGACATTGATAACATACCTAACTTCGCAATTTTTTTTGTAAATTAATCTTAAATTGACTTTTTAAAGCCTGTATTGCATAAGGTTGAGAAGTCATTAAAATTATCAGAATTCATTGTTATCTAATGCATTGAATTTTGTAAGTGCAAAAAGACAAAAAATGTGACTATAAAATAAAAACGTTAAATTCCATACAAAAATAAAAAGTTTCAAGGCACCATAATGGCTAATATAAATTACTTTAGAAGTATGTATGTAACAAATACATTTCATAGTAATGTTTCTGACTTTGTGTAATGATTTTCAGTACCTTCATTTACAACATTAGTATTACAGAAAATATAAGCTTTCTGGCTTATATCGCCTTCTTCTACTATAACAATAAATTTTTTGAATTTTTTGTAACATATAAAAGTTTTTAATTGATAATATCATTAAATTCAAAAAGTCATTAGCAGAATATAAGTTAAAATTTTAGATTCATTTTTATTAAATGATGTAGACACCACATTAATATTAAGTGTACAATAACAATAGTTTCCCAGAATTGTGCCACTTGAAATGAATTGGCCACACTAACTTGTTTACGGAGAAAGAACGAAGAGACGTGTCTAGTTACGTGTACGACTCATCGCGTAGTTATCAGAAATATAGCTGTCTCGTTCATGCGCTAGTATTTAGACGAGTGACGAAAGAGAGAATAGATACACAAATACCAGAAGATAACGCCGCCATTTTGGCGACACAAGACGAACTAAATTTTCTAATGATACATAACTAGCAACGAAAAAGGTTTAGGATTATAATTATTGTTTTGCTAACATAAAGTTACAATAAATATTTTGGATTTCATGTCACCAAAATACACGTATATAACTTATAACAGTAGATTGTTGCAAGTTTTATGATTTAATCAAATAAATATTTAGTGATATTTCCTACCATTGCAAAAGCAAAACATTTAAACAGGACAAAATTAAGTTTATAAAAGTGTAAATATTCAGATATATTATAAATAATAACGTACTTACCATTGAGAAGTATGAAAAATTTTGCCACGGAAAATCGTCGATTTGTGATCGGGGTTCGCCGCCGTACTAATTTTCGAGATGACAAAGACGCTATGGTGAGAGCGCGGGCTCGTCGCTTATTGGTTAAAAATGGCGGCCATTTGTTTCATTGGTTTCTAGATTTTAGGCGCCAAATTTCGGTTGGCTGAGGCACCGGATGGCGGGAAATTATCAAGTCGTTTTCCGTAGCGCGTGAACCGAAAGCCGAAAGTTTGCCAGGAAAATTCTATTCATTCGACGAGGTATTCGCCCGCAAGATTGTATAAACTCTTTCTTATTTTATTTATTATAGAAAATAATGCTATAATTTCGTTTCTACAGTTTTAATTATCAGAAACAGTTAGTTTTTTGTATGTTATCCTTTTGTTTTATTACTAAGCTATGTATAATACGAGCATCTACTTAGAAATAGAGAAGATTAATTTTCAATGTCTTTATTTAAGGTGCGTTCTATTTGTGGCGTTATTAACATAAATTGTTCCTCCTTTGTTATAGAATTATTTTATTGTTAGCATTATAGGGTGTAATAGTAGCAAAAAAAAATTAATTAGAATTTAATAAATGTAGAAATTAAAATAAAAACTTATCTATGCAAAGATATTAAGTAGTAGGTATATTAACGTTTAACCGCAGGTTCGCCTGCGCAGAAATCAGCTTAATTATTTGCTCCGTAAACATACAAAAACTTACACAGGTTTTTTAAAAGTAATCAACTGTTTTTGAAACTTAAGACTTCAAAGTGGACCGTTTTGGTTCGTATTTTTTGGTCGAGATATCTGAACGGTAACGTGTTATCGTTAAAATCTGGAAAAAAATGCAAAATAATATGAACGCATAATATTCTATTACTTTAAAAATAATGCGGCAAACAAACATTCATAAAGGGACTTCCCGTATATGGTAACTTATAGAGTGAAGTATAAATAAAAAAGGGGTAAATAAAAAAATTTGGTAAGTGCATTATTTCAAACGACCGCTGGACCAATTTGGCTATTTTTTAAAAATGATCGTTTTAGTCCAAATATAAATTTAAGGGAAAAGGATGGGAAATGTTGGTCAGGAAATTGGAAAAATCGAGAAAAACTAAAGTCCTTTTTGCTATGGGATTTTAGACCATAGCTAACGATTCGATCGATGGATATTTTATAATATTATAATTGTTATCCTTTTCTGGGATTTTTATTATGGTTCTAGAAAAGATTTTAGAAAATACACTAATAATATAGCGGCAGTTTTAAATAATAATTATTTATTTTTAGTTTAAACTTCGAGCAGATAAGAGTCACTGTAGAAGGTACGTTAGTGACATTGACCTATTTTTTATTGAAACTTAACGGAAATCAGTGTCAGGAGTTGCGAAGCAAACAAAAAATGTTTCCGTTACTCGCAGATGTTTTGTTTTTGTGGTTTTTTTTTCTAGTTGTCTGTATGGGGATAATTACTTTCTCTGCAGGTGGGATTATCCAATTATATATTTGTTTATTTAGGACTAAACTAAAAACTAAACACATTTTCTTTTAATGTTAGTTCTTACAAGGGGATTTTCTTGCACTTGGCCAAGACTGACCATCATTTTGTGTTGAGCAACCTTTGTGCCAAATTTTATCTAAAAACGTTACTTAACCGTTAAATCAGTCAAGAGCGAGAGTATTTTTAGTATTTTTTGTGTAAAAAGGTACGGTGGGTATGATGATATGAATATAATACCTTATATAATAAACTGAATAGTTTAGTTTTACTGTAGGGTAAACAGAAAACTGCTCTAAAAATGGCAACCATTATTTTTCTATTTTTGAAAATAAAATTTTAAATCTGTACTCTTCTAAATTATATGAGCTCTTGACAAGCGGTTCACAATTTCTTTTTCCACCTTTTTTTGGCGGAACCCTATCTCGGCAGTAACAAAGTAAATCAACAAGTATGTTATTTTAAGGCCCATGACACTTTTTTAAAGAATATTGTAAGGCAACGGGCTCACCCCCTGCCACGTTAGGTTCTGAATATCTGGTGATACATGGGCTTTGAGTAGCTGTACCTCCATGACTGGTGGTGTCCCTCAAGCCTCTGAAAACCTAAGTCGTGACGCTATAATAATCGAAAAAAAAATGTAGTTTATCATTTTGAAGCAAATTGAATTAAAATTGTTTATATTTACATCTGAAATGTTTTAAAAATTCACAAGGAAACCAACAAATATAATTTTTTCTCTAATAGAAAATAAATGGCTTATCTTTCAGTTAGTACACTGTCTGCGTGACGTCACAGCGGTGCATTGTTCTAAGCTAATGCATGAAGGCCTTACAAAGTCTACTACCCCGTCTTGCTCCCTTTCCCCTAATGTATTAGTAGGTTAAAGGTTTAAAAAGCTTGCGCTGTGTCTTTGAAGACAAATGACAACAACAAAACATTTGAGATCAGTTATGGTCGTTCGTCTGTCCGTCCGTATAACCTCAGAATTCTGCCGTCTTTACATGGTCCTGATGAAATTTTACATAAAAGTGTATTTGATATGAACCACCTTTAAGTTTTGTGGGTAAATTAAAATGCTTCTTAAAGTTTCAGAGTAACTTTTTATCTCAAGTGTATATTTTAGAAGTTAATTTGCATCCAGTCATTAACTGGAAGAACAAATTAAATTAGACAAAAATGTGAACAAAACTATTCTTAGTGCTTTGTTTATTGTGATTTTTTTAGGTTTTAAGAAAACAATACGATACGCATTTGGCTGTTTTTTTTTTTATTTTCGTCGTTAGTGAGTGATCTATTTTAAGATACAACGGATGTGGGGCACCACCGCAGCACATCCCAAGCGAACACTGAACGAAACCACATTTACTGCCACGCTCGTTTTTGGAGGAAAAAACCGCCCTCTGCTCTCCACCTGGGAAACACTACAGTTTCCGATTGCAATCTTTATGACAGGAAATTGAATTATATAAAGAAACAGTCTCATTAAAATTTTAAAAACTAAATATGTGATGTAACTAAGATAAAACAGGCCAAGTGTGTGTTTTTAATGGATACTAGTTATTGCTCGGGGCTCCGCCCGCGCTAAACTCTGTTATCGAACAACTTGATTGTAGTTAAACTACCGACTCACACTTGTACACACACTATTTTTAAGTAGTCTATAACCGTCTCCAGTCAACCGTTTCCATCAATCTTAATACCAAAGTTCATCATAATCAATTCAGCGGTTTAGGCGTGAAAGCGTAACAAACAAACAAAAAAAAATACTTTCGCATTTATAGTATTTTCTTTTTTATTTAATTTCCTTAACTGGCTCCAAAAAAGTAAGTTATCTGTTTGACCCGTATATATGTATGTGTGTTCGTGGTTTTTAAGGTTCCGTACCTCATAAGGAAAAAAGGAACCCTTATAGGATCACTTTGTTGTCCGTCTGTCTGTCTGTCTATCAAGACCCTTTTTCTCAGGAACGCGTGAATGTATGTCAACTGTTTTAATTTTATTGTCTAGATACGAGCTAATTAGTTTAATTGCAGTACTCTTAATACCCTAATCTTGTAATTTCCTAATCAGAGTTTCATGTCGGACGCAATCGAATGCCTAAGATAGATCACAGAAAACCTCCAAGGCATTCATCGAGTTTTCCCAAGCATCAAATAGGTATACTGGATAATTTCAACACCAGCATCGGTTGTTGAGCGACCCCTTGTAAATCCAAACTGTATACAAGTTAGCAGTGAACTAAAGTGAATACTCAATTGATTTAAAATTAGTTTTTTTTTTAAAATACTGAACACCGAAAAAAATAAAAGAAATTGGTCTCAAGTTAGACAGATCAGTAGAAATACCTGATTTAAATATAGGTATAACTTTAGTGTACTTCGTGAGATCAGGAAATACACCATACTCAATACATTTATAAATATCAAAGCTAGTCGGGGAGCAATAACTGATATTATAGTTTTAACTAGGGTAACAGAATGGTCCCACAGGTTATAACATCATTATGTTTTACATGAGAGAATTTAAAATCTTTTAAGTATTCTTCACATTCTCTTTTATCAGCGTCTTTGCTAATAATGGATAAGAGTTCAGCGAGTTAGTAGTAGAGACTGGAATGTTCAAAAAGAATTTATCAAATACTCTTTATTTAATCTCTACTTCTGACATAAAAATAAACCTCTAGGCAATATTCACTTTTATGGGGTTTAGATTTTCCAGTTTCAGCATTGATAATATATCAAGTCGCTTTTATTTTGTTACTACTTTTTTTTAATTTTTTCACTTACATAACGTGATTTAGCTATGCGGCAGACAAATTTAAACAATTTAGAATATTTTTGAAATAATCATTAAATCTTCACTCATATTACCTTTTTTTTCGCTGTATATTTCGTTTAATTTTTTTCTACTTCTATGGATGCCCACAGTAGCCCAATCACTAAAACATAGAATTTTGTTAACTAAGACAGTCTTGGGTGTAAATATTCAGTAACACTCTTCACTAAACACATAAAAAAAATTACTGAGTATTAGGGTCACATAATAATAAGAATTATATATATATATATATATATATATATATATATATATAATTATCATAATATCAACATACATAATTTCCAAGTGTCCAAATATTTGGCCTAATATAACAATTTTTTTCTTTGACTTGTCGTTAGTTAACATTTGAATTTGAACTTATTAACCACAGTGATCAGAAGCAAGCTTATTTATAACACTTTAGGCATTGAGTTCGCCTGTTGTACGTTATATTTGTGCCATAAAATATTTACTTTATTCTAATCTATAATAAATTAAATTAAGTACCAATTTGAAGACAATTGATCATATTTTTTTCTTTTTTGTTCGGTACAGAGTTTTTGAAGTCTGTTCATTTATTTCTTAATGAAAGTTATTATTTGTACCATTTGTTTTTCGTATTTTTTTTTTTTTACAACATAATAACTATATTATATAGCCTTAAGAGTATTTACAACTTCATTTTAAATCCTATCAAATGCACCACATGATTAAAAGTAAAAAATTAGCAAAACTTTTATACAACAAAAGGAAAACTGCATAGAGCAGCGTTGCAACAGGACGACGTATTCGGATAAATGATTTTGTCAAACCGAGCGATTTGTTGTTTAAAAGTTTTTGCTCACTTTTTCTTTTAATCAACTGGTACAATTGATAGTATTTCAAATGAATATGGTAATATAAAAATCAAACGAACTTACCAGTAAGTGACGTTCAATGACTATTAAACAATGTGATTCGCTCGAGACATTACAACCCTCCCGACCCAAACTAGACTTTGTCACAAGCCCTTAACCTTTAGACCACAAAATAGCACAGAGCACACATGGCCTGTATGGGGTAAACGTGTATGAAATACTACCAAGTTAGACTCACTTTTTTTGTTCTCAAATGTTGCTATAAAATGGTGTACGATGGTAGCACCTGCGCGTGCTACAAGTAATTAAAATCACTCGGGTGAATCACATCGGTTAATAGTCATCGAACGTCACTTACATATAGGTAAGTTCGTTTCATTTTCTATTACCATATTGATCCTACTAATATTATAAATGTGAAAGTTTGTATGTCTGGATGGATGTTTGTTACTCAATCACGTTTTAACTACTGGACGCATCGGGATGAAACTTGGCATACACATAGGTTGGGTCCTGGAATAGCATATAGGCTACTTTTTATCCCGAAAAATTCAAAAGTTCCCGCGGGAATAATTAAAACAGAGTTTAAAGAACAATAGATGTAGCTATAGCTTTCTATAGCAAATTTCTTTTTTAGTATAATGAAGGAGATAAATTCCACGCCGATAACCGAATTCAAGGCGAGTGGAGCCGCTGGCAAAGTCTAGTTTAAAATACTTTCAAATGCACCACTTGATTAAAAGAAAAAGACCAAAAACTTTTGAACAACAAAACGTTCGGTTTGACAAAATCATTTATCCGAATACCTCGTCACGCTGCGAGTTCTTCTTCGACATTAAAAGTCTTCCAATTGAGGAAAAAAACCAAAAGGCGAGAATAACTTCGTCCTGACGATTCCTTCTAAAGGATTCCCATTACCGGTGGCTTCGGTGAATTGCCGTGAAATTGTTTCGTGCTTCGACCACACAGTACAATCAGGCTCAAAGTTTTTAATCAGAATTATTAAATAAGGATAATAATAAAGTCTAATATTTTTTTTACTTTCTTTTGCAACATAATACTTGAAGTATGTGTATGATTTATTTATTTCATGCTACAGTTTGCGATAAATTTGTAAAGTATCAAACTTTTATTTGATCTTTATAATTCTAATTGTTTTGTCAGGTTCACTGATTATATGTGTAATCTTTACTAATATTATAAAGCTGAAGAGTTTGTTTGTTTGAACGCGCTAATCTCAGGAACTATTGGTCCGATTTAAAAAAAACTTTTATCTATGAAGGCTATAGGCTATATATAATTACGCTAAGACCAATAGGACCGAAGCACCAATGAAGAATGTTTTAAAACCGGGTTTTTTTTTCCTTTTGAGAGCTTCCGCTGCGTGGGCTGCGTAAACGGTTAAAGTTTCGCCAAAATCATGTATGACAGAGTTGTTCCCCTTTAAAAGTTCTAAAAAAAGTCCGACAGCATATGTCTACCTTTTAAGGTTGGCTCACTATAACCTTTTTTATGCTAACCAAATTTGTTCTAAAATAATGCATTATTTGCGAAGGTGTTTTTATAAACATGATATTAATCCTTATCCAAATAAATACGTATCACAAGTATTTCATTTAAAACAAAATTGCCCTTTACGTCATTTGATTACAATGAATATCTTAGGACATATTAAATTCATGTAAGAAAATATACTTCCCTCAGAAATGCTTTGAAAGTTTTTTAACTACATTCGAAAAAAGATAACAGAAAGGACATCGATTTTGGTTTTCTAATTGTTTAATTTTATTTCATGTTTTATTATCCTTCTCAGGGTTCTATATCTCAAAAGGGAAAGGAAACCTTTATGGGTACTGATCTCGTGATGGAAGAACTATCTACAAACAATAAGCTAGTACGGAACCCTGGATACGCAAGCCAGACTCGCACTTGAACGGTTTTTTTTGAAAATTTACTTAATTTAAAAAAATAAAATAATAAATATTTTTCGACATTACACACAGCGCAGTCTGGTTCCAAAGTAAGCAGAGCTTGTGTTATGGGTGTTGTATAGACAACGGATACAAATACATATATATTATATATATATATATATATATATATTATTATTTCTGCGAGGGAATCAAAATCATCTCAAAACTCAAAATTGTTCTGAAATAAGGGCACACTTCGTGCAATTGAAAGCAATATATGTTATAAGTTTTTCCTCTTTTATTTTTAATTTAATTATGTGATTAAATTTCTAATTAGCTATTTGCATTTTTAAGTTAAACTTATAAAGTAAAAGTCTCTGCAGTGAGGCCATTGCTGGATTCGTATTATTGACGGCCTTACTCTAACTCATATTTGAATCGGCGATATGTATCAAACCAACACTATCACCATAATATTAATTAATATCATCTTTCATAAAAATATCGTCATCCTATTGGTTAAATATTAAAGCAAAAGAACATAATTTTATATATTTTAGAGTCGAATATATCATGTATCTATCTATGACTGTCACTATCTCTAGCATTTGATTTGTATGTATATTTACATTCATTTGCCATGTCTCTCTTATAGCCATATGTAATCTTTAAAATATGTAAACCAGCCAAGTGCGAGTCGTACAGGCGTTAAGTTAGGGTTCCTAGGGTTGCTACTATTAAAAATAACGTATTTGAACGGCGGTTCACGAAAGACACCTTTCTATAGAATTTCATTACAATCTGCCCAATTATAAGGTTATGACATACGGACGGACATGACAAATATATAAGGACAACTTTTGTCAGCTAGTAAATTATAAAAATGTTTATAACATTGAAGATGTGCTTGTCAAATGGTGCAGAAGTGCGTACAGAACCTGGAATTGGGTTGGGAAAACCAGTTAAAATCTTTATCGACACTTTCATCCGCGTGATATAAATAAATATAAGTCCAAAAAATATAAGCTACGTGTACATACATACATAGCAACCGTTTTCTTTATTTTATTAGTTTGATTCAATTCGAGGTCCTTTCTAAATAAGTTATAACAGGACAGGTTAAAGCAGTAGTGCCCTGTTACTGAATGCACCGGCTAGGTGCTCAGAAGGAGGAGAAAAGATAGAGGGAGTTCAAAGGCGAGTAAAGAAACACTTTTCAAGGGTAAGGCAGGTTATATTAGTATACTCTTTCATTATATAGTAACAGCTTTTGATGCACAATATCCTAATCACATAGGGTGATCCTTAACACTTAAATAACTAGATCACAGCTACCTAATTCACAATCAGATAGGACTACCTAAATAAATAGAAAGATAGCCAAACGCAAGCCTGCCTACACAGATTTTAAGTGTAGTTTTTAAAGCTTTTATTAGGGAACTAGTACACTCAGGTCTCTTCGGCCTAGAGCCCGATTCGATGTCTTGCTCGCTGTGAAACCCCTCAGGTCAGCACAGCAAAGAAGACGCGGAGGGGACTGATTTTACGTGGCCTAACAGCGTGTGGTGAGTAGTGAATATGCCGCCCGTGGCAGGCACAAAGTAAGGCCGCACGTGATCGTAGCTCGCCAGTAGCTTCGGCGTAGAGGCCAGGCCAGGGCAGGTCGAGGATTTGGAGTTTAGTAGACTCCAGCCTTCCCCAGTAAAAGAACAGCAAAGCAGCTGCCGTGCGCCGTCGTTAGACAACAAATGTGCACCCGCATACAAAGACGTCTTCTCACGGACCTTAGTTTAGGTGTAGAGCCGTAGTGAAGCAATATATATACGTAGTATATATATACTAAGCACCGTACTGTCAAGGAGAAAGATAAATGGATTAGCGACTTACCAATAACTCACAAAACACAGAACGAGAAAAAATAAATATATAAAATTACCGAGGACGGTTTTCTTTTATAGCATAGAAGTAGATATGCAGCAATTTGTAATTTAATAATAGAATCCGTGAAAATAATTTTCAACAGAATTTTTTCACGACTACGTCAAGTATCTACGTAAAGTGAACTGTTTTGACTTAGCGATGTCAAACATCTAGAGATTCTTTGATCTCTAAATTTAAATTACCACAGTGGTAATAGGCCTAAGAGCGAATGCCCAGAAACTTCTATCGTTTCCTACATCATCAGGTCCTTTACCGGAGACGGACCACCGGAAACGGTCGTTCCGTTATAAAGTAATGATAAAATGATTTGTGTATTTAGTTGCTTGAATTGCAGTACATAAAAAGATGTAAGATACATATTGAGAGCTTTGCATCTCGCTAAACATTACCATACAAATACTAAATACGATTGGGTTGTGGAATTAGCTCCATGCCAAGGTTTTCTCTAAGGACTACAGTATGGGGTTCTTCGAGAAAGAAGTTTTTAGATTTTTAAAGGGTTGCCAACGTGCGAGTGATATACCTCCATGGTATATGCAAGCGTCTATAGGATACGGTGACCGCTTACCATAAGGCGGACCGTAAGCCTGTTTGGCACCTTAAACATTTAAATTAACTAAAATCTATTATACTAACACTGTTGTATATTGATCCGTAGATTATAATAATATATAAGTTAGAATAGTTTTGTTGTAAATATTTTCTAATATCGTTAAAACATTTCTCCAACAGCAATTTATATAATTTTAATTTAAGCTACATAACATGAAGGTTTTTTATGTCTTTCGGTAGTTTATTATATATTTCTACACTCGTAGCCTGACAATTTCTGTTTTATATATATTCTATTATATAGTTCTGTTCGAAAGTTTGGCAGGCACAGCTTACTGGGATGCCTTGTATTAAATTTAGATAAAGTTTTCTTATTTTAAATTTAGATAAAGTTTTCTTATTTTTCAAATAACTCAGGATTCTGTTTAACAAACACAAAGGCCTCAAAAATGTAAATACAAGGCAATGTAATTAATTTCATCTGTTTGAATAAAGGTTTGCAACTTGTCAGTAGCGAATCATCACAGATGGCACGTAAACATTGTTTTTGCGAGATGTAAACTTTATTTATTTATACGGTAAGATACCATATCTGAGGTTTGATTCCACGTAACCATGGTAAGCTTTTCAGTAAAAATCTAGTCTAATTTTATCTTGTGTTATAATTTGAATTGCACTTAAAAATTAATTCTAAAATCTTCAATCGATTAAGAAATTTACTTATATAGTTACGGACTCGAGTGTACCTCCACAAGTGTAGTACCTATTGGTCTCGTGATCTTGTTCACCGACTAATCGATTATCCCGACAAGGATTCTGTCTTATAGAAAACGGCAGGATCGAAATCGGAGCATCGTTTTCAATCCTTGTTTATGTTACCATTCTATCTATCTATCCATATAATGACGCGCTGACTAACCGAATGCTTCATCAACGCAGAGCCTAAAGAATTTTAATTTCGTTGGTTGTTTCGTCTATCACTGTCATGTTATAGGAAGGTAATTACTGTTACCAAGTACCTATATTTTTTTATATACTACTAAGATGGCAAACAAGCTAACGGTCCGCCTGCGGTGCCTTATAAGGGAACGCCTATGCAGAGACGTAAGCAAAGAGTACCGCTATATATTTGCTTAGTGTGATGGCGACAGCTAACGCGTAATTCTTGCGAAAAATCAATAAAACGTCGTTAATAAAAAAACTACGATAGTAATCAAAAAATTGGCTTGAGCATATTAAGATATCGTTATTGCCTTTCAATAATTTTTCAAAAAATAATCGCGAAATAGCTTTTTGTTATAAAGATTCAACAAAAAATGTTTTTTCAAAAATAAATGTATCGAGTAAAATTTCAAAAATCAAAATTTGACGTTCGAGGGATTAAAGATTAAGTGTTCAAGTTTCCTGTGTCAAAATATTAAACTCATTAATAACACAAACTAAGATTTATATCGACAAACATGAGTAATTGTCAAATTACGGATAATATACGGACCCTCTAATGCTATAAAGGATTTTGCTTGCTTAGTAATTTTTTGCCATAGGAAGCTCAGTCGATGGTCCAGATAGATTTCAATAAGGTTTTTTTTTTCAGCAAACTATAAATTATTTAAATTTCGGCATATGGGATCCAAGCATGCCATGTTACTCAGTCAAGTCAGCAGTCTAGTTATATTTGTGTTACTAGGTTTTCAAGTCTCACTATACCCATTTACCTACCTATTTTCAATGATTTCATTGTATTTGTAACAATTAGGAGAAATTGTATAGACATGAAGATTGCACCGACGTGTGGTCGTGTACCGTGTCGCAAGTTGACAGGTGCCAATCTGGTGCATGCGTCGACGCGGGAGCGTCTGTACGCACTACGTGGAATTTCAGTGTGAAGTCCTAAAAATGTATCGAAGAATTTTCATTTTCAACGTTACATGAATATATTTTTTCATTATCATAAATTTAATGGAGATACATTTTATTTCAATGTAGTGGAGTGGCAATCAATTTAAATGTAGTCAAGAGACACTTAATTTAAATGTAGTGGAGAAGAACTTAATTTAAAAGTAGTGGAAGGACACTTAATTTAAATATATAGTAGAGAGACACTTAATTTAAATGTTGTTGAAATACACTTAATGAAATGTAGTAGCGTGACATTTATTTTAAATGTAGTGGAGAGACACTTTATTTAAATGTAGTGGTGAGAGATTTAATTCAAATTTCGTGAAGAGACACTTTATTTTAATGTAGTTGAGAGACACTTAATTAAATGTAGTGGAGAGACATTTATTTTAAAGGTTGTGGAGAGACACTTTATTTAAATGTAGTAGTGAGAGATTTAATTCAAATTTCGTGAAGAGACACTTTATTTGAATGTCGTTGAGAGACACTTAATTAAATGTAGTGGAGAGACATTTATTTTAAAGGTTGTGGAGAGACATTTAATTTAAATCTAGTTGAGAAACACTTAATTTAAATGTAGTGGAGAGGCACTAAATAAAATATAGTGGAGGGACACTTAATTTAAATATACAGTAGAGACACACTTAATTTACATCTAAATTTTAGAGGCACTTAAATTAAACGTAGTTGAGAGGCACTAAATGAAATGTACTGTAGAGGCACTTTTTTTAAATGTTTTGAAGCGACACTTAATTTAAATATAGTTGAGAGACACCGACGGTTGTAGAGGAAAGACACTTATTTAAATATAGTGGAGAAGCGCTTAATTTAAATGTAGTGGAGAGACACTTATTTTTAAATACAGTGGAGACATACTTAATTTTAATGCAGTTGGGAGACACTTAATTTAAATGCTGTGGATTTTCAAAATTGAAACTAGTATTTAAATATTCGGCTCTTAAGTGGTCATATACGTTCGTGTCGGTTAAACAACCTGCAAATATACTGAAATAAATTTAAAAATAAAACGACTTACAATAGTCAATTTTTCGAAATATAGTCGACCAAATTAAGCATAGTATCGGACTCAAAACAATGATTGTGGTAATTGCTACAGAACTCTATAATGACGGGGTCAGACATGTTCTTGACGGTTGTTTTTTGGTAAAATTGGTTATTTTAGTAACAGTAGGTGTTGTCGTCTAATAGACAAAAGTAATTCCAAGCATAAAAGAAATTAGGTATTTTTAGAATGAAGAAGAGAAAGAAGGTAATTTTAGTATGTATTTTAAAAAAGTAAGTACCTAGTAAGTTTCGTAAAAGATTCTCACCCCCTGTGTTCAGATCATTACTGAACCAGTTCACGCGCCAAGGAACCCTGGGCAGTGATTGCGGGAGGATGCCGGCTATTACGGGACCCTTCACTAGCGGACCACACCCTCTCCTGACACACTTTAGTATATGTTAATTCATTGCTCTCTTTGTTACTGCTAGAATTTGAAAGTAAAGGACGAAGAAGCAATGGATATATGTTGTTATTTGAAAAAAAGTAACTATGTCATAATACGGTTACGGTATAAATATGGTTGCTAATTTTTATTATATATTATATAGTACTAGAGCGACAATTAATCAATAAAGCAATATTTAAAAAAAAAATATATGAAAAACGAGCTATTCTAACTCGTTTTAACAAACATAATGAGCCGAAACTCGGGGAGGGGGTATTCCTAGTAACCATTGTAGAGTTCCACTATTCACCTCCGGGTTCCAGGACTTGTCACTTGTCACTCGCTCGGAAATAAGAGACATTTTGAGAGAACAAAAACGGAGAGAAACGGACGGACATAAAAGAATCAGCAACGTGTTTTTTTAAGCAATATTAACGATTACAATATGATTATATGTAGGCAATGAGTAGGAAATTGGATATGTTACCATTTGTAAACTAATATTCACTTCGATTAGGTATTAATTATTTATTGTTATGGAGGTGGGCTAGGCATAATGAAGATAATGATAAAAATTGTGGTTAAAGTTAAAACAATATAAATTCGAATTTACTCGCATTCTTATTTTAATCACTTAACCCAATTGCGAATATTTTCCTCTCCGATAGTTTATTACAGTTCATTAACCTGAAAATAATATTATAACAATATCGTTCAGGAATATACCTATATTAAGGTAACTATCGAATTCTGACGGGCAAACAATAATTTGATGTCTATACATTTTTTTTTATATACCACTAAGCTGGCAAACAAGCTTACGGTCCGCCTGATGGTAATATTAATGTTTTCTCTGGAAACACTGCACTTATTAAAAATATTCTTTTACTATTGAAAAGGCACATTTATTCCAGATGTCATAGACTATCCATACTTATATTATAAATGCGAAAATAACTTTGTCTGTCTGTCTGTTACCTGTTCACGCTGAAATCGCTGTCCCGATTATGATGAAATTTAGCATGGAGATAGTTTAAGTCCCAAAAAGGACACTTAAAACTTACGCTACTTAAAAACGTCAAGTATGCGTCGGTTTTGATTTCTATAATTAAGGAGTTGCCGTTGAAATCCTACACCAATAACTGAATTTAGCGAGTGAAACCGCGGCCAAAAGCTAGTATATTATATTTTGTATATAAGGGAGAGGGACTTTAGCAAAACAACGTTCAAATAGTCAGATTAATAAAATTTCAACAAAAAAACTAGGTAAAGAATAAAATTAATGTAGAGTGGACAAAACAGAGAAAACTTTTTCAATACAAGTTATAAATATTATACATATAATGTATAATAGTAAAGGTATTAAGAAGTTATGTTCTTCTCTTTAATATTGTTTAATATAATGTTATGTTGATATTTTTTTACTGCTTGACGTCCTTCCTACATAAGAAGACTTCAAACCTTGATATATAATAAAGCCATCTCAGTCCAGGTAGAAGCTGTGTACCGGTGAGAGGCTCGCCCCTATCATGGTAAAATGATTATTATATGATGTAAGTTTATCCAGCCTCCAGCCACCCAGAATCGGGGGATCGAAACCGTGACGTCAAACATACACAAATACACACATACAATATCTTAGGTTCAGCAGTTTCCGTTTCGTTATGACCAAATTCCGTGCCTGGTTTGTATTTTGTACATTAATGTAATGAATGAAAGTTAATTTGCGTGAATAACGACTCCACAATAGAATACGTTTTTGGTACACAAACTTACTAGTGCAGGTGGCAGTAGTCAAATTTTAGAATATATAAAGGAAATTTGGTCTTTATAAATGGTAATCGCGCCACCTTTATCAGCACTAAAAAGTTTGTTGGAATCTATAAAAGGTTATTCGCTGAACTGTCATTAAACGGTAAAATAAATTATCATTGCAGTGTAGGGATGTTTGGAGAAGCGTATAACTAATGTGTGATTTATATACGTATTTTCTTAAGAAAGATAGATTGAAATTAATAGGATTACAAAAAAACAACCATTGCAGCTTCAAAAAGTCATCAAACTCCTTTTAACAAAGTTCAAATAAAGGACTAGTAACAGCGCGAGTTGCTGGTCTAACAGTAGGCAGCTACTGTCATTGTGAAGTGACAGTGACTCGACTCCATTCAAATTAATACAATTAAAAAAAAAAAAACAACCGGCTTCAAAAAGATGCACTAAAAAGGTAAAAATAATTACTTATTGCCAAAAATCTGATATGTGTTATAAACTGTTAGGTACATAGACACCAACTTCAGACTGTTACTCAAACTGCACTGCATATGCGGCAGGTGTTATATATATCCAATGAGGAAAAGTTTTCTTTGGTTTTTTAGCCTGAATACCTCTCATACAATCGTAGTATGGTCCCAGATGGGTTATTCTTGTAGTTGGTTATTTAGTTATTGAACATTTAAATGCATGTTCAATAATAGCTTTTCTTGAATTCATAAAGTAAGAAATGCCCTCTGAAGGGGTGTATTATGTTACAAATCGTAATCATATATGACAAGTGCCGAGTCGGGAACAAGAAATCCGAGGGGACAGTTACTTACAAAGAAACGACTTAAACAGGGAAAAGCATAGAGTTTGATAATAAGTTTATATTGTTTGTCAAAACTATAGATTTTTGCCTGTGATCTATGTTTTTAGGATTAATGAAATTAAAACTTTTTTACTGTTACAAAATTTAGAACGAAACCACAAATTTTCCTTACTTTTCCCCCTGCTCAATCCTGACTCACTTCTTGTTGTTTCTCAGGAACTGGGTTGTGGAATGAACTCCCTGCCAGGGTTTTCTCCAAGGATATAGTATGGGGTTCTTCAAGAAAGAAGTTGTTGGATTTTTGAAGTGTTGGCAACGAGCGAGTGATATCCCTGGTGTTACAAGCGTCCATAGGCTACGTTGACCGCTTACCATCAGCTTGTTTGCCACCTTAGTGGTATAAAAAAAAACCTGCAAAGGGGGTAGGTTTATTATTCTGTCCCAGGTCTTACTACGATAAAGCTATTTATTTACGACGCATTGGACATAATTTAAAGCCACGATGGTCCAGATATACTGTATCATTAGAAGCGGCGCGGCGATAGGCTAATCCTCGTCACGCAGGACTAAAGTAGTCGGTAAAAAGAGGCTGTCCAACGCATTATGATGAAGATGTGTTGTGTATCCCCCAACCCCCCTCTGGAGATAAAAACCGTGAAGTTATACATACATCAAAAAATGCTTTTTAATAGATTTTTTGTAAATAGATAAGATATTAAATCTTTAGAAATTACAAGCTAACTGTAAAAAGCTTACAGTTCAGTTGGCTAAGGGATAAGGGATCCCTTAATTAACTACTTTTATAATATTAATATATTACATAGTACATGTTTTTTGTTGCGACACGAATAAGGATGAAAAGTAGGTAATTCGGATTTATACGGTATGTTTTTAATCGAATCGTACGAAAACACTACATATAATAGTTTTGCCAAATATTTCATTTGAATTTTTCACACGTTTAGGATATATGTGGTGAGGATGAAAATATTCTGATTATGTCCATGTTCTGTCAAGGAAAGTAATAATAATTATAATTATAATAAATAAATAAAGAATAGAAATTGCAAGTTTTTCACTGTTTAAATATTTAAAATACTTTAAAATTAATAAAACGTATGAGTAGATTCAAGCTTATTATATTTACAATTATGGTATAATAATATTAAATACATAGCTTGATGCATTAATGAAAATCTAACTTTCCTTGCTTGTACAAGTCGAGTACCTACCTTCCAACCTGCTTTAAGAAAAACTAAATATAATATAAACATAGAATATAGAGTCTAAATAATATAAACCTTCATAATAGGAAACACGCACCTATATAAAAAAAAAACTACACGTGTTTTTATAAGATTAAAAATTAATTAAAAAAAACTTAGCTCTATATCTTTCTCTGTCCATTAAATTTAAGGGGCCCTTCTAAGAAAATTTAGATTTTAGAAGGGATCTTAAAGAATAGTTTGGACATAGTCGAGGACAAAGGCGCGTTCACACGTGTGTCCTCACGTGGTCCTCCCCGGGGTCAACGAACTACCATCAAAAACAATCTGCTCTCATTAGTTCTTTCAGTTGCTTGATTGAGCTTTAAGGAAATTAAACCATTCAGATGCATTTGTGACGTAAATATGGGGATCATCTTTTGTTTTATGCAGCTGCACGGTGTTTTTTTTTTAATATGTGTTAAGTAAGATGGATATAGGAAGTTATTATGTGGTTATTTGGTATGGATGTCGTTTTAATGTGAAATAAGTAATTAAGACGTTAATTCTACGATATATGACCATTTCATATGCATTGTTCTACTTTTCCAAAAATAAAGCGGTTACATTGTTTCTATGATGCATAAAATGCATATACATAATATACATTAAAGTAAAATAATTAAAAATGTTTAAACATTTATTGATATATTTTTATATATCGGTGTTTGGATTAGACTGAAGACAGTCGAATGTCTAAACATTGGCCAGCTCGACAAACGTCCACTAATTCGCAGTGGGCCAGCGTGGTGGAGGTGGAGGCATAATATATTATAATATAAATTTGAGTAGTTAGGTGGGCCCCTAAGTAGTATTAGCCCAGGGCCCCCAAAACTCACGGTCCGGCCGTGATTATAATAACCGGGAATGGTCTCACGCTTACTCTCAAACTATTCTAGCCACGTCTGAGGTTTCGTAGAGCCGAATTCTACGGCCCTCGGGGCACTGACCCCGGACCTTGAAAGGTTTTTTGATAGATGTACCTTGATTGTCAGGGTTGTAATGGGAATGGTGGGAAGACGGGGACTGTTATTAACGTTGTTGTACAACCGTGAAGAAGGATAATGAACTAAGATTTTATATGTAGTGGAGATTATTTTTACGTCTATTTTTAGATTAAGGTCAGGCAATATGCTGCAATTAAAAAAACCCAGCCAAGTATGAGTCATACACGCAATAAGTTAGGGTTCCGTAGAATGAGAATTAATGCGGATATTTAAGAAACTTGTGAATCGATTTGGTTCGTTATAATTTCTATTACAAGTTTTTTTTTTTTTTTTTTTAATACAACTAAGGTGGCAAACAAGCTTACGGTCCGCCTGATGGTAAGCAGTCACCGTAGCCTATGGACGCTTGCAACACCAGGGGTATCACTTGCGCGATGCCGACCCTTCAGAAATCTAATAACTTCTTTCTTGAAGAACACCATACTGTAGTCCTTGCAGAAAACCTTGGCAGGGAGCTCATTCCACAACTTAAGCGTTCGCGGGAGGAAGTTTCTCTGAAACCGCACTGTACGCGACCATTTAGGTTCTAAAGTGTGAGAATGAATTCCCTGCCGATGGCGAGCGGTGCGATGGTAGAAAGTAGCCGTAGGCATCATTTCGAACAATTCTTCAGAACACAACCCATTGTAAAGGCGGTAGAACACACACAGTGAGGCAAAGTCTCTCCTCAGACTTAAGGGCTCGATACCGCAAGTGAGTTTGGAATCGTCGACAATTCTCACAGCCCGTCGTTGAACCGAGTCAAAAGGGCCAAGCTGGTATCCGGGGTAAAAGTATTTATAAAGTTCTTTTATCGTGGTTTTTTTTATTAAAAGTTAGAGGGAGAAGGTCCATACGCCTCGGCGTTAAAACATATAACTTTTCAACTTCCCAGGAGACCAAACAGCAGGCGGTGGTGCTTACCTTACACCTGCCAACGAAGAAACGAAGTCGCCAGCTTTTTAAGTATATTTTCCTTTATCAGCCTCATACGTTCCCACTGTTGAAACATGGCCTCCTCTCAACGACGGTGAATTAGGCTATAGTCTACACGCTGAGCCAGTGCGGATTGTGGACTTTACATATGTTTTTTGTTACATATACCGTTACTGACGATGGTTTTCTTCACCGCAAGGGCAATAGGGCAAAAAAATAATAATCAATGTACTTAAAAAAATTAGAAAAAGACTTATTAATAAACGCGAGGCTTGAACCTACGCCAGTCAGGACGCAAGGCGAAATCGAAACTCCTGGGCCACCACTAACTTTGGCTAGGTATATATTTATGATTTTTTTTCTTCTTCCTTCTATTGTTTTATTAATGTTAATAAGTTAAACATATGTTAGATCGCAAGTACCTACTATAGTTTTAGAAATCTCGAAAACTATTCGGGCGTTATTCTTGGATTGTTTTTTTTGTTGAACTTATCTGTCAATCCCAGTAGTTCCACCGCCTAATCTGTGCTTACATCGTGCCTTCGGTATTCAGGGCAGAGAAGAACCTCAGGAATCATAAACCTGTACTGCAGTGGCTGCACTGATATAACTCGGGAAAAAGGCCAGCCACAGGTGTAGCTGGATCAATATCTGTCGGTACATGTGTAAATATAACTATAGTACGTTAAAAAGCCTTGCGCATTTTAACATAGCTTAGTCTCGCATCTCCTGCGTTAACAAGTATCCAACTATGGATATTTCCTTGATTCTTTTAAGAGTCAGGGGTAGGGACAAGGAAGGATAAATAATACTTTTAAACCGATCGAGAGGTCCTACGGGATAAGGGTTTTCTGTAGGTGAAACCGGAGGGCACTTTTAGTCCACTATGACCTTAAGGAACTACAGAATCTATTTGCTTAACTCAAGTAATAACGGTGTTAAAAATAAATTTATTTATCAAATAATCAAAATCAAGAAACTTTTATTTATTTTTGCAATATGAACAACTTTAGTTCTCAGAAAAGGGAATTGTGCGCGCGCACGCAGCGTGACGGACAGACGTACAGACGTTTTGTGATTGCAGACGCATTGCAAATTATAGGGGAAACCAGTGCGCAGTTGCTAACTTAAGTAGTTACATTACCTGCTTACTTACAGTTTTGATAAAGAGCTTGAGCTAGGTCGATAGTTAAGTAAAGTACACATTACGGGTAAAGGAAATGACTTTTGATAATTATGTGTGCACCTACGCAACGCGCACACACGCAAAAACAAGCGTCTCTTATCTTAGTAAAGTAAGATACTTACTTGAGTACTTTTTTGTCAACTAAGATGGAAGTATTGGGAGCCGACAATGAAAGTGGGTTTATAAAAATGTTTTAGATTAGACAAGCCACTCGGTCGAAAACACAAGTTAGGAATGGCTAGATTTTGTGTGTGTGTATATGTTATATCTGTATGAAAGTGACAGACGTGTAGATATCCCAAGTGCCCTGTCATCAATACCAGAGATGTCTTAAACACTTATGATATTATGTCTCTTTTATATACCTACCTTTATACTTACCACAAAATACGGTGTACGTTCGCTACCTTGAAGTCAATCAAGAAGTAAAATTGATAGCTTATGTGTTATTATCACGCGGTAGTGACAAAAGTTCCTGTGATACCCTTGGTTTTCCTTAAAAAAAAACGAGTTGCACTCCGGGAGTGCCGGCAGAAGTGAAAACCTTTACACACGATTCGCGCTTAACACTCAAATATGTCACAAGACATGTCTTTGACATTGTCAAGAAATAATAATGTTTGTTTATTTAATTTTTTGACGTAGTATATTTGACATCGCAATATGTCATAGAATTAAAATTCCGTATCCAACCTCCCTGTACTACTCATAATCGCGAATACAAAAAATAAAAATTATAATAGGCGTGGCATTACGGTTTCCGTCTTACGAATTTCCACGATTAGGACACGTGACCTGACGCGAGTTTATCATTTTTTACCCATACCAAAAAAAGTGCACAACGCCGCTAAAGAAGTTTTCACTTCAAAAATGTAAATAAATGTTGAAAATCGTAATGATTCAGCCTAGACCAGAGGTGATAGAGTAGTGGTAGGAAGAGAAGCAGGAAATCGAGGAATTCTAAAAAATCGTATTTTATAATTGAGGTAAAAAAGTAATAGGCTTGTAAATGAATATCTAAGACAAAAATAAGCTAATAAGTGTTTACGCATAAAACTGCGTGTCAAAATTCCTTCGCGACGCAACGGTGCAACGAAGGGACTTGTTTGTTTGGCACAAGTGTATATATAAGATCTTTTATCCCAGTTAACCTAGATGTTTCTGTAGGAATACCACTGCCAAGCTGCGGGAAAACCTTATTTTACTACAAAACTGAGAGTGAGTAGAAATTATTTGTGTTTGCGTGTACAATCCTCGACTTCAACGTCACTTTTCATCAGGTGAGATGCATTAAACGTACTTAAATTTAATATATTTAAAAAACACTGATCGGGGCGGGCCTGGGGCTGGCAAAATTTGTACATACGGACATGTCGAATCTAATACAACCATCTCGTTTTTCCTGTTGGTAAATAAAGCAGTTTCGTAGGGGTTTAGTCGTAAAAAAATCGATTTTAGAAAGATATATGACAGCAGCAGCAGTAAGTAAATTTAAAGAAAAACATGAAGGAGATACACCTACATAAACTACCAAAGCCTAATACAATCTTTTTAGTAGTTGAATTTCCAACTCTATGCATTTAAAAATAAAAAAATAATAATAAAATTATAGCAACTTAAAGAAGACCCTACTAGTTCATTATAAAGTTCAAATTAAATTAGATCACAGCAAATTAAATCAAATCAGCTGTTGCATTTCCCGCGCAGCTGCCAGTGTGTCCACCACGCGCGCTCTTGCTGAACGCATGCGCACGGATTTACCGCCCTTTTGCTGCTAAGGTGTTTCGTGTAGCGAAGTTTTACGTTCGTTTCGGAAAATAAAATAGAAGAATTGGATTTGACGAAATAAGTGAGTTTTTGTTTGGTTTTTACAACACTTTTTGAGAAATATTTACTGTAGAATATCCATAATGGTAGTGTGTAATATTATTTTTTCTTTTATTTGAAAACTCATTATGAAAGGTTATAAGGGAATCAATCACAATTGATAAATTGAAGGGTGTTAAGATTCAGCAATCTTATAGAGTCTTAAAAGGAACTGAAACTTGTAAAAATCGGCCAAGTGCGAGTTGGACTCGCGCACAAAGGGTTCCGTACCGCTATAAAACGATAAAAAAATCACGTTTGTTGTATGGGTAATGTAAATATTTGTTTTAATTCAATTATTTATTTTTAAAGTGAGTATATAACTACATATTCTGTGAATATTTTAAGCGTCCTGTTGCCGTTATCAATATCGAGCAAAATCGAGTAAAAAAAATTTCGTTTATTGTATGGGAGTCCCCTTAAATATCTATTATATTCTGTTTTTTAGTATTTGTTGTTATAGCGGCAAAAGAAATACATCTTCTGTGAAAATTTCATCTGTCTAACTATCATGGTTCATGAGATACAGCCTGGTGACAGACGGACGGACGGACGGACGGACAGCGGAGTCTTAGTAATAGGGTTTTGCTAATTGACCTTAGGGTACGGAACCCTAAAAAATGCATGAACAAAATACGGTAGGTATTTTCAATGCCTCGCCACGTAATTTCCTCAGCGATAAAACATCATACAACCTTGAAATATAGCAGTAACTAAAACCGCATCATCTTCGGGTATGAGGCTCACGCTGACGGCTATGATACAGCACCAGCTGATTTGATTCATTAATGATATAGTAATTGCTAATTTAATAATAATATTTAATAAATTATTATGAATAATTAGTAATACATACATTATTAAACGTAATGCAGTAGCGTTGCTTCATTATTACCTGCTTTGGAAATTATACTATGTGGTATAGTCATAAGAAGCAAAAAAACCGGCCAAGTGCGATTTAGACTCGCGCACAGAGGATTCCGTACCTACCACCATTTACGTAATTTACAAACATAAACAAAAAAAAAGTGTGACGCTAAGCGGTCACCCATCCAAGTTCTGACCTAGCCCGAAGTTGCTTAACTTTGAATATCGTTTCCAACAAACAAATGTGTTACTGTTTCTCCCAATGATAAGCTAGATGACAGCACCGGTTATTTCAAATAGTAATGGTTTGGGCCCGTCTCAAACTAAGCTGGTTTTTATTATTTGTGATTATACTTAAGAGTTCACCTATTTTTCACTGCAAGTTTCTGTTTTTACGATACGAAAAAATATATCAGTCATTAGAAGTTCCATAGATATAGATATGGTATGTATACAGACTGTCCAGGGAGTCATAAAGCCTGAATGTCAACAACTGTTGCTGCGATCTGCGAACCATGAAAATCCACATAAACAAACTCAACACTTGGTATGAGCCTTTGGAAATAAGTGGTTCTTTGGTTGTTTGTAAAATGATAGGGCTCTGAAAGGCTTGTTATATCTGAGTAGGCAATGTACCCTGAGGGCAACCGCTACCTGAGTTGTATTGTATCACTCACTGCGCCACCACCGCAATCAATGACCACAAATAGCATACAGTGTTAGGTTATTTAAAGGTTATATAGAATATAGCTTTATTTTTTAGCTGTGTGCTGAAAGGAAAAGTGTCATTGTCTACATTTGGATACTTGTTATAGTTTTGACGGCTCCATGGCGTTGTTAGTTTTGTGCATGCTTGCGGATCTGAGGGGTACTGATTTGATCCTCGCACAGGAGAAACATTTAAGTGATAATAATATGTATTTGTTTTTAGTCCGGTAGTTTTGTATATGTAAATATGATATGTATATGTTTACAAAAAACAAGTATTTGTATTTCGTAAAACCTAGGCAGCGAGCGCATTCCACAACCTTAGTGTTCGCAGAAGGAAATATCACTGAAACCGCACTGTACATGACCATTTAGGTTCTAAGGTGTGAGGATGAATTTCTTGCCGATGGTGAGCGGTGTGATGGTAGAAAGTAGCCGTGGGCATCATTCTGAACAATTCCTCAGAACACATCCCATTATACAAGCGGTAGCGGTGAGTTTGGGATCGTCGATAATTCTTGCAGCCCGTGGTTGAACAGAGTCAAAAGGGCCAAGCTGGTAGCCAGGTATTTGAGACACAAGTTCTCCGCGCTTTTTCTCTACATCGGAACGAGGGGTGTTTGCACGGCCGTGTAATAAGGTCATCTGCATAGTGATGTATGATGTCGATGTCCAACATGTCATTGATATGCAGTAGAAACGGCGTAGGAGACAGCACAGAACCTTGTGGGACACCAGCATTAATGTCCATGCTATCAGAGCAACTACCGTAAACTACGGCTCGTATGCGCCTGCCCGACAAAAAGCTAGCGGTCGGCTAATTTCCACAAACCATCGGGCACTCCGTAAGATGGCAACTTCGATAGAAGACCCCTATGCCAGACCTGATAGAACGCCTTCGCTATGTCCAGGGTAAATGCCAATGACTCCCCCTGACTATCAATAGCTTATGCCCATCGGTGTATGAGATACACTAGAAGTTCACCAGTCGATCGACCCTGGCGATAGCCATTTGACGGTCGCTGATCAGGTCGTGTTTTTCTAGGTATCTTAGAAGCTGTGTGTGGATCACACGCTCCACCACCTTGCAGAGGAGAGAGTTAATTGCGAGTGGCCTGTAAATGGATCTGATCTATCGCCCTTTTTGGGCACCGGGTGCACATTCGCAGTCTTCCATGAAGACGGAAATTGCCTAATTTCGTAGGAGACTGCGAAGAGGCGCGGGAGTACAGGACACAACTCAGGCGCACTTTGTTTAAGTAGCACTGCTAGTATACCTTCTGGCCCACTCGACTTATGAACATTTTGAGAAAGCAACGCCCGCCGAACCTCCTGCTGTGTTATGGAGATTTCTGGCATTCTCTTACTGCCGTGGTGTATAGTAGGTGGTACAGGGCATTCGTCGTTCATGTTCGAGTTTGAGGCAATATTCAAAGCTAAACAACGTTGGGCGTGGTCACTACTTGGATGGGTGGCGCATTTTTCTGCGCTCCTTCGTGTTTCGGGCGGCACGTAAAACTGTCGGTCCTGGCTGTTTGTCATATAACAGCAGTCAATAAGCCAAATCAGAGTGTGACCCTAGTATACTCATTACTTTATGGTATTTTAGTTTAATCGACCATCGATTTAGCTTGTATAACGCAGGCAACACTAGATTTGACAGCTATTTTTTTGAATTTTCGGTTGCAATTCAGTTGAAATTTTTTAGCGGGATCGCCCCTGGTCTGTACGATAAGCGGTTTAGGGTGTGCGTTGATCCTACAGTCTGTCATTCAGTACTAAGCATTTTATATGTATAAATTATTATTTATTGTTTGTACCAAAAGTATAGGCTTCAATTAATGAAATGCAATATCAATATATTTTCGACATTACTTCCGTATGCAAGTAAGTTATGAAGTATGTTATTACATTTCTCTTAGAATGGAAATAGACATACGAGGTCGATGACCGGTATGTACAGAGATCACGTTACGTTATCGCCGTACATACCTACGTTTGTTTGCGCAATATTTAAATGCATTTTCTTGACGGTCGCAGCGCAGACGACATAATGCATTTTAGATAAGGAATCTAATCTGTGGTTATTTTTTTTTATTTAACTTACTGATGATATTGACAGATAGTTTATCTATACCTACCTATATGACGTCAGAGTCAAATAATGTGGTATTTGTTTATTTGCTTTTTAGGGTTCCGTACCTTAAAAGGAATCCGTATAGGATCAGTTTGTTGTGCGTCTGTCAAGACCCTTTTTGGCAGGAACGTGTGAAGTTAGCAAGTTAGAATTAATATCGAGTACTAAGGTCTACGGTCCCTTGAAGCTGTACAAGAATCAAGCTGCTAAGTCAATACAATAAAAAATATGTCCGAAATACGGTCATTATAGTCGCATATTTTGACATTTACAAATAAATCAAAAACGGGTACTTCCCGTTGACATAGAATCATAAAATTTGGCAAGAAGCAAGGTCATAGAAAATAAAATCCAAAAACTGACAATTAAGGCATAAAACTGTAAGACTTGATTTCGAGAAGAAAGAACCATACGGAACCCTTGGTGCGCGAGCCAGACTCGCACTGGCCGGTTTTCTCGCATTGATGTTGATTGTCAAAAAATTACAGCAAAAAAATAAATTGTTGCATTTGACGGCATTAAGATTAATGTTGTTGTAGGCATTTATTTAATTTTTAGTGAAGTTTTTAATACATTTTCGTTCCCTGGATGATAATTTTCCAAAGAGTATCTTACACCAACACTGACTTAACAGAACTGATCGTTTTAAAAGTGTTGACTACAAAATGATTCAACTTTTTAATTTACTCAACATTCCTTTGCCTTCTTATCAGACGTAGTTTAGACGGAACAACATTCGTTACAACACACAAAACAAGAAAAATGGTAATTTAGTGTGTTTTTGGGTGTTTATGTTTATGCGTTGTGATAAGACTGATTCTTTTTTTTGTGAGAGTAGCGAGAAATACCTGGTAGGTAAACTTAATTAACAATAAATAAATTGTATTTAATATGTGGTTATAAAACAGAATAATTAATATTATTAGGATAAGGTTGCATTTACTTGGTCCTGGATGAATATGATGAGGGGCTGAACAAGTAATCAATGCAGACCGACCGAAAAGCGATAGGGAAGAATTGTAAATACTCACTATATCGAGTATCTAGTTTGACTTTTATTTATTTTGCGTCTTTAAGTATGACTTTTCAGTTTTTTTTTCCGTATGACTTGTACAGTGTGGGTGATGCAGCCATAACTGCTCTCGTGAGGACTTTTGGGGCGAGATTCTGAAGGAGTCTCAGCCCATGTAGCGCCCAACGCTCAAGGGCTCCCCGCGGGGGGAGTATCGACTTGGGTAGTCGCTCTTGGGGCCCGTCCCTTCGACCAGTGTGAGCCTCGAAATTTTTTTTTATTATTTTCAGATAAAAAAAATTATGCGCTAAACAGGAAATATATTTTAAAAGTTGTCTAGCAAACGCAGTCTCTCTATAATATATCTTTATATTGTTAGAGATATTTCAAGTCTTACATTCGATCGGAATTGGTATTTTTAACAAATGTAAGGTCTTTGGTGGTTCAGCAATATCTTAGGCTTTATTTCAGTTGAGTTTTTCTGTCCGTCACTTTCAGGTATAAAATAAATGAACGACTGATTGACATATAATGAAAAATTAAACTTTCAATGTCTATAAAAATTTAAGAAAATAATGAAAGCAACTTGTTATTGGATAAAAAAGTACCTTTTTCTTTATACTTTTTACTGTTTTTTTCTAGGTTATTATAATTAATTACATAATCAAAAAAAAACCGAATAACAGAGAGAGAAAAAGAAATATTGCAGATTATAAACCTTGATTGCATTTCTAAGACATATCTAACATACGAAACCCCTTACAATAGGGTGCGCGATTAATTTTTATGCTCTCATAAAATAAAAAAAATCATGTTCATTACAAAATGTATGGTCGTGCATACAGTACACCTTTCTGTAAAATCTCATCATAATTGATGCAAGTATGGCAAAGTTGTAATTTTTTTTCAAGCTGTTATTTATTTTCACTTGTTCCAAATCTTTTATGTTAAATTTGACCCAATTGCCGGTGTTTGATTGAGTTTTTGGTGAGCCTATCGCGTAACACTGCTTTTGGCGCAGTGTATCTGGTTGGTCAGGTGGCTTAGTAAACCTGCCTATATCCTATACCTCATTAATTATCAGCTTTAAAGTAAAAAGCGGTAAAATAAAAGACCTGGGGCAGAATAATGCTAGTTTCTGAAAGACTATTAGACGTAAGTCAGGATTGGACAGGGGGATACAGAACAAAAAATTAACGATTTTCGATTGTGTGTGATGTGTGATCCTGTGAGATCTTGCTTCTTGCCAAATTATGGGTTTATAAGATTCTTCAAAAAAGAAGTTATTAGATATTTGAAGGGTCAGCAATGCGCGAGTGATGAAGCGCCCAGATGTTGCAAGCATCCATAAGCTGCGGTGACCGCTAACCATGAGCCGGACCGCAAGTTTGTTAGCCACCTTAGTGGTATTATAAAAAATTTACAGCAATAAAATGAGCTGACTTAGAAGCTTGACTATTTTATAGCTCTTAGGAGCCGTAGACCTAGGATTTCATATTAATTTCAACTTAATACCTCCATGCTTTCCTATAGAAAAAGGGTCTTGACAGACGACAAACGGACAACGAAACCTAGAGTTCGGTTTCGATTTTATGACCTTAATAAACACCAAAGCTAAATAACATTACCTATTTAAAAAATAGTGTGTATATTTCGAAATTTCATTGTTTAAGTCGTTTAAAAATTAAATAAAACCGAAGTAGTAACAAACTGTTCCTATAACTGAAACAATGGGCAAGGACACTGCTACGTAAACATGGTGCAGCGCGCATTGGTCACGCGCACTCAAGCGACCTTCGGTGCAGCCGATAAGACAAGCCATCGCCACCTCACGGCAATATTCGAACTCATTTATTTCACTTTATGCCAAGTTAAACATTTGAATAAATAAAAAACCAAATGCGTGTCGAACTTCGCACATTTTGGAGTTCCGTACCAAATGTAGAATGGAAGCCGTCCGAATGGCAGAATCATTCACAAGCGGTAGGTGACTTAATACCTTCTGAGCAAAATTTGACCGCAAAATCTAGTTGTTTGTAAAATGATCTATTTCATTTACTGGGCCGGCCGAAAAACGTAATAGATGAATGTTGGTTTATAATTTTACTACCACTTATTTGCCACTTGCCAAAATAACCGTGTAAACTGGTTTTTTTTTTACTTTTCTTTTTAGACAGTAGCGCAAGCACCATTCTCAATTGAAACAGCATTCGTCACGTAGTCGCAAGCAATTTGTATGAAATTTGTACATACAGCGCCCCACTGGACGTAAATATAACTAATTATGCAAGCACGCGAATAATCGTCGCCATCGTATCGCTGTGTAACGTAACACGTAATTAATATATGAAGCTGTACCATTATTTACGTAATTTACTAAAACAAACAAAATAAAAAAGTGGTCTGCTAAGCGTTTACCCATACAACGTCTGAGCAAGCCCGACGTTCTTGACTTTGTATATGGTTTCCAACAAACAAATGTGTTACTGTTTCTTCTGATATTAGATGGCGCTGATACGATAATTTAAAATGGTAATGGCCAATCACACACTTGGCCGGTTTTCATTATATGTTATTATACTTTAGAGCTCTCAGTATAATGTGTAATCCAAGTTTGAAGCTTGAATGTATTACTGTTTTTACGATAGATCAAAAACCACGAAAACGTGTTCCTTGTATGGAAAACCCCTTTTTTATTATTTGTTAGATAAATCCGCCATTATAACACATATTCTGTGAAAATTTTAGGCTTCTACCTACTTCGGTCAAAAAGTTTTTAATGGTCGGACAGACAGACAGATAACGCAGGCTTAGTAATAGGGCTCTGTTGGCACCCTTTGGGAACGGTATCCTAAAAATGATAGGACGAACATTGTTTTGACGTACGGTATTGTCACTCACGGAGGCTGGCTATCGAGAATAGATAAATGCTTCTTGAACATTATTTTGACGTACGGCATTGTCACTCACGGAGGCTGGCTATCGAGAATAGATAAATGCTTCTTCACTGAGATTTTGACGGCACAAAACCCAATAATGGTAGAAATTGAAATTATAACCAGCTTAGCCGGTATGATAAGTAAGGCTATTGTACTTACCCTTACTTACGAAGATAATGTAGCACAACGTTACTAAACTATCACCTATAACACTTTTTCATTGTCTAATATTGTTTATAAAAATAAATTATATTCTTAAAGCCAATCAGCAAAATAATGCAGTTGATACGCGAGTGTGTCGTTGGGGAAGGTCAGGTACATTTCCGTCACTTATCATATTTTTTTGATAAAAAAACGTCAGTCGTCGTGTTTACAAAACTAATATTTTAATTACCTACCATTTCGGGTTTTACTAAACTGTTTATTCCAATACAAATGTACCTTATTCAATGTTTGAATAATGTTTATATTCTTAATTAATCATATAAAGACGACACCTACCTAGATTAACTTAAAACATTAATATTAAATCTATAAAAAAATTATTATTGCAGGATTCGAACTCGCGCACTGCGGTAGGTCTCATAGAGCCACGCGCTGGCCGTTAGGATGCCGAGTTGCTGTATGGGTCTAGCTACGCGCAAACATTATTAATCATGTTACGGGCAAGACAAGTATGTTCCTCATTCCAAAACCCAAGTTCGCGGGAGGAAGTTTCTCTGAAACGCGTACGCGACCATTTCAGTTCTAAAGTGTGAAAATTAATTCCCTGCCAATGGTGAGCGGGGCGATGGACGAAAGAAGCCGTGGGCATCATTTCGAACATTTCCTCAAAATACATCTTATTTTACAAGCGGTAGAACACACATAGGGAGGCCATATATGTCTCTTCTCAGACTTATGGGCTCGATACGGCAAGTGAGTTTGGGATCGTCGACAATTCTCACAGCCCGTCGTTGAACCGAGTCAAAAGGGCCAAGCTGGTATCCTTAATGAGACCTAGATATGTCACCAATATTGTATATTTCATCGAAATCGCAAGAGCCATTTTCAAGACCGCGATTACAGACAAACAAATATCGTACATATAATATAGATAGGATGAAAGGGGGCAAGTTTAGTTGAAATTGCACATTCAAGATTGCAGGATTTATCGATTAAAGAATCGAGGTCTAAATACGAGCCAAGTTTTGTAGAATTTAGACAAAAATGCAGACAAGTAGGTTTGTTCCTTGTTTGTCCACTTCGTTTGGTATTACTATGCAAGTAGTCACAAGTACTTAACCTGGTTTATACTACTCATAATTGAGTAGCCAACTGACTCCTTTCTTACACTTATGTTTTTAATAAATTTTATTTTGTAAAGTCCAATTATTCTTATATAAATAGAGGGTAATATAGGTAAGAAAGTTTATTTCTGTAATACTCACGAAGTACATGTAAATGTATTTAAAATCATTACACAACGTAACATACATTACAATGAGATGTATTTGTTTGTTATATTTTTACCATAATGATTATTATGGGATTTAACAACGTATTTATAACGTTTTGTAGCTTTACATTTACTTTTGCTACAACTTAAAGTCAATGAACTGGATACCAATCAATTTTAATTGTTTAACCGACTGTTATAACAACCAAATGCAATATATATACGCTTTAAAAATTTGCACAAGTGTTGAAATAATGATCGGAAATAATGAATAGAACATTTTATTTGTCTGTTTTTTTTCCTGTGATATCAATTTTCTAGTTTTTCCCAGATTTAGTCTAGGTTTTTGATGTGTCTGTCAGTCTTTTAAAATGCAAATTTAAGAACGTCATATTTAAACTATATACAAGAGTTTTAAAGTGGGTCAAATATTTTTTGAATAATAAAACGTTGAAATGTAGTTCAAAATAGTTCGGGTAACACTTGGCCCCGTGCGTCATCGCGTTTTTCTTTTACTCACGAACTAGGCTGACGTGATTCTAGTCTACCGTGCATGTGTTCGATCCATATTAATAATGGCGGTGGCGCATGCGTATGATTGCCAAGCAACCCTCCCAAATGTAGCTAGGACGACGGTCACAAGTCACAATAATATCACATAATAAAGTTTTTGCGTTTTCATACTGTATATTTAGCTACTTCCATATAATTTCTGTTTTTATAATCTGTATCTTGACATTTTGACAGTAGGGATGTATTGTTTTTGTCAGTGAAACGACGTTTAGGTTTATTTACAAATGTTTCGTATTGCATTTTACTGATTTTTAATTCGTGTACACAAATTTGGATAATCGGATTTTATTCGGTGAGTTGTTTTAATTTTTACTTTAGTTATGTGTACTTTATAGGGGATGATTTTCCAAAAATAAAATTCTCATTCTTATAAAAAAATTAACCATTAACGGTGAAATAAGCCAGCCTTATTTAACTTCAAAAGTGACGGATTTACATGTAGACTTTCAACCCCCATTTCACCCTCTTAGGGGATGAAGTCCGCAAAATTTGTTCATAGTGCGCGTGTTTATAATTAAAAAAAAACCTTGGTGCTAAATTTCAAGGCTAAGAACACATAAAAATATAGGAAACCTCATACGAACTTTTGTCCCCTATTTTGCCATTTAGGGGATAATTTTCCAAAAACATTGAAACACATAAATCTTAATTTTCAACTTGAAGTCTAAATACCAAGTTTTATGCATAGATTTTTAGACAAAGTTTCAACCTCTATTTTACCCCCTTAGGGAATGATTATTACAAAATCCTTTTCTTATGCTCGCTCACGTAATAACAGGAAACCTTGTGCAAATTTCAGGTTTCTAGACCCAGTAGTTTGAGCTGTTATACTGTCAGCCAGTATACTCTTTTGATACAGTTTTTTTTATTTTTAATTAAATAGCTTTTACTAGAATATAGAGGCCAGTGAATTATATCAATTAAAAAAAATTATAAATTAATATCCAAAATGATGTCAGTGGTGGCCAAGGGGTTTAAATTTCACTTCACGTCCCAAGTGGCGGAAGTTCGAACTCCGGGGTCAGCGTGTCCCTATGAGTCTTTTCTTTATTTCTCAAGTACACTGATTTATTTATTCACACCACGGGCTTTTCAGTGAAGTAAAACATCGTGAGGAAACCTGCATACGTCCCAAAAAAAGGGGGGGGGGGGGGGGGCTGGCAAGCAACTAAAATGAACTTAGGCAGAGAGGGTCTCGACAAATTTCTTGCAACAAGTTTCTGAACAATAAAATATTCGATGTAAAAATAGGAATATTTTATGAGAGTGTACTCTATTTTATGTAAATATTTACATTTCTGCTATAATTTTTTGTAGTGTGTTGTTGGGTAGGTAAGTCTTCCGCTTTTTATTTATGTGAATGTTTATTTTGCGTTTGCTAAATAATTTTGTTTCAACCCCCTCTGAGTTTTCAACCATATGTCGCAACGAAGATTGTTTTGCACAAGTATATATCAAAAATTTAAGAATTATAAATACAACTGAAAAAATTTTTTAACAAAAAAAAAAACAACCGGCTTCAAAAAGATGCACTAAAAAAGTAAAAATAATAACTTATTTCCAAAAATCTGATCTGAATTACAGTCTGAAGTTGGTTACATACCAGTGAAGTGGTTTATAAAATGTTAGGTACATAGAAACCAACTTCAAACTGTAATTCAGATCAGATTTTTGGAAATGGGTAATTATTTTTTCCTCTTATTGCATTTTTTTGAAGCCGGATGTTTTTTTATTAAAAACATTTTTACTTTTTGGTAACTAGTTGCTTTTTTTGTAAACTAAAAACATACATACTAGGAACAAAATTTTATAAAATCATTAACATAAAAGGCGTTTCACTATTTCTAAATTACCGTTTGTGTTTTTTTAACAAAAGCTTAAGTTTTAACCTCCTAAATAAAAAAAAAGAATTTTAAAAATCCGTCTATACATGACGAAGTTATGCCCGAACATACATAAAAAATAAAAATTCCTTTTTTTTGATGTCGGTTGAAAAGGGGAAACACCTAATATTAATCAAGTAATGCTTATCCAAATAATTACTATATTATATATATAATACTTATTTAACATCACCTGCATCGTGGTTGCGGCAGATGTTTCAAAAAGTTCCTACCTTAGGTAATCGATGCTACGTAGTCACGTTGCATTCCGGCTTTACGCTAAGGCCAGCCACGCACGAATGACTGTTTACAAAAGTTTTTTGTAGGAAATTACGTTTGCTACGCTTTACCGGTATAATTCCAACTTTCAGAGGTCAATTTCTTCAACTAATTTTCTTAGGGCTTTATGGTCTTGTTTAGGACTCAATTTATATCTTGCCATTTTGAATTATTGTTTCAGAAAGGCTAAAAACAATGTTTTAAACAGTGGAATTTTTTTATTCCTAAATAAAACTACGCTATACGATTCCAAAATTTAACTTAGGTATAGATAATTGTTTCTGTATAAAATGACTGTTATAACGGTTTCCTGTTTGAATACCTACTGAATGTAATTAAATACTTTGAGTACCTAGCTACTGATTACAAAAAAAATAGTAGTAATGAATCGGTAGGTACAACAAATTAACGATAAATCGATTGTTAATGTGCTGTGATGAATTATTGTGCGTCCATCTGGATGCATACCAAATGGATATGACGTCAGGTGCGACCTTAAGCCACGTTTTAACCAAATCCGTTCAGTATTACCGGAAATATGGTGCATAGTGCAAATTTCTTTTTAAACGACGAAAAATTACAATCAAACGTCTTTTTGGAAAGACAATATTTCGTTTTATAATTTAAGCCAGGCATATCAAACCCGAAGTAATTGTTGGGCCAAAGGCATAATCATTGGTGGACCACAAAACACATAAAAAAAATTATTGCATCTATCGTGGTAGTAAATGTCTAGTGCGAATTAAATATATGAACAGCAAGCAAGGGCGGATCCAGAACCAAAGTTTAGGGGGAATCATAAGATCTAAAGGTATTTTTTGAACTTTGAATTTGCAAACGTAAGTTACCCAATCGACCCAGCTCGTGGTTTTTGAATTGAATTGAAAATAAATAAACCCAAGTAACCCCAATTATTTTTTGTACGCAATTAAAGTTATTTTTTTTAAAAAAAGGTACAATTCATATTTTCCTCGGCCGCCCCTGACAGCAAGCGACGTCCCGCGGGCCACGAGTTTGATATCCCTTATTCTGCACACTCAAATTTAACACTCATAATGTTCATCATGGCTACACTTAGCCTGGGTTACACCAACTAACTTTGACGTTAATCAGCCGTCAAAAATGGGAGATTGTATGCAAATTTGCATAGTCTGCTATTTTTAAACTTAACCAGTCCTTCAAAGTTATGGTTAACTTTAAAAATAGCTGACGATAGAAATTCCCATACAATCTCCCATTTCTGGCGACTAGTTAAAAAAAAAGTAAGTTGGTGTAACCCAGCCTTATGAAATATTTCTTTATTTTGTATGCCTCAGTTTCAAAACGTGAATCTCGAAGCTCTGTCAAAGCTTTCAATGAAGTCAGTGCCCTGAAGCTCAAATATTTGACTATTACTATCTGCGAGCCATATCAGGACCCGCCTCGGAGCGATTGGAAAGGCAAAGAAACGCGCCACACAATACCACCTGCATAGGGGCACTAAATGTAATCCAAACATGGAAATTGAGCTTTCTCCAAGACAGGTGTGTCAGTATCATGTCATATTTTTGGGCACACTTATCGGGTATATGAACTCCTGGGTAGTAAATCCAGTTTGTACTACGATCTTGATAATAGGGTATATTGAACCTTTGAAGACTATTTGGTAGTAAATTTGAAGAAGAAGATGCAGGAATATAGTACTTACCGCCCTAGTTTGTTTGTATTATGATTTTATTTACTATTAAATCATATAATATTGTTCAGTTTTAAATCCGCACAAGTTTTAAGCATATTATGCGCTCCTAGTAAGTACATAAAATTTATTAACGCATAACAGGCAGTTATAGTAATTCGACAACTCAAATTGTTAGATCACTTAGAGTAAGTCTACAGTAAAATATTAAACTAAGATTTAGGGTTTCCTAGCAATTTTAAACGTAATAATTAAGTGGCGATACTTAAAATAAAGATAAGGCTTGCGCTGGTAATTCATAGGTAAGACATTATCCAAAAAATGTCTAGGAAATTATCATTACAACTTGACGGTAACATATAGACGATTAAATGTTAGTTCTTTGTTTACTTATTTACCTTTATACACTGCGGGTTCCTAAAATAAGCTAAAAAAACGCACAATCAGCGACGTGAAATCAGAAATTGAAAAAAATTAGAAGTTTTTACAATCATCCACATAAAAATAAGACTTATATGGTTTTTTCTCATGGATGGCATTGTCAGAACTGGACCAAATTGAATTGGTACCACACGGGAAGCTCCTTTCAAATAAAAAAGAAACATCAAAATCGGTTTACCCAGTCGAAAGTTCTAATGTAACAAACATAAAAAAAAAACAGTCGAATTGCGAACCTCCTTCTTTTTTGAAGTCGGTTGAAAAACGGTTAGATAGCAGCCATGTTTCTGAACTCTATTTAAGTATCAGTGTATCTCCTTACTTGGAAGTTTAAGCTTCAAACATCTTTGCTTTTGGCTCCTATCAGTCGGTGACCTTTACTTTTGGCTCCTATCAGTCGGTGACCTTTACTTTTTATATGATAAGCGCTTTTAGAAGCCGTGTTAGAGTATTTTTTTTTGACTAAGGTGTGTTAAAAACAACTTTCGTTTTGTAAAGTTGTATCAGAGCGGTTTGTTTGCTTTAACACACTTTGAAAATAAAATTAAACTGAATATTATCCCGTCATTATATTATCTTCGATTAAAAACTGCCTTTTCTTTCTCTTTTTATAACACTTTCTTAATTTGACTGTGACTTGATTGTCTTTTATTATATATGCCTAGATCATTCGAAAAGGATTTCAAATTAAATTGTTACATTATTTTCGATTTCATAATTCTTTTAAAAAAAATTCACTTATGCGTGGGCTGAAACTTCTGAACTTAATACATAGCTCGACGCGTAAATCTATTTACCAAAGTTGCCAAAATAAACATATACAAATATACTATTTGTACAATTGGTAAACTTAAAGTAAGTAATGTATAAAAAAACTATTATTTACCTTTTTAGTAACTTATAAACTCTTCTCGTTAAGTCCACTATTATACATAAGAAACTTCATAAATCTTTGTCAATACGTCTCGTCCGTGCCACAAACTATGTTCTTTAACTGTATAATTACCATAAATATCTAAGTTTCCGTACCTAATCAAGATCTATAACTGTTTAAGAGTGGGTGGTACACCATTTGTCACCCGTTCCTGGTGGAGGCAGTTCAACGCACAAACAGTCCAATATTTGTATATTTTAATATGAATTACGCTTTCGAATCCCAGGTGTTTGTGGGCGATAATGGAATGCTGTCTGGTGCATTTGCATCGAAGTCTGTAGGTCTACGGACGAGCAGGGATCTGACTATGAGATGTTTCGATCAAATAATAGCCCCCCTTTTGTGACAGCAAGCAAAAAACCAATGTGCTTCCCAAATACATTATGATCACACTTTAAGTGAAGTTTTTGATGGTTATCCTCCTCAACGGATTATGAAATTCCTTGCCATCCTGATTACTAAGAACGTAATTCGAATGGGTGATTTGATGAAAAACATAAGAAGATGTTTTGGAATAGAGAAGAAGACGGAGAGGTTAAAGACCTCTTATTCCAAAGGTCCTGAGTTTTTTAAATGTTGAGTCCGAATTAACGTTCATTTATTAATTACGACATGTATTTGGCCCCCCCTCCCTCAGGTTATGTAGAAAATGTATTTCAAAATTTGCAAAGAGGTTGTGCCAATTGGAAGACGCAGCGGAGAAAACGCATTATTGGAAAAGTTTCTGTGAAGTAATTTTTTTTATTACCACAAAGGTGACGAACAAGCTTACGGCCCGCCTGATGGTAAGCGGTCACCGAAGCCTATGGACGCATGCAAAACCTGGGGCATCACTCGCGCGTAGCCGACCCTTTAAAAAGATAATAACTTCTTTCTTGAAGAACCCCACGTTGTAGTACTTTGAGAAGCCCTAGTTAGGGAGCTCATTCCACAACCCAACTGTTCGCGGGAGGAAGTTTCTCTGAAACCGCACTGTGCGCTGGAACTAAATATGAACGGACGGAAGTAGTTCCCCATTTTCATTCCCACTATCCCTACTGTCTCTTAAATCTCACAAACAATATTTCCCCATACAGCCCACCCCTTTTCAATACCGCCCTCACCCCTGAAACTACAAAAATAAACATAAAGATCCATTTGAAGTGCCTTTCGAGTTATGTCAATTACATTGCGCTTTGGCTACAAATTTTAAGCTGACATAGTCTTTGGAATACAGCAATGGTCACTATGTAATAAGTTGATGTGTTCAGTGAAATAGAGGGGTGCACAGAATAGATTTGGTTAACAGATGTGCGTTGAGGGGTGAAGGAAAGACAATATCCATCTTTCAATGGCGCGTGTTTCTGGATATTGATTTTAGCGTTAATTTGGTGTGGGGTTACTGAACCGAAAGGGACGGATTTGTTTTATTTTGATGTTCATTGTTGATTTCTTAACTGACTTCAAAAACGGATGAAGTTTTTAAGCAGTTGTTTTGGATATTATTTTACATGAGTACTGATATCTTGAGTACTGACTACCTATATATTTTATTTAGATATTTCCAATCTCTCAATCCGTTTCTGACGGAATACTCATACATTATCCCTCCTTTATAACATTCTCTACTTTGTAGTCCTTTAAGATATTCACGTGAAAAATGAATGAAATGAAATGAAAAAGACTCTTGGACTTACTAACTTCCCAATTATTGAAAATACAACGCAACGTTACTGACTTTTTTAATAATTCATTTTCTGTTCAGGCAGCTATTCTCTAAAATTAAGTTCCGCATACGCTTAGAGATAGTTTATCGAATGAAATTTTTAACATACGCTTACAAGAGCACTATTTGAATAACACTTGAATATAAAAATTAATTTTATTACCATCGAACGCTATGTCAGTTATACATACTTTTTTTAATAATTTTTTATTTAGTATCAAATTATGTAATGATTTTATTCGGATTTGAATGTATTTATATATATGGAATTATATCGTTCTTAAATTTCATGTTAATTATTTAATATTATGTAGATAAAACTTTGTTGTACAAGCCCTTGCCACCTTTTTTTGTAATTTTTTTTGTTTCTCTGGGTTTACGAAAAGAAATCTCTGGCCCTTTTTTTCTATTTTTCTAGAATTATAATTTCTTTTAATGTTTTTTTTTGTACAATAAAGGATTAAAATAATTAAATATATATATCATAGATTTATTACAATATATTTCTTTTTTGCCTTTATGAAAAAACACTTATTTATTTTGGCAAGGTAGATTATTAGGTATTTGATGATGTCGTTTCTTTATTAGTTATAGGCTTCATCGTAAATAAATTACTGGGAATAGTAGAACAAACATATATAAATAAGTTGTGATATACATATATATGTATGTATTAAAGCTTTCTTTAAAGTCGGCATAAAACATTACAGTCCATATTTCACATGTTTGTGTATTGCATAATACCTAAACGTTACAATGTGAAACAAAAAATGCCATATTTCGTATGAAATTGGGTTTGTATATAGAGAATTTTCAATAAATACCCTTTTAGTGCCGGGCCGGTCGCCCACTAGTTACATGCATGGACTCACGGTTAGGACCAAGGGAAGTCGTTCCATGCTAGCGGTTCATTCTGAACTAATTGTAGGAGGCCTGTGTATAATAGTGGATGTCTTTCAGTGTTTTAGAGCTTAGTGCAAAAAGGAGCAGTTTGAATTTCGTCTGAAAACCATCGGCAGCTCTCATGATTTGAGCAGATTTTGCTACTTGTCTGGCAACGTCCTTGAAATATCGCATTTTGCTACTTAATCACCTGGCAGCGTACATGAAATATCGCATTCTGCTATTTAATTATCGATAGCGTTCATGAAATATCGGATTTTGCTACTGAAGCATCTGGCAACGTCCATGAAATATCGTATTTCCTACAAAAGATTTTTTTTACTTAGATCATTACTTTGTTATTCATACTATTTATTTAACACATTTATAGCATCTAATCTTGTTCAAGTTTTCTGATAGAGATACTTAATAATATTTACTTATTTTGCGACCATAAAGATAAACATGATGGCAGCTCAAACTTTTGTTATATCTTATAAAGGTAAGATAGTGTCAGCGATCAAATAGTTAATGTTATTAGGGATCAGTAGCCAAATGGCATAAAATGAAAATCTTATACATTCGTTATGTCCGTATGTCACAGCGTAATAATTCCGCCCGAGCAGCTTTTGGGTAGATTCTAATAAAAAAAAATTACAGGGATGAGTCTTTAGTGACGATTCTAAGCTATATAAGTATTAAAAAATTAAAAGCTACACATACGAGATATAAAGGAACCTTATGTAACCTTATGTAACCTTATGTAACCTTATGTAACCTTATGTAACCTTGCCCTAAGGCCAAGAAAACATGTGGAATATAGATGTTAAATTATTAAGAAAATAAATATACCTAGGTAATTTTCCGCAACCATATGATTTAGGTAGGTACTTACCTACTTATTAATAACATACATAACCGATGTAAGTTACTTGGTGAATGTTATCTAGTAATATGAGGGCAGTGACTGTGATAATGATTAAACAATAGCGCTGTGGATCCTGGCAATGACCATGTGTGTCTGGTGACAAGACAATACATTCTACCTGAGTAGATATTGTTATGGTATAAATTGATTTAATGTGTACTTATGTTTATATTGCCTGTGTTACTAGGTATACAATTCTGCAAATGGCGATTGTTCAGTCATTATCATAAAACATTTGTGCTGTGGATCCTGGCAATGACCTTATGTCTGGTGACAAGAGTAGATATTGATATGGTATAAATGGAACTAATGTGTACTTACGTTTATATTGCTAATGTTTTACTAGGTATACAATTCTGCTAAGAGCGATTGTTCAGTGACTTTCATAAACCATTCGCGCTGTGGATCCTGGCAATGATCTTATAACTGGTGACAAGAGTAGACATTAATATAGTATAAATGGAACTAATGTGTACTTACGTTTATATTGCTAATGTTTTACTAGGTATACAATTCTGCTAAGAGCGATTGTTCAGTCACTTTCATAAACCATTCGCGCTGTGGATCCTGGCAATGATCTTATAACTGGTGACAAGAGTAGACATTAATATAGTATAAATGGAACTAATGTGTACTTACGTTTATATTGCTAATGTTTTACTAGGTATACAATTCTGCTAAGAGCGATTGTTCAGTCACTTTCATAAACCATTCGCGCTGTGGATCCTGGCAATGATCTTATAACTGGTGACAAGAGTAGACATTAATATAGTATAAATGGAACTAATGTGTACTTATGTTTATATTGCTAATGTTTTACTAGGTATACAATTCTGCTAATAGAGATTGTTCAATCACTATCATAAACCATTCGCGCTGTGGATCCTGGCAATGACCTTATAACTGGTGACACGAGTAGATATTGATATAGTATAAATGGAATTAATGTGTTCTTACGTTTATATTGCCAATGTTTTACTAGATATAAGATTTTGCCAATGGCGACTGATCAGTCATTACCATAGTCGTAATAACACATAGAATAAAATAAATATTTAAGTGGACTCCCATACAACAAACGTGATTTTTAGGGTTACGTACCCAAAGGGTAAAAAATGGGGCCCTATTAAGACTCCGCTGTTCGTCCGTCCTTAACCAGGCTGTAACTCATGAACCGTAATAGACAGTTGAAATTTTCACAAATGATGTATTTCTGTTGCCGCAACAAATACTAAAAAGCTAAATAAAATAAATATTTAAGGGGGCTACCATTAAAACAAACGTGTTTTTTTTTTGCTCGTTTTTCCTCGATATTGATAACGGCAACAGGTAGACGCTTGAAATATTCACAGAATATTTAGTTATATACTAAATTTAAAAATAAATAATTAAATTAAAATAAAACAAATGTTTAAGAGTGGCTCCCATACAACAAACGTGATTTGTTTTTGCCGTTTTTATAGATAATGGTACGGAACCCTTCGTGCGCGAGTCCGACTCGCACTTGGCCGATTATTTTTTCTAGTGATTGGTACACACTGTAGAGTGTCTTGTCTTGGTCTTGAAAACTATTGAATCAGTTTTGATAAAACGTGCACTGGTTCCTAAGTTGAAAAATACTTCAATAATCCAAATTGCAACCACATACACGTACACACACATATGAAATTTGTCACACATGATTAAAAATGAACCCACATATACGAATGTCGTATAATTTCATCTATATTACATACATACGGGTCAAACTGGTAACATCCTTTTTTTCAGCCGATTAAAAAATTACAAATTTTGTTTCCCATTATTTGGTAACATCACAAATCACGTAACTTATTTAGATGTATTTTTTGACGTTGCTTCTACCGGGAATAGAACCCGGATCCTTCAAAACAACAGCCCAACGTTCTGCCACTGAGTCAATCGTTTAAAAACAAATAAAGTTAAAAAATCAAATAAAATTTCATTTAAATAGTAGTGGAATGAAAAATAGTAAATCTGAAATTTGTTTAGCCTAAATGAACTATGGCGGCTGCATACGACGTATTTTTTGAAAGGACAGTGACCGTGTCGTAATGAATGACTGAAAAAAATCGTCCGTCATTCCAACGCGTCATCGTCGCGCCATGGAACTTGATAATGACACTGTCTATGAGTTATGTTATGACATGTGTCTACTTTTTTATTGTATTGTTGTACTGAACTGATATGCACTAAAATTCAACACGTTTTCCCATAATAAGTCATTCGTGAGTGCTATATTTTGACGTGAATTTAATGAAACGTCTTCAACTTGCAGTCAGGGAGTATTACAGATTATGTATTTTTGGCGACTTATACCTCGAAAACTAAAAGAGATAAAGCAAGGTGCGGCATATTACCATAAAATTAGTTGTTTCGACTTGCCAAAACGAGATACTCGAAAGTCGTACATTGAGACTATGAAGCGGGAGGCCTTGCAAGATTTGTCTAAAATTTTCGTATTTCACTTACACGGCCTATAACTCTAGAAATATGGGTCAGATCGACTTCAAACGAGTTTCAAACGATAGGTAAAACTTGCTCCTAAATATCAAATTACTAAATCATTCATAAATATCATTGATTCCAAGGACGAAACAAAATCTACGACCGACTTCAATAAAAGAAGCTTCTCAATCCACTCTGGTCGTTTGCAACTGAACATCCAGCAGAAAATTCTAAGGTCACACTAGGGGTGTACGGCAATTCATAAAAATAACCCTAGGTGCTTAGTTCAAAATATTGTATTGTCAGGATTTTAAGGGTTCCGTACCCAAAGGGTGTATAAATGAAACCCTATTTACTAAGTCTACGGTATCTGTCTGTCTGAATGTTTGTCTGGCTGTTTATCTTTGAAGGGCTTTTTTTACAGAATATATGATATTATGTGAAATTTTAAAAACAAAAAAAAGAGTTAAATTTTCTCTATACAAGAAACATTTTTTAATTATTTTTGCTCTAACATAAGAACGGTTACATATATATACAAACTTCAAAATTAAAACGGTTATAGTCCAAGCCTTAGAACGAACTATGCCGGATGCATAGGACGGTATTACATTATATTATTACTATAGAGTAAAACAAAAAATAATACAAACCATTCAAGTGTAAGTAGGACTCTTGCATTATCAGGTGGTGCCCGAGTCCGACACGAACTTCGCCGGTTTTTTAATCGCTGCATAAAATTCACGAAACTCTAAAGTTACAGCGACATTTGAGGTAGACACTATGGCCACCCCTCATTGTTTCATTGGCCTAAGATTTTATTACCTATATATATATATCATTTATGGTCAGTTTCTTATAATACACATAAGTATAAGAATGCGTTTAAACTATTTCTGCCATCTTGTTTCTCATCCGATCAATGAAGTTTCAAATTACTTCGTGCAGAAGTTATATAACTTCAATTACTTGTAACAAGTGTGGCTTCTTGCACGTATTCTATTTTCAACGTAGCAAAGTGTTGGCACTTACTGTGATATGTGTTTCTATTTAGGTTTAAGGCAGGTATCAATGTAGCAACATTTTTCACGTGATTTGTTAAGTAATATATATGTATGTATAAACTGACCATACGTCCCGTTTTGAACGGGACTGTCCCTTTTCTCGGTTAGCTGTCCCGTTGTCCCAAAACAAACCCCGGGACGCATAAAAGTCCCGTTTTCCAGAAAGTATGGAGCTCGCCGCCACACGCGAGAGACCCTCCACACCCTAATATCCCAAAACAGAAACATCTACTTGTTCTAGATTGAAGAAGTGGTACATACTACAAATCAAAGTAAAATACAGCGGAAATAACTTATTTAAAAGAAAAATTGAACAGAAATTTTAAAAAATGTTCATAAATTAGGAAAACAATTCTTAAATAATCACAAAAAAGTGCTGTAAATTAAGTTTACTAGTCTTAGAACTCAATTTTTTTTTCAATTTATTAATTAGGTATTGTTTCATATTAAAATAAAAATCGGCTGGAATTTTTTTTATTAATTAAAAACATGAAAAAACTAGCCAAAAACGTACGTGCTCTGTGCATAAGCTCCATAAAAGTTCAACCTTATATAAAAGCAGACTTAAGATGGATTTCAGCTTTTTTATACTTTATACTTGACTTGACTCATCCGGCGTCTATCATCCCCTTAATTATAACAAATTGTCAACACAAATAACGAACATTAAAAAGTTGTTTTTTTATTGTAAACTTACTAACTGACATAAATAAACCGATGTCCCGTTTTGAGTTAAAAAATAAATGGTCATTTTATGTATGTATAACTTCAGACGCGTAACTTTTTCTAATATAGATGATAAATGAACATTTTTCATAATCTTTGACTGTCAAATTTGCAAATATTTTTTTTTATTATTGAATTAAGTACTATATTAGGTTACATACTATATTTAGGTTTATTTACTAATATAGCAAAACTATGTAACTAAGTACTATATTATTGCTTACAACTTATTAAAATTACACAAATTATCTGAGGATGCATGTCGTTCGACACGTACGAATGACCCCTGCAATGGAGTGGATCCATTCTTCCTTTCGCAGCACCGGATTTGAATCCCAGGCTACGGTTGACTAGGCGCAGACAATGCCGGGTCGGGGAGGATATGCACTCAAACGCATTTGTGACAAAACAATACATGGTCAGATACGATGTCTGCGCCAGTGCTATCGGCTGTAGATTAATGAACTGTTGTTTGTTGAAGTAGATAGGTAAGGTAGGTACTTATTTACTTTGGATGGAGGATTAGCAATGTGGGTTTCCAGTGGGAAATTGAGGATAAAGATCTTAGTTGATTGCTTTTTCAAAAAATATTAAGTATTGGGTATGAAGAAAGTAAAGAATTTGGAAAGAACGACGACAACATACCTACTCACTACAGATTTGTTGTTGTAATTAGTGAATTCTTTAAAAAGTTATTAAATTAGAAATATAATATGCGACTTTTAAAAACCGTGGAAGGTCTCGGGTATACATGGCCGTTGCCTTATCCCTGCTCACTAGCGTCCTTATTGATACCTATCTTTTTTTTTTGCGTTTGACTATGCTGTTGGCTGTTGCACTGCGAGACTCTGTAGGAGTCTCAGCCCATATAGCGCCCAACGCTCAAGGGCCTCGGCTTGGGTTGTCTCGAAACCGAAGGTGAGTCAGCGCCAGGAGGTGAGTTCCCCGTTACACCACCTATCTTTAGTTTTCTTTTTGTACCAAGCTAATTTCAATATATTTAATATATAAAATGTATATTTATTTATAACGCGGATTACCGCATGAAGAGGAAATGCAGGGGACGATCAGCCGCAAGAACGGGATGTGAATTATCTAGTTACCTAACTTTTAGGAAGGCCACATATGCGGTGTGTCATGCAGTGCTTACTTGACTACCTCTTCTAAACTACTTTTCTATTCTTCCAACCTACTTGGTGAACTCCTTTGAACTTATTTCGATTTTTTTCATACAAACATTGGAAAGACATATGTAGAAACTAAACATAACTACCGTGGTCATGGTCGTATCGCTGGAAGAGGCATATTTTTCCAACAGGTGCAACTGAAAATGACCATGGACAAAACGAAGGTCGTGTTCAATGTCCATGTAGCACTTCCTAGTTGTTGGAAATGCTACTCTTATTGTTAATAACAAATACACATATCTGGAGAAAGTAATGCATATAGGCAACTCCAACTTTCAGTAAGAGGTTAATCGAAGAAGCGTTTGGGAAATTGCGTATCAACTTTTCGTCCTGAATACTTCAGGGCCTAAAGATAAAAGTCCTATAGGTCTATGTATACCGCAGTGTGCTAACTGTTTTAAATAAACTTAAAGTTGGTCTTCACTACACTAGGTTCATTGCGCTATAAAATTCGTAATGAAGCCTACCAACGAAAGAAAGCCTAATTACCATAGTCATTGACTTAGAATAGTTAACAAGACTAAATTGCAATTGACAGGCCACATGGCTCGTCTAACCGATAACCGATAGCGAAGAAACATTCTCTAGGAGCAGCCTCGGACTGGAAGAGGCAAGTAGGAAAGTGTCCTTCGTGGTGAGCAGACGACCTGATCAGAGCCGCAGGAAGCCACTCGATATATATGGCTGTAGGCCGGTCATTGTTTAAACATATGGCCGAGGCCTGGCTAAGACGGAGACATCACAACGTAGTCATTTTAAAATAAGACAATAAGTTATGGTGGGCGTTCTAAAATCAGTTGTGAAAAAGTTCTCATAAAGGGTAATTTTTTTGCAAAATCAGGGTGATTATCTTACTCTAATGGTGATCGTTTTTCAGTCCATTATTAGTACTATTGCCTCATACGTAGGTATTAAATGGTATACAAAACATACATGATTAATAACAGTAATAGACTTACAAATTTTCACCATTGTAGTTAGGCAATCGTCAAGCTTGTCTTGGTGAAGTGGAAACCAGAAAAGGTACATAATTTGAAAGTACCTAAACTGATACAAACATAATGAAACGAAACATTACCTAGTAACAACCATTCTCTAATTTCGGTGTCGGTAGCCGCTAAAGAACTACAAAATTTGTAATCATGGGCTGTTGAAAAACAAGTCGCACCGGGTTCCTCCGGTCTGGCCGAAAATAATTTCCGGCCCCCTGCTGCCAGAAGCTGCGATTGAAACGCATAGCATGGTGGGTACGCAGAGGGAAAATCTCACATTGAACCTTTTTATGAAACATTTTTAGAAAGTAAAGAAAAAAAAACATGGTCAAGTGCGAGACAGACTCGCACAGAAAAGATTTCGTTTAGTCCATACTAATATTATAAATGCGAAAGTAACTCTGTCTCTCTGTCTGTCTGTTTATGCTGTTAATTCTTTACGCTTAAATCAAATTTAGATGAAATTTGGTATGGAGATAGTTTGAATCCTGGGAAAGGACATAGGCTACTAGAAAACGTTAAGTGTGAGTCCGTTTTTTTCTATTATTGAGGACTTGCCGTTGAAATCTCACACCGATAACCATTATTAAGGGCCGGTGGAACCGTGGGCAAATGCTGATTAGGTATAAGAATTATTTCACTTGCCAATATTGAATAGGAATTTAGTTTTTTTTTAGATTCTCTAAAACTGTGTTTAAATTTAAGGTTTTACAATTTTTCGTACATTTTGGTTCGTCACATAAAATTACAACAACAAAGCACTAAATTGGATTGATAACACATTATATTGTAGTCCCGATTTTCAATAACTATGTTATTTTTATATTATTCATCCCGTTTAATTAAAGTTACACTAAATTTTTTGAGTCACTAAAAAATAAAAGACCATTCTACAAAAATTTCATTAGAATCGATGGAAGATGCTACTAATTAAGAGACAAGTACCTTCTACGTGATAAAAAACTTAAGTTAAAACAAGGATGACGCGATATGTAACTGAGCGTGCGTGAGTAGTGCAGCTACATCTCAACTCACTGAGATATTCATTGAAATACATGAAATTAATTTATAGTTTATACATCATTGTTATTACATATCAAGATTTCTTTGCCAAGCCCTAAAAAAAACAGTGAATTTTTTTTGTTGAACAAATGTTCAATAATCGTGTTTTCACGTTTTTCAGGGTTTGAACTATATCCCCAAGGTTAAAGTCATTTAATTTTAGTCGGATCTGTTCCTCGGATCCGGAGAAACCTTTGCCAAAAAAAGTGACTCTGTATTGACTGAACGGAATTCACGAAACGAAGTCGTTTGGCTAATAAACTCTAAAAAAATCTGAAGGCAGTCCACTGTCTATACAAACTTGTTCCCCTTTTTTAATTTAAAAACTGAAGCCTAAACAGTCAACACCAATGTTTATACCCATATTTCTTCCATACAAACTAATCCCCTTCGATCCCCTATTAAACTCCATTAGGGCCTAAAAACTTTTTTTTTTACCAAACAAGCTTACGGTCCGCCTGATGGTAAGCGGTCACCGTAGCCTATGGACGCTTGTAACACAAGGGGCATCACTCACGCGTTGCCGATTCTTCAAAAATCCAATAACTTCTTTCTTGAAAAACCCCATTAGTAGTCCTTAGAGAAAACCGTGCCAGGGAGCAAAAATCTTTTTTGTGCTCACTTAAGAGATGCGTAAGGAACTCTTATGCAAACTATCAAGCATCTAGATCCACCAGCTAAAGCTGTTAGTTGTCTAGGAGTTTTATTTATCTAACAATAATATAATCATTTAATATATAATATTTAAAAAAAAAATAAAAAAAATATATGCCACAAATAAAATAATGTCCTTGATTAACATACTACAAGAATTACATTAATTATGTAGATGTATATTTTTGTAAGTAGATATTTATTCTTTTCAATTGTTTTCTGATATTTTTACAGTGCTGCCTAGTCGATCAATCCATCGGCTAGGTGTGTTGTTTAGTGTTTAGTAATCTTACTACGGATCTGTGTAGTGTTTTTTCTATAACTATAATAAGTTTGTAGTTTTGGTTATTGAAACTATTAAATTTACCTTACCTTTCCTGCACGGAAGTTGGGAAGCTGAATGTGTCTGACACACGATAAATTATGTTGGGGGAGAGAAGTGATGCAACATGTGGGGTTCCTCGGCGGAAATAAGAGGAGAATTGGCCCTGAACCCAAAATTATTTTATACTAGCTTTTGCCAGCGGTTCCTTCGCACGCCCTAAATTAGGTTAATGGCGTGTGAGATTCCTACAACTCCTTACTCCTACCAAAGAAATTTGCTATATTTATAGTTTGTTCAAGTGGCATTCTTGAACTTGGAATTTTTAAATTTTCCGTGATAAAAAGTAGCTTATGTGCTATTCCAGACTATATTTTATATCTATCTAACTACCATCCATCTTTCCAAACTTTCGCATTTATAATACTTGTATAGATTGTTACATACATATGGTTTAGCGGGATAAATTTAGGTAAATCCTTGATAATAGTAAGGAATTTTACTAGAACTGTAGCCATAGGAATTCCGCTATAGTTAGTTATACCTGCAGGAACTTGTGTGTTTTCCAGGGTGTAGTTTATTCAAGGTAAAAGCTATCTCCATTTCAAATTCCATCCTAATTGGTTCAGTTGTTGGCGTGAAAGAGTATCAATCAAACTTACAAACACACTCTTTCATTAAAGTAGATTATTTCATTACTGCAGACGGCAAAATTACTATTTTCTGGCAGTTAAAGTTAAGTGATAAGATATTATATAACGCAGAAAAAAAAAATCTGAATTTATGTTCCTTTCTGCATCTTGAAGATCTTGTTAGAAAAACAGGTTCACATGGATATTTAAGTTACAATTCAGTGTTGCCGGCATGCACATGCTATAATGAAGTGAATGAAAGTAATTAATCCAACACCAGACGCTACACTCCAGCCTGCATTGTTTGGTGACAATGGCGCTGGCTGGCGGTGACAAAACAATGTTGTCACCGTATCCTGTCGCCCGATAATTGTTTTAAGTCAGCCACCCGTAAACTGTGCGCCGGTACCAGACAAATAATGGTTTAAAATTGAAAGATTTGCTTAATTACTAATTATCCTCATAAAAATAAGGTTTTTTCTAATGTAACCGCAAGGCATGTAAATGCTACCGACACCAGGCAGCTTATTGCAAAAAGTATGGAGCACTCGGGAATGTAGGAAGCACATCTCGCCTGTTGAGATCTATTTAAGGTTTATCACCAAAGTCCTCACCAGATAAGTTTAAGGTGATAAAATGATAGTCTAAAAAGTTATACGTTTATGTTCAAGGTAGGTTCTCTTTGTTCCGTGTCTGTAGATTCATCCAATCAGGTGGCTTATTTTACTGGCTCGGGTATCGTTATGTCATTACATTACCTGATAGAAAAACATGTAGATACAACACACAAAATCTTTAAAATTTATGTGTTAATTTGGATTGTAGCACACAAAAACGTTAAAATGTATATGTTAATTTGGATTGTAACACACAAAAACGTTAAAATGTATATGTTAATTTGGATTGTAACACATAAAAACGTTAAAACGTATATGTTTATTTGGATTGTAACACACAAAAATGTTAAAATGTATATGTATATTGTGCTACATTAATTGTTTTTTTCTATTACAGATCAATTCCACGCTCATAACCATCACTTTTAGTTTTACGTTGATTAAGAACCGGCTTCAATGTTTATTATGAATTTCCCCACCCTCCTACGTTGTTTTTACAAAACTCCCAAGTTTAAAATAATCTTATTTGGTGCTCAAATTACCACTGCGTTAGTGCCCATGACCCTCAAAAATAATGTCCACTGCGTTACCAAACAAGTTTTTTTTTTTGAGCCCGAATATTTCGATAAAAGTCACCATTCGGTTATGCGTATGTCATTCTGAATTAGAAAATAATATGTTTTTTAAGGTATACAAATAAGTAAAAATTATGCGTAAAAATGTACAGTGACGTTTTTATTTTAAAAAGATTTTTTTATATCTATCACAAAAAAAATAATTAAATATAACTTAATAAAAAAATCTGACTTGAGTACTTGATTTAAGTCAGTTCTATGACGTTATTGTTCTATGTACAGTGCAACAAACTTTTCTGACCTTCTGATCACAGGTATTTGGTCGCTAGTGTTGTTGAAAGTTCACACCATTTCAATATAGCGATTGAAATTTTAATTTTTTAACCACCGAGTCACAAAAGTTTGTTGCACTTTACTCGTAAAATCGTGTCACGCATGATGAGCCAAACCAATATACCCAGCCAAAGACAATTTATCGAAGAGGGAAGCTGTCAGGATCTGCGTCAGACATGCGGGCAGACACTAATTTGACCCCAATATAATTCTGTTAAGTAAGTAATAGCCCTGAATTGGACACCAATTGATCTGACAACATTAGGGAACTTTACAAATAACTCCGTTTTCAGTGTTGATTTACTCAGCAGTATTGCCAACTTGATACGTCGGCTGAGTATTAAAATTGTAGGGATTTTTATAAAATATTGCTACATTTATTAGGGTCCACTTTACGTAGTTGTCTAGTATCTCATCTGTGATCAGGGCGTAAATCTGATGAGTAACGTTGATAGCTTCCGGTCGCCAGAACTCACCTCTCAAACTTGTTGTATGCTGTCTGCTTAGTAAAGTTGTCTTCGTCATTCATCAAAAATTATTCGTGTTTGATTGTTATGCTATGCAATTACTTCTAATAAGTCACTTCTACTCATATATATTTATTACTGAGAGCTGCGAATATTTATTTTAATTCAAGATATTAACTTGGCTAAAGTATTACTTGTTTTTTTTTGTTTTTATCTTGTTATTTATTGTTATTTTATATAAAATATTTTTATCGTATACAAACTTACATTTGCATTTCACCGTGACATATCGATGTATAGGTGAATATTTTTTGGTATTAAACTTTTAACACACTTAAAAAACTACCAAAAGTCTTCAAGACCTGATTTTCCTAATGGGCGAACTATTTACCTATACTTTTCTACGGAACAATTGATAGGCGCGTCACTCACACTAATTTGATATAAAAAAAATGTATTTGTGGCTGACGCTCACAATTTAATGCACGTTGATCGGGGTAGGACAAACCATCACAATTTCCATTTACCTATATTTCAGATAGAATTAGGATAAAACTGCCATTTCCTTTTTCATACTTCAGCGTGTAGGGCCAATTCTTTATTGTTTGCGGCTTCCGTATAACTTAACGCGCCTCCCCATAGATATCTACACAGAAAGCCTCTCTATAGTCTTCAGCCTCAGAAGATGAAGCTGATTGTTGTATAAGTGTTCGCCTCTATATTGTCTATCTTTCCTAGTTTGGATAGGATATAGCAGGGACCATGAATGATTTTTACTGACGATTTATATAGTCGTGTGCTATTGAAACTCTTTATATATTGACCAAATTTGACACAATTTTGGTTGGTCCCCATTACAGAAGTCCCCATATATTGTCTTGGCCACCAGACTTGAATCGCAGCTGCATTGACCATATGACCATCTTGTGATGTGAATATCTTTTCTATACTAGCTAATTCATCTCTAGGATTGATGTTATGAACAGAAGCGTCTCCAGGGTTAACCTTTGCGATATCTTATGCGTTTCTTATTTAGCTTAGATTTAGATAATATAAACAAACTTTACGTCACACAAAAATTACTCGTCACACACAACGTCACGCACATGCCTAACGCAGAGAGGCCTGTTCCAATCAGTGAATAAGTAACTTGTACATTACAATTGTTGGGACAGCGGTGGCAAGTTTTCTAGTACGTTAGGAATTTCAAACGTAGGTACAAAGTGTTAAATGTGAAGTCAGTGTAAACTTCTAATACCACAAAACATAAAATATTACCTCCGCCTTGTTCTGAATGGCCACTCTAAAATGTACAAGGAAATAAGTTTGTTATGGCAACACCGTTTATAGCCATAAACTACAGCAATAACAAGTTCCTAAAATAGTCCAACGAATTGCTTAGACGCAGCGGCGCATTTTGGACGCGACGCAGTAGGAGAGTCAATCTAAACTCGGTAGTGCCGCGTTCCAAATTTGGACACTGCAATACAAAATGCACCCGCGTCGCAAGCGTCTGCGCCCACCCGTTGCTGAAAACATAAACTTCTATTTTCAAAATTCTCCTGCCGAGCGCCGCTTTGATGTCTTTGCCAACGTTTTTTCTTTCTTTTTTTTTATGGACTATAGACTAAGATTTTGATTTATTATGTTTATAATCTGTACCTTCATTAGTAAGTACATAAAATATTTAAATATATTCACTAAAAAAATTAAAATATAGCGTTTCTTATAAATAATAAAATAATCAAATATGTAGGTACAACATACAAAAAATACCTAAGATCTGAGATATGAGATATGAGTTGGATAAAAAAATATCAATGGTACTCAATTCAAACAGGCAAATATTCTTAGCTTAGGTAGGTACTCCGCGGTTATTATTCTCTAACAGTAGATAGGTAAAATATGAAAATAGACACATCGGGTTGGTTGGACCCTATGCTATCCTCCCAGCCTTCAAACATTCCGACTGTTGAGCCACCGGGCTCCAGCCTTTTCTAACCTTGGGCACCGAATAATAGTAGTAGAGTCTTGAGTGAGTGCGATTTGGGCCATAGTCTGTCATGCAGGAGCAGTATGGGGTTCTTCAAGAAAGAAATTATTAGATAATTTAAGAGTAGCGCGCAAGTGATTTCCCAGGTGTTTCAAGCGTCCATAGGCTAGGTGACCTCTTACCATCAAGTTGACCGCAAGTTTGTTTGACACCTTAATGGTATAAAAACACACACGTCTTTTTGACGTATGCAGATTTCCTCACGATGTTTTTTTACACCTAAAAGTCAGTGTAGTATAAGATCAAGTACTTCATGCACAGTGCGGTTTGAGTAAATATATGAGGTTCCTTAAGGAAAGAGATTGATAAGATTTTCAACGGTTAGGCAACGCGCGAGTAATGCTACTGGTATTGCAAGCTTTCATACACTCATCCATGCGGTGACTGCTTAGCATCATATAGGCCGTAAACTTGTTTGCCACCTTGGTGGTATTAAAAAAACCTTATAGTTTAAAAAAGACTGGAACACACTGGATTAAGGCAGACTTTCAAACTACAAGGCAATCAGATGTCTATTGATTGGTTTGGTTGCCCTTATAGATTTCCTTTCACTTGCATTCACTCATCCATAGATAGATACATAGATTGCAGCGTTTCAGTCACCCCTCACTATATGAGCAATAAAAAAAACGTACATTAACAAGATCGCGTTACGTTGGGATCGGTTTCCGACGCACTTGTCTGCGCTCACTGCCGACGGAAGCGGTTTGTTGTTCTGCCATTTTGTATCCGACACAGTACACAGTATAACAAGTGCGGCAGTAGATCAGCTTATAAGATACTTTTATGTTTATTCTTTTCTGCTTTATCTTATCGCGAAGACGTCCACTGTCTAACGTAGGTCTCCTACATTTTGTCATAACGTCCGGTCCTCATTCAGTAGCTTCTTGTAGTTTTATTCAGGTCCCCCGTGCACCTGGTAAGAGACCGTCTTACACTACCGTATTCCATTTCGTAGTCGCCTCGTCGTTTCGCCAGAACCTTCCTTCTACATTATTGTCTGTCATGCAGAACTGAAGTAGTTTGGTGAAAAGAGGCTTCCACATCGCCAGCTCCGCTTATTATTTATTATAAAAAAGGATACTGATGATCCTCATAGAGTAGCCAATTGTTTTATATAGAAATTAGTACTTTATCGCCACCACAAGCCTAAATTCGCTCAGCGAGCTTTAGGAAGGACTATGTTTGGACTTTATTTAAAGCATATGATCAGAAATAAAGAAATCTGACGAAGAGAACCAGCCCGCAGAATAAGCATTTGTCGCTGAACCAATAGCTGTCGGGGCAGACTACTTTTGTAGAGCAGACTACGGATCGGCGAACGCAGTAGGCGTCGCCTTTTATTCTGGTGGACTGACGAACTGAAAAGGTAGCTGGAAGTGGATGGGTGAGAAAGGTGGAGGACAGTGTGGTAACGTCCATTGGGAAAAGCCAGATTGATTGAATAATTTATCCATGATGCTACCTTGATCCTAATATCAGAATTAGAAAACTGTAATGTAATTTTCATACAGTAAATGATAAACTTTTATTTGCGCTACTGTAACCATGTACGTTACTGGCCGGCGCGTGCGCATAGCAATTAGGGCAGACTCCTGCGCAGTTCCAGTCCGCTCCCTTGTTTAAATTTAGAACACATCACCGGTACCGTAACGCAGTTAACTTGTGTTCAAACATGGTTAAACTTCAAACCTTCAGTTCTAAGTAATAACTGTAAAACGATCTAACGCTGCGAGTTCGCTGAAAGCTGTAATAATGTTGTTCCATGTCTTTACTGTTTTTAACTATTGATAAAAGTATACCATGTATTTTTACAGTTGATATTTATTTCTGTTACTGTAAAAATTAAACTGTCAAACACTCGTTCCGAAACGGTTGGAAATAGTACATTACTGGCGCGGCCCGCAAATGCAGCATAACCGGGCGATCGTGAGTATGCGGGATGAGGCATGGCCAAGGCACGCATCATAGAGTCTGGTTATGCTGAATTGAAGCCAAGGCTTGTATAGTGCTTATCTCAAAAATGCGTGTAAAAAATTATTACTTATACTAATACTAATTATAGTGACAACTGTATTGACAATAGTAAAAATAGTTCAGGTAATTTGGCCGCCAATTCGCCGCGTTCAATTGTCGATTTTTTAAATTTCAGTAAAAATAATTTGATGGCGCATTCTTTTCTCAGTGACAAATTTTAAATAAACTTGATTTCAATAGTATTAATGGTCGGGCTTAAACAAGTTTATTTTTATTTTCAAATTTCATATTTGACCGCTTGAGCGCTCAAGTGGTTAAATATAAAATATTACGGGTCGCTCTCTGATACCGTACTGCAAGTACGATTTATCCCAGTAAGATATGGACGCATTTCGTAGCATGTTTGAGAAAAGTAACTTTACCGGGCGTTAGTTATTACTTGACAGAGAGTAAAAGTGAAGTGGAACGTGTCGCCTAAATCGTATTCTCGGAACTCAGCATAGTCCATTGAAATGTTACAATTTAAGGACCGAATATTGTATTTGTTAAAGGACGCAATTTTATTTTTAGAACATGGGTGGGGGGTAAATATTAGCTTAATCTCAAGTTTGAGGGGTCGCAACCCTTGTCATTCGGCCGCCATCTTAGAAAAAGGGGTGAAAACACTTTTTTCGCGATATCTTGGAAACTATGCGTCTTACAAAAAATTCGTAAAGACATAATTTGTAGCAAATTGTTTTGCCTTCAAATATGTTTGCCACCTATGAGGTAGAGTCTGTAGGCGCGTTTTTTTTACGTGACATCCTGAATTAGCTGGTGGTAACGCGCTATTACTGAGTGAGAAAGTTGATCCATCTTTGCTCACTCTTGTTGGCGAACGTTTTTTCATAGCTTTATACGGCGGTAATAAAGACGGCTCACTAGACGGCACTTTTTTGCTTATAACTTCTTTAATTTTTAATTTAGGTCAAAAAGTTATATACACATATTTGTAGGCAAAACAATTTGCTACAAATTATGTGTTTACGAATTTTTGTAAGCGCACAGTTTCCAAGATATCGCGAGAAAAGTGTTTTCACCCCTTTTTCTAATATGGCGGCCGAATGACAAGGGTGGCGACCCCTCAAACTTGAGGTTAAGCTAATATTGACCCCCACACATGTCCCAAAAATAAAATTGCGTCCTCTAACAAATGCAAAGCTCATGTAACATTTCAATGGACTAGCAATAAACACAACTTTACAATTAAGTATTTAATAGATTAAATCATATGCTCTTAATAATTTTGTTACTAGACAGACAATTTTATTTTTCTTATCATATTTTGTAGCCAAAAGAAAGAAAACAAAATCTTTTGGCTTCATGTGCTTGCTATTGACCCAAATGATTGTAAACCATATTCTCACGTAGTTCAATGACATTCTGAGATTGTATGGAAAAAAAATATTATCGTAATGGTTAACAAGTTTTTGCCCTGGGTTTCGCTTACGGAGATTAACCTAGATAAAAATCATCCTATGTAATATTCCTGCGACAAAAATCAAAAGGGGTAGAAAGTTTAAATAACAATTTGATATTTTTTAAATGAAACTCATGTTATTTTGTATTAAGTTTTGTTTGGTTAAATATAAGGAATGAGATAATTTATAGATTTCGGAAAATCATCCCTTACTTAGAAAATTATTTTTTTATAAATACAAATAAATAAGCTTATATTTCGAAATAAACCCATGAAAATTCGTAAGAATACCTATAGAATTTTAGTTGCAAAAAGGCGTAATAATGACGAATTTCAGAATTTTTAGAAAATCGTCCCCTAAGGGAGCAAAATACCGGAAGAAAGTTTTTTATGAAACCTTTGTATGAAAGTTACACCGCTTGATCGACAGGAAAAGTTAGAAAGCTAATATCATTTCACTTATTGATATTGGCGAATATCATCGAAACTTTCCCTTATAATGCCGTTAGTCAGCAGGTGAAATCGCGTGAGAAAGTAAGTTGAATAGGCGGATATATAACTATAACTACGCGTGCTATAATGTTACTCAATAATAACTTACTATATATACTATATACTTAATACACGTGTAGTTCGTATCAAAGCAAGTGGAATGAATGCATTATGCTATTACTTAGGGAAAGTAACTTCTATCTTTACTCGCAGACCGATTTTATAATTATTCTGATTTGAATAAGATATGGTGTAAAAGGTTTAGTTAAGTATTAGGTATTCCCCCCGGTTTCATCCGTAGAGATTTGTTTCTGAAATCGCTTTTCGACAGCCTTTCCTCAAAATGAAGGTCGGTTAAACGGTTAAAAAGTAACATGCCAACAGGTTGCTTACGAATTTACATTACAGTTGTTTTTTATATAAAATTTATATACCTACCAAGGTGGAAAACAACCATACGAGCCGCCTGATGTAAGGCGGTCTCCTTTGGACTTTTTACATTAAAATTCAAGAATATACATATATTTTGACTTTGACTCTGCTTCAGAATTCTAGCGTTTTGTGTTCTCGAGAAATTTCAGTATTAGTCTTTTGTTTAGTCTACTGAGATGTGCCGAGTCAGACAGTGAATCTTGGTTACAGTGACTGCTCAAAGGGAGAGCAGTTAACCGGACAGGGCTATAAAACTGAAGAGGTTTCCATCCACCCGTACATCCTACTCTACTTACTGTTACGTACTTTTACTCTCGAACTGCAGTTTACTGCTGTGCAACTAGCGATAACCGCGGTTTGACTCGTGTTTATTTTTGCATTCGCTAATCAGAAACAATTGACGATGTGAAATAGCTAATGGTAAGGTCAGAACTTAGATGGGTGGATTCTGTGAATTGTGGTCGTGGCTGATCTTGAAAGAGGCTTAGCCTGTTAGACGCACATTGTTAGAAACTTGAATTATGATATTACCTTTCAGGCTCATATTCCTTCCTTCTTTTTTCGATGTGTAAACCAGATTTCGCATTATAGCATATCATTTCTCCATAGTCATGTATAAATACGGGCTGTGAGAATTGTCGACGATTCCAAACTCACTTGCGGTATCGAGCCCTTAAGTCTAAGGAGAGACTTTGCCTCACTGTGTGTGTTCTACCGCTTGTACAATGGGTTGTGTTCTGAGGAATTGTTCGAAATGATGCCCACGGCTACTTTCTACCATCGCACCGCTCGCCATCGGCAGGGAATCCATTCTCACACTTTAGAACCTAAATGGTCGCGTACAGTGCGGTTTCAGAGAAACTTCCTCCCGCGAACGCTTAAGTTGTGGAATGAGCTCCCTGCCAAGGTATTCTGCAAGGACTACAGTATGGAGTTCTTCAAGAAAGAAGTTATTAGATTTCTGAAGGGTCGGCAACGCGCAAGTGATACCCCTGGTGTTGCAAGCGTCCATAGGCTACGGTGACCGCTTACCATCAGGCGGGCCGTAAGCTTGTTTGCCACCTTAGTGGTATAAAAAAAAAAAAAAAAAAAAAAAAAAAAATATGGTCAAGTACTAAAGCTACTTGACTATAGATGGCTTTGTTAAAAAAAACGAGCAAAGCTCGGTCTTTCAGGTACTTCATAGTTAAGTCTGGATACCCGATTGATTTTTCTAAAAGTAGTAGATAGATGTGTGAATAGCCACACCCGTTAGACGCTTCACTGCAGGAACACAGGTTTCGCCTTGGGAAAAGAGGTTTAAGCCATAGTCGTCAAAAAATAGCATATAAAAATTTTGACGCTTCAAAGTGTTTCTAAAAACCAAATTTGAATAAAAAGTTTTTGACTGACTGAGTCCACCGCGCAGGCCTAATGCTTATCAAGTATATGGGTAAGCTTTGCTCGTTTTTTTTAACAACGCCATCTATCCAAGTAGCTTTAGTGTTGCTGTGTCGGTAAATTAATAGTATTACTGCTCTCCAATAGAAGTCAGGAAAAGTAATTTTTTTTTTCAGTTTAAAAATGAAACCTAGCTAGATCGATTTATCGCTACCTCTGCATATTAAATTTCATGAAAATCGTTGGAGCTGTTTCCGAGATGCAGATTATAAATATAGTATATACAAGAATTGCTCGTTAAAGGCAATAGATTAGATAGATAAATAGGGTTGCCATAACATAACAAAAAAACTAAAAATTCTAATCATGATAACTCTAATCATAAATAACATTTGGCATCATAAAAGGTGTATAAAAAACTAGATTATGACTTGATTTGTTTCAATTACTTAAGGATTTGTACATTAATCTAAATTACAACATATCTGTTACAAACTGTTAATACGTCTGTCTGTCTTATTTATATCATATTTATGTAACTGATATCTTGGTCTTGGACTGCACAGAGTTAAATATAGCAGCAGCACGTACTCCACAACTCTCTATTGTCTCAGACATTATCTAGGTCAAGCTTGATTGACCGTGTGAAGTGGTTTACTTGACTAGTTGCCACTTACATGATAAACAGAGTTACGTAAGAAGGGCGTGCCTCTTGTCCACATAAGAGCTAGAACATCAGAAGTCCGATGTGCATGAGTTTTATGGACCAAGTTAAATTAGATACATATAATTATAATTTCTACCCTCAGCTCTGCTACCGTTCCTCCCCACTCATTTAAAGCAAATGTTGGCCATGACAATAGAAAAGTTGGGTGTGAAAATCTGATTTTTAATTTGATAAGTCCCTTTTGTATTTTTTAACCGTTTTCAAAAAAGGAGGAGATACTTAATTTGTGTAGGATTATTTATGTACATATTTGTTATGCGATATCTTCGCTGATTGTGAAATAAAATTTTAACGATTGTTTCTTTCTACATGTTGATTTGTCAAATCTACTTAAGTCTATGTCTCGAATTAATGTAAACTAATAGTACAACTACTAATATTATATAGCTTGTTTGTTTTTTCTGAAACTGATAGTCGGGTTGGAGATTACTATCTTTCACATTTGATAGCAAAAATAAAAAAACTTGCCAAGTGCGAGTCTGGCTTGCACACTAAAGATCGTATTTTGGGCATATTTTTTATTGCATTGAAGTTTTTTAGCGTAGACTTAAGTATGTATTTGATATTTATATTGCGTTAAACTTAGAAGTTTGTTTTTTTTACAGCTTCAAGGGATCTTAGTACTTAATTGATATTAATTTTAACTTGAAACCTTCACGCGTTTCTGAGAAAAAGGGTCTTGACAGACAGACGGTCAACAAGGTGATTCTATTAGCCTTCATTTATTCCTTTTGAGGTACGGAACTCTAAAAATTCAGAAAGAAACCTAAGCGAAACGGAACTACGCCTACCAGTACTGCCAGTATTAAATAACCACAGTATTGAATTTGAATTCTATAGTAAATTGATAGATAAAGCAAATGATACGGCATAGGGTATATCGATGCGTTCGTTTCCAATATCCATAAAAACTTAATTATCTATTATCTTTTTTACACTTGAACAAAATCTATGTTTTCCATAACTATGTTAGAAGAGCTGACAGCTATATAATTATCCGCTTCATTGTTTAGTTGCCGATATATCGCCTGTATTGTGAAACATTGGCACGAGCAATACTGCATTGTAATTAAAAGTAGTGGTAGGTTGATATAATCACAGCTTCCATTGCCATATTTCCGATAAGTAGGTAGTAGTTGGTAGCAAGTTGCACTAGAAATTAAATGAATAATACATTGTCTGTTAAACCTATCTGTCATTGTTTCTTCGTAAGTATTTCTTGTTGCAGCTCGCTCCTTTTATATATCAATGTTCTTTTTGCGGTTTTTTTTTGTTATTAAAAAACTGGACAAGTGTGAGTCGGACTCACGCACGAAGGGTTCCGTTCCGTATTATCTATGATAATGGCAAAAAAATCACGTTTGTTGTATGGGAACCCCCTTAAATATTTATTTTATTCTGTTATTATGTTTCGGTATATAAAAGTATTAATAATAACAAACAATTAACTACAATCATTCATTAGATACAGTACGAGGTATGACCATTTCGGAGCAGGCAAGTATCTTTTATCATCACGCAAGAGTTTCAACCCTATTTGATTTTTACAGCGGGCAAAACCAAGGGGCACAACATGCTTTTGTTATGCAACATTACATTGGCGCCTCGATTGCTGTGGTAATCAATAATAAGCTTTGTTCTGGCTTTATTTAGACGTACTTTTAGATTGCGTAAAAACCCCCGTACGGATTCCTACTTACGTTAATTCAAACAAAACAAATCTTTCGACACAATCGCTTTAACTGTAACATATCCAAGAACGCTAAATGAAAGCGCTAAAAAGCACACGCGAGCGCTTACGAGCTTTACTCTATATCCTCGTCGCTTCATTAGCGGCGGGAACAGTGGGTAACTGTGAAGGGTAGTTAGCGAGTGGCTGTGAAAAAGATCCGGTCATATAACGGGTGCTTTGTTTAGCCTATCTATTGCTCCATAAGTGCAATTCCGGTGAATAACCATATATAAGTATTCAAATAATAGGTAATACATATAAGTAGCGTGGACGGTAATTTATTTCTAGTCTAGATAGGCTGCGGACTATAGATCTTACCATCAGGTGGACCGTTGGCATGTTTGCCACCTTAGTGATATAAATGTAAATAATAATTCCTATTCCTTCGAAAATCTTAATTGTTAAATTTGTGTTTGCTTCAATTCAAGTGTGTGTGTGTGTGTATTATTCAATTCAAGTGTGTGTGTGTGTGTGTATTATTCGATTTCGATGAAACAAGTTTTAATCAGAAAATGACAAGCCTTTAAGACTGTTTTTGTCATTTACTGATTGTAATGGATATTCAAGGGTGTTTATAGGGTGCCGAATTCGCCTTTTTTTTTCAATAACAAAGTGAAGTTACTCGTTCGGTACATAGTTGCTGCATTTTTGCGTTTTTTTTTAATTGTGCTTGTTGAAGTAATAGAAATAATATTAACATGAGAAAAATAAATTTTTAACGTTTATTTTGGCGTCATTTCTGATTTTAAAAAAAAAACGCTATAATGGCAACAGTGGGAGGGGGTACCAATAATAAAACTGTCAGTGGTTTTAACATAGTCTTTGATGATTTCACACTCCCTAGTTCAAGATACATCGAATGCATACGTCTGTCTTCAAATCAATTGATTGTCGATGGGCTCTGGTAATGTTTACATTCCCAGGTAGCGTCACTCGTCGCGGCGGCCATTTTGCATATTTTCCATCGATTCGTAAACTAATTGACGTGGTGTGAAGACGGCTCCATGTGTTTGGTAAACATCCGATTGGTTTCAGTTGCTACACAATGGCCTTTCAATTGGTATCTTACAGTTATACTGTACTGTACCATGTTAGTGATATAGTCATACTTTTGTTCTACTATCTGCCACATGGTTAAAGCTTAGGTTCCGCCATAGACATAGAGACTGGTCAGCGCATTTCCTAGACAGCTGTAAAAAAAACAATCGAAAAATTGTGAAAGTGACGAAACGAATCTGCAGTCTCGTGTCTCTTTCTAACGTTTTGTTTTTATTTTACAGACAGAAAGAGACAGGTAGTTGCACTTTAGCTTCGTCTCTTCCTCAAGTGTGGTCAAAGACATAAAGTGTTTCTTTATAAGATTTAGTTAAAAGATCTATTGTTTATTTTCCTTGTCTGAAAAATCTAAATTTTTTAATTTTTTTTGCAGGTCGGCTTGTTGAAAATAAAACTAACTATGCACCGAAGAATACCTCCGAACAGTACCGTGAGAAGACGGCTCTTCGCTGAAGAAGAGGACTTTTGCCAGCAAGCACGCACCGACAACTTCCTAAACATCCAACAAGAAATCATAGAAAGTGACCGAAAAAGGGGAATCATGAAATGGAACTTCGATATACAAAATGAAAAACCTTTGGATGGTGTCTACAAATGGTACAAAAGAGATGGCCCTTTAAGATGGGTAGGAATAAACACCAGTATTGTCTCAGATTGTGATGATGAAGTATCATTTGAAGAAGACATACTAAAACTACAAGTCAAAAATGAGTGTACGCCTAGAATCTTAAAAGAATGCCATACCCCATTGCTGAGGAAGAGAAGGATACCAGAAAAAGATGATACTTCGGTAAAAGAGAATGGAGTCAAAAGAAAAATCAGTTTTGACTAAAACGATTTTAGCTAAGCCCAGGTTCATATGCGGTCTGGCTAAATGAAGATCATGAAAACCTGGGTGGTGGCCTATGAGGATGTTGCTGAAACTGATAACGTGCCATTGGGACTGAAGATATTTAATTTACCATTCCATTGTATTTTCTATAAGATATTGAAAACTGCAGACTTTGGACCAAAAAAAAAGATGGACGGAGATCTTTGATCATGTCAATACGAAGTCGATGGACAGGCGCCATAATTATCTACTGCTCTTTATTCTGTGTTTCTGGCGTCACTTAATAGACGCCATGCCCATTTTGTGTCTATTCTTTTTTTCTGGTCTGAGGCCTAATACTTTAGTACGCCTTGAAGCAAACTTTATGGCAGCTTGCCATTTAAGTTTTGACATTTAATCCAATAGTGACGTTAAACAGGTGTATGAACTTTTTTGAAATTATCTAATATCCCTTTTCCAGCGCTAATTTAACACAATCGGATGATTTTGTAAATTCATTGGTGATCGTTTTCTTTACCATACCACTCCATTGTGCCCCGTGTGTAGGTATCGAATGGAGCACAGTAATTACGCGTGCAGCTTAAAAGCGATTACCATTGCAGTAAGAAAATCAGCCCACGAGTTCGAAAGTAAATAGCCAGCCTCCATAAAGTTTGCATCGAAGTAGGTATACGTATATGAACGCTACAAATGCATATTTTATTCAAAAAAAAAATCCATGTACAATTTGCACCGTGTCGGTGCGTAAAAAAATAAACCAATTCAGATGTATTCCAATTGTATTTTAAATATTTTTATTAATAATATTTATTATTTAGAAAAGACTGTTTAAAAATTTGGTATAATTTAATTAGTATTTATTTTAAACGTTTTCTAGCTTTAACTATTATTATTTATTTACAAAGCGAGTTTAGTGATTTAATTATTTTATAATTAACTTTTACCTCTATCACAAATAAGGCTTTTTAATAGTAGATTATCACATTTTTTAATACCTGTGATATTATAATTTATTACAAACATTTGTACTTTGTCCTATATTTTTTTATATTCAGTGCTTTCTACATTCACCACAAGAAATAAATTTAAAATAACTAATCGTTTTTTTGTAAAAAAAAATAATATCCTTTTTGTTTCAACTATCTGCTTAGTTAGAGTTTGTATTCACCTAAAGGACGAATGTAGTCACCGAATTTTAATTAATTATAAATTAAAGTATTGTTAAATATAGGTATAGCTTAGTTTGAATTTCTTGACGATTTAATTTATACGTAGAAAGTATAAGCTAATTTTAGGTTCAAATTTATTTAATATTGTCTTGCCTCTGTTTAAATAAACGTAAAAAATATAAAACATTCTTTGATTTGCCTCAAATATAAATAATAAATTGTGGCCCACGGTTCCACCAGCGGTCACTGTGGTTATTGACACAGACAGCAGATCAAGTCAACTCTATTCTGGTTATAGTTACGATATGTACCTATTGTATAATTTAAAAAAAATCTGATATACAAGAATTGACATAGTAGATTTTATAATTTTTATTGTACTATTTGACAACTGTAACGCGGATTTGTATTTATATATTGTAAAATCAACCATAAATTGGTTATAGTTACAATATTGATAATACATATTATAAGAGTAAAAAATGTTTTAGTAAATTTTACAATAATTTACATAGTTGGTTTGACAATTTTTGTTGCTCTACTTCACAACTGTTCACATTGTCAGGATTTTTCTTTTTACATTACGAGATTTAGCAACAAAAAATTGTGAAAGGAAATTACAGGTATTTGTCACCTATATTCAAAGATAGTATATTTTTATGTACCTGATTTAAAAATTATATGATGTTTTCTTCTGTTGAATTAATTCTTATTTATATTCAATTTAAAACATGTACTTACGGCATTGTGCAATTAACTATGAATTCCTTGCATTTAGTGCAATAATTGACAGTTTCTAACTCATAAATATAAACCTTACATTATTTTTATGATAGTTTGACTACGAAGAAGAAACGTACTTTTGTTATAGTCAACACAAACTCATTGCTTTTTTTTTAATTTATATGTTCCAATAAAATTAAACTATCGAATTAAATAAATCTTCTTTTAAAAGTTATCTGCTAAACTAATAAACCATATTTATTAATGCAGTTGTTCATTTTTTTTTTATTGTCAAACAGCTGAAATCCAAAGCATTTTGTAGTTTTTATTTTAACAATATAGAGTTGTAATTTAATTTATGATTATTTAATATAACACTTCGGTATTATCAAAATTTGAATGTGTAATGGTTAGGTATACATTGTATCAAATTGAAATGTGTTTATCCTTTTTTTTTATAAATATAAAAGTGTACCTAAGTATAATAAAGAACACCAAAACAAATTGCTTTTATTTAAGTAAATACACATTATACTATGTTGCTTCAGCTCTTGTTTGTCCCCAAAACATGGGCACAGGCCTCTCCTTATAGAAAGGAGGCTTAGGTTGTAGTACACTGCGCTGGCCCAGTGCAGATTGACAAACGTTGTCGACCTAGTTGCTATTCATTCAACTGACAGAATTTTTAAGCTGCCCGTTAAGGCCTTCATCTTAGCTTTACGAGTGGTGTCATTACTTGATGACAGTTTTATAGTAAAAACAATCAAAAAAATCAAACTAATAGTGGAATTACAGCCTCGGTCGAATTGATTTTTGAATAGTGATCATTGGAAACAGAAGATAAATTTCCCGTGGAACGGCCTCCTACCAGGGGCGTTATTTTCACCATGAGGAAAAGCCCTGTGCGAAAATAGACATAACATTGTAACATGTTTTTCCAGGTTCTGAATTTTAAATATATACAAAAATACCGTCAAGGTGCGAGTGAGACTCGCGCCCTGAGAGTTCCGTACCACCACAGAATGCACGAGCCCGACTCGCACTTGACCGGTTTTTAATATTATTTTACGACCTATAAAGTCTGTACTATAATCGTCTTAAGTTTGAAGCTTGTATGTATTATTATTACGTATTAATCGTGTTTCATGATTGTCTGGAGTACCACCTTTAAATTTTTACTTTCTGTATTTTTTATTATTTGCTAGGTAAACAGCCATAAGCATACATATTCTGTGAAAATTTCAGGCTTACTTCTTTCGGTACAAAGGACAGAGACCTTTAATGGTCGGACGGGCAGACCGACAGACAGTGTAGAGTTAGTAATAGGCATCTGTTAGCAGTTTTTGGTTACGAAATCCAAAAAACATATTAAAAAATTAAAAAAACCTGTCTGCAAAAACAAAAAAGTAATTAAAAAGTGAACCTAAAATATACCTACTGCTGTACCTGTTAAGTCACAGTCACAATATTATGAATATAAATATATTGTGACGTCATTATAATATATTTAACTATAGGTAAGCAGTCGGGACTAATTTAAGTGCAATAGAAGTTCAGATAGTTTACAATAGTCAATACCCTTACGGTCACCTATAGCGAGTGTCTGTTGTCGTAACTACAATTATCGACTGTACTACTATTTAAACTTGCATTAAAATGAGTCCCGCCTGCTAATAGTTAAATATTTGGTTAAGTACTATATAATCATGACGTCACAATATATTTAAATTCATACAATATGTCATTTAACGACATTGTGACCGCGACTTAACAGGTACCTACAGGAGTATGTATGTTTTAGGTTCACTTGTTACTTGATTTTTTGTTTTTGCATTCGGGGTTTTTTTATAGCTTTTTAGTTTCGGCATACCTACAAGGAAACTACACAATCTACTAATAGATGTACAAAGCAATCATGGCCTGGGAAAGCTCTACGGGCTCCAATTAGTCTCTCCTCAAAGCAGTATACTCTAAGCGGCGGACCACACCCATAGCTCCATTTACCAAGCCAACGTCAAAAAACGTCAAGTGTGAGTCGGTTTGTTTCTATAATTGAGGAGTTTCCGTTGAAATCCTACATCGATAACCGAATTAGGGGCGGGTGGAACCGCGGGCAAGAGCTAGTGTTATATAAAACTGGCTCTTCTAGCTCTTCTGCATCTCGGTGGATCCACCTATCTACAGTTCTGAAGTAGGTTTTTTCGAATTTCCGACTCGTGCTTGAGAGAATTATATATCTTCGGCATGGCCTTTTCAAGCTCTTAAATTTGATACCAAACATGATACGGTTGGAGCAAAAAACAAAATTAAAAATTAAGTTTTGTGCTATATAGGGTAAAACTTGGCAATTCGGCGATATGTAGTATAAAAATATATTTTTTAGCGAAGTTACTTCACTGTTTCTTTGCTTCTTAACTTTGTCAATAGATAGCGCAAACAGCAAGCAACAAAAATAATTGTACGCCATAGATAGTTTTAAACGCTTCTGCAGATACTAGCAACTTCAAAACTGGTTGTCATTGTGAGTGAGTTCAAGAATTTAGCGCGCAAAGTGATGTTATCATAAAAAATTAGATTTTGAATTATTTGCCTACAATAATGGGAAAACTTGCACATATTAATGATAAGGTAACTTTAGGTTAACTTGTTATTCTATGGAAAAAATATTGCAAAAGTTGTTATCTTGTTTGATGTAGGGGTTAAGTTTTGATTTGAAAGTATATATCATTCAGCAAATAAAATTCATTTCACATAGTATAAAAAAACATTACTTCTTAAGTTAGCATGTTATAAGATAAGGTAGAAATCATCTTCTTCAATTAATAACTTTCATTTTAGACATTAAAATCGGTCCAGTGGCTTCCGGTCGGCTTCTAGGGGGGAACACAGAAAACTACATACATACACACATACGCGCGAAAAACATAACTCCCGCTTTCGCAGTGGGCTAAAAAAGAGTAACGTTTACCATTTTGTTTTAGGTTCTTTGGCAGACAGTACGCAAATACATTTTATGCAATCCTGTGATCTGCAGGCGATATATGGAAGCCTGTCTTCTATACTTACGCATCGATATTCATAAAGACACTCGCCTTAGTTTCCTCCAAAACGAAAATCGGCCAAGTGCGAGTCGGACTTGAACACGAAGGGTTCCGTACCATTATCTATAAAAGCGGCAAAAAAATCACGTTTGTTGTATGTGAGCCCCATATTTATTTATTTTATTGTATTTTATATTATTTTATTATTATTTTATTCTGTTTTTAGTATTTGTTGTTATAGCAGGAACATAAATACAATACATCTTCTGTGTAAATTACAACTGTCTAACTATCACGGTTCATGTGTTACAGTCGGTGACAGACAGACGTACGGACAGCGGTTTTGGGTACGGAACCCTAAAAACCACGGAGTCATCGCCGCTTAGTTAAGTTTACCTTGAAATGAATCGCTCTTGACAAAAAATGTAGCACAAATTTTACGTCGGTCGTTATCGTAACGTAATTTAACAGTTGAGATAACGCGTACGTCACTGTTGATGATATAATTTATTTAGGAATGAAAATATGAGCGCCGCTGGTGACGTCACTATGGAGACAAAGAAATACGTCAACAAATCGGTAACTACAGTTACATCATCGACTTATTATAATTAGGCTTTTTAAGTCCATAACTTGGCATGACTGGGCATAGGACTTCGGTAATGACTATTTAGTGTTAGAATTTAGAATCCATAAAAAATAATTGAAATGATGCACTTTCTACCATCACACTGCTCGCTATCGGCAGGGCATTCTTCTTCACAACTTAGAACCTAAATGTGCATGACCACAGTGCTGTTTTAGAGGAACTTCCTCCAGCCAACGTTTAGATTGTTAAATATGCCAAGTTTTTAATCTAAATGTGGATGACCACAGTGCTGTTTTAGAGGAACTTCCTCCAGCCAACGTTTAGATTGTTAAATATGCCAAGTTGTTTATAAAGAAAGTTATTAGATTTTAAAAGGGTCGGCATTGCGTGAATTATGGCTCTGGTGTTGCAAGCATCCATAGCCTACCGTGATCGCTTAACATCAGGCGGACCCTATATAATTGTCTGCCTCCTTAGTGGTATGAAAAAGCCTTTTTTGAAGTTGGTTTAAAAGGCAAAAGTTAAAACTAGAATTTATTTTTATTAGAAACTGAGTTGTAAAGTGTACTAGTTTGAACATTAATATGTTAACGAAATCACAAACCATTTCACCTTCCTCTTACAAGGTGGTCAACCATGAAGCTTCCCGCACTCTCGGTCTCGCTTCATAATGTATGCACCCTGGTTTCCTGTGCTTGTCTGAGTTTTTCCTCGACAGACATCATCTCCTCTAAACTTTGCATTTAGGCATTAAAAGCTAAAGTCAGTTAGTTTTTTTCCAAATTGGGTTTTTAACAAACATTTTTTAAATCTCAAAATTATTAAATGCATGTATAGATTCACATACATATTTATACATTTAGTCAGTGAGTAGGTATACTTGAAAAAAAAAGAAAACATTTCCCCATTTTTTCTACATTCTTGATTCAGCAGTGGTTTGTCCCCATGACAGCACAGGCCATAGTCTCTCGGCTGTCAGAATTTTTAAGCCCTGTGTAAAATCTCTGAATTGGCTTCAAGATGATGTCAAAAGCCAGGACCGATAGTTTGACGTACCTACCATCTAAAGCACGGAAGAGATCTAAAAAAAAATATGGTATTGCTTCTAATGACTGACCAAGCCCGACTTTGCTTGACTTCGCATATCATTTCATTTCCGATAAACGAAAGATACTAGGCCACGACACGACACAACTTATACCACATGTTAAGTAATTTTTGATAACATATAAGCCAGTTCTTGTTGCAACACTTGCAGGTTTATTGCTCTTTTTTTTTATGGGTTACTAATAGGTTTACTGAGGATATCGATGTCATAGTCCCCTGCCAAGACCGAGTCTCACGGACCAACCAGGTCACGCAATCCGAGCGTCACGGGTACTGCACAACTCAGGCATTTTGTCTGCAAGTGATCTGAAACATGAGCAGTTAGTCATTGGTGACTCTTGATGTAGTGAAATTAAAAAGGATAATTAGTAGCCCAACTACGACTTTCTTTGAGACAAATTGGACATTGTGAATGACTTCCGGTCAGAAGAAATAGTATTTCTTTTCGTATCCAATGTATGTATGTTTACCTTTACTTTTCATCAACTACTTCAGTCCTATGTGACAGGTGGTAAGTCCATCTCCGCAACGCATCACTGCTACTGATGCAGTTTACTTCTGTTAAAAAATATGTTTTCAGCTCTCCAGCACCAAAAGCGTGGTTTTCCTGTTCAAAAACAGTGGGTAAAATCGATTTTTGCTGCGAGCGTGAGACAAAGTAATGCAACGTTCGGATATTACTTTCTTGCGATACTAAAAAAAACAACGTGATGACTGGTTAAGAAACAAATTTATTTTAATGAAAAGCATTAGTATATTGCATTTTTTCATTATTGACGTATTTAATATTTATGATTAATAATACCTCCAAATAATTAATAGCGTTTATTTCAAATAAAAATAAGGTTTGTTTTCGATAAAAGTGACATGAGTAAATTTCTGAACGCATGTCTAAAAAAACGGCGCGAAACTAATAAGTTATTTTAACCTTATATTACGTTTAAATTGTTTTATTTAAAAAAAAAATGAGTGACTTGAGTTACGAAGATTTATTTCAGAGGAACTTCCTCTCGCAAACGCTTAGATTTTAGAATAAGCTCCTTGCTAAGGTTTCCTCTAAGGACTAATAAATAAATTATTCAATTTTTAGAAGGTCGGTAACGTGCGAGGAATCCCCAGGTGTTACAAGCGTCCATAAGCTGCGGTCACCGCTTGCCATAAGGCGGACGGTTAGCTTGTTTTTTTTATACCACTAAGGTGGCGAACAAGCTTACGTTCCGCTTGCAACATGTGGGCCATCACTCGCGCGTTCCCTCTGCCACCTTAGTGGAATAAAATAAGTTTTGATGGACCAAGTCCAATTCTTCATACATCGCCGACATAATGCACAACTCATGGGACACACATACATATATTATAGCTCCGCCAGTCCGTATGAAATAGCGGAAATAAATCCAAACTAATCTAAGTTATTTAAAATATTACCTTTTTTTTCTTCTGTAAATAACTCGTCAAGTTTTAAAACCGTAAAGTGCTTGACAAATTAGTTTCTTTTATTTTGGTGACGAAAGACAATCATCTCGTCAAGTGGCCACTCAAGTCGCACTAACGAACTGTGGTCAAATACAATTTGGATTACCGTAACACGACTTCAGTTAGACATTTTGATCGTTTTGTGGCTTGTGACTTTTGAGGAATTCGTATTCTTTTGGTGGGAACATATTCTTGTATTTGGAGCACATAGCGGACCTCCTGATGTGTAAAACTATTAATCATAATTGCTGTAAGGTCGATGCAAACTTTATGCCTAGAACTTTTGAACCATGGGGTTGAATTCAAAAAGGATTGAATCAGCATGAGAAAGTGATATCAGCAACTTTATTGCCTTGTAATGAACTTGAACTATGAAATTTACACATCGTTAATCGTTTTTAGGGTTCCGTAGTCAACAAGGAACCCTTCTAGTTTCGCCATGTCCGTCCGTCCGTCTGTCTGTCCGCGGCTTGGTTTAAAAACTACTAATACGAGAAAGCTGCAATTTGGCACGGATATACACATTGATCAAGCCGACAAAGTGGTAGAATAAAATCTTTGAAGAAAATTTTTTTTAGGGTACCTCCCCTACACGTGCAGTGGGGACGTAATTTGATTTGCTCGTCTACGTATCGTTGGATAGGAATTCTAAATACATTTTTATGCAAAGATCATTTTTTGATTTAGGGCTCCGTTTGCGAAACACTTAGCTTTAGTACTAATTTTTGTTAGAGTCAAGTCCTCCTCCCCTCTACCAGCGAAAGTATAGTATTTGGAAATGTCAAAAAAATTACGATGGTAATGCATATAATTACGATGGTAGTGCATATAAAAACTATCACGGGTAAGTACACTTTACAGGCTCACGAGTAATAGTCGACCAAGTTATAAAATGTACTTGGAAAAGTGAAATTATCGTACAAATTCCATTAAAAGTAACTTATATAAAGTAGGTACTTCGGTAAAACAGGTATAAAATATGAGTAAATGAACGATGTATAATTATAGAAAAATAAAATAAAAATATTCTTAAGACTATACAGTCTAAATATATCACAAACGTGAATTTTTTGCTCGATATTGATAACGGCAACAGGTACACGCTTGAAATATTCACAGAATATTTAGTTATATATTCACTTTAAAAAATAAATAATTATATTAAAATAACACAAATATTTAAGGGGCTCCTATACTATAAACGTCATTTTTTTGCCGTTTTTATAGATAATGGTACGCAACTCTTCGTATGCGAGTCTGACTCGTACTGGGTAATTTTTTTAATGCCTACTCAACCTTATCGGATTCAAAAGTATAAAATCAGCTGCCATAAGGCTTGAATCCACCCCATACCTAATTAAATATTAAGTCTTAAAAATAAATATCGCTATACCTATATTATATAATATTATTCATATTAGTTTTTCGAGCGCGTAATTTTAATATTAATTCATAAAAATTTTATATTAATTTTACATTAAATATTAATTTTATAATTAATTCTTATTATTTTCCCGCTACTGTTGTATCAAAAACAAGTGAATACGTTGCACTCTTGCATCTTCATGTGTAGAAGTACCTATACCTACCTTGCAATAAAAAAAAAAAATATAATCTCGAAACACGTTTTAGCTTTCCTGGGTTCTTACTCGAATTTCTTCAGGAGAAACCACAAATTTTTAAGCATTTATAAAAATCAGATATTCTGTATTTCTGGCAGATTTTTGACCCCAATTTTAAACTGTAATTCGAATTTTCGAAATTCCTTTCTTTGTCCTTTCCTATATTCTTATCACCCTCGGTTTAGGCTCTGCAATGATTGTCATATCAGTCAATCAGCGACTTGTCAGTTTACTAGCTTTTTCCCGCAGTTTTAGCCGCCCTAAATCGGGGGGATTATCGGTGTAGGTTTGCAACGGCAACTCCTCAATTATAGAAAAAAAAAACCGACTCACACTTGACGTTTTCAAGTAGTCTATACCCTTCCCCTAAACTTCCACTATCTCCATGCTTAATTTGCCTGCGGTTCCACCCGCCCTAAATGCGGTTATCGGTGTAGGCTTTCAATGGCAGCTTCTCAATTATAGAAAAAAAACCGACTCATACTTGACGTTTTCATGCAGCCTTTAGCCTTTCTCGGAACTCAAACTATCTCCATGCCAAATTTCATCTTAATCGGTACAGTGGTTTAAGCGTGAATGGGTAACAGACAGACAGAATTACTTTCGCATTTACAATATTGAGACCATCGTGAGTGGTTCAGTTCTCGAACAATAATTACGCAGGGATATACCAATAAACACGCTCATGAATTTGCTCTAACCTATGGATTATCTCAACTGGTACTTTCTCCAACGAGAATGCCAGGTACAGAGGACCATACAAGCTCCATACTGGACCTTCTGCTGCCTACACGTCCGCACGGATATTCCGTCTCAGTGGATGCGGCTCTTGGCTCCTCGGACCACTGCCTCGTTCGGACTCAAGTGTTATGCAGCAACTCGATCCATCTGGGCCATCTAATTAGCGTCGTGTACATTATAAGTCGGTAGATTGGGATGGATTGCGTGAATTCTACGCATAGTACCCGTGGAGGCAGCTCTGATTTCGCTCAAAAGATCCTGACATATTTTTTCTATAATAATTAAATAATATTTTTTCTATTAAAATTTTTATCCTACACCGATAACCGAATTTAGGGCGGGTGAATCCACGAGCAAATGCTATAGTATAACAACTTTACGCTGCACGAAATTACGCTTTAATCCTAAAATACTCCTTACGAATAAAGGAAGTACCCACATAACTAAATCTCATGCATAGTGATGAGAAGGAAATCCTGCATGAGAGATGCGGTTCGGTGGTTGGGATCTGATCACAGATCTTTGTTATTTATTTAAATAATCCCATTTCCTGTACAGGAATTGTTACTCCACCGGTTACGTGTGAAACACAAGGAATATCCCTCTATCGTTAGTAGCCAAACCATTCGTAGCGGTTGGTAGGTGTAAGCATCTTTAAAGTTTTAAAATGTTAACTACAGAGTTTCTCGAGTTCTAAAAAACTTACTACACCTAGTTTCTATTAAAAAACACTATTTAACAAAAAAAAAATGTTCTATAAATCGCGTAATTTTACGGCTTTACGGTAACATGAGATATCTTCTTCACGAACTGATTGAATATGTACAAATAAACTACCGAAATTGTCTTCGTTCAATTGTAAATTTCAAGAGAGCTTATTGCGAAATAGTCTAGAGTACTCGTGTCCCGCGTTGTTGGGGACAAAACGTATGAAAAGGACCTTATTGGGAACAGTATCGAGCTATTCGGACTCAGGAATTTAAGAGAAAAATATATGCATGTACATTCACGAGTTCAAGAGCTAAGTCAGACTTCCATACATTTTGTCTTGAATTCCAGAGTCTGAATAGCTTGAGACTGTTCCCAATAAGGTCCAAGTACATCTCACCTCTCGAGACATAGTATACAACAGTTTTAAATATCCTCTCACAAATGTACACACACAATCCTTTTATTGCATTATTAAAGACAGGATTCCAACAACAAAGGATTGTAAAAGGCAACGACATCTTTTCTATGCAAAAATGAAAAACACACAGACCAACACGGATCCTGTATTAGTCTATCAGGCCCGGAACCGAACCTAATACCTACAAACGGAAGATGAGCCGAGTTCCGCTGCGGTGGTCGCGATATACGGCTTCTTTGCACCATCTGCAGGGGAAGTCAGCGTTTGAAGTAATCTTATTAATGTTTTTTTTATTTTATTTGCTTATTCTGAACTAGCTAGGGAAAATATTTTTTTTACGAAATTTTTTGGACGAAATATTAAAAAGCTATAACCAATTCGTTCAAGTGGAATTCGATTATAATCATTCCTGCGGGAGCTTTTGAATTTTCCGATGAATAGACAAACAAACCAACAAACGCACTTTCGCATTTATAATAATAGTATAGATATTCAAGTTTCAATTTTCTATGAAAAAAATTGTTGCTTTCAGTTAAAATTAATATTTAGATTCATTTTCGCCTATAACAATTTCTTAAGTACATATCTTTGATTATTTTACAATTCACCAAAAAAATACAAAAGGTAATTTGATCAAAAATTATGTACTCAAAATAAAAATAAAAACGAAGGATATTTGATCAAAAATTACCTACTCGAAATAAAAAATACAAAGGATATTTGATCAAAAATTACCTACTCGAAATAAAAAAATACAAAGGATATTTGATCAAAATTACCTTCTCGAAATAAAAAAATACAAAGGATATTTGATCAAAAATTACCTACTCGAAATAAAAAAATACAAAGGATATTTGATCAAAAATTACCTACTCGAAATAAAAAATACAAAGGATATTTGATCAAAAATTACCTACTCGAAATAAAAAAATACAATGGATATTTGATCAAAAATTACCTACTCGAAATAAAAAAACAAAGGATATTTGATCAAAAATTACCAACTCGAAATAAAAAAAATAGTATAAAACGATGACCGTGAGAAGAAATGGGGAAGCCACAGTTATCATTAAGTTTATCAATTGCAGTGGCTATAAAATTAAATGCTGAGGGCAATGGTTTAATTGAATTATATACGTTGTGCATCGCTTTCGGACATGGACAATGAAAAAAACATAAACATTTATTTTTATTGCACATTTCACTTTGTATGGCGTTGGAGGTCAATTGAATATTACTTAAAATGCATAATGTTAAATAACCTAATTTAGTTATTTATGTTTATTGATTTATTTTAGAAAATTGCTGCGTGTGCTACGAGAATATCAATCATTATAAGAATTATCAATAAGCAACAGAAACTGTTTTTTTGTACAAAATATGTATTTAAGTATTTACCAATACATAAATATTGATATCAACTCCTTCATAATCCTAGTTTCATTGGAATAATAATAAGTTTTATATTTCTTATAATTAAGAAAAATATGATGCTGTTTAAGAAATACAGAATAAAGATATAAGTACTTGCAAATCATGTGAGATGATTCATAAAGTTATTAAATGTTTGAACGGCCAACGTATACACTTCTACCTGTAGACATTCAGTATTTACATTTGAAACCCATTTAAAGCCATTTATAAAACAAAAATTGACTAAAAAAGGGTATTACAAAATTTCCGAATATATGGAGGATAGAGATCCTTGGGTATGACCCGCTCATTAACTTTGCAGGCTTTGTTTTGCTTAATATAATAGTATAATTAAACATTAAATTAGTAAAATGATGAAAATCCTTATATATTGTAGTAATCTAAGGGTATTAATGTGAATATTTCGAAAAGAGTAACTGCTGAGTTTCTTGTCGGTTCTTCTTAGTAGATATAACCTTCCGAGCCGGGGGTAAAGTCATTATTAATTAGGAATACAAAGCTATTTAATTTTAAAACTATACAATTAATCTCTTCTAAATTGTATTTATTAAAATCTTAAATTTAGATATTTGTTTTTGTGAAGAATGTCACACAAAAGCTAACATTTTGATTTTAAAAAATATTTTTGTAGAAGATGCAACACATTATTTACATTATAAAGCCGCAGCATCCAAATTGCTCTCAAAATTATCTAAACCATATCAAATTGATTAGAGCCACAATCGGGCCCTTTACCCTACGGCCGCGTTTGAGGTCATGCACAATGGCGAGTTAGTTAATGAAGGAGATTAGGGTAACTCACACAATAGAGAGACTGCGCGCCGATGAAGGATTGTTCTCTTTGATCGATGAAGACCGATAGCCAGATGTGATGAGTTTACCCTAATGTCTATCACTTACATCCAACTTACCCACTGCAAATAGAAATTAAGTAAAAAAATTATATGAGATATGTTTAGGTAAATGGGTCTCATGTCTCTGGTCTTTATTGTAAGAAACTATGGGGATCATAAGACAGGAAAGTTGATTATTTCTGAGTACATACATACATAAGAGATGTTTTTGCATTAGCCATTGTGAAATCTAAAATGAAATCTTTGAGTTCTTGTTCGCTACAACTCTTTGCAACAATAGTTCATTAAATATAACATTTCAAAACTGTCAATCAATGATCATAATTTTTTTAATATGTAATTTTACTTTGAACATTAATTATACATTTTTTTATAAATATAATTGTTTTAATGAGTTTTGTCTAAAAGCGTAATATATTTCTTTTTTTTATAGAGAGGGGTGAAAAGTCGAGTGTATAAATTAGTCACAAGATATTTTTAACTCGGGCAACGTATATTAAATCCCTCACTACACTCAGAATTCAAAATAGCACTCTCGCCGTAAAAGTATTATTTTACTCGCTTGTCAAACAATCTACTATTCTTTAGCTGGAAGGACCGAAATAACACCCTCGCCGTAAAAGTATTATTTTACTCGTTTGTAATACAGTCGTCTAATACTTTTTCACCTATCGAGAGACACGGAGATTGTTTTTTTTTTGCGAGTAAAAGACCGGAGTATTGCTAATCCCTCATATTTATTTATTTAGTCAAGACTATCCGGCTCGGCAGACGTTGTTCTGACGTTAAAGTAGATATACGCTAATCCGACTCACAATTAATTATTTTAAGTAGCCTATGTCCTTTCCTAAGCCTTAGCCTTTGTAAGCTATCTTGCTAAATTTCATGCCTCTTTTCATCAACTACTTTATTCCTGCAACACTGCTTTTGATGCAGTTTATCTGCACTAAGGTCGCTTTATATATGTCCTATACGACGTAAATAGCCTTAAAGTAAAAAGTGGTCAAATAGAAGATTTGGGAGCTTATTGGGAACAATCTCAAGTACGCCAGACTCTGGAATTCGATAGAAAAATGTATGCAAGTAGTTCTCACCTCTTGAGATATGTAAATGTAATTGCATACAATTCACTCTCGAATACACGTGTCTAGCGTAATCGAGACTGTTCCCAATAAGCTCCTAGGTCTGTCTATCGCTCGAGAACCCGTATATATAATGTACTCTGTACTCTTGAGACTCGGAAAGTACTTGCATACATTTCTCTCTTGAATTCCAGAGTCTGGCTTACTCGATATCCCAACCAAGCAAATGCAGAAATAGGGATTTGAGAAACATTTGCTGTCGCTTTAGCCACAGTATTAATGGGCCACAGCCCAGTAATGCTCTAGCCCCCGGTCCAAGATACGGAGGTGCGATAGGTACCTGCGCCTCGGACTAATTTATTGTAGGTATTCATCAAAATCGGGGTATCGTATTCCCCACTTTTCTCTTCCAAATCTTAACCAAATTTTATAATACTACTTCACCTAAAAGGTAATGAATTATATCGTGTCTCTATGTTTTATTTTCTTAAAAAATTGTCAACATATTTGTATAAACACACGTCTAAGGTTGTCATAAAAAAGAGGCGATTTTTTGGACTTTTGTATGGCCCCAGTTTTTCAAAGGAATGGCATTTAAAAAAAGCAAAACATACAGAAATAGTTATAGTGTATATCTATCATATATAAAGAAATAACAGCTCTGCTGCCAAAATCCAGGGAGGAAACGTTTGTATGCGTTAGCTCCCTAGGACAGAATAATATATTCACCACTTCTGCCAGTTCCTGATGAACTGTCAGAATTGGTACAATCTTAATTATGAATGACTCATTAATTAATAATAATAATAATATAATAATAAAGCTTTTTTATTCTATTTCTCAATTAATTTACATCTTTTGTTAGTAGTTTTCTTATTCTAATGTGAGTAGGTATTCTAAATTTCATTCTTTATTATTAAGAAATAGATCCCTTAAGGGTAAAAGCCTCCAACCATCGACTGGTGTTAGTTATGGGGGACACATTAATTATATATAAATAAATATTTTTAAACATTACACACAGCGCCATCTTATCGCAAATTTAGCGAAGCTTGTACTATAGATATCAAACAATAAGAATAGAAATACATATATATATATATATATATATTATTATTTCGTAAAAACATACCCAGTCTCAAAACGTCTCAAAACACAAATGTTTGTCTCGTGCGGGAATCGAACCAACGCCCGTTGATTCAGCAATCAGGTCTTTACCCACTGAGCCAAGGATGTTTTTCCGGATTAATAATATCTTAATGTATTTATCTATCTGTATATTATGTATGCACTTTGACCATACTTTGACGCAGCTTTGCATCAAATTTTGTGCATTCCTAGATACAACCCAGATGGCCGAAACGTGACACCGTGGCATGAGGCAAATGGTTTATTTTTTTAAAGAAAAAAAAGTAAGCAAACCATTTGGTTTTTGCTATGATTAATGCGAGTTTACCGCAGTCTGCGGTGTGCTTAGTTTTTGTGCTGATTACATGATAGATTTGTGTTAGACCTCTCCTAGCTATGTATATCAGCATTCGTTTCTAACTTTAGGCGTTTTTTGTTTAGCAGTTAAGTCTGCCCTCTGCAGTGGCACAGGCTTCTTTCTGGAGACCAGAGTCCACCACGCTGGCCTAGTACAGTTTGGCGTATTGTTATCAAGCTAGTGGTCACTCGATTGTTAGTTTTTCAGACCTCTGACTTGGCTTGGCTAACCAGGACCGACTGTTTAGCGTGCCCTAGAAGCGTTTATCACGTTATAATGTGTGTTAGAATAAGTTGACCGCTTACCATCAGACGCACCGTAAGCTGGTTTGCTACCTTAGTGGTATAAAAAAAAAGAATCGCGGTAATACATACTAATATTATAGATGCGGAAGTAAATTAGTCTGTTCTTCCGTCGCAACAGAGATTTCAATTGAACTGAAGCACAGGGACCTTATTGGGAACAGTCACAAGCTATTCGGACTCGGGAAATCGAGAGAAGAATGTATGCAGGTACATTAACGGGTTTCGAGAGGTAAGTAAGACTTCCATACATTTTTGTCTCGAATTCCAGAGTCTGAACAGCTCGAGACTGTTCCCAATTAGGTCCAAGAACTAAAAATGACAGAGAAGGGAGTTTATTGGAAACCGCCGTTTCTTAGGGTTTACCTCTGGAAACCCGTTAAAGTACTTGCAAACAATTTTCTCTCGAATTCCAGAGTCTGGTATACTCGAGACTGTTGACAATAAGCTCCAAGGTTTTTTTTAATATTTTCTATGTACGACTCCGTCTTTTACAATTATTATAATATATATTTTGTGGTTTTGTTTTGGTTAGGAACCACTATAAAATCTTCACAAAATAGTATTATCGTATAAATTTAAAATTAGACACGAGAAATTAGAAAAAAACTAACTTTTAAAGGAGGAACTAATGCCATCTAGTATCGAGTAGTGACATAAACACTTAACTTAGTAGAAACCTATAATAAAAAAATTAAATAAATAAAAACGTACTATTTTGTGGAAACCATGCAGTGGACACATGTTTCAAAAGACTTAAAATAAAAATATTAATAAAAGTGTATCATATCTACATACTGTCTGTTCCAAACACCTATAGTTTGGACTTCACATGATAAATGATTAATCACATATATTATTTAGATTTTCAATGTAGGTTACTAGTCTTACGAAAATTAAAATAAAACGGGCAAGTGCGTGTTATACACGCTTGCTTCCACAGGATAATAATTATTGCAGATAAGTAACTAAAAAAAAATGTGATAAGATTACGTTCAAAACAACTCTAGCTATGGTTGTGTTATTTTAGTTATTTAGAATACTTGGTAAAATAGCTAGTAGAAGGGAGACACAAAACAAACTAATTTTGAAGCTGCTAGCTCCCAAAATATACACTCGAAATAAAAAGGACTCAAGAACATTTAACATATTTTATCAACAACGAACCCCACACAAATATATGTGGTAAGAAAAAAATTGTCGTCAGTTCTACTCAACATTCGAATAATTTCATGGCGGTTTTAATATGACATCTGTTTGTAACATTTCATCATAATCAATGATGTGAAATACGCACAGACAGACAGGCTGACGAACGGTTGGAAGATTGGATGGTTTTTGCCATTTGGCTTGTAACAGCAATAAGACAAAACTAACATGTTCCGCAGAGAGCTAGCAAACACGTGTATCTTATAGACTAAATAAAATAACTGTTTTATGTGTTATTTTCCTACAGTTTCTTGTTTGCTAAAATACACACACACACACACACACACTTGTATCCATGCGGTGTTTTTAGTTATACTTACTGAATTTTTTGTAAAAAAAATTGGCAACGGCTACGGACGTAAAGATGAGAGTTTGGCTTGTACCTACTATAGTTATTTATGATACACATGCGGTAAATAGGTTTAACGAATAAACGCCAAATTTTTAAAGGCAAACATTAGAAATAACCCTATTTTTTTTGTTTTTTTTTTTTCTAACTACTGTCTGTTGTTGGCCGCAGATGGCCTTTACAACTACACGCGGACTAACTTGCGGACTGTTTGCACTCTTCAGCGAAAAGTTTGGGCGGTTTGCGCAAGGGTGTCCTGACGAACCTCGGCTTGGGCAACCGCTCTTAATAACTAAATTTGTATCTGACTAAAATTTACCGCCGTTTCGGAAAAAGGCGTTCTGAAGAGAAGAAACGGCAAGAAACACTTCAGCCCTCGCCTATTATTATTTAAATCTAACTAGTCAAAGCGCCCGGGTATATTAGTGAACCTAGTATACCCGCGCCCTCGAGTGCGTGTGTGTGTGTGAAAACTAAGTTGTCTAGTGTTCCGTCGCCGCCGGCGGCGACGTATTCTGTATATATTTGAGTAAACTGTGTTCGCGGACGCGGGCGCAGAAGGCGCTCGAGCTCTGAGCCTGCTGGTGATCTCATCATCTTAATCTATCAGTACGTGCCTCGGATATCTAAAAGGTCCTAAGGCCCCTCTATTGGGGGCGTAGTTTATAGATTGCCTAATTAGGGGATTGGGGTGGAGGGCTGCCGACTCAAAGTGCGTTTAGACGCATCTTTGATGAAGGCTTTTATAGTCGGAAGCTCGAAATCGCTATGGAGATCGATGTTACGCATATAGTACGGGGCGCCGACTGCGCCTCGCATAAAGCGATTTTGTATGACTTGCAAGGAAGTAATGTTGGTTTGACCAAACACTACGCTCGCATATGTGAGTATGGGCCGAATACAAGTTTTGTAAAGCGTCACCTTATTTCTAAGAGACATTTTACTGTACTTGTTTAACATTGACTTAAGGCGACCGAGAACGAAGGCTGCTCGATCTCTTACTTTTTTAATGTGTGCTCTAAAATTAAGACGAGAGTCTATAGTGACTCCTAGGTATTTGACCTTGTTTACCCACGGAATGGGTTGGCCATATAGGTGGACTGGGGAGACTTGCCTCTTGGCCTTTTTCCATTTTTTTTCACCAAACAGGTTTTTTTTTTCACGAGGCGAAGGTCTGCTCTACGTAGAGCCAAATAATGTTCAATATATATTTTTTTTTGCGAAAAAGTCGGTGGTAGCTGAGGGGTTTAAATTTCACTTCACGTCCCAATTGGCGGAGGTTCGAACCCCGGGGTCGGCGTGTACCAATGAGTCTTTTCTTAATTTCTCAAGAACACTGATTAATTTATTTACACCACTAGCTTTTCGGTGAAGGAAAACATCGTAAGGAAACCTGCATACGTCAAGAAAAAAAAAATTACGTATGTGAAGTCCACAATTCGCACTGGGCCACGTGTGGACTATGGCCCAATCAGCCCCAGCAGTGGGGACGTATGAAGGCTGACAAGTATTTGCGAAAACAATTTAAAATACGTATTTTTAAACGACATATTCAAGAATTTAAAATTAAATTATGTCGTGTGGTGTTTATTATCTACTTTACTTATAGAGCGCGCATAGCTACTTATAAACAGTTGACTTTTTCGAACATCAAAACCTGGTGTAGTATATGGTGCAAGCCTTAATAATTAAAAAATAATGCATTATTGCATGCGTGAAATAATGGATTTCAGTAGTGTTTTATTTAACCCTTTACAACCTAAAGAGTATCTTTTGGCATAATTTGTTCACATAATAAAGAAGACTTTACGAGCAACTGCATATTTTACACTTGCTCGTACCACGGGACTTAATAGCATCGCTTTTAGGCCCATAATCCAAGATATTAAACACGCGTGTATTTTACTTTACATTACCGCACTCGTGTTTTATGATATACACCGATTAAGTTAAGTGAATCCCCCACCGCAGCATATATGTATGTAAACGCAGCATTGTTAATTTAACCGAGTAATATTTTTTTTTTATCCTAACAAAGAGTTTTTTTGGCGTCGAGCTTATAATAAGTCGAAATAACACACTTGTATCCACAGACGTAAATCTTTGTATCATAATGTACCTACATACTATTTCAGATACCTACCACAGCATCACAGCATTGTTGATTATTAGGACATTTTAATAACAATATAATCAACTCTTTATAGTCTCAAGTGTATCCTTAAACCAAAAATGAGCCACCCCTATTCTTTTTTTAACACAAAATGGTATCACAGCACGTTGCATTTTATACACATATAATGTGCCCGTATCATACGTTTTGTGTAGAGGGCGCTAAGTGTGGTAAAACTCGTTAACGAAGCTGGCAACACAGATTTTTATAACATAATTTTGTGTAGATAAAAAACGGGTTGATATGTGGGTAGCTAGCACAAGCAAAGTAAATTTTTTAACCAAGTTTAAAAAAAGGAGGAGGTCTTAAATTCGAATGTATTTTTGTTGTGTAAGAAAGGTGTTTTAGCTATGTTATCTTAGCTGATTATGAATTCTTATTTATTAAATAGCGTGTTTATACTCGTGGCTTACCTTGCCTTAGCTTACCAGCCTTCATATGTTCCCAAGCCAGTAGTGTTATAAACAAACAATAAAGGTAGCTACTTTAAAAACACACACACACCGGGTTGGAACCTCCGCCCCTTAGAAAGCGAGGCATACACCAAAACACTAAGCCACCAACGACTCAATGTAGTTCTAGTTATACTATATTATAATATAGTATAATAAAATGTTTTTATCCATATGAATGAGCATAACATAGACAAAATAAAAAGATACCAGAAATAATTGTCAATCTACGTAACCTTAACAGAGCGTACACGAAACGCACTTGGCCGGTTTTTATAAATTTTGATGAGAAGGACTCTGATCAATCTGTAATATTTTATTAATAACAATAATGTAATAATTTACACACAGATTACCTACACTTGAAACAATTTGCACTTAAGTACTGAGCCCTCAAGAGCCCATATGTTAAAAAATTTAACTGGAAATGAATGATTGCTTTTTAAGTTCAATCATTAATATCTATCGGCAGATGTGAACACATACAATATTCACTAATAAAAACTTCATTTTGACACCCTCGATGTGTTGACGTCCCGCTGGGTAAGAAATGTAATCAATAAAATTGGAGAGACGGTCATTTTGGAAATAAATATATTGGTATTTTGGAACTCATATGGTCAGATGAGGTTAATAATATGGTTTCTTTTATGATGGTAAGGTGTTACTTTGCAACACCGCTGCGTTGCTCGCGCGTTGTCGACCCTTTTAAAATTTAATAACCAGTAATAACTGCTTTCTTGAAGAACCCATATTGTCGTACTTAGAGAAAACCTTGTAGGGAGCTCATTCCACAAACTTTAACCGTACGTAATCATCTAGGTTCTAATATGAGAAGCTGTATTTCCAGCCGATGGCGAGCGGTGCGATGATAGAAATTAGCCGTGGGTATCATATTGTTCCGCAGAACACATCCCATTTTACAAGTGATGGACACACACATAGAGGCAAAGTCTCTCCTCAGACTTATATTGGGCTCGATATGGCTAGTGAGTTTGGGATCGTCGGCGGTTCTCTCAGCCCGTCTCGTACAATTAAGTCAAAAGGGCCAAGCTGTAGATATTCAGATGCGCCTGCCCAGAGGTGGCAGCATATGGGGCTGGACTTGCAACTCGTAACAAGTCTTCCTCTCCGGAGAGACCTAGTGGCCACTGTACTGTCAGAGTTTTTATGTTTCGTCCTTGAATATTGAAGGGAAATTGCTGCGCATATGATCCTTGTCACTGCTGCGTGACATTCCACGTTTCGTTGCTTTGTTAATACGCTGTAATGCCATCACAGATCCAAAAACGCGACTGTAATGACAATTTTGCCTTGCCTCCTGCCTGACCTGTGCAAGGATACCAATGTGGGTGAATGGTCAAATATTTTACCCCGACCGAGTCGAGTATTGTATTTAAGCATTTGCGTTTGCTCTGAGGTAAACTGAGGTCCTTGATAAGCCCAGGGTTGCGGTGCCGGCAACTAATATTTTATCATAGGATGTCTGCCAATCAAAATGACCACTCCTCAAGTGAACTAAGATGGTTGTTTGTAATGCATCTATCAGAATCCCGCAAAATACCAAATTACATACATTTATATCCAAAAATGTATGTGTGAGAACCAAAAAACACTTTTGGTTATCTTTACAGTTTTACTAAAAAGCCACACTCCGACGGTGGCTCCACAGAATCCGTGAGGCCGGCCATGTACTGCTAGTGTGCCATGTGTGCTAAGTGTCAGCTAGTGGGAAATCTCCCCCGCCCCCTACTAAAACTACAGACTGGGCTAAATTTCATAATTTAATGCTCACCTACAAATTGCCGCCAGGAGGCATCTCAACTCCATTAGAGGTAGAGGAAGCCGTCGTATCATTTACGACTGCGTTAACGCAGGCCCTTAAGGAGTCCACGAGGTCCTCAACCACTGCCTCAGGCAAACAACTGCTTCCCGCGCACCTGCGCGTCAAACTTAACAAAAAGAGGGAGCTTCGAAAGTTGTGGTGCCGAACTCGTTGCCCAGTCTTGAAGAGCGAACTTAATAAAATTAGCAAAGACTTGCAAGCGGAACTTGCTCAATTTCGCAAACTTGCGTGGGACAACACTATCTTTAAGGCTAGCGATGACGATGCTGCCTTATTTCGTTTGGCCCGCCAAGTTTCGAAGACACCAGCCCCCATTTGCCCCCTGATTGACTCCTCCGGCATCCGCCATTACCACGCCGCAGAATGCGCGGAACTACTGGCCGATCACTTCGAGGACCAGTTTAAACCGAACCCCATTACCGACCTACTGCACACGCTAGGAGTAATAGATCGCGTAGAGCAATTTCTAGCGGCCCCAGCCCCACCACTCAGAGCTGATTACTTCATCTCGCCCAAAGAGGTGAGAAAGGAGGCCACCAAACTTAATAAACGTAAATCACCTGGCTCCGACGAGATCCCTAACACGGCGATTATCATGCTGCCTAGGAAGGGTCTGGTGGCACTCACCCGGATCTTTAATGGGATATTGCGCTCTGTACATTTCCCATCTACCTGGAAGACCGGAAAAGTAATTGTTCTCCCGAAACCAGGGAAAGACCGTCACCGCCCAGAACATTACCGGCCGATCACATTGCTGTCTAACCTAGCTAAGCTGTTCGAACGCCTGCTAATACATAGGATATCTCCCCATATCCAGCTTAGGCCTGAACAGTTCGGTTTTAGGGACAGTCACAGCACCACCCTGCAGCTTGTGCGCGTGCTCCATCACATGGCCTTCGAGCTAACCAAGGGCAGGCGCACGGTCGGTGCATTTCTCGATATGGAGAAGGCCTTCGACCGGGTTTCGCACGAAGGACTACTGTACAAGCTGCTGGACACAGATCTCCCGCATGTGCTCGGTCGAGTAATAGCTTCGTTTCTGGACAAACGGAGCTTCTATGTCTCGGTCGAGAACAAACACTCAGCAAACAAACCCATTAAAGCAGGGGTACCACAAGGCAGCTGCCTATCGCCTCTGCTCTACGCGCTCTTCACTAACGACATCCCCACTCACAAGGTGTTGAAGACGTACACCTAGCGCTTTACGCGGACGACAGCGCCTACATGTCCTCCTCCCGCAAAGCAAAATTAGCAGCCCAGAAAATGCAGCGTCTATTGGACACTTTCCCCGGCTGGCTCGACAAGTGGAGAATAGCCGCAAACTCCAGCAAAACAACTGCAATTTTGACCGGCCAACAAAGATTCCTCCCACCGAAACTTGTGTTTCGAGGCCAAGTCATTGAGTGGCAACCCAGTGTAAAGTCCCTTGGTTGCGTTATAGACCGCCCCTTGCGCATGCGCAAAATGCTTGACCATGTGTCAGCACGCGCGGTCGCAGCACGGGCGGCGCTTAGACCGGTACTTTCTTCTGACTTGCCTCTCAGAACCAAAATTCGCCTGTACAAACTGTACATTCGGTCGAGACTGACCTACGCAGCCCCTGCTTGGTACGGACTTCTATCTTCATCCAGCAAACATATAAGCTCCAGGTTGTCCAAAATAAGTCGCTGAGAATAATAACCGGCGCCGGCCGCTACGTCCGAAACTCCACCATCGCTAGAGACACCAAAACCGAATCACTCGCAGAGTTCATATCTGGTTTGTCCAAACACCTCTTCGATCGCGCTGATAACAGCCACCATCAACACCTTAGGGGCATTGCCCCGTTACAAGCCCGTCCACCTGAATGACGTTCTCTCCCCCGAGACATCCCTAGAGGTGAATAATTTTATTTATTCACCCACTTACCTACTCACCCACTTCCTTCCTTTCCTTTTACTCCATCTCTACTTGATTTTATTTCGCTTCTATGTTATTTCGTTTTTATTTGCTTTTTATTTTAGTTTTAGTTCGATTTTTAGTTCATTTTTATTTTGTTTTCGCTTTGTTTTCTTTTTTCGTTTTTATTTTATTTTAATTTGTTTTGCTCGTTTTGATTTTATTCTGTTTTTATTTTGCGTCCTTACCTCGTTTTTATTTTTATTCTATCATTTTCATTCTTCATATCGTTAAAATACATTCACCATCAAGGGGCCTGAACAGTAGGCTTCCTTTCAAATTCACCCGGGTCATGGTGGAAGGTAAATTCCCCTCCCCCGAAACCCGCACCTCAACACCCAATAGGGTGACAGAGAAGAAACCCCCACGCAGAATCCGTGACATTTTTAGGTACTTGCAACTTTGAGTTTTGTAAAACTAGTTGCGTAGTTTTTTGAAAATTCATATTTCGCGTGCATGTCGACGGTGTAACGTCACTGTTGCTCTCCGTCCGTAACAAGTTGTTTATATGCGGACCCCATCACAGTTTCCTATCAACAGTAATTTCTAAAAATGTCGTTGCGCCAATAACCTGCAAGAAGTCATTTCCCACATTGATTGTGGGAGAAGCTTTGTTTTGTTAAAGAGAATTTCCATTTAAAAGTTTATTCTTGCAAAGTCCGGATTTTTGCGATCAAGTTTAAAACTCAAAGAAGTATTGTCAGCGAATAATATGATGTCACATAGATCTTATATGCAAGATCATTTATGTACGCAAGAAACAAGAAAGGACCTAAATTAATCATGTTTTCACGTTTGTCAGGAAGAACACAGTCATTTAATTGCAGTCAGATCTAACTGAGCGGATCCAGAGAAATCCATGCCAAAAAAAAATACTTAAGGTCACTTAAGTCAGCCTCTTGAAGGACCTATTGCAGCTAACTAGCGCCGCTTGGATATTATTTAATGCCGCTTCGCTCAAAGCATATTTCAAAAATGTACTACATAATAGTCATAAAACTAGGCGTAAACTGTAATTAAAAAGTTTTGTATTATTTGTGGAACACATCTGTAAGCTTTTTGATAAAAGCAAGCATTCAAAAACATTTTGAATGAAAATTTAGTCGCGCGAATCGTGTTAACATATGAATCTTGTCAAGAGCAAAGACGCAGGTTACTAGCTGTATTATATAAAAAACCGCATAAACAATTATCCAGTAATTCCGTTATCTCGATGACATTATGTCATTTGAATAAAACAATATAGGGGTGTCGCATTGGAAGCGGCAGATGCAATGCGCGCGAGTTACTGATACCATCGAAGCGACACGCGCGGTAAAACGGACGCGGACGGTTCAATGCAGCAGTTCAAAGATTGGATTATATTTTAATTTGTACGCAATGTTTGATAGAGCCATACAGACGTGACACGTATAGGCAAAGAAACTCGTCTACCGCTCCGCCGCTGCAATCTTACATAGTGAGCCTTGCACAAAACTAAGTTATAGGAATGATTGCAGGATACCGATGAACCGGGCTCTGCTAACTTATATCATAATGAAGACCTCTACACCTGAAAAGATTATTACAGGCTAATTATCGTAGCTACCTCCTTGTTTATTGCGCAGTGACACTAATAATACTAAAAATAATTACAGTGATATAATTATAAATATTATTTCACAGTCCTGGTTTGAGGGATACCTGTGGAGGCAGCTCTGCTTTAGCTCAGAAGATTCTGACGTCTGCGCATCCGCAGTCACTGAGACAATAATCGCTGGTATGGAAAGTTTTATTCCTAACCCGCGAGAGTAGCTACCGGTGTCAAAAAACTTTAATCGTCTTCAAGAGAAGCTAAAATTTTTAAGCAAACTGCGTATGAGGCTTTTTTTTTTTTTTTTTTTTTTTTTTATACCACTAAGGTGGCAAACAAGCTTACGGCCCGCCTGATGGTAAGCGGTCACCGTAGCCTATGGACGCTTGCAACACCAGGGGTATCACTTGCGCGTTGCCGACCCTTCAGAAATCTAATAACTTCTTTCTTGAAGAACTCCATACTGTAGTCCTTGCAGAATACCTTGGCAGGGAGCTCATTCCACAACTTAAGCGTTCGCGGGAGGAAGTTTCTCTGAAACCGCACTGTACGCGACCATTTAGGTTCTAAAGTGTGAGAATGGATTCCCTGCCGATGGCGAGCGGTGCGATGGTAGAAAGTAGCCGTGGCCATCATTTCGAACAATCCCTCAGAACACAACCCATTGTACAAGCGGTAGAACACACACAGTGAGGCAAAGTCTCTCCTCAGACTTAAGGGCTCGATACCGCAAGTGAGTTTGGAATCGTCGACAATTCTCACAGCCCGTCGTTGAACCGAGTCAAAAGGGCCAAGCTGGTATCCGGGTGCACCTGCCCAGAGATGGCAGCAGTACTCCATATGGGGCCGAACTTGCGACTTGTAAAGTAACAACCTTTGCCCCGACGTGAAGTACTGCTTCGCTCTGTTGAGTACACCAAGTTTTTTGGACGCCAGCTTCACCTTATCTGATAAATGATCTCGGAACTGAACATCGCTGGAGATGTCGACACCAAGGATCCCAATGCTCTCGGAGATGGAGAGGGGAGTGTTCTGGAATTGTGGGACTACAGTGAATGGAGTTTTCTTAGCGGTGAACGCGCACACTTGTGTCTTTGTAGGGTTGAATCGGACCAAGTTTACCCGTCCCCAGTCAGAGACCTGGGACAGTGTGGTCTCGATTTGAGACACAAGTTCTCCGCGGTTTTCCTCTACAACGGAACGAGGGATGTTTGCACGACCCGTGTAAAAAGCGTCTCCGGTACTGTCATCTGCATAGCAATGTATGTTGTTCATGTCCAACATGTCATTGATATGCAGTAGAAACAGCGTAGGAGACAGCACAGAGCCTTGCGGGACACCAGCATTAATGTCCATGCTATCAGACCAACTACCGTCAACTACGGCTCGTATGCGTCTGCCGGACAAAAAGCTAGCCACCCATTTGCACAAACCCTCGGGCACTCCGTAAGATGGCAACTTCGATAGAAGACCGCGGTGCCAGACCCGATCGAACGCCTTCGCTATGTCCAGGCTACATGCCAATGCCTCCCCCTGACTCTCAATGGCTAGTGCCCATCGGTGTGTGAGATACACTAGAAGGTCACCAGTCGAGCGACCGTTCTAGGTATCTTAGAAGCTGTGTGTTGATCACACGCTCCATCACTTTAGAGAGGAGAGAGGTAATAGCGATAGGCCTGTAATTCGATGGATCTGATCTATCGCCCTTTTTGGGCACCGGGTGCACATTCGCAGTCTTCCATGAAGACGGAAATTGCCTAGTATGGTAGGAAAGCGCGAAGAGGCGCGTGAGTACAGGACATAACTCAGGAGCACACTGCTTAAGCACCACTGCTGGTATACCGTCTGGCTCACTCGACTTATGAACGTCTAGAGAAAGTAACGCCCGCCTGACCTCCCGCTGCGTTATGGAGATTTCCGGCATGGTCTTACCGCACCACGGTATAGTAGGTGGTACAGCGCCTTCATCGTTCATATTCGAGTTCGAGGCAAAGAGACTGCCCAGTAGATCGGCTTTCTCTTTAGCACTATGGGCCAAGTCACCATCGGTCTTTCGCAGTGGTGGTAACGACGACTGGCAGAAGTTCCTTTCGGCAGCTTTGGCAAGCGACCAGAAAGCACGACTCCCAGAAGGATAGCTCGCAAGTCGCCCACCTATTTTGCCGATGAATTGGAATTTTGCTCTGGCAGTTGCTTTCTTACTGAACCTCGAGGCAGCATTTAATTTGCGTTTTAACTCAGAAATATTCGGATCCTTATTAAAACGAGCCGTGGTCCAAGCCTCATATGCATTTTGGTTAAGAATTTTAGCTTTTCTGCAAGACCTATTAAACCACGGTCGTTTTTTGACGCCGGCAGCTACTCGCGGGTTAGGAATATAGCATTCCATACCAGCAAGGATTGTCTCAGTGACTGCGGCTGCGCAGACGTCAGGATCTTCTGAGTTAAAGCAGATCTGCCTCCACGGGTACGATGCGTAAAATTCTCGCAATCCATCCCAGTCTGCCGACTTATAGTGCCACACACGACGCCAATTAGTTGGCCCAGAAGGATCAGGTTGTGTGTATGACACTTGAGTCCGAACGAGACAGTGGTCCGAGGAGCCAAGAGGCATCCACTGAGACGGAGTATCCGTCCGGACGAGTAGTCAGCAGAAGGTCCAGTAAGGAGCTCGTATGTTCCTCTATATCTGGTATTCTCGTTGGAGCAAGTACCAGCTGAGAGAATCCATAGGTCAGAGCAAATTCATGAGCAGATATCCCAGCATAGTTATTGGTTCGAGAACTGAGCCACTCGCGACGGTGGGCGTTAAAGTCTCCCAAAATAACTAGTTCTGCTGTGGGATATTGCTCTAGAACTTTGTCAGTCGTCAAACTCAGGTGCGTGAAGAGTCGAGTTACGTCCGTGTCACCGCTATGAGACCTGTATAGGCACGCATAGATACGAGTGTGGCCGCCGTAATCTACGCGCACCCACAATATCGACAGGTCCCTGTCTTCAAGGCTATGAAGGCGGCGACAGCAGATATCCTCCCGGACGAACATACATACACCGGCACGACTCACAAAATTGTGCTCAAGTTTGTAACCGGAATAATGAAGGTATGATGTATCGGCCGGACAGGATATCTGCGTCTCCGTTAGAAAAAGAATGGTCGGCTGCGCAGTCTCCAGATGGAGGTGGACTGCGTTAAGATTTGCGTGAATACCCCTAATGTTGCAAAAGTCCACATTAAATGTGGATGGAGCGGCCGCTGAATAAACTCTTTTTCTTTTATTTCTCGCCATATTTTTTTTTTTTTTGAAAGGGTTATTTAGATTAAAGATGAGGATTCACTGCACTGACAGCTTAGAGGACAAAAGGTGCGGTACTAGAACTGCCCAAGCTCGCCACAGATGATAAGGTTGCTGGCACGGCGGGCGGAAGGGCCCCTGATCCCCCTCTGTTGTAGTAGCCGGGTCCACTCCGGTCTCCTTCTCCGGCACGACTACCACGTCAGATACTTTACACAGGCTGGCGAATCAGCCTCCCAGGGCGGAGATTAAGTGATCCCTGGGTTCGGGATCCCGTTCAACCTGCGGTCAGCCGTTTCATCAGGTCTCCCTGACCGCCGAACCAGCACGCCGCGTCTACGCCGAGCATGACAGCAACAAGCACCGCCGGTCCTCCGCTGTCCGCGCAGCGAATCCTCAAAGAGCTCTGGCAACCTTACTCACCGCCAGGAACACAACACTACTCAATGTTAGTGTTATTATGGCCGCGGTTTTCTGTAAGGTGGAGGTACTTCCCCAGTTCGGGCCGCTCATTCGAGCAAGTACTCGCTATGCCCTGCTTTAGTTGTTCGGGTGGCTTATTCGAGCGAGTACTTGCAGTGCCCTACCTCTCTTAAGCAAGTACTCGCTAATATTGGACCACGGCTCATAATAATAGGGATCCGAAATCCGGGATTCAGTAAGAAAGCAATTAATTACCTGAGCTAAATTCCAATTCATTTCAGGCAAAATAGGTGTGCGACTTGCGAGCTATCCTTCTGGGAGTCGTGCTTTCTGGTCGCTTGCCAAAGCTGCCGAAGGGAACTTTTGCCAGTCGTCGTTACCACCACTGCGAAAGACCGATGGTGACTTTGCCCATAGCGCTAAAGATAAAGCCGATCCAACCCAAGTAGCACAGATAACTGTATAACTGCTCACTTTTAGACTTATTTGAAACTCTGTGCGTATTAAGACGCTTCTAAGAGTACACTGGTGATGCTACAGCTGCATAATAGCGGTTAGTGATATTAAAACAGCAATAGCTAATTAAAAGCTGTATTAAGGCTGATTAAGACCGACAAAACCACTATTAATACGCTAAGAGTGCTATAAAGATATGTTTTTAATGACTCTATTCAGCTTCTAACCTTTTCTAATGCCTAAACCAAAGTAAGGCCTGTTTAGTGCATAAAATTACGCCAAATGCTGACTTATTAAAGGGACACGTATGAACTGTTATGAAGTGAATAGCTGTATAATGGGCGATATGTGGCCCATATTACATCTTTTACCTGAATATGCCTGCCGCTAATCGGCCTTTATGCTGCAATTGATAGTATCTGCATAGCGGCTATTTAAACATTCACAAGATTCCTCGCAGCTGCTTAGAGACTCACTAGTGTATAGAATTAACGGCTTCTATTTTATAATGGTTCACAAAAGTACCTTGAATCCGACGTTATCTGAATAAAAGTAACATATGTGGTACTGTAATCAGTCAGTGTAACTAGTTAAAGACCATTATTATCAACGTATAATATTTTATTTGCTTTATATTAAAATGAATTCGTGTAATTCGTGGAAATTGAAAGCAAAAACAAGGGGCATTAGAAGAAAACTATCGAAAGAGTATCAAAGAATTATAAAGGCAGAAGAAACCTTCAAGTCGGGAAGTAACGTAAAGCGTGACAAATAGTTTGAAATAGGATGGTTGCGTAAAAAATATAAATAGCTCAGAAGATGTTGCACATTCGACCAATTATGTGTGTCCAAGTTCTTCTTCCAGTAATCTCGGTGCTATTATATTTATTCTGAAAACATGACGTGAAAAAGAACCTGTAAGACCTTTACCTTAGTTTCTGAATAAACGATTTGATTTTGATCTAGTGTCGAATAGATTTAAATATACTTTGATCTTTTATGTTGAGGGTGAAATATTGCGTTTATGTTGTTGTACAATTTAATTTTACATTAAAAAATAATAAATTTATTAATTATATATTATTATATCTTACTGCCCAACTTGCATGGTTCCCAACTTAGGGGTTTTCCCCCCAGGTTAAGGGGCTAAATAAGTGAGATGGGATTTTTTAGCGGTCTGAAATTTTCAGGCGTATTTTCATGGATTTTTTTAAATTTTTAATTTTTAAATTGATAATATTAATATTTATTGCTTGACCTAGCGAATTATAACGACATCTAGTACGTAATTCTACAGCCACTTTTTGGTGACTGGCGGCAATACTGGCGCCACTGGCGGTCATTTCATTGTCTGTGCATATGGCGGTTGTTGTGTATAAGTCTATAGCTTATGTCAGATAGAATACCGCCAAAAAAAAGGGTTAAGAATATTAATATATTTTTTAGGGGGACAACTCAATAATTAAGGCGATTTTAGTGGTTTTTGACACAAACTTTAGGGATTAATATTTTTGAGAGTTGGAGTTACGCACGCGTAAAATGGTGTTCTAAATAATACCGCTTTGACAATTTCGAAATGGAAGTTATCCATGCGGTGGTTCTAGATATAATACTGGGGATCCCTAAAGAGTCAGTATAATAACTGTCTAATTGTTCACATCATGGCTAAAGGTAGAGCTTGTGAACAATTACAAATAAAAAAAAAACAGCTTATATCTGTATACAATTCACATGTGTAATTTTATTCAGTTTTTTGTAGAATAATAGCACACTAGTGAACTATTAGACAGCCTGTTGAAGAATATAAGAGTTTTAACTATTCACGTTAGTGTTTAACATAAATCCACCATTTTATTTTATAACCTAAAAATATTCTGACTGATTTTTCAACCTTTACGATGTTTTGTGCAAGAAATAGAATATATTGCATTAGTTTTTACTTCCTAATATCATAATAATAACTTTTTATCTTATAATTCTTTTTAAAGCACTACAAATTGTTTAGTCATAGTTTACATCACAGCTCATTTATATCACAAAACTAATTAAAAACAAAATATGTTCATGGCGTATTTAAATTTTCTTAGATAATATATATGTATAATGTCAGTAAAATTAAATTCCTAGTCATTTTTCCTTTATTAATTTGTAAAAAAATGTAAGTACGACGGAATATGAATATTATCCACCATGTTTCGTTGCCAATTCACTTGACGTAACAAGGTGCATGTGCCCTTTATAACACTGTTAAGTTTCTGCTACACAGGTCTTAAGCAGCTGTGTGAACCTAATGCTGAATAATTTGTGCCCATTTAAGAGTTATAGGAGCTGTATAAGCTCGTATACAGACTTAATGCAGCTTCCTCATTCGGCTTTAATGTGGCAGTGTCTTTGCCTCAAACTTGAGTATGAACGATAAAGGCGCTGTACCACCTACTATTAGCACTACTTGCCAGACCATGCCAGAAATCTTCATAACACAGCGGGAGGTCCGGCGGGCGTTGCTTTCTCTAGATGTTCATAAGTCGAGTGGGCCAGACGGTATACCAGCAGTGGTGATTAATCATTGTGCTCCTGAGTTATGTCCTCTACTCACGTGCCTTTTCGCGATTTTCTACCACACTAGGCAATTTTCGTCTTCATGTAAGACTGCAAATGTGCACCCGGTGCTAAAAAAGGGCGATAGATCAGATCCATCGAATTACAGAACTATCGCTATTACCTCTCTCCTCTCGAAGGTTAGAGCTAGTCTAAGAAGATAGAGCGTGTGATCAACACACAGCTTCTAAGATACCTAGAAAAACATGACCTGGTTAGCTACCGTCAATATAGCTTTTGCCACAGCCGCTCGACGGATGACTTTCTAGTGTATCTCACACACCGATAGGCACTAGCCATTGAGTGTTAGGTGGAGGTGGAGGATTGGCATGTAGCCTTGACATAGGCGTTCGATCGGGTCTGGCACCGGGGTCTCTGTCGATGTTGCAATCTTACGGAGTGCCCGAAGGTTTGTACAAATGGGTGGCTAGCTTTTTGTCTGGCAGACGTATACGAAACGTTGTTGACTGTAGTTGCTATGATAGCATGGACATTAATGCTGGTGTCCCAACAGGCTCTGTGCTGTCTCCTACGCTGTTTCTATTGCATATCAATGTTGGACATCAACAACATACTCGTACATTGCTTTGCAGATGACAGTACTGAAGACGCTTATTACAGGGGACGTGCTTCGTTTTGTTGTAGAGCAAAAGCGTGGAGAACTTGTGTCTCAAATTGAGACCATTCTGTCCAAGGTCTATAACTGGGGACAGAAAAACTTGGCCCGATTCAACTCTACAAAGACACAAGTCTGCGCGTTCACCGCTAAAAAAAACCCCATTCACTATGGTCCCACAATTCCACAACACTCCCCTCACCATCTCAAAGAGCATTGGATCCTTTGTGTTAACATCTCCAGCGATGTTAACATCTTCAGTTCCGAGATCATTTGCAAGACAAGCTAGAGCTGGCGTTCAGAAAACTTGGTGTGCTCAACAGAGCGAAGCACTATTTCACGTCGGGGCAAAGGTTGCTGCTTTACAAGTCGTAAGTTCGGCCGCTCGGCGGTTTTACCGCTTGTACAGTTTTCTGAGGAATTGTTAGAGATGATACCCACGGCTACTTTCTACCATCGCACTACTCGCCATCGCCAACTTTAGAACCAAAATGGTCGCGGACAGTGCGGTTTCAGAGAAACTTCCTCCCGCGAACACTTGGTTTGTAGCATGAGCTCCCTGCCAGCGTTTTCACTCAAGACTACAGTATGGGGTTCTTCAAGAAATAAGTTATGAGATTTTTAAAGGGTCGGCAACGCACAAGTGGTACCTCTGGTGTTGCAAGCGTCCATAAGCTACGGTGACCGCTTACCACCAGGCGTACCGCAAGCTTGTTTGTCACCTTAATAGTATAAAAAATTTTTGAGAGTCCACGGTAGACGGTCTGAGCTGTACTAACTTCTGGGTTGCCGAAAACACGATAAATTCAAGGTGTTTTAACACATAATGTATTCTAATCGCTAAGCGCGACGCTCGCCCCAACATAATAAATTGACTGCATTGTATGCAGATGCACCAAGGCAACTCAGTAATTTAGCTGTTTAACATACATAGGAAATGTTAATTTTGTGGTATCCTATTTGTTTTGCAGCTAATGTTTGTTGTCTGTTGAACGATGTCTTTATATTACCTAGCTAGTGAGGTGAAAAATAATCATATGGTGATTTTTTAATGGTGACAGATGATATGTCGTAATGTTTATTTCATTCAACACACTTTGTAGCTTTTATTGCACCGCTTTTAGATTCATAATAATATACTATCACGACGATTATCCCCGAAGTAGTGGTCAGAAATATAACGAACGTGTGCTCGTAAAATCCACGTTCCACCGATGATATTCCGTCCCACAGATGTGATATGTGCGTGCAGGTGGTGGATAACTTTTCAATTTACAAATTTTTATAATACCTATTAATTACCCCAACGAGAATCAAACCTGTGACTTGTGACATAAGAGCCTAACAGTAGGTACCCGTGGTAATGTTAAAAAATATTAATCTTAGCAAAATGTAGGTAGTTTTTGACGGCTTCGCTTGCCTGTGTGTTTCCTTCCTCGATCAGTTTTACAATATTGCTGAAAAGCGTGCCGTGTTGTGTTGTTTTATCTATTTTCCAACCCAAGTGTGTTAAAAAACGTCGTAAGATACTTGTAAGCATCGGTAATTATTTCAAACTCGGATCCATTATTCATTTGAAAACGTCACTTATGTATGTTTTAATAACGCAATACAGTGCAACAAACTTTTCAGACTTTCTAACCTCGGGTGTTTGAGCGCCAGTGTCATTGTAAGTTTATACCATTTCAATATAGTGACTGGTTTTGATTTTTGTCCACTGGGGTCAGAAAAGTTTTTGCACTATAATTGAATTCATTTCTGTTTAGGGTTCCGTACCCAAAGATTATCAATCAAATAAAAAAAAAGTTAAAAAAGGTAAAATTTAAGGAGGGTCCCCATACAAGAAACACATTTTAGTTGTTTTTGCTTACTGTGAAAAAAAGTGTAAACTCTAAACGCCATTACTATTTTGAATTACCGGTAGGTACATCTCCATCTAGCTTATAATTAAGAAAAACAGTAACACATTTGTTTGTTAAAAAGGATATTCAAAGTTAAGCAACGTCGGGCTTGGTCAGTACTTGAATGGGTGACCACTTAGCGGCCCCCTTTTTTTTGTTTGTTATTACGAAAATGGTGGCAGGAACGGAACTCGTTTGCGCGCGAGTCAAACGGTTTGGCCGGTTTTTTCAGGTTTGACTAATTACCACAAAATGGCCATGTCGGGAGGTCGAAAGTGTCATTTTTTTGTATAAAAAAAATCAAAGTGATTGTTTGTAAAAAGCCAACCGAACGTACCCATGGAAATAAAATATAAATTCTCAGTTGATCACGAAAAGTAAAATATTGATGCCATACTTATTATTATTCTGAAAATTAATTTGCGTCTCATCAGCGAGTACAGTTGACACGAAGGCAATGGCTCGTGCGTGGCGCATGGCGGACGCGTGCCGCATTGTCGTAATTAATTCAGTTCTGCCCCGCCAGGTGGCGTGGCAGATGCTACATCATTTACATTCCTCATTTCGTGTCGCGTACAGAACCACAAAATTTTATTTATGTGTTGACACATTTTGTGTTATCAATGGTGATCAAGATCGGACTCGAAAGCTCTATGAGTGACCGCCACTGTCATTAATTTTTAAAATAACAAAAAAATACTCTTGTCTTAAATAATAATTTTATTTTTAAATTTATCGGGTTTTGATCAGCGTGTATAAGACACAAAGAATTAAAAATAATATGTACAAAACAAAACGCGATAGTCTTCAATGTAATACTCATATTCTCTTAAAATACGTACCTGAGTGTAATAAAGGCCTGTCGGCTAATAAGGCCTACCCCCTCAATTTTAACATAAGAAAAGTGCAAAAAATATCACAATATGGGAAACAATGATAAAATGTTATTTAGTCTAAGAAACGAGAAAGAAAAATCAAAATATTATCATAGATCTTCGAGAAAAAAATGAATTTGCACAGTGCGAGTAATTAAGCCTACGTGCAGCATCCAAATTTTTACATCACTCGAAAGATTATTGATTTCTATGGTAAAACACATTTGTAATTCAACTTTTTTAGCGCCAGTCTCTTTCACTTTAAATAAAAAAGCGTAATTCCAAGAGTCATCACAAGATCAAATAAAATTTAACTAAGTTGTTCTGATATTTATTGAAACATAGGCTTTATTACACACCTAGGGCCATATTACCCGCACTTGTCTCAATTTCTTTGAATTCATTTAGAAATTTAAAATAACAAGGTAAAAATATATTTTTCTACCGAGAAACTGCAGTTCCATTATAACAATACAAAAAATGTTACGGAGTTCGGAAAGACTAAATAATTGATTAAATAAATAAATTTGAAATTAGATAGGCCTTATTACCCGCAGGTACTTATATAAATTAATCAAACTAAGTCACGAAGGGATTCACGTATGATGCATCGATTAATTCGTATTATTATATAGTTTGTTTTAAATACAGAAAAATATAGATTTTAATAGGTATTATAATATAGTATGCATTATAAGTCAATTGTAAATAAAATGTAAAAATCTATGTTATGTATTGATAACGGCACTAAATAGCCGAAACATATACCTACGTACATCTTATTTTATTTTATTTATTTATATAGTATTTAAAGGTATTTTAACACAAAAATATTCAAATATTTTTATTTACAAAAAATATATTACACATTTATAATTTTTATTGCAAATTAGTATTGTTTCGTGGGTAAAGTGCAAAAGTCAATTGGAACAATTTCGAGTACACAAGATTCCGGAATTCGAGAAAAAAGTGTATGGAAGTAGTTAGCTTATTGGGAACAGTAAGTATGCAACTATTTTCATCGCTTTCGAGAGGTAGGACTTACTTGCAAACATTACTTGGTATTTACTTGGTTTCCAGAGTCTGGCGTTATCGAGATTGTTCAAAATAAGCTCCTAGGTCTTACCTTTCAAGACCCGTGAATGTACTTGAAATACAAATTTCTCTCGAAATCTCGAGTCTGTAGCGCTCTAGACTGTTCACAATAAAGTCCAATATCATAATGTCACAACCCTATTCTTGTCAGTGTTGCCAACCTTTTCTGCTAACTTGCAAATCATTTTATAAATATAATTATTTTCAGAAAAATACATAAGTATACATATAGTTAGTTGGTTGGTACCTACAAAAATATTTTTATTGTGGATGTAAAATGAGCTTCGCTATGTATATTTAAAACAGTATACAAACATTTTTTCTAATCATGTTGATATATTGTAACTAGTAGTTCTTTTACACGCGAATAGAAAGAAAAAACCTTAAGCAAATATAAGTAACTACCTATGTGTTGTACAAAAAAAAATACGGAGCCCCAGATGCAGGAGTACCTTATAAACCCTCGCTTAAAGTATTTGGCTTAATGATTTTAAAATTATTATAATTGTAATTGTAAGACAAAATGGCATAATTATAATTAAAGGCTTCGGCGACCCCAAGAACGGTCACAAATTGGGGTGAAATATGATTTCTTACTGATAGCGATACCGTTGTTGGTTACAAATGTTACAACCCCTAAATAGTGTTAGTTTAGGGGTTTTCTTATAGTCTATGTATACCCTTTTTGCAAAAATACCTTAAGCTTCTTTGGCAAAAATTACAAAATATAACTCATTTCTGACAAACACATTCGTGGTAAATATTTATATTATATTTTATCACAGAGCTCGGAACCATATTGCGCTCGCCGCTACGCTCGGGGCCCGCGCAGTCGAGTAGCGACAGCGCCCAGTATTCCTTGCTCTGAATATTGTATATTGCATAAAGTTTGTTATTATATAATGCATCCTACAACGAACACACCCAAATCGTTTAGAAGTACTAGGGATTTCTGCACTCCTTGTATATCAATTTTAAAAAACTTAAATAAGTACTATAAATATACATACATAGAAATAATCTTTTTTTGTTTGAGACTTAAAATATTTATCTGGGAGCATATTGGGAAATGTCTGTAGTACGCCAAACTCTCGTAAAAGTATGTACTTGCATCCTTTTTCTCTCATGAATTCCAGAGTCTGGCGTACTCGAGACTGTTCCAAATAACCTCCTATAAAGGCTATTGTATATTGTCTATATTATCATCTATAACGCATACAAAAAAATCATTTAAATCGGCCCAGCAATTTAGGAAGAGTACAGTGACATATTCACGTACAGTAGAATTATAAATATAAAGATGTATTTATTTTATTCTTGGTTATAATAACTCATTTAATATTTAAACACAGTTATATAACTGCTTCTATATAATATATTTATGTCACCAGCTTTTCTTTTTGTTTTTTATATTAATTTCTTTTCTGATAAATTAAAAAAAGGTATGAAAAGATTAATTTTAAAACGCATTCGAATTCTTGCGCAACAACAATGGGGCGGTTAGTGGTTGTGTTATAAAGAAAATAATAACGCTCCTTTACACGGCGTGGGTTAAATATCAACCCTGTAATTGCCGCTATCTGTTCCAATCTAAGACAATGGGGTCGATCACACCCCCTTACCCCAACTTCGACACGGCCGGCTGGCCATATACTCTAAGACCAGGTGTATTACCTTACTGGTGCTTAACCATCTGGTTGAAGACTTAGGAAACATTCAGAATAGTAACTTAAAACTGAAAAGTCTCAACTTAAACAAGTCGAAAAGTTGTTCAATTGGAATCTTGTTTATCGATAAAATTCATAATATCAGTTGCATAAATATAGTTACTTCAACGTAATAAAAATCTTTTTTATTAGTGAAAATGTGTTCCTGGTTAAATTTATGTCTTAAGACCATAGACATAGGATTTTTTCGATGCTTCTGACACTTGCAATTCTTATTCAAATTAAAGTTTACAACTGTTTCTGGTTGAACCGGGTCTAAAAAATTTCTTTTTCCTTTTTTTTTTTTTATTATACCACGAAGGTGGCAAACAAGCTTACGGTCCGCCTGATAGTAAGCCGTCATCGAAGCCTATGGACGCTTGTAACATCAGGGGTATCACTCGCACGTTGCGCTACTAAACTACTAAAATCTAACAAATAACCTATGATTACACTTTCTTTATGCATCTCTATAAGCTCATTTAGTCAATTTCAGGCGATCTAAATCTTGTCTTCTCTTCTAAGCCTGACAACTTTGTTAATATGTTTATAATTAATATATTTGCACAATCCATCGTTCTTAACTCTATGGCGAGCTTTTAAGGCAGTATCTTCATTACGATAGCCTTAGGAAAGCAAGACACCTCGCTTAGGGGTTGCGCAGCGTTAAATTAACTTTTTTCCAATTTAATGAACACCTGGGCCGTGCTTTACCCTTCAAGATGATTCAAAGAAAACGTTACTGTTCGTTAAAACCTAAAAAAAACTTTCATATTTCGTTTACTTAATTTAAAAGCTTTTCTGAATTTTTTTTGTATGAAATTTTAATCATAATAATGTTTAACCCTAAGCAATCGTTTATAAACATTATGTCATTCTAGGTTTTGCCAGTGGCGCCGCCCGCTCTAAATTCGATTATCGGCGTGTAATTTCTACGTCAACACCTTGTTAAATTATACTAATAAAGTTTGCTTATATTATTGCTTAAATTAATCTTAGGTGCTTATAGCTATCAATCATCCTGTAGCAATTTACTGATGGAGACCTTTCCCAATTAGCGTCACCAAATCCAGCTATTTACGGGTACCTGTTTTTTTGGTCATTGGTTCATCAGGTTGTTGGAACATACTAATAATCGGATATCCTTATTTCTGATCACCAGTTCTTGAAACATTGTAAAGCAACACCAATAGACCTCGCTCTAGATCGCTGAATGACTTGTAACTTTTGATCAGGTCTATTGTGCCCCACAGCCAACTAACACACCGCATGACATCAATGCCATAAATTCCCCCCCCCACAACTCAACCCTAGCGTCCGATGCGTTAAATTTATACGAGACGGTCGCAAATTAGGAGCGAGACTATCTTCTCCGGAAATTAAGTTGATTTAATCTAAGTAACACACTTTAGTTGCAAATGTATTCACTTGTCTGAACATGAAGATTCTACAAGGATCTAAGTATGTATGTATGTATGTATCATGGCTTCTATCCTACCCACCCCCTAATTTGCCAACCACTTTAGTAGTCCGTTTCAGGGGCTCAGTATCCCCGAAACACTTTTTTTTTATTATACCACCAATGTGGTAAACAAGCTTACAGTCCGCCTGGTGGGAAGCGGTCACCGTAGCCTTTGAATGTTTGCAACGCCAAGGGTATGACTAGTGCGTTGCCGACCTTTTAAAATTTAATAACTTCTTTCTTGAAAAATCCCATATGTAGAGAAAACCTTGGCAGGGCGCTCATTCCACAACCTTTTGATAGCAGTGAGCATACATAGACAAGCTACAGTAACTGCTTAATATCAAGAGGGTCGTATGCTTGCTTGTCACCTTACGGAAATAAAAGAAACATTGAGATAAATCAAATATGGAACTACCGAATTTTGTAGGAGTAAAGTAAAGTGGACTAAGCGCAAAGTCTATTCTTAAGTTACAGTGTTTGAGGGACATACATGCTCTGTGCCGCGAGTCTTGTCTTGGGTCTACGGCAACGAATATATACTTTACGACTCTAGCAAGACTCTAGAATATGGTTGAAAAGCAGCCCGGAGTCATCATATACGCGAAGGGCATATCAAAGAGCAACTTATCAATGTATTTTTGAGAATATGTAACTCCAACAAAAAGCTGGCTCAAACACAACAAAGTTTTTAGTGTAATTGAAATTATCATTATTAAAATTATTATCGTTTTAATTGTTTCTATAAAGTATAAAATGTTTTTTTTATTGTGTGCACACTAGGCCTATCATGGTCCTTTATTGGGATCAATCTTGAACTATTCGGACTCTGGAATTCGAGAGAAAGTAGATATATGCATTCGAGAGGTAAATCTGACTTCCATAGCTCGAAACTGTTCCCAATAAAATTCCTGTACATACTTAGTTCTTTCAATTTTTGGTATAAAGTAAGAAATCTTTTATCTCCTGTTACTGCACGGTATTATCAATTATTTAGTCTTAATAGAAAAATCGTCAACACATACTGATTCATTTGATAGTCATCTAGCGTCAAAAAGCTACTTTAAAAATAAAAATGTTCTTGTCATCGTGCCATCTAGCGCTGAGTAGCGTAATAAAATAGTATTAAAGTTTGAGTTGGGGATTGGGGTCCAAACATTTTTTTATATTTGGTAGGAAATTGTTCGTTTTGGGATGATAAATCATTATTTTCGTTAATTTTGTCACCAGTCATCCGTTCGTTTAGCATTGGTTTCAATAAATTCATAATTTGTGTATCATCTTTAACAAACTATCAAGCATTCGTTTACAATATTTTTGTTATTTTTACTATTGAAAATTCAAACTTTAGTTAGATCCCATGTCTGGTGTTGGGACATTTTGGTGTTCATCTGTCAAACTGCCTACACATATTCATTGTTTACGGTAGTCTGAGTGTTATTATGGTAGAGTGTGTACGTCGACCGTTCGTTTTGTAAAATTTTGTTAGTATCGTTTCATAGCTACATGTACAATAGGTGTCATGTCGGTGGCAGAACTGGCTTTATCAAAAATGAGAAAAGTATCAACAAACTTTTTATTTCAAAACTAACACATTCTTAGATGATACTTACTGTATTTATTTGGGTACCATACTCAATAAATTATTTTATTTTTATAATTAATAATTAATAAATTATAATTACATGTTTGGTGTGACTTAATATACGCTAGGTGGATATTATCCAAGATAAAGAATCAAGAAAACATTAATATCTTCTATCTACCTATGCTAAATTCAAAAATGCTTTAAGTCGAGTTGAATAACTTTTCACTGAGGTTCTGAATTCTAAGTTCAGGATCCGATCAGACTCATCTTTAATTGTATCAAGCACGGTTTGCTTGCGGAGCCTCTACGACATTATTGCCAGAACTTTTACTTCCGGTCCTTGCGGAGTCTGTATACCTACCTACTGCCACGAATGTGTTAGAATGTTGTATTTCTTCGTTTTCGGTCTCAGATTCATTGTGGAAATTGGCACCATATTGTAAAGTCGTTATACACTAAGTTACTCGTAATTTTGTAAATAAATTATAAAATGTAGCACACAATCAAGAATATAGTATCGTATTTTTGCCCACATTTTGCAGCTCACGCCACAATAAATACAATATTTAGTTTAGAATAAATCTTTCAATAAGATTACCAAGAGATTCAATGCACCAGATGCCCGCAAAGCAAGCTGCACACCGAACAATACCCAATCAAAACCCGCTCTGTTGCGCGTGCGCCATCACATCACTCATCCACGCATTCCGATAACCCCTTAACCGGTCAATTACGCTTCTTGTCTGCTTATCCAATGCAAAATGGTCGACTTTAACACCGAATTTGCATACAAATACTTTGCAAATGATCTTTAATTTGGCAATTACTAACACCTTTGATACCACTCGAGTTTATGTCACTGAGTGCATTATTTAAATTCGCACGTGTAGCTACTTGCCACACTACTTACGCCTTTTGTAATTTACTCAAAAGAACTTGGATAGAAAATAATTAGAGCGTATTAGAGTTAATTGTTATTTATGTAGTATTTACGATAATGCACATGCAAGGTAAGCATAATGTTGAATTTAGGTAAATGCAACTGGCACCACTATATCCGTATGCGGTACATATTGTACCATAGGTTGTACTTATAATAATACTCCAAGATCTGATTCCCAAACTAATTATTCTGCCCTTAAATTTTTGCAGTTGTTAGATAACAATGCTGACAGCTGTTTTGTTAAGGCATATTATAAATAGTGTATAATATTTATATATGAACTATATAGCATTTTATTGAGATGTTTCTTAGGGTTCCTATTACTAGGACTTCGCTGTCTGTCCGACCGTCCGTCTGTCACTAGATTGTATGTCATAAACGTTATAGACAGCTGAAGTTTTCACAGAAGATGTATTTCTGTTGCCGCTATAACAAAAAATACTAAAAAACATACAACAAACGTGATTTTTCTTGCCGTTTTTATAGATAATAGTACGGAACCCTTCGTGAGCAAGTCCGACTCGCACTTGGCCGATTTTTAAGGTAATTTGCTAATTTTGTAAGGCGCCAGTGTGGTGTTTCTACTGGTTGGTTCGTTTGTTTCTAGGAGTTCAGGAACAAGACAGCTCAGTAAATAACGAAGATATTATAAGCCAAATAACAGTTGTTCTTAACAGATAATTTTGTATTTTATATGTCTTCTTAAAACTATTCAAAATATTAAAATAGGGATTTATAAATTCTTATCTAAGTAGAGGTAAAAGGTAATGATCCTACCAAAAGTGAAGCTAAGTCTGGCTAGAAAACAAATTTTATTGTGAAAACTATTATTTTAAGTTCAAAATAATAATTTAGATAGAAGTAACTGTCTTTTTAGCCCAGCTGTATTACGTGGTGTAATTGCGGTATAATTCTAGTTCCTAATTTATTAAGACGTGTATTATAGAGTAGCTGTCTTTATTGCTAAACAGTTTTATTAAGGCATTTAAAAAAACTAATTATTTCTAAATTTTTATTATTTTTGTCGTTTTTTATCTTTTTTATTAAGACATTTTAAATATTCTATCTTTACGTTTATTTCTTGAGAACTAAAGCAGACTTTTTCGCAGTAAACTTTTTGGCCTATATCTTAACCTAAAGATGAGAACAGTTATTACTTTATTTGTTACTGTTTCTTAAGAAATAATATGAAAGATTCAATTCTTGGCACGAATGTAGTAACTTTTTTTGTTTATGGATAACTTAGGATGCTTATTTTATATTCTTTAGACGAATACGGTGACTTTGTCGCTCTCTATCTCTCTAATTTGCAATGTTTATATTATTAAGACATATACAACAGCTTTCTTTTCTTAGTTGCTCAGCAGTTTTCTTAAAGTATATGTTTTTTTTTCCATAATAACTGTTTTTGTTGTTCAGCCGTTGTCTCAAGGCATATGCAAGATTTATATTCTTAATATGATTAAAGTAACTTTCTTTTCTGTTTGCTCAGCAGTTTTCTTAAGGCATATGCAACAAATATATTTTTAAGACAAATATTGTTTTTGGCTTTGTTACTCAGCTGTTTTCTTAAAGCATATGCAAGATTTATTCTCAAGTATTTATTTTCTTAAGATAAATATAGTAAATGTCTGTATTTCTGAGCTGTTTTCTTAAGGAATATGCAAGATTTATTTCCAAATATTTATTTTCTTAAGATAAATATAGTAAATGTCTATGTTGCTTAGCTGTTTTCTTAGGGAATATGAAAAAGTAAATTCTAAGTATTTATTTTCTTAAGATAAATATAGTAAATGTCTGTGTTGCTCAGCTGTTTTCTTAAGGAAAATGCAAATTTATTTTCAAGTATTTATTCTCTTAAGATAAATATAGTAAATGTCTGTGTTTCTCAGCTGTTTTCTTAAGGAATAAGCAAGATTTATTTTCAAGTGTATATTTTCTTAATACGAATACAGTAACTGTCTTTATTATTTGGCTGCCTTTTATTATTATTATTTTCCTGAAGACGAATACAGGAACAGTCAAAGTTGCTTTGCTGTTTTGTTAAGGTATGTAAAACAATTATTTATAGATATTTGTGATCTTTGAACTAGGACATAACAGAAATATTGTTTGTTAGTCATCTGTATTCGTTTTTTAAGGCAATTCGGTTAAAAATACTATCAATTTATGTGTTTTTTTTAAAGCCTATGTATAACATTAAATATATATATAACCTTAGTTATATATGTAAGACATAACAGTAACTATCTGAGTTACTCCGCTGCTTTACTGTGAAATAAATAATCAATAATTAAGTTTATATATTTTTAATACTTAACTGAAGACGAATACAGTAACCGCCCAAGTTGCTCAAACATTCTTTTTACTGTTATTTAAATAGATGTTTACGCTGAGCTATTGCCAAGTGTCATCTATTTCTATATAAGACCTTCTGTCAAAACTTTGAGAACAACATCGGTATCTCTTCTCAGTCCTATATAACATCATGATGATGAAGATGCATGCAGAATATGTCATTGAGTCAAAGGGGGTGTCGAATCCCACTTAAACTCACGTATATTTTTAAGAAACAGTGAGTAAGGGTCAGCTCAAACGGAGACGCGACGCGGTATTTTTGAGATAGCAACACATAATGGACCTTGTTTACTAGACAAAAAGATACGCATCTCAACGTCGCGCGACGCATTTTGGTGTACTTCTACACTTAACCTCTCACTTTTGTTTGTATCTATGTCCATAATATGTTGCTATCTCAAAAATGCCGCGTCGCGTCGCGCCTCGGTCTAAGATGAGCTTAATTTGCTAGAAAAAAAGAATGTAATTAAGTAAAACATGTTTCTTTACTAAAATATAACTAAACACAATATAATAATATTTATTGTATTAATTATGTTTAAAATAAATCCAGCGCAATAAGGCTTAAGTAACGGATTTACCTACACTAAAATACACATTTTGGAAAATCTCACGTGTGATTAAGGGAGGGTGAGGTGTGATTTGGGAAAAAGTCCGTCTAACTTGATAGCGGTCCAATCTTTCTGATTTCATCTAGTTAACTTTGTAACTCACACATGCCTTTAGCCCAGTGTTAAATAATTTTTCATATCGATGCATGCCCTCAGCAACATTGTCCGCTCTGAATAATGACTCATGGTCGCGAGATACAGCTTCCATGCGCGGTGATTCACACGCACCCTCTGACATTCAACTCTATGCCACTGACACATGCCTCCGCCCTCCAACGACTCTTTTATTTCTTTATTATTTTGTCAAATATCCCGCCGAAAATTAGGACAAGGTATAAATTTTTGAGCCCGAATTCCTGGAGCCCTTTTGGATGAGTCAAAGGACATTAAGTTTAACGGATTATTTAAAAAAGATAATGCCTACTTACCACTATAAATTTAAAGATTGATTGATTAATAAAGTGATGGCTATCCCACGGTAATCTACTCAATATCAATTTAAATATAGCAACTTAGAACCTAAATAGTCACGTTAGGTACAGTAATTATTCTGTAGTTACAGCGCGATTTTAGAGGAAGTCCCTCCCGCGAACCCTGAGGTTGTGGAATAAGCTCCCTGACAAGGTTTTTTCTTTATCAAAGGGTGATTAAAGTTTTAAAGGGTGACAACACCTCTGGTGTTACACGTTAATAGGCTACGGTCACCGCGGACCGGGCTTGTTTGCAACTTTACTGGTACAGAAAAAGTTAAACGTGTCCGTAAGAGTTCTGTTAAAAATAAAGAAGAAACTGAAAAAATATTATACAAGAGTCAGAGTGAAGCACAGAAGATTCCGTACCACTACACAATGGTGCAAACCCAACTAACATTTGTACTGTTTTTATTATTTATTATTCGAAGTTCAATGCAATACCTCATATAATTAACAAAAACATAATTTGTATAAAATCAATGTGGTATACAATAAAATTTAGAAAATTGAAAAATAAATACATTTAATATTTTTTAATTACATATTTGTTATTATATTTTATTTTAGATGGCTATCTATTGGAATTTGAAACATAGAACCCTATAAAGGTTTTCCAGATTACTGCCAAATTCTGGTTACCTACAATAAATCTGGTTCGATCCTAATCAACCTCATACGTCCCCACTGCTGGGGACCCTCAACGAGGGTGATTTGGGCTATAGTCTACACGCGGGCCCATTGCGGATTGTGGACTTCACATACGTCCTTTTTTTTGGACGTATGCAGGTTTCTTGACGCTGTTTTCCTTCACCGAATAGCTAGTGGTGTGAATAATCAATGTACTTGAGAAATTAAGAAAAACTCATTAGTACCCACCGGGTCTCGATCCTCCGCCGCTCAGGACGCAAAGTAAAATTGAAACCCCACGGCCACCACCAAATAATAAATCTGGTTACCTACACTAAATTTGGTATCCTACATTAAATTTTGGTTGCATTACATTTTGGTTACTTACATTCAAATTGGGTTACCTCTACATTACATTTTGGATACTTACAGTCAATTCTGGTTACCTAAAATAAAAAAAAAAACAAGAGCGAATATAGGTACAGGAATTACCTAAGGATTATTTAGCATCAGATTTATAGCGGATAGCTGAAAAATATAGTTTATTCATTGTATTATATTCCAGAACTTTAGAACTCTAGAAATGGTTAAAACGATTGAGGAGGCATCGCGCACTAAGGCACACAAAGTTAACGACGCGACGACTTAAAAGCTAATATGTACCTAACTCTCAAATAGCCTAGCTAGCTTCGAGCCTCTATCCACCACGCACCGTCTACAAGGAAAGAACCTAACCGGTAGGCCAGCGATATAACTAGATCACCAATCTTTTTCTGTTCTATTGAAAACATAATTTTTAAGGTTCTGTACCCAAAGGATGAAACGGGACCCTATTACTAAGACTTCGCTTTCCGTCCGTCTGTCCGTCTGTCACCAGGCTGTATCTCATGAACCGTAGTTAGATAGTTGATTATCACAGATGATGTATTTTTCTTGCCGCTACTAAAAAACATAATAAAATAAATATTTAAGGGTGCTCCCATACAACAACAAACGTGACTTTTTTGCTCGTTTTTGCTCGATATTGATAACGGCAACAGGTAGACGCTTCAAATATTCTCAGAATATATCCACTTTAAAAATAAATAATTGCATTAAAAAAACAAATATTTAAGGGGGGCTCCCATACAAAAAACGTGATTTTTTTTGCCGTTTTTAAAGATAATGGTACGGAACCCTTCGTGCGCGAGTCCGACTAGCACTTGGCCGATTTTTATTATTTTGGTACGGAACTCCTAAAATAAGAAAAAGAATCTTAAATCCTTTTAGTAGCGATTTTTTTTCTATAATGTACTATAATAGTGACTTAAATAACGTAATACCAATGATTAGAACAAATACAACTTTAATGTTATAATAATATATTTAATTTCCACGACTAGTCTACAATATTGACATTTGAAAGGAAAACTTTCTAATATGCCTCAAAATATCCCCATATATAAGATATTTACATAATAAAAAAAAATATTATCTTAGTTTGATTCCTTTGGAATCCGTGCACCATTTATCCTACATAAAGAAATTTAATTATACATACATTTTTTTTAATACAAAACCAAAAAATTATGATCATAAATTTAGCCTCCATTTTTTAATTCCTGGTAATATTAAATAGAAGAAGGCTTTTTAAAATTATACAGTTTCGTAAAACACTTTCATCCAGATTAAATTAAAGTTTTACATATTTCAAGTCATCTCTCATGATTTAAATAACGAAATAAAATATTCATTTATAGATTAATTAATTAAAAATACTAGTTATGAGGACGTGATACTTTAAGTTATTTTTTAGTTAATATTAGTTTTATTTAAGTTAATTAAAAACAATTTAACTAGTTTTCTTTGTCGCTGGACGTAGAGTCTGTGTGTTTTCGGAGAGTCCAGTAATCTGTAAAGAAAGAAAAAAAAGTGTTACAAAGTTACATTAGGAATTTACCCAAAATTTACATTTACCCTAAAAAATACATAACCTTATAACCATTTTTGAAGATCTAGTATTGGATACTAGGTCTTCAAAGATACCCTAAAATAATTTATATTTTAAAATTAAAATTAAATAACAATATATTCATTACTTCTACTAGTACTATTAAAAGTGTATTGTGGTGTAATTGTGCAATGATATAATGATAGTAGGTATTACGTAGTCTGTGAAATGGTAGATAGCTATACATATATATTAAATCAGTAAATTGTTAAAACAAAAAAAGGACAAACAGACAAATTAACATTATCTCCGAGATTTATCTTAACGAAGTAACAAGAATAATTATAGGTAGTACGAGAGTTGCAAACAAAACCGGTTCCGAGATTGTCTGACTCTGACCCGTTCCTGACACCGAGTAAAAAAGAAATAAAAAAAACAGACGTATTTATTGCGCTCACCGTGGCTGCTACCTGGGTTACGCGCGGGTTTACTTACAATATTTCTCAACAAACTTATTGATGCTGGTGGCAAAATTAAGAACGCAGTTTAGCTCATTGTTACAGAGTTGTGTTTTATTTTGACGAAAAGTACCAGCCACAGACAATGTTGCAAGCAGGAAAAATTACGGAGAATAATATTTTTTATACAAATGTGAAGCAATTTTTCACAATGGAAACGTTGTGGTTGTGGTTTACCGTCCTTCTTTGCCATTTTTACGGACTTTGTTTCATTATAAGGTATTGTATTGTTTATTACGCAATTGTTTAAAAGAAAGCTGTAGAATTTGAGCAAAATCTTCTTTACTGCTACTGATTGCTACCATGGCTACTGATGCTTTTATTTTGTCTGAGCTTTCTTGAATAACTAGCTATTTTTTTTTCAGCTTCTGAGCATAAGGGGTAACTTTTTACTTTCTAGGATCTCAATGTTTGTTATCAAACAAATTGTAATAATCTTATCAGAGTAGCTTTCTATCTCATACGGCCGAGAAACGTTAGGTAAATATTTAGATATTAATTGGGCAACGAGCTATTTTTGCATAAAAAATATCAATCGATACAAAAAGGAATAGATTTTCGAAAAAAAATGGAAGTTTTACCCAACAAAATCCCGATAAAGAAAGTAAATAAGTATATTTGATTTTATCTGAAAGGCCAAGGAGCGAGTCATACTACCACATTAATAAAAGACATCAATCGCGGGCAATTTATACTTCGACGACAGTAATACCTACATGCGCGTACGCTTACGGCATCCCATCAATATTCTAAATCTGAAGATTGCAGGTTCGAGTCCTGTCATGGTCCTGTCTGTTACCTGAATAAACGTTGCGTGTTTTGAATGCGAAAAATTGATCGAATGAGTTCTTTTCCTAGGGACTACAGTATAGTCCTTCAGGATGGAAGTGATAAAATTTTTAAAAGTCTGGCAACGCGCAAGCTATGCCCTCGGTGTTCCAAATATTCATTGGCTACACTAATAAAGTAAATCTAGCTTAATACGGATAAAGAGTTAATTCAAGTGAAACCTAGTAATTTAATAAATAAATATTTTTGGACATAACACACAGCGCCGTCTAAGGAAAGGAAAGCTTGTGCCATGGATACCAGATAACGGATACAAATACATATATACTTTTTTCTGAATACATACATACATACGTCGTACAGGTGTTGCAAGCGTCCAACGCTTACCATCAGGCAGACCGCAAGCTTGTTTGTCACCATAGTCGTATTAGAAAAAGTCGGGTCATTACCTACTAAGCCTGGGAGCCGACTATTTACTAAGTCTGGTATCTACCTATTGGTGCAGACGAGCACTTACCCAGGTGTTGCTGAGTTATTGCATCATTACGAATTTATTTCACCGCAATTCTTTCTGAGAAAAAGTACAAAAGAAAAATTTAATAACAGCTCTGACAGCACAGCCCGTCGTGGTTTCTCAGAAATGTTTGTACAAACAACAAAACAGGAATCTAGACAGGATTACAAAAGATTTAAGAAAAAAAACTATTATTACAACGATTTTTAAAATTTCGTCAGTTTGAAATTTAAAATAATTTTTTGATATTTGTTTTAAAATCTTAAACAAATATGGTTCAATTCGAAACAATTAAACTAATTTTGGGAAAAGGTGTAATATGGAATGAGTATATTTTATTGCCATTGTTCATTCATATTTATTTTCTGAAGTAACAAACGAACTAACTAAATTTTTTTTAGTTAACTAAGTTTGTATGAATTTGAATACTAAATACACACGTTCATATATACATAATTCTTCTGTACGTGTGAAGTCACTAAAATCCTCCTAAATGCCTGGCCCAATATCAATGATTTTTTTTTTGGGTGTGTTTGAGTGGATCCCTGGATGGTTTAGATTTGGACCCAGACACAATTGGACCCGGTTGGTGCTGCAATCGGGTCCTAGGATTTAAAAAAAAAAACGATTTTCTTTAAAGACTATTCATCGACAATTCATTTAGCAAGCAAGTCATTGTTAAGGCAGGACAATGTCTGTCGGGTCCGTTAGTGTTAATGTAAAACCTTTAAATATTGAAAAAAAAAACATTTAATAAACAGTAATTTTTCATTACCATTGGTCACAGTAGCATTATATATAATTCATTTAAAAACAAGCTAGTTTGTTATTTCTTTTAAGTGAGACGTCCTAACGCCCGGTTCTTCGCTCTTGTGATATGTCTTTTCTTTTATACAAGAAACAAGAACGTACCTAAACGCATGGCAAGTAGAGGGTCGAGAGTTGTTTTATCATAAGGAACTTACCTATATTTGTAGGCATATAACAAATTCACAAAAGACTTTCTCATTTAGCTGTAACCTTTAGGCTACATTACTTACGTAGCCTCAACGTGAAAGTCTTCTTGATAATAATATTCATAAGAATACATATGTATCTTTATTAGATAATTATATCAATAAGTATTCATAAACAGATAATCATTAATTAGATTTTAGATTAAGACTATACATAGTTCTAGTTCTTTCAATTTGCAAAATTTTCTTAAATGATTTGTTAAGAAGTAACACGTGTCGCCATCAATAGATGGCGTTACCGTGTTAAATTCTGAAAATTGGCAAATTGCCGCTTTCGACTACTAAATTTCGTCGCGGAACCCAAAATGACGAGCCCTAGTCATAATTTTGTTGCTTATTTTAAATAAAAGTTTCGTTACATAACAACTGCTTCCAAAATTATGGCAAAAATATGATGCAAATCCTATGACTCATGAAGTCAACTGAAATTGTAAAAAAGCAGGTAAAAATAGAATTTGGTTCGTTATTGACGTGACAACGTCTTATAAATTGGTTTGCCGGGTGACACTTCAAGAAACTGCGTTACGCTCCGCTCACGTTATGCGCTCACAATGAGAGCGAGTGAGAGGCACGCGCCCGCCTAAGAGCGAGAGAGACAGACATAAAATCATTGTCACGTAAAACTTTCGCCCGTATACCGACTTTACAGGCAACCAGTTTTTTTAAGTTCAAAATAGGTTAAGCAGATCTGCGTAAAGTTGTTGCAAGTATCGTCCAATTATATCAAGAGTCTCATATATTTTTCATCTCACTGGCTCGGAAAGGCTCACTTTATCGTTTAAAATCTGCGTGGAAAAGCCTACTTAAACCGCTTGCGCGCAAAAGTTTTTTTGAAGTGAAAACTTCTTTAGCGGCGTTGTGCACTTTTTTTGGTATGGGTAAAAAATTATAAACTCGCGTCAGGTCACGTGTCCTAATCGTGGAAATTCGTAAGACGGAAACCGTAATGCCACGCCTATTATAATTTTTATTTTTAGTATTCGCGATTATGAGTAGTACAGGGAGGTTGGATATGGAATTTTAATTCTATGACAGATTGCGATGTCAAATAAACTACAAAAAAGTAAATAGACAAACATTATTATTTCTTGACAATGTCAAAGACATGTCTTGTGACATATTTGAGAGTTAAGCGCGAATCGTGTGTAAAGGTTTTCACTTCTGCCGGCACTCCCGGAGTGCAACTCGTTTTTTTTTTAATTTTACAAAAACAAACATAAAATAACATTATACAAAACATTATCTTTAATGCAATAGTATTAAAAATTAAACTTAAGTGTTATTTATGGATCACTTATGTATGTAAAGTAGTAAGGATGCACCGCATTGCGGACGGTTTAAGTATGATTTTGGTTCCAAGAATTTTAAAAGTGGCATGGTGCAAATACGAAACGCAACTTTAAAAAAAAAGGAAACATTTATTTGTAATTACTTAGTAGGTACATAATTTTGGTTTTTACTAAACTTTTACTAAATAAACTTAAAGTTAATAATTAAAAACATCAGTCAGTTCACCAGTGACGTAAAATACCTAAGTTTAACCGCGAAAAATAGGTAAGTATCTCTGAGCGTGAGATTTGTTGACAACATGCAGATATACCAAAGGTGCTCAACCTATTCTAGAGACTTATAATGTTGTTATCATGTTTTTTTCAATACTTAATTAAACACTAATTATTGTTTTTATTGTATCTAGTATATATTTTCCTCGCTGTAGTGAGATGCAAAATTGTGTGTTCCGCACGGCTGGATTTTTTTTTGGGTTTCGTGCCTAAGAATCGCTCACTTTGCTCAGGATCCAATTTTTGAACCACTCGCTTAGCTCGTGGGTTCAATATTTGTATCCTTCACTTGCTCGGTATTTTAATTAAATAGGCACTCACGCCAAAAAACAACTTTCCAGCCTTGCATAACAAATAACTATTACACACCATGAATTTCTGTCATATAAAGTTTTCCCTGTCTGAGTTTACTTTCTGTTTATATTTGGCGCCCAGTTTCACCCACGCAGTCAAAATATAGAAAAAAAAGAGTACAAATAATTCAAGTTAATTGGTCCGAAGATCCGACCGTGCTGTGGTTTGTGGTCCACATGGACACAAGCACTTGGTCAACAACATTTCACCTACCTACCTATATTTTAATAAAAGTTAATTTAATTTGTGTGCTTATGCGTAAATTGACAGACCTATAAGACGTATTTCACTCATAATTAATCACTCGAAATAATATATAAAAAAGGTTTGCTGTAAGAAATCTCTTTTAAGGGATAAGCTCGCCTATGTACTTATAACTTTTCTTTTGTTTGTGTGCTAATATGTGTTGTATTGTACTATAAATAATTAAAGAATAAAAAAATATATTGGAAATTGACAAATAAAGTGTGTGTATTTGTGTGTAACATACAACAAATATTAAGCTGTGTATTTTATTGACAAACAAAAAACTGTATAAGATGGTCATCAGTATTATCTAATAGTGTATTATGTACAGGACCCAGGACGCAAATTTTACAATATCACTATAGTAAATTGTGTATTAAGGGTGGTAAGGAGAAAATTACTTAAGAGAGGCTATTATATATAGAAGCCTAAGGCCAAAGACTAATGACTCGAATTTTTAATTTTCGTACCGCCTGCGTTACACACAACGTTTTTCATCACATTTGCAAGTAAATAAATAACAACATAAAGTGGATATATAAATAAACTGACCAAAACACAATTGAAATGGTGGGAATAGAAGTAGAGAAATAACGCCACAATACATCTAATGTATATAGACAATTTATAAATCAAAAAGTTTTGGCAAAAGTAAAAACTTGTGAGCAAATGCTTGCTTGTTTGTGTGTGCGTACTTCATGTGTGGAACCAATCAATCAATTAAACAATATTTATTAAAATAGGTTTCTGAGAACACTTTTAAATCTTCGATACAATGTTAATTTCTGCCAAGAAGAGCTGGCAAGAAGTTCTATTAAAAGTAATAATACAATACTTTGATAATCAGCTAACAAGTATACAATATGTATTGAAACACTTAGTAGATAATATAAATAAGTTAGTAATCTACTAAAAACAAAGTCAAATACATGTCGCACCATGCGAAGCGTCAAATATAATCGATCGTGAGAAGGAATTCCGATATTTAAGAGTAATTCTATATTTAATAGTACTAGTGGCATTAGCGCAATCATAATTTTATTATATTCTTGCACAATCATATGTATACATATACTTAAAACTCTCCATACTATACATGAATATAATTTAATAGATATTATAAATGCGAAATTAACTCTGTCTGTTACCGCTGTGCCGATCAAGATGAAATTTGTCATGGAGATAGTCTTATTCCCAGCGAAGAACATAAGCTACTTGAAAACGTCAAGTATAAGTCGGTTTTCTTTTTCCTATAATTTAGGATTTGCAGTTAAAATCCTACATCGATGACCGAATTTAGGGCAAGTGGAAACTCGGGCAAAAGCTAGTATATTATAAATGCGCAAGTATGTAAGTTCGTTTGTCCCTGCATCACGTCACAGAGGAGTATCCAATTGAGCTAAAAACTTTGCACAGGGATAATCAAAGAGACGGAAAAGGACGTAGGCTAGACTTTAATTCCGTAAAAATAGAAGTTTATGTAGTAATGAACGAATTCCGCATGCATGAACTATAGCCGCAGGTAGAGCTTGCTATTGTTACTTTTTTACTATAATTCGGGAGTGGTCGTAGTAATCCTTCACCAATCCAGCGCGGGCCACAACTAGTACATAAATAAATAAATACACAAAGACAGACATAAATATACATAAAACACAAACAAGTGTATCAACAACTTACATAGTATAATAATATAATAAATATAGTATTAATAACCCGCTGCAATCCACGATTGGGCACATCACACAAACGTATATGTATACATTTAACGTACTGTCATTTCGGAAACAAGCCTGCGGGAAGAAGAAGTGGCAAGAAACTTCTCGGGTTTACACCTGTTACCATCAATCACGAAGGAACCAGGCCACCAAATACACAAAATCTATGTAAATATGTGTAAACACACATACATGTACACGTCTATGAGTTGATTGCCAGATTGATTCTATAGATAGGTACATACGCGAAAGAATTGACGCGTCTTTACCGCCCGTGGGTTCTAAGAACGAGCGCTTTGCTTTGAGAAAAGTAAAATTTACAAAGAAAAGACCGTAATTAAGTTGTTATCACCCGCTTTGCCTGCTCGTAATGACAATGTTTACGAGTAAGTGTGATGAAAAATTAATTTAGTTTTTGATTCCCTTAGGCCATATTTAATAGTGTATAGTGAATTTTAGCTGTGCCCTGAGCCATGCGTTTTATCCGTCAGTGAGTGGTCCACTTTAGTACACCCCGGTTATTCACCCACAATCTAACGGTGAATTAACATAAGTACAACCGCACTGTACCGATGTGTTAACGAACATTAATGCATTACCTTGCACTAGTAAACAAAAGCTTCAAGACATATATAATGAAGAGAGAAGTAAGTACCTATAACTAACTCATACCACATAGTACGTTTAATATGACCTCGCCCTGTTAATGAAATAAAGCAGGAATTAATATTATATAGACTCCCTCGAGTAAAATACATGTTATTGCAGTCACTAAGCGACGTGTTTAAAAATACATTTTATTGCAATCACTTAACTATGTTTTTTAAAATACATGTTATTTTTGTCACTTAGAAACGTATTTTAAAATACATGTCATTGTTTTCACTTAGCAACGTATTTTAAAATACATGTTATTGCTGTCACTTAGCAACGTATTTTGAAATACATGTTATTGTTGTCACTTAGCAACGTATTTTAAAATACATGTTATTGCACACTTAACTACATACACACAGAAAATCAAATAGTCACATCCACTTTAAGATATGTATAAAATACGGTTATAAACGGTACAGGATTTTTACATATTATGTAAGTGTTACCTACCACTAAACTTAACACTTGACACTAAGGACGTTTGACCTAACCGATAAAGATAGGTAGGTTCCAATGAAGTTGGGTTTTTGTGTATACTACATACCAACTACATACGTGTATCAATTTATAATTGTGCGTTTTAATAACTTTTTACTTTACGATCAATATATACTTATTTGTAATTTTTAAACAATTAAATATAATAAACATAACTAGAATTTTGTTGACTTAACAATTATTATATTGACTTAACATATTTTTTGTACTTTTGGTATGTTATGATGAGTTACGATGAGTTATGTGTCAAACATACTTTGTGTAGGTAAAGGCTGATATAAGAATGGTGGTGGTGAAAAGAGAGAGCGAGGGCAGGTAACAGCCCTAACTCCTTGCCCCACGGTTCCATGAGTATTGTGTTTTACGCACTCGTTGCTATGAAACAAATGAATTGACTTAGCAAGTTATGATGAAACTTGTTTTCCTGAGTAGGTTCTTAACTATTGTTTACGTGTTACGAGCTGTTCTTGGGCTACGGCATTGAATGTTATCGGTGCACAATGAAGCCGACAGCTATCAGGGCACGGTCGAGCACTGAACCCGGCACCTACCACGTTTAACATGCACCCGATAAACTGTGGTGAAACAAAGGGTCATCGGACTTATTCGGTTTACTTTCATATTTTTAGGGTTCCGTATCTCAATGGCAAAAACGAACCATTATAAATTTGTCATGTCCGACCGTCCAAATGCTTATGTTACATCCTTATGATTCTGCCATCTTTCTATCGATTAAAATGATACTTCTCATAGAGGTGTCTTTTATAAATTTGTAAAAAAAATAAAAAAAAAATTTTATTTTTGGGTAGCTCTCCACGTTGATAATATTTTTTTCGCACACTCTATTGTGTTTGGTATCGTTGGATAGTGTTTCCCCCCTCTCTAATTTTATAACCATGTGTTCTTAAAAACTTTAAAAAAATCGCGATAATGGAACTTTATAAATACTTTCAGAGAAATTTGTTTGGACAAATAGGTTCAAATTTTTTTTATATAATCGCAATAATACTTAACCCTAACTTAATGGTGTACGGCACGCCAGTTATTTAAATTTAATTTTTAATTTTTTAAAGGCCTTTGTGTTTTAGGGATTCCGTGTTCGAAAGTAAAAACTGAATCCTTATAAAATAATTTACATGTCTTCCGTTATTGCCCTTTTTCTGATTTTTTTATTATACGTATATATACGTATATTTTAGACCCTAACATTTTGCAAGCACTTTCAATATTTTTCTGAAAATTCTTATAAGGCAGGAAGTAAATGGAGTACACTGTGTGTGACATAAAAATAAATTAAATGAAAATTATACGCATACGCAGTAATTTGCTTTATGGGTGTAAAGCAACCTTAAATTAAACCTTGAGATATTTTTTTTGTGACAAAACCATATTAAATCGAAGGAAGTTCAGCGAAAAATTAGAAATTAAATATTAAAATTATATGATATAAAAGTTATGAAAATTCTATTACATAAACCAGTTAATTAGTTTATTTTTCACTTTTAGTGGGGTTTTAAAGTCGTTGTAATATTTTATTATTTTTTTAAGACAAAAAGGTTAAGCTCGTTCCTATCCTATCCTAGTTATATATTTCACTTGGATTATTTATTAGGATGATGTTGCGGTCCAAGGTCAACAAATAAAAAAAACCTTAATAAAATCGATCTTCACCAAACTTGGTGAGTATAAACCTTTATAGAATGTTGACCTTAAATACCTAATGCAGTTGGAAACCAGTTACTTGCCTATCTATCATCCACTAGACGTCTAAAATTACGGTACCAACTATTAAGTCCATAAAAAATTTTACAACAAAATCTAATATTATATGCATCCATCGCTTCTTTTACTTTACAACTATATTGACGACACGTTATGAATATTCTATGCACTGCATAATGCATAATCCGTAATAAGGTTTACGCCTGAGAACTATTTTGCATTGAAATATTTACCTTTTATGCATTCACACCAGTGTTGACATGATATATTAGTTACAAATAAGGCCGGATTTAGTACTTAAAAATGAAAAAAGCGGGATTGGCAAGACTAGACAAAAGTGTATTAATAATAATAAAGAAACTAAAAACGACTAACTGCGTGTCCTGTAATATTTATACATATATCTATCTATCTATAAGTATTCTTTGGGACAAAGTGTTGTTGTGTTCTTGAAAAGCTTGCACACAAAACTTTTACTCAAGGACGGGAGATAAAATCAGTACAAAAAATATATATATAAATATACCAATTTGAGTGAAAAGTCTTTGAATACGTGTCCAACGACACACTTGGCAATATAGGGTGCGCAAAAAAATAACAATCCCGTATTTGTATTAAGAACTACTCTCTATTCTTTTTATCCCAAATTTATGGCGTATCGAAATTTTATGGCGTATCGAAATTTTATTAGAAATTAAAGAAAGGTAGAAGGATTATGATAATAAGGCTCTAAGATTGATGGACGAACGGACGGACGGACGGACGGACATAGCTACACTATAGATAATAGGTTATGATAATATAAACGATTTAATTTTATATTAGAATGAACCATTAGGTCACAGTCACTATATGGAACGGCTCGACTTGTTAATTTTAGAAACCTATGTAGATGCCTCTGTCTAGCAGCGGACATCTAACTGCTGATTATTATGTACAATTTATATATGTCATTTTTGTTTCGTATCAAATGAACAATTTATGTACAAGCAGCGTGATATTAGTAGTGTTTTTTTTATTATTAAGAAAAATCCAGTGGTTTACTGAGATGGATTGGTATTCGGGTTCAGACGATCGTGCGCTTCCGCCGCGCCTCGGGCATTGATCACAATTTTATATTTAGAACGCAGTTGGTAGAAATTTCGAATACTTCTGATGTGAAAATTTAAAATACACAAAATGAAGGGCTATTTCTCCCGTTTAGTAGCGTGTGGTTAAGTTTGGGTTTTGGTCTTTGATTTCCACGAACTAAGGTAATTTGAACACCCGAATTCCTTTATAATGAAATGGTCATGTGTGAGTTACCGCTAGAAGACAAAGATTCGTTTGTGTTTTATTTTTTTTATTGTGCACAATCTGCCCTGCCCCTTAATTTATTTTTTCTGTAAACTCACGCGTTCCCATAAAGCACGGTGACTCGGTGACTGATTCAGGGGGTCACGGTTGCTGGTTCGAGTCTCGACTCCGCTCCAGTAATGACTAATAACAGTCCATAAGATGGTTTTTATTTTATCCTGCTAACGGTCATTTTTATACACTTTTGCCAAGTGTGTTAAATTTACTTTGTACGTAATATTAATAAATAATTTACAGTACCTAAATTTAATTGTAAAATAAAGTCTAATTTAATAGTTTTTGAAAAATTAATGATTGCAATAAAATCATAAAATCTTATTGCATACATTATAGTAACGAAACCCGCGGTTTAAGATTTCAACTGGCACTTGACTAGTTTTATATATCGTTATAAGATATAAGATGCAGTTTAACTACTGTTTGCATAAAAAGAAAACACTTTTGACAATATTGACAACCCTTTTGTCATGTCTGTATTGTTTTATCTATGGTCGTGAAATTTTAATATATCTTTGTTCTATATTTGAAATTCTTTGCCTAATCTTATTTACGTAAAGAATATATAAATAATGTCACAGATTAACAAAAAAAAACAAAGATCGGTCCGATATCGAACACCTGCACTAATAGAATTGCAAATTTTCTCTAGAACCGTTGCAAAGCGTGTTTATATATGAATCGATTGTCACTAAATTCAGATATGGACGAAAAACAGATTTTTCATCATCTTCAATGTGTGTTTTAATAGGCATTTAAATGAAATTAAATAAATTGTGAATTAGTTGTTGTAATACATAGCTAGGCTATTTCTTTAGGGCTGTCTGTACACTATCCAGATAATTAAAAGCTAGAGACAAATACATATAGGAACACTTTGATTGGTCTATCAAGACGCCCAGCATTGCATTTGTTTTCCACCAAGGCTTCAAATGAAATTTGGGTAAAAACAGAATACAATAAGAAACCAGAGACATACTGTTCGACTACGGAACCCAAAAAATAATTAAATAAAAATCAGCCTTATACATCCCCACTGGCGATTCGGGCCATAGTCCACACGCGAGCCCAGTGTAGATTGTAAACTTCACATACGTTTTTTTTCACGGATGCAGATATCCTCAGGAATTTTTGCTTCACCAAAGAGCCAGTGGTTTGAATAATCAATGTATTTAAGAAATTAAGAAAAAAGACTTATTAGTACACGCCGGCGTCGAACTTCCGCCACTCAGGACGCAAAGTGAAATCGAAACCTCTCGGCCATCACCGGTGGTGCCTACAATTTTGCTATAAAAACTGCAAAACCACCATCGCCTTAAGGACCCAGATTTATAACTTTCACTTAAGGTATACTGTTTTTTTTTGTGTCACCAGCATGTATTTGGTGTCACTAGTGGCCTAACGACTGGTACTATTTATGACCATGACTCATGATTTACGTAATCTATGTAATCATTATCATCACGCGGGCTCCGCTGTGATGGGTGTGGTTTAATTTTGAGCCAATTTATCATGGTTAATACATTTTTCGTTAGCTGTCATACAAACGCTTAACCAGTGTTTTTTATCAACATGGAAAAAGTGTGTGAAACTTTTGGATGAGGCCCTAAACTATGCTGTTTGGGATCTCAACTATGACGTTTGTGATTTAGATTCCTCTTGATCAGTGGCGCTGCTACCGGCACTCATTTTATAATTAAAAATAATTTAAAGTACGTATAAATTTATATATTAAAATCAGTATTTGATAAAACCTATCTAGATAGGGCCCCAATTTTTCTTGCGCCGGAGCCTTTGGGTACCTAGCTACGCCACTGCCCTTGCCCATGAGGACCCCCGCGCCTACTATATGGTTTGAACTCTGGAGCGCTTCGAACAAATTTCCTACCCTCCCTCTTAACCTAACTTTTTCCCCGCCAAGATAAAATGCTCTATATTTCCAAAACTACGTAATGTATCCTACTTATGCTTGTAACGTTTTTTAGCTTATTAAATACCACATACTATTCGCCTATCTACTATGTAATAAACTATTCACCTAGTAATAAGAAGTTTCCTTCAGAAACTCGAAAACCGAAACAAGACACTATCACCATACTATCACTTATGATAGAACTGAAACATAGAAATAAACATGAATTTGAACCCCAATAGGTACTTTCATTGTAAAACGATAGCAATTCGACCAATTTGAAAAATGTTTTCAAGTCTATCGTTATTGATCATTATATGGTCTATGATCACATTGAAGGTTCGAACTCCATAGGTATGCAAACATTACAGTCAAGCAAGGTTGCCTTCAATTTGTCATCATAATTTTTGTTGAGATTTATTCATCATAATTTATGCTATAAAGTAATAAAAAAAAAAAAATTTGTTTGAAAATAGGTAATTTTATCAAAAAAAACGTAATTTTTATAAGATTATTAGATGATAATCAAAGCTCTCGTAGGTGTACGGACAACTAAACTCATAGCTTATAATAATATTATCACTATGCCAATATTTTCATTTATATAAGTTAAACAAAAAAAAGCAAACTGTTTCGTTACAAAGTACTAGTGGCTAAGTACCTACCTTTATTAATATTTAATGAAATTTTTTTAAATTAATTTAATTAAAAAAATAGAACACTGAAATTAAGTAGGCATAATCTATTGCGGGATATCTGTCTGTGGTTTTCCAAAATCCTAAAAAAAAATCAACTGTTAATGTTATTTAAAAACATTCACCTGAAATGCTCAGCTTTTCAAAATATGGCGTCCATTTTATGGCAAAATTAGTTTTTTTTTAAATTCAAGATGGCGGATCCAATATGGCGTTTATAAAAAAATCTTTTTAAAAGTTGCTTGTGTGGTAGTTGCTATGGTGCTATACCTATTTATGGCCTACCATACTAGAAGTGGAAATAAAAATAAACATAGTAATAATATTATGTTGGTAGGTTTGTCTCACTAATCACTTGGTAGGGAAAAAACATTTTTTGTGTTTTGCAAATGAGTGCAACGCTGTTTTGATGTCATACAAATCAGAATACCAGTTTTGAAAGTGAAACAACCAAAAAGAGCAGAATATAAAACGTTACAATACATATCGGACAGTTAAGTCCGTATGTAATATAAAGTTTTATTTAGATGCTCTATGTACATACTACATTAGTAGGCAGTTAGGCAGGATAGTACCTTGTTAGACTATACCATAGATCTGAGTTTCTTACCGGCTTTTCTCGGTAGTAAATTCATTCCAATCCATTGCTAAAGTAAAGTATAAGTCTATTAAATCATTAGTTCAATGCTGTTTGCAAGTTTAGTGTAATAAAAAAATATGATTTCCAGTATGAGAAGGTAGTAGACCTAGATTCTACGTTATGAAACAATGAAAGCTGCATCGAAACCTGTTATGCAGTTTTTGCGTAGTGTGATGCGTAGACAAAAGGCAAATAGTTTTTTATCCTATGTAAGTATAGCTGTGATAGCTCATGACAATTGACCTGCTGTTAATAATAGGCTAATTTTTTTAAAAAACTTTAAAGTTCTTAAATATTTTAGCCTTTGCATGTTATCATACCCATATACATGAATGTACACACACAATGACAAGAAATATCGGAGCTATGATGTAACATAAGTAAGTCAGTTGGTAAGTGTACAAAAGTAGTCATTTTTATCGAGACCTTAGCTGACGTAACCGGGCGATGACCTCAATAATGATGAATCATTGGATTTGGAAGTCATGACTGGAATGTTAAGTTAACCAGTATCCAGTGGAAGGTACCGAGACTATCAGTTAGGTACCAATTTCAGTACAAGGTTTTAAGAGTGATAAGTTTTAAAGAAAAATAGATTTTATAGAATCTGTTGTTTTAAAACAGGAAATCTGATAAAAATCGCCGAAGTGTAAGCGAGTCATATGCAGGCATTAACTTAGTATGTCTAAGTAGTTAATAGAAAGGTAGTTAGTTTAGACAACTGGAAATTGAAAATTTCTAAAAAAATGTGTCAGTATGGCTAAATTTTTTTTTTTCATTTAAAAAAAAAAATATTTGTTTATTACAAACCAGTATGACTTAACATAAGACTCCTACTATGTTTTATTGTCATTTAAATTAACTGATTTCTATTACACGTATTCTATGTAGCCATATAATAGTTTGCAATCTACAGATTTAGTGGAGAGACATTATAACATTACACATGCAAATTTCTATATATGATGATAAAACCCATACAACAACCGATAGCATTAAGATTTTATAAAAATATCATAATTAATAAAAACAAGGAGAATAAAGTTTGGAATAATCAGGTCCAATCTAATATTTAATACTAAATTTTTGATCACGGCAAAATTGATTTCTTATGCAATTTTAATATTATATCATATCCAGGTATCGATAAGACTTGGCCCAGTTACGAAATAAGAAAAATTGTTGACATATGTAAGTGTTTGAACAAAATATCGCAAAGTAAGCAAACTTTTTGTGACCCATTAAATTGATAAAGATAATTCTTAAGGTTTGTTGTTGAGGAAAAACGTACATATAATTTTATTGAATTATGAGGTATTTTTATAAAAATAGTAAACTTTATATCTATATGTAAATCTGATTATATTAATTTGGATATTTATAGTTAATTTTGTTGATAGTTAAAATAAGATTATCTAGATTTCTATTCAACCTTTATATATTTTTATATAATTGAAATTTACCATCACAATTAAATTACCTGTATTACATTATATATTTCTTGTTATATAAGATACTTTTTATACGCCTCCGTTGCGATTCCTTTTTATTAGAATTCTATTTCAAAAATATATTAATTTAGTTTAATTAATTAATTCAATGAATTAGAAATATGATTTAAAGAAAAACGGTACTTATGGGTAAGCGATATGTGAAAATTATGTATTTACTTTGTTCAGTACATGACGTAACGTCATGTTTAGTTTGGGGCGGCGGTAATTGGCTTTCTTTAATGGTGATAGATTTTAAGTCCATTGCTGTAACCAATTCTGTGTGGACAGGAATTGCATAGGGCACAACTACTACGCCGCAGGCAATGGTAATGGTAATGCATTTTAATTACCATTAGAGTGTTTTCCCAGCAAGCTCCGAGATATTGACGTCGGTTGTTACAGGCCTTTTTTGTAGCTATTCTTACATTTTATTTTATATGATTTCTACATGCTTTTTTACGACATTTTTATTAAATATATAAAATGTGTCTAAAGATATACATATACAAGACTTAAGACACTAATATAGAAAATTCAAAAATCATTTGTGAAGGACAAAATGATTTGCTGTCGAATACATTACCGGTGTTAACCAAAGCTTGAAAAATATATATGAAAAATGGAAATATTTCATGACATGACTATCATCATAAAGCATTGACATAGTATTTTATTTTAAATTTTATACTACCAATTTAATATTCACTCCTAAAAGCAAAATATGACGTTATAAACTAAATGAAAATTACCCATGTGTCAAGTAATACACTTTCGTGTCAAGTACCTAAATGAGAGGATACAGGAAAACCAGTCTGTAAAATTTCCATTAATTTTATCTAGCAGATGAACTGCAACGTCATTTTAAAGTGGTCTACAATGTAAACGATAGTAATTACCCGTACAGCAATCGATAATATTTCTTTAAAAAAATTATCAAATCTTTTGTTTTATTAAGTAGATACAAAAATAAATAATTTTATAAAAAACAAATAAATAAATATTTTATTATAGTTTTTTATCCACAGATGTTACGATTCCACCTTATTAATTTATTTGATGTGTAAAATATTAATAGTGTTTATCCTTGAACTGTCTGCAATTACGTCACCCTAATGTTTGTTTATTAGTAAAATCATTTGATATTTTTTAAGAAATTTTAAGATATTTATTAGAACTTACCTGTCATTTGTAACTGTCTCCTCGAAGCCGGTGTCCTCGGCGTCCGTGGGGTACGGGACCCACATGGGGTCCGGGGTGTCCGAGGGGTCCGTGGCGAGCTGCCAGCACTTTTCCGCGACGGTGACGCTAGCAAAAGTTTTAAATCTGTGTTAGTCATACTGGACAAAGCATCCGTCGCAGTTCGCATCGGGCTTGGACTATTTTCTTTGTCATCTTCACAAAATTTTACTGGTGAATCTAATTTAGCAGCCTTGTAAGGGCATTCCATTTCGATATCAAAATTAAATCGCCTGATAAAACGCTTTCTGTCTCTGCCGTACTGTTCCGCCATCAATTTCCTTGTCTCGTCCCGGTCCGGAGCTCCAAATAAACACTTGCAGCTCCCACGACGTCTCCTTGGTGAATTACTATTCCTGATTCCTAATGAGATCTCCAATCTTCTCTGTTTCGGGGTTCTTCCACCGGCAGCCATGGTATCTAAGCAACGAATGCGTCAGGTGAGGGCAGACTGGTTCGCGAGAAACATCTGACTAATAATCTTCCGAGAGAAAACAGCTGTTGTCAGGTAGCGTGCGAGAGGGAGGATAAAGCGGGCTACGTGCGAGAACGGAGAAGGTTATACACCTGGCGGACGAAACCGCGCCAATTCTAACCTATGAACGGATCGCGTCTGTGTTACCGTGCGCGCGTTCGCCCTTGCCGAATACAACTGACGCGCCGTTTCCCGCGCATCGCACCGCGTGCCGATTTTGGCAGTCACTTTACTCACTTTACTTGGCGCGCAAACTCAACAATGGAGCCAAGGACGCTTTTTGTTTGCCTTTGGAACACAGGTGAAGTCTTGAAGAAAGGGGAGGAATATAATATAAATAATAATAATTCCACTGTACTCAGCTATTCATGTGACATTCAAATAAATGTTTGAAGTTGTTAAGACGACATACTCGGTCGGTACTGGTTATATGTATTATAGTTTATCTGTGACCATTACGATGCCGTTCTTATCAAGTTTGTGATAAAACAAACGTATTCGGTTTTTATTGACTACTGTTTAACTATCAACACATAAAAGTTGGTAACGAATACCTAAAATATTTTATTGACACAAGAAACGACGACTCTAAATTTTTTTTTTTTTTTTTTTTTCTGTTACTTAGCTACAATTTTTTATGGTATCCGTCAGCATTTACCGATATAGGTATAATAACATAGATATAACTAGTAAATTGCTTATTTATTGTTTATCCGTCTATCTGCACAATCACTGACTCTGAAAAGGATCAACCCAAAATAGACAGCATACGGTATTGACAAAATAAATCTACTTATTACCTTAAGTGACCGGCGTCGGTTGACATAAAATATTAGGTAGGTATCTAAGTGTACAAAAATCTTCACTTTACCCTGTAGCATAATCCTAAATAACACACTAATGTGTGTATGTCTGCAAGCCAAGCACCCCAAAACAACTTTTCTTCACTGGAAATTAAGATCCTAGTTGAATAGTCTTGAACTAACTCTAAAATATGTAGAAAAGATAGCAAACATCGTGAGATTTCCATGTAAATTTTATTCCCGGGTAGGTAGGTACTACTTTGCAATCACATATAAAAATATAAAAAATCGTCATAGTTTTCATCAAACCCAAAATTAGCCGGTAGTCTTAATTTTTTTACTTTCTAAATAATTTTGAAACCAAAGATCCAACATTTTTCTATTCAACTGGTATTCCAGTAACAATAACATTTTTCACTTAATTTAATTCTTCCCTCTATACACAAAATACTTCTTCATGCTTTTAATAGGTATCTCTATCATTAAGAATACGGAAACATAATATATTTAAAAATTAGTCATAAATACCAATTTCGCTAAAAATTAAAATAAATTAAAGTTGTATTATAATTAAAGTTTTTTGTATTGTCTTTTGTGTTGTTTAAGCCACAATTTATTATTTAAGTTAAGTATTTCCTTGATTAATTTACACTTCATATTATGTTTCGCTTATTTATAAAGGAACTATAAAAACAAGGTACAATCAAAAATGTCTGTCAGGTCAGTATAATACCATTATCTTATATTTTCCTCCGTTTTTAATAAAGATTATTAAAGTGCCAGGTGCATTAGCCGAAACACGAGCGAATGATTAGACATCATTAGGGAAAGTATCAAAAATCGTATTTATATCTTGAAACCATAATCATTCATATACATTGCTTGTTGTAAGAATTCATTTTAGTTATTTTTACTGGCTTGTCTTGTAACCATATATTAAACTTAAGATTTACAAATAAATATAAGAATAGAGTGGTAAAACATATATGTAAGGTCGACAAAAATAAAGAAATTAGAAAATCTTTAATGAAATGTATAATAATAAGTAATAGTAAGTAAACGCATTCTAGTGATTAGGTGTGAATATGTAGATAACTTAACTTAAGATTTATTTTAAGATTTTTTTTTTTAATTTTGCTATTTAAAATTTCAAATATATTTAACTTCATCATGGCCAAATTATATATTTAAGAATGTTTAAAGTCAGCGCAGATTAAATTCACTTTACCAACGCAGTTTTTATTTGTTTTAAATATCATTATTTTCACCACTGATGAGAATGGCAACAGAAATGTAAAATCTCTTGTCCACTATTGATTAGTTATAAGCTGAAGGAACTTACGGAAGCAGTAAATTTTTAAAATGCTTTATCTTTGTCTCTTTCTCCAGTGATACCTAATTTACTTTGAATATTTTGTTTCCAGTCTAACTAATTTAATTTAATTATAAATTTGCAATTTCTTTTTATATTTAACTACAATTGCTATTAAAATATAATACTATCACTATAATTATATATATACTCTTAACGTTAATTATTGAGTCGTCTAGAATTGCTAGTTTTGTATAATCAGACAGACATAACTTTTTATTACAAACATAAAACAATGTGTTGTAAATGTGTTTTTATTACGTATAAAATCAATAAATAAATTAAACGAATAAAAAACGAGAAGTTTATTGGGATACCTGGTAGGAAAGAAACTTAGTGATTTACTTTTAATGCACTAATTACAGGCTTTTAACATACAAACTATCTGTTTTTATATAGTTAAGAAGCTTTAAAATTCCCAGTGTTTTTTTTACCATCTCTGCCCTTACCCGACTCGCACTTGACCTCTTTAAAATAGATATGTCCTTTCTATCCTTTTATTAATTTTCATTTTAATCGGCTCAGCAGTTGTGCTTATTCGACTCGTACATAAAAAATTTAAGTAGCCTATGTCCTTCCCCAAGGTGTAAGCCTTTATCAAATTTCATTGAGATAAGTTCCTTTCTAATTATTTATTTAATAAGTTCCTTTATAATTAGTCGTGAAAAGTTTAAAACAGACCGACAGATATATCGACACAGATGTGAAAAAGCGTCAAAAAAGTCAAGAAACAGAAATATTCTTTTTAAAAAAATTTAGAAGAAATAATAAAAAGTGTGTGTGTCAGCTCTAGTCACAGGCAATGATCTAAATTTTTAATGTGCCATAAGGAACTTCGTTTTAATATTTCTAGACATAACACACAAAACCATCTAGTCATAAACTAAACAAAGCTTGTACCTATTATGGAAATCAGAAAATGGATACGAATACTTTTATAATAAATGCCTATATAGAAAACACCCAGACTCGAGGTAACACAAATGTTCATCACATATTTGTTTGTCCTGTGCGGCAATTGAACCCGCTCCCCTTGGATCCGCAGGCAGCAGTAACGCTACTAATAAAAACAGTGACTCTGTTGGTGTTGGTTGATTCATGTTATTTATTTTATTTTTACTAATCATAATATTTGTCCTACAAAGAATAAAATAATGGTCACCGCACTATTTTATTAAGAGGTTTAAGAATTTCAAAATATTTTTATTATAATTACAAACAGGGTGCCAGCCAAAGCACCGCGAGTTTTTGGCTGTATAGCAAAAACGAGTTGCGGTTTAGCATTATTGTTTAAAAATGTGTTGCACGCACTTAAAGGTTATATTGCTGGAGTGGCAAAATTTTTGTAACACAAGATTTTTTTTTTTTTGAACTGACTATGCAGTTGGCTGTTGCAGCCATTACTGCTTCACCAGGCTTTTTGGGGCAAGACTCTGAAGGAGCCTCAGCCCATATAGCGCCCAACGCTCAAGGGCTCCCCACGGGGGATGCCTCGGCTTGGGTTGTCGTTCTCGGGGGGTACAAGATACAAATATTTGCGGCGTTTTATTTTTCTGTAACATGTTTTAATAGCAGTCAGAAATTGTCTAAAAAAGCCGTTTTTGCTGCGCATGAAGGTGTCTTGGTTCCAGCACTGATGAATGGAAGTGAATGTTGGGTATGGTAAGCATGAAAGTAGAATTAATGCTGTGGAAATAAGAGCAAAGAGAAGTATGTGCGGCTTAGAAATAGTGTGATATGGAATCGTTGTGGTTTGGACATGATAATAGGATGGATGAAAGAGATGCACGAGACAAATTTATGAGTCGAAAGTATTCGAAAGAGTCGCGAGATTTCGATATATAATTAAAAATCAAGGTTTAATGTAAATAAAGGTCACGTGTCCTGACGCGAGTTTAACATTTTTTACCCGTCACAAAAAAGTGCACAACGCCGCTAAAGATGTTTTCACTTCAAAATCTGTTTATTTAATACGAGTAATTCACTTTTTTCACACATCAATCTTATGAATGTAGGTAGGTATCTATATGTTTTTAGTGACTCTGAGGAAAACCGATATATGATAAGATGATAACGCATTTGAGTGTCATCCGTTTTTTTTTTAATATAACTAAGGTGGCAAACAAGCTTATGCCGCAGTGTATGGATGCTTGCAACACCTGGGGTACCACCCAACAGGGTTGCCAACCCTTCAAAAATTTAATAACTTCTTTTTTGAAGAACCCCATACTGTAATCCTTAGAGAAAGAAAACATCCTAAATGACAACGAAAATCTTAATTACAGTAATATTAATATTTATTTATTTATTTGTTTGTTTTCTGCTTGCTTACTTGCTTGTTTGTTTGTTTATTTATTACAAGACAACAAACGGTCGTTACAGATATGTAATAATCCATTACAATTTAGAACATTGATATAGACCTATGGTGTCGTTACCATATTATGTATCAAAAATATAAGAACTATAAATATACCTATATGATTACGACAATAAAGTTGAGCACAAGGCGAGATGCACTTTGTGTTTTAGATATGAAAAATTATTTTTTATATATATTTGGTAAAAAATCAAAGTATAAATAATATATTTTTGGACATTACACACAGCGCCTTCTGGCCCCAAAGTAAGCAAAATCAATTTGGTAATTAATGAGTAATTTTAAGAAATACATTGATTTTGTAGCATTTATTAATTTAAAATTTGATGTGGTTTAATTGATGCTAAAATGTCAGCAAAATGAAAATTGAGCATCGAGAGCTACCCTATTTGCATTTCGAGTCAGTAGCGGGACCAGACTAATTCATCGTACCAATAAACCAACAGCATAACCCACCCACCGGACAGCTACCGGAACTGTTATTAATTTCATCGAAAACAATAACTTCCCCGGGGCGCAAATAAATGATTACGTAGCAGAAATAATGATTACGTAGCAGAAATTATTAATTGAAAAATGCAAACCAATACTTTGGGTCGCGGACCGTGAAATTGGGGGCCAATACAATTGCGCCTTTTCATAAGCAATCAAAGCAATATGGCGCTGAATTATTGGTTAATGATATGTGGAGGAAATTACCTACGTGGAATGACATTTTGTTTTTAGAAATGGGTTTGTAATGTTTGGCACGCGATGATTTGTATTGTGGTTCTATACCAAAAGCGTGCCAATCAAATGGGGACCTGTTATTACTAAACCTACGCCCCCTTCTGTCTGTCTTTTACAGAGCTGTAATATTTTTCAACTAAAAGGTAACCTGATGGAATTCCACAGAAAAGGTGACACTATGGCCTCTGTGGCAGATAATATAAAACCAGATAATATCAAACTTTTAACTTAGGCGGTTCCTTTTCTATATAAGAATTATTTTTTACTGCATGAGTCCGACTCGCAATTCTTTCATTTTATCAGAGATACCGAGTAAGTTTTTTATTAGCTTTTCTCAGAATCAGACTATTACTCCAGCCTGCAAATTCTGTTAAACCATGTCACGTCAGACACTAGTTCTCTCCACGTTTACCAAAATAGCCATATTTTGTGATTGTTTCTTAGGGTTGATGTCCCATTTCCAGGTGTGTCGTAGGGTTTATTGGATGTTAAGTTAATTATATGCACTTTCTTAATTTTTGATTTTAGGGAAATCTAAATCCATTCCTTCGGAAATCCCGATCGGGGTATAAAGTGTTATATGTATACTAGCTTTCCGCCCGCGGCTTCGCTCGCATGAACTTTAATCTTTGTACAGTTTTTTATTTAACAAAACGTACATACCCTTTATTGTCACCTTCTCAAGGTTTAAAATTCAAAACTTTCCTTATAAAATGATGGTTACAACATAAAATTAAACCGTACTCTTTATTACTTTATTATTTTTATCCTTAGCGATTTAAGATGGGCGATGAAAAATGCTGCCAGTCTATGAAAATTTTCCTTTTTATTTCTGTATTTAATACATGCATACGTACACAACATCACGCGTGTTTCCCAGAGGGGTAGGCAGAGACCAAAGACTGCCACTTGCTACGTTCCTGGCATACCTCTCTTGCCTCATCTATACGCATCAATGCTATGTATTTAATGCAATAAAAAATCTGGAAGTGACCATTGTTTCAACACTTGTCCAAATTTTATAGCGTGTATAGCATTTGCTTTTGATGAAAGTTGGTTAAATAATAATAGCTTGTTATCTAGTGCATTGACTTTAAGTTGTAGCAAAAAGTCGAAAAATGTGAACATGTGTTACAAAACAGTAAAAACGTTAAATTCCATAAAAATAAATTTAATTTTCAAGGCGTTATTATGGCATAAATTACTTAAGAAGTAAAAAATACAAATATATCTTATAGTAATGTATAAGACATTGTGTAATGATTTTAAGTTCATTTACATGCACAACTTTAGTATTACAGAAATAAACTTTCTGGCCTATATTGCCCTCTTACGCATTGAATTTTAAAAACCCCAAAAAAAAATTATGGGAATATTCAAAGAGGCGGAAGAAAGTCCCAGCTACCTCTCAACCTTCTTTTTAGTGCCGAAACCGGACGGTGCTTTCCGTCCTATATTCAATCTGAAGCAGCTGAACAGATTCGTGATGACAAAACCATTCCAACCGTTGTCACTTCCGGGTACCCACTTTCTTACAACACAAAGATTGGATGGCAAAATTAGACCTGAGCCAAGCATATTTTCATCTCCTGATAGCCCAACAACGTCGAAGATTTCTGAGGCTGAATTACCATCAGATAAGTCCTTGTCGGAGTCGAAGTGCCTATCGCTACGCAGGGCCATTCAACGGCAGCTGGTAAAAGGCAAGTGGTCTCTGAAGCAGTACCAGACGCTAATGGGGCGACTGAACTTTGCCATCTTTGTGAGTCGAAGGGGTCGGCTTCACTGTCGAACACTGCGATACTTCAGTCGACAGCTACAAAAGTGCCACCCTTACCGTTAAGTTTCTATCCCACAACTATTTCGCTCAGAGATGGATTGGTGGTGCAAGGCGTGGGAGAATCAACGCCGATCCACGTGAGCACGGTAACCAACTTGCTGACGCCGGACGCGTCGGATAATGGTTGAGGTGCACAACTAGACGACAAAAATATCATGGGATCTAAGACAAAGAAACAATTGACATGGCACGCAAACAAGAAAGAAATGTATGCCGTGTATGCAGCGATACTGAACGAACAACACCAACTTCAAAATGCGCACATACTGCTCCAAACAGTAAATCGGACAGAAGTGGCATACATAAACAAAGAAGGAGGCACAAAGTCCAAGAAACTATTACAGCAAACTCGACAGCTTCTTGCCCTTTTAGACAAACTGAATGTACACCTCCTGGCTCAATACTTTCCAGGCAGGTTCAATTCAGAGATGGATGCTCTCTCTCGCAAGAAGACATGCCCCGAGTGGCATCTGGCAGCATCAGCAACATCGATTATTTTTCAGATGTGGGGAACACCGGAGATGGATCTCTTCGCAACAAAGACGGCCCACGTAGTACCGAGATATGTGTCGATGAAAATACAGGACCGGCAGGCGCAGCACATCAACGCATTTTGTCACCAGTGGCACTACGAACTAGCGTGGCTGTTTCCACCGCCGAACCTTATCCCAAGAGTACTTTGTCATTTGAATCAAGCCAGCGGTCAGTATATTCTGATTGCACCGAAATGGAACCGAGTATTTTGGAGAGCAGATGTATAATCTAAACGCTGAGCAGGTAGCACGCTATATTTCATATTTACACTGTAATATTGGTCTAGCTTACAGAACTAGTTTAGTACATAAGTCCGTAATTTCAACATTCAGTAATTTATATACTAATGTAGAATTGTCGTCAAATTTATTTGTAAAACTTTTTGGCAAACAAGCTTACGGCCCGCCTGATGGTAAGCGGTCACCGTTGCCTATGGACGCTTGCAACACCAGGGGTATCACTTGCGCGTTGCCGACCCTTCAGAAATCTAATAACTTCTTTCTTGAAGAACTCCATACTGTAGTCCTTGCAGAAAACCTTGGCAGGGAGCTCATTCCACAACTTAAGCGTTCGCGGGAGGAAGTTTCTCTGAAACCGCACTGTAACATAAACATATACTAAAAGCTATATCACTTGCAACTAACAGCCAGTAAAACCACCCATTTGGAATCCTAGACATGTGTTACAATATACGAGTACATATAGTTACAATGACAATAATCTTTATCAAGTTTCGAGACACACAGCCACATTGCTTCTGTTGGCCTCAGGTCGCAGGGTACATGATCTGACTTTATTGCGTACTGACAAAGACAGTTTGATACACGATGATCATTCTACAGTGTTGGCCAGTATTCGGTTCTAAAACAGACACTTTTAATCATCGTCATTCCGGATAGAGGCTTAAAGAACACCCTGATAAACAATTAAATCTTGTATTCTGGATCAGGCAATTGTTAAAGTTATCTTTAAATCGTAGAAAAAATAATAATCACTTATTTATGACAGTCAGGGGGGACATAAAACCTGCATCTTTAACGGTGATTGGAGGTTGGATAAAGTCGATTTTAAGAGATGCCGGTATTGAAGCATCTCCAGGCTCGGTACGATCAGCAGTGGCTTCCCTAAATTGGACATAAAATTTCCCTATAGACCAAATTCTATCTACTGGTAATTGGAAAATGCTACATACCTTTCAAAATTACTATCAAAGAGAATTAAAAGATCATGGTACACTTGATCCTAAGAAATCAGTGTCATTATCAAATTATTTTGACCCTGTTCGGTAAATGATTTATGTATTAAAATTAATAAATTATAACAATATTTCTAATAACGTTTTGATTAATAATAATTATAGCATGTGTCCTATGTACTAGTTACTAATTACATTACGGAAATTAAACACATTATAGCGTCAAAGCCAAAAATCTTATTTTATTAGCCCCAGGTGATAACAAACACATCACTCAAGATGAATTCCGGATATCGATACAAAACAAATAATAGAGTTTTATCATAAATTAAAACTTACCTATTATTTTTTAATCGATATCCGGAATCCAGGCAAGGGCTACCTGGTGCATCATGAGTACTAAAATGACAAGACATCACCCGGTGCTCAAGCAAGTAAGTTGTACCAAACCTAGTACAAAGGGAGCCACAATCGGAGAGGGGAACCGGAAACGCTGACTTTATGTTAAGACAGAAAGATAGGTGCTTGACTCAAGATGGATTCTGGATATCGATTAAAAAATAATAGTTAAGTTTAAATTAATGGTAAAACTATCTATTAAAATTGTGAGACTAACCAATAATGCCAAGTTTCAATTAATTTTGACCATAGAATTATAATTTTTCCCAAATATATCCCGCCGTTTAAGGATTGAATTTTGAAACAACCGTTTTCAAATGACGTCGTCAATTTAACCTTTAAATATCCGTTCACAGCTGTTTGAGCAGGGCGATGATGAGTCATTTGGGACTTTGTATGTATAGATAGGTAGGGCATGATTACCAAAAACGTAAAACCCGTCATTTTGAATTTTCAACCACAAGGTTGAACACGGATGGATTAAACTTAAAAAAATATCAATTTTCATACAAATCTCCAGCATCGGGGATGGTTTTTCTAAAATTCGGTAACGCGTCATTCTTATTTTCAAATTAAATTTCGAATACTTATTTTCATGGTTTTATTTGCAAAACCAACCAAATTCCCATACAAAGACTTAATATCTTAATGATTTTTTAAAAACAGTATAGCTTGTCATAGTTTAGAAAAAAATCTTTTCTTAAACGACGCCTCTAATATAATATCAATTCTTTGTCCACATTTCAAATTTGAGTGCGGTTAAATTTGTATATTGTAAGCGGTTTGGGCTGGGCGATGATGTAATCTTCAGTTGAATTGGGACAGGGTAGCCGTGGTAGCGCTGCCATATATATATATAGATGTAGATTTGACAATGTAAATATTATTTCCCATACAAACTTTGCTAACCCCTTTCTACCCTTGACGGCCAGTTTTTTTGACAATACTAAAATACTTGCGTCATTAATTGTGTTAAAGAATATGTATACTTAGTTAAAGTAAATTTTGGTGTCTATAACAGATTTTTTGGAAATATTTTTACCTTTTTAATGCATCTTTTTGAAGCCGCTTGTTTATTTTGTTAAAAAGTTTTTATAACAGATAGTAATAAATTAAATTCAAGAGTTTTTTTGTATTGCAAAACTGTCGAAATGCAATTTTAGAGCGTAGCATTTTACTTAATTCATCTTATGAAGTGAAGAATTGTCGTAAAATTGGCGGAAACGGTAACAATAAGCGCTTACACCGAGCCGCCTTCCGGTACTGTCGGGTCCACAACTCACTACAAGCACACCTGTCTTAAAATATTAGTTGTCATATTAACATGGCCATGTTCGATTTGGATTTTGTTTAGTTAAATTGACTTTAGTAAAATCATAAAAAATATTTTTGTATACACTTTTTTTTTTATTTTGATGCTCTAATGTACAAAGTAGCGGAGAAAAGGGATTAGGAAAAATATATCATTATTTAAACTTATTTATTTATTTTATCTTTTGTTTATATTACAATTGTACTAATGGCGGACCAGACATTTCCAGTCAACTATCATTAGTATAGATATTTAAGTCAGTGGAGTGCACTTGCACAAAAAATATAAGCGAAACTTTAATTTAGTAAAATTAAGTTTTACTTATATGCTAAGTAAAACTAAAACGATGATTACACACCTACGTTTACTTTATATGCATGATGTTTTTTATTGAATAAAAGGCATTTTAATTGATATGAAATTAATTTTTAATTTTTTATAAGTGACAGTAAACTGTTATCCGTCTTTAAAACCAACCAGCTAAAATAAAAAAACTCATTTAATTTTTATTTTATAACTTAATTTCCGTCTAAAAGTTGTTATTTGGTCGGTGATTCGTATATTGAGTAAAAAATTTCTAGCGCTAGTTAAACTTACGCGGAATAAAGTGAAATCATGTTAAGTGAAGTACACTACACACAAAATAAAAGTGTCCATAAAAGTGTTACTTATACAAATAATGTAAGAGTTAGGACATTCCGCTTTATTCAATTATTTTTAACACTTTTAATGATTTGAACACTTTTGTGAGCGTCAGTACCCCGGTACACTCCACTTATACCTGCATAACATATCTCGGAAGTGGTCGGTATTGTCTCACGCCTCCCTCACCCCTCCCCCTTCCCTAACTGCACCGGCTGTAATTGACAATTTGTGCATTTTTTTATAGTAAGTATTCTTTTCGTGTCCCAATTGAAGATAGGAACTACCAAAATCTCGGTAAAAAGTTCCGTATTAGACCTTCTTAGTGTTGCTTATCACTCAACACGATCAGTGCCTTTTTAACCGACTACAAAAAGGAGGTTATCAATTCGACCCGTTATATTATTAGAATTGCACAATAGTCACATAATATATTAGTTAGTCTATATCTAGGCTGCCAAAAAAATTATACTAGATAATTTCAGAATATATGTAGGTATAACTGATATACATCAATGGTGTCAGGCTGCATAAGTGAACTAAATGAAAATTATATTAAATTGTATGGCCTTGTATGTATAGTATTTCAAAGTGTTGTATAAATTGTTTTTTTTTTAAAGTGATGTACCTATAATATGTTTTTACCCAATTGAAACTAGTAACTAGTAATCGGATTTTACTAATTATTTTGTTATTGATTTAGGTACCGTTCAACTTAGGAAACAGTGCAAGTTTCACCAAAACCAGTTCAATAGTTTTTAAGTCATAAACTGTTAAGTATTTGTAACTAATTAGTGCAAAACATGGTTTACATTTTTTGTAATAATCATTGCACATTTATTCAAGACTCTATACAAAATTAATCAATGCGCAAAATTTGATTTGTAAGCTCTTTCAGCTAATAACCAAGAAAATATACATAGAATTTTTCTGAGTCATTCAAACGTTGGAAGTGCATTTATCAATCGTAATAAAATTGGAACTGCCCTCAGGATATGTAACAGACAACACGTGCCGAAAAACACCAAACGAGTTCTAGACCAGCCAAAATCCAAACCTCGTAAAGCCAATCGGCTTTTTTGAACTATAAAATAGTCTACGAACTAAAGTAGATGTAATTTTAAAAGTTGTATAGTTGTTTGCTCGGCAGATTAGGAGGCTTAGACCATAGTCCATCACAATGTCCTGCGCCTGACAGACGTTGTTTTCCAGCAAGAGGCCACTCGACTGTCAAGGTTTTCAAGCTGTCCATATGGACTTTCATCTAGCTTGGTAAATAAAAACGGCTAGGATCTAGAAAAACGTGCACATTTGTTCGTTTTCGATGGACAAATCTAATTAGGCCACACAGTTTTGTGGTTAGATAAAATATAAAATTATATTTAGCAAAGTGAGATAACGGTCTTTGTGGTGTTTTACCGTATGTGAGTACCAGCTAATGCTAGATCTAGCCCAAGGCTTTATAGTGGACATTATTTACATCTACTATGTCAGTCAAAATTATACCCGAATGAGAGTAAGTCTAGTAGCCTAAGCCTATAGCCTATATAGGTTATAAATTTAAATAAGACAGTAAGAATGGGAGTAGATCGTTGCCAGTTGCGTTTGTGGATCAGAAAAAATCTGAAGAGTTTGGCAACAGGCGCCGCCAGTCATGGTCGGATGGGTAAAAGCTTTGTAAGGTCAGATTCTCTCAAATCCCATGGTAGCCCATCCCAAGCGCTCGGAGATGATAAGAACAGTTGTTATGCCATATTAGAGTCTTGTGAGTTGGGACTACTATGTCTGGTTTCACGATTTGTGAAGGTCGGATTGTGCCAAAAACATTTTCTTATGTTAGTTAAATAGGTAGTCGACTCTGAGAACATGATATTTTAGGTATAGGATACAAAATAATTAGACTAACTTTAGGTGTTCCGTACTAAAATTGTAAAAAACGTAAGTCTATTGGCGTCACTTTGGCTATCACATACAATTCCTCTAAATAAATTAACGTAGAAGTTGATTTTAGAAACAAATGTTAAAAGTCTGCATCTGTTATATTTGTTCGTTTAGGAACTAGAGTTGTACCTACTATAGTCGGGCAAATCGATTGGCCAGCTATATTTGTAGTCGGCTACTAGTCAGCAAAAAATGCCTACTCTAGTAAAATAAGGTGATTGGAATTAAATCTTATCTTATCTCTAATAGAAGTTCTTTACAGCAAACCAACTAGAGTGCCAATCCCATTAATATTAAGGCGAAAGTTTGTGAGTGTGTATGTTTGTTACTTCTTTACGCTTCAACCACTGGACGAATCGGGATGAAACTTGGCATACATATAGGTTAGGTCCTGGAATAGCATATAGGCTTTTTATCCTGAAATTCCCGTGGGAATAACTATAACCGAGCTTAAACGAACTATAGTTATAGCTACAGCTTGATATAGCAAACTTCGTAAGTGTTATTAAGAAAAAACTGAACAAAAAGTAGATACTTATATTAAAAACAGTTTTATTTTGCGTTAAAATAATTAAAGAAGTTATTAAATACGCTTCAATGTTCTATGACTTCATGGAGCTATCATAAATTGTTTAGGAAATATTGTCGTCTGTGTAAGTGAGTAGGTTATTTAGATATTTTTGCTGGTCAGTGTACATTACAAAAATATCTAAATTTTGGAAGACTATGTAAAAACAATATTTATTTTTTTACCACCGCTCATTTTAGCCTTAACTTTAAATTTTATTGCCCATCGACTTTTAAACTACAAGAAGCGCCCTCTCGAATACATTTAACGGATTATTTACAGATGTGTAGAAACACCTTTCCAAAATTCTTCTGACAATAAATACTAAAGGTGCGTTTAGTTATTATATCGATACTTTTGAATGATCGTGTTTGGCAGTTAACGTTAATTTTTGCTCATGAATATGGTCAGAGAGCGTATAGAGTTAATTGTTATGCAATGCAACAGCTTCCTATTCCATTGTATTGAATTTTGGAACCAAATAAGGCGCTAAGTGTGAGAGGTTTGCAAATGAAATAGAAAGCCCAGTCTTATTAAGCGTGTCAGTACTATTTTTATTCTGTACCTAACTCTATACTAATATTGTAAATGCGAGAGTTTGTATGGATAGATGTTTGTTACTCAATCACGTCAGAGCGGCTGAACGGATCTGGATTAAATTTGGCAAAGATATAGATTATAGTCTGGAATAGCACATAGACTACTTTTTATTTTGGAAAAAGTCAAAAGCTTCTGCGGGAGTAATCATAACCAAATTCCACTTGAACGAACTATAGGATAATCTAGGAGTTGCCGTAAGTCATACCCTACGCCGATAATTATCAGCTTGATTATAATTAAATTTAGGACAGGCGGAGCCGCTGGCTAAATCTAGTATCTAATAGGGCTTCGTCATAGAGCAACACGGCCCCCATCCGCGACAGGATACGCAAATTGTTCAAAAAATTGCCGGCTGCTGTGCAGAGGATGTCGGTTCAATTCTCGGACAAACATTATTTATGTTTGTCTTGACTCCGGGTGTATTTATGTATGACATATATGTTTTTACAAAAAAAAGTAATATACATAGGTACATAGGAACATAGGTAATGTTCTTGTATCCGAAGTCTGGTATCCAATGGTATCCATTACACAATCTGTGCTTACTTTGGGTCCCGACGGCGCTGTGTTTAATGTCCAAAAATATTTATTTATTTATTTGTACAAAAAGCATTAAAGGTACCGAACTACCATTTTTTAATAGATATTTAAAAACGCTTTCTCCTGCCCAGTTTTTAAGATTAGCGCGTTCAAACATACAAACTCATCAGCTGAATTTATCATAGATAAGAATCAAAATCATCTCCAAAATAATCTACGCTGATTAAATTCACTATGATATGACACAAAGACCACTCAAGTAGCATTAAAAGCTGTCTTTGAGTTACTTTTATTCTTGAAACTGTATATTTAAGTTAATAAGCGCTTATACAGACCATATAAGTGCAAAACGAGCCAAAATTAAACAGCTATTTGCGTTAGTAGGGTTATATAATAGCTGTAGAAGCACTGGAGAAGCTGTACAACAGCTGTACTAGGGCTTTTATTCAGTGTACAAAGAAACTATTGCACTACAAAGATTATCCTATAAGTATTTTGTAAAGATAAGTGTTCTAAACAGTTTTTTGAAGAGAATTCTAAAAGAATTAAATATAAAAACTATTTTATGGCTTTTGTAATATTTAAATAAATATAAAAACTGAATATATAAAGTTTAAAATAATACTTGGACTTGGGAGAGATATCGTTAGGTAGTGAATTCAAAGTGCAAATTATAATTTATCGTAAAACTGTATGTTTTTCGTCAAAATATTCACGCGCCACCAAAATAATCAGCTAACATAAAGAAATAATTATACTTAATACGGTAAGTGATTGTTTTTAAGGTTAGAATTAAAAATTATATTTAAAATAATAGATAAGAGAGCACAGTGATCATTATTCAAGCTGATAATAATATGATACGTCCGCTATTGACAAAAAATATGTTTTTATACATACCAAAATGACGACAATTTTGTATATACCATTGTACAGAAACAAATATCGAGTGTCACTATTACAACACTTACAGTAGTAATAAGTACGCACAATCACATGCAAAATACAGCCTATAAAGGTATACAGCTTTTATGACAAATCAGCTTTGAGTGTTACAAAATACTTAAAGTTGTATAGTAGAGTTTTAATATTTTGTTGAAGTACAGTTTGAGCTGTATAATAAGTCATAAATTACTGTTGTAAAGATACAAATTTTTTTGACATCCTACGTCTTTAAAAGGGCTGGTATATTAATGTTTAAAACGCTTGCATGCTGCTTGGGCACGGCTAATAAATCAGTGAAATGTGGCAACATATTCATTAGCAATATGGCGCACGTGGAGCATATATTTAGTTTTGCCTCATTATGTCTACGTATGCTAGTGTCCGACTGATTGTGTTGTTTTTTGGTCGAAGTCGAAACCGATTGTTTGGGTCTTGCCGCAACTTTCGGCCGAAAAAAGGTAAAAATGACTTTTGATGTATTTAAACTGGGCTATTATTAGTGATGCATACTACATAGCATTCTCTAAAGTACTTAACCATTAATAATAATTTTATTGTATCACTTATGATAGTTTAGGAACATATTTACTTGTGTTTCGATGTCACGCTGACTTCAAATTACACTCAAAATTTCTTTTCTACTTTCCAAAACATTTCAACATTCATTTAAAAAAACACTGCAAGTTAATATATGCGTGTTTTATCTTTACTCGTTTAATTTTTGTATCTCATAAGGCGAGTAAAGTATTTCCGGCACGCGACAAAAGGTTATACATTTTGGATAAAAAACTGCGGCTTCAGGCAAAACTTTAGCTGATTTTGGCCAAAGCCAAAAGTGCGGCCGAAGGTGTTTATTTTGGCCGAAGCCAAATCCGAAGCTTCGATCGGGCCCTAATATGCGTACGTCACTAGGGCAGGTGTATTTGATTGACGAAGGGTGCATTATTGGCTCTTCGAAAGTGGTTAATTTAATAATGTAAAGCATAAAATGGAATAACAAAATTAACTTAAAGAGGTAATTATAGATCCTTGGTAGGTAATATTATTAAAATATTGCCAAAGTAAAAAAAAATATTTGCGTTTGTCACATTTGAATTTTGGAAGGGTACAACTAACTATTGTTACTTTTGATTTTGATGGGCTACGGACGCAGCTTTTTAATAATGTACCTACCTACCACTTTAATAATCTTATGCTTCCTGTTTAACCACCCAAAACCTTCAAAAATAAAACTTAATTTTTACTCCGCCCGTCCTAAATTTGATTTGATTATCCTTCTTTTTTCTTTTTTCTGAACTGACAATGCAGTTGGCTGTTGCAGCCATTACTGCTTCACCGGGCTTTTTGGGGCGAGACTCTGAAGGAGCCTCAGCCCATATAGCGCCCAACGCTCAAGGGCTTCTCGCGGGGGGAGCCTCGGCTTGGATTGTCGCTCTCGGGGGCGTCCCTTGGACCGGCGTGAGTCTCGAACCCGAAGGCGAGGGGAGTTCCCCGTTACGCGGGTGCGGTTGCGATTGAGTGTGGGCGAGAAGCGCCCCGGCACGCTTTGATACCTCGTGTATCCTTGTAGGCGCCGACGAACCCGGGGACGTCGGCGTCGTGTTTGGAGGGAGGCCCTATTGGGGGAGGCCGTTGAGACTAATCTCGCTATCCGGATAGCGAGATCGTCATCTGGGGCCGTTAGTACGTGCCGAGGCCGCCTAACTATAGTTTTATGACCGTGCCGAGGTCGATCGGGGTGATGAGGATTTGATTATAGTCTTGCTTTTACTTAAGAAGTTATACAGCTATAGTTCGATCAAGTGGAATTCAGCTATAGTTATTCCTGCGGGAACTTTTGAACTTACCGAGATAAAAACCTATGTTTTTCTCCGTGTTTATTATTTTTCATTATTTAGCTCAATTGTATGTTCCGTAGCAGCGGGATGAAGTACCTAACAAACGTTATAGTTACTCTCATGGGAACTTTTACAATTTTCTGGATAAAAATTCCAGTAGCCAGACTATAATCTCTGTGCCAAATTTCATCCTGACCTGTTCAGCCGTTCTGGCGTCATTGAGTAACAATTCAATATTAGGTACAGATTGACCACATTGATCTCTAATCATTCGACCACAAGTGTGGTGACCACGGATTGTAAGTCCCAGCGTGGGACGGCATACCAAGTGGATAGACGTCCTGCAGGTTAGAGCCGTAGGAAGGCGATGAAAGCGAGTTTAGGACCGGCATGCTGTGAAGACATAAGTGAGGATCCACGATCAATGGACGTCTTCCGGCTAAGATGAAGACGACGATATACTTCCCATTTTGGTGATACTCACATCCAGTCAAATATATTAATTTCAACATAAAAAAAATCTGCAAAATAATCCGTTTTCTTTTTTGTGTAATAATGCCTATCCGTGCTGACCCAAAGCCACATCAATCATAATCTGCCACATGACGCGCAAGATGTTCCAAATTTTGCAAAATGGCGGTAAGAAAAGAAAGGAACAAAGAATAGCAACCCTTGCTTTTCAACGACAGATGCACAGCTGCGATCAATGAGTTTTGATGGTTTTGTGTGTAATATCTTCTTTCTACATATTACATCACTTTGCTTGCGAGTTTTCAAAAAAGGAACTAAGTAAGCCATTTAAAACAATACATTTTGGGAAAGACGGTGTCGCCTAGCCAAACTTTTAGGTTTAGTTTGTTCAACAGTATACACTGCCTACCACAAAAAATATTGTGACACTTGTAGCGTGATCAAGACACCTGTGCAGATTGGGTGTACTAGCGAGAATGACCCATTTTTAGGGTTCCGTAGCCAAATGGCAAAAAACGGAACCCTTATAGATTCGTCATGTCGGTATGTCTGTCCGTCCGTATGTCACAGCCACTTTTTTATACTTTTGAAACTAGGTAAGTAGATGTATTCTGTAAACCGCATTAAGATTTTCACACAAAAAAAAAAAAACATTAAATTTTGGGGGTTCCCCATCCATACTTGGAACTGAAACTCAATTTTTTTTTTTTCATCAAACCCATACGTGTATTATGGATAGGTCTTCAAAAATGAAATTGATGTTTCTAATGTCATTTTTTTTCTAGACTGAATAGTATGCGCGAGAGACACTTTCAAAGTGGTAAAATGTGAGTCCCACCCCCCCCCCGCTAACTTCTAGAATAAGAGAATGATAAAACTAATAAAATATATGATGTACATTGCAAACTTCCACCGAAAATTGGTTTGAACGAGATCTAGTAAGTAGTTTTTTTTTATACGTCATAAATCGTAATTTACCTTTTACCTTTCATTCAATCAACTCAAATGTAAAAATAAAAAAAAAACATTTTTTTTTTTTGCGTTTGTAAAGTACGTAAATGGTGGTAGGTACGGAAACCTCGGTGCGTGAGTCCAACTCGCACTTGGCCGATTTTGAAGTGAAAACTTCTTTAGCGGCGTTGTGCACTTTTTTGGTATGGGTAAAAAATGATAAACTCGCGTCAGGTCACGTGTCCTAATCGTGGAAATTCGTAAGACGGAAACCGTTATTTATAATTTTTATTTTTAGTATTTGCGATTATGAGTGTAGTACAGGGAGGTTGGATATGGAATTTTAATTCTATGACAGATTGCGATGTCAAATATACTACGTCAAAAAAGTAAATAAACAAACATTATTACTTATTGACAATGTCAAAGACATGTCTTGTGACATATTTGAGTGTTAAGCGCGAATCGTGTGTAAAGGTTTTCACTTCTGCCGGCACTCCCAAAGTGCAACTCGTTTTTTATTGCAATATTAGGTATTTGATGGTTTTCGAAAACTCGATTCTAAGTCAGTAACGTATGTAAGAATAAAATATATATAAAGTCTTACAATTAAAAGAGTCAATGTTAAATGATAATTCTCCATGAACATCCTAAGTTAAGTAGGTATTTTACTAATTTCTCAGTTTGCCGGTTGACAAATGTTTAATTTGCTCTTTGTTAACCATACCCAGGACTGAATATAGTCACACAAGATATGAACTTTAAAATTAAGTATTATTCATATATACGAATTAATAATTCTCTGACTCCTATTCTCAGAAATCGTCTCCGTTACGAATAGGTATTTTTAGACTCTTTCATGATCTTTTTCAGAATCTTTTTAAAACAAGTGGTTTGATAGTGTTGTTATTAACTCATAACTTTTAAAATTCACATCATTATCATCATCATCATACCAGCTTATACTGGTCCACTGCTGGACATAAACCTCCTCTATGGCGCGCCATTTCCCGGTCCTCTGCCTTCCGCATCCAGCCACCACCAGCCACTCTTTTAAGGTCGTCGGTCCACCGGGCTAGCCGGCGACCCAAGCATTAGGTTTTTTAAAATTTACATCTTGAGGAAAATTTACTAAAGAAACCCCAAAAACATTTTGTAGAAACTATTAACCGAAAACCCACATAAAAATCATCCTCAAATTTAATGCGAAATACCTACAACTTTTTGCCATGTAGAGCGGTTCTCCTGAGACAACCTACAACAAAACTTTATCAGAATCGACGCAGAGACGGCGGCAGCGAAATTATGAAGCTGTAACATACGGACGGGCAGATATAACGAAATATAAATCCTTGTAGGGTTTATGCTATTTGGCAGCGAAACCCTAAAAATGCAAAACTTATCTTAAATTAATTTTTTACGAGGTAAAGGCAAATGGAGTACCTAATCACCTTATTAACCATAATCTAGGTACTTGTATTTACTAGCAATACCCACGGCTCTGCCCGCCCGAAATTAGGTCATCGTTATCAAAAATGTTTTTTTTCCATTATCATCACTGCTTATTCCGTACGATACTTGTAAAACCTAAAATATGTACATAATGATTTGGATAAGTGGTTCCAGCGTGAAAAATTAAAAATCTTTTCTATCGTAATATGTATAATAAACCTCAACGCCTCTTTATATAGTATAAAGAGGCGTTGAGGTTTATTATACATATTACGATAGAAAAGATTTTTATTTTTTTGACGTGACAACGTCTTATAAATTGGTTTGCCGGGTGACACTTCAAGAAACTGCGTTACGCTCCGCTCACGTTATGCGCTCACAATGAGAGCGAGTGAGAGGCACGCGGCATGGTTAGCCCGCCTAAGAGCGAGAGAGACAGACATAAAAAGTGAAAGGCACAAGTTGTCACGTAAAACTTTCGCCCGTATACCGACTTTACAGGCAACCAGTTTTTTTATTCAAATAGACTTTAAAACTTTTGAATCGTCAGTATAATTAGGGTAGACCGAGGCGAATCTGATCACTGGGTGAATCGGATCACAATAAGAAATTCGTTAATATTTTCAAAACGCGTAAAACGGAATGCTAGCGAGTGGAGTCTTATGACCACCATCCACTATCGGCGGTGTTTTGATTCGACTAGTAAATCAGTGTCAGCGCTGCTAGCCAGCAATGGGGTGTTTGTGTGCGTTACGATTTTGGCGCTTATTTAAGGTACGTACTTGCAGTTTTTTTGTTTTTCTCAAAGGATGTACGTGAAAACTTTGAAATATAACACTTAAATTGATTTGAAAAAAGTCTTTTTAAGAAAAGATTTTAGTTTTTGAGCACAATATTATAGGTTAATGTGTAAAATATTTATTTCAAAAGTCATTAATTTGGGGTTATTCGGCTCACGGGCGAATGGGATCACTATTTTAAAGTGTATTTTTTTTTTGTATTTCTGAATAAGGTTCTCTCTAAAAAGTTAACCTAACGTGCATACGAAGAATGTTGCCACGAAAAATGTACTGATATGGGAGGGAAAAAAGTCCCGTATGTATGTAATTTATGTGCTACAGATTAAAACTGATATTATTAGTAATTATTAAAATATTGTCAATGATTCCAAAGATTATAGTATAAATTGAAATTTAATTTCGTTATATGTTGTGTATCCCATTCGCCCCGAGAATTGGGGCGATTCGGATATTTCTGTCTTTCATGTTTTTTGTTATTATTTTGGAGACTTTATAATCAATTTAAGTTCGAAAACGTATATTGCGTAGCCTGGATAGTTAATGATTACTATTTTGTCAAAAAAAGTTACATTTATTACACTTTAGTATGATTTTCATGTTCTCAAATAAAAATTGATCCGATTCGGCTCGGTCTCGATATTTTTGTGATTTTAGCCACTGAATACTGAAGCTTTGGACCTATGTCTGGAGGAGGGATTTTTGTGATAATCTGTCAAACTACCTATACTTACTTACCTATTCATTGTTTATGGTAGTGTATGTACGTCAACCGTTCGATTTGCAAGTTTAGCAACCAAAAATTTTGTTACTAACGTTTCAAAGCAGCACGGACGATAGGTGTCAGTGGCAAAAATAACGTTATCAAAAGTGTGAAAAGTATCAATCGTGGGATCTCTTAATCCCGAAACGAACACGCCCAGAGAATATAAACAGTGCATACAGAAATGACATTAACCGAAGGCAATCTATTTATTCTCATTCAATTACAGAGCGAAGCAGTACTTCACGTCGGGGCAAAGGTTGTTACTTTACAAGTCGCAAGTTCGGCCCCATATGGAGTACTGCTGCCATCTCTGGGCGGGTGCACCCGGATACCAGCTTGGCCCTTTTGACTCGGTTCAACGACAGGCTGTGAGAATTATCAACGAGCCCTTAAGTCTGAGGAGAGACTTTGCCTCTCTGTGTGTGTTCTACCGCTTGTATAATGGGTTGTGTTCTGAGGAACTGTTCGGAATGATGCCCACGGCTACTTTCTACCATCGCACCGCTCGCCATCGGCAGGGAATTCATTCTCACACTTTAGAACCTAAATGGTCGCGTACAGTGCGGTTTCATAGAAACTTCCTCCCGCGAATGCTAAGTTGTGAAATGAGCTTCCTGCCAAGGTTTTCTGCAAGGACTACAATATGGAGTTCTTTAAGAAAGAAGTTATTAGATTTCTGAAGGGTCGGCAACGCGCAAGTGATACCCCTGGTGTTGCAAGCGTCCATAGGCTACGGTGACCGCTTACCATCAGGCGGACCGTAAGCTTGATTGCCACCCGAGTGGTATAAAAAAAAAATACTTTGAAAAATTAATAAAATAAAAGTTATTGTTACTTTGATAATAAAAATAAACTTATTGCTTAAGGGTTGGGGACTACACCTGACCGATCATCAGCACTAACGGATCATCGTTCAAGTGTGAACGGTTTTGATTTGGTATGCTACGCGGCCGAAAATACGCAACACGCGACGCAGCTTCGGCCACATATGAACTAGCCCTAAAGATGAAGGTGTTTGAATAATGCGTCTTGCCTGTCATGACCTGGCGCGGAAACGTGGACACTGGCAATTCGTCTGATCTACAAGTTAATAGTTCAGCGAGCTATGGAAAAGGCTTAGGTACTCAGACTTTTAGAGGATATAATCAAAAATGAAGAGATCCAGCAAATAACCAGTCACTGAGGCCACAGAATAAGCAAGTCACATTTGCTGCAGACCAGATGATCGTTGGGACAAACGAGTCATAGATAAGAGACCATGGATTGATATGCGCAGCGGGTGTCGCCCTCCAGTCCTGTGGACCGATGACCTGGAGGTAGCTGGAAGTTGAAGTATGAGCAAGGCGGAAGACTGGGTGTGTCTGCTTCATTGGGAAAGCTAATGTCCAACAATGGACTCGTACAGGCTGGTTGATTGTGTGTTTCTTAAAATCGGAACTGCGGCTGCCCCAAATCAAAAACTAGTACAAGCTTTAAACTGAATTTAAAAAATTTAGAGTCGAGCCAAAAAATAATTTTGCATTCCCATTACAATTTATAATTTCGCTTCTGATTGATTAATCTATGACGTACGGCATCGCGCTATATCTGTCTCTTTCGCGCTGCAGTTGTCCTCGTGATCTCTATCCTTTTTTAAACGGCATGTCAATCCCCAGATTGTATTCGATATTTAAAGTAACTTAGTAAACAAAATGAAATATAAAAATCGGCCAAGTGTGAGTTGGACTCGCGCACGACGGTTTCCGTACCATTATCTATAAAAACAGCAAAAAAAACCCGTTTGTTGTATGGGAGCCCCCTTCAATATTTATTTTATTCTGTTTTTTTAGTATTTATTGTTAAAGCGGCAACAGAAATACATATTCTGTGAAAATTTCAACTGTCTGACGATCTCGGTTTATGAGATGCTGGTGACAGACGGACAGACAGACAGCGGAGTGTTAGTAATAGTAGGTACGGAACCCTAAAAATGACATATATTTTATGTACTTAAATGTAACTCTTCGCCCATTTTTATAATTCAAATAGTATTTTTCACTTTCTTAAAAAATTTGCACCCAAATTCAGCATTTTAAAATTTATTGTCAGATGCGCTAATTTACTCGCAGCCAACATGTGACTAAATCAAATTACGACAATAATCTTTATTTCGCTACCTTCATTTCTGCACTAGTACATTATCTACCCCTTTTATATATACCCTATCATTGTATTAAAGCAATATATAAGATTGTGTTCACCTCGAGGAAAATTGGGACTTAAAAAAAAAATAAGGTTTTCATAACTTATTTATAACAAAACATTAGACATCCTATAACAATAAAATAATCAATGTATACAAAAAACCTATACTTTATCTGAATATCATTTCTACTTCAATAACCAAATTTAATTGAATAACATAAGTATTATTAAATAAAAAAAGTGGTTTACTAAATTATTTCACTCAAAAACGCTATGAAAAGTTATAATTGCATTTGAAAAATAACACAGGAAGGACATCGATTCTTGTCAGTAAATTAAAATGTATCACTTTTCTGGACAGAAAAGGCGACAGTTATTTATTTTACAATTTTCTTTGCATGGTTTGTTATAATAAAATATTATAATACAAAGGGCACAATGGCTCAGTTGAGCCCAAACGGAATAATTTAAAACTACAAAAATGTATCACTTGTATATACGCGCAAATGTGCGCATTTATATTTTCACCTTTTTTTTTACATAAAATTATCCTTGTACATCTAGTTACTTTTATTAAACAACTATTCTATTAAGTCTGTTTTGTTTTGTTTTACCAGCATTTTTAACTAAAGCTCTACACAATGCTCGGCCGTGATGCCTTTTGCTGGATTCATATTATTGACGGCCTTACCATCAGAACGGCCTTCAAACTCTACTTATCCGGTAAAGGCTTACTGCCACGACCTCGATAGTAATGCACTGATAAATGTTTTAGAATTATTATTATGATTGATAGACAAATTTTCTGATTAAAAGATAAAATAAATGTATAATATACTCCTTAGTCCTTACAAAGAAACGCCAAAGAATGTCCCGCCCCAAAAATGTTTTAATTAAAATTTAATAATACAAACAATAAAATTCATAAATTACACAATGAAATTGTTATTCAAAATAGATATTTACACTTACTACATTATTTTAAATTAAACTTTCATAAATGCAAACACGTAGTGCCGTAGAGAGATTAACAGTTTTTTTTCCAGTGGAAATATTTTTTTTGTACACTATTTATATACACTTTGTTCGAAGAAAGATGTAATATGTTAGAAAGTAAAACATTTTTAAGGCTATGCCATACACAAACAAAAGCGTGCCGTTTCAACCAGTGTACAAAGAAATTTTACACTATTGAAGAATAAAAAGAGACGGTTTTTGTAAGTATAAAATTTAAATATTTATTTAGAACTATGAAATTATAGCACGAACGCGAAGCACGAAGAACTTCGTACATTGACGTTCTAGCCTGCGTTCAGTGGTCACACTAGTAGTAATTTCTGATGGCAGCGGTCATCGCATCTGTGCGAGCGCGACGGCAAATAATTATGCGCGTGCAACAGAGACAAATAGTGACCGGTCATTGAACGAAATTATTCTTGCTTCGCGTCCGTACTATAGTTAATTCACTAAGTGATATTAATATATATTTTATAAAATAAGAAACAAGAGAATATAACTCTTAGATCGCCAAACAATTTGAATTAAGGAAAGAATTAAAGCCCAAAAAATATGATGATTTAACCTTCATTGCGGCTTTTCATTCTCAGTTTAATACTTTTATTGTTAACTACATTTTTAACAGTAAGCGCTTTCTCTTTTTATTATAAATTAAAGAATGCGGACTCAAGAGAATGTGCTGCCCCATGCGGAAAAATGGAAAAACTAGAGGTTCAAGAATTTTCCGATTTTGAGTGGATTATTTTAATATTCCTCGGCGTAAAGGTAAATATTGTAAAAAAAATCAAACAGTTTGATATTGCTCGAAGCCGCTATGTAAACAAAAATATTTTTAGCCTTAATACCTCAGGGCACATTAGCTTTCCATATTTTGTACTGTTTTCTTCGATACACAAAACATTGCTAAATATTTACACAGCACCTATTTGTAATATTGGTAGCGCCAACTGGAATGCATTTTGTATATACGTCGAACTGTTTCCCGCCTGTAACAACAGAGAAAAATTAGTTTCAAAACCGACCATTCAACCGCACAGTTTCATGTGAGAGCCATAGGTATTACGAAACTAACATTTAGACACTGAATGTCAAAATCACTTTTTCTTGAAGAAACCTTTCCGTCCTTAGAAAAAACCTTGGATCACACAAATATAACAGAATGTTACAGATGGTAAATAAATCACATGAAAAATGGCACTCTAATAAAAGATTTTACACAATAAATATCGATGTTTAAATCGATTAGAATTCAAGTCCTGAAAGATCGAGATTCAGAAGAATCGATCTATAGTTTTCTTGAGAAAGGTAATAGTGTGCAAGGAAGAAGTATTTCGCCTCAGCCGTTATACGCCCCACTACAGGGGTATAGGCGGCCATAATCACAAGGTAATATACCCCTATGCTGACCTAGGTACGTGTTGGCGGACGTTGTCTATCTAGTATCCACTCGAATGTCAGTTTTAAGCCGCCCATACGGCCTCTGACTTGGTTTACTTTCTGCTGTCATATGACAACATTGCCAGGTCCGACGGTTTACCGTGTCCTCCGAAACACGGAGCTCAGAAAAAATTGCAACTGAGCGGTCAACTACCCAGGTACTTACCACGTTGCTTAACTTCTTCTATCGTTTTCAATAGACAAATGTATCTAAGCAGCATGTTTTCAAATAGCAGTATTATTCCCATGAAAACGATCAAACTTAAGATAGAAGTGAAAAGAATCACATTAAGGTGTTAATATACTCGGTACCTGTGGACCAAGCTTTGCTCGTTTTTGTTAACAACGCCATCTCTTGTCAAGTAGCTTTAGTGTTGCTTAACAACGCCATCTATTGTCGATTAGCTTTAGTGTTGTTGTGTCGGTAAAAATAATAGTAGATGCCAATAGATGTCAGGAAGTCGTATTTTTTTAGTTTTCTAAAAATGAAACCTAGTTAGATCGATTTATCGCACCCAAAACCCTCTGCGTACTAAATGTCATGAAAATCGTTCGAGCCGTTTCCGACATTCAGATTATATATCTATATATATACATATATACAAGAATTGCTAGTTTAAAGGTTATTACATTAGGTATATTGGTAGCTCGTATTTTACCTCTAAGAATATATTGGTGATGTACGTGTTGATTTGTTCTTTATTTTCAGTAGCAATAGAGTTGAGCTTTTCAGTGAATAGGGTCGCTAGGTCACTCACATGCTTCGTCAACACAACCGTCAATCTGAAACGAACAATAAAATATGTTTTTGTTTAATACAAATTATTGCACATATTTAAAAAAAAAACGGCCTTATGATGTTTTACAATGATATGTTAATCTTATCATATAAGTAAGCAATAAAAATAATTCTTCAATTTATTAAATATTTCTTTTTAAAAACTCTTTGGCCGTTCGCCGTATCGTAAGTAGTTTCTTGCCGGTGTCTATGGATGGAAACATCTCGTGCCCATTGTATATGTAATAAAAAACTATGAAACAAAGAGCTTTGTAATAGCCTATTTGATTAAAAATATACTAAATTTTTGGTACGTTTTTTTTGTGTTTAGTTCCGAGATCATCTGCAGGACAAGGTGAAGCTGGCGTCCAAAATACTTGGAGTACTCAACAGAGCTTGGCCCTTTTGATTCGGTTCAACGACGGGCTGTGAGAATTGTCGACGATTCCAAACTCACTTGCGGTATCGAGCCCTTGAATCTGAGGACAGACTTTGCATCCGAGTGAGTGTTCTACCGCTTGTACAATGGGTTGTGTTCTAAAGAATTGTTCGAAATTATGCCTCCGGCTACTTTCTACCATAGCACAATTCGCTATCGGCAGGGAATTCATTCTCACAGTTTAGAACCGAAATGGTCGCGTACAGTGCGATGTCAGAGAAACTTCCTCCAGCGAACGCTTGGGTTGTGGAATGAGCTCCCTGCCAAGGTTTTCTCCAAGGACTACAGTATGGGGTTCTACAAAAAACATGCTATTAGATTTCTGAAGGGTCGGCAACGCGCGAGTTATACCCCTGGTGTTGCAAGCGTCCATAGGCTACGGTGAACGCTTACCATCAGGCGGACCGTAAGCTTGTTTGCCACCTTAATGGTATAAAAAAAAAAAAAAAAAAAAAAAAAGAAGAATATTTTTCGAGTGTTATATCCGTATATAATAATAAATATAAAATAAATCCTATACTATAAAGAGTAGAGAAAAATACCCAAAGGAATTTCAGGCCCGATAATGATGAAAACTAAAACAACGGCATTAGATTTTATTAGAGTCTTATTTGGGCCTAATAGGGTATAAATATGCAGAAAGAAATATTTTTACGTTAGGAATAGATTAAGGAGGTCAAGATGTGGTTGAAAGAATGTTTTTGATGTAAGGGGAATGAAACTCTTACAAAAAAAGATTATAGTTTAAACTAACTGGGTGAGAGCATCAGATTCATCAGCAGTAGACCGCCTGGTCTTCACCAACAGCATTTCAGCAGCTTTGTGGTATATTTCCACTGACAGAGCAGTTGCTTGTGCTAATCCGCTTACCGCTCGCTTGTATATCAGCTTCTCAGTGAGATCTGCATTACTTAAAGAGTGCCAGTCCAGGATTTCTGTGTATTGCCTACAATGGAAAGATATAATATTCTATTAACATGCCCTTGCTTCATTTTGCTTATCAAATAGAAACACACCAGAAACAATTTCTTAAACATTTTTTTTTATTTAAATATCCCCTTTGTTCTAAAGCTTATACTATAGTTTTCCAGAATCAGTTCAATAGTTTCTTAGAAGTAACTTTTTGTAAATAAATATAAACAAAAAACTAAGAATTTACATAGGTTTTACATTTCACATTCTCAGAGCGCCAGACTAAGTAAGACAAATATTGTCTGGTGCCCAAAGTACACAAGTACTATTCGCACATAAATGTTCGTTTTGTACGGAAATCCCACGCCCCTCGGTGCAGCAAGTAGAGTAACTACCAACTAACCTACAAAGTAGTCGCTTTGTTATCATACTAATATTTTACCACCACTTAGCTCAAAATTATATAAAATATAATCGGGCATTAAGTTTGTTACGTTTTCTGTGAAATTACTTACGGTAGGAATACTAAGATTTCAGATTCCAGATTTTTCTTATACATATCAGTGCACTAAATATCCATATATATACTATAAAAATTGTTTAGTTATAAAATGACATTAAATTATGAATCAGCTTAATTTATTTATATTTAAATAAATAAATAAATATGTGTGTACAGCGCCATCTGGCCCCAAAGTAAGCAGAGCTTGTGTTTTGGTGACCAGACAATGGATACAAATACATATATATTACATTTTTTTTGTAAATACATACATATCATACATATATACACCTAGATTAAAGACAAATGTTTATCACATAAATGTTTGTCCAAAGCGGAAATCGAACCCACACCCTCTGCAGCCGGCCACACTACCAACTAGGCTGCGAAGGAATCAAATTTTTTTGTTGCTTTCATGCTATTTTATAGATCAATATTCGTTTTGAGAAGCAAAATGTCTATAGTTAAAGATATTAAATAAAACACAGTTTGGACGGAAAAAAACGATGTTCGGATACACCTTACTACTAACTATACTACGCATTTAAAAATTACCAGAGAAAATATTGAGTTCATGTAATTGTTTTTTTAGTTTCTTTCATCTAGTAATCAAATAGATACGCACTTGACCAGAGCTTGGAAATGCAGTTTGACACCCAAGTCTTGTGTGGCTGTCTGCAGTCGTTCCAGAAATACGTCAGCTTTGGAACCACCTTCCGAAGACTCTTCCTCTTCATCATCATCATCCTCTGGCATTTCACAAAGTTCTGTAAAAGATCACGCTTTTAACATAGACAAATATATTATTAAAGTTATTGCAAGAAAAGATATGTATGTTACAATTTAAATATGTAATAATATATTAAGTATTTGGTGTAATTAAGATTCGGCGAAGTTGATTTATTTATTTATTTAACTTCCATATCTTTATAATACATGACGAATTTGCAAAATGCTTCCTTGGTGGACGCGTACATCGAAAAACCAATATATTCACCAAATTTTATCATTCTAAGTTCAATTAGTTTTGGCTGGGCGATGGGTGCATCCGGATACCAGCTTGTCTCTTTTAACTCGGTGCAACGACGGGCTAAGAAAATTGTTGACGACCCCAAACTTACAAGCCGTATCGAACCCTTATATCTGAGAAGTTTGCCTCTCTCTGTGTGTTCTACCGCTAGTATAATGGGACATTCTAAGGAATTGTTTGAAATGATGCTTATGGCTACTTTCTACCATCGCACCACTTGCCATTGACAGGGAATTCATCTTCACACCTTTGAACCTAAATAATTATGCACAGTTCGGTTTTAGAGGAACTTCTTCCCGGGAACGCTTAGGTTGTGGAATGAGCTTCCTGCCAAGGTTTTCTCTTAGGACTAAAGTATGAGGTTCTTCAAAAAATAAGTTACTAGACATTTAAAGGATTGGCGATGCGCGAGTAATGCCCTAGGTTGCAAGCGACCATAGGCAGCGGTGGCAGCTTAAAACCAGGAGGACCTTAGCTTGTTTGCCATCTTAATAGTGTATTTTTTTTTATCTGTGAGTCAGATGGTCAGTGCAATGAAGCCAAAAATAAATTATGTAAGTATATTTATATAATTAGGACTATTTAATATTTTTAGTTTATACGTCAGAGTTTTCGAACAAGAGCTTTTAAGAGTAAGTGACAAATAGATGGAAATACTGACAGACACCTTAGTGATCGAAAAGGGTTCTTTCTTTCTTTTAAGGTACGGAACCCAAAACATTTTTTTACCAAAGAGAACAACATTAATTCATATTGCGAATAGGACTCATAAATTTTTAATACAATTACCAGCAACTTGTTGTAGCGTTTCCTTAATATCCTGCTTCTTGTCAGGGTCTACACCTCGCATTCGTTCTTCTATCCGCATACTGACTTGCCTTGACAGCATCTCTAATGCTTCTAGATGAACTAATCCTGAAATTTGGAGACCATGCTTTAAGACTACGATATACCGTGTTGCACCGTTTGTGTGCCAATTTTGTGGCAAAACTGTTACATATAAAGGATTGAAAAAAATACATGTTATAAAACTTGCTTGTCACTAGTGCATTATCTTACTGAATGATTTTCATTAATTGTATTTAATGAAAAAAAAAAAAAAAAAAACTGGAAGTGATCAGTGTTTCAACACTTGTAGCAAAATTTTTAAAGCGTGTATTGCATTAGCTTGTAATGAAAGTCGGTTAAATAATTAGAAAAGCTTGTTAAAGTTGTAGAAAAAAGTAAAAAAATGTGACTACAAAACGGTAAAAACGTTAAATTACATACGAAGAAAATTAAAAAAGTTTCAAGAAGTCATTATATGGTATACAGCGTGAATTTTTCAAGTGGACGTGCATGACCAAATCCGAAACTATACGGAATATCGAAAAGTACTCAAAGGAGTTTTATAGGAGTGTTATAACAAACAATACTAGAAATGTATACGACATTGTGTAGTGATTTTTAGTTCATTGATATGTTATATTGAAGAAAATCATAATAAAAAAAAACATATAAAAAATTAATCTTACATAGGAAACCAAGCAAGGCATGGTGACCAGAAAATTAATATAAATACATGTATTTTTTTTATACATAGAAATTACATAGAAAACATCCAGATTTAAGACAAAAAGAAATCTTCGTTTGTCCTTTTTGGGAATACTTTTCGAGTTTTATTAGGGATAAAAACCAATTCTTAAAAGAAAGAATTAATATAGCAACAACAAATGACAAAATACCTTCAAAATCATCAAATAAATTCTCATAATGAACTTCTTTAGCTTCCCTTTTTTCTTCTCGAATCCTATCTTCTTCATCAGCCCTGGATTTGGCTTCTCTTAAGACCTGGGAGAGAACGGGTTTGTCTCCAGGGTCAAGCCCTAACATGGCTCGTTTTTTGGCTAGTCCTGGGTCTCCGTCTTGAAGTACTTCCATAGTCTTTTTCCCTATGGTTTCTAAAGTGTCCAAACCACTTGTAATTACTTTTGAACCTGAAAATAAAAGGCCAATGCAATTTATTTTTAAGATAAACGTGAGTCAGTTCCATGGAAAAGTATAAAAGGTTTGCCGCTTTAGTTGTGGTTTAACATATTTGGTTTCGTTTGTGTTGTAGGATAGCAGATTATTATCCATATTCTTTATTAATAGAAGAGACTATCTCATTTGCGTGTTTCGCTGAATTCTAATTATTACTATTAAATAGAATAGTTGTGACCTCTGCTAACATAATTATAATTCCAATCCTGTTATTTGTTGAACTTGCTAACATATGTCTATAAGGAAAAGTGTTATATCTTATGTAGCTCCTTGGGATATATACACTGTGTCAATACAAAGCTTGAACACTAATTATTGTAATAGTTTTTGTAGGTTAGGTAAATTTTAAACTACTAAGAGAATGGCTTAGCTCTAATACCATTGAAAAATCTCCTATAGTAATATTATTGTTTTCTATTGAGAAAGTTAGATATTTTTCTTCTGATCTAAATCTATATTTGTTGAATAAAAAGTTATTTGACTCTAGGTTCTTTATTAATTTTCTTAATAACCATTTTCTCTGTGCTTAAGTCTCTCTGTATTCGACATTTAATTTTAGTGTGATGATTTCAGACAGTTTTAAACAATTATTTATTAAATTACAACATTTTTATTTTACAAATAAATCTGTTCTGAAAACAATATCTAAATAGCCGCCAATTTTTTTTAAAAAAGAAGTCAATTTAGAACCTTAAAGATATTTTGGAAGCCCTATCCCACGACACCACACACAATTTTTTCATCTATGAATTTAATAAATGGACAGCAAATCTTTATTTATCTGAATTTCATCAAAAAAACTGTGAATACCTTTCCGTAAAATTTTATCAAATCGATGAAAAGATGGAGAAATTTCAAGGCTGTGACATACGGTCGGACGGATGAAGGAAATGTTAAAATTATAAGGTTTTTGCTATTTTGCTCCGGAAGTGTGATAAAATAAACTTATGTTTTGTTTATCAAATTAACTAAACATAACACCACCAGGTTTATATAAATTTGATAAAAAATATTTCGGCTCTTATGATCGACGATCAACCCACTGACAACGACGATCTCCACTCCAGACTAATTCAATAGTTTCAACATTCAGCAACAATTGTAAATCTACGTCACTATCGGGGTGCTCTTTTACATAAAACTCACTTTAAGACAGACTTTCATAAACAAATGATAGCAGGCACATGCATCATAATTAAAATAAAAAACATTACACACAGCACCACCTAGTACCAAACTAAGGGAAGCTTGTACTATAGGTACTAGATAACGGATGGGTGAATATACAAAAAAATGGGTAACTCTATGTCATCAGTCAATAGAATGACGTTTTATTAATTTTATTTTTCTTTCAAATTAAATTAATGGTTCTTTATTTGGTCAACCAATTTCAGCTGTTTATTTTAAAAATAAGTTTATAAAATACCACATGAAACCTTTAAATCTTCGGCATATCTAAATCCCAAAAACGCGCAATCAAATAACTGTATATTAAATACGAACATTAATTTAAGAAAACTTATAATTTCATTATAATTTGAAGATAGTCACAGATCCCGACATATGATGGCCGCCTGTATAATGCCAGTGCTAACACGCGCTTACCGCGTATACCCGTGCGGATCCAGTCAAAATTTAAGTACTGTTGTTGTTTTATTTCGATGTATAGACAGTATAGTGATTCCCTCGCAGCCTAGTTGGTAGTGTGGCCGATTGCTGCCCAGAGGTTGCGGGTTCGATTCCTGCACTGGACAAACATTTATGTGATAAACATATGTGTTTGTCTTGAGTCTGGGTGTACTTATGTATGATATGTATGTATTTACAAAAAAAAAGTATTATATATGTATTTGTGTCCGTTGTCTGGTACCCATAACACAAGCTCTGCTTACTTTAGGGCCAGATGGCGCTGTGTGTAATGTCCAAAATATTTATTTATTTGTTAAAATTCTGCTTGTTAGCATTCGAAAATATCGTCAGAAATATTATTTTCAAAAATAAACTCAAATTTACGCCAGAACACTGACGTGTTTTCAGGGTACTGATGTTTCTTTGTTTTAGTTTACTTGTATAGTACTGTTATACTGCACATCTGTATGTAAACTTACTCTCAAAATTTTAATAAACGTCATATTTTCCTACGAAATTGTGTATTTAATCAGTATTATGTCACCCTCGTTAGTCTCCTGGCTCAGATTTAAATAATCTGAAAAATCGAAATATTCCAAAAGTGACTGGCCCAATTTAGATCTATATATTTATAACATTTACTATCTTAGATACCTCTCTTAGATCTCTTAAAATTACCCAACTTTTGTATATTCACTCGGATACAAATCCATATATATAATCTTTTTGTAAATACATAGATATTATAAATAGAAATCACCCCTCAGGCCTGTGACCTGCATTATCCACTGAGCCACAAAGCCGCGGATATTCAAAAATTTGTTGGTTTTTTATACAAGCTACCTAAACCCAGCTTATTTCTCGATAGCTAGACACAATATGGATTGGATTGACTACCACTTATCCTAAACTATACAAAAATTTTCGAGAACAATTTGGAAATACCTACCGGTAGTTTCAACAAACTTGGTAACACCAGAAAGAATATTTCCAAAAGGGAACGAGGCATCGGTTGAGTTGTCTTCAGGCTCCTGATTCCTTGTTTCTACAGTTTTCCTGTCAGGTTTGTCTCCATCATCTAATCTGCTGGATTTAGCTTCACTTTCTCTTACACTTTGTCTAGCTAATTCTTCAGGGTCTGGCACGCCAATTCCGGTTTCTATTACGTTGGAGATTCCCTAGAAATAAAATTATATTAGTATGTATTGTTTGTTGCAGTATTCTTAACAAAAATAAAACAATTTAGTTGATGGCTATGTGAAAAAAAACTAAATCTATAAAAAATTACCACAGTTGCTTGTCGTATTTCAACCTTTATAACTCGGTACCGACTGAGTTTAGAGGTATACACGTTATACTAAGTTTTGTTCACTGTACCATCCTGAACTAAAAAGGTGTGGTTGGTGGCCGCGCGAAAAAAAAGGCACCAAAAAGGAAACAACAAGTAAGAAAGATACTATAGACCCCACAGTTTCGCTTTGTCACTATCACACCTTTGCCACCATTTTCACATCTCGCTAGAAAGTGCTCTGTCCATTTCTCAACGTCTATGGGTGGAACATTGAGTCAAGTATTTTCTTTAGTTAAAGTGAATTGCCAAAAGTTTGCAGCAAAGAAAGGAGACAAATATTTTTTGGCATCCAACTTCAAGAAGAATAACACTTATGAAGGTTTTTATGTTTACTTTTAAAGGGTTTTGAATTTTCTGTTTTTTTTTTTATTTTTAGTAGGGTTCTTCCTGTAATTACATAATTCTGAGAATTTTGGCTTAGTTTGTCTAGATGTGGCAAAGGCGTATATTACTCTGTCCCTGGTCTTTCCACTTTTTACTTTAAAGCTGGAATTTAAAACTAATGGGACATATACAAGTCCACCTTAGTCAAGCTATCAGAAACAGTGTTGCGGTGATGGGCTCACCACCTTTCAGGCAGGACTAAAATGGTTGCTAAAAGTATGCTGTACCCCTGTAACATGTGAGGGTGTATTTACAGCCACTGGTTAACCCTTTCAGGAATAAAAAACGTAGTTATACTTGGACATATTTGAAAGAAACTATGAACAGCCTGGACCTTGGCATGAATATCAATATAAAAATATACAGCATAGAGAGGATACATGCATAACTTATGGTTGCAATACATGGTCAGAAATTGGCATTTATCAAAGAGCAACAGTCTGCTAGACTGAAGTTAAGAAATAAAATTAGTGGTTTCAAAATCAGAGTTAAGATTTTTAATCACCAACATTTTTACTAGCATAAACAACAGGAAATGATGATTAGCAAATTGTATGATACAATCGAAACAATCGGAGCCACAAGGTCAATCTCTGGCAGCCAAAGAGCGGCAAGAGAGCCAGAGGAAGACAAATGTGTATAGTGGATGGAATTGAAGGCCTATAGGTCAAAAGGTACACCAAATCCACGTCACTTAGACTTAATCAAAAAACTAATTCTGAACTCTATTAAATTTTTAAGCTTGGCATAAAAGTCTATTTTATTTATTATGTTGTTTTGTTTTAGATATCTAAATATCTCAATATGACTTCGATTAAAATTTGATCACAATTGGTGAAGACATTGCATAGCATACACACAGAAAATCCACTTGAACAGATGAACATATATAAAAAACATATGCATTAAACCTACTCTTTTTTATTGTCGGTAAAAATAGGCTACATCAATAAGGTGCTTGTGTTTCAGCAAAAGCTTATACATAAATCATGTTGCGCTAGGTGGTAAGTACTACATGTTCAGTTTCTTTGAAAATTATTAACATTTATCTCAAGTATTTTAAGTGTATTCAATTATTTATATGGAATACCTGTGACACTTGGTTAGTCAGTGTGGTAAAGCCAGCAGTGGCGGTGCTAAGAAGGGAATCAACTCCCCATCCCCAGCCCCAACCGGATTTAGTTGATGTTGCAGCAAGGCGGTCAGTCACTTCTTTTATGGTGGAATCAGGTTGGCATGGCTCTGGTACATTAAGTGGTTCTTTCTGAAAGAACAGCATATTACTACTTACAAAATGTTGGTTATTACAGCAGCTACAGAAGTGCTTCTTACCTCGAACACTTAGATCATGGAATGAGCTCACTGCCAAGATTTTTTTTAAAGGAATACAGTATGAGGTCCTTTCAGAGGAGTGATTTAAAATTAAATTTTAAAAGGGTAGGCAACATGCAAATTATGATTATAATTTTTTTGTATTACAGCAGATTTACCTTTATGGTCTTATTAGATGCATCATCGTCACCCCAATCATCAAAATCATCCCAGCCTGTGTCTTGAGATGATTTATGTTCCTTTCTTTGTTCATCATTTGTTGATTGTTGACTAAGAGCAGTTGTCTGTGTTAATTCTTTATTACTACTTTTATCAGCACTAGTTGGCTTTGAATCAATTGCTGTATCATCTTCTAAGTCAAAATCGTCCCAACCATCAGCTTCTTTCTAAAATATTACAAATCCAAATATAACATAAATCAGTACATTCATTTTTACATTAGTTAATTTTTTTTTAACTTTATATCTCATATTATTTCTTTATAAGTTTGAAATCATAGTTAATTATCTGTATTTTTATGTTATAAAAGGCATTGTTTAGTAAGAAATGAACAAAATCATAATGTAATTTTAATATTATGAAACAAACAAAATTGTTTTATATCTTTGGAAAGCATAGCCAGCACAAATGTAGTTGAGGCATAATGAACAAATTTTCATGACCTTTTTGGACTTGTGTTAATCTATTTTTTTGTAGATACAGATCAATTTATTAATCTTTTTTTGTAAGATTGATTGGCAGCCATATGTGACTCAAGGCAATATACAGTAATGTATATGTCCTATTTCATGAAATCTCAACCGTGACCTTATTAGGTACTTATCATAAAATCATAATTTTCCTTTAAATTTTGTATCAAATAACACCAATACACTAACCAAAAAACAAATGCTGGCCTGGCAGTCTCTTAATTTCTCTAATGTGCAGAGTAAGCTGTGATCTGAGCTAATGGTCAGTGTGCCTAGTGTTAGTTTTTAATACTACTATCACATTCGCATCAACGAAATATATACATGTATGGAAATAAAGAAGTGCCTCTAGCAGACCATTTCAAGACTCTTTTTTCCCATAGGACTTTTGACTCGCACTAAGCACACAGGTTACAATAAGGCTTAATGCCATTAAAGCCGTAATATTTACTACAAAGAGTTGAGGCAAAACTAGTTTATAATCACTTTCATGGTGTTTGATGCCTAGCAAAATCCATAATTTCTTAACACATTGACTGCCAACTACGAGATAATGTAGATTGCGTTCTTTACTACGAGTTATCTCTGTTTACTTGCCATTTTCGTACAGCTATGATTAAACTCGTAGCAGATCAGTGCTATTATGGATAGATGGCTTCTGGGAAGAGAACAAAAAATCAATGCTGGCTACATGAACAGAAATTAATAAATAAACAGAAAATATAATTATAAAAAATTAGCCAACTACGAGATAATTCGTAAGACCTTCTTTTTTAAAAAAAAAAAATTTCTATGCTTTTTGATGATTACTATGTAATATAATAAGAGTTTTTAATAATATAAAATGATAAAATGAAATTGGCTTTTTAGACCGGAATTCTGAAAATTGCCGTGGCAGTCAAAGTGTTAACTTTTTGTGCAATGCAATAATTATGAAATTATGTCCAACCCATAATAACATATAGGTATCTGGATGCCATTTAACTATAACTATCAATGATAAAACTATCCACATGTCCACAGGCCCATCAAATAAACGGTGGGAGGGGTACTGCCCCCTGTGAAGTTTTAAATCCCAGTATATCCTAACCTCTGACAAGTAGGCACTTACAGATGCAAGTTGACTTAGAGTTTCTATATTGGTTGGTTTCTTTTCTTGTTCCAATTCCAACGTGCTGTCGCTGTAATTCGAGGAATTTTGACGCTTCTTTTTAACTCTTTTGTTGTCAACAACATTATTACCCTCGTCTGCACTTTCAAAGTCTTCACTGCCACTTGAAGGCATATTAATCAATTGTAGAATTGAAACTACTTTCCCAAAATTCACTTGAAAAACATACAACTTCTTACATAGAAGCACATACTTTAACCCGTATAAATAATTTATAGTAATTCAAAGCATATACATATGAATTTCTGCTACGTGTTGACAAAAGTTTTTTTTTTAAAGAGAAAGAAGGCTTGGAAGCAAGTGTTGACAAAAGTTTTCGATCAGTGTTACCATTCTTAAATTTTAAATATCCTAAAATATAATCGAGTAACATTATTAGATTTGATGAAGTTGATGACGATTGTCGGATACCTAAATACGCATAATCTTCATAAAAAACCGCTAATGTCAGTGGAATTTATATTCAAAATAGAATTGTAGTCGAAAATAAATCAGTACCTGCTTATTACCACTTCTGCTTTAATTATGTGAGCTGCCGGTGACTCTCTTCCTCGGATCTCTCTTTTTAGTTCTCATCACATCTTTAAAAAATTTGGAGTATGGTCCACTCCGTAACTCACTAATGTTTACATTTCTGCACTCTCACGATTATGCTCATAGGTAAGATGCATTGATTTAAGAACTTTGTCTTTGAAGCATAGAAATATAGGTGACGTGAAGACTTTACGCAATTATTCATTTGCCACCCAATTACTGCTGCCCAACTGTGGAATGCTGAATTATTCTGTTTGCTATCTAATTTTAAGTACGACATCATGTCCTTAAGGTGATGTCCTTAATCATCTTGTCTACTTTTATATTAAGACCTGTCTGTCAGGAAGAAAAGTTACGGCTGCCTTCTTCTTTAGCCTGCCTGGAAAGGTTGAATTATTAGTCATCTTTACCATGTTCTTAGCAAATCGGAGTTGAGTATTTACCTCAGAGGCACATTATCGCTAATTGTCAATTTTGTAAAAACTCAAACAAGATCGTTAGAAATAAAAAAAATGATAGTGAGAACGAATTATTGAATTGGCAGGGACTGCTATACTAGATATATGCTATGTAGTTCACCGAAAGAAATTTAAGGAAGATTTAGGTCCCTGCGATTAATTCAAAGCCAGCCAAGTGCGAGTCGAGCTCGTGCTTCTTTGCCACTATAGAAAGCACGAGTCCGACTTGCGCTTGGCCAGGTTTTAATATTTTTAAATAAGGGGCCGTCCTTTAATCACGTGAGGCTCGAAAGGGGGGGGGGGAAGGGTTCAGCAAAAATCACGAAATATCACAAGGGGGGAGAGGGGTGTAGTAAGACATCACGTGTATTTATTTTTTCGTCAAACGCGCGATTTCTTAACTGAAAGCGGCGTGTAGTGTGACCTTAACTTACTATTGCCAGGCAACGAACAAAGTCCACGCGCGCCGCGACGACTAGCGGGATCGGCTTGCCAGTCGCAAGCATTTCTGTTATTTTGGCGCCGAATACATTTGTAAATCATTACCTCGTATGTTTTGCATTAAAAAAAATATGCCTAAACTAGGTGATCTGTATAAAGACCTATTTGCAGAGTACAAGAAAGGAAAAAAAACCTATTGTGGCTCAGAAAGAATTTAATGATTTGTGGGCTAATGCAAAACAAAAATATTTTTTTATTTATACGTTATAAAAAAGTTATTTAATTAATTTCTAAGGTTTTTAATAGATTTAGCTAGTCGTTGGCGCATAGGAATATTATATTCCATTCCATTAAAAATGATAAAAAAATATCACTTGATTTAATCCGATATTGCAGTCTTCTAGTGGCCTATGTATTCCAAAGCCTCAGGAGCATGATGGCAAGTCGTTTGCTACAATTCTTCTGTGTCGGTCTGTTGGAATTACCCCAACGCATGAGGGCTTCAACAAATTGCTTTATGACCTGTATTGCCCTAGCCTGCAGAAGGATCGTCAGCAACTTGTGGAAAGGACGTGCGGCGTGGATTGTACTTCTGTACAAGGAAGAAAGTCAAGGGACAAGTTAATTCATGTCACAAGCAACCTAATCTGAGCAATAATAGTCTAGAGAGTCGCTATAGAGTCGAAGGCACTCTCTCTTTCCCTCGTCCAATACAAGCAGAAATCCCTCAAGGGTCGGTGCTCGCCCCTATCTTGTACCTTCTGTACCCAAACGATATCCCTAAAACGATAGGTACCTTTTTAGCCCTCTTCGCGGAAGATACCGCTATTTACACCGCCGGTAGGTCGAAGTGAGTCGAATCGCTAAGAGACTCCAATCCACAATCACCGCCCTATGCGAATGATTTCGGAAATGGAGAATCGAAGTGAATCTCCACAAAAGCTCTGCCGTTCTTTTTACCACTGGCCTCCCTCCAAACCCATCTTCCCTCTCACTCTTCGACCGTGCCATTCCTTGGCAAAACAAGGCCAAAAATCTCGCCAAAATAGTTAGAGACCGAGCCGCTTTTGTCCTCGGTCGTCTATATTCCATTATAGGCAAGTAAAGTAAGATGTCGCTTAAGAATAAGCTGACTCTTTACGTCACTTACATCCGCCCCATACTAGCATATGCTAGCGTCGTCTATGCGTTATCTAAACGCAACCTTCATAAACTCCAGACCTCCAAAACCGCTTCCTTTAAGCGGCCTCCGAGGCCTCCTGGTACCTCCGGAATGCGGACCTACAAAGTGACTTCGAGCTCCATACGATTCCCCAATATCTTAAAAACCTGGCTGTCCGCTTTTAAGTAATTGTGCAATCCACAACCTATCATTCCCCCGACACGGTCGAAAAAACAATTGTTAGGCGGCCTCGGCACGTACTAACGGCTAAAATTTAACTAATCTGCTAACCGGATAGCGACACTAGTCTCAGTGATCAAAGAGTACCGGGGCGCTTCTCGCCCCCACTCACTCGCAATCGCAACCGCGTAACGGGGTACTCCCCTACTGGCGCTGATTCACCTTTAGGTTCGCGGCTCACGCTGGTCGAAGGGACGACCCCAACAGCGGCAACCCAAGCTGAGGCGTAAGGCCCGCGGGTGCACTTGAGCGTTTGGCGCTATATGGGCTGATACTCCTTCAGAGAGTAAAAAAAGTCTAGAGATGCACAATGTTCGTACTTCACACATCCTCACGCGACGATCGATCGGTAGATCGAAACAGATTATCTGCGTAGTGTGCGAAAATGAGAGAGAGAGCCGAGTGGCTTAATGAAACTGACGTTGTTCTTCAACAAAGCACAGTGCCAACAATTGACTTGCAAGATTCTTATCCAGTAGTTAGTGTTAAAGAAAGTCTTGCTAATCCGTGGTCCCAGGCCAATGTACATTAAATATGTTGTACTAGTAAAATATATATTTTTCGCATGATTACACCATTCCCTTAAATTTTTTTTTATGCCAGTCAAAACCAACCTGCAATCTTTTTGTCTAAACATTTTTATCATGGTTTCCAATTTTCTAGAATAAAATTAGAATATACTTTACACCTGTATTTAAAGATAATATTCTAAAAAATTAAAGATTATTTGTAGGTACTAAAATACACGTGATTTTGGGTGGGGGAGGGGGGGTAGTCTTAAACCTCACCACGTATCACCAAGGGGGAGAGGGGGTTAAAAAATGCAAAAAATTTATTTGTATTTAAGTATTTTTCTATGACTTTTGTATTTGGAGTTTTTTAGTTATAAAAGATTTTTAAGTATTTCCACTCCACTACTAGGGTTCAGTTTTTTCTTAGAATCTTTAGTGAATAACCCTAAATGCCTTAAAATAGTGTTAAAATATTGATTTTAGCCGTAAATTTTAGCTGTTTAGAAATACTCCTATTTTCATTTTATTTTTGTCAAAATAAAATCTAACAATAAAATAAACCGCGATTCAAGTGTTTAGAATGCAAACACAACGTTACAACTACAAAAAGGTTAACATTGTTAACATACTGATAAATAAATAGTATTATAACATACTTAAGAATAATGGTAAGTTTTATTAAAATATATGTATAATCAAAACAAAAGAATTCACCAAGTTCCCACCTAGTTTATGAAAACTTAATTCAAAAAAGCAAGAAGGTAATTATTAGTTTGTTCTCACTCAAAGTCAAAAAAAGGGCCTAAAACTTTATTTAAATTTTAGTGTTCCGTAGACCTTACATAGGTATTTCAAATAAAAAAAATGCCTCTACAAGGGCGAAATTCCTAAAAGTGGAAACATTGATTAAAACTTGACAGATGTAACTCGGTTAGCCGTTCAAAAACTATAGGGTAGAGTAAGGAACCCGATGACGTCATTTTTTACTCAAGTTACTCGTTTTTGAACGCAACCCAGAACGGGTTGATTATTCAACTTTACCGGGCGATAATTACTCGGCGTGTTTTGGAAAATAGCCCTAAGTAGAATAATAAAATACAATAAAATTGTAAGTCTATTAGTTGTTATTTAGTATTTTTGTGCTTGGTAATGTACATAATTAATGGAATTATAATTTTTTGAATTAGAACCTATCTATTCGGAAAAAATAACAAAAAAGAGAAGTAGGTAACCTGAAGGCAGATATGTAGGTACTTTGTCTTGCTTTTGTAGAAAAGTAGGTATTTTAATAAGGAGCTGAATGTGCTGATTATAATTGCGTAAGGTAGATAATAATAGGTACTTACTTATGCTTTCGCACCATTTGTTGAATGGCGAATTCGGATTTCTGACACATTAATGTGCATTATTTTTAGGGTTCTGTAGCATTATGGCCTTTTATAATTTTGCCCGTTCATATCGTCACTCATAGCCAGGGGGCATGCGGTATCACTACCTGTCCCAAAACCGGGACTCGATTACCGGGACTTCGGTAACTACCTACTTTGCAGTAGGTAGGTACTGAGTATAATTTAGGTTTTAATTATTGTGATGATAGATTCGTGTACGTTTAGTAAAATACGATTACTATAGTGGCGTTTTGTTGACCGACATTATGCACATTATGCGTTTAATGTCAATAATCCAACCAAAGAGAATTGGCCAAGATTTGTACAGTGTGTCACACAAAATTTATGTCTTTTTAACTTGGCTGGATTATGACATTAAACGCATTGAAGCAGTGAACAGAACGCACCTTATGTAGTCAGAATAGACTCAACGATGAAAAGTAGGAAATGCCGGCAGAAGTGAAAACTATTTAACTTATAGGTAAAATGTATTTTTAGGTTGCCAAAAGATATAAGTATGAACAATATGATAAGTAGGTACCTAGGTATAATAAAATTAATTTTGAAAAAGATAAAATGTTTTTCTTTAGTTATGAATGTTGAAAGCGTCATTTATTATAAATACGTCTCATTGGTTAATTGAAACAATGATGTGACTTATTTTAGTCATTTTCATAGTACCGAAAGAATACCACCAACGCCGGTTCTTAATTGCTCGAAATCCCGTTTCTTTTGGTGCCGGGAATTTCCGTGAGCATGCCCTATTAGTCACAGCCTCAAATTTCTGCCAAATTGGAATGGATTTTAATAAAATATAATAGGATATTTATGATCAATAAATTAAAATAAAAAAAACCTTTTTTTAAAAAAGCTTTTATTTAAATGGTCTAAAAAGAAGAAAATAAAATTTTCCTTTAAAATTTTAACTATCAACTTATAACCTCATTATACACAATTTATATGATCATAAAATGGTGAATACAATTTTTTTTCCCTCTTATTATAACTTACAAATAAATAACTCAATTTTAGACAAAGATTTATTTAAAAACCTCAACTGTATTTTGGATTACCTATCGAACGACATCACACATAGTGCGCGAAAAAAATTTTATACCTTAGTTTAAGGTATGGAAAGCTATCACACTAGCTTACAAGATTTTTGTTTTATAAAATTTTGAGGTTAGAATATATTTTACATGGATAAAAACAATTAGTGAATTCGTTTGTCGAAAAGCATCCGGATATTTTCGCTTAATATTAGATTGTTTAGGTATTGAAATTTATATTACTCTTTATATAAAAACGATTCAGTATATAAAAACGAGTCGAGTCAGCCCGCGTGATTTTCATGATGATAAATTCGTCTATACTGCCTCTTTCGTCCAAACATTCATATAAAATTATAAATGCGAATGTAACTCTGGCGGTTACCTCTTCACGCTTAAACCGATTAAGATGAAATTTAGCATTGAGATAGTTTGAGTCCCAGGAAAGAACATAGGTTACTTGAAAACGTCAAGTGTGAGTCGGTTTTCTTTCTATTCTTCTAATTTAGGAATGGCCGTTGAAATCCTACATCGATAAACAAATAGGTATAGGGCAGGTGGAACCTATTCTTATACTTACCGAAAATCGATTTATTAGTACATCGCATTCACTTGTCAAAATGCATTGAATCACAACTTAATTTTTAGTAAGACCATATCCTATAACGCTATAACATATCATACGATTATGCTTTTGTTTTGCAGTTTATTTATTTACTTAAATTATTTATTTTCTTTTGCCTAAAAATAAAAGTTGCTTTATATGAGTATTTTACTGGTTTCTATTTCCTTGGCTCATTTACTTTTTTATAAATATATCTGCTTTAATTTTATGATTGCTATGTAAAGTGAATTACCAACTTTCATGATATGTGGCTTCAAACGCTTACATATGTATACTAAATACATACTATTATAGTTCTACTTAATATATATTTACTTAAAACAATGCTTATTGCTTTTGCTGAAAATATTATGTACTAGCTTTTGCCTGCGGTTTCACTTGCCCTGAATTCGATTATTAGTGTAGGATTTCAACGGCAACTCCTCAATAATAGAAAAAAAACGACTCGCGCTTGCCGTTTTTAAGTAGCCCATGTGCGTCCCCGGGACTCAAACTATCTACATACCAAATTTTGCCAGCAGCGGTTCCACCTACCCTAAATCCGGTTATCGGTGTAGGATTTCAACGACAACTCCTCAATTACTGAAAAAAATCGACTCACACTTGACGTTTTCAAGTAGCCTATGTCTTTTCTTAAAATTTCATCTTAACCCGTACAGCGGTTTAAGAGTAAAGAGGTAACAGACAGACTTCTAATAATTAATTAATTTTATAAATTTAAAATAATTTTAATTTGCACATCTCTTGAAACAATAGTCACTTCCAGATTATTTTTGCATTAAATACAATAAATAATAAATAAAATCGGCCAAGTGCGAGTCGGACTCGCGCACGAAGGGTTCCATACCATTATTTATAAAAACGGCAAAAAGTCACGCTTGTTGTATGGGAGCCCCCCTTAAATACTTCTTTTATTATTAGGCGTCTGCCTGTTGCCGTTATCAATATCGAGCAAAAACGAGCAAAAAAATCACGTTTGTTGTATGGAAGCCCCCTTAAATATTTATTGTATTCTGTTTTTTAGTATTTGTTGTTATAGCAGCAACAGAAATACATCATCTGTGAACATGGACGTGACAGACGGACGAACGGACGGACGGACAGACAGCGGAGTCTTAGTAATAGGGTTCCGTTGATTACACTTTGGGTACGGAACCCTAAAAAATAATTCAGTAAGATAATGCACGAGACAATGCTTTAATATAATAATAAGTTTTACTTACAACATATTTTTTTTTCAATTCTTTAGATGTTATATTTTTGCCACAAAATTTGCACAAAAACGGCTTAATTATATATCGTTGAATTAAATAAAAATAACAAAACAACCTAACCAAATCAAAATCAAAGCACTTACTTATCGAATTGAAAGTTTGTACGAACGGGGCTTTGACATTTGGAATCACATAAATTTCGGTAGGTTATTATTATTACATTCTTTATCTATGGTAGGTATAACAATTCTGTATAGAAATTAGAAGCCTTTGAATATGGCTGTTTAGATGTACTATGCAAAGGCAATCTTTCCACAACAACAGAAGGATTCCATTCTGTCATTTCGGATAAGGAACCATTAAAATATGAAATTATGTATCCAGGTAATATGTTGTTTAGTTAGAATTAGATCTGTCTTCGCAAATTGACGATGATATAGGTAGGTATGTAAAAAAAATCACTAAGTTACAAAGGGTATCGTTAAACCAGTCAGTCTTGGTGGTTAGATCAATAGCCACCTAATATTTGAAGTTAAAAGTTTAAGTTAAAAAAATATGTTTGTGTATTTTTCATTAATATAAATAAATACTTTTATAGTAAAGATTAATATTAACCTGGCTCAAGGTTAATCTTTTGACTTCATCTTTGCTATGAAAGTATTTATTTATATTGATGATATAGCCATAGGTATGGTATGTGTACTATATTTTCTTCTAAATAAACGAAAAAAGATTATTTCTATGTATAATATATTTACATTGTATTTCTTAATTTTATGAAGATTTTGTGTGTTTGTAAGATTTATGTACTAGGACTTTATAAGGTACTAGGAGTTGTTTGGGTATTTTTTGTAACTTAATTTTGTTTTATAGTGTTAGCCATTTCACTTAAGCACCTTTTATATCTTTTTTATACTAACTCTATCTAAAAAAAACATTTTTGATAAGAATTCAAAATCTGTCAAAAAACTTTCCTTTTTGAAGCAACAAAGAATGAGTTGAGGTTAAGTTTAAAATTAAAATTAGAACTATTGACTCGACTTAAATTAAATTAATAATAAAGAGAAAAATGAATTAGGTCTCCGTGTGTGGTAGATTTTACTCTCGAAAAGCGCAAAGGTACATTTGTATGAAAGCTTGCGTAGCGTCGCTGTCGAAAGTTAGTTACGTTTGCCGTCACGCCATGTAAATATGGACAAATAATCACGTATTTGTTGATATTTGTTGCAATTTATGAAATGAATTTTACCTTTTTTTATCATTACGGAAAAGTAAGATTTATACAACCGAAATCTGTTACTTAGATGATACTACGTACCTACATTCTCAGGAATTCATCAAACTAAGTTGAAAACAGCGAGTACCTACCGTCTGTGCTAACCAAGATTTTTAGTTGAAATTGACCATACATAATTCATAAGCTAGTTTAAAATCTGCAATTTGTGTATACACTTATACGCAGTTAGCTGTATAGCGGTAGGTAGTTACACTGTGGAATGCGGGCTATAGGTACACGCCTGTCTACTACATACTTACCTACATAATATTATTTATACAGCGGTATCGTAAATAGATTGAATGAGTATGTATGTATATGTTTACCTTCCTACTTTTTGCCAATGTTGCTGGTTCGTGTTGCAATTCTCTTGTATCTTGTTACAAAAAAGTCAGCGGAACAAAATCGTGTGTAAGGAGTATAATGTAATGTTGTATAGTAAACATTAGATGGACTTGAGGAATGCATTTAGTTAGGCAGTAAGTGCTGTTAGGTACAGTGGATATTATCATGAGCGTTGATAACGTGGCGAGGAGTCACTGCGACTCAGTCGGCGATGCGGGGTCGCGTAGTGCGGTCGCGTGTGTTGTCAGAATTGAGAACAAAGTCGTGCGGAACAGCTCCGTGTGTTTGCGCTCGCGTACGCGCCGCATTCCATCGTGGGGGCCCTTCGCCGCCATTGGTCGATCCCGCGTGACGTCACTCCTCGTAATGAGGTATTCAACATGGCCGTGTAGCTAGTTCGCGAGTGTGCTTCGTTATTCGTTTGAATGGATTTAATCAGTGAAATATGCCAAGGAGACGAAACGGTGAGATACCCTTGCCCGACGGATGGGATTACGCGAGGGATTTTGATGGAAAATTGTATTTCATCGATCACAACAGTAGGAAAACGACGTGGATCGACCCGAGAGACAGGTAAGTTTTCTGAAGAGAAGTGTTAACTAACCCGTAAGAGCCCCATGTCAAATGATCACATTCCAATGCGATTTCTCACGTTTTGTGATTAAGTTTGTTTGTTATGGATACATATGTTGAAGGTAGTTGTGACGTTCTTGGTTCGAGTAAATATTGGTGTTGTAAATACAATTCCAGAATTAATTGTGAAAATAATTTCATTGCGCGCAGCGATACTATCGCTATCTAGTGGAAAATATGAACAACAAACTCGATTTCACACGACATTCCACAATTTTGTGACAACAAATGAGCTTCACACAGAATTATTGTTATAGTTTGCTATCCCTTAGCTTTGCGTTTCCATATTTCGGTCTCACAGTTTGGTGAACGAAGATGGAATGTGTCTAATGAGGACACAGAACTGGTTCACAGTAATACAAGCTGTCGAAGTAGCGCAGAAATAATTCGATGAAGCATTTATGTTAAGTATGAATGTGGCATGTTGTCTAGATCAGTGGTTTCGTAAGTGTGTGTATCTATGGTGCGATGCGTGGAGTGTGTGTGGTGGGAGATGGAATGCAATGCATAGGGCAACTTGCGCGGTGTGAATGACAGGCCGTAGAATGCGGCCTGGGCCCGAGGCGATGGTCGCGCCTTTCTAAAGCGGCGCACCCCCTCTCCCTCCCGCCGCACCACCCCACACCTCACTGCTGCAGGTGCTGCATAACATAATACAACCCTAAGAAATACCGATCATGTCTTACTTCTATATATTTATCATGTTTCAATTACACCTGCAGTGCATCAATGTCTTAGAAATTACCTTTAAACTCATATATCTCAGTATATTATTATATATCATAGATATAAAAATGGAAGTTGGTATAAAAAACATGAAAGTCATTGAAAATCAAGAGGTGACTGGTGTCCATAGTAACCTTGGTCAATAAATCAATACAATTAGTTTTTTGTTACTTACCTTCATGCAAATTTTCCAATAATTAATCTTTATTATTACATTTTATACAAAATACAAAATTAAAAGAGCAGTAAAAACGAATAATTCCCAATTATGAAGGATGTAGGTTATTAGTTAAAAATATAACCCGATTAAGTATGTGCTATAATTTAGCATCATAGGTTCAATCGACTCTGGTAATATTTTTTTGTAATTTCCATTACTTGTTGTTTGCACTATATCTTGAATTTCATTTTCTTATCCATATTTTTCTACAAATCTGGGAACTGTCTAGCTATTTAGGAAATATAATACGTAACTTTCATAATACGAGGTTTTGAAAAGTAATAAAATGAAAAGTATAATGATTATTGTACTACCGATACTAAAAAATATATTTAAAAACTTAATTATGAGAAATTTGTATAATAGATAGATACATACATCCAAATCGCCTCTCACCCTGATTTGCAAAAATCTTGAAATTTATTTGCAAGTAAATTTTACTTAATGGAAAGAGAAATTTTAAAAATATGATAAAATAAAAATATGAACATAGATTACTTTAATTAAGCTTAATAAGGCGTATTAAAAACAATCTGGTATCGGATCATTGACACTGCAATAAAATTGGCCGCAAAACTGACACAGGAAACATAAAGTTGCGTTTTTATTGGGCCTTTTCGAAAACTGCATTCCGAACGATCGAATACAAAATGGCATGCATACAAGACCTGTTAAGTATCTACCTACAATGTACATACAGACAGACGTGAATTGTTAACTGGCATGATCAAATTACAAATAAGTCACTTAGGTGCGACATTTATAAAACTGTTAAAACGTGCTCCGGGTTAGGATTTCAAGAAACTTTTAACTTTGTTAGCTGAATGCTTACAAGTTACATCTGGCTATGTACAAACAAAGTGAATGTTAAGCAGAAGGATAAGTTGTAACATTTTAAAACTGACCTAGAAGATCATTTGCGAACTCACTACAGATGTCATTCTGCAGTGTACAACCACTTGTATGAAACACTCTGTGACCGGAGTCACTAAGCCAATTTATTAAGGCTAAAAATAACTCGGCTACATCTCCGCACATACGCACGTATACGACGCTATTAACCTTATACGTAGAACCCAAACGCTATGAAAAATGTTGCTAGCCCTACTTATGTCAGAATGCAATTATGTTATACTAAGAATGTGCTATGGTAAAGTGGAGCCGTTCTGTTGGCAGATATAATAGTCTATAATTTTGACGACGTCCCTATGTTTAAAGAAATATTTGCCCTTGAAAGACCAGATCTTAATAGCGTTGACAGACGCATATTAAGTACAGACATTATAGAAATATTATATTTTATGGATGCTGTAGAAGTTGCGTGTGAACAATTCATTTTGCGGTTTTTGCTGGTATCACAAAAAAGAAGGTGAAGAATCGTACGAGTTCTATAAAAAGCTAGAAAAAGAACTCAATTACACAAGCGATCGACAACTACGCATTGTAAATTGAAGAAAAACCATTCATTGTCTCGTTAACCGAGGAAGTTCTGAAAACAATGTAGCATCCATTAACGAGCGAATGGGAACTTATACCTGTGTTTACTAGTCTTTTATTACTTTAATTGTATCGGTTGAATGCTGTTTCACTGCTTCGATGCCTACATTGTTTGACTCGCATACCAGCAAGTTGCGTTCCGTTGCCTGTTAATGCATAATTCTACGTTGCGTTGCAGTGAAATCCACGTCAGACAATGCGTATTCGAAGAGGCATAGACAATTTACATGTAAGAATAAGAAACGCCAGATTGCTTTGGAATTTCTCAATAATAAAATAGTGAAGGCCAATAGCGATATATCTTTGATTAAAAAGTAAATTAAATGATATTAGCGTTGACAGAATAACTACTAAGTTATCTTAACAAGATTGTGTAACTTGAGTAAGTATATATGTATATGTGAACTTAAATCTTATGGACGCTTCCCACGCACTACACGCGATCCTTCAAGCGTGACGATGAAGAAGGGGCTTGGTATTACCTCTGTTACTTGCCTGGAATCATGTGGGTTCCAGATACTATACCTAATTCAAATATTTTTTTAAGTTGAGCCTGTTACGCCAATGTACAATTAGCCTTAAATATATGAATTTATGTAGATACATATTTTTATAGACATAAAGATATGCAACTGGCGTAGAGGGCATGGCGAGTGGCGGCGAGCAAATGCGAAATAGCGCGCTCAACAGTGTTTACTCTACACATTCCTTTCAGATAAAGTTGTCCTTGGCGATTTTTAAACTTCCAGAAGCGAGCGCGTCTGCACTGCCGAAGCAAACACCAATTACAATTCCCCAATTTATATTTATTGCTTTGCTACGTAAAAATGTCATTGTATTAAAATACCGCCCTCATGATCTTAAAATTGAAAGTATTCCGTGTAAAATTCCTATAAACAAGCAAGTAAAATCAATTTGAAAAGGTCTAATGAGAGACAATATCTTGGAGAATTCGTAGAAAAAAATTAAAATATGTTTTATAGCTTTGTAATTAAATGGAAATGTGCCTAAAATCATGCATGCTTGGAATTATCTATTAAAATATGCGATAAAAGTGGTACTGCTCCCGATTCTAATCGAAATTGGCATTCCTTTCTTATCTGTGTCGCCACAACCAGTTTATTCTTGACGTTTGTTTGCGTGTTTCAATATGTATCTAAATCTTAACAATATTTTTAAAATCTGCTGCTCTTCAATTTTCACATTATTTCATCATTTTAATGTCTTCAAGTTGTAAGCAATGGCCATTATTATTCCTCGTTTGAGGACTTTGCAGTTCAAATAAAAAGAGAAAGATAAGCTTGCAAAATATGGCATGTTGACATAGTTGGCTTGGAATAGCTAGATGGAATTTCTGCGCATTTGTCTGACCACGCCATACAGGGAGTATTGATAAATCGTCGATAGTCAACGAGGGTCATAAAACTGAATAACTTTGCCTGATTTGCATACGACCACTGATTAATAGCTCCCATTAGAGAAGGTACAAATAAAACCTACGTCATGCTTAAGAATGTTGCTCGTTCAATGCTACCTTCATAAGCTGCTATAATTTAACATCTTCCGTAATCTGCGATTCCATCCAATGAAAGCAAAATTTTACCGCTACTCGACTTGAAAACGTCACATAAAAAGATTTTTATTATCATGCTATAGCAAATTCTTTTGGTACCGGAATGTGTGTAATTAGTTACGCTGCTGATGAAGTGTATAAATATTATCTACAGTATATATTTCTGGATTAAATTATTGGTTATTTAAATTCGTTGCAGAATTATTGAGCCTAGAATGGTTTAAATTTTAGTTTTCCATGTAAGGAGTCTGAGGCTAACAAGTTCAAATCCTTGATTTTAAGTTCTTGATATTTAATGCATCTACTTGGTTATCGTGGGCGAAATATTCTAGGCTTATAAAACAGTAGGTAAGTGATTATTATAATATCTTAAGATTGTCTGCTTTATTTGCTTTAGGACTATTTGTAGTAAAGTCACCTGAATAATCAAGAGACATAATTGATTATTTTTGTGGTTGGCCATGAACAATCTTAATCTGCAATTAACGTTAAATAGTTTTAAAATATTTTTCTGAAGCAGGTAAAAATGTTGTTTTTATAGGAATAAATTTTACAGTTTTTTTACTTTTTGCTGTAGTGTGAGTATAATAAAAAGACCTATTTAAAAAAATGAATTTATATCATACCTGTGTATTGTTTTCATTTTCTTAAAAAGCCAAATTCCTGAAAGAAACGATAAATAAGTAAAATAACTTTTTTTAAACTGTTCTTCTGTCTCACTACAAACTACAACTACAACTGTGGTACATGCAATGACTTTAGTAGAATTAGAACACAGTTTTTAGTAGGTATATAAAAGGTGATAGAATTTGGTTGTGTTTTCATCAAGTTCGTTCTTATCTTGCTAACCTCAATTGTAATTAGTGGTATTTGTGTTGTTTTGCCAAAATAGATATAACGTGCTATCTAAATACAAATAGTCATAGGCATGTTGATTTAGTACTAAATAGTCGTCTTGAAACACAAATGAATGATGACGAAAGCGGCGTTACATAATATCAGGTATTTAAACAAAGCGATACAAAAAGAAATGAGAAATTAATGTAAAGAAAATATACAGATTAAAATTAATGACAGAGACAGTTTCTGCTGCAAGCTTCAACATAGTGAAGATTGTCATATGTACACTCGGTGATGGTCATTCACAAAACAATAGTGATAATTTGGTTACCGAAGACAGGTTCGCAGAAGTTGAGTTAGGCGCCAGTGTCGATGGGCGTCGGCATGGCGTCGGCAATTCATTTGCGATGAATTCGAGTTGCGTTGATTTGTATGGACGTTGTTTAACCACGCTTTCCGGTCGCCCCTGGCGACATAGCTCTCATAACATCGTCTTGTGAACGGCAACACTATTGCTGTACCTAATGTTTGACTTTCTATTGCTGGGAAAGTATCATTTGTGCACTCCAGAAGCTGTGCAAAAACATCATTACACACCATTAGCAACATATCTGCCATAATCGGAGGGCTTAAGCTTTGCCAGTGCATCGTACATAGTTATTATACCGTTTTACTTAGGTCATATAAATTCCTTAGTCTCCATTGCTTGTACTCCTTGGAAGTTTATTCGTCCTACTCTTAAGTATGTAGATTTGTTGTATATTTAAAGATAATCGTTGTTTTTAGTTAGGAAAAATCTTTAAATTAGTTAAAAGATTGCTAGAATTGCTAGAAGTATAGTAATAATTCTATCGGATGTTTGTATGTATTGCATCAAGTAAATACATACACACAAATATTATTACTTTTAGACGTTAAAGTATTCGCACAAGATTTCAAATTCTAGTATGTTGATGTATTAAATAAATATTTGCTCGAATTACAATCTAAAATTGTACCATTGCAATAAACTGAACGATAGAATCAATGTAATATCAATTTAAGAATTACTTCCTACTTAATATGCAACTAATGAAAATATAACGCAAATGCAGCCAAATCGGAAACCAGAGAAAATTTATATGAGGTATCGAGTTTTCGAATATTTGTAATTGAAGTCTTGACACTCACGAGATTGTGTCGCGTTGCTGCGACGGCGGCGTGACGAAGCTGGCTGGTATGCGACGTGATTCAGACGGACACCCTATATATTCAGTGTTTATGCAGCCGCTGTCCGTCCGTCCGTCACTTCTACTGACAAGTTTGTATTTGCTTCGAAAGACGCATGTTATACTGGGCGACGATATACAAGCTTCACACAAGGCTATGAAATGTTTGTAAATATAGAGTTTAACTGAAATTGGTGTTTAGTTTTGTTTCGTTGTGTTGGTTTGTAGGATATATTTCTTTTCAATTTCGTGTGTAATTTAAGACCGGTATCGAGTCCAAGACCTTCGTTTAATGATGTGAATCTCGTTTGAACGAATGAACGAAACGCAGCGTAGTTCACGCTGAAGGCGTTGGAATGTCGTTTGTCAATGTTCGAATAACATGTTACGTCATCGCGTCACACCAACTCTTAGCATGCGCGCATACCAACTGATATACCTACTTATAAGTAACATTAAATTACCACTTTCTTAGCTGCCGAAATTCAGTGGTAATTTCGATCATGAGCCGCGATACGCTACAACATCTATTGGTTTATGTTTGTGGTTATTTTAATGCATCGTTCGGTTCAGATACGAAAGTTTTATATTCACGGATTGGATCATCCGGTCGGCATGCTTCGACGAATTCACTGCAATGTGTTTAATTTGATTATAACAGTGGTATGTTGCAATGTGTCAGCGATTTGGAATGCGAGAGGATATCACGTTGACCCTAAACACGTTTCCTTTTTGGTAGTAGAATATTTGTCATCTTCCTGCCAAATAGGATATAAAGACTTTGTTATAGTGGTGGGCATGCCATTAGAAGCTCACTATGGCGTAATTTTATAAAGAATCTTACATTTATTAGGAAATATAAAGCGTTTCGCTTCTAACATTATTGTCCTTATTCGCGTGACACAGTTTTTAAATGGTTTGGCTACTACGTTGATCTAAAATCTTAAGTAGAGCAACGACCTTTGAGCTAAAGAGAAAAAATCGCCATTGTTCCGAAGCTCACGGGTACGTACATAAAACGGGCCATCCGGATTAAAATATTTCCCGAGTGGTATTTATAGAGCATTGGTAGGTGTTCGTGTCCGACGGTCGATATGTGTGAGACAGCGTGGCACCGTCTTTGATCAGACGTCTTCAAGTTTGTCGTAATCCAGGATTTGGATTTTGTGATTTTGTCCCACGTAATCTTTATGCTATGATAAAGTATCTGCTTTCTGGGTCACTGGTGCTGCATGCGAAAGCACATTTCTTGATGGCAACAGTTGAATCTTTAAACTGTTTTGACTAAGAATTGCGTGGACTTGGCAAATATGTGAGTTTGGTTGTCGTATCCCTAATGTCTGGTACGAAGCAGAACTAAAAAATGGAATGATAAATTATTGCTGCTACAGCTGTTTGCTCTCGAAAATGGAGTATAATTTGCAGGAGCATGTAAGAAAATAGTCCAAAGCGGGCAGCAACCTTCGCCATTCTATTTACGGATGGTGAACCGCCGTACATTGGCCTCATGTCGCGCTCAATTCCAATGAGATTCACTCAATGCCCTGAACTGATATATCGCGCGACAAATCCGATGATAATATCTGTATCTCACTGGTTACCTTGTTCTGGAAAAACAACGGTAAAGTAACATACATACATACGTACATACCAATATTCGACAGCTCTAAGCGTATTCTTTGTATTTAAATTTCGTAAACAGTCACCAGTATGTAAGAGTTACATAGGTTCTTATCGGTCTGGTCGCGCTCTAAGCACTTACTTGGACTGGATTAAAGAAACAGTAATATATAGTGATCTATGAATGATATACGATAATCATACACTTCCTTCCATAACTAATAACCCATTTTATTTAATACCTTTAAACGAGCAATTCTTATATAAATATATAATCTGAATCTAGGACACGGCTCCAACGATTTTCATGAAATTTAGTAGAAGTAATACTATTATTTTTACCGACACAGCAACACTTAAGCTACTTGACAATAGATGGCGTTGTTAAAAAAAACGAGCAAAGCTCGGTCCCCGGGTACTGAATGTAAAACGTTGAATACTCCACGAGACACGACTTTGGGAAGCCTTTAGGCCTTAGGCTTTGCAAAGATTTAGCCTGTCCAGTTTTGATATAAAATCGGGTTATGTCTCCAAAATTAATTTATGGTTAAATCAGCGTTTTAGCATCAATGAGAGACAATCAAATGCAACCAGTTAGATATTGTACGGTTTTGACATTGAAATGTATGAATGCAACACTATTTAATTCGGAATGTGAATGAACAATTGATCTTACAATGCTATCAAAACAATTTATAATCTCCTACATTATGTTTTTGTCATAATAGCAGTGTTTGTGGACTATAAGTGGAATGCAACCTTCCTGAGTTGTATTGATAACAATAGAATTTTGTTACTGAATGATACGTCTGATGGATTGTAACATAGTTTTTAATTATTTTTTCAACATACTTGCTCATAAAGCAGCATTTACTGCAATGTTTTCAGCTTCTTAAAAGCGTCCATTACGCACTTGTGTGCCTTTTACTTTACAGTTTTTTTTTTTAAGCGGGAACTTTTGTATTATCCGGGATATAAAGTAGCCTATGTGCTATTCCAGACTATATTCTCTCCAGTGCCAAATTTCATCCAGATCCGTTCAGATGTTCCGGCGTGATGGAGTAACAAACATACATCCATCCAATCTTTCCCATGTATATAATATTAGTAAAATATTGTTTTTGAGATGAGAATTTTGTTAACAATAAAATTTAAGGAAGGTATGATAAATATAAGTTGTAGGATAGCTGTTTGTGTATCATACAACTACCTTTATGTGTTTAATTTAATTAAAAGTTCCCAGTTGCTTGAATAATATTTTTTAAAGTAATACCAACTTTCTAGCTTGTGGCAACTTAGTTTTGCAAATAATCAGCTTGTAAAGCTTAAAATATTCTAAGATAAGTGACTATAGTGGCGTTTTGTTGACCGACATAATGTACATAATGCGGTTATCCTACCAAAGAAAAAGAACCAAGATTTGTACTGTGTTATGCATAATTTATGACTTTTTAACTTGGCAGGATTATGACATTGAACGCATTGAAGTAGTGAACAAAACGCACCTTATACGTTGGTAAGTTTACTTGTGAGTGTGTGCGTTTAGGGATTCCGTGACACGGGTCACCGTTTCCGAGAACCCGGCTCGTCTTGACGTCCCGCTGACAGGACTGGTTTTGACCGTGACGCAGCAACTTTTTAACTGTTGCTGTCCTACTCTTACTCAAACGCACGCACACTATTGTTGTCTCTTTCTTTGCAACGATGCATTGGATGCGCATACGCACGCGCCCTCTATCCCCTCACCTCGATAAGAGTGATCAGTTCGAGTTTTGAAATGAACGCCGCACCGCACCCTCGTTTTGATAGAGAGGAAGCCACAACTTTCCATTAAGGGAACATTAAACCTAAAATTTTAACAACTTTTTAAACAATATAATAAAATTGTTAAAGTTGTGGGTAGGTGTAGTAAATTTTGAACCTTTAAGTTTCATAGCAGATTAAATATGTTGAATGTCAAAAAACAAATAACCTAGCTTTGTTGAAAATTGACATTTTGGCTTCAAAAAGATCTGATTTTTTCCATACAAACTTCGGTTTAGTAAATATACATAACTATTAGTTCATGCTGCTGCTATTATCATAAATATTGTTATTAATCATGGTTGAAAAATGCATATTCATACATAAAATACTAGTGAGTTATAAAGTTTGGGTTGATTTCATACATTTATTTAATTCAATATTTTTTTGATATTAAACATTTATTGGCATTCTATGGATGAATTTATATAACATATATGCGTTTTGCGCATATGGTAAGAACACGTTTTGGGTAGCAAAATGTCTCTTGTTAAAGATATTAGGCTACAATTTACATTATAAACAAGTAAAGATTAATTTTAAATATATGTTTTAGTTCGAAGTAATCGAAGAACTATATAGAAATATACCTACTATATACAGATAGTTTCAATGTTTTATTTTAAGTCGGTAAAAAGACACAAAAATCTTTCAAAACTTCTTCATTACCAATTCACACAAAATGAATTTTTAATAACTTCGATCCATTGCGATTCAAAAGCATTTTGCTCAGACAGTACTTTGGGCATATTAGCATATTCCGTACCCACGTTTTATGCATTTTTCCAGTTTTAAACATTTTAACTCAAACCAGTGCCTAAAAAGAAATCAGTCAAGTGCAAGTTGGACTCGCGCAGTTCCATAACAATTTTTATTATTTGTTAGATAATCCGCCATTAAAAAACATATTCTGTGTGAATTTCAGTCATACCTATTTCGATTTAGAAGATACGAGTCCTTTAATAGTCGTACGGACAGACAGACAGACTAGTAGACATAACTGATATGGCCTCTTTGGCACGCTTCGGGTACGGAACCCTAAAATCACGAAACGACCAGAAATTGGAACACAACAATTACACATAATTCGAAAACGTTAATTTCGCATCTTGCACGTAACATGGATGGAAGAGCTGCTCAATTAAGGGAATCTTACTTAATAATCGACTACCGTATAAATGCCATATTAAGACTCAAGGAAACCGTTAAGTGGGATGCTTTTGCGACGTGCAAGGCAGTTTCGTCGATTTCGTCACCATCGGAAATGCGGGTAGGTCCACTTTTTATTGCAATGCTGAATAAGGTTGTAAATGAATCATGGTCGAAACCTGATGTAAGTGGAACTGCAGGTTGCTGCTGGCGCCAAAGAACCACGCCCCGTGCGCATGGGCAGTGACCACCAATCGACTTTTAATAATTATTCCTTTGCCACAACTCGCCTGTTTTATCTGGGAATAGGCAAAACTTGAAACACCTGTTTCATGTAAAAAAAAATCTACAATGTTGTATAACATTAGATTACTTAAGTCTGTTTGGTTGAAGGTAGCTATGTAGAATATCAAACATCTAAAGCATTCAAGATTTATAAATGACATAAATACTTTTTACTAGGACACTGTTAGGAATTAGTCTGCTAAGTTAAAGCTAACCTAAATCACCCTCGGCAGAGGGAAGGCCGTGGCCTAACAGTGGGAACGTATGAGACTGATGAGAGTCTGCCAAGTTAGGGTTAAGTGTTAAAAATCAGTCCGCTAAGTACCACACATACTTATTATCCTGGACATCTATACCTAACCTATTATGAAAGTGTTACCGTCACGGTGGTTTCTGGTGACATGTCTTTTGTAACAGAAGTCAAAAGAATCATTTTTGATATTTTTATCTGGCGTAACGTACAATTAACGTGATGTACACATTTCTATTATTTTAGGTTACCTTATAAAAATTCTAATGTTTTATTTATCGTGTCGACAAGCCGAGTTCTAGGCTAAGCATTTTAGACCAAGACGCTCCTTACAAAGTTCAAGTGCTACCTAAGGCTCAAGTTAAAGTAAGTTAAAGTGATAGTTGCACACCGACAGACATCGAAATACTCGAAGTAGTACCCACATAGATATCATTGCTTCGAAGTTACTCGATATTTAAAAAAAAAAAATATACAAATATATAACGTTACTGAGTTTGGATGTTTGAATACGGTAATCTTTGGAAAAATATTTTGCGTTTTGGTTGGCCTGTCAATTGATGACGCGGACGGTTCTAGGCTATAGGTATAACTTTACACGAGCAAAACAGTAACTTAACACAGGCGACAATAATGGAAGAAGTATATCATATTCTTTACGACTATGATCTTAAGTAAAAGTGGACCATCATAGATCTGGCTTTTGTTCTGGCAGCACAACACGTATATTATTTACATTTTTTTTTGTAGTAAGTACAATACCTGATTGTTTACCATAAAGGATACTATTGTATAATGTTTATTGTATTTTTTACATACATTCAGATAATCTAGTAAATCTCCGGGTGTCATCAGTTATATGCTCTTCTAAATTTAACAGTTAATTATTTAAGAATCAAGAATTTTTGTAGCTGATACCAACATAGATAGTAGAAAGAAAGAAAATAACTAGTTATATTACACCATGTCCAATGTTTCGAAATAATAACGGGTTCAAGTTTTTTATTTTGATTTAATGACAGTAATTGGAGCGTTTTTTAATAGGATAGCCCCGTCCAGATTTCGAAATCGTGGGAAGCTTGTCCGAAGAGTGTTTTTTCTATGTAGTTGATTGTTCCGACTTGATATAAGAAGATTAGCATGTTCTTAGTCGAATTTTCTATTAAGGTGATTACGGTTTAAACACTACCTAACCTTGTATAGGTTTTGAAGGTTTTCGTGCTCGAGTTCGACTCGCACTTGGCCGGTTTTTTTATGTTGTTTTTATCTTAAGATAATAGTCAGCTATTATTTATTATTTTTCCTTTTCATGAATAAGCCTTCGAGTTGTCCTTAAATTAATAAATAGATACCATCAGTTATTATGTTGACACTAGAGGAGATGCCACGTCACATGAAATACTAGTTTCTACGTCACGTGCTTATATGTGGGAAGGCCAATAATTAATAAAGTAAGAAAGCAGAAGCCCATGCCCTGCAATTAATGGTGTCTCCTCCAGTTTTAAATAACATTTGGATAATAAATCAACACGAGCTTATATATACTTGCGTATAAATTTAAGGTTGTCGTCTAATTTGATGACGTAGCAAAAAATATGAATCAAGTCCGATTTGGAAATGCATCCTATTGTTTAACAATTTCAAAAACATTGTTCGACCTTTTCACATGCATGACAAACTGACCTCATCAGATAAAAGTGGCGCCACTCTAAAAGGCAATCTAAAAACGTGTAGGTTTTACCTTTCTTCACATGAATGAATAAATTTGTCGGTCAGTGTTGATAAATATATTTAACACCCATATAACAATAAGATGGGACTCACGGTCAGCTATATTTCCTGGTGCTAACAAATACGTCATTGTTTCAGATATACAAAGCCGCAGAGCTTCGCAGATTGCATTGGCAATGAACTGCCACTGGGGTGGGAAGAGGCGTATGATCCTCAAATTGGGCCATATTACATCAATCATGTCAGTCGTGAGTATTGTTTTTTTATATTCTTCGCAACGAACTTGAACTATCACAAAATACTAAACAGTATTTAGTTTAATAATAAACAGTATCCTCAACTGTAATGCCCTTGATTTGTTTGCGTCACCCATCCAATTACTGGCCTAGCCCGACGTTGCTAACTTTAAATATCGTTTCCTACAAACAAATGTGTTATTATTTCTCTTTATACTAACTAGATGGCGTTGTATCGGTAATTTAAGATGGTAATGACTCGGGCTCGTCTCACACTTGGCAGGTTTTTATTATTTGTTGTTATACTGCTATTTTGAATTTTGTATGTATAACTGTTTTTACGATAGAGCAAAAAATACGAAAATGTGTTTCTTGCATGGGGACCCCCCCCCTTAAAATTCTATAATTTTAACTTTTTATGATTTGTTAGGATTCTGTAAAATGTTAAGCTTATAGATAGTGCTCTTTAATGGACAGACAGCGTAGGCTTATTAATGGGGCTCCGTTGGCACCCTTTGAGTACGGAACCCTAAATTCTATCACGTCTCATGGTCAAAGACATATAATGAAACAACAAACAAGTATGTTTTCGGGTTTATATATTAATCAGGATTAAAGTCCTATATCGTAGGATATGTCTGATAGCACACGTATAACTAATATATATATATATATATATATATATATATATATATATATATGATCCAGGTCATCTACATAGGTGTGCAGAGAAAGGTCATATTGTTACCAGCAAAATCTCCTGTCTATATTATACACTCTATATTTGTATACAACAATGAAAGAAAAATTAGTTATTCCGTTATAGCTAGTCCGTTAGTGTTAACTGACTAATTTGGTAATTCCTACTAATCCATAACGGTTAAAATAAAAAATCAAATTACAAAAATACGAAACAAACTATCTTTTTAGTTATTTTTATTACGTTATTATCAATTCCCTTTAGATACAAACGATGTCGTAGATAATATTGAAGGATGAAATATTCATGTGAATATTTTACCATATATATGTTGGCAGACAAACGGTACCTTAGGCCGGATGAAATTATATTCAATAGCAGTTCTGTTGTACCTGGTCATAGATATAAATCCTCATCGAACTTTGTATTCAACGTTAAATGGAAACTCCGTCCCAACTCAATAACTCATTTTCACACAAAGAATTGTTTTCTGTTATAACAAGTTTATATTTATGTTCTTTGGATTATTCAGTAAGGCAGATGAAAAATGCTCCTCACGGGGGGTTCTTGAAGAGGCTTAGTGCTTTAGTTGTGTTCTATGAATTATGGAATAGCTTGGGTTCGTGTCTAGACTGTGTACAATGTTGAAATGAGTCCTTACCATTATTCGGTATTTCGTTTAGTCATCTTCGTTTTGTTTTGGTGTTTCATTCGAGTATTAATTAAATCTTCTTAAGTTAAGTCTTATTTATTTGACGAAAGAAATTAATTAGTCATATAAGAAAATTGAGATTTTAGAATCCCGGCAATTAAGAGCTTTTCTGGGTACCATGTTAATTGTTTATTTTTGGCTGCAGTTAAACACTCATAGATCTAAATGAGAGATATGCATTTAGTCTGTCTAAGAAAATTAATATTATATTTGTGTATAATTGTGTATATTTGGTCATGCACGCGTCAAGTTGTTTTTCCAACTTGGCTACAGTACTCGAAAATTCTTCAACACAAGAGAACACACACACACATACACACCACAACATGAGTGATTACAACGTAAAATGATTTCGATCTTTGTTGTGTTTAATAAAATAGCTTATAGCCCATTTTAATATAAAAAAATTTAGCTGAACAAACGTATCAGTTTTTATACACGTTGACAAAGTCGCAGGCAAAGGTTAGTAAATTATTAAGATGTGAGTGATACAATTCTTAAATAATGCTTCTAAGGAATTTACTGTTTCGAATTTGCTCATTAAAAGTTTCGAGTTACCGTGTCGAGTTGAATCGTAAACCCGTAGTTGTTTATGTTCGAAAAACTAGTTTTATTCTTTGGTATTTCATATCGTATCATGAATGGAATTTTTACCTTGAATACGGACTCATGACGGCATTAATTTATCGCGTAGAATCCTTATTGCTACCTACTTGTAATAATACCTACTTGGTAATAACGTTGTACCGGTACTGTTTGAGAATAGCATAGACTTCGAGTTTTGTTATCTGTCTTATGGACTGCGTTATGGCCATGTGCCGCAACTACCTGTCTCTTTTCTGTAAAATTAAAACAAAAGCTTAGAAAGAGACACGAAAGCGCAGATTGTCACTTATTTGCGAATTTTTCTTAGCGTTTTTACTTCACTGCTGTCTAGGAAATGGTTGTCTAGTCTCTTTGTCTATGGATAGAAGTGACTTGGATTAATTTGATTATATATATATATATATATATATATATATATATATATATATATATATATATATATATATATATATATATATATCTTAATATATATAAATCTCGTGTCACAATGTTTGTCCTCAATGGACTCCTAAACTACTGAACCGATTTTGATCAAACTTCGTAAATATCTGTTATTTGATCCAACTTAAAAGATAGGATAGTTTTTATCTCGATATGTCAAGTGCGAGCCGGATTCGGGCACTAAAGGTAAAAACCAACTTTCGCCGGGTACAGAGGGACGGCAGCGGAACAACGTTCGCCGGGACAGCTAGTATGTATATATATATATATAGCTGTCAACCGCGCACATTTAGGGTAATCATGTCATATGGTATGAAAATCAGTTTTATTTAATAAATTTAAATAATGTCCATTTTTATTTTTATAAGTTTGTCAAGGAATTAAAGATGAATTGTGAAAGTGAAATAAATGAAAGTCTTAAAGTACAAAAAAATAATACATGAACATTATATATTTTACAGTTAACATACAAAAAAGTAAAGTGAAATTACTAAAATATATCTTCAGATGACAATTTTTAAAAATATCTTATATTACAGAAATAATGCATGTTATTTGACTATAACAGTATTTAATACAACAAACATGGAAAAAAAGTGAATAGTTGTCAGTTAGTACTTGGTTAGTACACAAAAAATTTAAGTTAATAAAGTAATAGAATTGCTATTCAACTGAATTCTGGTTATGGTTACTATAGTTTTGCGTAAAATTTTTATTTATAATAAAATAATTATTAACTATAACCGGAGTAGTTGACTTTACAACAATTCATATACATAATTTATATATGTATTTATATATTCAAATTACAACAATTTTGAAATTTTTTATTCGTAGTATGATTTTCTTGCTCAGTTTACCCGTACATAATATATTTGCATGCGCCTATCCAAGTAGCGAGACGGTAAGATTTGATGCCGCGTACATTTTCGCACGGCACGCATCGCGCCCTATGCATTATTTATAAGACCTCGAGAGCTTTTCCGACATTTTCTCAGGTTTTTTAGCCAACTTGAGGAGTTAAGGACCACCCAGCGTGTCTGCAATCATCGCCTTTTATTTCACCTTGTTAGTTGCAAGGCCTATCTGAGAAACTTAGAAACTCTGCATTTATGTGTTTGTTCTTTGATTTTTTTTTCTAAGCTACCTTTTCTGTCGTTAGATCGGGTCACAAAAGTTTGTAGCATAAACTATTGAAAGAAATCTTTTAATATTTTGATAAGTATATTTGCGTTTGAATTTGCTTTATTTCTTCATAAAAATATTTGATTCATAAGTATCTATATAATATATATAATGTCCTGACTGATTTTTTATTGACTAACTTATCATTACCCAGCCGTAGTCACCGAGCCTACGCATGTACTAAGAAAGGATTTAGCAAATATCATTGCCTGGGGTTAGATAAAAGTTTCCCTGAAATTAAATTAAGTTTTATAAAGTAGAATTCACGAAAATTAGTATGCTTAGTTATAGTATCTACAACTTGCATATTCATTTTAAAAACATTACGTTCTGAAAAAAGCCTATAAGATATTATTTTTCGTTCAAATTTCGGAAATACGCTTTGTACGAACTGACAGAAAAAAACCGATGGTGGCGCTAGAGGACCGTTGGGATAGTCTTAAGTTCAAAATTAAGAATCTTTTATTGATTTTAGTTAATCACTTAGGTGGTAAAGTAGAAGATGAAACTGTGTATGGAAATACGGTTTTATTTTACGTAAATACAATGATAAAAATTTTCATATACCGTTTCAGTTGCAAATAAGTTACTTTCAGAATTTTTCAAAACCTATCCCCTTAGGTTTTAACTACGAACCCCCAAATTTTAACTACAAACGAATAGCTAAATCGCACCGGTAACACTGCAGAAAACCAGCTAGCTAAAGTTATATGCAAGAACTTAAAAAAATATGACTGAATACTTAACACTCGAAAACTATATGGTGATGTGTTCAATCTAACTAAAAGGTCAAAAGTTCAAATCTCACCGTCTATAGACTACTGTAAACAACTTTTTGTAGAAACGTATAGCTCGGCGAATATGAGCAATACAAATAACTTGGTTTGACGTAATATTCTTGATTTATAAAAGTCCACTCAAACAAGTAATAATATTGCTTCAAGTTACGTATGAAACGAGACTGTAGAGTGGGATAAAAATGGTATTTAAGTATATAAAATCGTAAACTTACTCTGCTGTAACTTAAGTATAATACTTACGTACTTAATTGAGTATAAATTCTAGTATAGAAATCGGTTATTACAATTACATTTTTAAAATATGGATACTTGTAATGGAAACTTGTTAAGACAAGCCTTTAGCGAGGCTTTGTATGTTAAAAAAGTTTGAAAGAATGTTTTTGAATTTTTTAAAACAGATTCAGTTGATAGTTTTTATAAAGCTAGAATTTTAATTATTTTTGTATTTTTTGGTTTATTCGGTTAGGAAGTTCAAAAAAGGACACCCATTTTTAAACCTTCGAAGCTATAAGATTTTTGAAGTCCTATTTAAATATATTATTATATTTTTAGATATTAGACACAGCTAAGCAAAGCGTGTTATGGATGACAACGGAAACAAATACATTTACAGACATATATATATTTACTTTTTTTTTGTAAATACATACGTATTACACAAATAAAACACCCAGTCTTAAGACAAATACAAAAATTAAATATTTGTGTTGTGCGGGACTCGAACCCACGCCCCTCAATTCAGCAGACGGGTCATTACCCACTGAGCCATGGAGTCAATTACATTTTAAAGACAACGCTACACAGAATGCTTGAAAAAAGGGGCCATCAGTTCAATGTATGATAAGCAAATTTTTGTTCTCAAAATATCATTACAAATTCCCTAAAAATTGATGAAAAATGTTGTTGAATTATAAATTTGTGACATACGGACGGCCGAAAGGACATGACATAACTGTTTCCATTTTTACCATTCAGCTAGGAAACCCTAAAAAGACAAGTATTGCGTATTACCACAAGTTATCTAATTATAATTATTGAAATCAAAAAATATTTCAAGTATCTCCAGAATAAACTCTGATATGTGTCAATTAAATTTCAAAATACTAGTTTCCTCAGTTTAGCAACAAACATGGAGTCAGATCTTTAATATAACTATATATATTAATTAGGATGTAAATGAAATAAAATGTAAAATTTACTTCACTAAATAACATTTCAATTGCAACAAACACTATTAGTAAGTGAATAAGTAAATAAAAATAGTATTCAATGGCATCGTCTTTTAACTGGAAATAGTTGTCCTCAGAAATACCAATATGTTTAAGCAAATTGGATCCTTATTAACGCTGTTGTCGAGTCAAAGACTATTCACATAAGTTTCACAGAAACATGCGTGTGTGAATTGCTTGTACATTTGATAAAGGCACTAGAGTCCCGATATAAAATTGCCTTCATTAATTTTTTTTAAATTTGCGTTTTTATAAAGTTTTGCCTTTTATACTCTTTTTATATCATAAGATATATATTTGTTTGTTACTCTATATTGTGTATGATAGACTATAGAAATAAAGTTCATATAAGTGTCTTCTAAAACAAATGCCATACAGTTATCTAGTAGGGAATAAAATGTGTCCCAAAACTTTGTCCTGAGGGATTTTTGAGACGACAGTTTGGCGATTTAAACGACAGCAGTAATGCATTAAGTCGGGGTTTGCTTCTAGGGTTTATACTTCTGATTCTTTTTCAAGTACGAATTTGTATCTGATTTAGAAATCCAGATAGGGTCTGTCAAACCCCACTAGACCCACTGGGTTGGCCTTGTACCTATTCTTCTAAAGGGTGGTCTAACTTGGAACAAGTGTAGGAATTTTTATGCGTTGTTATTACTTTACCAGATATCTTTTCTTGATAGAGGTAATCAGTGAATGTTTATTTTAAATAGAATTTGATGATTCATTTTTTTTCTAATTTTCCTGTATAACGTAATGATGTAGTTAGAGTTGCGACATTGCGATAAGTAATTGTTTATACTGTAGTTTAATTCATTAATCCAGTAAATATAAATTTAAAATCCATTTCGAAAGAATGCTTTACGTCAATTATTAATGAAAATAATCATTAGAGTTCAATACAATTTGATTATCCAGTTATTCGTCGAAGTTTTTGGATTGTAAGCGCTTACAGAGACGTGCGACTTTTTGCAGTTGTTGTTGCATTTGGTCTGCTATGATCGGTGATTTTAAGCCAGACAACCTTTCTAATGCTACTAGTATGTATGTATGTATAAATGTATTCACTTATTCCGCCATAGTGTGTTCTAGATTGGACTTCATACAGTATATGTACGTATGTGACAATCATAATGAATATACAATCCCTGTAGATATGTAAAAATATGCGTTTACCATGAAGTTAATTATATAGGTAGTTAAGTCAGTTGTTGGAATTCGTACGTTTTCACTATTGAGGTACCGGGCTACCCTCACCTTGGGCGTGGGTGGTTTAAGACAATAGTCGGATTAGTTGTTTTTTCTCACACTCACCACTGACTTAACGATTTTGCAGTTGAAGTCTGTCGAGTTCTGGATAACTAATTCTTCTTACTGAATTTGTGAAGTTTATAAATAGAATCACCTTTTCTTAGCTGCACTCAGCACCCGCAGACTCCAAGTAACAAGATGGTTATCTTGATAACTTTCATTGAACGTCTCTTTTGCTGGGCTGGCATCGCCTGTGTTTTGTCCAGAATTAAAGAAAGTTATGGATGCGTTACGAGTATTTCTTGGCTGATATAAAAAAAATACTTAGAAGACTATTTCTTCGCATAGCTCTTAAAAATGCGTTAAGGGTTCTTAACAGAGTTTATGCGTATATTTTGTGTTATCAGTTTTCAAAGACTAACTTTTAAAAACTCTAACTTTTACCAAGTGATCTTTCAATCTTTCAAAATTTACAAACATGGAGTTATTTTAATAGTTTCAATAAATTTCTAATAAAAATTTCTTTGTAAATTTTTTAGGGATCCACAATAATACTCATACATAACTCTTAAGTTAATGTGTTTACGACACGCACTTGGCCGGATTTTAATTTAAAAAGGTACCTATTCTACTACTGTAAAACAGTTTCATAAGCTTTATTGCGGAGACAACCAATACGTTTTCCAAACTAAACATATCTGATACAATCTTCAGAAATATTACCACACTAGTGCCTCTTACTTGTAGCGACAGGTTAGTTAACGGCTTAAATTTCCAATGCCTTCTCCACTTAGCACACTCAGTTTATGACTTCCAGGTTTGTTATCGGTATATGCGATCTCCCCTTTACCTATTTTCTGCGGACGCTCGACTGTATTTATAACGCTTCATCACAGTTGAGTTATATTTGAATATTTAATTGTGCGAATCCATGCTTTAGGATTCCGAAGTGATTATACACCCTATCAGTTTTTGCGAGGATAAAAATTTACTGTATTTTTTAAGTTCTTATTGGTTTTAGTGATATGGTACCTAAAACTTTAAATAAAATATCAGTGTTTTCTTTTTTTTAAAGTAAATGTAAAATTTTTGAAAATGTTTAAATACAAAAATTGTCATTAAAATTTGTTCAAAACATGAATATTTGTAAATATATATAAAAATAATGTTTTTTATCGCTTATAAAAACTATTAATAAAAATAAATAATAAAATATAAAAAAAAGTGACTGCATTTAAAACCTGAAAATGACAAACTCAGTGCTGAACTTTAGAGTGGCTGAGAATTTCACAAAATGAACTTTATGTAATTTACCACCAGGTGTCGTGTAGCGCAATAACAATATCTATTTCAATGCTAATTTTATTTATTGTGAGTAAGGACATATGAGAAAATAAAGTCGATGACATAGCTGTAACTTTAAATAAATTAATTAAGTTAATTAGTACTTACATGTTTAATGATTTTTTTATAGTTTGTTGATTTTATTGACCTCGTGTTTAGAAGCGGTCGCTTAGAAAAGGACGCGATTCCGGGTTTGAATTCCGGATACGTAACTACCTATATTATTTCTCTTATATGAACAGAAAAATACCAGACATTGAATACAAATAAATAATTACATACTCTTTTGTAAATGCATACATAACGTCACTGTTTTTATTAAACGATTTCCTTGGCCCGATCCTTACCAAATTTAAAAGTTGGTCCCATCTGGAAGTATACCCTTTTAAATAAAAGAATTTTTTTATAGGGTTTAGTTCCGAGAACAAACATTTTAAAAAAAAACAACCAGATTTAGGACCTCCACCTTTTTTGAAGTCGGTGAAAACAGAAATTGTCAGTTTCTTAAATACTTAGACTCCTATCTTAGGTTAAATGCAAAAGTCCAAAACACACAGTAGGTACGTAAGCTTTGTTAAAATTAATATAATTGTATTATAGGTACTTAATTATAATAATCGATATTAAAATAAGGTAGGTACTTAACGTCGACTGTGATTTGATTATATTACTTATTATCTTAGGTTTAGCCTAATTTTTGTGACTGATTAGTTTAAATACTGTAAGGTTAAACAAAAAACGTAAATGTACGTAAGATTACTTGATTTTTTAACTTTTGAGACTGAGTTTTTCTAAATTTCGAGACCTTATTTGTCGTCCAGACGGATTATTTTTAAAATAAGCAAAAATAAGTAAGCTGTTACATTAAACATAAGTTGATTTTAAGTTCGTTTATATTTTATTTCGTTTTTTTATACAGACGTATCTGAAAACGTAAAGAGAAAAATGTATACATAGTTCTCAAAACAGTGACGTATCTGTTTTAAGTGTATATAATTATATATTTGACTATAATAATTAAAATATATAAATATTTCTATAAAAAAAAAAACCACAAAGTTATATAATTCATGCATTTTTATTTCGACCAATCACTTAATATGAAATTTATAATTCAACGAACAGCGCTTAACAGAAGAAAGCTTGATCTGAAAAATCACTTGGATGTCACTTACGTCGTTTAGTAAGATCAGCGACGATTAAACATAGAAAAGATCCAGACTCAAACACAAATGTTCATTTCATAAATGTTTTCCCTCTGCGGGGATCGAACCCACGCCCCATGCAACCGATAGACAGCAGATCAATATTTTGTCTGCTTTAGGAGCTGATTTTTAACTTTTTTTTGAGCTTTTTTGTAGATCAGAGTAATTAAACCAAACTCTGGTTTCCGAGCTCGAATTCTATTCAAAAAATAAAATGGACAAATTGTAAGTAGGTATATGTAACACTTTGTGACCACTTCATACACAATATCGTGTAATTCGTGGATACTAACACTACAAAACAAATGACGTGTGTATACGCGCAAATGTGTGCGTGTTCTACGCAAGAGGTCACAGTATCGTCACAGAGACGCGGCAAGGTAGTTAATGTGAAAGAAAGAAAGGACCAATGCGTGGGGTCTAGCTCTCACCTTACTGTTTACAAATTAGTTAGCGGCTTTTTTCATTTTTATTATTAGATCTTATAAAACCATAGCACGTTCGATTTTTATTATTATGTTATATTACCGAAGCATGGTCACGACTATACCTGACGTCACTCATGCCTAAAATGATCGGTTTGTCATGTCCATATGGTGCTTATTTGTACAGTTTTTAAATACTTTTGAAATTGGCTCTAGCTTTTTACAAACTAATCTATTTTTATACAAATCATGAATTTTCTTGGTTATTTCCGCCAAAAGCGGAACGTCTGGCAACATTGCGCAGGACTAAATTGGTTAGTGGAAACAGGCTGTTTTCTTCATAATAACGTAGCTGTGTATCCAATCAAATACAAGCATAGATTTTTCGACTAAATATTAAAAAACAGTAGCATAGAAATATCAGTTAGATCTACTAACCTTTCTAAACGTTTTTAATCTTTGCAATAAAAAATGTAATGACAACTGAAATTACTTTGCTAGTCTTCAGCCCATAGTTATGTCATGTGAATGAGATGTTAGTTATTGGCTAGAGTTGGCCTTGTTCAGAATTGAGGATAATTGGAGATGGTGCGCAGCCGCTATCACGCGCATGTTCGATGATGAGGAACAGCTGCTAAAGTTGTTGGTAACAAGGGGTTTAGTAGGTACTAGAAAATGTGCAAGAACTTTAATTTTCGTAACATTAACGTTATTATTTTACTTGCTATAAAACCACATTTTTTTATTAGATTTCACGTGGACATTTCCCAATTGAAAAAAACTAAAAAAAAATATTATAAAACAATGTACATGGCACAAGGATGTGTGTTTTATGTAAATAGTTAATTATAATTATATTTATTTTTCTTAAATATGCTATGATATCTTACACAAGCTTATTTGGGATGAATCGAACTTACAGTACAGTATCAGAGAGCGGCCCGAAATGTTTTTTCAAATAAACATGTACCTTATTATGTTATTGTTTTAATTTACACGCATGTTTAAGAAAAGTACTGTACAAGCTTTGGCCACAACTGAGCATAACCGGACGCTATGATGCGTCTACGTGACGATACTCACAATCGCCCGGTTATGCTGCATTTGCAGGCCGCGGCAGTAATGTACTATATTGTATTTTATAATCCTACTATAATATAATAAATTTTGAAGTTGGTGAGATAACACGCTATATCGTGCTAGCCAAATTTAGTGCTATATACCCATAATGAAAGAGCTGCCGTAGGAATCCCACGCCCGCCTATTACTGAAACAAGGCGCATATAGTATATAGTAATTTTATTTTCGTACAAAGCATATTAAAAATGTACTTGGTACATAGAAATTATGACAATAGTAATAAGCTATTTGAAGAACGTTTTATTTAATTAATACATACTGAGTATATCTGTGAGGCTTAATTGGAATTTCGACTTAAAGTAGTCACTTTTAGCAAAAAAGTTAACTCACAGATGTGTGCCCAATAAAAAACATTCCAACTTTATTTTTTGACTGATTTTATATACGAAATGAAAATTACTCTATGCTATATGCGCCTTAATTCGGTAATCGGCGGACGTGGGATTCCTACGGCAGCTCTTTGTTCATAGCAAGGAAGTTTCCTAGTGGTTTTTATGAAGAGAAAATCAAAATATCGTATGGCGGCTCTAGTTAGCTGATATAGGCCCTTAAAGCGCGGGCATAGCCAGAGTAATATAAAAAATGATTCTGAGACGGCTATAAATACTACGAAAACGGTTTATGTCGTAGGTATAATATATCTTATAGATTTAGTAGAACGTAGTAATATTATTACGTATTTTAGTAAAGTAACAGCTAATGTTGTGTGTAGGTCTACTATTGATTTATTTAGATTCAACAGTTTTATTATGCGGAAAACACTTTTACTGCCAGTAGCAACTAATAAAATTGAAAAATTCATACGAAATTTTCCTGTCTTTAGATAAAGAACTAATAAATAAAAAAACAAAATAAAGCAATTTATATATATTTGTATGTACCGACGTTGATAGTATGACAAAGCTGAGGAAAATTATATATCTATTATCTATTTAATTAACCAGTATTTTTAGGGGTAAATTATAGTACAACAGTAATAAGTGTTGTTGAAATCTTTTATTATAACCTAACGACTTTTGTAAATTAAACAAGTAACTCGTCTAAGCATTAATAAAAATTTTAATCTCGCCATTCCTGGAAAGTCCGTTACAAGATAAAGAATTATTATCTACTACTACGCCTCAGAATTGAAGCGATTATTGAAAAATGTAATAAATAAGATTTGATTGATAATGATGGGTCATGCGATTTTATCGTCACTGATTGGTAGCGAATCATAATCAGATCGCATACCAGTACGATGATGAAATACCATACTCGTACTCAATGCACTGGTATCTTGATACTCGCAGTGTTGGCGAAATACTATCTTGTATAGCTACTGTTACAAAATAGTTTTTAGTTGAGGGGATATTACGACCGATAAATCCGATGGTAGTGACTGATAAGTGTATATGATTGTAACTGTCTTTGAAACTATGCTTAAGAAGGTTAACGCAATTAAAGATTTTGCGATAGGTTTTTATTGAAAGTAATTTGACAGTCTCTAAGATAATCAAGAAAATCTAGGTGTTTGGTTTTCAATAGGTTGGTAGAATTCAATGTTTGAGTGGTCGGTGAGATGCAAGAGATATGCCTTCGGATAATTTAAGTACCAGTACCTTACAGTTTATTAAATGCTTGAGGTACAATAAAAAACGTTAAGTTTGTAGGTACTAAGTCCGTGTTCCTTAGAAACGGATTGCATGACAAATCATTGCAGATATATCTTAAAAAACTTGTTAAGAGTTTAAAAAATCCGTTAAATGATTAAACTCTATTAGTATTGGCATTTTTTTAGATTGCGAAGAAAAACCTTATCAATGTAAAAGAAATACATATATTATAAATATATAGAAATAATCTTTTTTCGTTTAGGACTCCCTGAAGGTTAGAGTCGTTGAAGAAAATATGATACATGCCATATCTATTTTTATTAAATATTTCCATAGCAAAGATGTATGTAAAAGATTAACCTCAAGCCGGGAGGAAATATTTATTTACATTGATGATGAAGCCATATATGCAATGGGAGTGGAGACGAAGAAAGATTATTTCTCATAATGTATTCCTTAATTATATGAAGACTTGTGTATTTGTAAGATTGTTGTACTAGGACTTTATAAGTTCTAAGCACTATAAAGGTACCGTTTCGGCCATTTGTTTGCAAGACCCTAAACAGAGATTTGTTATTTACATTGTAATATGTCACTATACTTATATGTATACATATCACACATGTCATCTATAATTTTTCTTATTACATATAATTATATATATGTGTTTAAGATATAATTTTCTTAAACAGGTATTAATGTATCTGGTATCAGTGATATAACCATACTTATTGATACAACTGATATGGTTCGAGTACGTATCGCGTGGTATGCATTTAGCATAAAATGCGGAGGCATTATGCAAGTTCGGTCAGTCCGATTAACTTTCAGCTTAACTATGCGAGCCAAGGTTCCTAGACGGTTGTCCGTCCGTCTGTCAGTTCGAGCAATTTGAATTTTAATTTGCCACCAATTTGTAGTATCGATTTCTAAATGTAAGAACTTACATACCTACTGCAAATATTAATGTACCAAAAAATACCTATAAAGTATGTCGTTAAATCGTGTAAGCATTTTGAAGTTACCACAAATACTTCCCCATTTCCGGACTAATGTCCTAAATTCTACGGAATAACAAGAAATGGTTGCAAAATGTTGGCGATTCAAATGTTAATGTCAAACTTAATGCGTCACTGGCAGTCAAGTAGAAGATTGACATTGAAAATTTGAGAGGAAAAGTTCTTTTGAAAATGTTTGCTTACATTAACCCCGAACAACCATCTACTTTAACTAAACTTCTTAATTATAATTGTATCAGATATAAAATTGCCACTTTTCAAGATTTTTTCTCTATATTCAACTATTACTTTGCGTCATTCCTTTACTGCGCCTTATACGATTAGACAAGACAAGCCTATATCCATCGAAAGATGTCAAACTGTGAAAGAATGTCGATGACACCAACAAACACACACTTTATAATATTTGTATCTATATATTTGTCAAACTTTTCCTGTCCAGCCGGTATATTGTCTATTTCTTTTGGAATTTCCGTCTTAAGATTCAAGGTTGCCACTAATTTGTGTGTGATGTATCACTTGAAAATATGCTTGTTATTGACATAATTAACAACGTTGATTAATCAGAGTCGCCGCTCTGTGTCTACGTGGATTTCAACGTTCATCGACTAATATTCGAAAGTAATCGAATGTTTTAGGTTTACGATATTTGATTCCCTAATTCCGCTCAAAAAAAAAAAATGGCGCTTATCACATGTCTACAAAAAATAGACTGGGAAAAGGGAATTTTTAAAAAAAAAACCATTAATAAACGCATCAAAATCAGGTTTGCTGTCTTGGTTCCCGAAATTTTGTTTTAAAATACATTATAATTGTATTGTTTTATATAGAACATGCTTGAACTGATTTAAGTTTGATTTAATTTAAACTTGAGCAAGGTCACCAGCGTATATCGTAGTCTTAAATACTTTTGCTTGTTACAGAGGTGACACAGTTGGAGGACCCACGGCTAGAATGGCTCAGCATCCAGGAGGCCATGCTGAGGGACTACCTCCACACAGCGCAGGAGGCTTTAGAGGTTAGTTTTATTTTAATAACCAAATCTTAAGATTGCATTAAGAAAGATTTGTTAGCGAATAAGCTAAAGAAAACTGGATAGCGAATTTTCTAGTCAGTTGTTAAGTGAAAACGGTCGCAAAATTGTGAAAGAGACGAACCTAACAGTGGCATGTTGTTGTCCCTTTCTAACGTTTTGTTTTTATCTAACAGAAAAGAGACAGACAGTTGAAGTCAATTATTTTTGTCCCTTTCTAAAGTGTGGTCTATTTTTTGAGGCTTTTGCGCAGTCCATAGGACAGATTACAGACAGATAATGACGACCCTCTCGTGTCTTTAATGTTGCCAATCTTACCTACTCTAAAGTAAATTATTGTAATCTTTTAACTCATGTTGGTGTACATTGTAATCTGTAACACTAATTAGAGTACGCTAAAATACTCTATTTACGTAAACTATGACTTTTTACTATTGTCAAGGCTAAATGGTTTGGTACCTTTACCTCTCTCTCCATTTAACCTCTCTTGTACCATAGAAAAAATAATAGTGTCTAGTACTTAAGATATATAATGTAACAATCTTTTCTGACCCGGTGTATGGTCGCTAGTGTCGTATAAGTTCACAACATTTTAATATAGTGACTAAAGTTTTGATTTTGACCATCACCGGGTCAAAAAAATCTTTTACACTGTAAACGCGTTTAAAAAACTTAATATTTACGCGTTCAGTTATTTGTTATTGTTTTAGTGTATGTATTTTTTTTAGATAACATAAAAACGTATGTTTATTACTTGTTTAAATTAAGTCAATGTTAACCCCTTTCCGGATAATCAGTAATATGCACATAATTTTACATGGATTAGTTGTATTATACAACATTCCTTACATTCTTTAGTGCATTAGTAAGCTATTAAATTTATTGATGATTAGAAACAAGAATTGCCGTACCCTTGGGGTACTTCCTGCCGGTAATGTTTCTTTTACGTGCGTTTGTTAATTCTTTTCTGCCGAATCCATTAATAATAATGGTATAAAATTAATGGAATCGTGCTTTTGGAATCCTAATTCTATAGAAGATGATTTTTAAGCTCCTAGGTTAAATAGGCCGCTATTTGGAGTTGATGTTTAGGTACTAAAGTTTTAATGACAACGACGTAAATATTTTTATCAAACATGCTACAATATGCGACCATATCTTGCACAAGGTTTTTTGGGATAAATCGTGCTTGCAGTACAGTATCAGAGAGCGGCATGCAATGTTTTATATTTGACCGCTCGAGCGAATTTGAAAATGGAATGAACTTTTTTACACCCGATCATTGATTACTTAAAAAAGATAACTCATCAAGTTTTATTAAATTTCGAACTGGCACAACAAAAAGAATGCGCCATTAAATTAATTTAAAAAAGTAAAAAAAAGAACACGACATTCGAACGCGGCGAATTGGCGGCAAAATTACCTACTCTATTTTTGTTATTGTCAATACAGTTGTCAATATAATTAGTTTTTGTAACACGCATGTTTGAGAAAAACACTATTCGAGCCCTGGCCACAACTGCGCATAGCCGGACTCTATGATGCGTGCCTCGGCTATGCCGCGCATACTCACGCCCGGTTATACTGTGTTTGCGGGCAGTAATGTACTATTGTTAAACCGATTAAGATATACCCAGAGTTATAGAATTTAAAATAACCTTTTAACTTTAAAATAAGTGGTTTGAAAACTCTTTAGCAATTAGATCAATGACTGTACAAAATAAATTTGTAAAATGCACCTTCTAATGTAATTAAAATATATTTTTTAATTTAAATCTCATTAAATATCACACCACCTAAATGTCAGTAAAAGAATGCGATATATAAATCGTTAAAAAATACTTAAAATAGTGTTATCTTGCTTCAAATATTTTGATGGAAGGGTTTTTAATTTACACTTGGTGTCACAGAAATCGCACCTCTTAAAATGCTCTTAAAAAAATACTTTTAACCCTATTTCATTAATGGTAAGGGTATGACTATGAGAAATCATTGAAAAGGCAATTTATTCTGGATCTAGAAAAAAAAATATTCAGTTTTTGTTAAACCAATTTATAAAAATTAAAAAACTAAATTAAAGTGAATTAACAAAAAAATCACGTTTATTTCGTGAGAAATAGTAAAAATAAAATTCTTAAAATCTAGTGTTAACATGAATGAAAGCAGTAATCAGGGCGATGGGGATAGTTGATTTCTTAGTTTTGTTTACGATATAAAACCCCTTTTTTATTTATTCACACTTAATTTTTTTTTTCTTTTGTTAAATTGGAAAAAAAAACGGAATTAATTAATTAGTTCTGAAGCCATATAAATATTGTAAATGCGAAAGTAACTCTGTCTGTCTGTCTGTTACCTCTTTACGCTCAAACCCCTGTACCGATTAAGATGAAATTCGGCATGGAGATATTTTGAGTCCCAGGAAAGCAAATAGCCTACTTCAAAACGTTAAGTATGAGTCGGTTTTTTCTAGTAATTGAAGAGTTACAGTTAAAATCCTACACCTATAACTGAATTTAGGGCGGGTGGAACCACGGGCAAAAGCTAGTTCTGAAGTTCTGAATAAATTCCTTTTCAATGATGCCTCATTGTCTGATTAAATAGGGTTAAATGTATTTCAAAGTTTTTTTTCAAAAGGTGCGATTTTTTTGACGGCAAGTGTATAATATTTGATTTTATTTTTGTGATATATTTATCTATAACATATACCTAGGTATCATCCCAGATGTATGTACCTACTTAAATGGACGCACAAAGTTTCTTATGCTTTTCTATATTCTTTCGCACAAATTTAAAACATAAAAAATGAAAAGACAACGGCACACAACGTTCCCAGGCAGCCACCGATCCTAGTATTAACCGCGGACTACCTATATGTTGCATGGTAACAAACCGGGGTTTTTAAAGTAATGCAAGTTTCTTTTCATGACAGCTTTGTTCACTTTGCTGAATCTTTAAACCATACCCTCCTTCAAGTACATTTTTTTTATTGATTTTTTTGATATTTTTCAAATTTGATGCCATAACGAAACCTGGAAATCGGATAGTTCCCAAAGGAAGCTGTTTAAAGCTTGATAAAATAAAAATATAGAAAAATATGTACCTAATGTTAATCACAAAGAAAATGCTCGTTTTCATCCTTTTTATGAGTTCCTATGAAAATATAGCAATGCGCTTTGGAAATCGCGAAATCATAAGGTAACACATAAATTGTATAAATTCAGAGAAAAGTTGAAGAAATGTTATTGCACAGCTCTTGTATTTGCCTCGATCTCTATGTAATTTTGTATAGCCTATAACTTACCAAGCTACAGCTTACGGATACCAACAAAACCGCGAATTGGCTATTTTACTAACTTATAGTAATATTATATTCTTCGGTATAGGTATACAGACTTTCTAGAAATAGCACCTAAGCTTTGTTCACGACAAAAAATACAGATGGATATAAAAGTAACCCAGCTCTATTGAATTTTTTTTTTATAATTAAATCAATTTATTATATGTATAAATAAATGATACATACTTTAAAAATATCACAAGAAAAATTATAATATTATTAGGAATTTGTCTTTAATAATATTATTTTTGCGGTATAATTTATTATCGCCGTAAGTTTCGTCTCATAAATCCTTTACCTTAATTTTATTGAAATCGATAGGAATGGTTTCGAAAAGGTATTAAAAACATTAGTCCTTTAATATTATAGTTTTTATGATCTTCAGACACAATTTTGAGATTAAGGAATACCTAGTATGTAGGTTTTTGTCCTTTTATGATTCTCAAAGCCTTTTTTTTGATGAGGAAATTAAAAAGCGATGAGATGGAATAAACTTCCTAAGTTGGAGATACATTGAGTGGGCTCTTCCAAGAGATAATAAAGGAATGCGATGGCGCACCGATACGGAGATAACGGAGATAAGCCGTAAGTGCCCCCTTATCTCCGTAATTGTTTCAAATTGAGCACGCAACGAGTAGCCGACTTACTTTTCCTTCACTTTTAGGAATGAGGCATTAAATTCAGGTAACCTTATTTATGCGGTGTAAAATATCTTGTTGTTTTTGTTCATAGGGGGATTTTTTAATTTTGTGGCAAAGACCTGCGTCGAATTCCAAGGGTGTGAAATGTTACAATCAGTAAAGTAAAGTTATGTATGATGAATTCCGTTAATCAGTGTTGTAAAACTGAGTATTTTCTTTCATATTCTTACACTGTATTTTTAATATAAAGGTGTTCAATTTCATATGGGGTTCTTCAAGAAAGAAGTTATTGGATTTTTGAAGGGTGAGTAACGCGCGAGTTACAAGCGTCGATTAGGCCACGGTGACCGCCCACCATCAGGCGACCCGTGTGCTTGTTTGCCACCCTAGTTGTATTAAAAAAAAAGGGAGTAGACCGCAAAAATAATGCAATTCAATAATTTCGCAGTTATGTTTTCTAAAAATAAAATGATTCAGGCGTTCTCTAGGGAACGATTATAGAAAAAAGTCTGTAAGAAACGGGTAACGCCGTCGGGAAGCAACTAGTGTATAAAAAAAACATGAGTTGCACTCCGGGAGTGCCGGCAGAAGTGAAAACCTTTACACACGATTCGCGCTTAACACAATAATAATGTTTGTTTATTTACTTTTTTGACGTAGTATTTTTGACATCGCAATCTGTCATAGAATTAAAATTCCATATCCAACCTCCCTGTACTACTCATAACCGCGAAACTAAAAATAAAAATTATAATAGGCGTTTTCCGTCTTACGAATTTCCACGACTAGGACACGTGACCTGACGCGAGTTTATCATTTTTTACCCATACCAAAAAAAGTGCACAACGCCGCTAAAGAAGTTTTCACTTCAAAAAATCTTTTAGGTATAACTAGTTATTTAACATAAATTCATCTCACGCTCGTCCACATGCGCACTCTTCGTGAGTATTCATTCCGTTATCATTGAAAATATCTACATAATAATTCGACTACACACGGACAGACATACGGTTGCACTTGTTCATATATCTATAGTTCTGCGACGGTTTTGAACCGGACAGTATTTTTAGAGCATATTTATCTAACACAGGAATCTAGGTCTAAGAATTCTCACCAGTCTAAAATCTAAATACGATTCGACGGTGCGAGAAGTAGATGAATAGATTTGTAGATGTCGTACGGTCTAGATTTTCGGTGTGCGATACTAGAATACCGTTTAGTATTTTCTTTTGATAATCTATTAATACCTACTTTTATGATTTGAGGCAATGAACTATTTTTCTCTTGGTGTTTCTGGATAGTTATAAATTTATGATTATTGACATAATTTAAGATGTTTTTTATAAGTGTTTTGAATTAAATTTCCGTTATTTTCATTTCTTTTTCTTAATACCACTAAGGTTTATGCAAATAAAGTTACAAACTGATATCTGCCTTTATATAATTAGTATATAGACCTTTGTTGCGAACCCTACCGCTATGTAATATTATTTTTGTGTCCTTTTCATACACTCTAGAACCGAAATCGTAGAGTGCGGTTTCAGAGAAACTTCCTCCCGCAAACGCTTGGGTTACAAGCAAAATGAGCTCCCTGCCAAGTTTTTTATTAGATTTTTGAAGGGTCGGCAACGCGCGAGTGATACTCCTGGTGTTACAAGCGTCCATAGGCCACGATGACCGCTTACCATCAGGCGGACCGTGTGCTTGTTTGCCACCTTAGTGGTATGAAAAAAAATACACAAATTTGTAACTTAAATCATGACATGTAACATTTATTATATGAACTGAAGCTATCAGATTTTCAACTGGTGACGTCATCAGTGAATATACTTACTTATATCTCAAAAACGTGACGTTTTGGAATAAAGAATAGATAGGATTATGTCTCATAAAATATCTGTTTATTGAAGCCAGCTATTGATTCATACCTACAAACAAAGCGGACAGTAAGTAGTCTAAAATCTTGAAAACCCTTTGAAATAACTTTACAAATGTGTATAGTGGGTTGGTCAAAATCTTCTAGGTCTAGGTCCTTTGAAATCTAATCTATATATCTATCTAATACCTTTTTACGAGCAATTTTTGTATATATATATATATATATATTTATATATATATTTATAATCTGAATCTCGGAAACTGCTCTAACGATTTTCATGCAGGCGGTTTCGGAGGCGATAAATCAATCTAGCTAGGTTTCATATTAAGAAAGTTCATATTAAGTTTTATCCGTGATTTCAGGCAATGATAAACTGAAAAAAAGTGACATTTCCTGACATCTATTGGCGAGTAGTAATACTATTATTTTTACCGACACAGTAACACTAAAGCTACTTGACAATAGATGCCGTTGTTAAAAAAAAACGAGCATAAATCGGTTCCCAGGTACTTACTTTATAAATGCGGACACAAGGTAAGTCAAAAATCTGCAAAGCCCTTTAAAATTACTATAAAATAGTGGACAGCCTACCTAGGCTAAAATATTCAAACTCTTTACAATTACTTTGCAATTGTATATAGTAGGTAGGCTAAAATCTTTAGATCCCTTTGAAATTACTTTACGAATGCGGACAATAGGGTAAAAACTTTTAATCCCTTTGAAATAACTTTGCAGTCGATTTCACACATTATCTCAAGAAATGTTTTTAAGTATTGTTATGGAATACTTACAGACGTCATAAATGAAATGACCCATGTCTACTCCGTCGATGGAAGACCCTGGGTCATCAGCGATAACCTTCAGGCTGGGGATTGACGTCAAACTGATTGATAAGCGACACGATGCAAGTAAACAAATTACACTGTTATCTTTCCGTTCTTTTTGTCGATTAGTGCTAGGTGTTTGAGAGAGAGACTGAGAGAAAGAGAGAAAAATAAGAAGCGTCGTAAGTATTTGATGTAGACTGAACTGTTCTGATTGATCAATAATGTACGTCTGTGACCTTACACCCCTGTTTTATAACTTGGCATATTTTTCTTATCTTGGATTGTTCGTCAAATTGAAGCTCGTGCTTTAAATGTAACTTAAAGTAATACTTTTTTACTTAAAGTAATACTATTTTACTTAAAGTAATACTATTTCACTTCAAGTAATACTATTTTACTTAAAGTAATACTATTTTACTCTTTGGATGTTTTATTGATTTTTATGGACACCCTTATTATGGAATGTGCCTTTTAATTTTATCCATTTAGATAAAGTTGATATTTTTTTATATTTCTTGTTAATCCTTACCATAAGGAATTTGTAACCAGTCAACTTCAAGACTAAAAAAATGCGGACATACTTTCTAAAAATATAAAAGCAATGAACAACAGACAATTGTATTTTTTTTTTAAGTTCAATTACCATTGGGTAATTCAATAAAAAAACTCAAAAAATTTACAAGAGAAATGTAAAGCTGCACATTTTCATGTTTTTTTTTTTATATTCTAGTAGATATTATGAATAACTGGGTTTGTACGTTTGTACGTTTTAATTTCAAATAATTATTATATAGTATATTAGAGAAAGCCTTGGGATGTTATTTAAAAGTTGTATTTTTTTTTATGTCGGGTACAGTTCCCTATTGAATTGTATAGTCCAGAAGTTGTGCAGGATTCTAATTTTCATACGAATGGTCTTAAAGAAGATTAAGAGTCAATGATTTTTTTTTAGGATTTTAGAAAATCACACATAGATATTATCCTGTTTAAGATACTGAACACTGAATGTCAGTTTTCGATCAGTAAATGTCAAAGAAAAGTAGGAAATTAGTTTGTATTTAGCACGCTGCAAGGCGCCCCAAATCGTATTGTCTTATACATATAACAATCACGACAATGCTATGTTTAAATAAAGTTTTTGAGTTATAGCACGTAGAACCAGTAAAATATCTTTGCTAAAACAGTTTAAAAAGTAGTAAAAAAGTCATGTTTACTTAGCATTTTTAAAAGAACTTTGGTAAATTAATAAAGGCTGCGCCCTACTTAAAGTGCAGTTTTCTGCTCGTTTTTTAAATCGATTCTACTGCCCTATTGCAAGTTTCAGACTGGAAAAAAATAACATGGCTTTCTACTTCTAAAAAAAATGGCCGAACCTCTCGTTTTACTATTTTTAATTCATAACTCATTATAAACTAGTAGCGGAAACACAATTTATTTCATGAAATGTTAAGTAACTATTAAGATAGAAAATTACTGTAATAGAATTTTTATATCTTATGTGATATAATTATTTTCTATTTTTTACGCTAAGCTGTATATTTTTTTGCCACTGAAAAATCAGCTCTATTTGAGAGTAACATTGTCGACTTAAGCATAACGCTATAAAGCAAATGTATATGCGCGTTGGGGGCCTTAAGGTTTGTGCTATATTCCCTTGTGGCTTCTTTGATTTTTATATTTACCTAAGTGCCCCGATTTTACCCCGCTTTTCCCTAAATGGACATTATATCTAATTCGGTTATACGAAAGAAGATCCATAGAAATCTTCCAAAAAAACTGTTATTTGGATACTACGGCCTCTTAATCATTTATTTATCGTCTTTTAATGTGATTGTATCTGTATAAGTATAAATGTCACAAATTTCATATCCTTTTATATATTATTATTCCTTAGGACTACAGCAAAGCTTCAGTTTAGCCATTTATCCGGCGGTATGTCAAAGCCTAGTGGATTTGTGCGTCAAATTATTTCAGTTTGTTCGACATATCTTTCCGTTTATGCGTTAAATTCTTGTAGTGCGTGTCGACATAAGATTTTGACGCTTGTGTGAGCGGAAACTTACGCATTCCTACGTTATTATATTTCTACAATGTAGGTGTACAGTTAGGTACCCACTGCTTGTTACTTTTGTGAATCATCCGCCTACAAACTTAGAACTATTTGCGATAAGTGGTTTTCAATGATAACGCAAACATAGTTGTTCTATTTAGTAGTTGGGTTATAAATATAACAATTTTATCAGTGCAAAAATATGACACTGACGCTATTTCGATCACAGTTTCTTATAAAACCCTAATCTTTTTAGCATTTCATAAAACTAAACTTTCATTTACCTGTCTCTCATGTCAACTTAAACGAAAAAATGAGCCAAACCGGGCTTTTTTGCTATGTTTCATAATAAAACTAAAATTGAAAGTATCTAAGTTTTTCTACATTTAATAAATTTAATGCGCCAGACTTACTGGCATGTATTGCCAGCACATAAATTAAATTAATAAATGAATTTAGGATTGTTTTGCTGGCAGCACACGCTGCATAGCAACGGTACGTTACCCGATATCAGTTCGATGAATTTACGTTTGGAAATTGCGTTCGGAGGCGTGAGTCAATCATTCGATAAGCGGCCTAATTCTAAGCGAATGTTCCCCGAATAGACGGCGAGTCTGGGAGCGTTTGACGAGGCATGCTGCACCAATATATATTCTTTGGCGCTCTGCAATACAAGTACTGATATGTACATAAGTACCTACTACGTTGGACCTTGTTAGCAAGTCCCTAATTACAAATTAGCAACGTTCATTAAATGCAACAACGCTGACTTTTAACTTGTTGCCTTAGGTGTTTCGTTTGTCCTTACTACACAAACCTCTTCATAGGTTATACTCTATTACGCTTGATCAATGTGAAGTGGCAGATGTTATCGAGCTAGTGCCCCTAACTTTGCTTTAAGACTGATGTCATAGTAAAAAAGCCGGGATTGAAGGACGTATTGCTCTGTTTGCTTGTTGCAGCTAAGCTCAGAACTGTGCTTCTAAGCGGTAAACCCATCTATAATACCTTTAAAACCATGCCCTTAGTTAACTTCGCATATGGTTTCCAATACACGATTGTAATTTGGCTTCTAAGATCCATTTCATTGCGTGATTTTAGCAGATAGGTACATTATGTAGGTTCGAACGAAATTTATTATAGAGTGGGACTTCTATATACTGATGCTGTTATCTATTCTGTGGTTTCATGAGCCATTTCTCTGTACGGCTACACGGAGCAACGGAATTTACTAACATTTTAGCTGACTCTCCGTTTAGAACATGAGCTAGTAGGAATATATTTTGGGATGTTCGATTTTGATCGGCATTAAAAGAGTTTCAATAAGTTTTGTCGTTATGAGCTTCATTTTCCCATGATAATGGCTATTTCTAGTTTTAATTATTACGAAAAGATTGAAGGTATCTCGAGACTTTTTCTGATTGGAGTCAAATTATGTATGGTAATCTACAAATCTGCGTTTAAGTTGGCTTTACATAGAACCAATATCTTCTCATCCCTTACAAACGTTGTTTAGCTATAACTTTTGACCACGACCATATTAATTGTTTTGTCATAGAGCAGACGCTTAAATTACCGGTCAGTAAATTAGGCAGTTCTTTAAGTATCTTGCTCATAAAATAGTATTAAAAGCAGATTTTTCGAAAACTATCTTGAAAGCAAAATAGTCAAAGAGCTACCTATTACAAGTCACATGACACGATTTTAATAGAATAATCTTGCATTCAATGCGAAACGCTTATATGCCAATAGAATTCATTTTGTAGCATCTCGTACAATATTAGTTCCACGGTAGCCTAACGACATCGTGGGGTATGGATGTCTACGCTTAGGAACGCACGTAATAAAAACAACACCATTTTACAATTGGAAAACTGTATGCTTAACAATTTACAGCCTTATCAACTGGCAGTTAAGAGGTTACTTATGTTGTTTGAGCGCAAATATAAGTGTGTATACATACTAGAGTCAAGCACTCTTGGTATGAACGTGCTGGCGTGGTTTGCGCAAGGATGGTATGGCGAGCTCCTTTAGATGGAGTGTTTGGTCATAGACATAAGAGTGAGTACATGAACTGGGCACATGTATACGTAGGTACATTAATCTTTCATATCTATACTACTCTTATTATAAATAACCAGAGAACTCTAGAAGATATTGATTGACAAGTACAATTAGAAGAACGGATTTTAAGAGATGTAAACAAAGAATGTAAATTAGGGGAAAACATGTTTTACCATAGAAACTTAAAGTTTATAGACTATTTTCTACAACTGAAACATAAATACTCAAATATACAAAAAAAAACCCGGATAATAAACGCAGAAGTTTGGAAGAACAGTTTCGATATAAACAGACTACAATCGCGTACCTATACATTGAAACTTTTTTGTATTCACCCAAAGCACAGAATAAAGTATAGAAACTTCAAAGTTGTGACGTCATTGCTTTAACAGTATTTATAATTAACAACAAGTTTGGTAAAACGACCGATTATTGAAATATATTATCCTTGGAATTTGAATATATACTGAGTTACCTAAAAGTGTGAGACAGACAGATGGACAGACGGTCTCTTGACACTATTTTGCCAGAAAAACCTAAAAATTAAACAAATATTGCAGTATATCTCAATATTGATCCGCTAAGAGTTTAAATTTTCCCTAATTACCTAAGAATGAAATATTAAAACTTTATTTCGCTAAAAAAAAAAAAATTATATATATTTATACGCGAGATTGTGACCTATATATATAGTTATACAAGGAATATCTACACTAAAGAAACTCGAAAAAAAAAAACAACTTCCAACACATTTGGAAGTTAAAATATTTTTCCAGTGAGCGATAACTATTTCCGTCCAATTAGATGACTATAAAGATGGAAGTTTTTTGTCTATATTAAGAAAGATTAGACCTTCCAAGAATAGTACATACTTTAGGAAGGCACTTTAATTTAGTGTTCACGCGATCAGCAATGAAAAAAGATTATTCGACACACTTTAACTTAACTTTAAGTATAAGTTCTCGTTTTTTTTATTATTTATAAACGATATAATAAGAAAGCATCAATTTGTTTGGGATCTCTTCGCCGTAGCGTGCTTCATACAAAAATATTCTTTACCTACTTATTTTTTATTATTTCTATGTGGATTCCAAGATCTTGAAAACCGTTTTTATCAATTTGAAATCTTATTGAGACCTTTTGTATGTAAAACTTAAATCCTGTATAAATTTTAACCTACTTAAAAAAAAAAAAAACCAAAATCGGTTTAAAAATCACGGAGTTCTCAGACAACAAATATAAAAAAATATATATCCGAATTAAGCACCTCCTCCTTTTTATAAGTCAGTTAAAAATTTAACAGAAAACTGGTACACTGCAGATTAAGATATTTATTTCTAGAACAGTTCATAAAAAATTAGTGTTTTTCTGTAAATTTTAAAAAATAAGCAGATATAAAATTCGTTTGTATTGCGCTGAGGATAGTATACTCACTCATATCATAAGTTTTTCGTAGCGCCATCTAACGGCATCTCGATGAACATTTATTAAATACTTGATATTATATATTTTAAATTTTACACTGCAGAATTATAGGCGTTGGTTAGAAAAACCAATAAAACTAGCGAAATTACACTTTCAAAGATTTTATAAATTTAACTTGACAATTTTATTTCTAACTCAAATATACACACAAATAGAAACAAGTCCGTGTAATAGGCCTTTTAAAGAGTTCGTATTACGTGGAGTAGGCCTCTTTCTGTAATTTGATTCCATGGTGATCACTTTATACAGTTTTGCTTACGTGATGTCATCTTTGAATATTATGCTAACGTTTGGTATTGAATTTATGTTTAATTTATTTAGGATACTTTATAAGGAAACACATGGAATGATTAAATTTAATATAGTTCGTCTTAATATAAAATTCTTGTTCTCATTTCACACCCTGTATATATTATTTATACACGTAATATGAATTAATACTAAATAATAAAGTAACAAAAATATAATCTGAACGATTAACAAATAAATTAACTACCTAAAGTGTTAAATTATCGAGTGTTTATTCATTTGATTAATAAGTAGCAAACTATAGTTTATAACATTGTTATTTAAATTGTCAATTTAAAGTCTATTACATGGTTAGTTAAATTGGCATTTAAAAGTCTATAACATGGTTAGTTAAATTGACAATTTAAAGTCTATAACATGGTTAGTTAAATTGACAATTAAAATTCTATAACATGGTTAGTTAAATTGACAAATTTAAAAGTACTAAGCAATATTATTATGGCTTGTGTTAGAAACCTGGTTAATTAGATAAGACCGATTCTTAACAAAATTGACAATAAGGCACTGTATTACAATGGCTCTAGAATATTTTCCATTGTTTGGCTATTAACTATAAAACAAACTTAATCATATGTCTTATTGCTGACTATTTACAATTCAACAAGAACGCCCCCTAACCAATTTCCTTTGTTAGCGAATTCAGTTTAAGCGTAAAATTATACAAATGCAAAGTATCTGCGTTAATTTATGTTTAATTCTGTCAGCCCTGATTTTCTACCTCTAACAACAGGTTCCAATTTGGGTACCTTCGAAATTGGGGTGTATATGTAATTTGTTGTATTCTGATTGACTGTGATTGAGGATAATTGGGGTGCCCAGGAGCAGTCATTATATCTGACCCACAAGGTTCCGGGAATGAAGGTCGACAGGATCTTCAGCCTCAGGCTGTAAATATCAACAAAAAACCAGCTACTATATTTATTTATTTTTGGTTGTGTATACCTAGAAGTCGTTTTGAGATGAATTGAAATGGGTTATAAATACTTGTGAAATTAGTTAAACATTAATTTATAGTCATTATGGTTAATGATTCGTTATATTTTAGTTATTTCAGTTATGTTTGTAAGATAAGATAAGCTGACCCGGCAATATAGCCTACACTTAAAATGGTCGTTTACTTATATACTTAATCCTTTCGCGTTAAACACTAACTTCAACAATATTTAAATCACAAATTCAGAAAGGCAAGGCAGACAGACATTTGATTGCTACAAACTTTTACTAGCTACGGTAATGATCATGACTTCGGGAAAATTAAGTTTTAGAGATAATGGCGGTCCATCAAGAACCACCAATGTCTTTTTTTCAAGTATCTTTGTTATGAAAAGTTTAGATAATCAATATAAATTTATCAATTTCAACTAATTGTTCGATTAAAAGTAAAAAAAATATTGTGCTTAGATGAACCCTTTTAGTGCGTTCATAAACTTTTAGTTAAGGCCGTTATTATTATGTGTTAAGTAAAGTTAGGCGGAAGCGAGTGCTTTACGATTCCTAAACAAAACTCAAACACTTGATTGTTACTGGTCTCAGTAACTTTTCAGAAACTGTGATTACTGTCGTTACTACTACCTCTAGTGTCAACACGTAAGTTTTCTTCCACGAGACATCTAATTTTCAATGACTTGCTCGGTAATAAACCTTTCGTAAAAACACGGTTATTATTCATGAACTTAACGGTTCTTAGCTTAAAGTTTTCAATGTTTTCATGAAAGTCTTTCATTTCTAAAACATCTGTTTTATTGTTATATACGACTATATTTAACGGGTTTGAAATTATAGTGTGTACTATACTTGCTTTGGGAGAGTATTATTGTTTAATGGGTAAAATAACTTGAAATGATTTCGAAGTGGAAGAAACAATTCGAATAATAACGTATAATTTGATAAGTAGATTATGAGCAAATATAATATTATCAATGTTAAAAATATTATTGATGGTACTTTTATTTTGTGACATATTTTAATTTAGATGAATAAATAGTGAAACACAATTTTACCATTAGCTCTAAATCGCCCTGAATATATATTCAGCATATCATTTGCAAGTATAAAAATTGTCTAAAATAATATTTGTGATACTTTTATTGAGATGAATAAATTCTTAAATACATCTTGACGAGCCCTTACCATAATAATAAACTTCCGTCCTGAATCCATCTGATATCATTTACAAGTTAATAATTATTTGTCGTAGGTACTTTTATTTAGTGATATACTTAATTGAGATAAATAATATTAAATTCTTAATACATCTCAACCAGCTTTTAATATAATATCAAGACTCGTTCTGAACATAAGATCCAAATCGAAAAGTAACGTAGATAATCTAAATAATAGTTAATTAAGCAACACAGATATCCTTTTATGTGTATTATTTGCGTTACTTTGTTTTGTGAAACAATTAAGATGAATAAATACTTAAATACATCTTGACAAGCCCTGAATGTAATATTAAAGGCAGAAAGCAACGTGGATAATAATTCAGAAGCAACACAGATGTCTCTTAAATATGATACTCATGATTTACAGTCACTTCAGCCCTAACCTTTAATTAAATTTTATGACTAAAGAACAATAGAGCTACCTGCAAATTTCCAGAAACGAATAAGGATGCGTAAAAAGAAACATAAAAACAAAAAATCCATTAAGTCCGAGCAAGAAAATCGTAAAAGAAACAACTTGCACAAGCATTTTACTAATGTTGAAGACGAATTGTCGATAGTAAATCTGGTACACGAAGGAGTTACAATGTTTAAAAGCGTTTTGCTGAGCCTTTATGAGTAACAGTAAGCGATTAAAGTGTAGTGATTGCGGTACAGGAGCTCAAAGTCATCATTACACTAAATTTAAAATGAAACAAACCATCTATAAATATTAGTTATGATCCAGCTACCATGTTACGCTTCGGGCAAAAAGAGCGTGAGCAAAAAGTTGGCGGCTGCGACTTAGGTTTACGTATTCCGAACAGTGTCAAGCGTTCGTAAAGGTATGCATGGTTGTACAAGTTCTAAAAATATTTTCTGTTTTTGTTTCCTTTTTAAATGTAATTATATTGCAACAAATTCTTTTTATTTAGATGTGTTGTCTTCGAGGTGGAGGCTTTAATACTTGTATTTTATGTCTCTTCTAAAGGGTTATGTTTGTTATACATAGAATGAAAGATACGTGGAAATGGTAATGCCTTTTTTTATGATTTGCAAAGATCAATAGTGGAAGACTTGCAATAAGTCTCTATTTGAAATTTAACTCATGACATAAACACTAAATTGTAATCATCTTTAGCCTGATTAAATTTACCAGCATCATTTAAAAGATTGACCTTGAACCAGGCGTTCAACCTGGCACCCTTACAGTTCGTGTTAGTGCTTTCCAATTGAGCTATCAAGGTTATTTCAATGGATGAATGTATTGCTTAATTCTATGACGATTTATGTATGTGAAAAATAGAGGTTCTAGAATTTCACAAGTTCCTAGCACCTACTTATTTAATTTATCTGTAGCTATAAGAATATTGACCCATAGATACCTTGTATTTCTGAGAATGTTGAGACTAATATCTCCTTTGAACATACTGTATATTTTTTCTTAATAATTTTCTGCTTACACTTGAATACCTTTAAGCGATAATTTATCACAGGCTAAATTGCTTTTGCCTGAAGCGTCTTCTTTAGAACATGCATCGAATGAGGTTATTTTTATTTCCATTGATTTGTTATTGTTATTTTTGTAAAAAAATAAACTGCTACTAGGTATTTTTATATCGTTTCGGAATTATATATATAAAAAATATCTACATTACCAACTTAATTTTTTTTTACATTTCTTTACTCTGCTTTATTACAGGTTAATGAACTTTGATTTTTTTTTCAAAAACTTTGTGTGGTGTGTAACCCTTTTTTTTAACTTGTCTCATTTTCGACTGTATTTAAGGTCAGTCTGATTTAGGCTCAAATAAGAAAGGAACAAAAAAAATGGATTCTGGTAAAACACTACATTTCAATCTTTCCGTTTTTATCTGATTGTGCATTTTGTCTGTTTCATATTTTAAGCTTGATTTTGAGTTTAAAAATAAGACGAGAATGGCAAAATAGGGTTTATATGGATAGTGGACGCTAGTGGTGTACCTCAATAGTGGATATTTTTTTAATGGGAGTAGCGTTAGTTTTGTCGATTGGTCTTTAAAAATTAAAATAACGTGTTTCAGCGTCTTTTCCCAACCTAATTTATTCCCAGGACTGTTGGGAGAGTGCATAAAAACTGAAAACCTTTTTTTAAATTCCATGCAGACGAACCCGCATGAAAGAACCAGTAAATGATTAAATATTAAATTGTGTCAATAGCAAATCCAGTTACATTTGTGACTGTGACATTGTAGAGACATTTTATTTATTCATTGTCTTGTTATGTGTGACTATGTAATTGATTATATCTAGTGATATAATTTGCATACAAAAGGCAAACATAAACATAGTGTGGGTCAATGTTTGAATTTATTAGTTTTGGTTTTCTTCTATTGTCGATCTTACTGGAGCTATCATCTGTGTGTTAGGTATCTTCACGGTTTTATTTACCAGAAGAAGGTAAGTACTGGCTGGATCCATACTCACATCATAATATGGGGGACAGCTTCTTTGGTTTGGTTTTTTTCAACCCACGTTCTTCCCTTCCCTTAATATTGATAAAGATGTGGAAGAAGAAAGATTCACGAGTGGTTACCACGAACGGGATGAAGATAAGTAGGACGGCTACTTACTAGGTGGACAGACCACTTGGTCAAAGCGTAGACACTTGAAACGGGCTGTACAAAAACAGCCGTTGTGAAAACATATGGGTAGGCCCTTCTAAGTTCAGCACGACGTATGCAGGCGGAATCGATTAATCGATGACGAAATCCTTCCATCGTAAGTGTAACGTCACATTTTTATGGTAGGGTAACGTAAAAGAGCGAACAGATAAGTCTGTTTACGTTATCGAATATCCATCAACATTGACGAAATTAGTTAAATTACATCAGTACCAGCTGCGTAAATTACTTGAGAGTAAAACTTAATTTTCAATTAGATTTTTACTTTAAAAGAACTAGAAGCAATATTTTTGTTTTACTTCATTAAATTGTTATATTGCGTTGATGATTCCCGATAATGGGCATTTCTTTATGTAATTTATTGTTTTGTTATTCTTTATTGAAATTGTAATATTTTTTAGTATTGTATGTGGTTTTAGCATTAAAATTGTTAATAATTTACATATTTTCCGTTTTTGAAATTTTACACTTGTAATATCCCTATAATGGATTTATGTACATCTTTACGGTTGTTTATCTACAGAAGGTGGTAACCAGCGGCTGGATACACACCCATATAATAACATGGTGGACATCCTCTTTTTACCAACCACTTTAGTATTGTGTGACAGGGGGTGGGCCGGGCCTATCACCAAAACACTGCTATTCATGTAGTGTATTCGGACTAAGGTGACTTTATATGCGTCACATACGTCGTAGATTAGAGGTAATATAAAATACCTGTGACAAAATTATGTACCCTCATTGCCAATTCCTGACAAACCATAGGAAGTAAGACAGAATTTAGAAACCATTTTAAATATTTAATTCTTCACCAGAAAAATGATCGAAAAATTCAGTATATACTTATTTAACTCCTATTATTAGTCCCAGCGAATCTCAGACATTAAATAGTAGGCACTACTCGAGAGAAACCGACTTTGAATTGAAGGTTGGTCAAAAAACAAGAGAATTATTAGCAACATCTTTGTTTCACTTTATTTGATGGTGATATTGCGTTAATGATGCCTATTAACTAGCATATTTAGTAGTAATTTATGTTCATGACTTTCTTGATTAAAATTATAATTTATTTTATTATTGTAAGTGGTTTTAGTTTCAGTGTTGCTAATTTACTTATTTTGCGGAAGATTTATGCTTTTATACATATCTAAGAATTGAACACTTTTATAGATTTAATCAGAAAAATAGATAAATCCATAGTTGTAGATAAATGAAATTAAATAGTATCTAAGCTAAAGTTTTCTCTAAGTACTACAACATGGGCTTCGATTAATACCTATAATAAAAGAGTATATTATGGGGTTGTGAATATATTTTGAAAAATGCCCTAGTGTTGCAAACGTCCATAGGATGCAGTGATTGTTCAACATCAGCCGGATCGTAAGCTTGTTTGCCACTTTGGTGGTATTATGTATTTATTTAGGTAATTCAATAAAAGTCCATTCAAAACTGGTTTTCCTTACAGTTTGTCTACTATAGGCACCATCAATAGAAATCTATATAGGAAATTGCTCGAAGTAAACGAATGGGTAACTCTCGGATATCTTAAAGGGGAGTTTTCAGATTAATTTCTTGGCAGTTGAAATTACTATCTCAGACAGTTCTAGTGCAGGTCTAGATATGATTATAATCCTTTTACATTAATAATGAGGTGTGATAGAAATATAATATGCAGTGGAATTATTATTTATTACAGTTTGGCTACAGAAAAATAGTTAATAATAATAAAATGTATTTAAGTTTAATAAGTGTATATAATAAATATGATATGTATGTAGTTACAAAAACAATTTGATAAATATATGTGTATTTGTATCCGTTGTCTGGTATCCATAACACAATATTTGGCACGGAAATAGCTTGAGTCCCGAGGAAAGACATAGGCTACTTGAAAACGTCAAGTTCGGTTTTTTTCTATAATTGAGAAGTTGAAATCCTACACCAATGACTGAATTTAGGGCGGGTGAAACCGCGAGCAAAAGCTAGTATCTATATATTTTAACAGCCTTTTCTCGCGTAAGTTTCGTCCGCTCGGGCTTTAAAAAAAAGTTTTTAACACATTAGTCTAAATTTTTAACCATAAGGCCAAATACTAGTTTTCATGCAGTTAACCTCAAAACTGACGAATTTTCATACAAACTTGCAACCCCCATTTTTCCCCCTTAAAGAATTTAATTTTGCGAAATATTTTCTCCTTACATGACATTAGGAACCCACATTTCTAGACCAAGCGGTTTCGTCTGTGCGTTGATTGCTATAGTCAGTTTATTCTTTTATACAGAAGTAATGATATTGATAGCAATTTTTGTAGGTAGTAAGAGCATCTCATATTTGTGATGACTGATATTAACACCACGACTGTTTCTCTCAAGGGTAGACAGAGACGATTGCTTGCTTCAATCCTGGCACACCTTTTTGCTACATCCACTTCATACATTCTTTTATACACGTTTGTAGGTTTTGGTCAATGACCTTTATTAATTTATCTCGCCTTTTCCGAAATTCTAAAATTCTAAGAAACGAGGTTTACCCCTACTGACCCTTCCATTTAACGGCTGCCGTGGCTCAGTGGCTAATGGACTGCCTGCTGAATTGAGGGGCGTTACTTCGTTTCCCGCACAGAACAAACATTTTTGTGATGAACATTTGTGTTTGTCTTAATATGTATGTAGAAAAAAAAGAATTTATGTATCTGCGGTATCTATAATACACATAATATGTGTGATATATTCAAAATAATATTTTTATTATTAATATTTACGTCTGCTTCATAAGTATATTTATATCATCTTCTTTCATGCATCCTCTCGAGATGTCCTACCAAAGCTTTCCTTTCTCAATCTTTATAACTGCATCTTCTTTCCACCATTTAGGTATGATTCGAAAGTCGACTTACATAACCTTTTTAATCATTACGTTTGTCGTCAACATTATTCCGTTAATCACGTAAATTAACTTATAATTATTAACTTAATTAATTAAAAACAATATTGAATTATAATTAATTTCAATAATTAGTACTATGCATAACAAACTGTGCTGGCTGTGAATATATTCTTTATGCTTGTCTTAGTTTACTTTTAGCGTATTTCTTGTCAATACTAGATACTATAAATGATTTACGAAAATGACCGGCATTGAAACGGTCAAGGCAAATTATGTCATTGGTCTTCCATCCAGGTTACGACCTTGCCCGTGTTTGCTTCACCTAAGAATCAGTGCTTGTCACCTGCTTATAATGGTATTAGCCGACATAATAAAATTAACTGTAACCTTTAACAATATTATAGGTTTAAGTTTTTTATTTGTATTGTACAGAAAAATCTTAAATACTAGCTTTGCTCGCGGATCCGCTCGGGCTGAATTCGGTTATCTATAGTGGTGTTAAGCACTTACAAACAAACAAGCTGACTTTTACAAATATAACCTATAGATTAGTTTGCATTGTAGTGTTAAAGCTGGCGCTACTGTATGTACCGATAATACTAATGCACCTATTGAAAAGACTAATGTCTTAGATTGTCCACGGATGATTAAAGTTTGCTCCATTCTGCAAGAGGCGTTCCATTTGGCATTTAATATAAGTATGAAAGCTACTGTACGACGGGTACAGTCAGCCTGAATAATACATGGAGTCTAGATATTGGCTTGATTATGATAAATTCGTTTGGCCGATTATACCCTCTCAGTTATAAATCTTTAGGAGGATGCATAAGGTATTATTAAGTCAATTTTGTACTATGTGGTCGGGGAAAATTGCCCACTAGTAATAAATGGTGAAGGTCGCACCTCTACGTAATATGTTTTGTTTAGTAATTTACTGACCACAGTAAAATGTATTACGGTATTACTGAGTGATTAGTTTTTGCTTGTGTATTTCCGCCATCTATCCGCGAATAACGTTACAACTTTTGTAAAAACCAATTTGTCTCGGTAAATCGATAATTTTCTAAGACTAAACCCATACAGATTGATTAATAATTTCTGAAATGACTCGTAGATATATATAAAACTTTATCTGAATCGGTAAAGTCGTTTTTGCGAACGCGAGAAGTATAATAATTATTGTATGTATTTGTACATCGACCATTTTAAGGTTGTGTGTGGTTTAAAATAATAAAAACACAAAAGTGTTAGTATTTATTCATGATACACGTAAAATAGGCTATTAAAAAGAAGTGCCAAATTTTAAGGCAAGGCCTTCCAAGGATTCGGAATAACATTTCACGCTCACGTATCAAACGACGTTTTTCAATGCATTCTGCGAGGAAATAAATTAAATAATAAGTATAAACCATTTATTTTATGTACCTTAGTTATTAATTGGTAAAGGCTCGCTTTCTTTGCCGAGGTGCGCGATAATACAGATTTTTTTCACGAGGCAAAGGTCTGGTATACGTACAGCTAAATCATGGGCAATATCTTTTTATTTAAAGAAATAAAAAAACACGAACTTTAAATGTGATATTCAAAAACCAAACATTTAAATTATTTCAAATGGTGTTTATTATTTGCTTACTTATGAATAATTGATTTTTTTGGAACATCTTACGTGGTGTATGGTGCCAGTCTTAAAAAAATAAAAAGACCGATCAAGTGCGAGACGGACTTGCGCACGAAGGGTTTCGTACCATTATCTATAAAAACGGCAAAAAATCACGTTTGTTGTATGGGAGCCCCCCTTAAATATTTGTTTTATTTTAATTTGATTATTTACTTTTAAAGTGAATATATAACTTAATATTCTGTGAATATTTCAAGCGTCTTTAATAACGGCAACAGGTGCCGTTATCAATATCGAGCAAAAAAGAGCAAAAAAATCACGTTTGTTGTATGGGAGCCCCCCTAAATATTTATTTTATTCTGTTTTTTAGTATTTGTTGTTATAGCAGCTACAGAAATACATCATCTCTGAAAATTTCAACTATCGAACTATCACGGTTCATGAGATACAGCCTGGTGACAGACGGACGGACGGACGGACAGCGAAGTCTTAGTAATAGGGTCCCATTTTTTACTCTTTGGGTACGGAACCTTAAAAATACTTCATTTTACGAGTGAAACATATATTTCTCATAAAAAAGAAGTCCTTAAGAGCAACTGCATTGTAAAATTAATTTATGATTTTTAAATTGTAACTTGATCAATTTTCGACGTTTGAATTGACGTCATTTTTTACCGTTATGATTTCAAATAAGTCGGTAATTGAAGATTTAACAAATTAAACTAATTGAAATACAAAACTAATAGGTATTTGAGATACATTTTTAATGCAATGAATTTAATTTTATTTGTAATAGTTTCTCTTAGTGATAGTGTTATTATTATTTATGTAATGTAATCCAAAACACGTCGTTTTGTACCGTTGCTATCGCGGCTGCGCCTTCGCACGAAACGAACGCAACCTGTTTTTGTTTTTCTGGCAACAGTCTACTCTGTGGTTGTCATTATTCTACAGAAAAAAAATAGCTATTATTCTCAGAAGTTTTTTTGATTTTGTACATATAATTAAAAAGTACCTGCAGGACCGAGCTTCGCTCGTTTTTTTAACCACGACTTCTGTTGTCAGTAGCTTTAGTATTGCTGTGTCGGTAAAAATAAAAGTATTACTACTCACAGGTGTCAGGAAGAGTCATATTTTTCTGTTTATCATTGCCAGAAAACACGGATAAAACGACGTTTTCTAAAAATGAAACCAAGCTAGATCGATTTATCTCCCCCGAAACCCCACAAACATACCAAATCGTTGGCGCCGATTCCGATATTCAGGATTCATTATATTCGGGTTGTATTTTTCTATTTGTATTATAATAATTTAAGTAAGATCGTGTCCCTACTTTTTATTTTCCTCTTTCAGCTTAGGTTATAATTTAGGGCTCCCTTAGGTCCCCTTAGGAGACATAGGACAGACAGACAGACTTGGAACATTCAGGTACAACAACAACTATTGGGTAAGTAAACTTGTTCCTCTAATTTAGGGTTTAATTGTACCTGTCATCATTACACACGTATTATATAATTTGAATTTTGCTGCCAATGCGCCGCGTTTAAATATCGATTTCTTTTTTTACTTGTTTAAAATTCTTTTTCTCGTCACAGTCCAAAATATAAAAAAAAATTTGATGAGTTGTCTCTTTAGTTATCAATGTTCGGATTTAAAAATTTCGTTCCATTTTCAAATTTCATTTTTGACCTCTCTAGCGCTCGAGCGGTTAAATATGAAATACTGGGGGCCGCTCGCTGATATGACATAGGCGTAGATAGGATATTATCACAGAATATGCAAGTTTCTGCGGGAATAACTATAACTGTATTCTACTTCAACGAACTATGGCTGCAGCTATAGCTTGCTATAATAAACTTTTTTAGTATAATCAAGGAGTAAGCGTAGGAATGTCACGCCGATAGCCAGATTTAGGTTGGGTGGAGCCGCTGGCAAAAGCTAGTATTATGATAATTGGAGATAACACTTGACATATAAGTGAATTTTTTCGATTCACTATTTAAGTATTATTAAAAATCTCGTCCAGTATGTTCCAGTTAGAGTTTTAAATTCCACAGTTATTTTGTGTGTGAGAAGTTAAAAATGTCAAATAAATAACGTACTCTGTCTGAGTGCTTAGTGACGTTAGTTATTATTTTTAATAGACTTAAAAAAAGGAGGTTCTTAGTTTGACCCGCATTTGTATGTATGTTTGTCCGCGATTATTTCGCGTTTGGCTCGACCGATTTTGATGCGGTTTTCAGAAAAGTATTTTCTACATTCTGGAGAAAGTTTTGGTATACAACAAATGAATACACATGGTCCCATGGTCATCAGGTCAGGATATATTGATAGGATACTGGAGATATTAAACTCTTAACATTTTTATTTAACGCGATTTGGGTATTTGTTTATACCACTAAGGTAGCAAACAAACTTGCGGTCCGCCTGATGGTAAGGGTCACCGCAGCCTATGGGCGCTTGCCACAGCTGGGGCATGAATCGCGCGTCGCCGACCTTTCAAAAATCTAATAACTTCTTTCTCGAAGAAGCCCATACTGTGGTCCTCAGAGAAAACGTCGGCAGCGAGCTCATTTCACAAACTAGCGTTCGCGGAAATAAGTTTATCAAAAACCACACTGTAAGTGACCATGTAGGTTGCAAGGTGTGAGAATGAATTCCCTGCTGATGGTGAGCGATGCGGTGACTGAAAATAAAATAAAGTGCCAACAAACAAACACTCTGTTCCCCTCAGTCAAGATATTTTCCTTTTTTAAAGTTAGATATAAAGACAGTTTATAAATAAAAAAATGTCAAAAGCTATAAACTCACACCTTATTTATATATTTGTTCTGCCATATGTCCTTCATAGCCCTCTGGTGGCGAGTTATAGCAAAATTGACAGTAAAAAACCCTTAACCATGAAAAAACAATGTGCCAAGTTTTATGGTAATCGGTCAAACGGTATCGGAGTTCATATTAATATAATATATTATATTATATATTATTATATATTATAATATAATATAGTATAATATTACAATATTATATTTACCAACATCCGTTTTTATATAGATTTTTACACAATATATTTTTAATTAAAACGACATGCAATAGTACATTGTTCAAGACATTTTAAAAACATATCTTTCTACTCAATCATACGAAATGGACAATGGTTATGCAATAACAATTTAAAACTTCGTTATCTTGAGCTTTTCGGAATTTGAATAACGACGCAAAAGACCGGTGGCGTTAAAGATTCGTTTTCATTGAATCAATTCGCACTTCGTTATCCACACAAACTTCAGCCACATTTTTCGCATAAAAAAAAATGTCTAGTAATTTTTTAAATAAAGAATTATAATTACATATCATTAATTATTTTACGTGTACACATAAATTATGTAACTAAAGGTTGTTACTTTCTAACCGTTTTTGTAAACCTTTTTAGTTTAAAAATCTGACGATAAAATGTGAATATTAATTACCATGCCCATTATGAAATATTATTCGAATAAAAAAAAGATTTAATGGAAGATAAATATCTTATAACGTTCGATATATAATTATGAATGCATATTTTATAAAGCGACGCGTTATGGTAATGATTTTATAAGAGGAAATGGTGATCGATACGATTGTAGATAGGCCCTCTTGTACGATTATACGGTAGCCAGACAGTTCGTTATTTATTTTATAGCTTTATACCTTGATCAAATATCACAGGCTTGGAGAACGGTAATGACAAATCGTGGAATGATTGATTATAGATAGGCAGTTGGTTTTTGGTCGTAAAATTTTGTACCTAGAATCCATAAATTCTATAAGATATTTAAAATTGATAGAGTTTTTATGGCATGTCAATACCTAGGTATAATATAAACCTTGATGTTAAAAATGATTTGAAAAATAAAATATAATTTATAGTTCAAACTTAAGCTCAAACTGGATTAATTTCCTAAATGTTGTTTTGCATTCCTAAATGTATTTATATAATAATATCCCTGTGAACATATTGTATATTGCGTAAAATTTAATACCTTCTTGTCATGTGTAATTGTATGTCGAATACGAAAACTGTACAGAAAGTATTTAGTATTTAGAATTATCTTACAGTATATCTGACAGCATATTCAAAAACTATTGTCGCAAGCCATTGTGTAAATCTATAAAAAAATGTAGAGTTAAGCAAGGTAAGGCGCGGGCATAGAGTGAAGAATGCGCAGGTCATGGAGGTCGGATACGTTGGTCTGTAATGTTTATATGGCATTCCATTCGGACAATAACGAATATATTAATCCTACGATTGCAGATAACCCCGAATGTCTGTCATTTAAATTTTAAGTTTCGTTTGTTTGGAAAGAAAGTACGGTCTTTGATTTTTAAGGTTTGTTTGTGTGGACGGTTTTGATTGGAAGTTTAATTATTTTACTTGTTGTTTGTGTCCAATAACGGTTTAGTTTTGTTTGGAGTTTTTTAATATTGTTAATCTTAAAGTGGTCTATATGCAAGACTAGGCTGCATCGGCGGCTTTAATCACTGTTAACTAAACATACAATACCTATTTATTAATCAATGTGTGTTTTCTTTAGTGAAACTTTTGTAGTTTTTTGGGAAACCTTTGAAGTTTTACTTTAAAAGATACAATACCCAGTGAGCCTTTATATACCTATATGTATATAAAGGATGTTAAGTTTTTCACATTATTCAAATGGTTTTTATGTACTTATGTATGAACAAACAAACTGACTTTGTTATTTATATACTCAATTGCTTATATGTAACTTTATTAGATGCGTCTATCAATTTGACCATGTAACCATTACTTTAAAGTCCATTCAACATTATTAAAACTATTATATTATTGCTGTGGTATTATTGTGCACATTAAAACTTAATTATTATCGTTTTTGTTTGTAAGTTTTTAAGTATATTTATAAATTAAATAAATAATTAAATATTTTTGAACGTACCACAAAGCGCCGTCTGGTACCAAACTAAGCAAAGCTATGGATACCAGACAACGGATACAAACACAAATAATAAATATTTGTCTTGTGCGGAAATCGAACCCACGCCCCTCGATCCAGCAATCGGGTCTCTACCCACTGAGCTACGGAGGCGACGAAACAAATTGCAAGTATTAAATAAAATATGCATTATATTTCCTGCATCTGTCTGCTGAAGACAGTGGATATGCATTCGGTACTTCGGCCCCGTCCATATGATTGCGGCCTTTTACCCGACACGACCGATCGTAAACTTAAGAATTCCAATGATTAACATTTCTTGCGTTTTATTTTCAACCACAGACTATAAACTCAGTCTTCTTGAGCTGACGCAATGATTTGACTACTCATTATATCTAATCACTCCATTTGTACACCACCTACGCATTTGTGATGTAGATATACATACCCACTTAAATGCATACAAATATATGCATATGCAAAGGAAGGATTGTATACAGGAATAATATGAAGTACAAAAATGGAGTAATAAGCACTGTTCAAACGATCTAGTAATATAGACATAAGATAGGACTGAAGAAAGAAATAGTTCAAAAAGTATTAAGACATAAGGACTGTAAAAGAAGATTTGAAGACAAACAAAGTACAAAAACCTAGTGCAATAGCTATAAGATAGAACTGAAGAAAGCAGTAGTTTAAAGTTCAAAATCCTATTACTGTTTAAAACTATCCAAGAGAGAACTTAACCACACAAAAATAGGATATGGCTCAACAAAAGAATATATAGTTTGAAGTGCAAAGTACTAGTGATGAAAACTGTGCAAAAGATTAGCACGAAGAACAAAAACTTACCAACAAAGACATAAGACAGGACTTAACAACATTAAGCATTTTAGACATAACATAGGGCTGAAAAAAGAAATAGATAGATGTTTAAAAAACTGGTGATTTAGACATAAACTACAAAAACGAAGTTTACAAGAAGTACAAAAACCTAACAACATAAGATAGGACTGAACAACGAAAAAGTTGAAGTGAAAAAACCTAATAATGTAGTCATAAAGAATGCGCAAAAGGTTAGTAAAACGTGCAAAAACTTAACAACATAGAAAAAAGATAGGACTTCACAAAGAAATAGTTTGAAAAATTTAGTGGCATTTATATGCCGTCCGTCCGTCTTTTGCAGTCCTAACTGCAAAGTACAAAGTACTCAAACCTAAGAACATACACGTAAAACTGAAGAACGGAATAGTAGGTACGAAGCGCAAACACCAAGTGATGCTTACATAAGACCGAGCTGGATAAATGTAAAAAAGTATAAAACCCAGTTACAACATACGACTGGTACAATGGAAAGTACAAAATCTAGTAATATCGACATCAGTACCTACTGAAAACAAAGCCGAACACCTAGTAGACATACCACATGACATAATTTACTAAAGAAATACTACTTAGCATTCAATAGCATATAATTATAATAAATACGCGTGGAAATAGTATATTTTTATTATTTGATACCTAAATATGTAGTCTAGTATAGATAAACATGGAACATTATGAAAGCAAACTAATATACATAAATATCGATATAACAAAAAATCTATGTACCTATATATGGCTTTCTTATAAAAAAAAGAAAACATTGTGTGGATATTAGCATACATATACAAAGACCAACATATTAAAATTATCTAATCCGAAAGCCAGGCGTAGCACGGTAGCTCGTCCCACACTGTCCTTGTAAATCTCCATCATAAATAAAAATAAAAGTTGTTCGTTGGTGCGTTCGGACGGGATTCTTTCGTTTATTAATAATGTTCTTCTCTTCGGGAATGGAATGCGCTTCTTTTTGGTTCCATCATAAACGGTTGACAGGTCTGACGTGGGCCTTTGTCAAATTTAACAGTAATGCTTTCTGAATGCTTCGTGATGGTTTAAATTACGTTATTAATACAGGAATTTGTTTATCGTTGTATTTCGTTTCCAACGTCTTCTTGTGTTTTTTTTTAGGATTGTGTTGTCTGCAGACTGCAGTTTTCGTTTTGTTTTACATATTTTCCAGTAGCACAGAGTACAGTACTGGCCAGGTACATTTTTTTTTCTTTTTTTCAAATCTTAGGAACTGTCATGTCTTTGTCAGTAGTAATGACGTTTTAAAAACGGGTGGAACTATTGGGAACCCCTAGTGTAATACGACAAGAAGTGTAAGTACCTACGTAGAGGGCATGGTAACCGCGGCCAAGGCGGGTGTGAAGGCCGGGTAGAGGCTGCAGGGGCGCGTCCTCGACCTCAGCGCGCAACCTCGCGCGTGCGCTCGCATTGTTTGCGCGCGCGCACCGGCTTAGGTTACACCTCGTTGTAATATCACGACATGACCACGGACTCATGGGATGGCAGGACACAGGATATACGAATAACATACAAACACACAAAAATAAATAATCCGAATAGTTAACAGGCATGCTGTAAAGGGAAACATAAAAAAACCACGAGAGCGCTGTATATGCTCGCTGCGGACCGTATAAAAATCTAATCACTCCATTCTTAAAGGATCCCATAGTGTACTCCTTTTATTCCACAATCTAAGCGGTAGGAAAACCTCTGAAACTGCACAGCGCGTGACAATTTGGGTTCTAAGGTCTTAGGATGAAATGCCTGCCGATGACTAGCGGTGCAGTGGTAGAAAGTGCCTAGGGTATATAACAAGAACACATTATACCTACTTACAAGCCGTGGAACAAACATAGGGAGGCAAATTTTAAAGAATTTTCAATACCGCTTTTGAGTGAATCGTCAGCTATCTTACAGCTCGTCTCCGTACTGAACCGAACACGGTCGGATGGTACTATAGGTATAGTTAAATTAAAAAGATATCCCAAAAATGCTATGCCATTTAAAATCTTCCTGTAGTCCTGTAAAATATTCCCGAGACCGATTTACACTCGTATGTTGTCCCTACGTAACCTGAGATTGTTATAAAGCGCGTGCCCTACGCCGACGAACGACCTACGCGACGGACCTTGTAGGCATTATGCGTTTTCTGCCTTTGCCCGCTTTTATTGCTTGTGTTTTTTCTTTTATTTTTGCAAGGCTGTATGAAGCCTATTCAAGACTGAGAGGTGTGGCTGATTTTTTGTTTTTCTTTTTTTTTTTCGGCCTTACTGCAAAGTCCCAGTTCAGTTACTTGAAATTTATCATTCCATGGTTTTGGTTAATCAATACAACAATTTTTATTTGTTCTGCGACCTTTGGTAGTATACCTTAATCCATCTCGGAAACAGATATCTGGTTTCTTAATTTTTCCTACTTTAAGTTATTGATTATAAATGTATGTATGTACTACAACATAATATTAGGCTTAGTAGACAAGCCATATCCGTGATATATTGATTAAATATTTTAATATTTGTGCTATTAAAAATAAGGAATATGACGCTATAGATAATGTTCATATTCATGTCAAAAGCATTTGGTACGTATACTCGCTTTTTTGTAAAACTAACTTAATTCATTAATATCAGGTAATAAACTGTTTTCGAGATGGATTGAGGTAAAGGTACATACATTGCTTGTTCTGAATAGTTGTTAGGGTTCGGTACTCGAAGTGTAATTAGCGGAACCCTATTACTAAGGCTCCGCTGTCCGTCCGTCCGTCTGTCACCAGGCTGGATCTCATAAACCGTGATAGTAAGACAGTTGAAATTTTCACAGAAGATGTATTTCTGTTGCCGCTACAACAACAAATAATAAAAAACCGAATAAAACAATTTTTTAAGAGAGGCTCCCATAAAACAAACGTGATTTTTTTGCCATTTTCATAGATAATGGTACGGAACCCTTCGTGCGCGAGTCCGACTCGCACTTGGCCGATTTTTATTTATGATGGACAATGTACAGTAAACTTAGGTCTAGGAGGTTGGAGAAATATTATGGGGGAAAATGTACTACAGAGACGTAATCCTCCACTTTATAGGCACTTTAGGCCGTCTAGGTTGGGGGCAGCAGTACCACACTATGTATATCTCTAAATCCGCGAACGCAGTTGTTGGTACAACTATTATTGATATAACTTCGGCCGCATTTGTTCAGTACACTAAATACTAGGTAGATTTCATATCCTTTACAATTATATCAAAATTCACGTTAAAAAAATATTCAATACATGAATTTTACTACGTAGCCAATTTTCTTGGTAAAACTATATAGAAAAAAACACTAAAAAAGGTGTTTCTTAAAAGACTTATAAATCTAATACTTATATAGATAGAATAGAACAATTATTTATCGAATAATAATGTAATAATAATAATTAATATAATAATAATAACTAGTATGTTATTCTAACTTAAAACAATGAAATTCCTTCTGATTTTTACACGTTAGTAATATAATGGTAATTTAATTAAAACTTGCAAACAAAATTAATTTGTAGCCACATAAAAAAATACAAAGAACCAAATAAATATGTATTTCATCAAATAAACTCAAACATGTTGTATTAATATAAAATATTTACACAAGTACATTAGTACACATATCAAAGAATATTTCAATAACAAAAAAAATGCCTTTTGATAGCGCACAATAGGAAGTCCGTAAATAGTATTGGAATGCGACTCATTAAATTTATGAATAGATAGAAGTGTTAAATACAATTGCGATCCATGGAGCCATTAGACCTTGTCATGCCACGCCATGCTATGCTATCCCAACAATGGCCCCTTATTCCATGAAGCCCAACGCATGGTTGGCACGGCACGCGAATTCCTAGAACCCACGATTCCCATCCTCGACAAAGAATCCCTAGCTTTTTTTCAACCATTTCTCACGAGAGATGTGCTCGTCTGTTTTTTTTACCACATTCCACAAATGTTTATATTTGAAGGTCGCAGGTAGACAGTTCTGTTTGGTCTCGAGTTTTATTTACTTCTTCTTGTATTTGAAACCATGTTTTATTTTCTAGCATAGTGTTCTCATTAACATATTGAATCTTAAAAATATTTATATATTTTTGAAGTTAATATATTTGACCACCATTTATAATGTCGTATACCTGTTGACTTATGTTACCATTATACTTTTGAAGTATAATTTTTAATTGCTCCATTAATCGTATGTTGGACAGACAAATATAGCATTGGTCCGTTAGATCCTGAGTGGATACAAAACGCTACAATAATTCGCAGAAAATATGGGTTGGGCAAAAATGTGTTACATTCATAAAATTAAAAAATATAAATTTTTAAGTTTATTTTAATAATAAAGAAACAAGTTACCTAATGTTTCATTTCTTGAAGTCAAGCGGTAGTCAATAAATTTCGATTATTTTACGGTGAATAGTATATTATCATATAATATGTATATAATAGAAATGTTAATCTAAGTTGAGATATTTGCATCATCCAACGCAAAGCTCTATGTCATTTTATGAGTTTAGACTATGCAATTATCTAGTAACGACCACTCATGGGCTCTATAACCATTAGCATTCCATACCGATAGGTTGATTACCACAAAATATGTCGGTACGGACATCGATTATATTATAGTTATGGCACAAAATTATTTTAGAAATTGTTGCGGTACGTTAATGTCGATATTAAAATTTATGACCACTAAATGCATTATTATCGTAAAGTATTTCAGTATAAAAAAATCTAAAACGCTCTCCCTAAATGTAGTTTGAACACATTACGGAAATTTATCGTTTACGGCTTTTACTTCACTTAAAATTTTATCGATTAAAGTTTTAGTTTAAGTGAAGTGTCGCGTCTGGTTGTTTGATTATGTCTCTGGCGCATTCCTCGGCCGTAACACCGGGAGCGGTCGGGCCCAATAATAAGAATATGAGCGTAAAAAACGAATACGTCAAAAGCCCACGTTTCGTGCGCGGATCGCATCTCTGCCCGACCCGGCCTTCTGTCATATATATTTTTTATTTTTTTTACTTGTTTCTTTTCTCTCTGGAAAGGATAATCGTGTGTAACGCTAGAATGCATTCGACTCGAGTATATATTATGAATATTGTGAGGTTTTTCTGTTTTGTTCAGGATGAAGTTTCTGTCGCCCATATGTGATGGATGTGAGTTCTATGCGGCCATGTTTTTTTGTTGTTGTAATTGATAAATGCATTGTAAGAAATAATAAGGTTTTTTCTAATGCAATTATTATTAAATTCAATTATTATTAAATCAGATCACAAAATTTTTATATTTTGCTCATTATATGTTTTGCACAATCAAATGTATGACCATAATATGTCTTAATTGAAATATTATACTTAAAAGAAGTCAAGTTTAAA